>OZ004706.1:4890266-6090266 GCA_963924515.1 Vespertilio murinus
GACGGGGGGGGGGGGTGCCATCTCTCCAAGTCGCCGGGTTCCGGGGGGAGACGCGGCGGCCGCCGCGGGGCAGGGAGACGTTCCCCCACCCGGGCCGCCGATGGTCCGAGCGCGGACAACCCCGGCGCCGAGTTTGGGAGGCGGGAAGGCGGGCGGCCGGGAGCCGGGAGCCGGGAGCCGGGCCGGGAGCCGCGGTCCCGGAGGCAGGCGCAGGGCGCAGGGCGCGCGGCCGGCCGCCACCAGGCGCAGCCGGTACCGGGGCGCACCCCGGGGCTCCGCGCGCGGACGCCCGGCCGGCCCAGCGCCCCCTCTGGGCACGCGGAGCGCAGCCCGGGCCCGGCGCCCCCTCTCCACGCCCGGCGCAGCTGCTCCCGCTCAGCCCGGACAGCTCCCTGCAGGACAGCGGCGATCCTGGTGTGCGTGTGTGCGAGTGTGTGTGTGTGTGTGTGTGTGTGTGTGTGTGAGTGTGTGTGTGTCCGTGTGTGTGAGTGTGTGTGTCCGTGTGTGTGTGTGTGTGTGTGTGTGTGTGTGTGTCCGTGTGAGTGTGTGTGTGTGTGTGTGTCCGTGTGTGTGTGAGTGTGTGTGTGTGTCCGTGTGTGTGTGTGTGTGTGTCCGCGCGCGTGCCCGGTGCGGGGGGGGCGCCCCAGCTCGCCCAGCGGCCCGCTCCCGGTCCCCCCCGCGCCCTGGCGGCGCGTCCGCACCGGCTCGGAGGCGTTTCCCCAACTTTGTCCGCCCGCCGCCGGCCTTCCGCCCCGCGGCCCTGGCCGCTCCTCCCGGCGGCGGCGGCGGCGGCGGCGGGTCGGAGGCGCTGGCGGGCCCGCCGCACGCTCCGAGGGTCCTGCCTCCGGGCTCTGTGGGGGGAAGCGACGCAGAACCCCCCCCTCAACCCCCCGGGGCCCCTGGTCCGGCCGGGCTCGGGGGAACTTCCGAGCGCACGGGTGGGATGTTGTCCGGTGTTTCCCGGTGAACAGATCGCACCCACCCGCACCCACCCGCACCCGCACCCGCACCCGCATCCGCACCCTCCCCGGCGAGGCTGGAAGGAGGCCCTCGCCCCGAGGCGCCGGGCTGGCTCGGAGGAGCCCGAGTGTCGGGGAGAAGCGGCCCCTCCACCCCGGCTCTCCTTCTTCTCCCCCAACTCCGGCCGGGGCTGGGGGTCCCTGGGAAGAAGGGTCCGCACCCACCTCCTAGAAAAAAACCTATTTTTATTATTATTTTAATCTGCGCCCCAGTGTCCCTCGGGCCGTGATTGACGGCGCATACACCTGTTCCCTCCGCGGCCGCCGCTCCCAGCGCTGCCGGCCCGGCCGGCGTCCGCCCCGCGCCCCGCGGCCCCGCGCCAGCCCCGCCGCCCGGCCGGTCAGCTCCCGCCCCTGCCCCGCACCCTGCACCCCTGCCCCGCACCGCGCCCCCGGCCGCCCCCTCCCCTCCCGGCCGCCCGGCCTCCCGCTCCCGCCGCGCGGCCGGCTGCGGGGAGAGAGAAAGAACAGAAAGCAAAACTTCCTGGCGGCCGACGGCCATCAGCTGCACATTCTGCAAATGCCACCGAGTAAAAATAAACCGGCCGCCGCTCCGCCCGCCCGGCCGGCTCGCCCCCGGCGCACCCCCCGGGCCCCCGGCGCACCCCCCGGGCCCCCGGCCCCAGGAGCCGCTCCCGGCGGAGGGGAGGCCCGAGCCCCCGGCCCGCGCGCCCCCCGAGCCCCGCTCCCCGCCCTCCCTGCCGGGCACCCAGCGCGCTCCGGCCCCGGAGCTCGACCCCAGGCCAGGTGGCCGGCCCCCTTCCGTGGGGTGCCCCCTGGGCGCCCCTCCAAGCCACCCTTTCCTCTGCCCTCCACCCGGCGCCCATTTCAGCGGCGCCCCTGGATTCAGACTCCCCTTCCCCAGTGTCACCCTCCGCCTGGCCCCGGGGCACGGGGACCCCGCCGTTCCCTCTCCCGCCGCGGCCGGGCCCCCGGGAGCGCACCCCTCACCGGCCCGCCCGCCGGCCCCGCGGCCCCGGCCCGGCCCCAACTTCGCTCCCAGCGCACCCGACACCCGCGGCGGCAGCTCCCCGAACTTTTCCCCCTCCCCGGGCACAGCCGCCGGCCCCGAGCCCCGGTGCCCCGGCCCCCGCGCCCGGCGGTGCCAGCTCCGTGCCCGGGGCGCCGGTGGGGGCGGCCGGGGCGAAGGGGGCCACTCGCCGCGCCGCGCCGCGCACTTGAGACAAACTTCCCGGGCGCGAGCGCGGAGGGGCCGCCGCTCCCCCACCAGAGCCGCCGCTGGCCTCCGTCTCCCCACCCGGGGCCCCCCCACCCGCACCCGCACCCCCCGACACGCTGCGCCTAAGCGGACACTGCCTACCTCGGCCGGCAGCCCCTCCGCCCCGGGAGGGAGCGGGGCGCCGGGGTCGGCTGGAGGGGTTCTCCCAGCCGCCCCGTCGTCTTCCCCCCGGCAAAGTCTTGCAAAGTCACCCCGGGCGCCCCTCGCCCCGGCCTCCTCCTCCTCCTCCTCGGCCCGGGAGAGCGCACGAACCCCTGCAACTGGGGGAGCGCAGGCGGGGTGGGTTGGGGGGGGACGGAGTGATCACACCGTGTTGGCAAGGACCTGCCCCCACCCAGCCGGCCCGCGGCCAGGGGGGCGCCCCCACCCTGTTTGCCAAGTCCCCCTGCACTTGCGCCTAGCGCCTCCCCGCTGCTCCCCGACCCCGCCGCCCGCCCCCTCGGCTGGAAGAAGTGACCCCCGGCGGGAGCGGCCCCCCCGGCCCCGGAGCCGGGCACTCCCCGGGCCGCGGCGGGAGGGCGACGCGCCGCCCCGCGCCCGGGTGCCAGCCGCCGTGCCCCTGCCTCCCGCGGCCGGAGTTGGGTGGCAGCCGCCGCCGCGCGCGCCGGCCGGCCGGCTGGCTGGCTGGCTCCCCCGCTCGCTCCCCCGCTCGCTCCTCGCTCGCTCGCTCCTCGCTCGCTCGCTCCTCGCCGGCTCCCGGCTGCGAACGGCAGCCCCGGGGGGCGGGAGGCAGCACCTGGCCGGGGGGCGAGGCGCGGGGGCGCCCCCCGAGCGCCGGGGAGCGGCGGGGCGCCGGGGGGCGCGGCGGGGAGAGCGCGGAGTCTCTTACCTGCACTTGGGGCGGCTTTGGGTGACTTTCCAAGTCCGGGGGAAAAATGTGTGTGTGTGTGTGTGTGTGTTTGGGATGGAGCGCCGCGGGCGCGCATGCGCCGCCCAAAGTTGCCGGATCCTGGATTTTTCGCTCCCAGTCTCCGCGGTCGCCCGCTGTGATTATGGAATTCTCCGCGGCCGGGCGGGCGGCGGGGTGGCCCGCAAAACCCGGGCCGGATCGCGGGGCCGGGCTCCGCTCCACCCTCGCACCCCCAGACCTTCCCCTCCCGGTTTCTTCCCACCCACCTCCCAGGGCTGAGCCCTGCCTGCACGCACCCCGGGGCGCGGCCTGCCAAAGAGCATCGGGGCACCGGCTCCCTTTTGCGGCTGGTGAAGCTTTCCACGCGTCCCAGGAGCTGAAGCTGGGGGGGTCGGGGGTGTGTGTGTGAAAAGGGGTGAGGATGGGATGGGTTACTTTTCACCTGTTCCAAACTCCAGAGAGCCAGTGGGCTCGCCACTTTTCCTGAAGAACTAGCTCCTTTCCTGCAAGTTAAAAAACCTTAGGCGCGTGATGTTCTCACTGCCCCCTATCCGCTTTGCACTTAGTCTCTGCAAGGAAGTTTTTCATTCATTCCGTTGTGCAAGAAGAAAAAAAATCCTTAAGCGAGCAAGACAGGCCGAGAAGAAGGGGGGGGGGGGGGCGTGTGTGCAGAGACTGAACACGAAAAGAAATGGATAATATTATTTCAGAGAGCGAAAAGATCTGTGAAGAAAATAAAACAAGGCAAGAGGGTAAAGAGTGTCTGAGGAGAACTAATTTCCCCCCTCTCCCAGCGGAAAAGGGGAGGGCCTCTTTGAGGGGGACACCCTCAGACACCATTGGAGACACGCCCTCTTCTCCCCCCCCCCCTGCCCTCCCCGGCACCTCCCAGCTGGCCCGAGGTGGCCGCACCAGGCTGAGCGTGGAGGTCAGCAGCAGTCCTCTGCCCAATGGCTCCGGCCCTGCCTTTCTTGGTCAGGCCACCCCCACCCCAGGGCTGAGCGAGTCACCGTACCTGCTTTCCCTTCTGCACAGGGACAGGATGCAAAGCACGTCAGACCTGAGAGAAAGGGGGGGACACTCCGATGGGGAGATTAGGGAGACACGGAGCACCATGGCCGAACTGGCCAAATAGCTTAAGAGTAGAATAAATGAATAGTAGAATAAATGAATAAAAACCCAAAGGTTGGCCCACGGGTTGGAGAAGTGCTCGTCAGAGCAAAATGCCACGGGCTGGTAAACTCGGCTGCAGGCCAGTCGGGTTGGGACCTCACCGACAAGGTCTCACAGGGTTTCCCAGGCCTGGAAGTGACCAGAGCATGCCAGTTGTCCAGGAGAGACATCTGCTGGGACGCACCCCAAGCCTGCCTGAGCCGGAAGTTGATGGGTAGATGGGTAGAGACAGGGAACTCTATGGTCCTCTGGCCCTGAGGTGGCCAGGATTCGCCTTGTCCCGCCTTCTCCCCCTTCCCTCCCCCCCCCAAAAAAACACACCTCCAGATTTGGGGGAGAAGGCTCACCCACCCCACACCCTTTAGATGCCGAGTGAGCTCTGCTTCCTTGAGACTGGTGGCCGAGAACCCAACGCAAACACAGAGCTTGTCTCTCTGCCGCCGCCGGGAATGGAGTGGGATGAGCTCAGGGTCTGTCTGCCCGATTTGGGGGGGAGACACACCATCTCGGGATCATTTCGTTTTCTCCTTCCCTTGGCCCCATAATTAACAGGAAGCGGCCACGCGTCAACGAGGAACAGCCTCTATGGGCCCGTGACCCACCTCTCTCCATTGCCGCCATCCCCCACCCACCCCCTATCAGAGCCTCCGGTCAAAGCCACCCCAAGGGTGGCTGCCGGCCTACAAGCCCCTCGGGCCTGGTGACTCGGCAGGATGCACAGCCCCAGAGGTCTCGAGCCCAGGCCTGACATTCTGCAGAAGGAGAAACTGAGGCACGGTGGGAGGTAAGGGACCTGAGGAAGGTCTTCTAGCGTTTGGGTCTCCGGGGCAGTCTGAAGAGTGGGCTTTGGGGGGGAGGGGGGGATCCCACCCCAGCGACCCACCATCAGAGAGTGACCTCGAGGAAGGCGTCGGACCCCTCTGTGCCTCAGTTGCCTCACCAGAGAAACGGGGGGGGGGGGGGGGGAGTAATAACAGTGCTTTACTGCCCGGGCCGCGGAGAGGCTGAAACCAGTTAATGCAGGAAAAGTGCCCGGGCCAAGAGCGTGATCGATAAGTGCCAGTAATTGTCACCGCTCCTCGGGACATCCAGTGCTCCCTCTCCTGCTGGGTGCTTCCTGTGCTCCCCCCTTCCTGCCTTCCCTCTGCCCCTTCCCCCTCTTCCCCTCCAGCAACAGCCTCACTCATCCGTTCCGAGAGCCTCGTGCCTGCGGAGCAGACCCTGACCAGGCCTGGGGCCGGGGAGGCAAACACGACCCCAACATCCAGGCCTTGGAGGAGCGGGCTGAGCAGTGTGCCGGTCAACCCCCACCCCTCGCCCCCCTACCCCCGAGTTCCCGCCTGAAGCCTCCCTCCCCACCCCCTTCCCCTCCAACAGCCACATCTCACCCATCGGCCTCGTCTTCAAACATACATCCTCCCCTCCATGTTTCCGCAGGCACACCTCCACCCTCCCACCCCCAGGGGGTCTCTCTGCATCCCCCTGAGGGAACCTCATCTTGGGTGGGGAAGCTGGACTCGGACACCGAAGCAAGGGGCGAGGAGAGAGCACCTCACCCCAACCTTGGCCCCTGGCCTCTCCACCTCTCTGTGTCCGTGTCTGATCTCCGCTACCACTGCCCCGCAGGCACTGAAATCAGATGCGTTTCTCCTCCGTGGCTTCCTTTCAGCGTTCCCTGGACTTTCCCTGACAGAATACAGAGGCTTTCTCCTGGCCACCAAGATCGGGCCAGTGCCTTCCCAGACCCCATCTCCCTCCGGCCTCCTCTACCACGGCACCCGAGTGTCCACTCTGAGCTTGCTTCTTCCTGTGTCCCCCTGTTTCCTGTCCGGCTGCCTCAGATCGCTGGGACTTGGGGCTCCTCGGAGGCAGGGACTTGGTTCTGGGTTCCCCCTGGTCCTCGGCACGGCCAACAGTGCCGGGCACACAGTAGGCCCTCACTCTCTGTGAGCCAGGCACTGCATCTAGAGACTCCCGTGTGGTCCCTGCCCAGGAGGGGCGGCTGCTGCAGGCTCCCGGGACAGCGTTTGGGGGTGGCGAGAGGAGGAGCTGGTGTAATCCAGGAGTTGCCAGGTTGGCCCGGCGGCTTTGCCGAGTTCTCTCCTCTCTGGCCTTTGGCCCGGGGTCGACCGTGGGGATGCACACGGGCCTAGTGAGCTGTACCCCAAAACAGGAGGCCGCACAGGCCGGAAGCACTCTGTCGAGGCCACCTGTCTCGGCCCCCTTCCTAGGTGGGCTGCAAGTGACCCTGCACCGCTCCCGTTTCTAAGTCTCCCGGGAGGGTCCCCTCACTCCGCACTAGACTGTGAGCTTCCTGAGGGCAGGGTCTGGGCCGATGCGGCGGAAACCAAGGAGCCAAGCTCAGTGCCGGCGCCCGGAGGCCCTCGGTGACTGATGGCTGGACAAACACATGTTTGTGTATTTGGAAAGGCCTTGAAAGTAATCGCAGCTCCGCTTCCTGGTCGGTTTTTATTTTTTAATTTTTAAAATATTTCATTGAGTTTTTTTACAGAGAGGAAGAGAGAGTGATAGAGAGTTAGAAACATCAATGAGAGAGAATCATTGATCAGCTGCCTCCTGCACACCTCCCACTGGGAGTGTGCCCACAACCAAGGTACATGCCCTTGACCGGAATCGAACCTGGGACCCTTCAGTCCGCAGGCCGACGCTCCATCCACTGAGCCACACCGGTTTCGGCCCTGGTCGGTTTTTAAATTTCCAGTCCTCCGCAGTGACGGAAGGCAGCGCCTAGTTGTACACCAGTAGCTTGTTTGCTGGGTTATCATGTGCCAGGCACCCTGCTAAGCCCTTACGGTATTAGACCCTCACCCAACTGTATGAGGTGGCTGCTGAGGAATATACCCATTAGCCAGATGAGGAAACCATGGCACAGAGAAACAACTTTCCCCAGGCTGAGCTGGGCTGTCTGACTCCACAGACAAAGCTTTTCTCACACACACACACACACACACACACACACACACCCGAGCCAGCTACTTGGGGGGTGAGGGGCAGGTGACAGAAGCCTCCTGGACTTACCCCAGTGCGACAAGCATTTTTTACCTTTATTCCGTTCCGTAAAGAGGCGAAGCGTGACTGTGAGAGCATGGGGAGAGGAGACGGAAGGGAGTACACAAAACTGTCCTTTAACTACAAATCTTATTTCCATCTAGTAAAAGGCAGAAGGAACCAAAGACAGCACAGAACCCACCACCAGACTGTGTACACCAGGGGTCGGCAGACCGCGGCTCGCGAGCCACGTTCGGCTCTTTGGCCCTTTGAGCGTGGCTCTCTCACAAAATACCACGTACGGGCGGGCGCCCACGTACAGCGTGACTGAAACTTCGTGGCCCGTGCGCAGAAGTCGGTTTTCGGCTCTCAAAAGAAATTTCAATCGTTGTCCTGTTGATAATTGGCTCTGTTGACGAATGAGTTTGCCGACCCCTGGTGTACACAGTAAGCACTCAATAAATGTTGACCAAGATTCACTATTTGAAAATTTTAAAATATTGGCCCTGGCTGGGTAGCTCAGCTGGTGGGAGCATCATCTTGTATACCAAAAGGCGGCGGTGGGTTCGATTCCCAGTCAGGGCTCATACCTGTGTGGGAATTAAAAACACAATAGGACCTCTGTGAGGATCAAGAAAAACGTACCTGCATTCTGAATCAGGGTGACAAACACCCTCAGACATTACCAAAAAAATGTATATAAGGAATAGATCATCTAAAATAGTTGCCTCTTTTTCAACCTTCCCCAGGTACTCGTGCACTGACAAATGACAGGCTGTGTGCTTGCTTTCCTTTTTCCTAGGCTACGCGTGGCCTGGAGGTGCTCCGTGGGCGAGGCCTGGGGGGGGGGCCTCGGGACCCCGCGTGGCACAGCATCACAGGAGGCTCAGGAGATGCTGTGACAATAGACGCCCGAGCGCCGACCCAGAGAAGTGATTACGTGATTCCCGGGCAAGTTGTAATTAAACATTAAAAAAAAGAAGAAGAAGCTGGCTGCTTTTCTTTTATTTACGAGTCTCTCTCTCTTTCTCTCTCTCTCTCTCTCAAGCCCTGGGAAAGATGGGAAGGGGTCTCTTTCCCCCCCGCAAATGCTGAGCTGGGCTCCTGAATCCCACTCAAATGTTTGAACCCAGCAAGTCCTTCCTCCCAGCAAATTCCCTCATTCTTTTTGCAAAATACATGAGTATTCGGTTTTGATCGCGTCCATAACGCGTGTTGATGGTCTAAAATTCAGAAAAATACAGATTAACAGGAAGCAGAAAAATGCAAATCATCTGTAGCCCCACCCCCACCCACCCCTGAATAATGGCTGTGGATCTTGCTGTATTTCCTGCCAGTCTACGTGTTTTGTTTGTCTGTGTGTGTGTGTGTGTGTGTGTGTGTGTGTGTGTTGTTTTTCTTTTCATTTTCTGGTTGTATAAAGTCAGAATGGCCCTGGACGTAATGTGTGTTTCCCACCTGTCACGTACACGTAGCATAAGCACTTTCCTGTGGCGCAGCTACTCTCCCACGTGGTTTTAATGGCTGTGTTACGGGGTTGGATCACCATGTGCGTAACCAGGCCCTCATTATCGAAAATTTCGGACATCGAACGCGTTTCCGATGCTCCTCGTTATCATAAATAACTCCCACGACTGCCCTTGTCCGTCAGTCACTGTGCGTGTTCCTGAAGGTGGACGTGCCGGAGCAGAGGTGTGCGTGCGTTCCCGAGCTTTGCGTCCCCAGTGCCAAACCGCCCTCCCAGAAGGCCGTGGGGGTTCGCCCTCCCGGGGGGGCCCAGCTTCCATAAGCTTCCCACCTTTGGCATCCTCTCTCCCTCTCTCCCTCTCTCCTCTCTCTCTCCTCTTTATTTTTTAACCCCTGTTAATTTAATGGGTGAAGGAGCCTGTGATTCTGGTAATGAATCCTTATTAGAGCCGAGCTGGCCACCAGCAGGGGCTGTTTCAAGGTTTGAGCGGCCTTGCTCAGACCCACCGCCTCGGGCCGAGCGGGGAAGGGCAGCGCCTGGCCACCAGGAGCTGGAGCCGAGAGCAGACCTCGGCCTGAGCCCGGGCTCTCGGGACCCATACGTGGTGCCTGCTTTCACTTCCCCTTGCTGTGCGCTCTCTCGCGCCGGCCAAGGGTTCGACCTTTCCCTTTTCCAGTTTGTTCTAATGAACGTACCTTTTTTCTGGCATTAATGCTTACCCCTGCCTGGTCATGGGAATAGTGGCCGGGGACTAGCTTTTTATTTTAGGAAACTTCCCTAGGCCCAGGGCCTCTGACCCGATGGCCTCCCCCAGCTGTACCAGCCTCTGGACCACCTAACATTTAAAAGTAAAAAGGCTTTACATTTTGCAAAAAAAAGGGGGGGGGGCATTCCCGTGCGCTGCTGACAGTCCCGGGAAGACAGAGAGCGCGCTGCAGACACAGCGCAGAAAGCAGAGCGCCCGCAGGCGGCGAGCCATGTGCCGGGTGTGGATTGAGCTCAGAAGCTGAAAACAATGAAGTGAGATGGAACCCACCGGGCGCTGCGAGCCCGCCCCGCCGGCTGCCGGGGGCCCGAGCGTGTGTGCGGGCAGGAGCGCCCTCCATGCGGCGGTGAGGTCTGGTTTTATGGGACAGCGTACATATGTGTGTGTGCATGTGTGTGTGTGTATGTATGTATCTGTGTGTGCGTGTGTGTATCTCTGTGTGCGTGTGTGCATGTATATATGTGCATGTATGTATCTGTGTGTATGTGCATGTGTGTGCGTGTGTATATATCTGTGGGTGTGCATGTATATATGTGTGTGTATCTGTGTGTGTGCATGTGTATATATCTGTGTGTGTGTGTGTGTCTGTGTGTGTGTGTGAGCGCCCACATGGCCCTTTAGGGGGTTGGGGTCCGTGGCCAGGCCTGTGCTGTTTGCTCACTGGAAGGTCACGTTCACGCTGTCGACAGCGTCTGAACCCAGAGAAGTACAGCCGGGCCGGGGCAGCCTGCCCGCTGCCAGCACCGCTCACGACAAGGCCCCGGCTACCCGCCCGCCCTGCAGCAGGGAGGGCCAGGCCTGGCGCAGGGCATGCGCACCAACCAGGGAAACTGAGCAACGGAGAAGGCAAGGGACCGCCTGGCCTCAGAGCGCAAGCCACGGTCCCGTGGCGCCGTGGTTCCTGCCACAGACCCGGGGCCCTGTCTCCAGGCCCAGGTCCTCCTCCGCCTCCTCCCTCCTCCTCCTCCTCCTCCTCCTCCTCTGCCTCCTCCCTCCCGCCTCCTCCCTCCCGGCTCCTCCTCCCTCTCCCCTCCGGGTCAGGAATGAGCACGGAGCGCAGGGCAGGAGCGAGAGGGCTAGCCGTGGCCGTGCTGCTCTGGCCCGGGGTGCAGTCCCGCCGGAGGGGGGGGGGGGGCGGCGTGGCCAGGCCAGGCCGGAGGCGCCGCTGTGAGACTCCGGAAGCAGCCAGGCTCCTCCCGTGGGCACCTGTGCAGGTGCCAGCCGCCGCCCCGCCCGGAGCCTCCCAGAGGCGGGGCTGGCCGCCGAGGCAGGAAAGAGCTGTTTTGTGGATGAGGTGCCCTCGCGTCACACGGAGAGGAGTGCCAGGGAGCTGGACGTGGGCGGGGGGAGGTGCCCGCTCTGCCAGCCTGGCCCGGATGTGAGCAGAGGCCCTGCCCACCTCTCCGGCCTCGCCTCTCAGCACTGCCTCCGTCCTGCACTCACACCCCGCTGCGCCGGCCTCACGCAGCGGCTCCCGGCTCCGGCCTCGGCCTCCCCTCTGTTCCCTCTGCCTTTCCTCCCTCCCCTTCTTTCCTCGTCCTCCTCTCACTCGCCCACTAAGACCAGAGCAGGTGCAGCCTCCTCCGGGAAGCCTTCCCCGATGCCCCCTGCCCGGAACTCCGCTGGCCTCCCACAGCCCCCGGGGTGCCTCTGCCCCAGCCATCACCACGCTGGATTGTAATGGTTTCCTCCCAGAGACTGTGGATGTGTGTGATTTTTTAAAATCTAGGTTTAAGTCAATGGTGTGTTGGAGTATGGATTTCCCAGGTGGGTCACGTGAGTACAGGGTCCCAGCTCTGCTACGCACTCGCAGTATGACCTTGAACAAGTTCCTGGCCTGCCTCAGCCTCAGTGTCCCCATCTGTCAGAGGCCAACCACGCCCGTGCCTGCCTTACAGCGTTGTCGGGAGAATTAATTGAGACGATTCGTGGCGAAGCTCTGAGCCTGAATCCGCAAATACTACCGTGTTTCTCCGAAAATAAGACATCCTCCGAAAATAAAACCTGCTTCATGGAAACATAACGCATCCCCTGAAAATAAGACCTAGCGCATCTTTGGGAGCAAAAATTAATATAAGACACTGTCTTATTTTCGGGGAAACAGGGTAGCTGCCGTCACCATTATTTCCAGCACCGAGCGGGGTGCGTGGGGGCCGCCGGGGGACGGGCGGTGTCTCTGTGTGTGATGTGCATGTGGTGTGGGCACGTGGCCTGCGCCAGGGCGCGGCGGCGTGGGGTGGGGGTGGGGGGAGCAGTGCCTGCGAGCAGGCGGGCCCTGCGTGGACGTGGGTGTCCACTCTGAAGGGTAACCGGCTGGTTATTTATGGCCGTGGCTTAAGAGAGAAAAAGAGACAAACCGGTGTTCAGTAATGACAAAGTAATTACCTTTTTATGATTTTTTCAATGGGATCCGGAGGGAGTGTGGGCCGTGGCCGTGGCCAGAACACCCAGCCTGGCTCTGAGCACACCCCGATGCTCTGAGCTCCCCGCCCGGCCCGTGCCCGGCCAGGGGAAGGGCTGCAGAGGCTGAGCGCTGCTTCTCGCCATGGCGGGGGCGGGCACAGGGGGGCCGCGAACCGGGAGCCACAGAGGGCGAGCTCTCCCGAGCTCTGGCTGACCTGTCCACACCGAAGGGGACAGACCCAGAGCCCAGGACGTTTTACAGAGAACATTCCAGAGTGGGAAATGGAGGCAAGGAAGGAAGAAGCCTCTGACTCACCCGTGACCACACAGGAGTACGTGGCAGAGTGGGAGCAGACCCCAGGACCTCTGACCCCAGGCCCTCTGACCCCAGGACCTCTGACCCCGGGCCCTCTGACCCCAGGACCTCTGACCCCGGGCCCTCTGACCCCGGGCCGACATAAATTCAAGGCAGCAGGTCCTCTGATGATAACTAGATTCCACTGTGATTGTCATTACCTATCTAGTCATAACTAATGAATGGCTAATGAGGGAACCAAACCAGCTTTAGCCTCTTATTCGTTCATTTATCCCCCTATCCCCCCACCCATCCCCCCATCCATCCAATCATTCACTCATTCATCTATCCCATTATTGACCCACCCATCCAACCTTCCGCCCATTCACCCACCCGTACATCAGACAAACACCCGGCGTGTGCCCCATGCGCCGGGCACCTGAGTGCCGGGAGGCGCCGAGATGCACAAAACAAAATGTCAGGAGCAGCCAGCAAAGACAGCCCAGTGGCCCCGAGGACTTCTCCAAGGCACCTCCAGCTCGGCGCGGACGGACGAGGGGTGACCCCAGCTCTGGGCCCAGCTCTGTCACCAGGAGGCCCTGGCTGTGCCCTCCCCACTCTCCCGTGGCCATGCTTTCCCCCCCGTCACTGAGAGGTGGGACCAGCTCCGGGGGCGGGAGGACACCAGACAGAGACAATTCCCAATTCCCGGGGTGGGAACCCCTTGCAGTGGGAGATTATGAGCAGGAGTTCCCTGGGTTTGCAGCGACAGGACGCAGACCAGAAGATTCTGGAAGAATAAGGAAGAGGAAAACACAGGTGAGGAGTCTGTCCCGCTCTCAGGATCTTCAAACCATCGCTCTGTTTGTCCTCACCTGCCTGTGAGTGTCTTATTCCAGGCGAAGTGACAAGGCCTGTCTGTCCCTTTGTCCTCTCTCCCCCGCCCCCCCCGCCAGCCGCAGCTGTGATAGCCCACACGTAACACCCTGCCCTCTGGGATTTATTTTAAGGTCTCGGCTTGTTTATTTATTTTATTTAGAGATTTCTCGGCGCTTTGTGGGGAGGAAAATTCGAATGGGGTGATTATGAAATACTATTTCACCTCCGCTGCTCATTCACAACAAACAAAGAGAAATGATTGGTGATTAAAAATGCATTCTCCCTGCTTGTTTTCTTTTGTTTTACCATTATGGAAATATTATAAATACGGAATACTAATCTGGACCTGCCGGGACCTCCAGACCTTGCAGAAGCCCGGGCCCCCGCGCTCGCTCCCCTGCGGCGACCTCGCTCTGTCCCCTCGCTCTGTCCCCTCGCTCCCCACACTATTGCTCAAGCCCGCCCCAGGGGACAGGGACTGAAGGCTCCCCACCTCCTCATCCTGGCTCCCCGCTTTGGCGGAGCCACACAGAGAGGGGGGCCCTGAACGCCAAGAGCACCTGTGAGTCCCAACGTCATGGCGGGGGGCTGCCTCCTGAGCCCCATGGGCTGGCGTGTGACCTTGAGCCCTGGCTTGTCCTCTCTGGGTTTCCATCCAGCCCTCGGGGAAGTGGAGGTGCAGATGCCACCCCCTCCCAGGGCTGCTTGGAGGATGTCAGGGAATCACGTCCTCTCCCAGGGCCCGGCCATCGGCGGTTTGCCATCGTCGTTGGCTCCTCTAATGACTGATACCCACCTCCCCTGAGCTCCTCTGGGCCCCGGTTTCTCCCTCTGGAAGGTGAGAGAGCTATGCTGGCTGCCATCTAAGTCCTCCCTTCTCCCCCCCACTCCCCCACCCCAGCTCTGGTGGGGGAGGCTTCAGCCTCAAGGGGGGGTACAGGAGGGGGGGCATCCACACCCACCTTGACTCGGAGACCTTGGCGTCCACCCCAGACGCGGCCTGTGCGAGCCCGGGACTCCGGGCCGCAGCCGGCTCTCCTGGGCCTCGTGAGCCTCCAGCCGGCACTTCCCCGGCGATCTCGGTCACAGACAAACAAACAAGAGTCCGAAGGCCCGGCCCGACCCCAGAGCGAGCCGCCGAGTCCGGACCAACAGCGCCCACCGCGGCGTCCGCGTGCCTTTTATCTCTCACTTTATTTAACCAAATTAACTGCTCTCCGTGTCCCCTGCGTGTGGGTGTCTCTCCCTCTGTCATATAAAATACAATCACGCCTGCTTGCTGCATGTTTCAGATACTTTATCATTAACATCAATTCCAGCCAAATTAGGAGTTTCTCCCAACATAATTGCCCTTCCCATTATCCGGCACTTTATTTTTTCAAAGCACTTTTCGACCATTAATTAGTTAACCCTTAGGGCGCCCGGCGCAGGCGCTCAATGTCACCCTCCCTGTCTCCCGGCGGCGGCAGTGGGGAGGGGTCAGCTAGTTCGTTGGAAGTCACCCTGGATGGGGGTGGGGGCTGGACCCTGGAAACCCTCCCTCGAGCCTCCGCCCCCGTGCCCCCGCCGGCCCGGTCCGGGCCCGCTCTGAGTGGACAGGGTGGGGAAGGGGGTCCCACGTCTTTACGTCCCCCCACGTCCCCATGGCAGAGGAAGGAGCAGGGCAGAAGCCTGGCGGCGGGGGGGGGGGGGGGGGGTACCCCCTTCTCTGCTGTGACTCCCAACAAGAACCAGACGCCCTCAGGCACAGGGGCGAGCAGGGGCCGCGTCTGTGGCCCAGACCGTGTGCTTGTTCCCGCCACCAGCAGGCACCCAGGGGTGCCCCCGAGGTAGCGAGGGTGGGCCTTCCCTCCCGCAGAGCGGCCCGCAAGCAGACGGCCTGGCTCGTGGCTTCGGTGCTACAGGTAAAGGTGGGAGGGGGGCTGTGGGGTGGCCAGGACAGTTGGGTCTGGTGGGCACCCATTCCAGGAGTGGCGCTGGCTGCCACCCAGCGCCCTCCAGAATTCTGCCAGCACGTTGCCCTTGCCCAGCTGGAGGCAGCCACGGTGCTTGTAGGTGCCACGCGAGCCGGGCACAGGCCCCCTTTGGAGCAGGCGTCGTGGGGAGATTGGGGGGTGGGCATTGGGGGGGACGACGCCTCCCTTGGCCAGGGCTCCGGCTTGTCAGGACTGAGCCGGCTGCGGCGGGGACCCTGTCCAACCCCGATATTTCACATTTACGGCCTCTCCGCCGTCCTAACTTCTTTAATGATTTCTCTTTTTTTTTCAAATACGTGAGCTGGCTCCCGCAGGGACCTTGCCAGGAACTTGGGGAAGGTTTTCCAAGCCGCTCCCCGACCAGAGCACCGTGAGTTTTGAGAGCTCTTCGTTGTCAGGGTTTCCCTTCCTCCCGGTGGCGTGAGGTGGGGGCCCTGCAAGCTGAGGCGGCCGCAGCTCCCAGTCCGGGGGTGCTGTCCCCTCCCCCGCCCCCACCCCCACCCCCGCCTTTCCCGCGCCCCCTCTGTGACATCGGCCTGCGGCCGGCTCTCCAGCCCAACGCCTGGCCCCAGGCCAGCAGCCCGCCCGCTGACCGTGGGCTCTCCGCGGCGGACAGGCTGGGGTCTGCGTCTCAGCTCGGCCGCTGACTCGCAGGCTGACCCTGGGCCAGGGGTCTCTCTAAGCCTCAGTTTCCCGACTGTCAGGTGGCTTTGTTGCAAGGGCCGGTGAGATGAACCAAACCGCGGGAAGGTCTTAGCACAGTGTCTGACCCATCACATGGCTCATCTGATTCTTTCAGCTCCGGGTTCGCGTGTGTAAGCTAGGGGTGCAATCAGACAACGTCCTCCTTCTCCAGCCCTCCATCCCCCCACCCCCAGGAGGACAGGCATACAGGCGGGGGAGACCTCGAGGGCACCCAGCCCCGGACCTGCCACCCAGATGTGAGGCCTGGCCCCAGCCACAGGGATGCAGCCACCTTTCCAGTGGATCCTGAGCGATTGAGGGGGGGGCCATATGCCTGCCCTGCAGCCCCCCTGCTGGGGTCACTGCCCCCCACACACACCCCGATAGCCTGTGGTTAGTGGGGTGCCACCTGTGGTTAGTGGGGTGCCGCCTGTGGCAGGCCTGGGCCAAGGGCTTTGGCTTACAACCTCCCAGATAGTCTGTCCTTGGGTGGTAGTCCTTGGGTCACCAAGGGTCAGACCCCGCTTACAGAGACATCCTCAGTCCTGGGCCCCCGCCCCCCGGGCCCCCGGGCCGGTGTCCAGCAGGTGCACGGCAGAAGCTTGATAAACGTCGGTTGGATAAACAAAAACAAGGCCAAGCCGAAACCGGTTTGGCTCAGCGGTAGAGCGTCGGTCTGCGGACTGAAAGGTCCCGGGTTCGATTCCGGCCAAGGGCATGTACATTGGTTGCGGGCACATCCCTGGTAGGGGGTGTGCAGGAAGCAGCTGGTCGATGTTTCTCTCTTATCGACGTTTCTAGCTCTCTAGCTCTCTCCCTTCCTCTCTGTAAAATATCAATAAAATATATTTTTATTTAAAAAGGCCAAGAGAGTGACTACATGGAAGGTAAATAGCTCCTACGAATTGGGGGGCCCCCGCCATGTGCCAGGCACGTTCCACATGGCAATTCCCACGCGTCCGTTCGATCTCCGCAGCAATCCTCGGGGCAGGCGCCCTCAACCCCCTCCACCCGAGACCGAGACCGGGGGGATTAAGCGACTGACTCCCCCGGGGGCGCGCAGGGGAGCTGAGCCCAGACGGCCGGGCAGCAGAGCCCGTGCCCCCCCGGCTCCTGGCGGGCACGCGCCTGGAAGGAGGTGGGCGAGGGGCTGAGGGCCTGGGCGCTCTGCCCCCCCGGGCCCTGCCCCCGGGGCCTGGGCCCCTGCCGCTCCGGGGCTCTTAGCCCGAAGCCGGGCCGGGAAAGCCGCTTCCTCTAAGGCCTGACCGCTCTCCCCGGCACACTCCCGCCGTTACCTACGCGGGGAATTAAGACTCAAATCCTCGTTTGACACGATGCAGGAGGATGCTAAGCACTTAAGCGCTAATTAATTAGTGCGCCGTACCCGCTGCCACCAGCTGCCGGAGGAAACCTCAGGCAGACCCCCGAGCGCGTGCCGGCGCCCTCCCTGCCACGGAGGCCTCGCACCAGCCACGCGCGGGGACGGCGAGGCGGGGGCAGGCGGGCCGCCCGGGCCGGTCTCGGGTGAGAAGGTCCAGCTCGGACCCTGCCCTCCCGTCCTCAGAGACCTGCGGGGCTGGGGTTCTGGGTCCTGCCTGGCCAGGCCTCTCCGTGTGGCTGTCACAGGACGGGCAAGCTAGGTGTGTCTGCCTTTGCCACGGGCTCGCCAGGGAAGGCAAGAATCCGGGGGCCACAGTGACCCCCTTCATATCTGGGGCAGTTTCTGGGGCTCCTTTAGACCAGACAGAAGCATGTTATCCCCCCAAATAAGCTGGAATATGTTTTTTTGGGGGGGGTTTAGGTTCTGGGCTAAGGTGCAACCAGTTCTCCCAACGCTGAAAGGTGGGGCGCCCCAAAGCTGGCTTCCGTGAGGAGGGCCCGGATGGGCTCGGGCTCTCTCCTCCTCTCTTGGCCTTGGTCTGACTGTCTGTGGCTGGCCAGGGTCAGTCCCCCCCGAAGGGGCAGGTGGCGGAGGAAAGCTGGGTCTTGGACACCCCGAGGGGCCTGCCTTTCGGCTCCGCCACCTGCCTGACTCCGTGCAAGCCGGTTTCTGGGCCTCGGTTTCCCCGGCGGTGAAATGGGACTCCGGCTCGCCGAAGCCCGTGTGGCTCAGTGGATAGAGCGTCGGCCTGAGGACTGAAAGGAGGTCCCGGGTTCGATTCCAGTCAAGGGCATGGACCTTGGTTGCGGGCACATCCCTGGTGGGGGATGTGCAGGAGGCGGCTGGTTGATGTCTCTCTCTCATTGATGTTTTTAACTCTCTCTCCCTCTCTCTTCCGAGTCTATGTTGAAGAAGTGCTGTTGAAAGGAGTTTTAAAAAAAGTCGGCTCTCAAAAGAAATTGCAATCGTTGTCCTGATGATATTTGGCTCTGCCGACTGATGAGTTTGCCGACCTCGGCCTAGGGTAATTGACCCAGGCGTCGGGCGAGAGTGTCCGTCTGAGCCCTGAAAGTGCCATCACAGGAAGCGGGCACAGCCCTCAAACGCCCTGTCGTCCCGAAGAGGAAGGAGAGGGGGAGAGAGAGCCGGCCATGGGCGGGCAGACCTGCTTCTTCTGAGTCAGGGACCCCTGGAACCCGGGCCCAAAGCCCCCTCCCCACAGTGTGAGGCCTGAGGAAGGCCATCGGTGGCGGCTGGGGTCCCGGGCAGGGCACGGTGTGGGGCGGCGGCTCTGATACGATCCCAGCCTGCGTCAGCTCCGGGCCGCCTCCTGCAATATTTGCTTAACAATCAGCCCAGAAACGGGCATTGTTCAGGACAAAAAATGAAAACCATTGGGCTGGGCTGGCTCTCTGGCGGGCGCTGTCCACATTCCTCTGGGCTCTCGGCGGCGGGCGGCGGGGGCGATGGTATCTCGGCGGCGCGGCCACCTCAAGGACGCACGGAGGCGGGAGGCGGGGCGCCCGGGTTCTGCTCCCACCTTTACCCTCAGGAGCCGGGGGTGCAGGTGCTCAAAACAGGGGAACTTCAGGCTGAGAGCTGAGGGCAGGAGACTCCCCAGTGGAATTAAAACAGCACCGCCCTGTGTGGTCTTGTGGAAGCCCCCCCACCACCACCCAGGACGGGGGGGGGGGCTCACCCCCATTGCACAGATGAGGAAGTTGAGGCTCAGCTGGAAGGAAACCCCACCACCATCCAGGACGGGGGCTCACCCCCATTTCGCAGATGAGGAAGTGAGGGTTGAAGCCAGTATCAAAGCCACGGCCACTCAGGGGACGTGGGGGAGGGCATCGCTGATTGGCATCTCAGAAGAGCCAGAGTTTTCCCCGAAGCGGGCCTCCCCCCTAAGCGTGTGTTTGCTCATGAAATACGTCCCCTGAGCGGGGGTGGGGGGGAAGCGGCCGGCGGAGTGCGAGGAGCAGGCTTTGCCCCCTTTTCCGGAGCTCTCGGCCCTGGGAGAGGATGGCCTCCGTGGGTGCCCAGCGCCCACTTGCCCCGGCCCCGGCCCCTGCCCACCCCCCACCGGGACAGCCCAGGCTCTACCCTTTCCCCCACCGAGCACGGGAGAGGGAGGGCGGGCGGGAGGCGGGCCTGGCTCACCTGCCGGGCTGGCAGCTTGGCATGCGAATGGGCGTGGGGCGGAGGCTGAACGTGCGGGGAGAGTGGGTGCGGGCGACGTGCAGAGGCCGGGAAAGGCCAAGCCGGCGGCTGGTCCGGGGGCCCCTGTGTCCCGGCACCTTATTTTTTATTTCTTTTTAAAATACATTTTATTGATTTTTTACAGAGAGGAAGAGAAAGGGATAGAGAGTTAGAAGCATGAGAGAGGATCTTCAATCAGCTGCCTCCTGTGCACCCCTTACTGGGGATGTGCCCGCAACCAAGGTACATGCCCTTGACCGGAATCGAACCCAGGACCTTTCAGTCCGCAGGCCGACGCTCGACCACTGAGCCAAACTGGTATCGGCTGTGTTCCGGCACTTTGGATGCGCTCATGCATTCATTCATTCATTCCATTCGTTCTTCATCCCGAAGTATTTAGTTTATTATTCTTTAAATACAGTTTTACTGATTTCAGAGCGGACGCGAGGGGGTGGGGGGAGAGAGAGAGAGAAACATCCATGATGAGAGAGAAACATCCTGTGCCCTGACCAGGAATGGAACCGAGACCTCCCGCTTCCTAGGTTGATGCTCAACCGCTGAGCCACGCTGGCCGGCCCAGCGAGTACCTATCGAGCGCCTCCTATCAGCCAGCTGCCGGGCTGAGCCAGGTGCCGCTCTCCTGGGACCAGAGTCTGGGGACCTGGCGGCTCCCAGGGTCGGTCAAGGCTCGTGCTATTTTATTCTATTTTATTTTATTTTATTTTTTTTAAATATATATATATATATATATATATATATATATATATATATATATATATATAATTGAATTTTTACAGAGAAGGGAGAGGGATAGAGAGCTAGACACGTCGATGAGAGAGAGAGAGAATCATCGACCAGCTGCCTCCTGCACACCCCCCACCGGGGATGTGCCCGCAACCCTTGTACATGCCCTTGACCGGAATCGAACCCGGGACCTTTCAGTCCGCAGGCCGACGCTCTAGCCACTGAGCCAAACTGGTTTCGGCAAGGCTCGTGCTATTTTAAAAAGGGCCGTGGGGATGTTTAAGGTGGTCTGGCTCCCCTCCGGCCTGGGAGCGCCCCCAAGTGTGCTGGGCCCATATGTCAATCATTGCTTCTGTTCCCCTGCCCCTCAGAGCACCCAGCACCAGGCGTGGCACACAGGGGGGGGGGGGGAGATCGGGGAGCTGGGTGAGGAGAAGGGAAGGGGAGCTCTGTGTGCTGTGCCCGGGCTCTGGGAGTTCCTGGAGGGAGAGACTGCAGAGAGACTGCGACGGGCTGCGGCAGTCAGGGAGGGCCTCCTGGGGGAGGCGTCGGGAGCAGGGCCTGGAAGGCCGCGGAGGCTCAGAAGCTGGCAGCCAGGAGGGCAGAGACTTTCCAGGAACGGGGGGAGGAGGGGCGGGCAGAGACGGGAGGACCAAGGAGTGCGAAGTTGGAAGCAGAGAGGGGTGGATGGGGTCAGCCACGTTTAGGAAAGGCGTAGGCCGGCCCGCGTGGCTGCCACCGTGCCCGGGGGACCCCCCCCTAAGCCTGCCCTGGCCGGAGGGGGCTGGGAGACCCCGTTCCTGCTGGCAGGCAAACCCGTGCCTGCAGTCAAAGGCGAGGTGCCCTCCCCCCGCGCCGGAGCGTGGGGAGTGCCCTGGGCAGGGCCTGCCCAGGCCTGGCACCGGCTGTGCCCTCCGCCCCGGGACGTCCTGTACCTGGGAGGACCCATTAAGGGACAAAGGTCCTCGTGGGGTGCAGGCGCCCAGCCCGGCACGGCCCAGGCCTGGGCAGCAGCCGGAACCCCGACGCGGCCCTGCCACCTCGGACTGGGGCGGACAGGGAGGGGCAGGGCCCCGGCGGCACCACTCACATCGCGGGAGGACAGGCGCGGCCTGGCGGGCGCCTCCCCTGGCAGAGCACGGGCAGGGGGCCGGGGGCGGGGGGCAGAGGGCAGGGGGCAGGGGGCAGGGGGCAGGTGGCAGAGCGCTCGCGAGCCTGGGCGATGGAATCACGCCGTCCTGAGTTCAAATCCTGACCTAAATATCCGTGTGATCTTGGGCAAGTGACCTGACCTCTCGTCTGTTTCCTCATCGCTGAATAAAATGGAGTTAAGAATAATACCTATTTTTTTAAAATCATAATGTTTTTAATTATTATTTTTTAAATATATTTTATTGACATTTTACAGAGAGGAAGGGAGAGGGATAGAGAGCCAGAAACATCGATGAGAGAGAAACATCGACCAGCCGCCTCTTGCACACCCCCTACCGGGGATGTGCCCGCAACCAATGTACATGCCCTTGACCGGAATCGAACCCGGGACCTTTCAGTCCGCAGACCGACGCTCTACCACTGAGCCCAGAATAATACCCATTTTTTGGCAAAAATAATACCTATTATATATATATTAATATATATATATATATATATATATATATATTAATATATATATAGTATTAATTTCAGAGAGGAAGGAAGAGGGAAAGAGAGATAGAAACACCAATGATGAGAGAGAATCATTGATTAGCTGCCTCCTGCACGCTCCCCACTTGGGGACGGAACCCGCAACCTGGGCACGTGCCCTTGACTGGGATTGAACCTGGGACCCTTTAGTCCACAGGCTGACGCTCTATCCACTGAGCCACACCAGCCAGGGCAATAATACCAATCTTTAAAATATATATATATATATATTGTTGATTTCAGAGACGAAGGGAGAGGTTAGAGAGAGAGAGAGAGAGAGAGAGAGAGAGAGAGAAACATCAATGATGAGAGAGAATTGAGCCTACACCCTGGGCACAGGCCGTGACCTCCCGCTGTGACGCTCAGCCCCTGAGCCACTGCGCTGGGCAGTCCCTGTTACTGTTGGTTGGTTGAGAAAGTGCCTGAACTCACCGGAGGGCCTGCCATAAGGCAGCTGCTCATGGTGGCTGTCCCCGGGAGAGAGGGACAGACAGATGGCCAGGCCAGCCCTCTCCTGTCCCGCGCTGGGGTCCTTTTGGCAAAAAGGAAGCAGCTTTGCGATACCCACGGAGCATCTGCTCCCCAGGGCATCTGCGGGGGCGGGTGGTGGAGGTGCCGCAGACAGCCCGGGGGGCGGGGGCGGGGGGGGGCTGCACGCAGGTGTCCTCGGGCCGCACCGGCCGGGGCTTCCGTATCGCTGGATCAGGGCGTGGGAGCAATCAGCTGGTGGAGAGTGGACTCGCGTTTTATTATTGCTGAATGTTATCATCCTTGATAAGAGCCAGATTAAAAGGAGGGAGGAGGCGGCCGAGGCCGGGCGAGCGGGTGGGAGAGAAGCAAAGGGCAGCACTGGTCCTGCTGAGCAAGCCCTCTGGCCGGGCCTGGCCACGACCCCGGAGCCTGGCCCTCAAGCGGGGGGGGGGGGGGCGAGGCAGGGACTGCAGGGGCGGGGGGCGAGCCGCCGGGCACATGCCTGGTGGAACGGGGGGCAGGGTCCGGCAGCCCTGGTGGTGACTGCGCCCACCCCGGGGCTCAGGGGAGGGTGCAGTGGCCTGAAGGGGAGAGAGTGCCTGCCACACGGGCACACGCCTCCCTCCTCCGCCCGTCCGCCCAGCTCCCAGGGAGACCCCCCCACGGCGTGGCCCCAGCCCGTCCCTCCCCGCCATCACGGGGCCTCACCCTCCGCCCCGCTCCCTCTGAACCCCCCCTCCCCACTCCCTCGGGGGCCGGCGAGGCCCAGGGGTCCCCTGGACGGACCGGGAAGCGGGACCCCGAGGGGGGTCGTGGCTCGTCCAAAGCCAGCGTCGGCACCGGGGGCGCTGGTTCTCTGCCCCGGGCACGCTGCCCCTCGCCAGCCCCCGGCCCCTCTGACGCCTGGCAGGGGTGGAGCCCGGCCTGGAAGGGCCCAGGCGGGCGGCGGGGTGTCCGGCTGCGGGGCCCGGGCCCCGGAGGCCTCTCTGCCCGGGGGACAGGCCCCCGGGACGGCCCACACGCATTCCTGGCCGGCAGGGAGGGCTATAAAAAGCAACACTTTTCAGCCCCGGAGTGTGGCCTGTGCGACTTCACAGAATCCAGAGGGAAGCAGAGATAACCTTGGGGGGCGACCTTCAGGGGGGGCGGGACTGGGGGGCGGCCCCGGGGGCAACCTGGGCGGGTTTGGGGTGGGGCACGGGGCATGGGGCACGGTGTAAAATGAAGAATGGGGCATTGCTGTTGCTGTGTATTATTATTATTATTGTTGTTGTTGTTGTTGTTGTTATTATTTTAGAGCCACTGAGTGCTTGGGGCCAGCCCTGCGAGGGCCGGTGCATTGGTCCCTGATGCTCCCAATCCCCATGTGCTCCGCCCCCTATTCTCCCCTCTGACAGACCGGCCACACCGCCAGAAGGAAAGGAACGGCTCCAGGGCCTCTGCCTCCCTGCGTCCCACCCACACTCCCCTCACGTCTGTCTGCCTCGTCTCGGGTCTCCGGCACCCGGGGCTCTTCCTGCCCCCGGACCCTCCCCGTTGCGCCTCTGGCTGGAGGAGGGCTTGTCCTGCTCTCTCCGCCGCCTGGCCCGTCAGAGTCCAGCTGGATGTCCCTTCCTTAGCCAGGCCTTCCCGGGCAACTTCAGCTAGCCAGCCAGCCATCCCTCAAGCCGTCCATTCATGAATTCTTCATTCATTCACTCACTCACTCATTCATTCATTAGTCCTCGTTTCCTGGGCACCTATCACGTGCCAAGCCCCGCTCTGGGTGCCGGCCACCCCGCATGAGCAGGGCTGAGGCTGCGTCCAGGGTGGACCCTGACCTCGGGGCGTCTCTCGCCGGCGGAGCTGTCCGCCTCGTCGGGGAGGCGGAGGGGGAGGGTAAATCTGGCACAGCGCCCCAATACGCCAGCGTCTTTCTTAAACTGGGGGAGTGAGCATGATTGCTTTGGTTTGAGTGACACAGACGCACTACGGGTCAGCACGTCCACCGAGTAAACTTAAGAGAAACACTCTCTGCACGTGAGGCCCCGCCCCCCCCGGCTTCCCCACCGGCCGCCCGGCGAGGGGTACTCTCAGAGGCTCTCGGGGGGAGCAGTTTGAGGCGTGGGCCCGGGGATGGAGGTGCCCCGGCCTGAGGCAGCCAGGGGTCCACAGGCCTGGGCCACGGTCCTCTGGCTGAGCCCGGACCCGGGCGAGCGGATGGCACCTGGCCGCTGGGTCTTCGTATGCGCGCAGGTAAGACGAGGGGCTGTGCTGGGCTGCTCGGGGATCCCACCTTCCGGGCTGGCTCGGCGGCCAGTCGGTGGACCAGCTTCCTCCGGCTTCTCACCGGCTCCCAGCCCCTGCCCATGGTCTTCTCCTCCTCCCTCAGCCCCCACCACCCCCACCCCCACCCACGTCCATCCCACTGGGACCTCCTGCCTGAGAGCGGCGGAGGCAAACACCGGCCCCGCCCACCCGGGCTCAGAGGGAGGAGAAGAGCGAGGCGGAGGAAGGTCACATTTCTGACTTGGCCCGCCGCCTCGGTTTCATTAGGCCCGCTGCCTAATTTTCCTGGGCAGCACTTGCTTTCTTGGCCGGTCTCCCCCGTTTCTTAACCATTTCGGAGGAGGGAGCTGTCACACCCGCGGCCCCCTCGTCACGCCACTGGTGCCGTGGCTGCTGTGTCACCCCGTGGCTCCCGCCGCCACGCCAGCCCACACCCCCGCTCCCCGCGTCCTCGGGGACAGAGCGCCGCAGCTCAGGCAAACCCAGACTTGATTAATAATTATACTAATTATGATCATTAGCCTTTATTGAGCACTTGCTATGCGCCAGGCCCTGTGAACTCTGTGACTGCCGCCCCCCCCCCCCCACTGCTAACGCGAGGGCTGTTATTATCACCCCATTTTACAGGGAGGACACTGAGGCCCAGGGGTGAGATGTGGGGGGGCTGGGACCCAGGGTCAGTGCCACTCACCACCGCGCCACAGGGGCTCCCCGAGTCTTCGGGGCCCTCCTCCTGGTACTGTACCCTCCCACGCGTGTGGGCACACACACACTCACACATACACACACACTCACACACAGGCACACACTCTCACACACACATACACACATACACACACATACACACTCACACACACACACACACACACACACACACACGCTCGTCCTTGTCTGCAGGGGCCCGACCCCTCCTCGAGGCGCGGTGCGGAGGCTGCTGGGGCCGGACGCTGGACGCCGGTGTCGGGACCCGGGGCCAGGCCTCTTCTGGGAGTGAGAGCCACTGAAGACGGGCCCGAGGGGAAGGGGAGCCCCTGGGACAGAGCGGGGACACTCGGGGTCTTCCCTGGCCTGGGGGGGGAGGGCCCACGGCCTCCCTCCTATCTGGGGTGAGCCGCGCCAGGGAGCTGACCCCGGGGGCGAGGCCACCCCGCCGTGGGCACAGGCACGCGGAGTGGAGGGGAGTCCATGCTCGGAGGTCCAGACGACGTCCCCGCTAGATGGGGACGCCCTGGGCCCTCTCCTGCCCAAAGGGGAAGGGAAGGTGCGGCCACCACCAGCCACAGCACCCCACCCCACCCAGGACCCGACAGCCAGCAGCCACCAGGACCCCGTGCTGGAGCCAGCGGGACTGCCCAGTTGCTGGGCCAGGCCTGGGGTAAAGTCCTGCAATGGTGGCTGCAGTGACCAGAGAGAGAGAGAGAGAGAGAGAGAGAGAGGACGGATTGGGGGGGGGGGAGCCCTCTGGTGCCTGACATTCTTTTTAGGGCGCCCATAAAATACAATGTGACCTGTAAAACCTGCAAGCTGCTTCCCAGCCCGTGGCGCCCACCCGGCCCCCCCACTCCCACCCCCCTCCCCTCTCCTGCCCCCCAGGCCAAGGGCACCCCCCCGGGGCGCCTGGGGGCTCAGGCCCTCGGAGCGTCAGCCCCTCCTCCCCCTTCTCCCCGGCACCCCCTCCCCGGCCCTCGGGTCAGCAGGCGGCTGTGCCAGGCCAGGGGGCGGGAATGTGCTGGGGCAGATCCCGGCTCCCTGCGGCTCCGGCTCGGCAGGTGAGTCACCCGTGGGAGGCCCGGCTCTTTGTTTCCCGCTCCTGGGAACTCGCACGCCGGGCGCAGGCTCCCGGGAGAGATGGGGGTCCGGAGGCCGGGGTTCTCATTCCAACGGCGCCCCCTCCGTCCGGCTGCTGAAAACCCGGAAGCTCGGAGCCACCCCGGGCCTCGGTGTCTCTGCCTTTAAGATGGGCACAGAAACCGAAACCGGTTTGGCTCAGTGGTAGAACGTCGGTCTGCGGACTGAAAGGTCCTGGGTTCGATTCCGGTCAAGGGCATGTACACTGGTTGCGGGCACATCCCCGGTAGGGGGTGTGCAAGAGGCAGCTGGTCGATGTTTCTCTCTCATCGACGTTTCTGGCTCTCTATCTCTCTACCTTCCTCTCTGTAAAAAATATCAATAAAATATATTTTTAAAAATAAATAAATAAAATGGGCACAGAAATCCTGCCCTTCCGTCTGGAAGAGGGTGACAAACAACACGTCCTAGTGGACCCAGCCACCTCCATTCAGTGAGAGCCTACGTGGTGCCTGGCAGCCAGCTAACAAGTTTGGAGTTAACCCCCCACCCCCCAACCTTCTGAGACCTGTGAGATGGTTAGCCTTTTTATTTTTTTAATAAAAAGAGGAAACTGGGGCTCAGAGAGGGTAAGAACTCGCCCGAGGCCGTGTGACGTCCTAGCCACCCACAGCGGGAGTGAGGACATCTCTGCCCACGCGGGTCACAGAGGTCAGGGTGCGAGCCCCTGCGTCCCAACCTGGGAGGGGCCAGTCCCGAGGGGTCCCCTCCTCTGTCCCCTCCCCAGGTACCCCCCCCCCCGGCCCGTGGTCCCGATGGCTCCCCAGCCCAGGTCCCCAGCCCCCCCTCCCCGGCTCCGCCCAGCACCCCCGGCGGGCAGACGGGGCTGAACTCTGTGTCCCAAAACCCGAGGCATCCCAGACACCCGGGGCCTTCGAGACCTGAGATCGGCCTCCCCGGGCCAGGCCCGCCCACGCTCTCCCCGCCTCACCCCACCTGCAGAGCGGCGCCTCCTTGGGGCCCGAGGTCTCCTGAGGACAGACCCGGGAGCCACCTGCCTTCGAGGGGGCGGGAATCCGGAAACCCGGGTTCTGCCTGCCCTGGTCCCAGCCCCTTTCCTGGCCGCTTCCCCACTTCCGAACGCCCCGGCCGGGCAGAGGCCGGGCAGGGAGCCCTGCCTGCTCACCGCCTCCAGACACCCCCTCCCTCCCTCCAGACACCCCCTCGCACTTCCCAGCCCCTGGGCCCGGAGCCGCCGCCGCCCTCTGCGGCCTCCCTCCGCGGCCTCCCTCCGCCGCCTCCCTCTGGGGCCTCCCTCTGCGGCCCCCCTCTGGGGCCCCCCTCTGCAGCCCCCCTCTGCAGCCCCCTCTGCGGCCCCCCTCTGCGGCCTCCCTCTGCCGCCTCCCTCTGCGGCCTCCCTCTGTGGCCTCCCTCCGCGGCCTCCCCCTGCCGCCTCCCTCTGCGGCCCCCCTCTGCGGCCTCCCTCTGCAGCCTCCCTCTGTGGCCTCCCTCCGCGGCCTCCCTCCAAGGCCTCCCTCTGCGGCCTCCCCCTGCCGCCTCCCTCTGCGGCCCCCCTCTGCGGCCTCCCTCTGCGGCCTCCCTCTGCGGCCTCCCTCCGTGGCCTCCCTCCGCGGCCTCCCCCTGCTGCCTCCCTCTGCGGCCTCCCTCTGCGGCCTCCCTCCGCGGCCTCCCTCTGCGGCCTCCCTCCGCGGCCTCCCTCTGCGGCCCCCCTCTGGGGCCCCCCTCTGCAGCCCCCCTCTGCAGCCCCCTCTGCGGCCCCCCTCTGCGGCCTCCCTCTGCCGCCTCCCTCTGCGGCCTCCCTCTGTGGCCTCCCTCCGCGGCCTCCCTCCAAGGCCTCCCTCTGCGGCCTCCCCCTGCCGCCTCCCTCTGCGGCCCCCCTCTGCGGCCTCCCTCTGCGGCCTCCCTCTGCGGCCTCCCTCCGCGGCCTCCCCCTGCTGCCTCCCTCTGCGGCCTCCCTCTGCAGCCTCCCTCTGCGGCCTCCCTCTGCGGCCTCCCTCTGCAGCCTCCCTCTGCCGCCTCCCTCCGCAGCCTCCCTCTGCGGCCTCCCTCTGTGGCCTCCCTCTGCGGCCTCCCTCCGCGGCCTCCCTCCGCGGCCTCCCCCTGCTGCCTCCCTCTGCGGCCTCCCTCTGCCGCCTCCCTCTGCAGCCTCCCTCCTCGGCCCCCCTCTGCCGCCTTCCTCTGTGGCCCCCCTCTGCAGCCTCCCTCTGCGGCCTCCCTCGGCGGCCTCCCGCGGGCAGAGCTGCGGGGCCTCGGCCGCCCTGGGCCAAGTGGATGCCATGTGTGAGGTGTCCGCCATTTTCGCTCACCGCACCCCCGTTCTGCAGGCGAGGGACCTGAGGCTCCCAGAGGCCACCCAGCCAGGCGTTCACAGAGCCGGCGTCCAAGAGCCACCCCTCCTGGGCAGGAAGGCCGTGGCTCCTAACCACCGCCGTCTCCCAGCTCGGCCAGCGTCCGAGGCCTTGCTGGTCCCGTCTTAGCCCAGAATGGCCTGGGGCATAGCAGGTCTCCAAGGAATCTCACAGCCTGGGTGAACGCAGCGAGGGGGTTTTGAAAGCACCAATGAGTGCGTGAACGAGTGGAAATGAGTGAATGGGTGAACGAATGAATGACCTCAACCTTCACCATAACCACGAAAGATGGTTCTCATGCATCCGATGGGGCATTTGAGGCTCAGAGAGGGGAAGCGACCTGCTTGAGGCCACACAGCAAGTTGAGGGCATGGGTAACAACCCCAGCCTCCTGGTCCCTGCCCCAGGACCCTTCTCCCACCACGCCACACCACGCCATGCCACGCCATGCCACACCACGCCACGCCACGCCACGCAGCCAGCCCTGGGCCCTTCCCCTCCCCTCCCCTGGCTGTCCCAGCCCCACTCTGCCTCCCTCTGGGACAGGGGCTTCCAGCCGCCCTTTGAGGGGCGAGCCGAGGAGGGGCCCGGGGAGGGGGCCCCCCTCCACCCGCTCGCAGGGAGATGGGGTCAGCGGGGGGGTCTCCCTCGCAGGCACTTACGGCACAATTGATGGGGGAGGCGCCCGTGAGAGGAGGGACAAACCATAAAGTTCAGGAGATGGAAATGAGGCGCGGACAGACGACCAGGTGCGCGGAGATTTATGGCGGAGGCTGTATTCTGGCTAATGATTCTGCTAATGACTCTCCCAAGTGTGGGGTGGCATGGCGCCCGCCGCCCGGGGGTGACACGGGCCCCGCCGGCCCGGCGAAGGACGTTCCCGCGGAGACGGTGAAGGATGGCGGAGGGACGGAGAGACCCCCAGATGCCAGCCACCACCCCACCCCGCCCGCCCCGGGAGGGGGCTGGGGAAGGTGGGTTCTTGGGGTGTCAGTAGGGCCTGCCGGAGATTGATAGCTCAGCCCGGCTCTCTGGCCCTTCCTCCACTCGCCCCGAAAGTGGCCCCCGGCCTGGCAGCGCTGTGTTGGCGTGGTCTGCCCGCTGCTGACACACGCGTTTTTGGAGCCCGCCGCATCCTTCATCCCGCCGCCCACCCACCCACCCACCCGCCACCCCCATGCAGGCGCAGCTTTCTGGCTGCATGCAATCCGGGCCCTCCTGCCCCTTCCTCCGCTGCTCCCCAGACCCCCCCCCCCTCTGGACGCACTGGCTCCTAAATGCCGCTGGCTTGCTCCCCCAGTGGCCCTTCCCCCCCCTCGGGTTCCAATGCCCCGAGGCTGCAGCCCCCGCCGAGGACCCCCCAGCACCTGGCTTTCCTCCGCCACCTGCTCTGGGGTGCTGAGCCTCTCGGGGGGACAGCCCCCCAAAGCTCCCCCACATCCATCGCACTGCGGACCCGGCCCGGGCCTCCGGGGCCAGCATGGGAGCGCCCCGGGCCAGGGGGGGGTGGGTCTGGCCTGCAAATCCAGGACCCGCAGCGGCCACAGTGCTCACTGCAGGGGTCAGAGCGCCGGGGACGGTGCTCGCTTCTTAGGACCCTTACGCATTCCCCGATCTCTGCGCGAATGCGTGTGTGGCCGGGTCCCTTCCAAGTGAGGACTCACGGTGGGGAGGTGGGTGGGTGAGCGGATGGAGGAGCCGAGGGTGTCAGCGTCCCTCGGCCGGCTGAGCCCCAGCACCCGCCGAGCCCAGGACTGAGCCCCAGCACCCGCCGAGCCCAGGACCGAGCCCCCGCACGCCCACAGGTGCCCAGAGCCTCGCACAGCCCTGCGGAGAGAGTGAGTTATGCCCCTGTTTTGCAGGCTGGGACACTGAGTCCCCCTCCTCCTCCTCCTCCTCCTCCTCCTCCGCAGGAGGCAGGGTGATGCTGGATCCAGGCCTCCGGGGTCCAGGCTGTGCTCCCCCCGCCCACGGCCCGGACCCCCTCGGGGACGGAGCTGGCGGGGCGGGAGCTGGTGCTGAGCCGTCGGGGGGAGAAACCCAGAAGGAGGCCGCCTTCCCGTGGGGAGCCGGGGTCAGACCCACGCTCAGTGCCCAGCCTGAGGGGCCTGCGGGGCACAGCGGCCGGCGATGAACCGACGGGGCACCGGAGGCGGCTGTCGGGGGCCCACGGGAGGAACGCTCAGGCACCCCGAAGGGAACGCCTGGGGCCTGGGCTGTCTCCCCTGGGCTGTCTCCCTCGCGGAGGGCTCTTCCGCGGACAAATGCACAGAAGCAGCCCCCCCCCGCACCCCCATTTCCAACAACAGGGAGGGAACTTCCCTTCCTTGCCCTCTGAGCCTTATACAACCCATCTGTGGGGCTATAATAATGGGGGAAGGGGGGGCACAGCTATCCTCATTCCGGGGAGGGGGCGAGTGGGCGGGGGGCCCGGGTGGGAGCCTCGTCCTCGACACGCAGGCTCGGGCCGCCCTTGTCGTGTGTCCTCAGAGCGCCCCCTGACAGCAGGGAGGGGGAGGGGTGCCGCCTCGGGATTCGCTCTCCACCCCGTCCCTCAAGGCCCCCACCCTCACCCTCCTCACCCCCCCACCCCACCCCCCCGGCCCACCCGCCGCCGCTCTGGGCGTGATCAAAGGCCAAAGTGAAAGCGAGATCTGAAACCCCAGCCCGGAGAGCAGCGAGGCCTGATGCCGGGATAAGGGAGGATCACCGCTCACCAGCTGGGCGCCCCCCCCCACCCCCCGCACGGCCCTTCCCTCTCATCACCTCCCCACCTGCACCCCAGGCTGCCTTTGGGGGCATGACCCCAGGCTCCCCACCCCGCCCACTGTCCTAGGGTGGCGGCCCACTGAGGGGGGCGGCCGGGGGCGCTGGACCCGCCCCCGGGAGGACAGAGCCCTGGGGCACCGGGACGTGGGACCTGTCAGTTTCCTGGGGACCAGTTGGCGGGGTGGGGGGTTCTTAAACGGGGGGCTCTGAAGGGAGGCAGGGCTGCCGGAGAGTTAGGGAGGGCACATTGAAGGCAAACAGCACAAAGCATGATGGGAAGATCCGGCACTGGAGCATCCGTTCAGCCCAGTTGCAGCCCCGGTCCCGGTTCCGGCACGCCTCGCCCTGTAACCCGGGCAGCCTCTCTCCGCCCCTCCCGTCCGTCCGCCCTCCGTGAAATGGGGGTGATGATAATAATAGAACAGCCCCGTCTGACAAACAGAGAGATTAGGGTAATGTATGCAAAGCAGTGCCTGACGGGTGAGTGTGCAGTAAGTGGGTTATGACCGTGTCGCGTCACTGAGGGAAGAAGAGACGGAGGGCCTGGGTGGACCCACAGACCTAATCTCACGCGTGGGAGAGATTCGGGGCTGAATCGTCACATTTGTCAGTCTGGCCCACCCCATGACTGGACGGGGGGGGGGGGGGGGGGGCGGGGGATGAGACCAGGAAGGAGAAGGGGAGGGGCGGGCCCAGGAGAGATGGCAGAGATAAAGGGGTGTCATGCTCTTGCCCGATCTGGGTCACCAGCTGCACCCCAGGAGCGACGGTGACTCAGCTGGGGAGAGGTCCCCACCCAGAGCTGGTCCCACAGGCCGGGGCCCGGGCCCGCGGCGCAGGAGGCACAGGCCGGGACTGCCCGTGGAGCCATGTGCGGAGTCATCCCCCCACCTCGTGACACCCCAGCCCGGGCTGAGGACCCAGGGCGGGCTGAGGGACTGGCCGTGAGATCAGGGCGGTTGCTGAGTCCATGCAACGTGTCCTGCGAGGTTCATCCCGTTCGGGCCCAGAGAGGTCAAGCCACGCGCCCCGGGTCACACAGCTCAGACACGACAGGGCCAGGAGACCCAAAGCTTCCCAGAACAGCAGGCTGCCCAGAGCCTGGTTGGAGACGGTGCTTGTGCCAGCCTCCGATTTTTACATTGTGAAACCCCTCAACCGTGGAATGTTCCAGGAGACCAGATTCGTGGGGTGTTTTCACAGCAGGCCTCAGGTGAGGGATGGACAAGCCCATTCGCCCACGTCACCCGGGGACTCGCCTGGTCCCTGAGCCTCCCCCCACGCCCTTCCTTCCCCGGGGCACGCCTGGCCCTTGCCCCCACGCTCCCATGGCCCCATGCAAAGCTCTCTGCCTCCTCCGGGCAGCCTCCCCGCCCGCGGCACCCCCCGGAGCCTCCCGGCTCTCTGCCCCCGGCCTGGGACCCGCGTCATTGCTTCCGGGGAGCTGGGCAGCGTCTCCAGCCTGTTCTTCCTCCTCATCCGTGTGCGGTGTGTGTGCTGCCCATCGCGTGTGGCCTCCTGGCGCTCAGCACCACGCGTACGTGTCTCCTTCCCCAGCTGGGCTCCTAGCTCCCACGGGTGGTAACCATGCCATCAACACCCTTCCCCTGCCCCCCACTGCCCCCTCCACCACCCGGGACAGGCCTGTCCACCCTGGAGAACCTTAGACCAGGTCAGCCTAGCTGCCACTCTTTTTTTTTTTTAAGTATATTTTATTGATTTTTACAGAGGAAGAGAGAGGGATAGAGAGTTAGAAACATCGATGAGAGAGAATCACCAATCAGCTGCCTCTTGCACACCCCCTGCTGGGGATGTGCCCACAACCAAGGTACATGCCCTTGACCGGAATCGAACCCGGGACCTTTCAGTCTGCAGGCCGACGCTCTATCCACTGAGCCAAACGGGTTTCGGCAGCGGACCACTAACCTTTGCCCGTGCAGTTCTCCTGCCCGAAGGCTCTCCCCTGCCTGTCCCTGGGCCGGTGCTGGCCCAGCCTGGTCCGACGTAGCGCTGACCCCCCCCCCCCCCCGTCCCTCCCCGCCCGCCGCTCGGAGTCAGGGCCAGCCCTGGGCTCGGTCTCCGCGCGGCGCTCCCAGTGCGGCCTTAGGACCGGCAGTCCTGGCTGAGCCGGAGCCCAGCCGCCCGGTGGGGGCGTACAGACGCATCCCCGAGTCGCCTGCCACTGCCCCCCGGGACCTGCGGAGACCGAGCAGACAAAGCCCTGAGCGCGGGGAGCGAGGATCTGGGGGAGAGGCGGGCGGTGCACATGTCCCAGGACCATTGCAGAGGGCGACCAGTCCCAGGGAGAGATTAACAGGAGGGTGCTCTTGGCCAGTGTTTCCAAACTTTTGACGTATGTGCACCCCTTCTATAATTTCCGTAACGCTGAGTACCCCTCGTCCAAAAAAAAAAAAATGGATGTATTTTAATAACAATCAAAATATTTTTATTTTTTATTTTTTGGTACATACACAAAATAATAATAAACGAAAAATAAAATCATTCATAATAAAATATAAATAAAAGTTATATTATAAATAACATTTTTTAAAAAAATAAAAAAAAGAAAAAAAATATAAATAACATTTATTTGGATCAATGAGAAGGATGAAATTGACTTGACTCATGAGAACGTAGAATGAGGCGCAGCTAAGCACGGTGCAGTGCATACCCCCCCCAACCTCCGGTGCAACGCGTACCCCCACCACACTCTTCCCGTACCCCTGGGGGTACGCGTACTACACTTTGGGAAACACGGGTCTAGAGCAGAGGTCGCCAGCTGGGGGTCCTCGGACCCCTGGTGGCCCGGGAGGGCTGAGAGGTGGGCGACCGCTGCTCTGGAGAGAGCCTGGGCGGGCGGCCTCTGCTCTTCACCCAGTGAGTCCTCCCCTCAGCCCTGCCCGGCTCTGCCTGACGGTCAGCTGCACCTGCCACCCGCTCCTGCGTTCACTCACTCACTCATTCATTCACTCCTTCCTTGTCACTCCTCCCCTCGGCCCCGAGGACCGTGCTGGGTGCCGTCCACCTGCCCTGAGCCGGAGGGAGCCGGGTGCTGCGGGGCTGGGACGTTTGCCCTCCCTCTGACCGGCCACGTTCCTGATTCACTAAGGCGAGGAGGGGCATCATTTGATGGTGTTTGTTGTGCATCACCGCGAGAACAGGAGACGCCGGGCTGCAGAGCCGCACCAATTTGCTTCATCCGACCTTGATTAAAAGAAAATTAATTGTCGCATCTCTCAGGATCTCGCAGGCGCAGCCCGTGGCTCTCCCGGAACCACAAAGAGAGGGAGAGCGAGCCGAGCGGCTCCCCGGCCTCTCCTCCAACCACTTCCCGCCCCGCTGGCAGCAGACAGCCCGCTGGTGAGGCCTGGCCGCACCGGAGGCTGCCGGCAGATGGAGGGGCCCTGAGCCCTCCCCTCCTCTCCCACCCACTCAGGGTGCGTCCCCCACCCTCACCCCCACCCCCCGCCGCCCAGAGATGGTTCTGAGGGCTGAGGCCCCGTCCATGAGCCCTCCCGGGGCTTCCTGCCTCCCCAGGCTGGCAGGCACCTTGCAAGGGAGCCCCAGGAAGATGCCCCCCAAAGAGCCAGCACCCCCCCAGCGTGCCCACCCCCACCAGGCCGCCCAGCCCCGCTCAGGGGGGGAGGGAGGGAGGGCGGAGGGGCCAGGGCAGGGGGCGGGTGTCAGTGGGGAAGAGCATCTCATGAAAACTTAATGCCCCCTTGCAGGTTGTTGATTTTTGTTTGTTTTTCTCTTTTTGCCAGAAGAGAAGCCTCTTTCATTAGCCCAGACTGTCATTACCCGGCATTAAATTTTCATAGAGCGGGCGGGAGGGAGGGGGGCCGGGCCCCGGAGGCAGGCAGGGGGGCAGGCTGGGGCTCCGGGGCTGGGCCCGGCTCCCCGGGGCTCCGGCTGCACACTGCTGGTCCCAGCGACAATGACCGCCCCTCGCTGCCGCTCACGGCGGGTCAGGCGCGGCCCACGGGCCATCATCACCCCTGATCTTCCTCTGGCGATGACGTGGGGTGCTCTGAGACTGCCCCCATTGTGCAGATGAGAAAGGAGGCTCCGTTTACTGGCTATAACGCGCCTCTGGCCCATGACAGCCAATAAATGGGGGGGGTGTCCCTGGCCCCCAGGGCTGAGAGGCAGATGGGAAAAGGGGGGTGCGGGAGTGGAGGGGCTGGCCTGGGGCTCGGGGTGTCGTGGGGGTTGCTCGGTCTTAGGAGAGCTGCAGGAATCTGGCCCCCGTCCCCATCCCAGGAGGCAAGTGGGTGGCTCCCCTGGCGGAGGGTCCACGCTGCAGGGCCCGCGGCCCGCCGGGCAGGTGCCAGCGCCCTCACAATGGTGCACCTGGCGAGGGCGCCAGTCCTGCCCATTCAGCACCGAACAATCACTGCGCTGCAGCCGCGGCCCGTGGCCTCCAGGGGCCGGGACGGAAGGCAGCAGATGGGCCTCGGGTGTCAGATTTCCACTCTGGGGTGGGGGGGGCAGCCCTGGAGAGGGAAAAGGAGGGGGTCAGGCTCCTCCCTGCCCCCCCCAGCAGCCCCTCCCCGCCTCTGATCCCCAGGGGAAAGCAAGGAGCCGGTGGGAGGGGCAGGGGGGAGAGGGGAGGTGGGCGGGGGGGGGGCTGTCTGCCCACCACCACTGCCACCTAGAGCGGGGTGGAGGGGAGACAGCCCCAGCCAGGGCTGAGCTGATTGGGAGGGGGAGATTTCTCAGCGGCCTGGGGAAGCCTGCGAGGGCGGGCTCTGGCCCTTCCACCACCGGAACCGCTCACAGGACCCTCTGGGCCTCAGTTTCCTCATCTGTAAAGTGGCCTGTGGGTCCCAGAGGCCTGTGGGGTGTCTGGAGTGGAGATCCTCACCCATTGAGGGGGACCCACAGGGGGTCAGGATGGACCCTGGCTGCTGGCCCCTGCACAGCCTCCGCTGGGGGTCCCCGGCCACTCACTGGGGGTACTCAGCCACCCTGCGAGCCTGTCTCTCCCAGGACCCTGATTTCTGGGCCTGGGGGGGGGGGGCCAGGTCCACAGGATCCCACAAGGCCAAGGATAGGTGCAGGCATACGTGCGGGTGCATGTTAACACGTGTAAGTGACAGGCATGTGTGGGGAGGAGTGTGCTGAGGGGGAAGTGTGTATGAGTGTATGAACACAAAGACATGCGTGTGCACATGGCAGAGGCCGGGGTCTGCTGAGTGAGAGTGTGCAAAGGTGAATGCGTGATGAACGCGAGCACACGGAGGCTCAGTAACACAAACGATGGCGTAGATGAGTGTGCAGGTGAGTGTGGATGGATGTGCATTAGTGGGTGTTCGTGGCGGGTAAGTCCGTGTTATGCTGACATGGAAGGTGAGAGGGTGTGGCTGGTGTGGGCAGGTTCACCTGAGGCTGGGTCCGAAGGGAGGACCCCCATTCCCAATCCGGGGAGCAAACTGGGCCTGGCAGTGATGAGGGGGCTGGAGGAGGGAGCACCCAGGCCAGCAGGCAGGGACCACGAACCCCCGCCAGGGGCCTGTTTCCTCTGGGACTGGAGCTCCCAGCCTTCCAGTCAAGGGGAAGGAAGTGCTCACCCGGGGCAGGTCGGGCTGGCTGCAGATGCAAAAAGACTTAGTGCTGATTTGCATGTTTCATTTGCATATATTTCCATAAGGCCTACTGATTGGTCCTTTGAAAGCCCCCAACCCCCCTCAACCCCTGCCTGCTTGCAATGACCCTGACCTGAGGGGGTGGGGATCCAGGCTGGGCTCTGCTTGAGGGGGGGCTGGGGCTACCCCGCAGGTCCCCCTGGTGGGCCTGGTGCTCACAGACCCAGCCCTCAGGATCTCGCACTAACACACAACATGTAACGGGCCTCAGTCTCCCCTGACACCCAGGATGTGCTCACCCACTTTTCTGTTAATAAGCGAGCAGAGTTGTGAATGGGGCAAAGTAGGTGCCAGTTACCCAGTGAGAAAGAGCTTCAGGAAGGGTCCCAGCCATGGGGTCCTCGGGACCTCTGAGGTGGGGCAGGCCCCCTCAGCCACTGCGGCCAGCCGCGAGGGTGGAGGTCAGGGACTCCTGCCCCAGCCCTGCCTCCTGCCTCCCAAACATCCCTCCGGCCGGCCCAGCCCTCGCCACTACCATGGGGTCCAGAGGCATGGCCTCCTCCCTCCACACCGGGCCAGCACCTGGTCATGCATTTTTGAAAACACTGTTCCTCAGGCCTCCGAGCGTCCCAGCGCCCAGAGCACAGGCAGCAAGAGATGGGAGCTCTCGGAGAGGAGGGAAGGACTGAGACTCCAGCGAAGGGCGAGTGTGTGCTTGTGTGTGTGTGTGTGTGTGTGTACGCACGCGCGCACATGCATGTGTGTGTTAGTGTGTACACATGTGGATATACCTGCCCAGACAAAGGCACACTCCCTGCTGTGGGCGTGTGGCTCTGTACAGGGGAGGAGAAGAGCACCTGGGTGTGCAGTGTCTGTGGGCCTGCAGGTCCGTGTGCACAGGTGTGCATATGTGTGTTGGGTGCCAGTCTCAGCAACGTGTGCAGGAAAATAGAAGCTTTCAGTGTGAAAGACCTATATGCCCCCCTTCCATTGGTCTTTTCACCTAAAATTACCTAATTTTCCTTAGAGTAAACAATATAGTTTGCCAAGGAGGGCACCTTGGAAGTTCTCTTTTTCTCAGAAACACATGGCGCATGTGTGTGTGTGTAAACCTGTACATCTGAGTGGCTATATTATTAGCGTGTGCATGTGTGTGGGCCCATGTTTAAATGTGTGCGTACATGTACACACATTGGCTATAAACATGCTGGTGTCAGCACTCATGGGTGCTGCATCCACGTTGAGGCACTCACTTGTCCACATGTACTGTTTTCCCATGTGCATACGTGTGGCTCCTATGTGAGTCGTGTGCCCGTATGCATGTGTGAACACAGCACCGCACCGGCAGACCGCTTGGCGTGGGGGGCATAGGGGCCCCCTGGGGACATGTGTGCGAGTGCACGGGGAGCGCGTGACCGTGTGCAGGAGGTGTGTGTAGAGTACGGCATGTGTTTGCATATCGGGAGTCGGGGATGTTTAGTAATTAAATCCCTTTTCATCCCCCTGCACCTGTCTCCTCCTGAAAGCTGAGAGAACAGACGTCAACCGGGACAAGGGCTGGATTGAATACAGCCAATTCTGAAATATTTATTAGCTTGCGACTCCGCTCAATGGAGGAGGAGGAATGCCAGCTAATCCGCCCAGCAGTGCTCACGGCAGGGACGTTTTCCAACAGGGACTTCTTGTGTTTCAGCCACTGCTCCCCGCGCCCACAAATGGGCGAGGTTTCATCTGGGCCCAGGCAAGAGAGCAGAGGTGCCCCCGAGCACTTGTCCCTGGGTTTCCTCAGGCCCTGGTCCCCTCTTCCAGGGCCCCTCCTCTGCCAGAGCCCCGCTGACCCCGCGGACATTCATGGTGGCCTGTGTCACCACCATTTATGGGCCCCCCGCCGTGCTCCAGGAACCGTGTGTGGGGGCTGTTCGTACCCTCTCATCTAATCTTCGCGAAAATCTCAGTCAGCGCCACGTGTTGCCCACTTAATGTATTAAAGGATGGCAGTTTGGAACAAATAGGGAAACCGAGGCTCACAGCGATGAGATAGCTGGCCCAAAGTCATAAGCTACTTAGAGGCGGAGCCAGGATTCGAACCCAGGGAATCGGGCGCCCCAGCTCTAACTCGTAACTGCTACACCTGTTCCCTCCTACGTGGATCACTCAGGAAAGCTACTGGGAGCGCTGTGTTGAAAAGAATTCCGAGTCCGTATGTGAGATCCATGAGAAAGAGCGGGGTGATCCATTAGTGATGTCTGCCATGGCCACGGAGGAGGCAGCTCTGCCTTTGCTATCCCTGACCTCACCCCACCCAAGCCTGCTCAGCACGGAGCCTTCCCTTCTTATGAGTGGTAACTCACTTCCGCTACCCACCCAGGCCAAGAACTCTCCAGTTTCCCTTTCTCCACACCCCACGGCCAACCTCTTGGCAAATCCGGATACTCTCCAAAGGCATCCAGACTCCGACCACATCTCGCCATTCCCCTGGGTGCTGCCTAGTCCGCGTCGTTTCTCTCTCTGATTATTGCCATGGGCTCATAAGCAGTCTCCCTACTTCTAATCTCGCCCCTTAGGGTCCAGAGTGAAACCTCTAGAACCATATTCAGATCACTCCTCTCTTCGGGGGGCGCCCCCCGTAACGCCCACCTCACCAGTGTAAAAGCTGAGCTCTGCACCTTGTCCATACAGCCCAGCCTTGTCTAGTCCTCTCTCTCTACTCACTCTAGCGGCACTGGTTGGCTTGCTCTTCCTTAAACCCACCAGCCCTGTCCTCTCCCCAGGGCCTTGGAACATGCTGTCGTTCGGCCTGGATCTCTTTCTGAAGACACCCATGCAGCTTGCTTCCTCGCCTCCTCCAGGGTCTGCTCCCGTGGAATGTTATTAGAACCACGCTTCTTCTGGGTCTGGCACACCCTGTCCCCTTATCCTGTCTTAGTGTTCTCCGTAGCTTTCATTTGACATTCTCTATATGTATCAATTTCATCCATTTCAGTCTTTGACAAATACTTATAGGCTATTTGGGCCAAGGCATTGGTGGTCTTTCATCACAAATCGGTTTTCAGCCATTTGACTACGCTGTTCCTAGGTGTGGTTTTCCTTTGGGTCTCTTCTGTTTGGGGTTCATGGGGCTTTTTGGATTTGTGGGCATAAAGGTTTCGTCAAAGTTCGGATTTTTTTAGCCAACATTTCTTCAGATATCTTTTCCCACCATCTCCTTCATGAGCTCAATTGTACGTGTGTTAGACCTCTTGGGGTTCCACCCATCACCAAGGTTCTGTTTGGTCCTCCCGTCCTGTCTTTTCATCCCCCGCTGTATTTCATTTTAGATAGTTTCTACTGCTATGACTTTAAGGTTGCTGATATTTATTTCAACAGTGTCTAAAATTTGTTGTGTTTTTCATTTCACATATTTTATTTTCATCTCTAGAAGTGTGAGTCCTTCTTATATTTTTCTTTTTTTCTCACGATGTTTGTGCTTTCCTCTACCTTCTTGAATATGAAATGTGTATTAATGATAGTTGTCCAAAATGTCTTTGTGACATTTCTGAGTCTGTCTCTTATTGATTGATCTTTCTCTTGGTTATGTGTCATATTTTTCTCCTTTGCTTACTTGGTAATTTTTAATGGGTGCTGGACATTTTAAAATAAGCTTTTTATTTTGGGATAATTTTAGATTTACAAAAGAGTTGCAAAGATAGTACAGAGAGTTCCATATGCTCCATACTCAGTTTCCCCATGATCAATATCTTACATTATCATGTACATTTGTCAAAACTAAGAAACTGACATTACTGGTACATTATTATCAACTAAACGTACTGTATTTGGGATTCACCCGTTTTTCCCATTAAAGTCCTCTTTCTATTCCAGGATCTAATCCAGAATATCACATTGCATTTAATTGTCGTGTCCACCTCCCCCCACTACCACCCCCACCAATATCCTCTGGTCTGTGACAATTTCTTAGTCTCTTCTTATTTTTTTATGACCTTGACAGTTTTGAGGAATACTAGCCACGTATCCTATAGAACAGCGGTCGCCAACCGGTGGTCCACGGGTCCCTGGTGGTCCATGAGGTTCGAAAGGTTGGCGACCGCTGCTATAGAATATCCCCCAAGCTGGGTTTCTCTGTTTGTTTGCTTTTTATGATGGTAGAGTTATGGGTCTTGGGGGAAAAATACCACCAAGGGGAAGTGCCCTTCTTATCACATCACACTGTGGCTTAGATACTGTCCACATGGCATCACTGGTGATGTTAACCTTCATCACTTGGTTAAGGAGGTGTCTGTTAGGTTAATCCACTTTAAGTTTACTATCTTTTTCTTTTCCTATTTTAGCAATTGGAAACAAGTCACTAAATCTAGCCAACACTCCAGGGGGTGGAGATTAAGCTTTACCACCTGGAGGAGGAATATCTACATATATTATTGGGACTTCTTCATTAAGATTTACCTGTTCTTTCATCCTTTGTTTATTCAATCTTATATTTATATTAGAATGGACTCATATATTTATTTGTATTATAATCCCATACTAGCCTGATTATTTTATATACAAACTAAAGGCCCGGGTGCATGATATTAGTGCAGGGGGGCAGGTCCCTCAGCCCAGCCTGCACCCCCTCAGGGGATGTCCGACTGCCGGTTTAGGTCCGATCCTGCAGGGCCTAAACCGGCAGTCAGATATCCCTCTTACAGTACGGGACCACTGGCTCCTAACTGCCTGCCTGCCTGCCTACCTGATTGCCCCTAACTGCTCGCCTGCCTGCCTGCCTGCCTGCCGCCCCTAATCACCTCTGCCTCTGGCCCCACACCTGGGACCCAGCCAGCCTGGGTTGACCACAGGCACCTGGGACCCTGGGCAGTGCCGCCCAGGCTGGTTGCAGGCACCCCGGGAGCCTGGGTGGCTTCTCCTGGGGCCCTGGCTTTGTCAGGAAGGACGTCCGGAATGACGTCCGGAAGATGTCCGGTCTAATTAGCATATTACCCTTTTATTAGTATAGATTGTTCCATCTTGGCTCATTCAGGTAGGTTCCTGCATCCCTTTGACATGCCCCATGCTTTTGTTTTTGGAGCGCTTCCTTGTTTGCAGTACTATAAGACAGTCTGGCTCACCTTCTATCATCCCTACTTTGGTCGTAAAATCTTCTATTTCTCATTTTAATGGAGAACCGTATTAAAAATAAAAAGATCTGGATGGGGGTGCTTGTTTCTACTAGGGTGTCACTGCTTCTTGGCCCTCTCAGCTGACATGACCCATATATACCAACGTGCTTCCAACTACTTCTGCACCTACCCATCTGTATCCACATGACACCAAACATCCATTCATACCAGTGCTTCCAGCTCTCGTCCACAGAGTTCGTTCTGACTCTCTCTTCTTGCTTGTCTACAATCTCCCTCTCCCATCACGAGAAACTTGGCTCCCTCCGCCCACCATCCAAGTACTAATTTGCTCCACCAACATTTTGAATTTGACGCTGTTGAGGGCCGGATTTGGTTGTATCCCTTTAACCACGGCTGGCTTTGTCCCAGGAGGCTGCTAGGTGACGTGGGATTGCGTTGATACCGTCAGGAGGACTTGCTCTCAGCTCTGTTGGCACCGGTTCAGAGCTGCCTTGGGTTCACTTGGCTCCGCTCGCCAGCAGCGCCCCTCCCAGGACTCTGCCCGCTGCCCCGGTGGGGGAGGTCACTCCTCGCCAGCTGGAGTGAGGGGGAACCTCCCCTCACACCTCAGTTCTCTGGGCAGCCTTCCTCCTACCTCTCCTGTGTCTGACCCGGAACCTCTCTCTCCACGCGGTAAGCGGGGGGGATCGCAGGGCTCGCCTCACTTGTTTTCTTTCCCTTAGGGGTCCGTGCCCTGGGCTACCGGTAGCCCCGTGTTGTAAACCACGGGTGAGTAGATTTCATAGATTCAAGGAAGTCCAGTTTTCTAGTACTTTTAGGTGAGAGGGCAAATCCAGTGCTGATATAGTCATGTCAAAAACGGAAGTCCAGTCACTGTGTCAGGCACCAGGGACACAGTAATCATAATAAAGGAGGGCTAATATGCAAATGGTCGTCACGCCATGATGCACAACCACCAATCAGCAGGGGCCTGAGGCTGCGTGGTGCCGGGGGGCAGGGACCTCAGACTGCACCCCCTGCATTGGTGCCAGGCTGGGGGACCTGAAGCTGTGCCCCCCCTCCCACTCAGTGGGGCTTGACGGGGGTGGGGCTGGCCGGGTCTGGGTATCCTGCAATTTCGAGGTGCATGTGGGTGAGCAGGGACTTGACTCTGGGTCCCACAGCACGCCCCAGACTCTGACAGGAGGGAGATTTTCATATACATTTTACTAATTTTCTTTCATCTCTGTCACTTCTATTATAGGGAAAGGGAGAATAGCAATATTAAACTATTTCCTCTAATTAATTCCCTTTTAATGTGCATGAATTTCATGCACCGGACCACTAGTCAGTACCTAAACAAAAAACCGCTGCCTCGTGAGGCTCAGATTCTGATTCCGGGGTTGGCAAACTTCTGGAAAAGGCCAAAGAGTCCATATTGAGGTTTTGGGGGTCAAGATGCAAAATCCAGTTATAACCGCACCCCTGCAACCTGAGGCGAGCCACGCACCCAGCGCTGACAGTGCCACGTACGGTCTCCCCTACGACTGCTCCGATCCACGTGACAGCGGGAAGGCAGCCACGGGCAGCACGGAGATGAATGAACACGGCTGAGTTCCAAGGCAACTGTAGTTCTGAGTACTGAAGTTTGGATCTCATACCGTTTTCACGTGTCACAAAATACTAATTTTTTTTTTACTATGTTTAAAACCACTTAAGAATGTAGGAACTGTTCTTAGCTCGTCCACCATACACGTGTGGGCAGCGGGCCAGGTTTGAAGCACTGTGGTTTGCTGACCACTGACCTAGGGGGAGAAGACGGAGAATATTCAAGGTAAATAAGAGAAGTATATGATATTTTAGATCAGTGTTTCCCAAACTTTTGACATAGGTGTACCCCTTCTATAATTTTCGTAACGCTGAGTACCCCTCGTCAAAAAAAAAAGTGGATGTATTTTAATAACAATCAAAATATATTTATTTTTTGTTTTTTTTGGTACATACACAAAATAATAATAAACGAAAAATAAAATTATTTATAATAAAAATATAAATAAAAGTTATATTATAAATAACATTTATTTGCACGCCGGACCATCTCACGCCTCACAAGACTGTCTTGACTTGACTCATGAGGACGTAGAATGAGGCGCAGCTAAGCTCGGTGCAGTGCATGTCCCCGCCAAACTCCGGTGCAACGTGTACCCCCACCAAACTGGGGGTACGCGTACCACACTTTGGGAAACACTGCTTTAGATGATAATAAGAGCCAAGAAGGAATAAAACCAACAAAGCAAAGAAGGTCGGGGGCAGGTGAAACCTGAGGAAAGCTGTCCAGGGAAAAGCCCACGAGAAGGCAACTTTTGTGTCAAAACCTGAAGAATGCCTGAACCCCCATCTGCACAGTCGCTGAGACTTGGAAACATCCGCAGGTGAGTGGGGGTGGGAGAAACTACGGCACATCCACACTGTGGAATACTAAGTGGCAATAAAAAAGAAAGAACTCTCACCATTTGCAACAGCATTGTGCTGAGCGAGGTGGGTCCATCAGAGGAAGATAAATATCACATGATCTCACTCCCATGTGCAACCTAGTGAACCCAATAAACTGGTGATCAAAAATAGACCTAAGCATGAAGAGACCGTTGAGCCTCAGAGGGAAGGCGGGGAGGCTGGGTGGGAAGAGGGCATCCATGAACTTGACTGCACAGACGCTGACAGTGGGCGGTGGGGGCCGGAGGGGGGAGGACGGAGGGGCTGGAGGAGGTCAATGGGGGAAGGAGGGCCTAAGTAATACTTTCAACAACGAAGGTCAAAAGGTGCCCCGCTGGCCTGGCTCAGGAGGTGAACATCGACCTATGGACCAGGAGGTCAGGGTTCGATTCCCGGTCAGGGCACATGCCCAGGAGGCGTGCTTGATCCCCAGTAGGGGGCGTGCAGGAGGCAGCCGATCCATGATCCTCCCTCATCATTGATGTATCTCTCTCTTCCCCTCTCCCTTCCTCTCTGAAATCAATAAAAACATAATTTTTTTAAAAAAAATCAAAAGGAAAAAGAAAAGTTTAAAAAAAAAAAAAAAAGACTGTGAGAACGAGTACCTGGTGTTTACAGTAAGCGAGAGGGTTGTTTGCCGTTGGTCTGACATCTGCTGCCCTGACCAGGCTGAGCCTCTCGGGAGCAGAGACCGCCCGTGTTCCTGTCTGGCAGAGCGTGCGTGTGCGTGTGCGTGTGTGTATGTGTGTGTGTGTGTGTGTGTACATGCATGTGTGTGCGCGCATATGTGTGTGTGTGTGTGTTCCCTGATTGACCAAATGAACCCCTAGGCAGGTGACAGCAGGCAGGGCTGGGCTTGACTTCCAGCTCAGTCAGTCCCCTTCCCGATGGGGAGCCAGCACAGGCCTCCGCCTCCCCGAGCCGTGGCTTCCGTCGGTGGGATGGAGCAGCCCCCGGGTGCTGTGGGGGGTATGTGATGAAAGAGGGGGTGTGTGATGGCAGAGGGGGTATGTGATGGCAGAGGGAACGTGCCTGGAGCACCCTGGGGCCCGTTACAGGTCAGAGAGAGACAGGAGCCCCGCCCTGGAGCAGCCCCCTGCGCTGGTCCGAGAAGCCGGAGGCCTGGCTTCCCGCCCGGAGTCCCTCCCTCTGATCCTCCCCCGCTGGGCCAGGGCACAGGGACCCCACCTTCCCCGCAGGGACGCGGGCAGAGCCAGGGGCACTGCGCCAGGAGTCCCAGGCCCAGGGTTCTGGTCCTGGCCCCGTCACTGCCTCCCTGACAACCCCGGGCCGGACGTGACCCCTAAGAGAAGGAGAACAGACGAGGCGGGCCCCCGACTGCCCATGCCCCTGGAGCGGGCCCGGCCTCCGCTCGGGGGAGAGGGCCCGGCCTCCGCTCGGGGAGAGGGTCCGGCCTCCGCTCGGGGGAGAGGGTCCCAGCCTCCGCTCGGGGGAGAGGGTCCCAGCCTCCGCTCGGGGGAGAGGGTCCCAGCCTCCGCTCAGGGGAGAGGGCCCGGCCTCCACTCGGGGGAGAGGGCCCGGCCTCCGCTCGGGGGAGAGGGCCCGGCCTCCGCTCGGGGGAGAGGGTCCCCGCCTCCGCTCGGGGGAGAGGGCCCGGCCTCCGCTCGGGGGGAGAGGGCCCGGCCTCCGCTCAAGGGAGAGGGTCCCGGCCTCCGCTCGGGGGCCGGGGAAGCCAGCTTCCAAGCCCCGGCTCCGGCAGCACACTGACTGCTCCCCCCACGCCCCGCTGGCTCCCCGGGGAGGGGAGGGGAGGCAGGAACCCAGGACCCAGTCTTCCCCTGTCCCTGCCAGGCCGTAGGCCCCAGAATCAGAGCTGGTGCTGCCTGCTGACGGGGCCCTTCCCCGGCCCCTCCTCCAGGCTAGTGTCACCTCCCAGCAAGGCCGCCCGGCCCACCACACTGAGCCCTGGTCGCTGCCACACTCCTTGTCCTATGGCCCTCCTAGGCCTTACCTCGACTGTCCCCTTTACGGGTGCTCCGTCTTCCCGGCAGACTGTCGCCTCCGTGAGGGGGAGGCAGGGCCTGCCGTGGTCCCCCCATCACGGTGCCTCCAGCACCTGGGACAGCACTGGCCCCCGCCTCCCCGTCACAGGGGGGAGCTCTGGGACACATCAGGGGAGGGCCCGCTGAGGCCTCCTGGGGACTCTGGGGCCTGAACTCTGGGCTGGTTTCCCTGCGGCACACCGCTCCTCTCTGAGCCTCAGTTTCCCCATCAGGACAAGGGGAAGAGGGTCCTCCATCCGCTCTCCCCCAGGGCGCCCACTCCATGAACGGGGGCCGGGAGGTGGCGGGCTGACCTCCCCGGGACCACCCAGCGGGGGCCTGCCACGGGGAGGCTGTCTGCGCCTCAGGAGGCCCGACGGCCAGGGTCACGCACACGACCCGATCGCTCCGCGGCTCCGCTCCGGCCCTGCGTGTGAACGCGCTTTGTGCTGGAGAAGCCACGCCGGTGCCACAGCGAGGGGCCCTGGGTGACTGTTGTCACCAACAACAATGATGTCACCAGCTTGTATTTTCATAGACTTCCCTCCAAAGGCCTCACAAGGAGCACAGTGTACATCCGTCCTCGCCGGCCAGCAGGTCTGGGGCAGGAAGCAGCGAGGACGCGGACCTGTCTGTCCAGGCCCTGGAGAGGTGGGGGGGAGGGGGCACCCGTCCGAGGGGTTCCCTGCCAGGGGCCCAGCAGTGCCCCCCCCCCGCCCCCACCACCACCCACAGGGCCCGGGAGCCCTCCCTCACCTGCTTCCTGGGTCTGCGGGCCAACATCCAGCCCTCGGCCCCAGAGCTTGGCTGACTCTTGCAGAGCAGGCCCCGGGGGAGCCCCCACCCAGCCCCTGGGGAAGGGACAAGTCCAGGGCAGGCTGGTCGGCTGGGCCTGGTGCTGTTCAGTCACGGTGCCCGTCAGCCATCAGCCAGCCCCTCAGGACAGACGGTCAGAGCACCGGGCCCACCCGCGTCCTGGCCTCTCCCTGCAGGCCCAGCCTGTGCCCACGTGAGAGCTGGGTGAGGTGCCAGCTCAGGGGAGCTCGGGGGCCGCAGAGGGGCCTTGGGTCGGCCTGTGACCGAGGCCAGTGAAGCCAGCGTCGTCTGGGCACCCTCTGAGCGGGCCCCATGCCCGGGGCAGGGGCTGCAGGTACAAAGTAGGCCATCGCCCTGGGCAGGTGCATAATCGGTTTAACTGTGACGGAGACAGATAGCCAGGCCATTGAGGGGCGGGGGGGAGCCGAGGGGGGGGGGGGCGGGAGCCCGGAGGCGGCCGGGCGGGGAAGCTTCTGGAGGGGCCACCGCAGTGCTGGCCAGGGGCGGGCAGGGTTACAGAGGACCGAGGGGGGCGGCTCCAGGCGAGCACCTCCTCGCTGTGCGTTTTGTGAGAGAGGAGGGGGGGAAGTTTTCTTTAAATGCAAATCACAGGACACGGGCCGGGGCTCCTGCTTTGCCCACGGAGAGAGCCGAGGCTCCGAGGCGTCCCAGGCCTGACGGGGCAGGGTCCCAGGCAGTGGGACACTCGCACCCAGGCCTCTGGTGGCAGACGTGGCTCTGAGCCCGGCTCTGTCCAGAGCTCAGACCTCCTGGTTCAGGCCTCTGTTTCTTGCCTGCTTTCATTCCTACCTCGGTGGTCACACTTGACACGTGACCTTGATGGCCTAAATGTGACCCTGATGGCCCCTTACAGCAGTGTTTCCCAAACTTCTGACATATGTGTACCCCTTCTATAATTTCCGTAACGCTGAGTACCCCTCGTCAAAAAAAAAAGGATGTATTTTAATGACAATCAAAATATATTTATTTATTTATTTTTGGTACATACACAAAATAATAATGAACGAAAAATAAAATTATTCATAATAAAATATAAATAAAAGTTATATTACAAATAACATTTATTTGCACATCGGACCATCTCACGCCTCACAAGACTGTCTTGACTGGACTCATGAGAACGTAGAATGAGGTGCAGCTAAGCACGGTGCAGTGCATACCCCCACCAAACTCCGGTGCAACGCGTACCTCCGCCAAACTCTTCCCGTATCCCTGGGGGTACCGTGTACCACACTTTGGGAAACACTGCCTTACAGGAACGATTAGAATCTACCAGCTTCCTGCCTCAGGCTACCCTGAGGGAAATGCTCCTTTTGGTAGGATCCAACCACTGTCAGATGGTGGTCACTGTGATCACACCATTATCGTTACCACCATCACCGGCCTTAGCACAGGCACCAACCACCACCACCCCATTACCACCACTGCCATGATCACTGCCCTCATGGCCACCACAAACACCACCACCATCACCATGACTACCAATACTGCTACCATCACTACGATAACCAGCACCACCAGCACAGCCACCATCATCACCATCACCAACACCACTATTACCTTTACCATTACCATCACCACCACCATGATTACTACCACCACAAACACCACCACCATCACCATGACTACCAATACTACTACCATCACTACTATAACCAGCACCACCAGCACAACCACCATCGCCATCACCACCACCACAACGACTATTATCACCATTACCATCACCACCACCATGATCACTACCACCACAAACACCACCACCATCACCATGACTACCAATGCTACTACCATCACTACGATAACCAGCACCACTAGCACAACCACCATCACCATCCCAACCACCACCACAACGACTATTATCACCATTACCATCACCACCACCATGATCATTACCACCATAACCACCACTACCATCACCACCATAACTACTATCACCGTCACAACCACCACGATCATCACCATCACCACCCCTGTGGGCACCACCATAATCAACAACATAACCATGATCGCCACAACCACTATGAACACCCTCCCACAACAACCACTATGATCACTGCCACCGTCCATACCACTGTCATCACCACCACCATCACCATGACTACCAACACTACTACCATCACTACATAACCAGCACTAGCACCAGCACCACTACCATCACAACCACCTCCACCACCACCAAAACCACCACTATCACCACCATCATCACCATCGTTATCCTTATGGACATCCACTTCACCCTCTACCACACCATCTTCATCGCACCTTCATCACCACCTTCCCACTCTCCCTCACCTCTCCGTCATCAGCACCACCCTCGTCATCTCTAGACGACACCACCGCCAGCCTCTTGTCACCTTCTGCGACCAAAAAGAACCCCTTTCCCCCGCGAGGGACCAGTATCACAGGCCTGCTCCCTGCTCGCTGGGGACGAGCACGTGGGTGGTGGGAGTCAAGGGTCCTTCCTTCCCTGACCCCCCTGCCGAAGCCCCGGGGCCCTCAGACGGGACCCCGAGCGCTGCCCATGGCTCCCGGCCTCCCTGTGGGCTGTGCTCGTCTGCCTTCGTCTGCCCCTCTCCTCGGAACGGTTTTCCTCAGGACACCCCCGCGGGGACGACTCGAGAGCCAGCCCTCCAGGAATCGTCCCACCCCCACGTCCAGGCTGAGAAGCCACCCTTGGCTTCCGGGGCCTGTGGTGCCTCCTGAGGCGGGCAGCCTCGGCGCCCACCCACGTGTCCCGCTTGCTTTTCCGTACCCCCACCCCCCCGCTGGGGGCAGGGCTGAGGCCCCCCGCTGGAGGGTGAGCTCTGGGGGCAGGGCTGAGGCCCCCCGCTGGAGGGTGAGCCCCTGGGGGCAGGGCTGAGGCCCCCCCCCCCGCTGGAGGGTGAGCTCTGGGGGCAGGGCTGAGGCCCCCCGCTGGAGGGTGAGCTCCTGGGGGCAGGGCTGAGGCCCCCCGCTGGAGGGTGAGCTCTGGGGGCAGGGGTGAGTCCCCCCGCTGGAGGGTGAGCTCTGGGGGCAGGGCTGAGGCCCCCCGCTGGAGGGTGAGCTCTGGGGGCAGGGCTGAGGCCCCCCCGCTGGAGGGTGAGCTCTGGGGGCAGGGCTGAGGCCCCCCTCTGGAGGGTGAGCTCTGGGGGCAGGGCTGAGGCCGGAGCCTGGCTCCCAGGAGGAGCTCAAGAGATATTTGTTGACCAAACGAATGCGTGTTAAATAAACTTATAAAATGTTGCAAGTCATGAATCCGAGAGCATTTGGCAGGAAAGAAGAGGGGCCAGTCCTCTGTACCCCGGGGTGGTGGTGCAGAAAATGGGGAGCAGACTCTGGGGGGAGCGGGCAGCTTGGTGAAACCGGCCCGGAGCGGGGAGGCCCAGCCCAGACACTCGCCTCACGCCACGGTCTCTGGGCCCGGGCGTTGGGGACAGCGGGGCGAGGGGTTCCCCCGCCCCCCGGCCTGGCCCTCTGCCCGGGACCCCCAGCCTGGGGGAGGCAGGGCCGGGGGCGGGGGACCCCGCAGCCACGCGCCCCGTGGCCTCCACGCGACCCCTTTAAGACGGCGGGTGGCGGGCGGCCTCCCTCCCCGGGCTTGGTGAAACTGCCGGGTTTTCGGGCAGGACGGAGGAGGGGGGCGGGGGGAGGTCACACCTGTTGTGGAACTTGAGAGAAGGCTTATTTATAAATGTTCAGGGCTCGGGATTCTTGCGGAGCTGATGTCCGGAGGGGAAGGTCACCAAAATGCTTGTTTATAAAAGCAACAGCAACTGGGAACACCATAAACGGGCTAAACGGTGAAATTAACAAGCTCGCGGGGCGGGGCCTGGCCAGGGCGCCACGCCGGGCACGGCCCCAGGCCGGCCTCCGAGCCAGGCCCGCCCCGCCCGGCCCCAGAGCCCTGCCTGCCCCCCGAGGCCCAGCCTGGCCCTGGGGCCCCCCCACCCCGGCCCGGCCCCCCAGGGGAGACACAGCCCCCGTGGCTGCTCCTCGGGCACCCGGAGAGGGCTCTTCCACCACCCCACGCTGGGCACCTCTGAACCCTCACGCCCCCCGAGGCCCTTACATGCACCACGTCGGTGCCAAATCGGGGTTTTGTCGGGGGGCGGGGCCGGGGGCCGGGGGGCTTGGGCCGGGGGGCTTTCTCTCGGAGGCCAGATGCAAGCCCCTGGCCTGCCCACAGCCTGCCCAGGGGCAATCCTGGCAGACCCCTGGCAGTGGCAGCGGGCGGCCCTCGCCTGTGCCCACCCCCTCCCCGTGCCGCCTGTCCCATTCCCGGTTTCAGGAAAGCTGTGTTTTCCGTGGGTGACTGATGGCTGAACAGGTGGCTCCCGGGCGGAGAGTGTCAAGTGAGCCGCGCCCCGGAGAAGGAGAAGCGGCCCTTTCACGGCTCACTTTCGCTGCCGGGCCACGGCTGCTGACAGCGCCCTGGCCTGCCCTCCCCTCCCCTCCCCTCCTCTCCCCTCCCCTCCCCTCCCCTCCCCTCCCTCCCGGGGAGGGCTGTGTCCCCACCCGCACCCACCCCGGCGGGCAGCCCACCAGCCGGCCGTCGGCGCCCAGGTCCCGGCCGAGGGGGCTGGAGGACAGCTGGGGGGAAACTGAGCCCTGCCCCCCGGGCACCGTCACACGCTTACACCGAGCACACGTGCTCGGCACATGTGATCACGGACATGGGAGGACACCCGCCCGCCTGGACCCAAAACACCCGCCCCCCCACCTCCCAATTTTCCACTGAATGCAGCAGGCGGCCAAGCTCCGTGCCCGGCGGCGTGTGCGGACACGGCCCGGCCCACACGCTCCGCCACGCGGGCCGGCACGGGCCCCGGCGCCCCACCGGCCCCTCACGCGGGGCGCTCGGCACGGTGACTGTCTCAGCGGCTCTCCCAGCCCCCCGCCTCCCCGTCCTTGCCTCTGTCGCCTCTCGGTCCCTTTCTGCTCCCCTTGCTCTCCTCTTTGCTCCCCTCTCCTCCCTCCCTCTCTCTAGCTCAGTGGTCGGCAAACTCCTGAGTCCGCAGAGCCAAGCAGCAACAGCACGACGACTGACATTCCTTTGAAGAGCCAGGTGTTTTTAAACATAAACGTCCTCTAATGCCACTTCTTCAACATAGACTCGCCCAGGCCGTGGTGCTTTATGGAAGAGCCACACTCAAGGGGCAGAAGAGCCGCAGGTGGCTCCTGAGCCGCAGTTTGCCGACCGAGGCCCTGGACAAAATCTGTCTGCTTCTGTGTCTCTCTCCCTCCTCCTCTCCCTCCTCTCTCTGCCTCCCCGGCTCCGTGTCTGGCTCCCTGGCGCTCCCTCTCCCTCTGGCTCTCTGTCACACACACCCCTCCACCCCTCCCACCTCCCCCACCCTCTACCCTCCACCCCCCACCCCCCGGCCTCGGCCTCGGCCTCCCCACACAGGAGGCCCATCCTCCAGCGCACAGCTGTCTTCCCCCGGCCTCCCGCCTCGGAATCTCTGAGAGCAGCCTGGCCCGGCGCGGGGCTCCGTGGGGTGCCGCTCTCTGGAGTGGCCAGGGTCCCCATGGCCCATAGAGTGGCTAGGGTCCCCGTGGCCCGGGGAGGACCCGCACACCTCCCCCACCCTGGGCGCGGGCCGGCCTGGCTCAGACGCCCTTGGCGTGAGCCGGACGCGGGTGTGAGATCTGGGCGACGCTGCCCCCAGCAGACCATGCCGGGGCCGGGGCTGAGGGAGGGGCACTGCCAGCGTTTCTCCAGCGCCATCCTCGGCTGCGGTCGCGAGCTCCCGGCGTGCCCAGCGCCCTAAGAAGCCTGCAGCCTCCGAGGAGGGAGGCCAGGCCTCCGCTGGTCCGCCCCAGGGGCCAGGGAAGGCTGCTCAGAGTGAGGGACCCAGACACCCGCCTGGGGCGGGCCGAGAGAGCAGGGCCTGGAAGGGGACCCCGGGGCACCCAGCCCAAAAAGGGCCCTGCCCCCACCCCCAGTTCTCCATCAGCCCCTCTCGCCAGCTCCCGAATCCACAGGAGGTGGCGAGGTCCATTCCGGTGGCAGGAGGAGGCGGACACTGTGGGCAGGACAGGGCTTGCTCCTGAGGCCCCGACCAAGGGAAAGTGGGCCCAGGAGGCGCCCCCCACCCTGCCGGAAGCCGCCCTCCACATGCCCTTTGACCCCACTTGTCTGCAGGGCCCTCATCCAGCCACTCAGCCAATAGTCACTGAGCACCATCCTGAGCCAGGCCCTGCCCCGGGTGCCCGGATAAGCCCGGTCTAGAAAGGCACAGACGATGAGCAAGAAAGCAAATATTGCCCTGGCCGGTGTGGCTCAATGGATAGAGTGTCAGCCCGCAGGCTCAAGGGTCACAGGTTCGATTCCGGTCAAGGGCATGTACCTTGGTTGCGGGCACATCCCCAGTAGGGGGTGTGCAGGAGGCAGCTGGTCCATGTTTCTCTTTCTCTCGTCAATAATATATATATATATATATATATATATATATATATATATATATATATATATATATATTTAATTTACTTTTTTTTTTAAGAAAACAAATATTTAGTTACCAGCTGAGATTGGCTGGGAGAAGGAGGCGAGAGCTCGCTGCCACGGGATGAGCGGGGAGGGGGCCGGAGGCTCGCGGAGGGCGACACAGGAGCTAGAGACGCTCGCTCTGCCCCGGAGACGCCCCTCCTCCAGGGAAGAGGCCGGAGCCCAGGCAGCGCCTCCTCACAGCCGGGCCTCCCTCCCCGCGGCGGCCGGTTAACGGTGTTAAACCTCAGAAGTAAGTGAACTGGTTGAATACCTCATGTACCCAGCGCCCGCAGTTTCCGTGTGTGTGTGTGTGTGTGTGTGTGTGTGTGTGTGTATGTGTAGTGTCTCTTCGACCACGTAGAGCGACCCAGAGGCCGAAACTGGTGACGCCAGACTTTTAAACACGAGGAAACCGAGGCTCAGAGGGGTTCAGGGGCTGCCGACTGTCACCCAGCTCATGGAGGCGGGAGCGGGGCTGGCGAGAGTCCCAACCCCCATGCTCCCAGATTCCCCAGCTCCGTGGGCACCCTCTCTTGTCCCAGGGAGAGCAGAGTAGCCTGTCCCCTGGTGGGGGAGGAAGAGGAGGGTCCCCACCACCACCACCACCACCCCACACCCCCCCACACACACACACACACGCCTTCCCAGGGCACCTGTCCCCAGTCAAGCCCTCAAGACTGGCCCCCCAGCCCCTCCTATCTTCTCCTCTCCTGTGGCCTGTGGACCCCACAGTCCCCCAAAAGCTCCCACATGGCTCCCAGCACAACCCCCCATCCCCCCCCAAAATCCAGGCTCTTGTGCCCTGGGGCGCCCGGGGGAGAGGCCCACCCCGGTTCCCAGGTGGCTTTGTCTTCTGCAGACAGCCATTAGCAATTACCTGTCAGCCCCCCCCCCCCCCCCCGCCCGGGCTGACATGCAGGTCCCATCCCGTGATTTGGCGAGGAGGGGGGTTATTACATTCACAAAACCGTCCATTAGGAGAGAATGGGGGAGCGTGGCACGCCGCGCCCCAGAGGAGGGTGATGGCAGAGCTTCGCTCCGTGCCGATGGAGGAGCCGAGGGGCGTGCGGGCGCTGGTGAAGACGGGGTCGGCTGGCACCTGGCCACGGCGTGGGCTCGGCGCACACCCGGGGTCTTGCCTGCTGGGTATGGATAACCAAACCCCAAATGTCTCCTTACGTCTGCAAAGGCCTAAGTGGGGCCCGGCTGAGACGGGCCTGGAAGGGGGTGTGATCAGGGTCCCCCGGGAGGGAAGTGGAGCTGGTGTGGAAGGGAAGCCGGCCAGGCCGAGGGGCAGCCTGCGCCAAGGTCCGGGACGGAGGGAGCACGGCCCTGGCCGGGAGAGAGCCTGAAAGGCCGAGGAGGCGGCGATGGAGCTGGAGCCGGGGCGGCCCTGGGGGCGTCGGCAGGATCCCCGCCCCCAGGAGCCTTCTGGGCCGGCTCCTGGGTTCGGGGGTTGGTGCCAGGAGTGCAGGAGGGGGTTACAACATAACCACGCTGCAGGACACTGGCCTCGCCGAAACCGGTGTGGCTCAGTGGGTGGAGCGTCGGTCTGCGGACTGAAGGGTCCCGGGTTCGGTTCCAGTCAAGGGCATGTGCCTTGGTTGCGGGCACATCCCCGGTGGGGGGGGGGGTGTGCAGGAGGCAGCTGGTCGGTGTTTCTCTCTCATGGATGTTTCTAGCTCTCTATGCCCCTCCCTTTCTCTCTGTGAAAAATTAATAAAATAAAATAATTTTTTAAAAAAGATACCAGGTCTCTCCGGCCACAAGGCAGGGGGCGTGGGGGACCCCTAAGGAGGCCCCTGCGGGCGCCAGGAGAGATGGTGGCAGCTGGGACCAGAGGGATGGGTGGTGGGGAGGGGCGGCAGCCTTGGGAGAGAGCAGTGGGGGGTGGGGAGGGTTCGAGCTGGTGATGATGGGGGGAGAGGGAGGGCATGTGTGGCCTGGGGGCCCAGATGGGGAGGGGGGGGGTCGGGGCGAGGGGAGAGGGCGAGGAAAGGTTCGCGTGTGCATCTAAACATCACCCCTTTCCTGAGCCTCAGTCTATAGGACACCGCGCGATGCCTGGCTCCCGTGGGCGGAGGCCGGAGCTGAGCTGGCAGGTGTGGGGGCCCGGGGTGCAGGGGGGGCATGAGGGAGACAGAAACCACCACGTGGGGACCCAAGGTGTTCCCTCCCGCTGTCCCCCCGGGCGAACGGAGCGTGGACCGGAGAGCTGGCTCCTCCGAGGGGCACTTTCCGGCTCGGATGCCCCCGAAAAGGGCGCCCCCAGGAAAGGGGTCCCTCGGCCCAGGACCGGGGGGGCTCCGGAGAAGGTCAGGTCAGACCCGTTCCCGTGCGTGGAGGGGCGGGGAGGAGCCCCCCGCCAGCTGGCCAGCCCGAGGCCGAGTTTTCCCCTCCCTCGGAGCTCAGGGCTGCAGGGGAGGCCTGGCCCGCCTCAGCCCGGCCCTCCGCCGCCCGGGCCTCCCCCTCCTCGCACCCCCTCCCAGGCTTGCACTTCAAGGTCAGTGGGATGCGCGCACGGGCAGGGAAAGGGGGGCCCAGACACGCCCCCCACCACCACCCAAAGGGGGGGGCAGACCGGGTGCCTGCCGTGGGTCCAAAGCCCGGTGACCCTGGGCTGCGGGAGAGTGGGGGGGAGAGGGGGGGGGATGGGAGGGAGGGGAGGAGGGAGCGGCCTCTTCCCCCAGCCAGGAGCCCGGGGCCGCCGCTCATATATCTGTCTCTGGATAATGTATATCCCGCTTATGGAAAATATTCATAATGCTCCTTACACCAAACTGGCCCCCTTCCATAGCGCGCGATCTAAAATTAAATCCATTTCAAATATACAGTAGATCGAGTCGGGCTAATATAAATGAAGCGTGATTAATAGGCAGAACGCTGTCCTCCTTCTCGGGGCCCGGAGGCCGGGCTGGGCCTCTCTCCCTCTCCCTCCCCACTGTCCCCGACCTCCCCCCCCCCCAAAAAAAAAGGCCTCCGAGCCCCTGTCCTCGTCCCACACCAGAAATGTGGACCAGCCCGGGGTCTGCCCAGACTGCGAGGGGCAGGCCGATGGAGCGGGCGGCTCAGAGCGTGGGCCTCGGCCTCAGCATGGAGCACACGTGACCTCACCTCGCTGAGCCTCAGTTTCTTCATCTGTGCAATGGGATGTTAAGGGCCTTCGCCTCGTCGAAGGGTTTGCGGTGAGGTCATCACGCAGGCCAAGGGCAGGAGTAGCTGGCACACTGATGAAGATACCGAGTGCTGTGATGTCACCCTCGGAGGTCGGCTGCCGGGGGTGGGGGATAGGGGGTGAGGGGCCCCCCGATGGGAACGGAGATCTGCGCCCCCCTCTGGCCCCCCGAGGTGCCCGCCGGCCAGGATTCCTGCCATCGCAGCAATGCGCGTGGTGGGCTATTTTTAGGCCGCTGGCAAGTGACTGTCACCGACCAAATGTTCTCGCCACCGGGACAGACTCGGCTAAGAGGGCACTTGCGTGCGGAGCACGGGGTGGGAGGGGTGGGAGGGGCCTGACCCCGGGGGCCGCGTGCACGTCCCTTTTGCACACACGTTTGCACACACAGCTTCTGCGGCCGTTGGCGGGGGGGGGGTGGGGGGGAGCACACGCCTGGCCTCTCTCCTTCCCGCTGGGCACGTGGTGCTCCCCCTGAGGACGCCCCTCCCTCAGGGTGGGGCCAGAGACAACGTCCACCGCGGAGAGGACTGTCCCTCCCAGCCCGCTGGCCAGCACTCCGTGTCCCCCCCCACTTCAGAAAAGGCCCGGGTTTCCATCAGCTGAGTGCATGTGCACACACGTGTGCGTGTATGTGCCTGGTCGCTGCCCTTCCAGCGCCGTCCTGCTCCGGGCAGGGGTGCCCCTCCCCACCTGCCGAGGCTCCCCTCCCCCACGGGGTCCCTGGGTCCCGCAGCCCCACCCTTAATCCCCGCTTCAGGGGGGCCAAACCTGTATCCTCCCCCCAACCCCCAAACCCTGCTCTTGGTGCAAGCCCGTGAAAGTCCCGGGTTTCTTCACCCGTCCATCTGCTCACCCCCATGTTACCCCTTCCTGTCCTCCCCCCCCCAGCCCACTCCCGCCCCCCCAACCCGGGGAGGGAAGCGGGGGCCGCTGGCTTTCTCCTGTCGTTGGCCGGTTGCTGCCTGCCTCGCCGGGCGTGTTTTGAGCGTGTTTGCATAAAGTGGATGCAGGCTGCAATTCCGTGATGAATTCTATGAATACTAATCCGCTACTACCCTTGACCTTGGGGTCACCGAAAGATCAAAACCAAACCATTTAATATTTTCCTTTTGCAGATCAATAGGAGCATAAATTCCCCCTCAATGACAAGTATAATTTCAAACAGATCTATAGCAGGCAGGCACGCACGCCCCGCCGCGGCCCCGCCGCCCGCCTCGCCTTTTGGGGAGCAGACGAGGAGTTTCTTGCCTTTCCTTCCATCGGATTTCTTTTGGCTTTTTTTTTTTTTTTTTTTTATGGCTCTGAAATGCTATTTTCAGCAGCTGCTGTCATATAAATATCTCTTGTTTTTCTTCTCCTCTTTCCCTCCTGGTGAAAAGGGCAGGGGACCTATTGGAAATTCCGCTTTATCTCTTTCAGCCGGGTTCAAGTACAGGTCGAATAATCGATCCCCCCTCCTTTTCTTCTCCGGGTTTCCTGTCGTTCTCCCGGCCGGAGCGGCAGCCGAGAGAAGCCGGGAGGGCAGCTCCCTTATGCTGATCCTGTGCGGCGGTGCTGGTGTGTGTGTGTGTGTGTGTGTGTGTGTGTGTGTACCGTGGGACCTGCCATTGGGTGTGTGTGTGTGTGTGCACCGTGGGACCTGCCATTGGGTGTGTGTGTGTGTGTGTGTGGATGTGTGTGTGTGCACCGTGAGACCTGCCATTGGGTGTGTGTATGTGTGTGTACCGTGGGACCTGCCATTGAGTGTGTGTGAGCACGCGTGGGACCTGCCATTGGGTGTGTGTGGGTGGGTGTGTGGGTGGCACATACACACACACACACACACACACACACACACACACACACACGGCAGCAAGCTCTCATTCTAGCTCAGCCTCTCACCCCGAACTCGAGGAGGGAAGATAGGAAGTCATCCCCGAGAAGAAGTTAAGGGCTGGGTGGGCGTCGCTAACCCTTTGGGCTCCCGGCAGAGCCGGGGTGGAGGGGGGGGATGGCCAGCTCCCTGTCCACTCGCAGCTCCGCGTGCACCTCGCCGGAGCAGCTGGGCCTCTTCCTGAGTGCAGCTCTGAAAAGTGGGGGAAAAGATGCAAAACGCAGGCGGGGCCGGGGGAGGGCTGGGGCAACGCGAAAGAAGAGAGGAAGAGAATTAAACCATTCATCTGCCTGGATTCTCCACTTCCCGGAGTCGTCGGTTTGGAAGGGACTGGAATAAAGCGGAGTGCGAGAGTGCCCCACCTCCCCGCTGCCACTGCGTTTCTTATTTACAGGAGCCCGGGAGCCGGGGAGGCGGCCGCCGTGGCCCCCACAGAGGCCCCCCCGGTGCCCGCCCCCGAGGGGGACGAGGACCCAGCCTCCTGCCGCCTCCACACCCACGGGGACTCGGCCGCCCCGAGCTGGAGGTGCACAGCCGAGATGATTTAATTTATAGAAAGGACAAGGATGTCGTGTAGCAGATTTAATCATCAGAGAGTTTTAAAAAAAAAATAAGGACCGGGCTAATGTCGTAATTTACATTTCAGGATAATAAAGAGAGAAAGACAGAAAAGGAAGGGCTTGTACCCTCCGAGGGGGAGCGAGAGGCGGGAGCCGGCCAGGGGGCCCGCGGAGCCCGACAGATTCGCCTGAAACACCAATAAATTTAAAAACAAACCCGGAAAGCAAAAAGGCAGGCCTCGGAAAGTGCTGGGAAAATGGACCATCGATTTTAGACTTGATCTGCATTTTGTATTTTAATAATGCTCTCTCTCTGTCTCTCCTTTTCTCTCTCTCTCTCCCTCTCTCCCTCTCTCTTTTGCAAAATATAAAAGCTGATCTGATAAATATTAATTTGAACCATCATAATGTATTTGAAAATTCCAGCTAAAATGTCACCACATGGAACATTAATGTAATATTTCAAGGCCCTGAGAGCAATACTCATATTGATTGCATTTATTTCACTCTAGGGAGGAGAGATAATTCTTCAATGTGGGACACATCTGGGAGCCGAGGAGGCAGGGGCTGAGGGGAGAGACGCGAAATTATAGATGGCCATAAAAAATACAAAACAGGAAATCCTCCCCAAAACGCGCCCCGCTCCCACGGCGCCCCACACCCCAACATAGCTCTTTCCTGCGCCTCTGGGGGCGGTGGCAGGCTCAGCGCCTCTCCCGGGCCCCCTGGGTGGGCGCTGCCTCCAGCGCTCTCTCCCTCCTGGGGGGGCATCGGGGCCCGGCTGGGGGTGGACGGACGGACGGACAGAGGGACCGGGCCCCTCCGGCTGCGGGGTGGAAGTTGGTGACTGCACAAGAGTCAAGGTGTCTTGGGAGAGAGAGAGAAGAGGAGGAGAGAGAAAACGGAGAGAAAGGAGAAGGGGGGGGGGGAGAGAAGAAAGATGTCAGGATGGAGAAAGGGGAAAGGAGGGAGGAGGGAGGGCAGGCATGAGCGAGAGGGGAGACGGGGGTGGGGGGGAGACGAGGAGAGGAAGAACAGGAGGGAGGAAGGGGGGGAGGGCGAAAGGGGGGGCGGGGGGGCCTCGGCCGCCTGGAGTCCCAGCTCCTCTCACTGTCATTAAAGATATTGATGTGCTCCGGCGTCAAGGAGTCTTAGCACCAGTGAAAGGAAACCCGATGCGGGAGATGACCCGAGCCCACGCCCTCCGTGCCCCCGCCGCCCGGAGCAAAGGCCTGGGCGGCTGCGGGAGGGGTAGGGATGGCAGAGCCCCTGCCCCCCAAGAGCAAAGGCCTGGGCGGCCTGGGAGGGGGTGGGGACGGCAGAGCCCCCCGCGGGTGGAGGTGCTTATACTCCGCAGCCCCAAGCTCCCGGGGCCAGGGCTGTGCCGGGGCGGGGAGGGGCCCCTGGTACCTGCTCCCCCCACACCCATGCCCACACTCTGCCTTGGCCGGGGGGGCGGGGGTGGGGGCGGGCTCCCGCAGGCAGAGAAAGGCTGGGGGGGCCCTCTCAGCCCACATGCAGGCCTCACCCTCCTCCCTGCTTCTTGGGGTGTGGGGGGTGGGGGGGAGGGGTTGACCGTTACAGCACCCCGAGGGGCCCAGGGACTGGCCGAGGTCCGGCTCCTCCTTGCCCTTCTCCGCGGCTCTGCACACAGGTCACCTTGTCACCGAGGCCCCCCGACCGCCTCCCAGCCCGACTCACACCCGAGCACTTGTCACCGTCCGGGTCCTCTCCGTGACGGTCCCAGGCTCTGTCTCGGTCCTCCCCCCGCTTGGAGGGGAAGCTTTATGAGGAGGGGGGACCGTGCCTCCCTCGTTCCATCCCCTACACCTCGCCCAGGCATGTGCTGGTTACCGATGGGAAGGAAGGAGGGAGGGAGGGACAGGCAGAAGGAGGGAGGGATGGACAGACAGAAGGATGGACAGATGGAAGGAATGATGGATGGACAGACAGAAGAAAGGAGGGATGGACAGACAGAAGGAGGGAGGGATGGACAGACGGAAGGAGGGAGGGATGGACAGACGGGAGGAGGAAGGGAAGGATGGACAGACAGAAGGAAGGAGGGATGGACAGACGGAAGAAGGGAAGGATGGACAGATGGGAGGAAGGAGGGATGGACAGAAGGAAGGAGGGATGGACAGACGGAAGGAGGGATGGACAGGCGGATGTCAGAGACTGTGCCCTGAGCTAAACCCCACGCCCTGGCTGTCTGAGCCCCCGTGGGGCCCTGTGACCCAGAATCGCCCCCGCCGGGACCCTCCCCGCGCAGCGCCCGCCGCCAAGGCTGCGCGCCCGCCTCCCGGAGCCGTCACGGGAGCTGCCACAATATTGTGAAGTGAAGGCTCCGCTCCCGCTCCCTCTCCGCTCCCCTCAGCCTGAGACGGGGAGACAGGGAGAGAGGGAGAAAGGGAGGGAGAGAGGGAGGGAGAGAGGCGGCGGCGCAGGCGGCGGGCTCGGCGATGAATAATGCATGACCAAGGCGCCCCCTACCGGCGGCCGCGGGCTGCGCGGGGCCGGGGCTCCGCGGCTCCGGACCTGGTCCGGGCCAGGCCGGGTGGACCAGGCCGGGTGGACCGGGCCGGGTGGACCGGCCGGGTGTGCTTCCCCGGACCTGCCGCTGGCCCCGGCCCCGGCCCTCTCCCAGCCCCCTCTCCTCCGGGCAGCCTCCACCCGAAAACACTGCGGCCCCGAGGGGAGGGCCGGGGCTCCGGGCCACCCCGGGCAGCAGTGGGCAGGGCAGCCCGTGGCTCCTCCGCCCGCCCGGGGACCCCACGCGGGCTGGCCCAGGGGAGGGAGGAGGCAGGAGAGCAGAGATCCCGGCTGAACTCGTTTCTGAAATCCAGTACCACTGATTTGGTGACGTGTTTTGTCTCTCTGGCTCACGGTAAATATTTAAATATGGAATTGTCTGGTTACGTTAATGTTATAAAAAAAATGAGGACAGGCCATTTCGTGTGTCCCCAAGTTTCTTTTCTTTTCATATTTTATTGAGTTTTTACAGAGAGGAAGAGAGAGGGATAGAGAGCTAGAAACATGGATGAGAGAGAATCATCGATCAGCTGCCTCTTGCACACCCCCCACCGGGGATGTGCCTGCAACCAAGGCCCATCCCCTTAACTGGAATTGAACCCGGGACCTTTCAGTCCGCAGACCGACGCTCTGTCCACTGAGCCACACTGGTTTCGGCTGTCCCCAGGTTTCTGTAGACCACGGAGATGATTGGGGGGTTGGGGGGAGTAAAGTAAAAGCGGGGGAAGCTCGCTGTGTGTGTGTCGGGAGGGGGGTATCTGTCGTTTTAGAGGAAGGGGCCTGGGGGCTTCCTTCTGGGGGGGTGGACCTTCTTGGCCGCCCTCCCCTGGCAGTGCCAGATGGCAGAGGACGCAGGCCGAGGCTGATCGCGGAGAGCCAGCCACCCCCAGGCCTGGAGTGTCCCCACGGCGGCTGTGACCTCTGGGGGTCCAGAGCCCTGACCTCCCGCTCTCCCGGCCACCGCCTCCTCCTCACAGGCAGGTGAGGGCACGGGGAGCGAGGTCCCGGCTGAGCTTGAGCCCCAACCACACAGGCCTCTCCTCATTGAGAACAGATTCTATTCACACACACACACACACACACACACTCACCCCACACCCTGAGTCGGGCCCGCCGTCACCAGGCCGGGACCTGGGGCCTCGGGGAAGGGTCTCCCCCCATCTGTTGGGCACCGGCTAAGGGGCCGGCATGTGCTGGGGTCTCCAGTCCCAGCAGCACCCCGCCAGCCGGGCCTGTGAGCCCCCGGTTCCAGACAAGGAACGGAGGCTCAGAGAGGGGCCGTCCGGGCCCAGGGTCGCACGGGTCCGACTGGAACCCAGCCTTACCTCCCCAGGGCCTGCGGCGGGAGGAGCCGGGAGGCCCGCCTCGAGGTCAGGAACCCCATCCTCCGCCTTGGGGGGGGACACTCTGTGTCCGGGACCCCCTGCCCGGGTCGGACCTGAACCCTGAGCTGGACCACGAGCCCAGCCCCCGGCCTCGGTCACCGAGAAGGGACTGCAGACTCTGCCCCGGGGCCAGGCGGCCAGCACCACGAGCGGGAAAGACACGGTCTCCCGAGAGTTTTGGCTTTAAGAACATAATAGTTCAGGGCCACACGTGGCTCTTTGGCCCCTTGAGGGTGGCTCTTCCACAAACTACCACGGCCTGGGCAAGTCTATGTTGGAGAAGTGGCGTTAGGAGAAGTTTACGTTTAAAAAAATGTGGCTCTCCAAAGAAATGTCCATCGCTGTGCTGTTGCTATTGGGCTCTGTGGACGAATGAGTTTGCCGACCACTGGTCCAGGGCAGTGGTTCCTGATGACCAACCGGCAGCCCTCAGCCTGGAATCCTGCTTCTTCCAGCGAGGCCCGGGAGCAGCCGCCAGCGGACGCTCCGGGCGGCTACGGTAGGTGACAAGGGATCGCTGAGCTGGGGCTGCAGCCCCCCCTCCCCCGTCACCCTGCACCCCAGAACAGCCACCTCTCACCCACTCCCTGCCTCTGGGCTCCTGGGGCGGGCGGCGAGGGGAGGGGCAGTTCCGGCCTCAGCTCGGAGGGCCTGCTTCAGGTTAGCGAGCAAGACGTCCCCAGAGCTTCCGGAATGCCCGGAGAGCTTGTTTTAAACGTGGACACAGGCTCCCTTCAGACCTCGGGCCACGACCTGAGCTTCTGTGTTTTCAGGCAAGCGCCCCGGAACCTCCTCAGGTGGCCAGTGGACGGGGGCTGGAGACCCACCCCTGCCGAGCTAGGGTCACCTCCGCCCACCTCGGGGATCCCCTCCCCCCCCTGGGGGCTTCCACGCACCACCCCGCGCCTTCTCCTTGGGCCTGGGGAGCTAGGGCTACGCAAAGAGGGGGAGAAAGGGGAGACAGCTACCCCGAGGGGGTCCTCCCGGCCTCTCCGAGCTCCACCCTGCACAAACCACCACCACCCCCCGCCTCTGTCCCCTGGAGAGCGTGGGGGAGCGAGGGGGGCTCCCCGTGACTAAGTCTGCTGACCGCCTGCCCGCCCATTCATTCATGTGCACGGACCACATTTTGGGGACGCAATTAGTTGCTTGCTGTGGCGTCTGCTTTAGTTACTGTCGTGCTTTCCGTGTGCACTGTGCACAGCTGAAGGAGCAGCCGGGGATGCAGGAGCGTGGGGCGGGCCAGGGCCGCGGAGGGCTGGGCTCGGTCCCCGGCTCTTCCCGTGCGTCACTCACAGGCGCATCCGTTCCTCCCTGGGCCCCTCTGTCCATTCATTCCCCGGCCAGCCGGTCGGTCGGTTGGTCATTGATTCATTCGCTCAGTCACTCAGCTACTCGTTTACACGTTCCTTCGTTCGCTCGCTCGCCCGCCCGGCGAACACTTGTCAGCACAGCCCCGTGGCAGGCTCCAGGAGAGGAGCCAGGACGGCCACGGCGAGCCGAGCTAGAAGGTCTTTGCCTCTGAGGAGCGGACACGCCGGCGGGGAAACGGACAACAAGCCGACGCACTGACTCCGCACGGAGGGAGGGCGGTCAGGGAGGGCTTCTTGGAGGAGGCGCCGTTTGGACCAGGGGTGGGCAAACTTTTTGACTCGAGGGCCACCGTGGGTTCTTCAGCTGGACCGGAGGGCCAGCACAAAAGCCGCCTGGCCATGCTGGCACTCTCCTCTTGGGCTGCTGGTGAAGGCGCGGAGGGGAGAGCAAGAGAACCCTCCACGCTTTGGGCTCCGCGGGCCGGATAGAACAGCCGAACGGGCCGGATCCGGCTCTCGGGCCGTAGTTTGCCCGGGGCCGGTCTAGACTCACTCCCGGATTTACTCGCTTGTTTATTCGTGCATTCGAGCGGAGCCGGCCCGGTTCCTGGAGAGGGTGAGAGGTGGAAAGCCCCGTTCGAGCCAAGACCCGGAGGGACAGGCAGCTGGCAGCCGATGCCGACGCCGAGGTGGAGGAGGCCGAGCCAGAGAGGTGGGCAGGTGTGCTTGGGGCGGAGGCGCCGGGAGCGGGGCTGCCAGGCCCACGGAAGGCGTCTGAGGACACGCTCCGGGCCCGTGCACTGGCTTCTCGGAAGGGGCGGGCGGGCCGGTCTCTGTCTCCAGGCCTGGGCAGCCTGGTGGGTGGTGGCGGGAGGAGGAGGGCTGGTGGCCATGTCCTCGGTGGCCGACTCTCACTGTCGCTCAGAGTCGGAGCGGACTCGAGAGCCTGGGTCTTTTTTTTTTTTTTAAACAAACAACAAACAACTTTATTGGACATTAGAAAGCATGAAGGCATGAGGGGCAAAAAAGGAAAAAAAAGTAAAAGAAAGAGAAAAATAAATGTTATATTTCTACTGCTACTGAAAGCACGTTGTGGAGAAATCACAGAGGGTTTTATATTCCTAGAAGGTAAACAAAGTGCAGACAGAGAAGGTTACTGTCTGAAGGACACTGAGGTTCTTATTTTCCTGAAGGACTTATGAGACCATACAAGGAAGAGAGAGATGCCTACTGAGTTGGACCTCTTTAATTTACTCTATTTGTCCGACGTAAAGGTTAAGGTGGAAGAGGTGAAAAGCAGGGGAGGAAAGAGCCATTTTCAGACAAAAGTGACATATCACAGTTACCCCCAATTTATAGGGTAAAGAACAAAACATATTCTGCTTTCTATTTTCATCATATGGAATGACATCTTAACTCATCCCCTTTTTCTTAGTTGGAACATGTTCTTTCTTTGTATGTAGTTGAAACTAAGTCATGGGATTTGACTAGATTTGAAGCCATTACGCACAAGAAACTGTAACACACCTTGTCACTGCACAGATGAGACAAGAAAAATAAATATCTGGCTTGTTTGTAAGGGGCTGAATACGGTGACCTTTAACCTTGGTAGTCAGGCAAACTTTGGAATGAGCGGGAGCCTGGGTCTTGACGAAGAAGCTTATCGGCAGAAAGGGATCCCCGAGAGGGGCCCCCTTAGGCCGGGGAGGTGGGCGATGGGGTGGCCGGATGGGAGGGGATGGGCGAGGGGGCAGAGGGAAACCTGAGCGAAACCCTGACGTCACTGGGGAGCCACGGATCGTCTGCACGCTGGGGAGGCGCCCGCCGCGCCGAGCATCCTGTGTTTGATCGCACGGGGTCCCGGTGGCACGGCCGGGGATCCACAGCCAGCCTGGCACCGCCTCCACCCGTGCGGTGACCGCGACCCCAGGGGGCCGGGCCGGGCGGCAAAAGTGCCACCGGAGTGACCCCACCCCAGGTGCCCGGGAGCCCCGCAGAGCGGGCGAGGCCCGGGAAAGGGAAACCAGGAGCCCACGAGCACCCCGTATTCACCAGGTCCTGCCGGCACGCCGGGTGCTCCCCGCGCGTCGCCCCATTAATAATAATAACAGGAGGCGGCAGCGGCGGCGGCAATAACTAACACTCACTTTGTGCCGGCTTCTCTCTGTTCCTGCACTTCTCCCCGAGTTAATCCCTTTCATCTTCCCAACAGCCCTGCGCGGCGGGAATCATCGTCCCCCCATTAGACAGATAAGGGCCGAGCCTCAGGAGCCGGGGGCCTTCTCCGGGCGGGAGTGGCCGAGCCAGGGTGCGAACTCAGACCCTCTGGTTCTGAGGCCCTGCTGCCTGCGTTCTGCACACACACACACACACACACACACACACACACCACATACACACACACACACACACACACATACACACACACATACACACACACACACACACACTCACACATACACACACACACACACACACACACACACATACACACACACACACCACATACACACACACACACCACACACACACACACATACACACACACTCCGTCGAGGGAGGGGCTGGGGCGCAGGACGAGTGCGTGGGGCCGGCGCAGAGCTCCCGGGATGAGCGGCGGCCCCATCCTCCCGCCCCCAGACGGCTTTGGGCTGCCGTGTTCTCCTCCTGCCGACGGAAGCTGGTGCTTTATGAACCCAGAACCGCAGCAAGAGGCTCCTATTAATTTATCGGCATTGCTAATTAAACATCATATTCACAAATGTAAATTTCCTAATGGCCTCCCTTCCATTTCCGAAGTTTCCTTCAAGAGCCTTCTCGTGACGGCTGTCGATGGAAACCAATTAGACCTCCCCGGATGGCGGGCTGCGGCTGGCTCGGGGGCACCGGGCGGCTCCGGGACCTCTGGCCCGGGCCTGGGGGGGCCCTCTGGACCGCAAAGGAGACCTGGACGAGGGGCTGCTGGGAGGAGGAGGCAGAGGAGGCCCGGGCCTGAGCCCGCGGGAAGCGGCTGCCTCCTCCCCGGTTCCTCCCGGCCACGGGTGGGCTCACCTCCGCCTGCGATACGGGCCTGGGGCTGACCCGGGCCTGGGCTGTGGGCAGGGCTGTGCCAGGGAGGCCAGGACGAGGCCAGCGGCCGGCAAACCCATTCGTCCGCAGAGCCAAACGTCAACAGCACAACGACTGAAATTTCTTTCTTTTTTTTTAATATATTTTATTGATATTTTACAGAGAGGAAGGGAGAGAGATAGAGAGCTAGAAACGTCGATGAGAGAGAAACATCAACCACCTGCCTCTTGCACACCCCCTACCAGGGATGTGCCCGCAGCCAAGGTACATGCCCTTGACCAGAATCGAACCCGAGACCTTTCAGTCCGCAGACCGACGCTCTACGACTGAGCCAAACCGGTTTCAGCTGAAATTTCCTTTGAGAGCCAAGCACCGACTTCCGCGCCTGGGCCACGAAGTTTCAATCACACTGGCATTTTGTGGAAGAGCCACACTCCCGGGGCCAAAGAGCCGCCTGTGGCCCGCGAGCCGCAGTGTGCCGACCGCCGGGCTGGGATGAGGAGTGGCGGGGTGGTGAGGGTGGAGGGAGGAGAGAATCCAGTGGGAGGCTCCAAGAGTGCCAGTGCTCGGAGGGATCTGAGGGATCTCTTTCAGTGGAGCCCCCAGCTCGAAAAGTGGGGAAACTGAGGCACGGAGGAAGAAGTGACCTGCCCGAGGCCAGCTGGTCAGTACGGGGAGGAGGTGGGGCTCACACAGGCCAGCTTCTGACCTCTGAGAATCAATGGCCATCACTCCAGCCACAGGTGCACAGAGGCTGCAGGGTTGCAGGAACACTTGCTCTGTCCCAGGGTGGACCCCCCCCCCCCATCCCCACCGGCCCAATTCAGCCATTGCACGGTGCTTAAAACCAACGGCTCTTGAGCCGGAGGTACCCCCTTGGAGTCCCACATCCAGCAAGTTCTCTGCCTCCCCGGACCTCAGTCTCCCCGTCTGTGAAATGGGACAGCAGTCCCTCTCAACCGGGGCCACACAGAGCACGTGAGCAAGTGCTCGGGAGCGTGTGGCTGGCGTCAGCCCGGGCTCCCCACGTCAGGGCCCGCGGCCCGGCGCCCCAGGCGGGCTGGAGAGGGTGAGGCCGCACAGGCCTGGGCTCGGCCTCGTCTTCCAGATACTGGCCGCCACTTACTCAGCCAAGGGCCGAGCTGTCGCGCCATCGCCTCCCCGAGTCCCCCCAGCTGACCAGGGAGGGGCTGCCCTCGCTCCCCTCTACAGAGAGGGAAACTGAGGCGAGGGGAAGCCGGTGAGCTGCCTGGCCTGGGCTTCCCCACAGGGAGGCCCCCCCGACCCCGGAGTCTGAGTGGTCACTGCGCTGCCTTCGCCGCAGGAAACGCAGGAAATGTAAACCCAGACCGTGCACCAGCCGCCAGAGCGCCGGTCCCTGTCCTGGAGCTTCTTTGCTGAGAGATCTTGAGACCCTATCCTCACCCCCCGCCCCCACTGTGCAATCCATGCCCCGGGTCCCCTCCGAAACACGTCAGAGGATGGAGGGTCCCCGCAGGCCGGTCTGAGCCACCAGAGCAGTTTCGTGGGCAAACTACGGCCCGCGGGCCGGATCCGGCCCGTTCGGCTGTTCTATCCGGCCCTCGGAACTGAAAGAGCGGAGGGTCCTCTTGCTCTCCCCTCCGCTCCTTCACCAGGAGCCCAAGATGAGAGTGCCAGCATGGTCAGGTTGCTTTTGTGCCGGCCCTCCGGTCCAGTGTAAGAGCCCACGGTGGCCCTCGAGTCAGAAAGTTTGCCCACCCCTGCACCAGAGTGTCCACTGCGGTCAGCACTGCCCAGGCCACCCCGACGGCTCCAGGACTCGTGCCCCTTCCTTGCACCCCGAGCACAGCCTCTGTCTGGACGGGCGGGCAGAAAACGGGCAGCTGTGGGGGAAACTGAGTCAAGGAGCCACGGCATTGGCCAGGATCAGGCGGCTGCGGAAGCCCCCCCGTCCCCCGTCCCCCGCCTTTGCCCCGGGTGCCTCTGGGAAGAGCCGGGCGGCGGTGGCGGGCACTGCCCGGATGCCAGGAAGCATCTGCCGCGGCCCCCGGGGCTCGCGAGCGGGGATCTTTAGGGGACCGGTGGGTAATCGGAGCGTTTCTGCTGCTGCCTGGGAACCTCCATTAGGGAAAGTTTTAAAAATACACTCCGTTGTCGTCTATTATTAATGGTAATGACAGAGCGCGCCGTTGTCCCGGCTCCTAATGCGCCGGGCGGGGCCGGGCCCACAGCCTCGCCCGCAGCCGCTGGGCTCGGGCTGCCCGGGGCTCCGGCCCACGGGGCGCGTCTCCGTGGAGCTAGACACACAGCACCCACGGCCTGCGGCTGCGGCACCTTCCGGGTCCTGGCCGGGGGCAGTGAGTCTGCTCCCACCCTTGTTCCGCTGCCCCGTGTCCCGGCTTCGCCATCGTCCCCCGAAAAGAAACCTCACGCCCCTTAAGTGGCCACTCTCAGCTTCCCCGTCCCTCCGGCAACCACGAATCTGCCCCCTGCCCCCTGGAGGTGCCCGCTCCGGGTTTGCCCACTCCGTACCCATTAACACTCACCCCCGTTTCCCGCCGCCCCGGGAACCACCACTCCGCTTCCGTGCGGAGGAAGCGGTCTGTGCCAGGCCCTCGTGTGGACGGGCCATGTGCCCTCTGCCTCGTGCACGGGCAACATGTCTCCAAGGTCCGTCCATGTGGGGCTTGCCCCATGGAATGGCGGAAGAATGTTCCCTTGGCCCTAACCGGTGTGCTCAGTGGGTAGAGCCTCGGCCTGCGGCCTCAAGGGGCCCGGGTGCACCAGCAGCCCAAGATGAGAGTGCCAGCACGGTCAGGTTGCTTTTGTTCCGGCCCTCCGGTCCAGTGTAAGAACCCATTGTGGCCGAAACCGGTTTGGCTCAGTGGATAGAGACTCGGCTTGCGGACTGAAGGGTCCCAGATTTGATTCCGGTCAAGGGCATGTACCTTGGTTGCGGGCACATCCCCATTAGGGGGTGTGCAGGAGGCAGCTGGTCAATGTTTCTCTCTCACAGATGTTTCTAACTCTCTATCCCTGTCTCTTCCTCTCTGTAAGAAATCAATAAAATATACTTAAAAAAAAAAGAATATTGCCTTGCATGGACGTACCACATTTTGTTTATCCATCCATCCATCCATCCATCCATCCATCCATCCATCCATCGCTGGGCATTTGGGTTGGTTGCTGCCACCTTCCAGCTACTATGAAAAACGTGGGAAGATTTGGAGCAGGTATGGTCTGGATTCCGGGTGGGGAGGTGCGTGGTTCTAAGGCAGGGGTGGGCAAACTTTTTGACTCGAGGGCCACAATGGGTTCTTAAACTGGATCGGAGGGCCGGAACAAAAGCATGGATGGAGTGTTTGTGTGAACTAATAAAAATTCAAAGTAAACATCATTACATAAAAGGGTACGGTCTTTGTGTGTGTGTATGTTTTTTAATTCAATAATTTTACTCACCGGATCCGGCCCCCGGGCCGTAGTTTGCCCAGCCCTGTTCTGGGGCATGGGTGTTCCGGCAGCGGGTGTAGGGCACCCACCCACGCTGGGCCTGTGGGCGTGCGGGTATGCAGACTCCACCCCCGGCTCCAGGCCCCGGAGGACCACCCGGGGCTCCCCTTAGGCGACGCCTCCGCGGGTCCAGCCCTGAGCCCCGGGAAGCCGCGGGCAGCTTACGGGGGGCGGGTTCCTGACGAGGGGGGAGCGGGCGGGGAGCAGCCCTCGAAAGTGGCCCCGTGGGAGTGGCCGGCGAGGGCCCTGGTGGGCTGTCACCGGACAGAGTGTCTCCTCTGGGCGAACCTCGGCCCGCAGGTCACAGAGCTCAGGGTCAGAGAAGGACAAGGCCTCGCGGTCCAGCGCAGGCGCCCCACCCAGGGCACTCCAGAGATGGGGAAACTGAGGCCCAGGGAGAGACGTGGCCGCTTCAGGAGTGTCGCCCGTGCCTCCGTAGCTACCGCTGACGGGCATCCCACGTGCCTGGCACACGCTCAGCATGGGCCGCCTCATGCCACACGCTCCGTGAGGGGAGCTCTCGTGTCCCATTCACGGAGAGGAACGAGGCAGCTCGAGAAGTGAACTCGTCGCCTAGACCAGCCGTGGGCAAACTATGGCCCGTGGGCCGGATGCGGCCCGTTCGGCTGTTCTATCCGGCCCGCGGAGCCGAAAGAGCGGAGGGTTCTCTTGCTCTCCCCTCCGCTCCTTCACCAGCAGCCCAAGATGAGAGTGCCAGCATGGTCAGGTTGCTTCTGTCCCGGCCCTCCGGTCCAGTGTAAGAACCCATGGTGGCCCTTGAGTCAAAAGTTTGCCCACCCCTGGCCTAGAACGTAGAGAGAAGGGGCAGAAGGGCCCCCAAAGGGAACCAGAGGCCTCCGGGCTCACCCCATGCCGCTGTGGCCAGTGTCGACGGTCTGTAAGGTCTTCAGCCGGGGGGGAGGGGGGAGCTCAGCACCCCAGCTCCTTCCCGCTGGCACCCCCATTCCTCGGCCTGCCTCCCAGCCAGAGCTGGCCTTCTCGGGGTGTGGCACAGACCGTGGCAAGAGCACAGACGGGAGGGCAAATCCCAGCTCCACGCCGCGGTAACTTACTTCATCCCACGGAGCCTCAGTGTGCCCATCTGTGAAATGGGACCCTGACCGACACCCACTGCAGGGGCAGGTTGAAGAGTGAATTGAGTGGCTGCATCCCCGTGCCTTGCGCAGAGCGTGGCACACAGTAAGAGCTCCAAAAATATAACTCACCGAGCCAACCGGCACGGCCCCCTGCCCCGGGCCCCCCCACCCCCGCAGGCCCCGCGTGGGAAGAACTGGAGAGGAGACCACCCTCGATCCCGGGGCCGGGCCCCCCTCGGGGACCGGAGCCGAGAAGGAGCCATCTCCGCGGGCTGATGGGCGAGGACACCACCTCAATTCCACCTCCATCAGACCTCCTCCCGGAGACACGACCCTGTCACCTCATCAATATTCAGGAGCTTAACAAAAAAAGCCATAACCAGGGAAGTCAGAAATAATGGAATGCGGTATTGATTATTTTATGGTGCGATTAGGGGTAATTACATCTCTCAAATTTTATTTTAATGCTACTTTCTACTACTTTTAGCCTTTTAAAATTAGCCCAAACACCCCCGGTTTAATGGAACACACATGCCTTCAATTTCAATGTGAAATACTTTTTTTCTGCCAAAGTGTGACCTCAATATATTTGAAAACATAAATTACACCATGTATAAACCATAAAAAATGAATGATGAATTTAATTCTGGTGAAGCGTGAGGGATTGAGGAGGCAGGCGGGCGGAGGTGCTGTTTATCCAGAGCGGAGGGGACAGGCGGAGGCGGGAGGGGGCGGGGAGGCCGGCGGCAGGGGCCTGACCTTCAGGGGCTCCGGGACGGGCCCAGGGCTGGGAGGGCGGAGGCCGGGGAGGACAGAGGCCAGGGAGGACTCGGAGGCCGAGCCTGCCCCAGCGGCCTCGCTCCCTGCGGGTGAGCTCACAGCCGGGCTTCTGCACCCCTCCCCGCGAGTCCGTGTCCAAAGCACTTGGACACGGACTGGCAGGGAAGGGGGTGGTCTAGCCTGAGTCCCCGGCCTAACTCTGCCCCGAACAGCGAGTGCGCTCGGTCGCTAGCGGGCTGCTGCTCCATTCTGTCGGTTCCATTCCACAGATGCGCAAAGTAAGGCCCAGGGGCTTCACCTCCGGGGCCCGGAGGAACAAGAGCCTGTCACAGCCGCCCGTGCACCTGCGGGCATCGGGGCGGCGAGCAGAGCCATCGGGGCGGCGAGCAGAGCCACCGAGGTCACGGGCTTTGAGGCCAAATAGCCTCGGGTTTAAACCCCGGCCCCCTGCAGGAACGCAATGAGGACTCTCCACCCCGGCAAAGCCCTCGCACAGGGTTGTAGCCCGGGGTCTGTGCCGGGGGTCGTGGGGGCGGCTCTGGATCCAAGGGCCAGGTTTTGGATCCGCGGGCAGGCATTTCTCTGGGGTCTTCTGGTCGCAGCCTTTCCCGGTTCTCCAGCTGCCCTCCTCCACCTTCGCCCCAGGGGACAAGGACCCTCCCCCAGTACATCCCCCCACCCCTCCTCCCCCTTACCCCCCCCCGCCCCGCAGGCAGGGACCACCCCTCCTCGCTCCCTGTGGTGCCTCCCGCCCCAGCACGAGGTGGAACTCCCCAGTCTCCTGGGGATGACGGGCCCTCGCCCTCCGGAGCCGGGGTCCCTGATTTCCACGGTTCATTCCCAGCCTCCCCTCGGCCCACAGCAGCCCTGGCCGCAGTCAGCTCCCTCCTCCTGCCACGCTCGGCTCCCCCCTCCCCCCCCCCAGACCGACGCCGCTCTCCTGCCTCTCCTCCGCCTTCTTGGGGCTTCCTCCTCACCCTCCTCACCCTCCTCACCCCGGGCCCAGGCCCATCCTGGGGTCTCCGACCTCACCCCGCCCGGGCCCTGCACGCCCTCCACACCCGCGCTGCCGGGTAGAACAGCCCGCAGGCCTCTTGGGACGAGGAGACAATTTCTGGCAGACGCGTTGTTTTTAAAAGGGAAATTGATCTTAAATACTGTATTTTGTCCAGCTGAAGATATCCAAATTATCACTCCAACGTATAAAAAATCATTGGTGAGTTGTTTCACCTGTCTCACCCGAAGTCTTTGAAATCTGGTCTTTTTCCCTGAGAGCACATCTCGTGGGACCGGCTCACCGTAAGTGCCCGGGGCCCCGTGTGGCTCGAGGCTGCCGTGGTGGGCAGCGCAGGCCTCGCCCCTGACCGTTCCCAGTGCGTTTGCCAAAGCCAGCTCTCTCCTCTCCTCCTCACGGGGGACGGAGCACTCACCCCTACTCAGCGTCTCCCTCCGGATGTCTAGCAGGCATCACCCACCCCCCAGTCCTCAGCTGGGCTCCCTCCTGACCTCCCCTCCCACCAGCTCTGCCACAGCCTCCGGCCTCACCTCCCGGCCTCCCCCCCTACCGGCTCTGCCACAGCCTCCGGCCTCACCTCCCGGCCTCCCCTCCCACCGGCTCTGCCACAGCCTCCGGCCTCACCTCCCGGCCTCCCCTCCCACCGGCTCTGTCCACGGCCTCCAGCCTCACCTCCCCACCCTCCAGCCTTCCGAGGCTCAGCCCAACACCCCGACTCCCCCCCCACCCCCGACCCCAACTCCCAGCCAGTCTATCGCAAACCCCGCTCCGTCTTCGAAATACACCCAGAATCTCGCCCCGTCTCCCTCCTTCCCCTGCTGCCCCCACCCCAGCTGCCGCCGCCTCCTCCGTGGGCTCCACGCCCGCCCTGGCCGTGACCGCCGGGGGCCACCCGGTGGTCAGAGGGGCCCAGCTGCAACCTCTGTCCACAGTCCCTCCATCCCTCCCGAGTCCCTCGGGGAAGAAGGTTCAAGTCCATATAACGGAGCTCACAACACACAGACAGACATGTTCCTCCTGCCTCAGACCCTCTGCCCGGGGTCCCTCCACCCAGAAAGCCCTTCCTGTGGACACCCCACCCCCCACCCCACCCCCGTCAAGTCTTTGCTGAAATGTCACCTTTTTTGTAATGAAGTCTTTGCCCGGCTTTCTGTTTCAAATCGCCATTTCTCTCCCCGCCCCCCACCCCCACCCCTCCTGTCTTCCTGATACATTAGATAATGAACCTGTTTATTTATTAATTAACTGCCTCTCCCATCGGAATGCCGGCTCCACAAAGCCAGGAATTTCCATCCTTTTGTCTGTTTGGTCCACGGCCCCGCCCCAGCGCCCACACGCGTGGTGCCTGGCGTATATTAGGCACTCATAAATATTGGATGGGCAGATGCATAAATATTCACCACCAAATGGATAGCCATTTGAACCGAGACCCATTTATTGAATTTTGTTTATCCGAAATGTCACCTTTATCACAAACTAAACTTTCCTATCAGAAGGGGCCTGTTCCTTTTCATCGATCGAGCCATCAAATCTCGTGGCGATGCTACACTGTTTTAATTACGGTGACTCGATCGTATGTTCTGCCAACCGAGAGAGGAATAAGAGGAACATACCGATCGTATGTTCACCTTTGAAAAAAAAATTTTTTTCCCAATATTACTGTGCATTTTCTTTTTTTATATCAACTCTACAAGTAGACTATCGTGTTGGATAAAAATGTATATGGAGAACTCCATTGAGACTGCATTAGGTGTATTCATTAATAAGAATGCACTTGGTTTCAATATTGGCATCACAGCCAGACTATCTCTCTCCATCCATTTAATTTTTTTAACATGAAAATATTGGAGGAGAATGTTTCACAGCCCTGGGGCAGGAAGAGCGAGACATAAGGCCCAGGCGCCGAAAAAGAAGAGGGTTGCCTTCTCTGAACAACATCAAAACGTAGCCTTTCACCGCGACCAACGCCCAGCCACGGGAGAAAAATGACCCCCAGCCAGAACGTACGCACAGTCCCTTAGAAAAACGGGCAAATGCTAGCCACAGACATGCCACAAAAGATGGTGAAAACGGGCAATCACCATATATTTGAAGTTCACACTCAGCAATTTAAAAAAAAAATTAAGCAACGCAGAAACCGGTTTGGCTCAGTGGATAGAGCGTCGGCCTGCGGACTGAAAGGTCCCGGGTTCAATTTCGGTCAAGGGCATGTACCTTGGTTGTGGGCACATCCCCGGTAGGGGGTGTGCAGGAGGCAGCTGATCAATGATTCTCTCTCATTGATGTTTCTAACTCTCTATCCCTCTCTCTTCCTCTCTGTAAAAAATCAATAAAATATACTTTTTAAAAATGTAAGCAACAATGGAATATCTGTATGTATTTATGTGTTTATTTTTGCCTAACAATGGACACAACATAAGCAGGTAGATGGCATCAGAAGACGCAATTAAACAGGCCCTCCCCTCCCGGGCTCAGGGAGGTGTGCATGCGTTAAATGACTAGAGAACAGTTGTTAAAATCTATTGAAATAAAATTTTTAAAAATTCTGAAGCAGCAATTCCACCGCTAAGGCTTTCTTTCCCCCAAAAGACTCACTTGGGGGTCCAAGGTGATCGTAAGGTTACTTGTCACCTTGTTTTGGAAACGAGAAATAATATTTTTGAAGAAACGTAAGTGCCCGTCAGTCCGGGACGGGGCAAGCCCTCAGAGCACAGGCGCGCTGTGGAGGCTGGAGGAGCTGCTCAGCGACAGTCCGTCCTGGGTCGGCCGGGGAGGCCCGGGGCAGACTGCCGGGCCAGAGGCACACTCGGGACAGTAGCGGCCTGGAGCCACGTGTGTGAGAGATAAGATCTCTGAGAAACGGGCCAAGGGTTGGAGCGGGCCTTTCTCCGCGGAAGACGGACAAATGTCCGGAAAAAGCATGTGAGAGCAATGTTCAGCCTCACCAGCCACCACCGAAATGTACATCAAAACCACCTCACACACCTGGGAAAGGCTTTCATCAAGAAGGCAGACCAGCCGAAACCAGTGTGGCTCAGTGGATAGTGCGTCGGTCTGCGGACTGAAAGGTCTCAGGTTTGATTCTGGTCGAGGGCATGTACCTTGGTTGTGGGCACGTCCCCAGTAGGGGGTGTGCAAGAGGCAGCTGGTCGATGATTCTCTCTCATCGATGTTTCTCTCTATCCCTCTCTCTTCCTCTCTGTAAAAAAAATCAATAAAATATATATTTTTTTAAATAAAAAATAAAAAAAAAGAAGGCAGATCAGAGCAAGTGCTGGTGAAGATGGGAGAAACCGGAGCCCGCAGACGTGGCTGGGGGATCGGGGGCCCCTTTGGAAGGCAGCCTGGCAGTTGGTGCCTCAGACAACTAAGCGTGGACTTTCCGTGGACCCACGAATCCGACTGCAGACGCCCACCCCAGAGAAATGAAAGCGCGTGTCCGCACAAGGGCTCGTAAATGAATGCTCACGGCAGCGTTCTTCGTGATGGCCAAAATGTAGGTGGGGGCAACCCACATCTCCATCAACGGATGGATGGATGGATGGATGGATGGATGGATAAGTACACGCTGTGTACAATGGAATACTACCAGGCAGTATAAAGGGGTAAAATTCTCACCCACGCGGCAACAAGGATGGAAATACCACACTTACGTGAAAGAGCCCACGCGTGGCGTGGTTCATTCACAGGAAATACCCAGAACAGGCCAATCCATGGACGGAAGGATTGGTGGCTGCCCCAGGGCTGGGGAATGAGGGGCATTTGAGGGAGAGCAGGTCTTAGTGGGGACAGGGGTTCTTTTGGGGGTGGCGAGAATATTCCAACCTTGACCACGCTAAAAACCATTGCCCTGGACCCTGTAATGGGGGGCTTGTACCCCGGGTGAGCGACACCCCAATAAAGCTGTTGAATAGGAAGGATAATTACTGCACTTGCCGTTGGTTGGTGTTTTCTCACTAGTTAATCGAGTCCTGGGTGTGGCACCCCACCCACAGTCCCCGCGTCCTCGCTGCGTCTCGGCCTCCTTTAGAATCGCGGTGAAAGCCCGCAGTGGACAAGACTGCGGTCCCGGTGTGTCCTCTGCCCCGGGCTCCAGGATGGCTCACTCGGCAGCTACTGATCTTGTCCTTGGAATGTTGGTATTCCTCTCCCCACCCCCACCCCGCCACGGGGTGCTGTGATTACGTTTGCTTTCCAAAACATTGTATTAAAGTCGAGTTTATCTTGGTTTCTGAGGGTTTGGGGTGCTCCTGTGCTTTTGCCCCTGAGTGCCTCATTCACCCCAAGCTGGCCTTGGCCTGGTCCCCAAAGGGGTCACCGGGGTGGCCTCCAGGCTCCCAGCCCACAGAGGAGCAGGGCAGGGGCACCGGGGCCTGGGGAGGCTGCAAGGCCCCTGCTCTGTCCACAGCCCCCGCGGGGGCGCATGGCCAGTCTCAGCCGGAGGGAGGGGGCTGGAGATACAGACGCTGATCTGGGGAGACCGGTGGAAGGGGACTCGGAGCCGGAGATGGGCAGAGAGAGAATGAGGCAAATGGGGGGAGCATGGAGCAGCGAGAGAAGCCCGGGGTGCACCCCTTTCCGCTCCAGCCCCCCCCCCCTGCCCGCAGCAGGAGGCCCCAGGCCGGCGTCAGAGGCCCGGGGAGGGGCCCCCAGGCCGCCGCCGCCTGATGCGTATGGATCGATCGTCGGGGTCGCCGCGGGGGCACCAGCTGCCTGGGGCGGGGCGACCGCACATTAGCCGCCCGGGCCGCTCCCGGAACTCCGCAGCCCATTAGGTGCCCCCGCCTCGGACCACCACGCTGGCTCCCGGGGCAGCCCTGCAGCCGGAGGGCGGGCGGGGAGCGGGCCGAGACGGGGTGCAGCTCCCCAAGAGCTCCCTGCACACACGTGTCCTCGCCCTCCGAGGCGCCCGGCCGCCGGGCCTTCCCACGAGCTGTGCCCTCACAGGGGCACCTGCCTTCCCACCGCTTCCCACCGGACTGCACCGGCTCCCGCCGGCTCTCAGCTCCCACCCAGATTCCTGGGGAAGCCCTGCTGACCCCACACCGGCCCTTCCCCTGTTGACCCCAGACTGGCCCTTCCCCCGCTGACCCCAGACTGGCCCTTCCCCCGCTGACCCCAGACCCCAGACCGGTCCTTCCCCCGCTGACCCCTGACCCCCAGACCCGGCCCTTCCCCTGCTGACCCCACACCCGGCCCTTCCCCCGCTAACCCCCCAGACCCCGCCCTTCCCCCGCTGACCCCTGACCCAGCCTTCCCCCGCTGACCCCAGACCCGGTCCTTCCCCCACTGACCCCTGACCCGGCCCTTCCCCCGCTGACCCCAGACCGGCCCTTCCCCCGCTGACCCCAGACCGGCCCTTCCCCCGCTGACCCCAGACCCCAGACCCGGCCCTTCCCCTGCTGACCCCAGACTGGCCCTTCCCCCACTGACCCCAGACCCCAGACCCGGCCCTTCCCCCGCTGACCCCAGATCCCAGACCCAGCCCTTCCCAACGGACTCCCCTCCCTCTGGGGCCCTTCTCCCTGCCCCCCCCCGTGCTGCGGCTCTTCAAACTCCAACACACAATACATGCTGACAGTCCCAATGTGTCTCCGTAGCTCAGGCCTCTCCCCGGAGCCCAGGCTTGTCTGTGCATTTGTCTCCTCGATGATGTCGGCACTTAGAAAAGGCAGGGCTGCCTCCGGCTCCAACGACCCCTCGCCAGCGAGGAGATGGTGCTTTCCCTAAAAGCAGAACTGCTTTTGTCCGGCCCGTGTGGCTCAGTGGTTGAGCATCAACCCAGGTTGCAGGCTCAATACCCGGGGGGGGGGGGGGGGGGTGCAGGAGGCAGCTGATCTGTGTTCCTCTCTCTCTCTCTCTCTCTCTCTCTCTCTCTCTCTCTCTCTCTCTGTCTCTCTCGCCGATGTTTCTATAATATGTGTTCCTCTCTCGTCGATGTTTCTCTCTCTCTACTCCTCACCCTTTCTCTCTCTCTAAATTCAATTAAAAAAAATTTTTTTTAAGTATAACTGCTGCCGAAACCGGTTTGGGTCAGTGGATAGAGCATCGGCCTGCGGACTGAAAGGTCCCGGGTTCGATCCCGGTCAGGGGCATGTGCCTTGGTTGTGGGCACATCCCCAGTAGGGGGTGTGCAGGAGGCAGCTGGTCGATGGTTCTCTCTCATCAATGTTTCTAGCTCTCTATCCCTCTCCCTTCCTCTCTGTGAAAAATCAATAAAATATATATTTTTAAGTATAAAAAAGTGCTTTTTTTAAAAAAACTGTGCACCACATATTATTCTGTAGCACACGCACCCCGTGAGGCGCAGGGGTGCTGCTGGGATGTGGCTGTGCCCGCTCGCACCCGCTCCGCGTGGCCCGGGTCTGCCCAGGAGGCGCGTCCCTGGGAGGGCGGCCCTTGGCTGGGCGCACGCCCATGTCCACACTCCTGCTCGCTCTGCCCGGCGGGCGATAGGCCGCGGGCACTCTGGCCCGGCAGGTGGCTGCGGCAGGTCTGGGGCTGGGTGGGAGGAGGGGTGGGAATCGGGCCTCGGAGAGAGGCTGCCGCACCGGAGGGGCCCTCTCCCGCTGCCCCTGACGTCCCCGGGGGGAGACGCTAACAGCTACACCGTGATTTTCAACCCTGTGCCGCACAAAGTTTTAAAACTGAGACACCTGCCTCGGCGGTCAGGGGCGCTGACCCCTTTCCCTGAGGTTGTCGCGTGAAAAAAAATGACCACGGCCAACACAACAACAGCCACTCGGTGGGAATGCCCTGACTTGAACCACGGATACAGAGGGCGTATACGAGAGTTGCATCTCGTTGGTTGAATAATCCTAGTGAAGTTGCACCTGATTGGTTAATCCGTGGTACCCGCATCCTTATGCACAAGCAGAGGCACCTGATTTTTTGAAAAGCCACTCTGGGAAATCGCAGTGCGTATCAGCTCACGCCTGTCAGAATGGTTTTCATCGGTCAAACAGCAAACACTGCCGAGGATGCAGAGAAAAGGGCTCCATGCAATGCCGGTGGGGATGCAGCCGGGCACACTGTGGAGAACAGCATGGAGCTTCCTCAAAACACTAAAACACGGAGCTGCCTCATGACCCAGCAATCCCACTCCTGGGACCATATCCAGAGAACACTAAAGAATAGATGCATCCCTCGTTGCGGTGTTACTTACGCCAGGATCTGGAAGCAGCCCACGTGCCTGTGCGTAGGCGAGTGGATCAAAAAGCCGTGGTACATCTACAAGACGGAATGCTACTCGGCCGTGAAAAAGAAGGAGGTCTCACCTTTCGCAGCACCGTGAAGGGACAGGGAGAGCGTGATGCCGAGTGCAGTGAGTCAGCCAGGAAAAGACAGGTACCACGTGCGTTCACTTATATGCAGAATGTAATGAGTGAAATTAACGAAGTGGAAACAGACTCGTGGACAGAGACACTGACAGCTGTCAGAGGAGGGGCGAGGGGCTGAGTGAAGATGGTGAGGGTTAAGAAAGGAAGCCTCATAGACGCAGACAACACTAAGGCGATTCCTAGAGGAAAAGGCGGGGGAGGGGGAGGTGGGAGAGGGTGCGGGGGGGGGGGGGGGACCAGTGACGATGGAAGGAGATCTGGCCTGGGGTGATGAACACATAAGACAGTATACATCTGATGTGTTCTGGGATTGCGTCCTACATCCTTTTATTAACCAATGTCACCCCAATAAATTCAATTAAAAAAGAAATCCATTACAGGTCACTCTGGAGCAAAAGGGGTAGGTCATTACTATCATTACTTTTTTTTAAATAAATCTTTATTGTTCATATTATTACAGGTGTTCCTCTTTTTTTTGCCCCATAGCTCCCCTCCACCTGATTCCCCACCCCATGCTCTTACCCCCGCCACTGTCTTCGTCCATAGGTGTAAGATTTTTGTCCAATCTCTTCCCGCACCCCTCAGACCCCATTCCCCCTGAGAATTGTCAGTCCACTCCCTTTCTATGTCCCTGATTCTATTACGTTCATTACTTTTTGTTAATCAAAATGGTACCTATTTTTTTTTTGTCAGATTGGCAAAACACACACACACACACACACACACACACACACACACACACAAACATTTTTGGTGTGCCACAGGATTTTAGTAATCAGTCTACGTGTGCCACGAGGTGAAAAGGTTGGAAGTCGCTGGGTTAGGCAGACCCGTGGCCAGAACGCAGAGCCCTCGGCTGTGCCCACTGCTGCGTGCACCACCTGTGCCAGCGCCCGGGCGGCCCCAGGAGCTGCTGTCTGCTCCCCTCAGGCCAGGACAACACGCTGAGATAACAGCCACCCCCAGCCTCCGAGGCTTAGAACCACGAACGTTTAGTCCGTCCTGACGACGCGTGTCCAGGGCCGGTGGGCACAGGGCTTGCCTGCATGAGTCGCTCAGCAGCCCAGGCCGGGGGCAGCTCTGCCGGGCCCTGCCCCTGGGGTAGCCGCAGTGGAGGGTCCGCTGAGCGGGGTGGAGGTGACTACATGCCCCCGCCCGGAAGTTACGCTTCCACCCCCCAACCCTCCGGCCAGAACTCATCTCAAGGCCACACCTAACGCACGCCCGGTGGGAGAGAGCAGATGCCAGGCCGGCAGGGACGTCTGCCCCGCACCCCAAGCCTAATGCCCAAACCGCAGGCCACCCTCAGTCTTCTCAGCTGTGCCGAACGGGTCTCCCCCCGCTCACCAGGGCTCAAGCCCCGAACCCTGGAGGTACCCTTGACCCCTCTCCAAAGTCCCGTAACCAAACGATTGGCAAGTCCTGTCCGCTCCATTTTCAAAATACACTCAGGAGGAAATCACTTCTGTCCACACGGCCGGCCTGGCCTGAGCCCCGTCATCTGGAGCCACAGCTGCCACGGGGCCTCCTCGCTGCCACCTGCACTCCGACCCCATACACATTCTCCCCCAGCAGTCCAACGGCGCCCACTCGGTGTACGCTGGATCACATCACTGCTCTGCTCTGAACCCTCCCTCCGTGGCCCCCGCCGCCCCCAGAGAAAAGCCAACGTCCTTCCGGCGGCCCTCGACGCCCCAAGATCTGCGCCCCTTCGGCGATCTCTCTGACTTCACCTCCTCTCACTCTGGCCAGCTCCTCTGGCCTCCTGGCTGTCCCTGGGACGGTCAGCTCACGCCGGCCTCGGGCCTGTGCACCAGCGGGAGCGTTTCCTCCTGGGGTCTCAGTGCAGCTTCCCTCCCCTCCTTTCAAACTGTGCTCCGGCTGAAACCGGTGTGGCTCAGTGGATAGAGCGTCGGCCTGTGGACTCGAGAGTCCCAGGTTCAATTCCGGTCAAGGGCATGTACCTTGGTTGCAGGCGCATACCCAGTGGGGGGTGTGCAGGAGGCAGCTGATCGATGTTTCTAACTCTCTATCCCTCTCCCTTCCTATCTGTAAAAAATCAATAAAATATTACAATAAATAAATGAAACTGTGCTCTCATGTCTTCTTCTCAGCAGTCCTGCACACCATTTCTGCATTCCCTCGCTCTTGCTTTTTTAGGTTTTTTTTTTTTTTCCAGACTTGCCATCTTCCAACAGGGGGAAGATTTCACTTAACGGGTTTACCATCTCTCTCCCCAGCGGGAAGGCAGGGCAGATTCACGGCCGTGACCCTCTCATCTGTGATAGGGCCCGGCCCACAGCAGGTGCTCGGCAAATACTGCTGAACAAACAAACCAAAGCATGGCTTAGTGCAGCCGTGGGCAAACTACGGCCCCCGGGCCAGATCCAGCCCGTTCGGCTGTTCTATCCGGCCCGCGGAGCCGAAAGAGCGGAGGGTTCTCTTGCTCTGCCCTCCGCTCCTTCACCAGCAGCCCAAGATGAGAGTGCCAGCATGGTCAGGCTGCTTTTGTCCCGGCCCTCCGGTCCAGTTTAAGAACCCATTGTGGCCCTCGAGTCAACAAGTTTGCCCACCCCTGAGCTCTTAGTGGCTAGGCGCTCAGGCTCGGGAGCCGGGCTGCTGATGTTCGAAGACCAGCTTGGCCACTTACTGTCCTGTGACTTGGTGCATTTGCTTAGCTGCCCCGGTCCTCAGTGGCTCCCCTGAGCAAGGGGAGGGGAGTCACACTCACCAGGCGGAGCGGTACATCTCAGTGAGCTAATGAATGCCATACAACGCGGCTGCACAAAGAAGCGCTTGAGATGCGTCGGCTCTTACTATTTTAAACTCCGGCCTTGTCATTCTACTTCCCTCCCCAGAAGCAGTCAGAGAGTGCTCTGATTACGGGCGAAGATTTACACGCTGTAGCGTTCCTCACAGGGTTTTCTTTTAATAGTAAAAAACTGAAAACAGCCGAGACTGGTGTGGCTCAGTGGATAGAGCGTCGGTCTGCGGACTGAAAGGTCCCAGGTTCGATTCCGGTCAAGGGCATGTACCTTGGTTGCGGGCACATCCCCAGTGGGGGGTGTGCAGGAGGCAGCTGATCGATGATTCTCTCTCATTGATGTTTCTAGCTCTCTATCTCTCTCCTCCTCTCTGTAAAAAAAAAAAAATCAATAAAATATTTTAAAAATTGAAAACAATCTGAATTTCTAAGACGATGGGCTTCGTTAGATGAAGTATGGCCCGCCCCTCTGAGGGACTACCGGGCGGCCATTAAAACTCACGTCCTCAAAGAATATTTAATGGCCTGGGACAGGGACAAAGCAGGATATAATTTTTTTAAATATATTTTATTGATTTTTCACAGAGAGGAAGAGAGAGAGAGAGTTAGAAACACCGATGAGAGAGAATCATCGATCAGCCGCCTCTTGCACGCCCCCTACTGGGGATGTGCCCGCAACCAAGGTACATGCCCTCGACCGGAATCGAACCTGGGACCTTTCAGTCCGCAGGCCGACGCTCTCTCCACTGAGCCACACTGGTTTCGGCAGGATATACTTCTTGAATGGAGTCCTGGGTAGCTAGCTGGTGCTTTGTTTTACTGTTGTTCTTTACACTGGACCCACCGTCTTTCCCGTGCATTCAGTGGTTTATTAAAAATGCAGAAAGAAAGCAAGGGGCAAAACTCTATGGCCCCAATGTAGATGTCCGTGTTTCCCACACACCCCTGCGCCGTCACAGGAGAAAGAAAAAAGACTGGAAAGAGACGGACCAGAATGTTAGCAGCGGGGGTTCCCTCTGGGGGGCGAGGCACTGAAAGATCGGAACCATCACTCTGCGCCTTGTGTTCTCCAGACTTCTGACAGTGAACATGGAAACGGAAACGCTTGAGTAATCGGGGGGAAGGGGCTTTGAAAGATTTAGGTCAGTCTTCCAGCAGCTGGTCCCACAGCGTGTGAATAGGGAGGTGATCCTTGAAAGGGCGGTTCGGTGGGGCAGGCGAGTTTGACAACGGTGGGGTGAAGGGAGGACGCGCGAGCCCACCTCGCAGGGTCTTTCCTGGAGCACCCAGGGGGGCTCTCAGTCAGCAAGAGGGGGCCCTGGCTGCACAGTAGCTCACGGGAACCCCTGGGTGGGAGGTGGCCCTGGGGGTGTTCGGGGGGCCCCCTTCCCCGCTCCGGGTTCCCTGAGGGCTGTGCTGGGCTCTTCAGGCTTCCCCGGGCAGGAGATGGGGCCTGGGCCGGGGTCTGCCTCCGGGGGGCCCTCTCTGAGCCTGTGTCCGCCTGCCATGCCCCTCCTCCGCATTGAGCCCAACCCACTGGTCAGGAGTTGCCAGATTGGGTTAGGGGGTTACTGATGCCCCCCATGATTTCAGGATTGTATTTGGAGGAGAGAAGCGATCTGCCCTCCCAGGAGACCTGCAAGGTCCCTGGATGCGAGGCTGGCTTTGAGGGGTCCCTTGGGTCTCACGTGGCACCCAGGGAGCCCTGCCAATGCCCCACCGGGAAGCCGCCCCAAGACGCCCTCCCTCCTGCCCTCTGCTCCCAGCTAACCCAGGCCTCACTGGTCCCCCCTACCCCCCGATTCCTGCTCCCTCCTTTCTGAAGACCCCCTGCACCTCTCCTCCTCCAAAAAGCCCCAGGACTCTCAGCCTTTCTCGGGGCACGCTGGAGGGAGCTGCTTCTCCCACGCGCATCCCTACCGGCCGGAGGCGCAGAGACGGGGTGACACGGGGAGGCATCCGGCCTGTTTTTCTGGAGCATCCCAAACCCGGCAGCCTCCCGGCTCGTGCTGCTGACGCACGCAGCCTGAGTCACCCTCCCCCCAGGTTTCGGGGTGCCCTCTCTCCCAGAGACACAGGAAGGAAGGACGCCTCCCGCTTCTCATCCCCGAAGGCCCTTCTGACCCCCAAAGACCCTCCTCATCCCCGAAGGCCCAGTTGCCTGCACACGCTAACCCCAGACTGGTCTGGATGGGGAGGGGGGGGCAGGAGGACGGGGGGGGGGGGCAGCTGAGACCATTCCTTTATGTTTTCCCGGGGCCTCAGATTTGTGGGGTGCATTCCCGCGACAGTGTGCATGCACCCTGTAAAGCACTCACTTTTGTGGGTGTGATGCCTTGAGGAGCCCTGTCCCTGGGAATCCCAGCATGTGTGTGTGTGTGTGTGTGTGTGTGTGTGTGTGTGTGTGTGTGTCCATGAACGCCAGCAGCTGGGAGTACATGTAAGAAGCATGCGATGTTAGCAGGGGTTGAATGTCCGATGTTGTATGCGTCCACACGTCACACAACCCCGGCTGTGTGTGTGTGTGTGTGTGTGTGTGGCTCTGGGTGTGGCTCTGGGCACGTGAACCCCTGGCACGCAAGTGGTCGCTGGGAGCTCCGGGCCCCTGGGCCTGGCCCTGTGGGTTGGAGTCCCAGCCAGACAAGCGTCTGCCAGGGCCGTGGGCACAGCCTCAGCTCCCACGCCCCCCCCCCCCAGCCCAGGGAGGTGCTGGGAATTCCGAACAAGCGAGGGAGGGCTGAGAGCGCCACCCCTCCCCACACACTCACGTTCCCTGGGTTGAATCAGCCACGTCCTCTAAGGGGCTTCCCCGGAGCCCGAGGGGTCAGGGGTCCCCCAGAGCTGCCGAGTCCCCGCAGGGCCCTCCCTGCCCCCCACGTAACCAGGCTGAGCGCCCGGGGACACCTCACACCTGCCCAGAGGGACCAGCTTTGACTCCCAGCCACAAGCAAATGGAGTGAGGACCCCTGGCGCCCCGGCACCCCCTGTCCCCCGTGGCTGCTCTTCCCGAAAACTCAGTCATCCTGCCAGAGCGGGAGCGGGAAGTGGGGGCCGCGCAGGGGGGCTCACGGGGCACCTGCTCCCTCGCAGGGTGGCCTTGCAGGGGGGTGGGGACAGGCTGTGGGCGCTGGTAGGGACCCCCATCCCGAGCCCCGGGCCCCTCCCTGCTGGCAGGCCAGGCCCTGCGCTGAGGGGTGGAGTGGGTAGGTGGCACTGTCAAGGGTGGCAGACGTGGACGCAGGACGGCCCTTACCCCCGAGGCTGGGGCGGAGGGAGGGCGGAGGAGGGAGCGTGTCATTGGCTTAAGCCGTGGTGTCTTCTGAGTGGGACGCTGGGCCTGATTCACTCACCCACGTGTCCTGGCCGAGCTGGAGGTGACCGGGAGCCCCTCGGCGCCCCAAGGAGCCGAATGAATGATGCCAGAGTCTCAGCTGTGGCCTCCGCTGCCTGGGTGCCCCATTAGAGAGCCACTCCCCACCCCCGGGAGATGTCACAGGGGCCGTCCCATTGTTGGGGCGCAGAGGGGGAGCCCCCACTCCCGCCAGGGCTACCAATGAAGACCACCGTCCCACCCCCCCATTTCACAGATGAGAAAACCGAGGCTCAGAACAAATGAGTCGACAGCACTGGGTTGGGACAACGGGAGGCTCCGGGGTGGGGAGACCTGAGTGTTGGGGGGTGTGATGGGAGGTGGGGGAGCTGAAGGGGGGAGGCGGGGGAGGACCAGCTCTTAGATGTGTTCTGACCGGAAGAACACGGGGCCAGGAGTCCTGGGTCTGGGCAGGGCGCTGGCTCCTGGCCGGCTCGCTGGGCACGCCGCGTCTCCTCCCCGGGCCTCTACTTCCCCCTCCGTGAAATGGGGTGAATAATCCCGGCCCCGCCCTGCCCCGCGGGAGCGGCAGGGAGCAAACCGGTGCTGCCGGCCGGGACGGGATGATGGGGAAACGCAGGGCAGCGAGCTGCCAGCCTGGAGGGGCCCAGCCCACGTCGACCTCCCGGCCTCGCCCGCCGTGCCCAGAGGGAGGCAGCCCAGCCGGACCCCGGGGTCCAGGACCCGGGACTCTGCCCGACCCCGAGCTCCAGAGCCCCCCTGGGCTCCCCAGCCTTCCCTCCGGGCTTGGGGCAGCCCCAGACCCACCAGGAGCCTCCTCCGTGTCTCAGGGCAGGGGGAGGGGCACAGGCCGGGGTGCCAAGGTGAGGGTGAGCTGGCACGGACTCACTGATGGTGCTGATAGAGGCAGGCTGCCTGGGGTCCCTCACCCCCCCCTCAGCTCCGCCTCCCTCCCCCCTCCGCTCTCCCTCCCCACCCCCCTCCCCCACCCTCCTCCCACGCTGATAACATCGGGGCTGAGCCAGTCCGGCTCCCCATCCTCGGTGACGAAACCTCCCGGCCCGGTGGAGCTGGCTAGCGCCGCAGTTACCAAATCGCGGTAATTGAGATTAATTTGGGCGCCTGATTAGGTCAGCCCTCACAGGCACCCACTAATTAGTGGGGGAGGCTCAGCACCCCAGCAGCTGGGCCCTGCACCCAGCAGGGGCCGGGGCCACTGGAGAAGGGGGTGCTGAGAGAGAGATGCCCACGCAGGACGGGGGGGGGGCAAGCCGGGCAGAGCCCCCCACCCCATGCCACTGGCTCGGCCCCCATCCCGGCTCTTCCGCCCCCGCCTGGCGGGGGAGGGCGCTGGCCTCTGACCCACTGGCCTCGGGGCTCCCCGGGTCGGAGGGCTCATTACCCAGGTGGGGAGGGGTGGGGGTGCCCGCGGCTCCTTGGGCATCAAACAGCACTTGGCGAAACTTCCAGATGAGTTCAGCGCGAATGAATGCGGAGCAGACAATGAAGCTCCCTCAGACACCTGGGCGGGAAAAATGAAGGGAAAAGCGCCCGGGGCAGCTCATTTGGGGGATTTTTTTTTTTTTTCTGAACCCAAAACACAAACCCACCCGTCTACCCCCGGTGCCAGAGGCAGGCCGGCGCGCCCGGCTCCGTGCTGGGCTGGCAGCGAGCTGGGCACACACGTGTGGCCCGGGCACAGGCGTGGAGCAGAGGGCTGCACCCTGGACGCGCGTGCAGGGCTGGAAGCGCCGGGCACACGCGTGTGCGGGTGGCACCCTCCCGCCTCCCCCCACCCCGGGAGGGTGTGGGGTTCAGCCGCTCCTGGAGGAGGAGGAGGGCTCCCCGTGGGCGGCTGGAAGGAGGCCAGCGGGAGGGAGGGCAGGGTCGTCTGGGGTGAGGGCAGAGAGCCCGGCCCTCCGCCCTCCAGGGGGCAGAGCCGGGCCCTGGGGCACCGTTCCTCCCGAGTGCCAGGTGCCCGCCCGCCGCCCCGCCCGCTCACCTGACTGCCCCAGCTCATTGCCTGGTGTTTGAGGTTTTCCCTGGGCCTCTCACCAAGGGACAAAGCCGGGTCTGAGTCACCAGGCTCTGGGCCCGCTCCCACCCCCGCTGGAGCCCCGTCCTGGCCCCCGCCTCCTCCCCGAGGACCAGGGCCCCGGGGTGACTGCGGGCCGGAGCCTGGGGGGGGGGGGAGGTCCTAGGCCTCAGTGTCCCTCTGCTGGCCAGCCCCAGGGCCCAGGCCTGCGCCCTCCCTGGGGGCCTAATGGAGCCGCCTCCTCCCTGCAGTGCATTTGCAATTCATGGCTCCAGCGAGATTGCATTAGGGCCTGGCTGTCACTCGTGATGAATGTCGCTTGTTTTCCAGAAAAAAACGGGCCTGGGATGCGGAGTGACAGGGCTGCGGGCGGCGCGGGGCCGAGGACCGACCGAGGCGTGGCCCTGTCCCTGCTCCGTGGCCTGTCCGTGGCCTCCTCCCGCCACACCCTGTGGGGGCCACCACGCCCTTCGGATGCCCTGTCCCCGTGGTTCTCCCAACAATCCTGCTGGAGGGTGTGGGGGGACCCTGTCCACTTGCCAGATGAGCAAACCGAGGTCTGCGGGAGGAGCCGGCGGGTGAGGGTGTGGGGGCTGGATGGGAGAGAGGTCCAGGGGTCCCCAGGCTCAGGGGTCCTCAGGAGGTGGCCTGGGAGACTTTGGGGGAGGCCGGCCAAAGGGGCAGGAGGAAGACTCCCCTGCAGGCCCCCCCTCCCTACGTTACCCCCCTGTGGGGACCAGGGCGGAGCCGGGGACCCAGAGCTGCCGTCTGCCCGTCTCTGCTGACGCTTTGCCCTCCCCCCCTGGTCCTTTGTGTCCAAAGGAGAGGGCCCCACAGGTCTGGGGCTCTGGGCAGTGCCTCCTGCTGGATGGGGCTGAGGGAGCACCTTCCTCCCCAGCACCCCAAACCCAGGGCCACAACCTGGTCGGGGGAGCAGGGAACTGCCAGCAGTAACCAGCGGAGGTCTCATCGAGGGCCCCTCCCCCCTGTTCCCTCCGCCAGCTTCTCAAGGAGCCGGGTTCCCAGGCCTTTCCAACACAGAGGTCTGGCCAGGCCTCCTTGGTGACCTGCTCTGGCTCAAGAGCCCACAATGGCTCCCACTTCCCCAAGGTTTCCCACATTCTGTTCTGTTTCCAGCCCTGCTCCAGCCTGGCAGAACAGCAGACGGGGGGGGGGGGGGGGGGGGGAGGACTGTCTAGTGAGGCCCCTTCACTGGATAAAGGAACAGCAGCTCACCTGGGTAGCCAATGTCACCCCAATAAACTCAATATAAAAAACTAGAGGCACAGTGCACAAATCCATACACGGGTGGGGTCCCTCGGCCTGGCTGGTGACCAGAGCTAGCCGGCTGCGGGGAAGGGACCGTGGGAGGTTGGCTCTGAGAGCACACTGACCTCCAGGGGGAAGCTCCTGCATTGAGCGTCTGCCCCCTGGTGGTGAGTGAGTGTCATAGCAACCTGTCGACTGGTCATCTGGTCGCTTAGGCTTTTATAGATAGATAGATAGATAGATAGATAGATAGATAGATATAGATAGATGATAGATAGATAGAGATAGATAGATAGATAGATAGATAGATAGATATAGATAGATGATAGATAGATAGATAGATAGATAGATAGATAGATATAGATAGATGATAGATAGATAGCAATAGCTCCTCTGGGGGCAGTTTTTCTCATGTGCCCACTCACCTCTGTGATTTCACACAACTTCACCAAAAGGAGGCGGGTGAGGCGATGCCAGTCCCACAGATGAAGAAACGGAGGCAGAGTGCAAGGCAAGAGGCCGAGTTCCATCTCGGGCTGTGACTGCTGCTTCGTTCACTTGTGTAGCCTTGTTCCTAGAACAGTGCCTGAGAGAGTGAATGAATGAATGAGTGAGTGAGTGAATGAATGAGTAAATGGCCTCAGCAGGAGAGTGTGGAAGCTTTGGGCTGCTGAGCGGCGGAGCCACAGGGCCAGGGACTGGGGCCCTCGATAACCCTCTCCTGCCCTCCCTCTGTCCCCTGTGCCCTGGTCTGGCCACAGACAACCTGCTGACAGAGCCGTAGGAGTTTTCCCATGCCAAAGCCACGGGCGTGGGAGCCAGGCTGCCACCCAATCAGAGGCCAGGTTCCTGGGCATCCGGCCCCTCCGCCCCAAACCCTCCCAAAGGGGCAGGGCAGTTAGATGAGAAGGGGGAACAGCATTGGCTGGGTGTCGGAAGCCCGAGTGTGACCCCAGATGTGCCATTAGAATAGCAGCTGTCGGTACTGTGGCCGGGCACCCTGCTAGGTGGGCACTGCTCCCAGTGGCAACCCCCTGAGGTGGGTGCTGTCTCTGCCCCCATTTCACAGAAGTGAAATGAGGCTGAGGCTGCGTGCCTGACAATACCCCCGGGGTGCCTTGGGTCCCCGTGGCAGTCCGATCTTTCTGGGCTTGGGTGCAGTGGGTGCCACCCCCTCTGAGGCCCCCCTCCCAAACCCTCCCCAGCCCAGCACCTGTGCTGGCGCTCTCGTCCAGTGGGGAAAGCCTCGCCTGGAAGGCCAAGCGTCCCCTCCCATCTGCTCCGGAGCGGCCTCAGGGACCTCACTGCCCTGGGGCACCCTCCTTGCCAGTCCAGTGCTTGGGTTTTCCTTGGAAACGGTACTAGACCCCCTGGCCCTGGATCCAGCGGCCGGACAGGTTTCCAGAATCCAGAGGTGCCCTCCCCAGAGGAGCAGAGGCTCGTCCCCGCTGCCTGGATGTGGGCGGCGGCCCCACACCTCTGGAGATGCCCGGGGCCAGGGCTCGGGGCCAACCTCAGACCCACCCTCCTGCTGCGCCTTCCAAGAGGAGCATGGAGCCACGGGAGAACGCTGGTCACAGGTGGAGTCGACCTGTGAACCAGGAGGTCATGGTTTGATTCCTGGTCAGGCCTGGGTTGTGGGCTCAGTCCCCAGTGTGGGGTGTGCAGGAGGCAGCCAACCAATGACTCTCTCTCACCGCTGATGTTTCTATCTCTCTCCTCCTTCCCTCTCTAAAGTCAATAAAAATCCTATGTAATAAAAGCCTAACATGCAAATCGACTGACCAGCAGGATGATGGGCAGAACAACCATTCGCTGTGATGCATACTGACCACCAGGGGGCAGATGCTCAACGCAGGAGCTGCCCCCAGCAGCAGTGGCAGGGGGTGGGGTCGGCAAGTGGACTGCACCAGGCCAGCCAAGGTGGGTGCCAGCAGGCCCCCCTCCCATTGCCCCACCAGTTGCCCCACAGAGACAGGTGACTGGCAGTGGCAGCAGGGGCCTGGGCCAGTGAGCAGGTGGCACCAGACCAGGCAAGGTGGGTGCTAGCAGGGGGGGGGGCTCCCGATTGCCCCTCCAGTCACCCTGTAGATGGACCCAGGTAGCCAGCCAGGCCTAGGACCCTACCCGTGCACGGATTTCATGCACCAGGCCCCTAGTATGTTTATTTTTTTAAAAGAAGAACTCTGCTCTGAGTGAGCTCTCTGGGCTGGAGTCTTGCCATCGTCCCGCTGGGAGGCCCTGGGCAGCTTGCTGAGCCACTCTGAACTCCGGCTCTCTCCTCTATGAGACGGCCTCGACCGTGCCTTCCACGGAGCAGTGGTGCGGGGCCCCCAGACCTGCATGAGGCGCAACGCAGGTTCTTGGTGGGCGGGATCGGTGACACGAGCCATTCCATCCACCGGGGGTGCGGCTCAGTGCTCCGAGCCCCCGGGCACCATCCCGCCGGGTGCCTGGGTCCTGTCCCCTCCCTCCCCCCCCTCCCCCATCATCCCCATCATCTGTCTCCGCTGCTGCACCACTTCCCGGCCATCTGCCAGCACCAGCTGCCAGCTGCCGCCATCAGGGCACCCTGCGAGGCCCAGACGCCCCGGGGCCCTGCCACACCCCGCCCTCCCCGCAGACGGTTCACCCCAGGTCCCAAGGGCACCCCCTTCGCCTCACCCCGGGGCCCTCCCCACCCCCGGGGGCTCCTCACAAAGGTCTGGGCCCCCGGGGGGACCCGGCTGGAAGCCCCTCTGCGCCCGCAGCACGGCCCCCCTCCCCTCCCCGCCCCTCCCCTCCCCGCCCGGCTCTTCCCACATCCTGCCGCAGCCCCGCGTCTATTTCATCAGGCCGAGGATGGCTTTTTAAATAAATCTAAAAAACTCCACTTCCTCCTTGGCAAGTTCATTTTAAGTCATTTTATCTCTTTCCCCCCTATATTTTTCCCAAATAATGTGATTAAGTGACTCAGCGCCGGCCGCCTCTGGCAGGCCCGGCTGGCTAATTCAGTTTGAGGACGGCCACCTCTGACCCCTCTCCACTCCGGCTAAGAGAACACTTAAGCGCTGCTCCATCGCTTCCTACCGGGAGGCCGGGGGGGGGGGGGGGGGGGGCGGGGGGGCGTGAGGGGGGGGGCGAGCGGCGGGGGGAAGGGGGGGTCGAGAAACAAACTTTCACATAAAATTATGGTATATGGATAATTGAGAAGTTTAAAAACATGAATCTAATTGTGCGTTCCCCGGAGAAAGCCATATTGAGCCACCCTATAAGAGGCCTGGAATCTCCCGATGATGATTTATTGCTAAATCCTAGTATTTTTCAATACATTATAGTTTTTAAATTGTGTTTAAATTGAGTGTAGAGGAGCAGAGGCCATTAGGAGATGCAGAAATGATGATTATATTTAAATATTCATGCACGCAGTACCTTATTATTGAATCTGAACACTAACAAAATCAATATTAAGTGCGGTTTGACATGAATTTATTTATGAATTTCGACTTTCTAAGTACTGTATTTTTTCACTCAAAAATTGTGAGTATAATGTAGTAATGATATCAAAACACAGTGTCAGAGAGCATTAGCTGGGGAGGTTATAAACCTCTGCATTCGGGGGCCCCAGATTGCCCTCAAAAGTGCTTAGTACACAAAACCCAATTCCTTTTTTTCTTTTTTTTTCCCTTCCCTGTTTCTGAAGCGAGCAAATCCACATACACCGGGGGAGGGCGGCGGAGGGCGGGGAGGAGGGTGGGGGAGGAGGGGGGAGGAGGGAAGCTCAGCTGGAGCAGCGGGCGGGGCTGTGGGCGGCGTCAGGCTCAGCCTAGGCTGGGGTGCAGGGGACCCGGGTTTTTGTGGGGTCCTCACTGAGCTCTACGTCCTGAGTCAGACCTTTTGGTTGGGGTGGGAGGGGGGAAGGGGTCCCAGGGGACCCGATGCTATGAGGCACTCTTTATTCCCACATTTCTGGTTCCGGGGACAGGGGGCAGCTGCTGGGGGCTGGCCCCCGAAAACCGAGGCGTCAGCGGCTAGAAAGAGAGCCTGTGCCCCCTCAGGGTCCACCCAGGTGCTCACCGGGGCAGAAGGCCTGGTCCTTGGTACTGATGATGTAAAAATGACGAGTGTACATCTTCCCGGGCCCTGTCCCTCTCGCCTCCCGCAGCCCCTCCTGCGTGTGGCCCGGACCCTTCCCTGCCTGGTGCCCCCGTCCCTCCCCACCCTCCCGAGACCTGAGGGCTGCCTGCTGGCTTAGCCCCCCGCCAGCCCGCACAGCTGCACTGCCGATGGTGCCCATCACAGGGACCCCCCTTCCCATCATGTACCCAGACCTCACAGAGCCCTGTGCACGCGCGCACACACACACACACACACACACACACACACATAGCCATACACCTACCCCCTACACATATACACACACCTACACACACACACATGCCTATTCCACACACACACACATACACACACATAGCCACACATACACATACATCTACCCCCTACACACATACACACACCTACCCCTAACACATACATGCACACACACCTACCCCCTACACACACATACACATGCATAGCCACACATACACATGCCTATCCATGCATACATATGCATATACACACATACTCCTCACACACACACACAAACATACACACACACCCATACACACATATATTTACTCACATATATCCACACGCACGCACGCAGAGACACATGCCCGCACTAGCATGATTGGGGCTCAGGGGCCGCCCGGGCGGACCCATGGTTAGGGGGACAGGGACTCGGAGAGGCAGTCTTTTCGGAAAGAGGCGGCATCCGTTCCCCTCAGGTAGGGGGGACCCCGCTCAGCCCCCCACACTGTCTCACAGGCCTGAACCTGGCTGCCGTGACCCCAGGGTCCTCCTAATAGACACCTCCCCCCACTTTCCGAAACCCCCAGAGCACACCCCGAACCCCCACAGCACCCCCGCTCTCCCACCCAGCAGTGTCCACGCCCAGGGCGAGTTCCCTAGCACACGTCCTGGCACACGTGCAGGCACACACACCCCAGCACGCCGCCCTGCAAACGCACAGAGGCACCCCAGCTCCCCAGCACCCCAAATCCTGCCAGCACACGCAGACCCGCCCCCCGCTGGCCGGGCCCGTGAGCAGCGGCCACAGCGGTGGGTGCCACCTGGGGTCGGGGTCAAGAAGCACTGAGTGGCTTTGATTCGGAATATTCATCAGCCGGGGGGCGGGGGAGGGGGAGAGAAAACCCAACCCCGACCCTAAACTCTTTTCCAGTAAATCGATGTATTTTCCTATAATTTTATTAGGAATATAAAAGGAGCCTTTTCAAAAGTGCTTAGGACGCAGAAAAAAGAGGCGGGCGGTGGAAACATTAGTCTGTCTGTATTAGCAATCCCATAGTCACATTTTATTGTTACTGTCAGGATGCAAAAGCTGTGCTTAAAACAAAATAATACATAATGTATTACTGAGGCATAAACATCAGCAAGCCGCGAGTGAGCGAGCGAGCGGCCGGCGTTTTTATTTTAAAAAGAAGATGCAAGGGGGGAAAAAAAAGAAAAGAAAGATCGAGGGCCAGCGGGTGGGGGAGGGCGCGGGCAGCCCGTGGGGATGGGAGAACAGAGCTGGGACCCCAGGCTCAGAGGACGGGGGACCCAGAGCAGGAGTGAGGGTGGACCCCCCCGCTCCCCGTGATGATTTTAACCTCAGTGTCACCCCTTTACCAGCTACCCCCAGGGAAAAATCTGTCCCCCAAAGTAGCCCGGGCTCAGGGACCTGCCACCTTCCAGCCTGGCCGTCGGCACGGCGTGGGCATAGAGCTCTGGCCCCGACCCTCACCCTCACCTCACGGTACCCCTGGGAAGGAGGCGGGGCAGCGGTTCTTGCCCCCGTTTTGCAGGTGACACTGAGGCCCAGAGAGAGACAGTGGCTGACGCCAGGTCACACAGCAGCGAGCGCGTGCAGGCCTGGAATCCAGGGCAGAGCCCCAGAGCCCCAGGTCCATGCCCTTTGCACTGAGCCCAGCTACCCAGGTGCCTGACAGCCTCCAGAATGGGCCGCTGGGCCCATGGGAGGGCGGGGGGGGGGGGGGTCCTCAGCCCCACCCTGGCCTCCATAATCCATCTCCAACATCTAGTGTAATCCTCCAAATGCAAATTAGATCATGTTTCTCCTGTGCTGACACCTCCAAACAGGGTCCCTCCCACGAGGGGACAATCTGCACCCCAGCCGGTCCTCCCTGTCCGGCCCTGCCTCCCTCTGGCCTCTCCTCACCCGCCCCCTGCCTCTCTCTTGTCCCGAAACACATCCACTGCTCCCCACCGTATTCCTCCAGTCCCCCAAACTCCTTCCTGCCGAGAGTCTGGACGCCTGTTGTTCCCTCTGCCTGCAAAGTCATGTCTGGCCCTTTACATTGAATACCAGAGGCCCAGTGCATGAAATTCATACATGGGGGGAGGGGGCGTCCCTCAGCCTGGCCTGCGCCCTCTCCAATCTGGGACCCCTTGGATGAAGTCCGACTGCCAGTCGTTGGACATCCCTCTCCCAATCCGGGACCTCTGGCTCCTAACCGCTCACCTGCCTGCTGGCCTGAACGCCCCCAACTGCCCTCCCCTACCAGCCTGATCGCCCCTAACTGCCCTCCCCTGCCGGCCTGATCGCCCCTAACTGCCCTCCCCTGCCAGCCTGACCGCCCCTAACCACCTTTGCTTCAGCGCCCGCCACCGTGGCTTTGTCCGGAAGGAAGGCAGGACGACCGGAAGATGTCTGGTTGACATCACTTTTTGCCTTAACTCTTTGCTTCTCGCTTACTTGTTTATAGCCTGTTTCCCCTCCAACAGAACGTAAGGCCCAAGGAGACAAGGGCCCTGTTTGCCTTGTTGACTGTGGGGTCCCCGCACGTGACCCAGACACGATCCGCACGTCATTGGAAGGCTGGACGGACAGCCCGGCCACTTGGCCATCGTCGCAGGCCAAGGCTGGATTGCCTCTGGGCCCATCTGGCTGGTGGCCGAGCCCGTTTCACTCCCAGACCCCCCCCCGGGGGCCCACGGGGCTGGCTGCCCGCCGTACACGAAGGAAGAAGAGGGGACCGGGGAGCAGAGAGAGAGGAGACAGGAGTCTCTGGTCAGGGGCAGCAGCTGACGTCCTGGGGTTGGGGTGCCCAGGAGGTCCACCCCGGCTGCCGCCCAGCCCCCTCCTTGCACCCCCACAAGGCGGAGGGTCCAGGGCCCCTCCCCAACCTTATAAGGTTCTGAGGCCGGGAGGGGGGTCCCCCCGGAGCCCCCGTATTCTGGCTGCCTCCTCGCAGGTGCTGCGCCCTCCTGGGCACAGGTAAGGGGGGGCGGGCGGCAGGCGAGGTCTCAGCCTTCGACTCCTGCGCTCCCATCCTGCCTCTGACGCGGCCCAGAGCGCCTCCTCGGGCGGAGACCTCAGAGGGGCCGGGGACCTCTGGAGGCTGAGGCAGGATCCGGGCGGGGGCAAGAAGGGGAGCGCCCCTCCTGGCCCGCCTGCGGGGCCTCCCACCTCCTGCCCCGGGGGCCTCGGAGCCGGGATGGGGGGCCCAGCGGCGGCAGAGCCTGGTCGCCGGGCTCACAGGTCCAGGGGCCGGCGTCGGGGCCGGCAGGACCTCCCACCCTCTGTGGGGGCGGCCTCCGTCAGCAAGGGGGCCGCGGAGACCGGGGCGGGCTTCCAGCCCCAGAAACCCAGAAACTCACCACTGGACGGGAGTCCGTCTCCCCCACTTCCCTCTGAGCAACGGGCGGACGGGTGGATGAGTGGATGGACGGGCGGATGAGCGAGTCTCTCACTTCTGCACCCGGGCAGAGCGCTGTGCCCGGTGCCTAACAGATGCTCAGGGGACACCTGCTTGTTGGGTGGATGAGTGAGCGGGTTTTTCCTTCTCTGGATCCCTGACCCAGCACACAGCACACAGCTGTCAGCGCCATCATGCACGTGTGGCTGTGCTTGTGTATGCGTGGCTATGTGGGTAGGGGGTAGGGGTGTGTATGTGTGGCTATGTGTGGCTATGTGTGTGTATGTGTGTGGAGGAGGCAAGTGTGTGTATATGTGTAGGGGGTAGGTGTGTGTATATGTGTAGGGAGTAGGTATGTGTATGTGTGGCTATGTGTGACTCTGTGTGTGTGTGTGTGTGTGTGTGTGTGTGTGTGTGTAGGGGGAGGTGTGTGTACATGTGTAAGGGGTAGGTGTATGTATGGGTATGTGTGGCTATATGTGACTATGTGGGTATGTGTGTGTGTGTGTGTAGGGGGGAGGTGTGTGTGTATGTGTAGGGGGTAGGTATGTGTATGTGTGGCTATGTGTGACTATGTGTGTATGTGTATGTAGGGGGCAGGTGTGTATACATGTGTAGGGGGTAGGTATGTGTATGTGTATGTGTGGCTATGTGTGACTGTGTGTGTGTGTGTGTGTGTGTGTGTGTGTGTAGGGGGCAGCTGTGTGTATATGTGTAGGGGGTAGGTATGTGTATGTGTGGCTGTGTGTGACTATGTGTGTATGTGTATGTGTATGTGTATGTAGATGGCAGATGTGTGTACATGTATGGGGGTCTGTGTGTGTATGCGTGTGTGTGTGTGGTGCTCAGGACTTGCTGACCTGAAGGGATGACGAAGCCTCCCTCAGCCTGCGGCTCCAAGGGGGCTGCTGTGAGGAGCCGCGGCTCAGCCGGCCCTGGGAGCCCAGTGCCCGGGTTCTGGGCGCCGTGGCCACCATCTCCCTGCCCCGCCCTCCACCGTGAGTGGGCAGGGTGAAGGTGAGGAGCCTCCTCCCCTGGCACAGGGACAGACGGGTCAGAGGCAGGAGGGAGGGCAGGCGAGGGGACAGCCAGACACCCTGCCATGGCCCCTCCTACCAGGCGGCATTGGCCCCAGCACTCTGCAGGCCCTCGCCCGCCCTCAGGGGGGTACCCCGAAGGACAGGGCTCCCCGGTCGCTCAGTAAGCCGGAGGGGCGGGCAGAGGGGGAGACAGATTCCCCTTGGCAGGCTAGAGAGCCCTGGCATTCCACGGGGCACGTGCTGATATTTAAGTGACTCCCCCCCCCCGGCACGCCCCCTGCCTGCCTTGGCTCCCCCAGGTGAATTCGCAGGCGCTGAAACAGTCTAATTTCCCACACAAGCCATGTCAAATATAATTTGGGTGCGAAGTTGGTAATTATACCTAACATCAGTCTGATGTTAAAAACACTGAAAAATTTAGCAAGAAGCGACTACGGGAGAGACACGAGTCTGAGGCCCAGCCAGAAATGAGGCAGGCCCGGCCCCGCCAGAGCCCGGCTTTAATTAATAATAGCATGTTTTCAGGGGCTCAAAGGACGCAGGTCCCCAGCTGTCTGAAACTCCTTTGTCTACCAATTACCAGCAGGGGGGGGGGCAGGGGGGGATGGAGGGGATGAGGTAGGGGGGGGCGGGAGTTGCAGGAGCTGCCAGGGGTGTGGGCTGGGGCTGCAGCTCGCCTGGTGACCCCATTCCTGCTCCTGTCACCAGAGACCAGCCCGATGAGGCCAGGGTCAGGGGGAGGGGAGGGCTTGTCTCCCCTCGACCTCGTGGGTGACCTGTGGGGAGGGGGAGGGGTGGCTGCAGGCCAAGCAAGGCGTGGAGGGTCGGAAAACAGCGTCTGTGTTCCTCTCGGTTTGGGCAGGGGCGTCTTCTTCTTCTTTTTAAAAACAGCTTAATGGACTGTCTCCATGGCGACAGAGGCCGCCTCCTGCTTGCGCACCCCTGGGTCCTTGGCTTCTGGCACACAGTGGGTGCTCGGTACGTACTCGTGGACTGCACCCACTGTGCGAAGCAAGCTGTGGTTTCTCCTCGCCCCGCCCCTGTGTGGACTGGGTGAGCCCCTCGCGCTGGCTCGGAGGAACCCCGAGAGGGGCATCTGAGGGCACAGGGGGCACGGGCGCAGTGCCGGCGTCACAAGCACCGTCTCACGCTGACAGGCACAGGACGGACAGTTGCGGACACGTACCTCAGTGCCCAGCGGGCGTGGCTCAGGGGTTGCGTGCCAACCTGTGAAACGGGGGGCCACGGTTCGATCGCTGGTGGGGACACATGCCCTGGTTGTGGGCTCTGTCCCTCGCAGGGGGCACGCAGGAGGGTGGCGGCCAAATGATGATTCTTACTCATCATTGAGGTTTCTATCTCTCTCTCCCTCTTTCTTCCTCTCTGAAATCAACTTAGAAAACATTTTTTTTAATGGGCTGCCTCAGTTTCTCACCTGTAAAATGGGCATAAAATTGATTCACCGCCTAGGACAGTGATCCTTGGCCCCTTGAGTTTTTAGCAGAGGCCAGTTTAGGAGGACCCTGATTACGTTAATAACAATGCACCTACCTATAGAGTTTAAGTTTAAAAAATGTGGCTCTCAAAAGAAATTTCAGTCGTTGTACTGTTGATATTTGGCTCCATTGACTAGTGAGTTTGCCGACCGCTGGCCTAGGATCACTGTGAAAACTGGATGAGAAACCCACCTCAGACACTCTGAGCAGCGCCTGGCAGGTCACTCTTGTTTTGCTGGGGGAGATGGGTACGGCTGGTGCAGAACTGCTCTAGAGAAGGGGTTACAGAGCGGGGAGAGAGAGAGAAGAAAAAGAAGGAGGAGGAGGAGAAGGAGGAGAAGGAGAGGAGGAGGAGAGAGGGGAGGGGAGGGGAAGGAAGGGGGATAAGGAGGGGGGAAGGAGGAAGAAGAGGGAGGGGAGGGGAGGAGAAGGAGAGGAGGAAGAGAGGAAGGAGGAGAAGGTGCCACCAGCAGAGCAGACGAACCTGGAGCAAAGAAACAGAGAATTCAGAGGACAACTTGGGATGGTTTCTGCGGTTGCAGGCATGGCATAAACCCCTTTTCCTCATTTCCCTAAGAATCCTCAACAACGCCGTCTGTTTCTCAGTCCGTGTTACGAGTCCTGTTGGGGAAGTCTGGTCCCAGGTGGGCAAGGACGTAAATGCCGACACCTGTGGAGGTGGTCACACCCGGGGGTGGGGGCGGTACTGTTATTACTGTCACGCTTTGCTGGTGGATAGCAAGGCTCAGGGAGGTGACGCGATGGGCTCCCACCTGGGGGTTTGCCTGCAGGCTGCACGATTAGCCGTCTGTGCTCCGCTGAACACACTTGGAGATTCTGCCAAGTAGCAACGAGAACAGAGCTGACGAGAGCCAGACATCTGGTCGACCCCGCTGCACCCTAACCATGCTGGAGGTAGGCCAGTGGCATCGCCATCGTACAGACGAGGAAGCTGTGGCTCAGAGGGGTTCGAGGACGTGCCCCGGGTGACAGGACAGGGGGGAGGAATGAAATCGGGGCTGACCACAGAGGAGCCCTTAACTGCCAAGGGACCATCTCCACCGACACCGTCCTGTCCTGCACCCTGCCGCCGCTCGGCCCCCACACCCCCCAGCCCTGCACGTCGCATCCACCTGGGGGCCTGTCCACCACTCACGCCAGGAGTGAAATGCCTGGGTGCTGCCGGGGTGGTGAGGTTTTTAAGTCCCGACCCTGCCTTTCTCAGGAGCTTCCTGGTGATGCTGAGGATGCTCTGGGGTCTGAGGCCCACACTTGGAGTGGCGAGGCCCCACATCGATGGCCCTCGAGCTTGCCTGCACATCGAAACCGTCTGCAGAGTTTGAAAAACGTCCATGCCGGGTCCCAGCCCAGAGATTCTGGTGTCAGCAAAGGGATTCCGCTGCAGCCAGATGCTGCCAACCCCGGCCTCTGATGTCCTTCTTGAGGGGCTCGGACCCATCGGCCCTGGGGTGGAACCAGTGCTCAATGCGGCATTCTCTTTTAGTATTATTACTACTAGAGGCCCGGTGCACGAAATTCCTGCGCAGAGGGAGGTATCCCTCAGCCCCGCCTGCATCCTCTCCAATCTGGGACCCCTCAGGGGACCCCTATCAGGATCGGGCCTGAATGGGCAGTTGGACATTCCTCTCACAATCCAGGACTGCTGGCTCTCAACTGCTCGCCTGCCTGCCTTCCTGATTGCCCCTAACCGCTTCGGCCTGCCAGCCTGATCACCCCTAACCACTCCCCTGCCAGCCTGATTGATGCCTAACTGCTCCCTTGCTGGCCTATTTTTCCCCAACTTCCCTCCCCTGCTTGCCTGATCACCCCTAACTGCTCTCCCCTGTAGGCCTGGGTCTTCCCCTCCCCCCAATTGTCCTTCCCTGCAGGCCCAGTCACCCCCAACTTCACTCCTCTGCCGGCCTGGTCACCCCTAACTGCCCTGCCCTGCTGGCCATCTTGTGGCAGCTAACTTGTGTCCACAGGGGGGCAGGATCTTTGACCACATGGGGGCAGCCATCTTGTGTGTTGGAGTGACAGTCAATTTGCATATTACTCTTTTAATAGATAGGATTATTATTGATTTCAAAGAGGAAGGGAGAGGAAGAGAGAGCTAGAAACATCAATGATGAAAGAGAATTATTGATCGGCTACCTCTTGCATGCCCCCAAATAAGGACCGGGCCCACAACCCTTGACCTGAATCGAGCCTGGGCCCCTTCAGACTGCAGACGGACACTGTCCACGGAGCCAAACCAGCGAGGCAGGCAGCATTCTACACCCTTACCAGGGGACGCTGGCACCGGTGGCCCCCACGCCATCTGTTGAGAATTACTCCTCTCTCTGCCTTCCTCCTCCTCAGCCCCTGCTCAGCTCACCTCTCTTCTCAGCATCCCCCCACCACCCCCACCCCGCCAGCAGGGACTGCATCCCGGGCTCCAGCACCCACTCTAGGGCCCCGTCCTCCGCCCGGTCCCCTAGCGCCCCAGGACCCCACATGGGCGATGAGAAAGACACAGAGGGAGGCCAGAGGCCAGGGGACGGGGGCTGGCCCAGGCCCGGCCTTTGGTGCCCTCGCTGTGCTGGCCGGTGCCCAGAGGGCAGCTTCCCCTGGGCGGAGAGGAGCCAGGACTCCTGGCTTCCAAGCAAGACGTGGGGGGGCGGGGGGAGGAGCAAATGGAGGGGGGCAACAGGCTGGAAAACCAGACAAGAGGACTCCTGTCTAGCCAGTTCCTCCCTCTGGCTCCCAGGACCACCCACTCAGGCAAGTCAGGACAGCACCCCTCCCGACTCCACTCCCACGTTCCCAAAATAAAAAGAATAACCTCGTCCCACCTCCCCTTGTTCGTGTGTGTGAGTGTGTGTGTGAGTGTGTGTGTGTGTGTGTGTGTGTGTGTTTCATTTTTGCAGATTAAAGTAGTAACGGCTCAGGGCAATGAATTCCAGCAGGTCAGAAGCTCTCGGAGTGGGTCTCCCTCGGAGGTGCCACCGCTCAGAGGGTCTTGTTCGTGCTCCCAGACATTTTCTCACAGGCACACACACACACACACACACACACACACACACACACACCTGTATGTCCTTCTAATAACGGGCTTGAATCTGCTGTCCCAGTTTGTTTCTGGCACTTAGCAATGCACCCCGGCCACCCTTCCATGTAGCCCATAAGGATCTGTCTCGCTCTTTCGAAGGCTGTGTACTATTCCACGGTGTGGGCACATACCCCTTTTCAAGCCATTCCATTGGTGGGCGGGTAGGCTGTGTTCATTGTGTCCGCCCGACAATGGCCCATGATGCAATGGACACCGTTCTGCGAGTGCCTGGGAACAACTCCCCACGTGTGGCCACGGGGCGCTCCCGGGCACGGCACGATGAGAGAGGGACGAGCTGGAGTCCGCAGTGGGCGGGCTCATGAGGAGAGGGACACGCTGGCGACAGACAGTAACTCTGCCGCCGTGGATTGTGCGTCGCCGTGGCATTTCTCTTGGAGACGGGTCCACAGCACCTCCCCCTCTCGCTTCCATTCTCAGCACCGGCATCAGCACCCGAATCAAATCGAGGCTGCAGGCACCCACCGTGCCACCAGCCAGGCCACTGGCACCAGTGCCAGCACCGTTACCAACACCCTAAGGTCCACGTCAGCCTGTGTCCTCAGCGGCTGACAAAAAGACCCGTGTGATCTAAGGGGAAAGGGGCTGTAAAAGGCACTGGGCAGCCCGCTCGGTGTGGCTCGGGTGGTTGGGCATTGTCCCACGCACGGAAAAGCTGCTGGTTTGATTCCCAGTCAGGACACACACCCGGGTGGTAGGCTCGATTCCCCGTAGGGAGCGTGTGGGAGGCAGCCGATTGATCTGTTACGCTCTCACATTCATGTTTCTCTCTCTTTCCCTCTCCCTTCTTCTCTTTCTAAAAATCAATACGCCCTCACAGGTTTGGCTCAGTGGATAGAGCGTCGGCCTGAAAGGTCCCAGGTTCGATTCTGGTCAAGGGCATGTACCTGGGTTGCGGGCACATCCCCAGCAGGGGGGTACGCAAGAGACAGCTGATGGATGTTTCTCTCTCATGGATGTTTCTAACTCTCTCTTCCTCTCTGTAAAAAAAAAAATCAATAAAATATATTTAAAATTCTAAAACTCCCAGGAAAAATAAAAACATATGAGAAATTCTTTAAGACCTTGGGTCAGGCAGAGATTTCTTAGAGCAAAAGCATGGACCATAAAATAAAAGATTTGATAAATTTAACTTCATCGGAATTAAAAACGTCTGCTCTTTGAAGACACTCTTAAGAGAAGGGAAAGACAAGCCACAGACAGGGAGAAAACATTTGCAAAATGCATATCTGATAAAGGGCTGGTGACCAGATATACAAAGAAGTCTCCAAACTCAGGAACAAGAAGCAACCCATTGAAAATGTGGGCTGACGATCTGAACAGACACTCCAGCGAGGAGGATACATGGGTGGGAAATAGCATATGGGAAAATACAAAGCATCCTTCATCGTCAGAAAAACGAACATTGACACCACAATGAGAAACCACCACACACCTATTGGAACGGCTCAGATCTTAAAAACTGGCAGCAGCCGGTGTGGCTCAGTGAATAACAGCATCAGCCTGTGGACTGAAGGGTCCCAGATTCAATTCTGGTCAAGGGCACATGCCCAGGTTGCAGGCTTGATCCTCAGTAGAGGCAGCCGATCAATGATTCTCATCGCTGATCTCTCTCTCTCTCAGAAAAAGAAAAAAATGACCGGATGAAATGCTAGCAAGGATACAGAGTAACTGGGGCCGCCATACGTGGCTGATGGAACGCGGAATGGGGCAGCCACTCTGAAACACTGTTAGGCAGTTTCTTATGAAGTTAAACATGCACTTAACATGTGAGCCGCCAACTCCACTCCTAGGGATCTAAGCTATCCACCAAAGAGAAACTGAGATCTACGTCCTCGCAAAAACCCTACGTGGGTGTGTGTAACGACTTGACTCATCATCAGAAACTGGAAACAACCCAAATGCCCATCGGCAGGTGAGTGAGTAAACAAGCTATGGTCCCTCCATTCAATGGAAAACTGCTCAGCAGTAAAAAAAAAAGAACGAGTTACTGAGTAATGCAACAATATGACTCTCAAAAGCATCATGCCAAATTAAAGAGGCCAGTTCCAAAAGGCTGTATAAAGGTTGTATAATTCCATGTCCATGACTTATTTCAGAAAAGGCAAAACCGTAGCAATGGAAATCACATGAATAATTGCAAGAAACTGGGAGAGGAGGAGAGGATTCATCAGCATCGATGATGTGTTGTTAATGTTTAACAACCAGCTCATGGGAGGTGGAAGATATCTCTATATATAAAAGTCTAAGGTACCTTTAAACCGGTTGACCAAACGACCGGTCAGCCAATCGCTATGACGTGCACTGACCACCAGGGGGAAGATTCTCAATGCAGGAGCTGCCCCCCGGTGGTCAGTGAGCTCCCACAGCCAACCTCATTCAGCTGGCCAACCTCCCACAATCCCTCCCCCCAGCTGGCCAACCTCCCAGAGTCCCTCTCCCCTGGCCAGCTGGCCCCAATCGGCCCTGATCACCAGCCAGGCTGAGGGACCCCACAGTGCACAAATTCGTGCGCCAAGCCTCTAATATATACATATATGTATACACAAGTACATGTGTGTATATGTGTATGTATATATGTATACACATGAGTGTGTTTATTATGAATCTTACTGATGTTAAGTATGTATAGCACGTATATTTTTATTTGGGTAAAATTCATTTAACATACAATTAACCATTTTAATATTTTTAAATATTTGCATTGATTTCAGAGAGGAAGGAAGCAGGGGAGAGATAGAAACATTAAAGATGAGAATCATTGATCAGCTGCCTCCTACATGCCCCCTCCTGGGGATTAAGCCCACACAACCCAGGCATGTACCCTAACCAGAAATTTAACCATGACCTCCTGGTTCATGGGTTGATGCTCAACCACTGAGCCACACCGGCTTGGCTGTTCATTGCTTTTATGGAAACACAACTGAGCCCTAGCCAGTGTGGCTCAGTGGCTAGAGCGTCAGCCTGTGGACTGAAGGGTCCTGGGTTAGATTCCACTCAAGGGCATATGCCCAGGTTGCGGGCTCAATCCCCAGTAGGGGTCATGCAGAGGCAGCTGGTCAATGATTCTCTCTCATCATTGATGTTTCTCTCTCTCTCTCCCTCTCCCTTCTCTGAAATCAATAAAAATATATTTTTTTTAAAAAAAAAAAAAAAAGGAAACAACTGGTTTTGGTGTGTTGATCCTGTCCCCTGCAACTTTGCTAAATTTATGGTGTATAACTTGTCAATAATAAAATTATAAACCTCACATAGCCGATTGATCCTCACAGAATGCTTTAGTTAATTTTGCCAAACTCACATTTCTGCAGCTGGCCTGTGGCTGTCGGTCCAGCAAGAACACTGTTGATCTTCTTCTTTTCTTTTTATTTAAATATATTCTATTGATTTTTTTTACAGAGGAAGGCAGAGGGATAGAGATTTAGAAACACTGATGAGAGAGAATCATCGATCAGCTGCCTCTTACACACACCCCCACTGGGGATGTGCCCGCAACCAAGGCACATGCCCTTGACCGGAATCGAACCCGGGACCTTTCAGTCTGCAGGCAGACTTTCTATCCACTGAGCCAAACCGGTTTCAGCTGTTGATCTTTTTCTTAACATTGAAGGGTGAGGACTGAAGCCACTTCCGCTCACACGTCTACGGGCTGGAGACTGGAGCTCTCTCCCCACAAGTTGCAGCCCACACGAACCAGACTTCACGACCCCCTCCCTGTCTTTGTGCTCTTCCTGCCAGGCAAACGCCTCCATTCTTCATTATAGGAACTTCCCCAAACACCTACCAGTTCTTCGATGGAAGCATCAACAGACAGTGTGCACCCTAAGCTTCCTTTACTCCCTTGTCCCCAAAATCCTTCCCTTGCCCATCCAGTGTGGCTCAGTGGTTGAGCGTGAACCTATGAACCAGGAGGTCATGGTTCAATTCCTGGTCAGGGCGCATGACCGGGCTGCTGCCTCGATTCCCAGTGGGGGACAGCTGATCAATGTGTCTCTCTCATCATTGATGTTTCTCTCCCTCTCTCTCCCTCTCCCTTCTCTGAAATCAATAAAAAATGTATATATTTTTAAAATCCTTACCTTGTTGTCCCCCCAATTCTGGGCTGTTTTATTGGGTCCCCAGCCCAACTGTGATGAAACCCTACAGAGAAAGACCCTCCTTGAACCAAACCTCCAGTTCTCAATAAATTCCAATATTGCCTCCCCCGCCCGGCCCCGCCCCTGACAAAGCTGTGGTCGGTGTGGTGGTCCCAGTAAGCGATACACTCAGCCCTTTCTTATCAGGAGGCTGTATTGGTGTGCTACCTGGGAGCCATCATTTGACAAGAGCAAGAGAGGAACAAATTAACTATGACATAGGTCAGAACATCCCTGTTCATCCAATGCCACTGACTGCTTTGCCAAATCTGACACTAGTTTTAAATACCGGGAGAGCCGAAACCGATTTGGCTCAGTGGATAGACTGAAGGGTCCCAGGTTCGATTCCGGTCAAGGGCATGTACCTTGGTTGCGGGCACATCCCCAGTAGGGGGTGTGCAAGAGGCAGCCAATAGATGATTCTCTCTCATCGATGTTTCTCTCCCTCTCTGTTCCTCTCTGTAAAAACTCAATAAAATACTTTTTTTAAATACTGGGAGAATCTTTTCTCAACTTTTCTGTGTGTGACTCACGATGTGATGGCTATAGACAAGACACACTTCTTTTTTTCTTTTCTTTTTTTTTCAAAAAAAATTTTTTAATATTTTATTTTTTACAGAGAGGAAGGGAGAGAGATAGAGAGTTAGAAACATCGATGAGAAAGAAACATTGACCAGCTGCCTCTTGCACACCCCCTACCGGGGATGTGCTTGCAACCAAGGTACATGCCCTTGACCGGAATCGAACCCGGGACCTTCTAGTCTACAGGCCGACACTCTATTCACTGAGCCAAGACACACTTCTAAGTTTCATCTGCGCTATTCACACTTTCTCCGCCACTGGCTAGACAACCCACAAAGCAATGACTCCAGCTCTGATTGGCAACGTCTGCCCATGTCTCTGATGTCCACACTCCGGCCACGGCCCAGGTCACGCCGCCCAACGGGAGCCGCCGTGCCCGGAGGGGAAGCACCGTAGCAGCACGCCTCCACCTCGTATTCCTGCCACGTCGACGGAATCACGTGGTCTCCAGAGCACCAAAAGAATGAGGAAGGGGTGGTTTATTGTCTTTGATACAAATGGCCAACTTATATCATTTAATAAATGTCGGCTATGTCTACCCACCAGCTACAAAGTCCTTGGAAATTCAACAGTTGACGCTCACAAGCTGGCACTGGCCAGCTCGAGCACACCCCTGGGATTGCCTACAAAGTGCCCCCCCCCCCCCCCCGGGGAACTTGGGAGGGTGGCAGAAGTGTTGTGCATCTTGGTGGTGGTGGTGGCTACCCAATTGTATATGTTTGTCATGATACACAGAACTGCACCTGCAAAAGGGTGGTTTTTACTGTGTGCAAGTTATACTTGAACAGACCTGAAGTGACGGGGTATTTGGTAACTCTCCAGAGCACCACGGAGTCGGACGAGGAGGCTGAGGCAGGGCCCAGGCTTCTGTCGCTGTCACGGAGCGCAGGCATGGCGGTTCGAACCACCCAACAGGCCGGGATGCCCCGGCCAAGATCCCTGCGGCCGCCCCTGCCGTCTGTCTGTCTCCCCGGCATGCTCCAGCGCACTCATCAGCACTGAGCCCGCCTGTGCTGCTCCCAAAGCAAAACCCTGTGTCTGTATCTGATTGGTGAAGACAAGGTCACGTGACCACACTCTAGCTGCAAGGGAGGCTGGGAAAGTAAATTTCTTTTTTTCTTTTTTTTAAATTTTTTATTGATTTCAGAGAGAAAGGGAGAGGGAAAGAGAGATAGAAACATCAACGATAACAATGAGAGAACCGTGACCTCCTGGTTCATCTGAGCCACACCGACAGGGCTCTTAAAATTCTTGATCACAACTTCAGAAGTAAGAAATGTGTTTCACACAGTAACACACCCGTGTGTACATGAAATGTTGCACAAAGCAGTACCTACCCTCCTACATGCAATGCACTCGGATGTTTTCTACGCCAATTTTTTCCTACTACATCTTTTCCCAAATGCCCGTCTTCACTCAGTAAATTGACTTCCTGACCCATCAGTGGGTCAGGAGCTGCAGTTTGAAAGTCACAGACACAGGGGCCATAGAACTGGGGGAAGGAGCGGTGGTGGGGCTGTGGAGGGCCTTGAGCCAAACCACAGAGAGACCATGGTTCAATTCCGGGTCAGGGCACATGACCAAGTTGCAGGCTCAATGCCCGGGTCCCCACCCCCAGTGAGGGGCGTGCAGGGGGCAGTTGATCAATGATTCTCTCTCATTGTTGATGTTTCTATCTCTCTGTGTCTCTCCCTTCCACTCTGAAATTGATTAAAAAAAAAAAAACTTTTTTTTTTTTAAAGAATGAGGCGCCCTAGCGGGTTGGGCTCGGTTGATCGAGCAACAACCTGTGGACTGAAGGGTACCAGGTTCGATTCCGGTCAAGGGCACATGCCTAGGTTGCGGGCTTGATCCCCAGTGAGGGGCATGCAGGAGGCAGCTGCTCAATGATTCTCTCTTATCATTGATGTTTCTGTCTCTCTCTCTTCCTCTCCTGTAATTATTTATTATTATAAATAAATGTAAATGTATTTATAATAATAAATTATAAATATATATACTTTATTTATTTTTTAAAAGAATGAGGCTATCTCTGCTGTAGAGAGATCTCTGGGATGCTCAGGGAGGAGAGGCAAAGTCAAGCCACGGAGCCAGATGTGTGCTTGGCTTCCAGTTCTGGTCAACGCACACCTGTCCGTGTGCTTGTGTGTGCAGCCCAGGTGGAGGCACCTTTAAGATTTACAAGAACGTTTCCTCGCACGCTGCCACACGGACGCAGCTTTTTGCCGAAGGAAATGAGCCAGCCCCGAGAGGGCGCGTCCTGTGGGGTTCCGCGTGTTGCGTTTCCTGGTCCCACAACCCAGAAGGCCCGACGCCACGCCTCACTGTGGCTGCGAGGTGGGGGGCCGGGGCTGGGGAGTGTAGGAAAAGGGGTTCTCTCCCCCCCCTCTGTGCTCGGTGAGCTGTGTGCTGGGAGGAGGGGGCGTCCCGGCAGCTCCCTAGAGGAAGCGATCTAACCCACCACAGCACCGGGAGCTCCGGGGACCCCGGGACGGTGTGTGATCCAGGGAGGCTTCCTGGGGGGAGGGGCGGGGAGCGATGAGGCTGGACCCCCGAGCTTTCCTGGGCGGGAGGGAGAGCTCCTGCCCCCTCCCCACCGATGGGCCGCAGTGCACCGCGGGAGCACCAGGAAGCCGCCTCCCGGTGTGGCTCTCATTGCCCTCCGGGGACCAGAGGCTGCACAACCAGGCTGGGGCCTGGGGCACCTGGGAGGGGTGAGGGGGGCGGGCACAGACCGCTCAGCTCCCTCCCTCCCTCGCCTCCCTCGTCCCCCTTTCTCCTGCGAGAGCCCCGACCCTCCTCACATCTGGTTCCCGTTGGCCCAGTTTGGTTCCAATCATCGCGCTTCCTGCTACCACCTCTGGCGCCCTCCCCCTCGGCCTCCAGCACGTCCTGCGCCTGAATGGGGACAGGGGTCACCCGCAGGCTCCTGGCTGTCACTCTGGCTGCCCCCGCCCCCCCCCCCCCCCCCCCCGCCTCTGCCTGGGGTGCCCCGCCTCTGGGAGCTCCACCCACATCCGTCCAGGTCCCCTCCTCTCGCTGGCCTCCCGTGGGGCTCCTCCCCCACCGCCGGCCCTCCCGGGAGGTCCGGGAAGGACGGGCGACAGGTGTGTCACCTGGAAGGAGTTTCTCCCCAAAGAAAAAGGACCTAAGCCGCCTCCAGGGGCCCCAGACCTCAGGGACAGACCGGGGAGAGGGTCGGGGTACACAGTGACGATGGGACAGGAGAGAGGCAGGAAACTGACCCCAGAGAGCAGGCACCCGGCACCCAGCCAGGTGGGCCTGGCACCCAACCAGGTGGGCCCAGAGGGGTGACTTGGAGGGAAAGAGAACTCTGCTCCACCTCCCCGGTGGGGACGCGGGTCGGCCGGAGTGCGGCTCCTCTGGAGCGGGACTGGGCCTGTGGCACACGCTGGCTCCATGGCCTTTGTCCACGTCATCACTAGTTGCTCACCACGCTGTGCTTCCTGTTGGCCCATCGCGTCCACTCCCTTTGTCCTCACGGCCACTCTGAGGAGGGGCGGCCATGATCACCATCGTCCCGTTTTACCGACGGGAAAGTGAGGGCCAGGCCGTCCATCACCCCACGGTAAGCGGTGACGCCAGGACCTGGGCCGGAGCCTCTCCTCCCCCCACTGCCCGGAGCCCCCGGGCTCCCCAGGGGCTGGGGGTTGGTCCCAGCACTGCCCCCCCCCCCCCAGCGAGAATAGCCTCCGGCCAGGAGCTCGGCCACTAAAACACGCATTCATTCATTCATTCATTCATTCGTACATTCCCTGGGATTCGCCCTGAGGACCGCTTGGGCTCCCTCAGGCCCCGCCTGCAGAACGGGAGCCTCGTCTGGAGCCGGGCGTCTCGACAGGAAAGCGAGCCACGTGCTATCACTTTAAATCCCCTCGTGGCCGCATTTACAGGCGTCCGAGCAGCAGGTGAAATTAAATTTGACAGCACCCCTTTCAAGCCAAACACCACCGAAACGCTCCCCCTTCAGCCGTGGTCGTGGTGAACGTGGTGGACGAGGCGTTTCCACCTTCCACGCCGGGTCTGAGGGCACCCTTCGGGCCCAGCTCCCGGGACCGGCCACCCAGCTGCCGCTCCTGGCCACGAGGGGCCGGGTCCCCCCACATCCCCCCAACAGCAGGCTCTGGCCTGGAAGGCTCTGCGGAGATGGGCCTGGGGGTGTCTCAGCCCAGGGTGGGTACGTGCACGGGTGAGGGTCCCTCCCAGCCCCTCCTCCCCTCGGCCTGGTGCTCCCGTTCCCGCACGTGGCCAGGAGCGGGGACCCCTCTGGGGTGGCTTTCGGGGGGGCAGAGGCGGGAGGGAGGAGGGCGCGGGCTGGGGCCGCGGAGGGAGGGAGCCGCGCCTGGCACGGGGACAGGGTTTGTTTGCACCTCTTTGAAGCCGGGAGATGAAAGGGGCCCACATGGCTGCCTTTGATTGCCTCCGCGCGGGCCCCACGCAGCTGCAGCCGGCCAGGCCCAGCCCTCCGCCGCCCGGCCCGGGTGCGAGCGGGCAGGCCCCGGGCCACGGGCGTTTCTCCCCTGGGAGGCTGGAGGGACGCCCTCCCTCCCGGGACCTGCCCGCCCACGACCCACCCCAAAGGGACGGTGGCGGGGCGCAGGTGTGGCTAGGACTTGGGGGACCCACGGCCCGAAGCTCTCCTCTGCCAGGCCGCAGCGCCCACGGGTGGGCAGTCCTGAGGAATGACCTCGGAAGACAGGCATGGCCGTGAGAGGTAAAAGGTCGCTTCGCCTCTTCATTGTTTTTTCTGTTTTGTTTTGTTTTGGGGGGAGGTTGGGTTTTTTTTTTTAATATATATTTTATTGAGTTTTTACAGAGAGGAAGGGAGAGGGATAGAAAGCTGGAAACATCGATGAGAGAGAGACATCGACCAGCTGCCTCCTGCACACCCCCCACTGGGGATGTGCCCGCAGCCAAGGTTCATGCCCTTGACCGGAATCGAACCCAGGACCTTTCAGTCCGCAGGCAGACCCTCTATCCACTGAGCCAAACCGGTTTCTGCTCTTTGTTGTTTTTTAATATTTTTCTAATTGATTTCCGAGAGGAAGGGAGAGGGAGGGAGAGAGAGATAGAAACGTCAAGGATGAGAGAGAAATCAATGACCCGCTGCCTCCCGCGCGCCCCCCACCGGGGACCAACCAGCCACGCAGGCCGAGCTCTAAGCCTCTTTAGCTCAACGCGTGTTTCCTGGGGGCCCACTGTGTGCCCGGCACTGTCCGGGGCGCCCTCCCAGAGCAGGTGGCATGAACTGACGTAACAGGCTCAGCATGGAGCCCGGCACACGTGGCTGTGCTCGGTGCACGTCCACGGCGGCAGCACGGCTGCGGGCCCTGCGGGATCTCGGCCCCTCCCGGCCCCCGGGGGAGACGGCAGCGGCTGGACAGCGTCCCCCTCTCCGGGGCTCTGCTTCCTCCTCTCCGCTCTGTGCTCTGGGGGCCGCCTCCAGCCTGGGGGGGGGGAGGCAGGACCACTGACCCTGACCACTGACCTCTGCGGCCCAAGCATGGCAGCCCAGACCAGAGGTCACACGCTCTGGGGACCCCGTGGCCATCATGGGGACCAGGCTACCCCTGGGACCTCGGCAGACATCCCCCCCCGACCCCAGCCTGCGGCCCGAAGACCCTCTGTACACTGGAGGTCACGGGGCAGTAAGGCAGCCGGGGAGCCGGCAGAGGCTAGGGCAGGGCTGGGCAAACTACGGCCGGCGGGCCGGACCCGGGGAATAAAACTATTCAATTAAAAAATTAAAATAAAAAGACCGTACCCTTTTATGTAATGATGTTTACTTTGAATTCATATTAGTTCACACACAAACACTCCATCCATGGCTTTTGTGCCGGCCCTCCGGTCCAGTTTAAGAACCCATTGTGGCCCTCGAGAGTCAAAAAGTTTGCCCACCCCTGGGTTAGGGCATCCGCTGCACCAGGGGCGTGGCCTCCGCTCTCCAGACCCCAGCAGCACGGGCCCCCGCGTCTCAGGCCCTAACCCGCGCCCAAACAGCCTCCGCGTCTCCCGGTCACCCCGCTTCTAAGGGGCAGCCACCCTCACCCTCCTTGTCACACGTCGCTTGTTGGACCCCCCACACGGCTCGCTGTGTCCCTCGCTCCTGGTCCTCCCCTCGTGGACACCTCGCCACCTCTCCCGGGTCAGGGAGGAGGGGAAGGGAGGCAAGTGCCCGGAGGCGGCCCCTGGGTCTGCAGAGGTGCCAGCTCACACCCCCGGGGTGTCTGACCCTCGCACACAGTTACTGCCCCATCTCACAGACGGGAAGACCGACGCTCTCCCGCGGCCACACTCAGGAGGGAGGCTCAGAGCCAGGCCTGGCTGATTCCAGAGTCTGTGTTCTCTCCACTCGGCCACACGGCCGAGGCACGCGGCCCCCTGCTCCCGGGCTCGGGGCGGCCCCGGGCGGCTCTCGGAAGCCCGGATCCCCAGGGCCCGGGAGCCGGCCCTGAAGCCAGGTGCCTAAAGCCTGGGGCCTCCACACAGACCGAGGGGCCGAAATCCCCCCCACCCAGTGGCCTCGGGCGGCTCCCCTCCCTCCAGACCTCCCCCTCTCCCCGGAGGAGGGTCCCGGGGCGACCTCCTTAGCAGCCCCGGCTCCTCTGCTTGCCCGAATCCGAGCAGACTGACGGAACCAGCGCGTCGAACCCGCCACACCCTGGACGAACCCCGCACTGGACGGGGACAGCACTGAGGGAGCGGCACAGGTGGCCGGGGTGGGGGCCACAGCATGCCCACGTCCGGGAGCCTGCGCTGGTGCTGAGATCAACAGCAGTGAGAAGGGTCCCCGGGGGCCAGGGGGCGGGAGCAGGGTGCCCTGGGCCCGCAGACCCCACCGAGGCCACGGAGCCGGCGTCCGCCCCGCCGGGCCTGCAGGCCACATTGCCGCCGCCCGCCGGCCCGCGGCCGCAGCTGGCCGGCGTGAGGCACACATGTTTTGACTGAAGCCTCCCGGAGCACGCCGACATTAAAGGGAGCGCGGCTTTGTAAAACTGAAACTGTAAAATGCTTCTGAAACCCGGCCCCGGGATTAAAGAAACCACATGAAACGGGGCTCGGGGCGACCTGGATGCTGACTTCCTGTTCAGAAGTTCGCTCACCATGTGCCTCCCACCCGGGCCGGTGGCGAGGGGCGAGGAGCGGGGCGGGGGGCGGGGAATTGGGGGGAGGCAGGGCCAGGGGGGGCCTCGGGGGGCCTCCGGGAGTCCAGGGCTCGCTCAAACCCGAGGCCGGGCAGCCTGGTCCCGTGGCCTCCCCAGGCCTCTGACCCCGGGGGACTCTGGGGAGAAGGTGCCACGTGGCCCTTGGCCTTGGGGCCCGCTGTCCGGCCGCCGAGGGGCTGGAACCAGAGAGCCCACAGCCACCCACCACCCTCCTTCCTGACCTGCAGGTCCCCCGCTGCTCCCAGCTGGTCCCACTGGCCTGGACCCGTGGAGATTCGGGGCGTGCTTGGGCCCCCCTCGGCCTCCTGTCCAGTGGTGGGGAAGCCCCCCCCCCAGCTCCTGGGGCGCTGCCTGAGGTCGCCATCTCGGCTCTGCCGCTCGATCCAGTGTGTCCCCCAGGAGCTGCCCTTGCCACGCCCTGCCTCCCCGTCCCCGTGCCACTGGGTGAGCAGGAGGCTGTGCCCGAGATGGGGCGAAGGGGCTCTGGCTGCCTCACAGACGGGCCTGGAGTCCCCCTGGCCCCCCTCCCGCCCCACGGCCTTGGGCAGGTCACGGCCCCTCTCTGGGCCCAGGACCCGCCTCCCTGGACAAAGAGGAGAGGATGGGCTGGGTCGGGGGGAAGCCGGGTCACGGCCACGCATGCACACGCACACACACACACGCACACACACACGCACACACGTGTCAGAGACACCCACCGCCCTCCATGGCAGATCCCAGGCCCCGTGAGGGCCCCCCCGCCCCCAGCTTCCCCACAGCCTCCCTCCTCCACCTAAACTCCCCGTGCCCTCCAGTGTCCCCCGAAATCACTTACCTAATATTAGGATATTAAAAAATATGGCAAGATTTTAAGAGACTTATTAAAATGCAATTAGCGGCGTGTACGACTTAAGCAGGGAGATTATTTTTAAAAATGACTTGATTGTGCGGAATGCCACGCACCTTCCCGGGCCGTAAACCTGCCAATCACCCGCGTCTCGGGCGAGGCGCTCTCCCCGCTTCCCCTTTGTCCTTCAGGGCTCTCTCGGGGGGTCTCCCGGCACCCCGCTTCCACCGTGAAGGCTGCTGGTCCCCCCACACAGAGCCACCACCCTCACCCACTCTGAGCCCCTCCGGGGTCCTTCAGAGGAAGCCGAGGGGTCGGTCCAGGCCCGGCCCAGCCGATGGAGAAGCCGCCGGAGGGCAGGCAGGGGGGTGGAGGAGCCCCTCCCGCTCCCCACTCGGACCACCTGAGCTCTGGACCCGCAGACACTGCACCCAGCGCCAGGATGGCAGGCTGTGTCCTTGCTGCGAGCCACTGGGGGTGGGAGGAGGAGATCCCAGGGACTGGGTTCCTGCGGACCCCCTCTGAGGGCTGAGGCTCAGAGTCCCCCTGCCCGCGCCCCCAGTCCTCGCACCCCCCCCCCCCCCCCCGCCCCAAAGCGCCCACTCTCTCCGGCTGGAACGGTGGGTTATGCTGCCCCCTGCTGGCCACTCTCCGCACTGCAGCCCCGCTCCTGGGATCCGGGGGCCGAGGCAGAAGATGCGCTCGCGGGGTTCTGGGCCAGCCCTCCACCAGCTGCGGGTCCGGGAGAAGGTCCCCGGGACCTTCCCGGCTCCAACCTGAAGAGAAGAAACAGGCATGTAGGAAGGTGGGGGGCGGGGGCTCTCTCTGGCAGCCCGCACCCCCGGAGACCGGAGCAGCCCCCTCCACGGCAGCCCCGCCCCGGCTGCAGGAGTTTATCAAATGTGTTCTCTGCTTCCTGGCATTAGGCTCCCGCTGGCACTTTTATTCCACCCATAAAAAGGCTATTTCATTGAGAAATAAAGTCCCATCTCCCTGACGTGTGACTCCTTTCAGGGCTCTTACTCAGCCACCGGGCCAAAATTTATGTTTCCTGGCTGCGGCCTCCTGGGACTGCAACTGGAAGCGGGGCGGCGAGGGCGGGAGGGGGGCTTCCTTCCTGGCGGGTGGGCCCGTGCCAGTCCCCCTGGCTCGAGGGGCCGGGGAGAGAGCCCAGGGGTGGAGCCCTGGTCCCGCCATCCTCGCTCCGTGGCTGTGGGCAAGGCCCTGGGCCTCAGTTTCCTCGCCTGTAAATTGGGATGAACCCTTCCTCTCTCCCTCAGAGAGGTGGCGCACCGCGGCGGGCAGAGGGAGGTGGGGCGTTCCTGGAAGCTGTGGTCAGGGAGGCAGCAGCTCTCTGACTCGGGGTGGAGGGGAGAGGTTGAAATTCTCGAAGGAGTGCACCCTCGGGTGCCTGAGGGTCCCCTGGAGCGCTTGTTACAGCGCGGAGCCGGGCCACCCCCTGAGCCCCCAGGAGGGCTGGGTTCGAGCCCAAGAGCCACCATTCCCAACGCGTTCGGGTGGTGCTGGTGCGGAGGAACCCACTTTGAGAACCTCTCCTGTGGGAGCTTTGAGAGCTGGGGTGGCCGAAACCGGTGTGGCTCAGTGGATGGAGCGTCGGCCTGCGGACTGAAAGGTCCCGGGTTCGATTCCGGTCAAGGGCATGTACCTTGGTTGCGGGCACATCCCCAGCTGCAAGAGGCAGCTGATCGATGACTCTCTCATCGATGTTTCTAACTGTCTCTCTCCCTTCCTCTCTGTAAAAAAATCAATAAAATATATTTTTTTAAAAAGAGAGAGAGAGAGAGCTGGGGTGGAGGGCAGCTCACGCCGGGGCTCGGAGAGGAGTGAGAAGCCCGTGGGAGGTCACCGTGGAGCAGGGTCGGCGGCTACGTGGGAACGAGCCTCCGTCCATCTCAGCCCATCTTGGCGCCCCCCCCGGGGGGGGACTCAGGCTGGAGCCTGTGCCACCCGCACCCCCAGCGGCCACAGCGGCAGAGGTGCCAGGAGGTGCGCTGAGCTGGGGAGAGTGGGTGCTCGGGGGGAGGGGTTCTCGCAGCCGTGGAGGATCTCAGCTCACCATCCTTACGGGACGGACCCGAGTCGCCTGGAGCAGAGGCGGCCTGGCCACTCTCTCCTGCCCCCAGGGCCCCCTGCTGGAACCGGCTCGGACACGTGAGCCCGCCTGCTCCAGGCCACCCAGCGGGCGGGGACCCCCCCAGGTCACCCAGCGTGGCGGGACACCCCCTGCCCCCCCAGAAGGCTCTTCCTGCCGAGGCCCCTCTGCTCAGGCAGGGATCTGGAGGGTGACGGGCTGATGGCTCCAATCCCCGGGCGGGTGGCACGCCGATCGGTACCCAGGGGGACGGGCGGCCAGCGCAGGGAGAGGTGCCCCGAGGGAGGAGGGCTGCTGCCGTGGACAGCGCCCAGCACCGGGGAGTCCGAGCCCATCCACAAGGGGAGAGGCCACGCGCCTGGACGGGGCAGGGCCGGGCCGGCAAACTCATCCGTCCGCAGAGCAAATGTCAACGGCACGACGGTGGACGCGTCTTTGGAGAGCCGCATTTTTTTAACTTAAACGTCTTCTGACGCCGCTTCTTCCACACAGACGCGCCCAGGCCGTGGCGTTTTGTGGAAGAGCCACACTCAAGGGGCCAAAGAGCTGCGTGTGGCTCGAGAACCGCGGTTTGCCGAAATGGACCGCTGGCTGCTCCGGGTGACCGAGGAGAAGGGTGATTGTGCATCAGGGACCCTGGACCGCACCCTGAGTGACCTGGGGCAGGGGGGGGGGTGTGCAGGGAGTGGGGAGACGCAGGTCCCGGCGGTGAGGGTGGGGACACCCATGTCTAAGCACCTCCAGCCCGGTAGCCTGAGAGCCGCCGGCCGGGAGCTGAGCCGGAGGGGAAGAGCCGCTTCCTGCGGGGACGCCTCATCGCAGGCCTCAGCGTCAGCCGCAGACAAATGACCGGGAGGCCTGAGGTCCGGGGCGGGGGGAGAAACACCCGCAGGAGCGTGCACCCAGGGCCCCGGACCGGGCACAGGTGCCACCCACGCCCTGGGGGACCCAGAGCCCGGTCCCGGCCCGGTCCCCCCGTGGGGAAAGACAGAAGGAGCCGCCCACCTTCTAATTAACAGCCGTGGCGGGCCGGAGCCGGCGGGAGCGTGGAGGGGAGGGGAGCTGGGAAGAGTGCCCAGAGCGGTTAATGCCGGCCCTCCGGCTGGCAGAGCGCCCCCGCCCGCCCGCCCGCCCGCCGGGCGAGGCCTTTCGTGCCAGGTGGAGCTGGCGAGCTCGTTAACGGCACCCCTGCTCTCCCTCCCCGTGGTTAAACGTGGGGGCGCCTGGGTAAAGGGGCAGCCCTGGCTTCCAGGACGTTCTGGGGGTGTCCGGCCGGCCCAGGAGGCTCTGCTGGGGGGGTGGGGGTGTCCAGGGAGGGGGGCAGGAGGGAGGCAGGCCGGCGCAGGCCGGTGATCTGTCTCAGACATCACCCTCCGAGGGCCTCTCCTTCCCGCGGGACGCTGGCCTGTCTGCTCGGGACTCCCCCCCGAGGTCCCCGGGACACATTGTTAGAAATCGGGGCTGTCCCGCCAGAAGCGGGGTGTCTGGTCACCTTCTTCCGAAGCCAGAACCCAGTCTGGCCTCCGCCTTGGCCTCCCTGCCCTCCGCTTCCTCCTGCTCCTCCTACCCCTCCACACCGGCCCCCCAGCGCTTTGCAGGGGTACCCCTCAGCGGGGCGCCCTGACGGCCCCGCCCAGCAGCCACCCCCACCCCCACCCCCACCCCCACCAGCTGCGGGCTGGGTCTCTCCAGAGCACGTGGTGTTCCCTGCCACTGTCCATGCCCGTGTTTGTGTCAGCCTCCCCCCCCCTGCCTTCACACGCACTCTCACACGTGTGCCCCGCCCTCGCCTCCCAGAGCCGGAGCGGGGCCTGGCACCGGGGATGCGCCCCGAAAACGTCTGCCGAGGGATGGGGTCCGGGGCGGTCACCGGGGCCCCGGGGACCAGCCGGCAGGGAGCCCCCGCTGTGCCCCGGCCTCACCCCCTTCCCCTCCGGCTCTGAGGCCCTTCCAGTGCCAACGCCCCTGGAGCTGGCCCAGGCCGAGGGGAGGCCGAGGCCCTCTCTCCTCCCGGCCACGGCCACGGCCACGGCCAGGTGTGGGCAGTGGCAGCGTCTTGGGCCTCCCGCTGGCTCCCCGAGGTGTCGGGCTCGCCTGGCATGGGGGCGGCTGGCCCTGGGCAGCGGCTGCCCGCAGGGGACCTGCCTTGTGGGGGGAGGGAGGTCGGGGGGGGGGGCCGAGGGAGGGGGTTGGCCTTGGAGTCACGGCTCCGATTCAAGAAGGGAAATCATCCGAGCTTTTAAAAAATTAAATGGAGTCAGTAATTTGATTTCAGGGAGAAGCTGAAAACCTCGTAATGGCAGGAGCAGCTCGGTTCCGTGCTGAAAAGGAAAAGCCCTAAATGGGGCTATTAAGCTCTTGCTGGGATGGATCTGCGGGGAGGGGGGCCGCGGGGTGGGGGGGGCGGGGGGCGTCCTGGAGGGGGAGCCGTTCATCAGCGGAGACAGCCCTGATCATTTATTTATTTATCTGTTTGCTCGCGGCCCCGCGTGCGGAAGGCCCGCTCCTTGGCTGCGTTTCAAGTCCCACTTCCAGCGAGAGCCGCCCGGGGCGTGGGGGGCGGGGGGCGGGGGGCGGGGGGAGGAGAGGCCGGGAGGGGGGAGGGGGCGGGGGGGGAGGAGGGAGCCACCTCCCGGGGAAGGCTCGGCTGGGCCTCGGGGCCAGGGAGGCCGAGAGCGCTGGCGACCCCCAGGGGTCAGCGGGGTCACCGGAGCTGTCCACGCCCGCCGGGCACCAGCTGCTGCCATGGGAACCAGGGCAAAGGAGGGGTGAGTGGTGGAGACACAGCAGGAACACCATCCTCCTCCCCGGGGTCCTGCAGACCCTGGGCCACCCACCCACCCCCGCCCCCGCCCCGGGTCTGAGCCAGCTGAGGCTTTCCACGCGCGCCTGGAGCCTGCAGCCCCCACACACACACACTCCCCTGGGCCCGGCCCCCACAGCTCAGCGGCTCTGGACGCAGCAGCGGTGACCGCAGAGCGGCTGATGTGGGGCCGGCCTGAGAGGTTTGGCGTCCGTTTCCCCACCTTCCCCTCGCTCCCCCACGTGACGCATCAGGAAACTGAGGCCCAGAGCGGTGAGGGCAGGAGTGGGCAAACTTTTTGCCTGGAGGGCCACCATGGGTTCTTACACTGGACCAGAGGGCCGGAACAAAAGCAACCTGACCATGCTGGCACTCTCCTCTTGGGCTGCTGGTGAAGGAGCGGAGGGGAGAGCAAGAGAACCCTCCGCTCTTTCGGCTCCCCGGGCCGGAGAGAACAGCCGAACGGGCCGGATCCGGCCCGCGGGCCGTAGTTTGCCCACGGCTGGGTTAGGGCCTTGCCCAAGGCTAGGCAGAAGGGCCTGGGACGTCACCTGCTGGCTGCAGAGCGGGTGGCCTTCCCCCCTCCTCCCTCCTCCCTCCTTCATCCCCCCCTTAACCGCCGGGGGGGGGCAGCAGGCAAACGCCGGGCTCTTCTGACCCTGCCTACTCCTCTCCTCTGGGCTTGGGGTCCCTGGGGGCCCTTCCAGGACTCACCCTGGAACAGGGCCTCTCAGGGGGCCCGAGATGCCCAGGGCTGGTGGCCAGTGTGGGCTCTGCCCACTCCCACTGGGTGGCCCCTGGGCAGCAGGGAAGGGCTCCAGGCTCAGCCAGGCTGGGCGGGTCTGCGGGGTGTGAGAGCGGCCCCAGTCCGCCGAGTCCACCAGCTCGCTGGGTGCCTCCAGGCCTCGGGGTCTCTCTGACCCTCATGGATGAGGGTTGGGGTGCCTCCAGGCCTCGGGGTCTCTGACCCTCACGGATGAGGCTGGGTGACTCCAGGCCTCGGGGTCTCTGACCCTCGGGGGGCTTCTGGGAGGTGGAGGCCAGGGGGCTCACCTGACCAGTGCCAGGCGGCTGGTTTTGCCGGCAGCTGCTGAGCAGTAAGAACTGGTGGGGGGCCCCCCTGTGCCTGCCCACGGCCCGAGGCCCACGCCGTGGGAGGGGGCACTGTTAGGCAGTGACTGTGTCCCCAGCAGAAGGCGAGCCCTGGCCCCTCCCCGTCCTCACTGGTTCTGGGGTGACAGCCAGGCCCCCGCTGGCCCGGCTCCCGGAGGACGTTCCCGGGGCGGCTCTCCCCCAGGCCGGCCGGTGAGGGCTCACCATGGCTGCGCCTCCTGGCTGCCCGGCTGGCCTCCCCTGGCGGCTCAGGGGCGCCCCCCCCCCCCACAGCCTCCCAGCGGGGGGCTCCCTGTGGGCGGGTGGCCTGCCCACCCGGCAGCTCCCAGGCCACCAGTGAGGGTGGCCGATGGCCCGGACCCCGGGGCGGGCTGCGGAGGAGGTCCCCGCCCTGAGGACCGAGGGCCGAGGCAGGGTGTCGGGGAACCCCACTTTCCCAGGGAGCTCCGGCCACGCGGACGCCGCCTTGCTCTGGGCCGGCGGTCGGTCGGCAAACTCATTCATCCGCAGAGCCAAATGTCAACAGCACAACGACTGGCATTTCTCCGGAGAGCCACATTTCTTAAACTGAAACTTCTTCTAACGCCACCTCTTCAAAACAGGCTCGCCCGGGGCCGTGGCCTTTTGTGGAAGAGCCACACTCAAGGGGCCAAGGGGCCGCCTGTGGCTCGGGAGCCGCAGTTTGCCGACCGCGGCTCTGGGAGACAGGGGGACGGGGTCCGGCTTCCTCCCACGGCCTGGCTGTTCGCAGGAGTGGCCCACGCTCCTCCTCAGGGCGGCAGCAGCGGGGGAGAACAGAGCCTCGGGAGTGAGAGGACGGGACAGATCACAGAGATGTGGTCCTCCCGAGATGTGAACCTGGGCTCCCGGCCTCAGTTTCCCTCCTCTGTCTGCAGGCGCCACCTCCCCGCACCGCCTCCTTTCTCTGGGTCTCGAGGCCCTGGGACGCGATGAGCCAGGCAGGACAGCTGGGAGGGGGTGCGTCTCTTGGGTGGGAGTCCTGGGGGGTCCCTCCACCCTCCCCCCCTTCCCCGCTTTCCCGGAGGAATGTTCTCCCCTGGACGAGGAGGAGACGTGGCCAGAGGTCAGCGTCGGGGTCCCTTTGTTAGAATGGCGGGAGAGAGTCCACCGAGGCCCGTGGGCGTGAGGCCCGCAGAGGAGGCTGGGGGTGGGAGGAGGGCACCAGCGTGTCCGTGGAGAGGTCGGCGAGTGACGCGCCGAGAAGCCTCCGTGGCCGCCGGCCCTGCCGTCTGGCCCTGGGAGGAGGCAGCGGACGGCACTCCTGTCGGGCGCTGGGGATGGCGGGCGGCTGTGGCAGGCAACTCCTGTCCGAACCGGCCGGAAGGAAGCAGGGGTCAGCCCTCCTTCTCCGGGAGCGGAATCCTCGGACCCCCTGCTGACTGGGCCACAGGTGTCCCCTGTGCAAACAGAGGTTTGGGGAGGTCAAGTTCGAGCACGGGGTGAGGAGCCGTTTTCACTGGCTAAATTTCAGATCTCCGGCCTGTGGCGCTTTTTATTATTATTATTATATTTTATTGATTTTCTACAGAGAGGAAGGGAGAGGGATAGAGAGCCAGAAACATCAATGAGAGAGAAACATCCATCAGCTGCCTCTTGCACACCCCCGACTGGGGATGTGCCCGCAACCAAGGTATATGCTCCTGACCGGAATCGAACCCGGGACCCTTCAGTCCGCAGGCCGGTGCTCCATCCAAACTGGTCAGGGCTGGCCTGCGACGCTTTCTGGGAGCCTGTGGCATCAGGAGCTGTTTTTGAAATGGAATCAGAGTTTCTGCGGAGCCCTGGCCCTGGCTCCCTGCCCTGCTGCTGCCGCCAGCGGGGTCACCTCCTTGAGGCCAAGGCCCTCGGCCCGGCCCCAGGCACCGCTCGGCCAGAGCGGCCTCTGCTGTGTGGGCGGGACGGTCCGGGCCGGAGGGGCCTGCTGAGCAGAGAGAGGTCTCCCGGGCACCGTCCGGAGCTCAGCAGCCCCCGGCCCGCCCACCGGGGCAGCACCCCCCCCCCCGGTGGTGACCACCGGACAGGCCTCGGACAGGCTGACTGACCCCGGAGGCAAGGACACGCCTCCAGCGGAGAAGCACGAGCTCGGAGCGTGCCAGTCCTGGCTCCCGGGTCAAACGCAGCCCTTCCCGTGCCGGGCTTGACCTGCGGAGGGCTTTAAACATTTTCTTTCATTAATAGACAGCATTTTAGGACCGGCATCTCCTGGAAATACAGACGATCTGGCCACCCCCCTGCCCGGCGGGAATCAGCCCCTGTAAGGGAGGGGACTGACTCCGGTGGGTCTGGCGGCTGCCAGCTCAGCCAAGTCCCCACCACTCCCTGGGTCTCCTGCCCTGAGCCGTTCCGCCTCTACCCTCCTGCCCTCGGGCCCTGCGTGTTCTTACCCCTGCCTGACCCGCACCCCCCACCCGCTGAGTCATTTTTTTCCCATTGCCCCCACTTTATTTTTTAAAAATAAATCTTTATTACTCAGATTATTACAATTGTTTCTCCTTTTTCTCCCCCAAAGCTCCCTACCACCCAGTTCCCTTCCCACCCTCTGCCCTTACCCACTCCCCCCGAACTGTCCTCATCCATTGGTTATACGATTTCAATCCAGTCTCTCACTGCTCCCCCACCCCCTTATCCCCCTGATAATTATCAGTCCACTCCCCTTCTTTGCCCCTGATTCTACTATATTCACCACTTTATTCTGTTCCTCAGATTTTTTTTTCCTTCTCTTTTCCGTTTCCCCCCATATATGAATTTCAGGTGGGACACTCTCTCCCATTTGTTTTTGTAGGGAAATACAACAGAGTGTTCAGTAGCTAATGGCTGCAGACTGTCCAAATGTCTCAGGGCCACACGAATAGAATCTGCTGCTCCTCCGGTTCACACTGCCCCTCCCCCCAGGGTCCGACCGCTTCCCCGGGGCATTCGGCTCCCCCGGGGCACACGGCTCCCCCGGGGCACTCGGCTCCCCCAGGGCACACGGCTCCCCCAGGGCACACGACTCTCCTGGCCTTTGCCCCCACTTTAAAACGCTCGAAGGCTGTAGCTAAACCGCCCTCCCAGGCTGGACCCCGGGTTGCCTCTGATCTTAAATAATCAGAATATCTCCTATAGGTTCTAACCACCTGGGGGAGGATGGGGGGCGGGTGGGAAGAGGTGGAGAAAAGATTAAAAGAAAAGAAACCTGCCGCCACCCAGCACGTAGGCAATGCCGGCGCATTAATATTCCGGCGTATCAGTCATGTATGTACACAGAGACGTGCTCTCTGCCTAAAGCGCTGTTAAAGGATTCCCAGTGAACACTCAGTCCGACCCCCGCGCGCGTTAGGTGCGTGCCGAGGGCCGAGGGCAGGGCCGTGAGGCAAGGCCGTGAAGAAGAGAAGCTGAGCCAGACGCAGCCCCGCAGGCCAGGGGGTCGCCGCCGAGGGAGAGGCAGGGCCGGGCACCCCTAACCGTATGGGGCGGGGAGAGCTACAGCCGCAGGGAGGGCGGGAGGGGTGCTGGGGCCGGCGGGGAGGGGTTCCCTCTGGCTGTGAGGGTCCATTTGTTAACGAGGAAGAGAACATCCCGAGACCTCCCCAGAGAGGCCAAACCGCCTCCCGCACTATCCCCGGGGCTGGTGCCGAGCTGTTTTTTGTGTTTTATTTCCTGTCAAGGATGCACCCTCTCTTCAAAGCCCGGGGCAAAGATCGTCTGCCCCTGGGGTTCTCCGATGGCCTCCTCTCTCCGTGATAACGCCCAGACCTTTCTTCTACCCCAGCCGTGGGCAAACTACGGCCCACGGGCCGGATCCGGCCCGTTCGGCTGTTCTCTCCGGCCCGAGGAACCGAAAGAGCGGAGGGTTCTCTTGCTCTCCCCTCCGCTCCTTCACCAGCAGCCCGAGAGGAGAGTGCCAGCGTGATCAGGTTGCTTTTGTGCTGGCCCTCCGGTCCAGTTTAAGAACCCATGGTGGCCCTCGAGTCAAAAAGTTTGCCCACCCCTGTTCTGTCCCCTTCCAGAGCCCACCCCTGTTCTGTCCCCTTCCAGAGCCCGCCCCGAAGGGGGGACAGGCATCTGGGGGCCTCGGGGCCTCCCACGCGCCGGGGCCTCCGAGAATTGTTATCGGGTAAAATCCTGGCCCCACGTTGTCCAAATCAGTGTCATCGCTGCAGGAACTGTTCAAATAAAAACAGCCGAAATGTGTAAAAACTCTCTCTCAAAAACAAAAAACACTTCCGTTTTCAGCAGGCTGTTAGGACTCCCCCCTCCCCCCCTCCCTCGGCCTTTTGCTTTGTTTCTAATTGGGAATGGGGGGCTCGGTGGGGTGGGCAGCCCCCCTTTCATCTCCGAGCACGTCTCTGAACACAATTACGTTTTTCCGCGGCACCGAAACATCGCATCCTGGTGCCGGGCGCGCCCCGCCCGCACATCTGAGTCGAATCCCCCGCGTCTGTCTCCCATTGAGGACGGCCGGCAGCCGGGGATGAAAGCGGCCGACAGCGTGTGTGAATTATGCGCGCTTCCTCGCGCCGTGTTTCCGCGGGTTTTGCTCCTGGTGGTTTTTTGCAAACACCAGGCTGTCTGGGAGCCGGGCTTTCACTGAAAATCCCTTCCACTCACCGACCCCGCAGCCCGGGGGGGACACACACCACGCGTAGGAGAGGGCTCGGCTCAGGTTCTAAAGGGCAGGTGCAGCCCTGGCCGGTGTGGCCCAGTGGATAGAGCGCCGGCCTGCGGAATGGAAGGTCCTGGGTTCGATTCCGGTCAAGGGCATGTACCTTGGTTGCGGGCACATCCCCAGTCAGAGGTGTGCAGGAGGCAGCTGATCGATGATTCTCTCTCATTGATATTTCTAGTTCTCTATCTCTCTCCCTTTCTCTCTGTAAAATATCAATAAAATTTTTTTTTTAAGGAACAGGAGAGGGTGCCCCCATGGGGTCAGGTGCCCAGGAGAGAGTGGGTCCCAGAGGGGACAGAGGGCAGAGAGGCTGGAAGGTGGGCATCGGGCGCTCCTGGCTCCGGCCGGTGGGCGAGCGGCATCCTCTGTCCCAGCTGCCCGGGCAGAGCGGCGGCCGCTCCGGGGAGACGCCGGGCACCCCGGGAGGCGGGGGTGCCCCCTCCCACCCCCGGCCCAGCCCCTGGACCCCAGGCCAAGTGTCAGGGAGCCCGGGCCGACGCAGGCGGGAAGTATTATGTCGCCGGGGTATTTTTAGCAGGAAGCGCGGGGAGCGAATGTCATGTGAGCTGTGAGCCGTCTCCTCTCCCCCGGCAACCTCGGGCTATTTAAAGAGACGTAATTACCTCCCGCCACCGCCGCCTCGGGGATCAGGGCGCGGGGTGCGTGATTGCGGGAGCCCCCGTCTGCCTGCCTGACGCTAATGGGCCCCAATTTTCCCAGCCGCCTGCCTAAATCCGTCCGGCGTCCCGGGCGGACATCAAACCAGCACCGGGGGCGGCACGCTGCTCCGGGCTGTCCCAGCGGCAGCCCCGACGGCCTGTGCCTGAGACACACCCCCCCCCGGGGTCCCCCTAACCTCTCACCGCTGAGGGTTCGCCTCTGACGGTGGCCCTGGGGGGGGGTGTCTCCCAGAGAAGCCACCAGCTCCCCTCAAACGGTCTGGCCAAGGAGATACCGTCGCCAGGGGGTCCAGGGGGTCAGTGACCTGAGGGGACACTGGGGAGGGTGGCGGGGCCCGGGGGGACAGCAGGCCAAGGAGGCAGGACAGCCAGCCACCGGGGAGGAAGGCAGACGGGACACGCGCCCTGTGCCGAGGGGGGCAGAGCCCCTGCCGGAGGCGGGCACAGGGCGGGCACGCTCCGTGGTGAAGGAATGAATGCGCTGGCACCCACCCGCAGGGCCACCCAGGCCGCCAGTGCCACCCAGACCGCCAGGCCGGGCGCATGGGGGCAGGAAGAGGTGCCAGACCCCACCGAGGAGGACCAGCAGGAGGAGTTCAGGAGGAGACTTAAGGGAGGCAAAGCTGATGAATCCTTCAAATATTCAGCGGGATATGGAATGGCGTGGTTGTTGAGCGATGTGGTTGAGCGATGACCTATGAACCAGGAGGTCACGGTTCGATTCCCGGTCAGGGCACAGGCCTGGGTTTCGGGCTCGATCCCCAGTAGGAGGCGTACAGGAGGCAGCCGATCCACGAGTCTCTCATCATTGATGTTTCTCTCTCTTTTTTTCTCTCCCTTCTTCTCTGAAATCAATTTTTAAAAAAATTTTTTTAAAGAAATGTGGCCCTAGCCAGTTTGGCTCGACAGTGGATAGAGCATCAGCCTGTGGCTTGAAGAGTCCCAGGTTTGATTCCGGTCACGGGCACGCCTCAGTTGCAGGCTCCTCCCCGGTCCGGGTCCTGGTCAGGGGTGCGCAGGAGGCCGCCGACGGATGTGTTTCTCTCACGTCGGTATTTCTCTCTCTCTTCCCCTCTCTTTAAAATCAATGGGAAAATATCCTTGGAGTGAGGATTTAAAAACAGAAAAAGAGCCGAAACCGGTTTGGCTCAGTGGTAGAGCGTCGGTCTGCAGACTGAAGGGTCCCAGGTTCGATTCCGGTCAAGGGCTTGTACATTGGTTGGGGGCACATCCCCAGTAGGGGGCATGCAAGAGGCAACTGGTTGATGTTTCTCTCTCATCCATGTTTCTAGCTCTCTCTCTCCCTTCCTCTCTGTATCTCTCCCTTCCTCTCTGTAAAATATCAATAAGATATATTTTAAAAATAAAAACAGAAAAAGCGATGTGAAATGGAGGGAGGACACCTCCTTTGGAGGCTGCGGGGAACCACAGGAGTTTGCACAGGAGTGCCCTCCGCCAGTGAGGGCCTCGGAGGCCTCAGGCCTCTGCCCCGAGGCCACCGGGGAGCTGGCGCTGCCCCCACCCCCAGGGGGTCCAGCAGTCCTGCCTGCTCTGCACGTCTCCAGCACCTGCTGGCAGGACTCTCCAGAAAGTAGCTCCCGCCCTCCCTGCCCACTGGAGCTTCCTCGGGGGACAGGGGGTAGGGGGGGGGGCAGGGGCCGGACCCCAGAACCAAGAGGAAGGAGGGAAGGGAGGGGAAGGGGCGGCGGGCCAGGTGAGTGAGCAAACATCGTGGGCGGCAATTCCCCGGCAGGAGGCCACGGGAGCAGCGGCTGTTTGCTCATTAAGACAAGAAACTCATTCCCGCTCTGGGACCACAGAGTCAACAGACCCCGGGCCGCGGTGGCCTCAGCTGCCGCCTCCCGAACAGGGGCAGCTGGTCCGGCACCACCGGCGAGGTGCGGGTGCCACCGGGCCTTGGGGAGCGAGAGGAAGGAAAGGGGTGCCTGCCGTTTGGGGAGGAGACCGGGAGGATGGGGCATTTCCCCGGCTGCCCCGAAGCCAGCCCTCTGTCCCACCCCGTCCCTCTGTCCCTCTGTCCCCCCCCCGTCCCTCTGCCCCACCCGTCCCTCTGTCCCCCCCGTCCCTCTGTCCCCCGTCCCTCTGTCCACCCCCTCTGTCCACCCCGTCCCCCTGTCCCCCGTCCCTCTGTCCCCCCCCGTCCCTCTGTCCCCCCGTCCCTCTGTCCCCTCTGTCCCTCTGTCCACCCCGTCCCTCTGTCCACCCCGGCTGCCCGCTGCAGCAGGAGGAAGGCGGGCAGGCGAGGCCCCGTGAGGCAGCCGGCTTTCCGAAGGAGAGAAGCAGCATTTCTGCTTGAAGAAGGGGAGGAGGAGGACCAGGCCAGCAAAAACGCTGCCCCCGGGCCACGTGGAGCTATATTTAGGGCCGGGACGCTGAGCAGCCGCACGCACGCAGCCTTCCCGGGAGCCACCGCTAATCACTGCAGCGAGCTTACGGGAGCCCTGGGCACACTTAACCCGGGGCATGAATAGTGATCATCGCACCGCCTCCCGCCAGGGCCTGCGGGCACACTTAACTGCCGATCGCCGGGAGCGGGCCCGGCTCGGCACCCCCGGGGCACCTGTGCCTGCGGCGGGGGCGAGGGCGGACGGTGAGATGTCTGTGTGCCCCGTGCCCGCGGCTGCTTCAGCCAAGGGCAAGGCCAGCGGAGTGGCTTTAATTAAAACTGAGCTCGGGTCCGAGGGGCGGAGGCCGAAGCAGCGGCTGCACAAGGCCAGCCCCCGGGAAAGAGCCGTCAACCGGACCAGGTTCTCGGGTGGGGGCCGTGGTGTGGCGGGCGGAGGGGGCTGGGGTGGCGGGGACCTCTCTGCAGGCGCGGGGAGGCCCCCCGCCGGCTCCCCGCCTTCCCTGGGGAAGGATGCCCGGCGTCCAGGCCTCCCCAGCGGATCCGGATCCGCTATCTCAGGGCCTCGGCCCGGTCGCAGGGCAACGCTGGCCCCCTGGCGGCCGCTCCCAGAACGGCAGGCCCAGGCCAAGGGCGGCGGGAAAGGGACCAGACTCCCTGCAGGGCGGCCGGCCTGTGGCTCTGGGGAGGAGGGCCCTGCGGCTCCTGGGGGACCCTCAGCAGGCTGGGCATGGTCCCTGCGCCCCTCAAAAGGCCAGTGGGCAGAGAAATCCCGCCGGCTCTGTGAGGCTGGGAAACAAGGATGGCAGAGGGGTCGCCCCCTCTGGCCAGGCCCTCCTCCCGCCCGGGGCGTTGTTTAAATTCCAGCCAGGTGGGAATGCAACCTCAGGCTCTTCCCGCGTCTCCTCACCCTCCTCCCTTGGCACCAGCCCGGCACCTGGCATACAGCGGGTGTTTAATAAATGCGTGTTGGATGAGGAGTGGTTGTCACAGGCAGGCCTTTCGCTCCAAACTCCTTTGCTGTCTCCTCTCCTCTTCTCTCCCTCCCCCGCTCTCTCCTCTCTCTCCTCTTGCTCCATCTTCTATGTACCGGCCAGAGGTTGCCCAGGCCAAACCCAGCATTTCCTTTGAGCCACACAATCTTTACAAAACTAAAGTCAGCCGAAACCGGTTTGGCTCAGTCGATAGAGCGTCATTCTGCGGACTCAAGGGTCCCAGGTTCGATTCCGGTCAAGGGCATGTACCTTGGTTGCGGGCACATCCCCGGTGGGGGGTGTGCAGGAGGCAGCCGGTCGATGTATCTCTCCCATCGATGTCACCATAAAACAAGCAGATTGTCAAATGACAGCGGGGAGGGGAAGGAGACCTGGGGGGAGATAAGAGAACAACCGAAGGACTGGTATGCATGAATATAAGTACAACCAACAAACACAGAACTCTGGGGAGGGAGGGCATGAATGGGAGTGGGGGGGGGGCAATGGTAAGATATGTACGCATATAATACCTTAATAAAAAAATTGGGAAAAAATTTAAACGTTAAATTTCTCTTTACATTCAATATTGAAGTATGGTAGCAACTATAGTTAGGTAAAAACTGCTGTTTGAATTTTAACCCTGTTATTCTGGCTTCGGCACTCGCTTCCTTGCTTAAAAAATAGGATAGTTGCCGAAGCCGGTTTGGCTCAGTGGATAGAGCGTCGGGCCTGTGGACTGAAAGGTCCCATGTTCGATTCTGGTCAAGGGCATGTACCCTAGTTGCGGGCACATCCCCTGTAGGAGGTGTGCAAGAGGCAGCTGATCAATGTTTCTCTCTCATCGATGTTTCTAGCTCTCTATCTCTCTCTCTTCGTCTCTGTGAAAAATCAATAAAATATATATTTTTTTTAAATAGGATAGTTGCCTCAGCTTCCAGACTGAGACCTGGGGGCTAAGGCAGTTTCCCTGTGCCCGTGGACCAGGCCCACAGGAGACTGATTCCCACGGACTCAGTGGCTCCAGGAGTAGAAACTGCAGATAACCTTTAGAGATTAACTTTGCCTGGTTCTGCTTCTGTACTATCTGCTTGTCACAAGAGAGGGCCACATTCCAGCATCCAGCGGGCTGTGGCCGGGAGCGACCCTGCAGGCTGTTCCCAGCTTTAGAATTTAGAATTCAGAACGAAGGAAAATTCTTGTGGTCTAGACCTTTAAAAAGGACTGCCTGCGTCTGGGACGGCGCGGTCATGAGTGTGTGCTCCACCTGCGGGTGGTGCTCTTGCCGCCGTCCTGGCCGGTTCGATAAATCCTCGCCTGCTTTTTCTAATCAATCAGCAGCCTCCGGGGGTCTTATCTGTGACTGCAGGGTTCGACCCCACAACAACTATCATTTTGTATTCGGTGTATCCATGTTGACACGACTTTTGGAAGTCGTCTGCAAGCGCCCACAGTGTGCAAACGCCTGACTCAGGGGTGTGTGTTTGCTGCGAGAGGAGAGCGCTGTTTTCAGAAAACAGCTCGGAAGCCTCTCTGTGGGGGTCCCCGGTGCCCTGTCCCCTAAAAGCACTTGCCACCCCCCATCTCTGTCTTTAGCAGGAGGAGGTGGGGGCTCGCCGATGGCCCGGCCCCTGGAAAGGCAGGCGGTCGCTGGGGGAATAAAGCGTCGGCGTCCGGATGTGCAGACTGACCTGGATGTTTTCGGTTCGCGCTCACGTTGGCGCTGGGCAAACACCTGCGGCGCCCGCGGCTCCCCCGCCTGCTGTCCCCTCGGGTCCCCGTCCCCGCCCGGCGCCGAGGCAAGGCCGGGCCGGCGCAGCCACAGGTGTCCCCGCCAGCGCCGGGACTAATGCCTGTGGCTGGCCGCTGTGACTAATTCTCCGATTATTGACTTTATGATTTTGCGTTTAAAACTTCTTTATAATAACACACAGGAATGGTTAATGGGCTCCATCCAGAGCCATAAAAATTACTTATTGAGCACGCGTTTTAAAACTATTAATCTATTGTTTTCCATTAATAACGCTCTCCAAAGAACGGGCGACAGCTTAATGCGCCCGCGGCGTTTCTCCCGGAAAAGTGGCCTTTTAACATGAAAACACGCGGCTCCCCGGGCGGACGGGCGGCGGGCGGCGCAGGGCGGCTGGCCGTCGGTCCGCCGGCCGCCCGGGCGGATGGAGCCCCACCGGGCCCTGGAGGCGCTGCGGGGGGTCTGGGATGGACAGGGGCTCTCGGGGAGGGGGGGTTCCCCGCCTCGGAGAGAGGTCGGAGAGCCTCTCTCCTCAATTCCTCTTTCTTTCTTTTTTTTAATATTTTATTGAGTTTTTACAGAGAAGGAGAGAGAGGAATAGAGAGCTAGAAACATCGATGAGAGAGAAACACCAATCAGCTGCCTCCTGCACACCTCCCACTGGGGATGTGCCCGCAACCAAGGTACATGCCCTTGACAGGAATTGAACCCGGGACCCCTCAGTCCGTAGACCGACGCTCTACCACTGAGCCACACTGCTTTCGGCAGAAGATTTTTAAGGTTAAAAAATGTGGCTCTCCAAAGAAATGTCCATCGTTGTCCCGCTGATGTGTGGCTCTGTGGACGAATGAGTTTGCCGACCGCTGCCCTAGTTTGTTGCTATGTGAGGTGTGCAATTCCCCCACCACGCAGGAGGTGGCCCCCCACCTCACGTGTGTAAGAGTCACCCCACATCTGAGAACATGCTCGTTCATTCAACAAACGCTTATTGTGTGTTTGCTCTGTACCAGGCAGCTTTCTTGGTTCTGGAGAGAGAGCAATAAACCAGCAACTCCTGGGCCCCGCCCGCGCTCCAGAGCTGCCTTCTGGGGGGGAGCACAGAAGGCAGGCAATTGAGCTCATGTTAAGTCGTGATGGAGGCTGAGAAGCGAATAGGATGAGATTGTGGCTGGGGGTGGGCTGGGGCTACTTTGGACAGAGAGTCAGGAAGGCTTTAGGAGAGCCAGCCTCTGAGCAGAGGTTTGACAGGAGGGAATCAGCTGTGAGGAGTGGGGGAGGAGCTTTCTGGGCAGGGAAAGGCCGTGCAAAGGCCCTGGGGTGAGGAGTGCACAGAGCCGCCTCTCCCTGGGCGCAGGCCCTGCCCGGCCGGCCACTGCCCTGACCTGCAAGTGCAGGCTCTGCTCAGACACTGCCACAACCCCTCCACGTGGCTCCCGGGGACCCACAGGCCATCGAGTCTGAGAAGCACGCGGCCCCGTCTGTGGAATAAGAAGATACTTCTGAGACGGAGCCTCGCTAACCATCCCCACCATCGTTTTCCGGCTCTTCACACAGTCAGGCTGATCGGAGCGTGAGAGCAATTGGATAAACGTTGGAACACTCAGGACCCTGGGTCAATACGGAACCCAATGTTCCTGTTGGTAAAAGAGACACACCTATCTGCCCTAACCGGTATGGCTCAGTGGGTAGAGCGTCGGCCTGCGGACTGAAGGACCCCGGGTTTGATTCCAGTCAAGGGCATGTGCCTCGGTTGCAGGCTCCCGGCCCTGGTCCAAAGCATTCGGGAGGCAACCAATCAATGTGTCTCTCTTCCATCGGTGTTTATCTCCGTCTCTCCCTCTCCCTTCCACTCTCTCTAAAAATCAATAGAAAAACATGTCCTCGGGTGGAGATTCACAGAAAGAAAAGAAAAAAGGAAACAGGACCTGGCCCGTCGTGGCTCAGTGGCTGAGCGTTGACCTGTGACCCCGGAGGTCACGCACGGGTTGGACTCCCGGTCAGAGCACATTCCCAGGTTGAGGCTCACCCCCAGTAGGGGGCGTGCAGGAGGCAGCCGACCCACGATTCTCTCTCATGGTTGATATTTCTATCTCTCTCTCCCTCTCCCTTCCTCTCTGAAATCAATAAAATATGTTTTTTAAAATATATTTTATTGATTTTTTACAGAGAGAAAGGGAGAGGGATAGAGAGTTAGAAACATCAATGAGAGAGAAACACTGATCAGCAGCCTCCTGCACACTCCCCACTGAGGATATTCCTGCAACCAAGGTACATGCCCTTGACTAGAATCGAACCTGGGACCCTTGAGTCTGCAGGCCGACGCTCTACCACTGAGCCAAAATGGTGAGAGCTAAAATACGTTTTTTAAAGTTTGCTATAAGGCAGGAAGTTGTGTGGCACCAGCAGCCTCCTGCATCCCACATTCACCGCACCTCTGACGGCATCCTTCTCCCTCGTGCTCGATCGAATCTCGTGTTGCTTGTGCAGGAACGTGCTGTGCTGTCCAGGCCTGCAGCCCGGGAGCAGCGGGCCGTCCGTGCAGCCTGGGTGTGTGGTAAGCCGGGCATCAGGGCTGTGGCAGCGCCCGCTGTGACGCTTGCCAAGCAACAAAACCGTATGTCGTCACTCGGCAATGCTGGCAGGAGTCGGCTCTGTGGGCACGGCTCCACGGCGAGAGGACAGCCAGCAGCTGGCACGGGACCCCTCCTGGGCCCTGCCCGGCGCACCTCTGCCCTCGGCCCATGGAGTCAGCATCCTCTGAGCCGTACACACGGGCGGGCTGGCGTCTCTGAAGTCTCTGTGTCCTTCTAGTGAGTTACTGAGCCTGAGTGTGGTCTTGGAAACCTTTGAACTGTACATTGGCGTCAAAAGCAAGGGAGGCCTTGAGCTTCCTAAGGCTTGCTGCCCGTGCCAGCACCTCCCTTACCGGGCATCAGGCAGAGGACGTAAGCCTGGCCAGTGCGGCTCTGATGGTTGAGCATCATCCTGTCCATGGAGAGAGGCGGCCGGTTTGATTCCCGGTCAGGGCACAGGCCTGAGTTGCAGGCTCCATCCCCAGTAGGGGGCGCGCAGGAGGCAGCCCATCCATGATTCTCTCTCATCACTGATGTTTCTCTCCCTCTCCCTTCCTCTCTCTCTCTCTTTGCAATCAATTAAAAAATATTTTTTTAATAAAAAGGAAAGGAAATGAGATGATGGATGTAAAGCCCTCAGCTCAGGGCCTCGGAATAAATGTCCAGCAAGCCGAAACCGGTTTGGCTCCGTGGATGGAGCGTCGGCCTACGGACTGAAGGGTCCTGGGTTTGATTCCTGGTCAAGGGCATGTGCCTTGGTTGCGGGCACATCTCCAATAAGGGTGTGCAAGAGGCAGCTGGTCGATGATTCTCTCTCATCGATGTTTCTAGCTCTCTATCCCTCTCTCTTCCTCTCAGTAAAAAATCAATAAAATATATATATTTTTTTAAATGTCCAGCAAATCCTTATGGTTCCTCTAGAGCAGAGGTTCTCAACCTTCATAATGCCGCGACCCTTTAATACAGCTCCTCATGTTGGGGTGACCCCCAGCCATAAAACTATTTTCGTTGCTACTTCATAGCTGTCATGTTGCTACTGTTAACGAATCGTCATGTAAATATCTGTGTTTTCCCATGATCTTAGGCTCCACAGCAGCGGTTGCGACCTATTGGTCGAGACTCCCAGGTTGAGAACCGCTAGCAGGGTCGCCTAAGACCATCGGAAAACACAGCTATTTACATTCTGATTCGTTAACAGTAGCAACATGACAGTGATGAAGTAGCAACAAAAATAGTTTTATGGCCGAAACTGGTTTGGCTCAGTGATAGAGCGTCGGTCTGCGGACTGAAGGGTCTCGGGTTCGATTCTGGTCAAGGGCATGTACCTTGGTTGCGGGCACATCCCCAGTAGGGGGTGTGCAAGAGTCAGCTGGTCGATGTTTCCCTCTCATCGGCATTTCTAACTATCTCTCTCCCTTCCTCTCTGTAAAATATCAATAAAATATGTTTTAAAAAAATAGTTTTATGCTGGGGGTCCCCACCACAGGAGGAGCCATGTGAAAGGGTCTCGGCATCAGGAAGGCTGAGAACCGCTGCTCTCGTGTCTTCTGTTTGGGGCAGAGACGCTGGAGCTCCCCTGCCGGGCTGAGGCCCGCTCCACGCCTCGCTGCGGTGGAAGCTGAGTCGCCCCCTCCCCCGGGCCTCGGCCGCCTCTTCTAAGAGCCGTGCTGTCGTCGTGAGGACAAGTTCACGGACACAGGTCCCTGGCAGGCCCGGCACACGCCACAGGCTCTGGGCTGGTGGTCACTGCTGAAACGAGGGCCGAGCTCTGAGTCAGAGGAGCCGGGCCCGGCCCTGACCCTGGCTGGCCTGCCGGGGGACCGTGGGAGCACCACGGGGGAGCACCGCCAGGACGGAGGACCGCCTGCGGGAGAGAAGGCCAGGGGAGGGTGGTGTCACCCCCCCACCGGCGGCTGCTGGCCCCCGCCCTCCCCTCGGCCACGGAAGGGCCTGCTCCGATCAGTGACCCGGTCGGGAGGGAAAGGCCCAGGAAAACCGAGCGGAGAAATAAACATTTCTCAGACGACGGTCCAGCCCTGAGGAACGCGAACACAGCACTGGGAGGCAGGCAGGGCGGGCTGGGGAAGGTCGGTGTTCCAAGATTTTTCTGAAGGAACATGATGACTCTCGTATAGATTTACAAAACGAACCCGCACTGCCCTAGCCGGTTTTGCTCAGTGGTTAGGGCCGTGGTCGGCAAACTCATTAGTCAGCAGAGCCAAATATCAACACGACAACGATTGAAATGTCTTTTGAGAGCCAATTTTTTTTTAACATAAACTATATAGGTAGGTACACTGTTATTAACTTAATTAGGGTCCTCCTAAGCGGGCCTTTGCTAAAAACTCAAGGGGGCTTGTCCTAGCTGGTTTGGCTCAGTGGATAGAGCGTCGGCCTATGGACTCAAGGGTCCTGGGTTCGATTCCGGTCAAGGGCACATCCCCAGGTTGGGGGCTCTGTCCCCAGTAGGGGGCATGCAAGAGGCAGCCAATCAATGATTTCCTCTCATCATTGATGCTTCTATCTCTCTCTTCCTCACCCTTCCTCTCTGAAATCAATAAAAATATATTTTAAAAAATTAAAATTAGCTGAAACCGGTTTGGCTCAGTGGATAGAGTGTCGGCCTGTGGACTGAAAGGTCCCAGGTTCGATTCCGGTCAAGGGCATGTACATTGGTTGCGGGCACATCCCCAGCAGGAGGCAGCTGACCGATGATTCTCTCTCTCGTCGATATTTCTAACTCTCTATCCCTCTCTCTTCCTTTCTGTAAAATATCAATAAAATATATTTTAAATTTTTTTAATTAAAAAAATTAAAATTGAAAATAAAAACGTAAGGGGCCAAAGAACCACATGGGCTGAAGGGTCTCAGATGCAATTCCAGTCAAGGGCACAATACTCTCTCATCATTGACATTTCCATGTCTCTTGCCCCCTGAAACCAATAAAAATATTTTTTAAAAATTTACCGGTAGTAAAGGTTTTATTCAGCTCATTATTAAGGAGGGAAGTCAGTTCAAAGGCGAAATCACAGGACAGAGGCATTTGCAGGTGAGCAGAGTCTAGATGGATTTGCAAACAGCCAGCACCTGGCTTCTCCTGCAGACAGGGATTTAAGTCAGCGAGCCGCCCCTCCATTTGCACATCCAAAGCCAGGGCTGTTTGCATCGCCACCGGTTCTCCACTACTTAGAGCCCCGCAGCCTCCGAGCTGGGCGGACTGGGATCTCTCGCCAGCACTTTAAAGCACCCTGCTGGCTGCAGAGACTGAAGTTCTTTTTAAATGACCTTCGGGCCCTGGGCCAGTGCTGCTCAGTAGTTAGTGTCAGCCCGGGCACCGAGGGTCTTGGGTTTGATCCCCGATCAAGGGCATGTGCCTGGGCTGCGGGTTTGATCCTCAGCCCTGATTGGGGGGGGTGGGGGCATCTGAGAGGCAACCAATTGATGCATCACTGTCACATCGATGTTCCTCTCTCCCCCCACCCCTCCCTCCCTTCCACTGTCTCTAAAAATCCTCTTGGCTGAAGATGCACAAAAAAATAAATTTTAAAACACATACAAATGACTGTAGGCAAGAGTCTAACCTTCTCGGGAAGAAAGTGTCCTCGGGGGAGGGAGTTCAGGAAGCCGGAAGTGGGCTGACAGTGAGAGGGGAAACTCCGCCTCCTGGTGGAAACGGCGGGGCCAGGTGGAAGGAAGCTGCCACAACTGAGCACACCGCCCTCCGTGACCTCCAGGAAGGCCGCCTCAACAGAGAGCCACGCCGTGGGCACCGAACCACGTGCCCGGATGGCTCCCGCGGCAAAAGCCCCTAAAACCGGGAGCCATGTGAGGCCCACCCCCAGCGCCGGCTCCGAGCCCCGGGGAGCACTGCCCACGGATAAAAAGGACCGAACGACCAGCACGTGCGACGACGCGGGTGGATGTCAGAAACACTTCCACTGAGTGAGAGGAGCCGGACACAGCGAGTGTACAAATCTAGGCAACCCCAGCCTGGGGGTTTGGAAACGTGGCGGTTACCTCCGGGGAGAAGGCAAGAGTAACAAATGAAGCGGGCCCCAGCCGGTTTGGCTCAGTGGATAGAGCGTCGGCCTGTGGACTGAAGGGTCCCGGGTTCGATTCCGGCCAAGGGCACAGGCCTGGGGCTGCCGGCTTGATCCCCAGTAGGAGGCGTGCAGGAGGCAGCCAACCAATGATTCTCTCGCACCATTGATGTTTCTATCTCTCCCTCCCCCTTCCTCTCCGAAATCAATAAAAATATATTTTAAAAAACACAATGAAAGGGAAGAAGGGCCCCCGAGGCCCGAGGCCGTATCTCTCACCCCGGGGCGAGGGGGGAGGGGTGTCACAGGGGTGTTTGCTTGGAGGGAAGCTGAGGGGCTTGGAAACGGATCTCCAAAACCGCGAGGTTTCCCCCACGGGACCTGGTGTCCTGTGCGCGCCAGGGTTCTCTCCGGGGACCCTCTCTCTCCCCGCCTGGGAGCGGCCGGACAAGGCCGCAGCCGCTGACTGCACTGCTGCTGCTGCAGTGACTCAGTCCAGAAGAACGCACACCTGTCCGCAGGGTTGCGGGCGGTGGCTGACCGGTGGGTGCCGGCCAGTTCTGCATCCGTTAAGCGAACTCACCCCAGCATTCCTGGTGGGCTCTGTGTGTCTACGGGTTTTTTGGCGGTTAATCCTCACCTGGGGATATTTTTTCCATTGACTTTTAGGGAGTGTGGAAAGGAGGAGGCAGATAGAGGCGGGGAGAGAGAAAGGGAGGGAGGGAGGGAGGGAGAGACACATCAATTGGTTGCCTCCCACACACGTCCCAATGTGCTGGGGGTTGAACCTGCAACCGAGGTACTTGCCCTTGACCAGAATCCAATCTAAGACCGGTCAGTCTGCGGGTGGACACGCTAACCACTGAGCAAGACCATCCAGGGCTATGTGTCTACTCTTTTTTATTAAACATATTTTATTGATATTTTATAGAGAGGAAGGGCAAGGAATAGAGAGCTAGAAACATCGATGAGAGAGAAACATCGATCAGCTGCCTCCTGCAAACCTCCCACAGGAAATGTGCCCACAACCAAGGTACATGCCCTCAACCGGAATCGAACCTGGGACCCTTCAGTCCGCAGGCTGACGCTCCATCCACTGAGCCACACCGGTTTCGGCTATGTGTCTACTCTCGATCACCCTTCTAACCAACCGTGACAGATTGTATGTCCGGCTGTTCCCTCCTTAGTTACTGAGTAAAATGGAATCTCTGACACCTGTCCCTTTTATATTTGTATGGTAGTCAATGCTCCTTTATCAAATTCTGTGTTTTTCTGTATGTGTTAGACTTCAATTTTTAAAAAATGTTAAATAAGAAACGTTGAGTTTAAAGGGGCAGAAAGTTGGTTGAGGTTCCCCCTAAGGCTGGCCTCGTGGGGCCTGGGCTCCCCACAGTGGGCGGGTGGGAAGGACGGCATTCCCAGGCTGGAGTCTGACTGAGCCTGCAGCCTGGGGGCAGGGGTGGGGGCGGGGGCGGGGGGGGGGGAGCAGGAGGCTGCCAGTGGCCTAGCTTCAGTCACTGAATTCCAAAGCCAGTGTCCCTCTCCTCTGGGGCAGGCTGAGGGGGCTCCTCCCCTGCTCCCAGGGTGCTAACCTGCTCACCAGGGTGCTAACCTGCCTGTTCACCAGGGTGCTAACCTGCTCACCAGGATGCTAACCTGCTAACCAGGATGCTAACCGGCTCACCAGGATACTAACCTGCTCACCAGGATGCTAACCTGCTAACCAGGATGCTAACCGGCTCACCAGGATACTAACCTGCTCACCAGGATGCTAACCTGCCTGCTCACCAGGATGCTAACCTGCTCACCTGCTCACCAGGATGCTAACCTGCTCACCAGGATGCTAACCGGCTCACCAGGATGCTAACCTGCTCACCTGCTCACCAGGATGCTAACCTGCCTGCTCATCAGGATGCTAACCTGCTCACCAGGACACTAACCGGCTCACCAGGATGCTAACCTGCCTGCTCACCAGGACACTAACCGGCTCACCAGGATGCTAACCTGCCTGCTCACCAGGACACTAACCGGCTCACCAGGATGCTAACCTGCCTGCTCACCAGGACACTAACCGGCTCACCAGGATGCTAACCTGCCTGCTCACCAGGATACTAACCGGCTACCAGGATGCTAACCTGCGACCGGCAGGGGGCTTCCTCTGGTCCCCAGCAGACATAAACCAGCTGGCACTGCCCTTGCCGGGAGTTCCGGCCTCGGCTGCCACATTCAGGGAAGCTGGGCAAAGGGACTGGGAGGTGGGCGCCCCCCCCCCCCCCCCCCCCCCCGTACCTGAGGCCTCTGAGCCCCGCGGAGATCGGCAGATCGCTAGGGTTTGAGAGGTGTGGGTTTGGGGCTCTAGGAAAGGGCTTTCTCCTGTCCTCCAGGTGCCTCGGCCAGGACCCCCACATTAAAACGCTGGGGTGTTGGGCTGACTCTGTCCCGGGCCTCCCCTGGCTCAGCATTTCACCACCGCGTGTCCAGGCGCAGAGGAGAGGCGGGAGCGCACGGGGGGCACTGGGCACCGCCACCGGATCCGACTGGGCGTGCGGGTTTAGTGCTCCGTGTAGAGAGCCGTCTGGGAAGGCACGTGGATACTCTTTTAATCAGCTGAGCCATAGGCCACTGGCAGAATCCTGTTATCAGTAGATTTCTTATCTTTATCCACGTGCTTGGAGTGAGGAACAAAAAGAACTTTGACCCACCCAGCTCTGGATAGGCTAAATCTTGTACAAAAAATGAGCTTACCCAGATGCTGGTGAATAGGATTTGGGCACACCCGAAAATCCTTTTGTCATAAAATCCCTTTTGGAAGCCAATAAATACGCAGTGTTGTCTGAGGTGAGGTCACTGTCTCTCCATCAGAGGACCGGAAGCCACCCGGCAGCCAGCTTGAATCTATTCTGTCTCTTGTCTCTTTCTTTCTCTAATTTCCTTTTTTTTAATCTTTTATTTTATTTTATTTTTAATAAATCTTTATTGCTCAGATTATTACAATTGTTTGTCCTTTTTCTCCCCCATAGCTCCCTTCCATCCGATTCCCACCCCACCCTCTGCCCTTACCCCCTCCCCCCATTGTCCTCATCCATAGGTTATACCATTTTAATCCAGTCTCTTTCTGCACCCCCACATCCCTTTCACCCTGATAATTATCAATCCACTCCCTTTCTTTGCCCCTGATTCTATTATAGTCACCAGTTTATTCTGTTCCTCAGATTTTTAATTCACTTGATCTTCTTCCTCTTCTTAAGTAATGCCTTTCAGCATTTCATAGAATACTGGTTTGGTGGTGGTGAACTCCTTTAACTTTTTCTTATCTGTGAAGCTCTTTATCTGCCCTTCAATTCTGAATGATAGCTTTGCTGGATACAGTAATCTTGGTTGTACTTTCTCTAATTTCCTAATCCCCAGCTCCTCCCCTCAGGAACCTGTTGCTTTCCGTGCGGGACTCGGAAAAGGAAGAAACTCCCCACCCCACTCCCTCTGTCTGCCCGGGATGCTTCCTCCCTCTGTAGGTTAACATGTTCTTTAACCCCATGCTGCCCGGGTCTGTGGGGCCTGGACTCCGGCCCCTGTGGGTGTGAAGGTGGCGGTCAGCAGGGTCTGTCACGCGCATAGGGGAGGCCCTCGTGACGCCCAGAAGCAGAGAAGGAGCGGGCACAGCAGACACTCAGACACTTCTCAACTCACACACAGCCGGCGAGGCCCGCCCAACCTCTTTCAAACCTTTTAAAAAAAAGAAGAGGAAACAGGAAATGAAAAGTAGGTGTTCTTCCCTTAAAAAAAAATATTTTTATTGACTTCAGAGAGGAATGGAGAAGAGAGAGAGAGAAACGTTGATGAGAGAGAAGCATGGATCGGCTGCCTCCTGCACGCCCCGCATGGAGGATGGAGCCTGCAACCCGGGCCTGTGCCCTGACCGAGAATGGAGCCGTGGTGCTCAACCGCTGAGCCACGTCAGGCAGGCTCTTCTGTTTCGAAAACCAAAACCCCATTCCTCCTACACACATGGCTACACACTCCTAGGCACACCCCTTAAAACCCTTACTACTGTGCCCTTCAGACACACCCTTGCACACACACACCCTCACACACACACTCACACACACACACACGCAGCAGGGGCTCCTGCCGTGGAAAGTCTCAGAGAAAGCCGTTTCATTGGGATCTTTCTGTGAGCTCAAAGTTCGTTTCTCCATTTGGGCAAATCACATTTTCCAAATTGCTCTCACACGATTGATCGGAAGCCCGGGGACTGGCGGATCGCAGCCCCCGCAGTTTCGCCGGGGCTTTGTGTATTCACACCCTCCCTCCCCGGCAAAGGAGAGATTGAGAAATCCCTTTTAAACCTAGGGCTCTGACACCTACCAAGCCGGTTTTTCCAACGCAGGAGCCACTGACCCACTCCCGGTTCCTTTGATAGTCAGAGATCAAAGATTAATAAAGCAGATTAACGGCAGCTGCCGGGCCCTCGCACTCCCTGGCTCGGCGGAGCTGGCGCCGCTTTACAGGCGAGGAGACCGGCACGGGAGCCGCTACCCGATTCCCCGGTTACGCGCACACAGCACCCTGGGAAGCGGGAAGTGAGTGGCCAAGGAGTCTGCTATGGAGACATGGCTTTCTCCTTGGCTCCACTAGGACTGACTTGGTCCATTTTTTTAAAAAAATGTATTTTATTGATTTTTTTTTACTGAGAGGAAGGGAGAGGGAGAGAGAGCTAGAAACACTGATGAGAGAGAAACACCAATCAGCTGCCTCCTGCACACCCCCTACTGGGGATGTGCCCGCAACCAAGGTACATGCCCCTGACCGGAATCGAACCTGGGGCCTTTCAGTCCGCAGGCTGATGCTCTATCCACTGAGCCACACTGGTTTCGGCTGACTGAGTCCATTCTGGGGAGGCATTCCAAAATGCAAATCTTTACTGTCTTCCTTCAAGCATGGGGGGCGGGGGGGGGGGTTCCTGCTGCTGAGAAGCACCATTTAGGGGACCTGGCATCCAACGTGTGGGGCCCTTATGGAAAGGTGCACAGAATTTGGGGGGCTCTTGGATTTGGTTGGGCGGGGTGTTACAGCTTTCCTCTCTCAAACTTCCGACTGACATTTAGCATTTGCTCCGGAAGTCACGTTGACGGGCGATCACGTGCTTCTCCCCGCGGACTTTGGGGTCCTGTGGTGGCTCTCATCCAGCAGAACTTCCCTCTGAAGAACGAAGCACCAACATGACTTACCTGGGGTCCTGGGAGGCCTCTGGTTTAACCCATGCGCCGGGGTGAATGCCAGGAGCTCCTGTTCACTGGCACCGTCTATGTGCCACACACTTCAGGTCTCCGGCAATGCCAGCAGCATCCCAGTCTGACAGGAGGACATAGAGGCCCAGGGGGCCAGTACTTTGCAAAAAGTCACATGGCTGGCGAGTGGCCTGAACTCTGACCCCCGGTGGTGTGCACGAAGCACATTGTGCCTCCGTGTGTGTGTGTGTGTGTGTGTGTGTGTGTGTGTGTGTGTCCCTCGCCGGGACACAGCCCGGGGCGGCGGCACGGGAGGCAGACGTGTGCGCCTGCCAAGTCCTTGTTGAAACTCCTTTTCACCTCCCTCGTTTAGAAGATCCACGAGCTTGATTTCGAGAAGCAAATTAAGAGTGAAGAGCCCAGATTCCTGAAATATTCTAATTCGTGAGATATCAGAGAAATGCAAATTGAAACGACATCAGGAGAGCACTTTACGCTCATCAGAACAGCAAAAAATTAGGGAGGTGGGAATGAGGGAGGTGGAGTGTTGGCAAACTGCAGACGCGGGAGGGAGAGCGAGGCGCTGGGGCCCGGCCCAACCGGTCGGGCTGGCGCTCACACCCACCCTGTTTCTGCTTCGGAGCTGGCTCTTACTGCAAAGTGGGTGATCTTATCTGCACCCAGAAGGGTGCTGAGGACCCAGCGCTGGGGAGGGCGCCTGTGCCCACTCGGGGCTCCTCGGAGCAGGGCGGGCACGGCCACTGTGAGCTCCCAGGGCCTTTCCCTGCCCCTTCGCTGGTCCCAGTGCAGAGGCTGCAGAGGCTGCAGAGGCGCGAGCACGGGGGACGCGAAGAAGCTGACCCTTGTTGCCTAAATGAGTGCATTCACAGACGTGGGGAGGAAGGTCTAGCCCAGTGGTCGGCAAACTCATCAGTCCACAGAGCCACACATCAACAGGACAACGATGGACATTTCTTTTCAGAGCCACATTTTTTTAAATATATTTTATTGATTTTTGTATAGAGAGGAAGGAGAGAGGAATAGAGAGTTAGAAACATTGAGAGAGAGACATCGATCAGCTACCTCTTGCATACCCCCTACTGGGGATGTGCCCGCAACCAAGGTACATGCCCTTGACCGGAATTGAACCTGGGACCTTTCAGTCCGCAGGCCGATGCTCTATCCACTGAGCCAAACCAGTTTCGGCCAGAGCCACATTTTTTAAACTTAAACTTCTTGTAGCCCCACTTCTTCAACATAGACTCGCCTGGGCCTTGGTGTTTTGTGCAAGAGCCACACTCAGTGGGGCCAAAGAGCCGCATGTGGCTCACGAGCCGCTGTTGGCAGACCACGGGTCCAGTGAACAATGGAAAAGGCTCTGGTGACGACACAGAGGAAGGAAATGGGGCGTGTCCCCTCCAGGCCAGCCGCTCGCTAGATGGATCTCAGAGAAGCTCTCCCCCTGGTCCCCTGGTAAACCAGGGACCGACACGGGACATTCACGGGGAACAAGCAAGTCGCCGTGGAAGTCACTCGGAAGGATGGTCGTCAGCGGTGGGATCACCCAGAGCAGGCAGGCACCCCGTTCCGTAGAAGGCCAGAGAGCCAGTATGTCAGGGTCTCTGTGGCAGCCTTAGAGTATGTGCAAGTGGAGGGCGTGGCTATCCCCAGTAAGACTGTTTATGGATGCTGAAATTTGAATGTCATGCCATTTTAATGTATCACAAACTAGTACTCTCCTTTTGCTGCCTCCCTCCTACCCCACCAACCATTTAAAAAGCTTAGTTGAGCCAAAACTGGTTTGGCTCAGTGGATAGAGCGTCGGCCTGTGGACTGAGGGGTCCCAGGTTCAATTCCGGTCAAGGGCATGTACCTTGGTTGTGGGCACATCCTCAGTGGGGGGTGTGCAAGAGGCAGCTGATTGATGACTCTCTCTCACATCAATGTGTCTAAAACTCTCTCTCCCTTCCTCGCTGTAAAAAAATCAATAAAATATTTTTTTTAAATAAGTAAATAATAAATAAACATAAAAAGCTTAGTTGACAGGCTGTACAAAAACTGCGGTGGCCCACATCTGGCGCCCGGGCCCTATCGGTGTCTGTCTCCCCCAGGGACAACTTCTAACACACAGCCAACACAGGGTCTCGGGCAGGATGAGGGTGAAGGGCAGATGACGTTCAACCTAGCTTTCCAGGGGCAGACGAGTTTGCCCCATGCTGTCCCCATAATTAGTGGGCCCCCTTTTCCCCTCAAAAGTTCCAGGTCGAACGGTGAAGTATATGCAGCTCCCCAAGCTAAACCATCATTCTTTTTATATAAACTGAAAATATGTGCTCACCAGTGAGCCCCTAGCACAGGGCCAGGCGGTAAATATTTCAGACCTTGTGCCATACGATCTGCCGCTGCCACCGGAGAGCAGCCACAGGCAACACGTGAGCGAGCCAGCGTGGCCGCGGGCCCTGAGACTCGTGACGGACACTGACGCTGGAATCGCACGTACAGTTCACAGAATACGAAATATTAGCCTTCTGATGCTTTCCCCCTCGTTAAATATGTCACAGCCACTTTTAGTTTGTGGATGGTACAAACTGATCCGGTAATGGGCCGGATTTGGCCGGGGGCTTGTCCGTGCCTGTTCTGGAGTAATGCGGTACATGCTGCATACATGCCGGGTTTTGCTGAGGACGCACCCAGCTTAAAGGACACAGAAACACCTGAGTGAGGGCTTGGGAAGGAGGTGGGAGGGCAAAGGGTTTGGGAATGAGTAGGGGAAATAATGACGGAAGAGAGCCCAGCCAGTGTTGCTCAGTAGTTGAGTGTCAACTCATGAACCAAGAGGTCCCCGGGTCGATTCCCGGTCAGAGCACATGCCCGGGCTGCAGGCTAGATCCCCAGTAGGGGACATACAAGAGGCAGTGGATCAATGCTCCACTTTCTCTCTCCCTTCCCTCTCTCTAAAAATCTCTAAAAATCAGCTACCTTGGCGAAACCGGTTTGGCTCAGGGAATAGAGTGTCAGTCTGCAGACTGAAAGGTCCCAGGTTCAATGCCAGTCAAGGGCACATATGTTGGTTGCGGGCACATCCCCGGTGGAAGATGTAGATGTTCAAAGAGAACAAAACAAATGAAACAAACAGGCAATTATTAACATTGGGAAAAATAAAAAGTTGCAAGAGAAAGTATACTGATTGGCTAAGTATTGTATAGAACTTATGTGGACAGCCAAAACCGGTTTGGCTCAGTGGATAGTGTCGGTCTGCGGACTGAAGGGTCTCAGGTTTGATTCCAGTCAAGGACATGTACCTTGGTTGCGGGCACATCCCCAGTAGGGGGTGTGCAGGAGGCAGCTGATCAGTGTTTCTCTCTCATCAACGTTTCTAACTCTCTCTCTTCCTCTCTGTAAAAAATCAATAAAATATATTTTTTTTAAAAGTTAAGCATTTAGGGGGAACTGGAGTTCTTCTTTACAAAAGGATGTAGAAGGAATGATAGGATTTTAAAATTTGCTATTTTGCAACCCCCAAGGTATCGGACAAGGGCCATTGGTGGATGCTGAAAGCATGTAGTGGAAGGTTGAAAGGTTGTAGGGAGACGGGAAACGTGCCAAAGCATCATCAGAGATTACTTGCAAATTATAAAGAGGAAAAATACACCTTTTCTGTGGAGGGATCTTAACCAAGAGATCAAATAGCATCGCTGAAAGGGACACAACCAGGCATTCGTGTTCTTGATGGGGCACATTGAGACGCACCTGGCTTCACCTACCTATACCATGTTCTGGCCATTATGTCTAACCTGCTGTGATCATGTCTTTCACCTCACTTACAGAACACAGGCAAAGCAGGGAAGCAAGGCGTGAACTAATGATGCCACGAGGAGCCATCACACAAACCCAGATGGCTAACATTCTACACACTATCTGGCCCAGTCTTCTTAAAAAGTCCACATCTTAGATGGGGAGATGGTTCTAGAATTTAAAAGATTAAAAAACATAATAACAAAATGCAATTATGTGAAATTTAATTGGATGTTGGTTCAAGTAAATAGCTATAGCCGAAACCGGTTTGGCTTGGTGGATAGAGCGTCAGTCTTCGGACTGAAAGGTCCCAGGTTCGATCCCAGTCAAGGGCATGTACCTTGGTTGCGGGCACATCCCCAGTGGGCGGAGTGCAGGAAGCAGCTGGTCGATGTTTTTCTCTCATCAATGTTTCTAGCTCTCTCTCCCTCTCCCCTCCTCTCTGTAAAAAAATAAGTAAAATATATATATTTTTAAAATAGCTATAAAGACATGCTGGGGAATAGTTGTGGGAATTTAAGATGGACCTGATATTTGGAAATAATTGATCAGTGTTTTGGATGTGATAACGATATAAGGGTATTGTGAGCAGGTAGGAGAATGTCCTTGTTCTTAGCAGATGCAGGTTGGAAGTATTTAGGGGTGAAATGCCATGACCATTGCAACTTACTTTGAAATGGTTCAGCAAAAAATAGAGGGAGGGATAGACAGATAGATGGATAGGAAAAATAGATAAAGCAAATATGGCAAAATAGTTAAGGGTGTGGCTATGCTGATGTTCATTGTACTGTTACCCAATGTTGTCATAGTTTGAAATTTTCAAAATAAAAAGTTTAAACAACAATAAAGATTTATTTAAAAATAAATAATCAAAAACAAAAACAAAGTTTAAACATATTGTCAAAGAGAACCAGAAAATCATCATTTTGCAATCATCCTAGTAATAGTGAATTCAGCAAGAGTCCTCAATAGATTCTTTTTTTAAAATATTTTTATTGATTTCAGGGAAAGAGAGAGGGAGAAGGGAGGAGAGAGAGAGAGAGAGAGAGAGAGATCCTATATATTATCCTATATGATAAAGGGGGAATATGCAAATTGACCCTAAGGGCAGAAGGACCACTCGACCAGTCACCAGGAGGTGCACTGACAGGCTCCAATCGCCTGATGGCCGGCATCTGACCTACACAGCACCCACGTGCTTTATGCCTCCCGGGACTGCTCTCCAACTGTTCCCTTTGCTCCCTTCCTTCTGCGTTAGACCACTCCATCCTCGACTGGCTTCCGTTTTCCTTGTCCGTCTTCACACTGGCATTTCAGCACAGCGCTGGATAAGGCGTGTGACCTCAGCAATATCTTCCTGACCCATCATCTTCAGAAAGCATTTGACCAATGCCCAGAAGAGAGGAGGTGGTTGAGAACAGATTCTTTGGGGCCTAACGTGGAAGGGATATGAACCAACAAGCAAACCAGCCACGAGGACTTACACATCGCATTCCAAAGGAGGACTTTTGACAGCCAGCACCGAAAGCTGAAAGCCGGAAGCACTCGGCTGGGAGTCTCCCCCGGCCTTCCTGATTCTCTTCCTGAAGAATATCACATCCTCGAGGTTGTGTTTTCTGGTCTCCCCACTCCCCTGAACGCTTCTGGGACAAGGGACGGCCTCTGTGGTTTTGTCCCTGCGTGACTTCTCCAGTTTCCGCATACCAGCTCTGCCCGCTGCAGCAGGCATCCGAGGCCCCAGGAGCTGCCCGCACGGAATGCCTCAGCCTCAGCCTGGTCACAGAGAACAGCCCGGGGAGGTGGATGGGGCGGAGCTTCAGGGTCTGATAAACCTGGGACAGTGACGGGCTAGGTGACATTTTGGGGCAAGTATGTGACCCCAGGCAAGGCCCATGGCCTCCAAGCGTCAGTTTCTCCTGAAAAAAATGCAGATCACAAACCTGACTTCCTCCCCCCAAAACAAATGGGTGGATTGAGATGACGCAGACCTCCCTGCTTTGGCCAATGTTTTGAAACATGAGTGACCACCAGGGGCCATCTGTCCAGCCGTGTCCCCTAGATGCAGGGCAACCCCTGAGGGGGCAGGGGAAGGCCATCCATTCTGAATGCCTCCACTCTGTCCCCCCCCAAATCTCTCTAAACAGACTCAGGCACAATCTGGTTAACAAGAACGGCAGGCATCAGAGATGGGCTTGAAGGACTTAATACTGACTCCCCAGGAGGCTGTAAGAAGCTGGAGGCACCCATTACAGAGCCAGGCTGCCTGGTTCAAATCCCAGCTCCACCACCTACCAGCCCTGTGAGCTTGGGCAGGGCTACCTTCTACCTCGTCTCCGCACCTCGATTTCCTCATCTACACACCAGGAATGACATCAATGGCAACGACGGCAGAACGTTGCTCTGAGACTCGGATGAGTTAATGCGTCAATGTAGAGCACTTGGGTGTGCCTGCATCCCACTGAAGCGGATACATCCATACACCGCGAAATTAAGACGGCTGCCAGTTCAAGTAGGACACCTCATCAATGAAAACGCATATTGATTTCAGAAATATGAAACAGCCGCAACCGGTTTGGCTCAGTGGATGGAGCGTGGGCCTGCGGACTGAAGGGTCCCAGGTTCGATTCCGGTCAAGGGCACGTGCCTTGGTTGCGGGCACATCCCCAGTGGGGGTTGTGCAAGAGGCAGCTAGTCAATGTTTCTCTCTCATCGATGTTTCTAGCTCGCTATCCCTCTCTCTTCCTCTCTGTAAAAAGTCAATAATATATATATATATATATATATATATATATATATATATATATATATATATATTTTTTTTAATTAAAAAAGGAAATAAATGTGAAACAAACAGGTGTGTCTTCACGTGGGTGAAGTACAGTATGACTTTGGAGGCCTGGGGCAGAAATACATCAGCATTAGAGTTAGGGCTCAGATCCCAAGTCCGCCACCTGGGCGACCTCATACGCGATCCTTCAGCTCTCTGTGCCTCAGTTTCCTCCTCGGCACCTGCGGGCCGCATCACAGTACTCACCTCCCAGGACGAGGGGGAGTAAGCGCCCCAGAACTTAGAGGGCGTCTGGTGCAGAGGAGGCGCTGTCGTTGCTATTGTGGGAAAGTTATCCTGTGTCCAGGCTGGAGCGGGGCTAGGGGAGGGCGAGGGGGGCATGCCCAGCTCGTTCCGCGGCCAGAGGGTCCGGGCCGCCCCGGCCCTCCCAGCGGCGCGGACATCAGGAGGCCCAGGGACCCCGCCCCCGCCCCGCCGGCCGGTCCGCCCCGCCCCGCCGGGCCCCGCCCCCCTCGCGGCTCCCGCCCCGCGCTAGTCTCGCGCACTTTCCGGCCGGGACTCCGGCCGGCAGTTGGTTGGGCGATACCATCTGTCCAACTATGTGGGGGGAGTTAAAAGCCTACTCATCCATATTTTCCCGTTTTATAGATTTTCAGACCAGATGTTTATTCATTTTTAGTCTTCCCATTTTCTCTATCTTTTAAGATTCCTAGGAGGGAAACCGTGCTCCCCGGAGAGCGGGTCGTGGAATCTCCGAAAGGCGCGCCCCCCCTCCAACCGGGGAGCCGTGGGCGCGGCGACGGCCGTCGGGCGGAGGAGGCGGCCCCAGCGCCATTTTGTGGGAGCGAAGCGGTCGCCGGGCTATTCCTGCATCCCCGGCTGCTTGACTCTTCCTGTCGGGCCTCCTGTCAGCGGCCTAGCGGGTGAGTCGCGGCCTCCTCTCGCTAAGGACGGCCCGGGAGCCTCGGCTCCGGCCCGGCTGGGCCGGGGACGGACTCCGCGGCTGCGGCCCCCGCCCGGCCTGGCGCGGCTGTCAGCGGGGCCGGAGCGGGGACGCGCGGCCCGAGCCGAGGCTTGTCCCGGCCTGGGCACCCGGGCGAGGCCTGGTGCCTCGGTGCCGTGCCCTCCGCGGGGCACCGCCCGCTCAGGCCTGGCGCCCCGCGGGCCGCGCCGAGCGGCCGGGCCCTCGGCTGTCACGCACGGGCTTCTGGGAGGCCGCGGCCCGCGTCGCCCCGGACCCGTCGCCGCTGCCCTTGAGGCGCTCGTTGGGGGAGCCCCGAAGCCCCGAAGCCCCAGGACGAGGAGCAGAGAGGAGCCTCTGCCCTGTGTGTCCCCTGCGCCCGTTCGGTCCTGAGACTCGGCTGCTCGGCGCTTTCTTAGGGAACCGACTTCGCCACCTCTCCCCCCCCCTCCTCCCCCCACACACACCGCCGCCAGCCTAGGTCCTCCCCGGCCCCCCAACACCTTCGGCTGCTCCCCAGCACACACATCACGATTGCAATAAGCCAGTGGCTCGTTTGCTGTCTTCCTCTTGCCTGCCGCACCCCTTGTCACCGGCACGCCACCCGAAACCACGGGCTTCCCAGTGGCGGCACCAGACGCACAGTAGGCGCCCAGCAGACGTTCATTGAATGGATGAGAGCGAACGGGGCATCCCATTTTAATGGGACTTACCACCTTTGCCCCCTAAATATTTGGTTTTCAGGGGTAGCCAACCTGTATAAGGACCCAGAGAGCTGGGATTTTTCTGGAAGTCCTCGGACAATGGCAAGGGCGGTGACACTCAGCAGCCGGTTATAAGGAGAGACGGTTCCTTAGGACCCAAGTGTGAGTCACCTCTCTCTTTCCGTTTAAGAAAACCAGAAGATGTCGGAATACATTCGGGTGACGGAAGATGAGAACGACGAGCCCATTGAAATACCCTCCGAGGACGATGGGACAGTGCTGCTGTCCACGGTCACAGCCCAGTTTCCGGGGGCCTGCGGGCTGCGCTACCGCAACCCCGTGTCCCAGTGCATGAGAGGCGTCCGGCTGGTGGAAGGAATCCTGCACGCCCCGGATGCTGGCTGGGGAAACCTGGTGTACGTGGTCAACTACCCCAAAGGTTCGTGGCCACTTGGTTTTGTGGCAGTGACGCTCCAGTCCCTTCGTGTTTGTGTCTCCTTGTGCATCGTAGACGGCGGCCTCTTCTCCTGGTGCAGCGTCTCCTGTAACCCACGTGTTTCTTTATTTTTTTTAAAATATATTTTATTGATTTTTTACAGAGAGGAAGGGAGAGGGATAGAGAGTCAGAAACATCAACGAGAGAGAATCATCTATCAGCTGCCTCTTGCGCACCCCCCACTGGGGATGTGCCTGCAACCAAGGCCCTTGACCGGAATCGAACTCAGGACATTTCAGTCCCCAATCGATGCTCTATCCACTGAGCCAAACAGGTTTCGGCTAACCTACGTATTTCTTTAAATGTTACTTCCTATCAGACTAGTTTGTAAGACCACTAGTTTAAATGAGGGAAAACTGCAAGTCACAGAACTTTTTGTAAAAGTGAAAACTGTGCATTGAAGTATCTGAACAAGTGTTGCCATGTTGTTCAGACAGTGTATCCTTGTAGGACCATCATTTGTAACAAATGTGTCAGCGTGGGAGGACAGCGATGGGAGAAGCTGTGTGTGTGGAGGAAGGGCAGTATATGGGAAATCTCTCAATTTTGCAGTGAACCTAAAATTGTTCAAAAATGTCTAGTTTTTTTTAAATCTTTCATTCAGTTCTTTTGCCTTAATAATTTTGCTTTAAAAAATAACCTAAGGTTTTTTAATATGACAAAAATTAATGTGCCTTTGTTATTGGAAGTTTAGAAACCTGAAATTGCCCTCCATCTACAGCTAGAAATAAAACTTGCTATTTTTTTTTTTGGCAGATAGCTTTTAAGTTATAGGCATTAAAATAATTAAATACATTTTTCTTTTCCCTCAATGTATTTCAAAGTAGAGTGAAGTAGGATTATGTTTTGATACGCCCTCAGAGAGGGAGGATATATATTTGTAATCTGTGACACTGCAGAGCCAGAGGTCTGAGTCCCGGGTTTCCCCTCGATACTGTATTCTTTGAGAGCTGACATTACTCTTGGCCAAAAGTTGAAACACGTTTATGTTCTTAGAATAGAATCCTTTCGCTTCTCACTTCTAGATGTAGGAGGCAGCGTGTTGGGAGACGTGTTACATGCGAGTTCTAACAGGGTTCTGCTCGTTTTGTGTAGATAACAAGAGGAAAATGGATGAAACCGATGCGTCCTCAGCAGTGAAAGTGAAGAGAGCCGTCCAGAAAACCTCGGACCTGATAGTGCTGGGCCTGCCGTGGAAGACCACGGAGCAGGACCTAAAGGAGTACTTCAGCACCTTCGGCGAAGTGCTCATGGTCCAGGTGAGGGAGTCCATGTGGCCGCTTTCTTCTGTGAATGAGCTCCCAGGATTCCCGTTTGAGCGACACTGCCCTTCACACACAGTGCTTTTAATCTAAGATTCATAGATGTTAGATCTAATTTATCTTTGCGTTCTCAAACATTTGGTTGAAATTCTAATATGTAAAAGTCTTACTCTCTGCTATAAACAGGATCTAAACTCAAAACAGATTTATTCTTGGGGCTTTCTCTTGGCTTAAGTTTTAATTAAGGCACTGCATCCAGTTGAGGCCATTCACATCGTCAAAGAATTTTCCATTTGATGATGTGTCTGTGTTGTTTTAATAAATTTAAATGGATTTTTTTCCCTAGGTCAAGAAAGATATTAAAACTGGTCATTCAAAAGGGTTTGGGTTTGTTCGATTTACGGAATATGAAACCCAGGTGAAAGTAATGTCACAGAGACATATGATAGATGGACGATGGTGTGACTGTAAACTCCCTAATTCTAAGGTACTTTGCTTTTTTTCTTTCTTCGCTTTTTTTGCTTTTTCTGTTTCTGCTTCGGTAACTTTTGCTGACAAACTTCCTACAGAAGACACCATAAAATAAAATGTTAAATGCACTTGGAAGGTAGTGTCGGGATGTTTTCTTAGAACCTCTTGGCTGGTTAAAGCCTTGGGACCTTAATGCATGCTGAATATTTTAATATTTTATAATGCATGCTGAATATTTTAATATTTTATAATGCATGCTGAATATAATATTTAGTTTAATATCCCTCTAAACTAAACTTTGTTAGCAAACTTACATAGTTACATGTTAACACGTGAAGATGATCAGAGTGCGGTAGGTAACCTTGTTAGAAAATCCCAACTTGTTCCAAGCAAGACTTGCTTATTTGGAACTGTATTATTATTTTGCCAGGACATTGATCAGTCATTGACTTTCCTAGATCCAAATAAACTTAAAACTGTATTTGTCATCAAAGTCTTACAAGGAGGAGGAGTGCTAATGCAAAAAAATAAAATGTACTTATTTTAATGGCTCACCTGAGGTCCAAGACAGCCAGGTTCTGTTACATCCTCCACCACAATGCCTTTTCCGTTGCTCATAAAATATTTCTGATTGTTTTTCCTGCCTTCGAATTTGCTCAGCAAAGCCCAGACGAGCCTCTGAGAAGCAGGAAGGTGTTCGTTGGGCGCTGTACAGAGGACATGACGGCCGACGAGCTGCGGCAGTTCTTCTGCCAGTACGGAGAGGTGGTAGACGTCTTCATCCCCAAGCCCTTCAGGGCTTTTGCCTTCGTTACCTTTGCCGATGATCAGGTATCTTCCTCTTAAACTTTTATCCCAGCTACTTGGGTAATTGGAACATTTCCCATCCAGCTAATTGCCATCTATAACTAAGCTTGCTGACCTTATAAGCTGTGCAGGGTATATGGACCTAGGTGTCTGTGATAGATGTCTTAATACTTCTTAGTATGTGGGGTTTAACCTGGAGTGTTCTATATCTTTAGGAAGTAAACTGAAAAATTCTTACTGCCATTACTAAAGCTAAAGGCTATTTTGAGTTTAAATGAAATGAGCATTCCTTGTTTATTTTTCCTTCAGTTTAGATAATGGCTTGAAATCTAAGTTTTATTGCTACTCTGAAGTATAAGTCAGTGGTTTAATGGCCTGTATTTACACCCCTTATTGTCTTGTAGGTTGCCCAGTCTCTTTGTGGCGAGGACTTGATCATTAAAGGAATCAGCGTACATATATCCAATGCTGAGCCTAAGCACAATAGCAATAGGCAGTTAGAAAGAAGTGGAAGATTTGGTGGTAATCCAGGTGGCTTTGGGAATCAGGGCGGCTTTGGTAACAGTAGAGGGGGCGGGGCTGGCTTGGGAAATAACCAAGGTGGCAACATGGGCGGGGGGATGAACTTCGGGGCTTTCAGCATTAATCCAGCGATGATGGCCGCGGCCCAGGCAGCGCTGCAGAGCAGCTGGGGCATGATGGGCATGCTAGCCAGTCAGCAGAACCAGTCAGGCCCGTCAGGTAACAACCAAAGCCAGGGCAACATGCAGAGAGAGCCAAATCAGGCCTTTGGGTCTGGAAATAACTCGTATAGCGGTTCTAATTCAGGGGCAGCCATTGGGTGGGGGTCAGCCTCGAATGCAGGGTCAGGCAGCGGCTTTAATGGCGGCTTTGGCTCAAGCATGGATTCTAAACCTTCCAGCTGGGGAATGTAGACAGTGGATGACGGTTGGTTGTATAGACTGGTGGGAATTCAAATTTTTCTAAACTCATGGTAAGTATATTGTAAAATACATATGTACTAAGAATTTTCAAAATTGGTTTGTTCAGTGTGGAGTATATTCAGCAGTATTTTTGACATTTTTCTTTAGAAAAAGAGGAAGAGTTAAAGGAATTTTATAAGTTTTGTTACATAAAGGGTTGAAATACTGAGTGTTTGAAAGTGAACTGCTGTTTGCCTGATTGGTGAACCAACACACTACAATTGATATCAAAAGGTTTCTCCTGTAATATTTTATCCCTGGACGCGTCAAGTGAATTCTTTGCATGTTCAAAATGGAAACCATTAATTAGAACGACATTCTTTTCTTTTAATTTGAACCCCACCATATGGATTTTTTCCTTAGGATCATCTCCTTTTCGGAGATCATGGTGTCACAGTGTTTGGTTCTTTGTTTCTGTTTTTTAACACTTGTCTCCCTTCATGTGCAAAAGTACAATATGGAGCCTTCATTTAATCTCTGCAGTTCATCTCATTTCAAACGTTTATGGAAGGAGCACTTCATTGAAAGTAGTGCTGTAAATACTCTGCCGTAGGAATACTCTGTCTACATGCTTTCTCATCCAAGATTCCGTCATCACACCGCACAGGCTGCGTCTCTGACGGTGGGTGTCCCATTTTTATCCGCTACTCTTTATTTCATGGAGTATCAACGCTGTGAACGCAAGGCTGTGATATGGACCAGAAGGCTGTTTGAACTTTTGAAACCTTGTGTGGGATTGATGGTGGTGCCGAGGCATGAAAGGCTAGTATGAGCGAGAAAAGGAGAGAGCGCGTGCAGAGACGGTGGTGCAAAATGGATATTTTTTAACTTGGCGAGATGTGTCTCTCCATCCTGTGGCTTTGGTGAGAGAGTGTGCAGAGAGCAATGATAGCAAATAATGTACGAATGTTTCTTGCATTCAAAGGACATCCACGCCTGTTGGAAGACGAAGTGAGTTTTGTTCTTAGGTAACCCACATTAGTTGAATGTGTTAAGTGAAACGATACTTGTATTTCCCCTACCCCTTTGTCAACGGCTGTGAATGCTGTATGGTGTGTGTTCTCTCCTGTACTGATCTGTAAGTGTGGCCATGTGAACTGAAGCTGGTGGGTTGAGAACATGGACTGAGCTTGTGGTGTGCTTTGCAGGAGTACTTGGAAGCAGAGTTCACCAGTGAGCTGGGGGTGTCTCAAAGAAGGGTGGAAGCTCTAATGTCTGTTAGCTACCCCTAAGAATGCTGTTTGCTGCAGTTCTGTGTCCTGTGCTTGGATGCTTTTTATAAGAGTTGTCAATGTTGGAAATTCTTAAATAAAACTGATTTAAATAATATGTGTCTTTGTTTTGCAGCCCTGAATGCAAAGAATTCATAGCAGTTAATTCCCCTTTTTTGACCCTTTTGAGATGGAACTTTCATAAAGTTTCTTGGCAATAGTTTATTTTGCTTCAAATAAACTTATTTGAAAAGTTGTCTCAAGTCAAATGGATTCATCACCTGTCATGCATTGACACCTGATACCCAGACTTAATTGCTATTTGTTCTTGCATTGCCCAAAGTGAAAAGTCGTTTTTCTTTTTAAACCTAGTTTTTAATAAGTCTGGGTGCCGCACCTAAAATGGTAAGCAGTACGCTCCAGCTTCCCTCAGTGCCTCCGTGCATCTGGGCGATGTTCTGTTTACCTCCACTGGGAAATCATGCCTCCTGAAATCTTATTTGGGGGAGTGGGCAAAACAGTGTTCATTCTTTTTAAATGCTTTGTAGCAAAGCATATCAATTGGAAGGGAATATTAGCACCTTTTTAGTTTGGTATTTGAAAAGTGGAATTAATTGCAACGGGGATAAAAGTAGAAGAAACCACAAATTATCTTGTGCCTGAAATCCATTAAGAAGCTTGATAGCTTTAAGAACTATCAGGGTGTGGTGGGTGTCTGTGAAAGTGTTAAGTGAAATGGGCTTTGTCCTCCCGAGGTGGGGGTAATATGGTCATGCCGAATAAAGTCGTTTACAAAACTCGGATTAGACTCTCACGATGCATTGTTAAGTATGTAAAAGCAATAATATATGGATTGTTGTACTTTTATGGAACTATGCTATGAGAGTTGAGCTTGTTTTCCAAAGGGAGAATGTAACAGTTCTTGTGTTGATAGTTTACCTAATGCCCTTATCTCATTAGATTATGATAAATAGGATTTTTGCAAGTTACATGTTTTAAACTTTTATAAGTGAAGTCATCCTTTAGACTTGTGATCCCCACTTTGTTTCATTCAGTTTCCTCTGTAAAAGGATCTTGCAGTTGTTTAAATTTTTTTTTTCTGCATCTAAATTGCATGATTTCCAAACCCTGTACCATCTGAATTTTGCATTTTAGCACTTGCACTATTACTCAGCAGCAGTAACATGGTAACACTTAAAATGGTATTCGGGGACCTCCAAAGACTAAACTGACAAGCCTTCAAGGAGCCCGGGGTAAGTTAACTCGTCGATGGCATGGTTTTAATCCCTCTTTGCACTTGTTAAACCTAGTAATTGGTCTGAGAAGGCTTTCGATGTTGAGTAGCCTTCTGTTAATATGTTTGTGGTAATACATAGCTATGGGCATTTAATTCTATCCTAAAAAATTTTTTTTTGAAGTTTAGAAGTAAACTATTTGGCAAAGATTTGTTTTTAACATCTATTTGGTCATCTAACTGCATTCATTCTAAACATTTTTTGAACCAGTTGAATAAAAATTTTTGTTGCCACCAGTTTAGTGTCTGGAGTCTTACTGGAAAAACAGTTTCCTTTTGATATGTGACAAAGGTGCTGTAAAGTTACCTTTAACAAGTGAGTCTCAGAAGCTGCACTCTATATGCACAAGAGAAATTGGGACAAAACTCACAATGAATGTCTAAATAACGGTAACTGGCTAGAGTGAAAAGCTTTGTTAGATGTTAGCTATTAAAACTTTTTAGGAAGGACTAGCCAACTAAAATGAGATATTTTTAAGGTTAAGTCAGAGCTTAAATTTTGTCCTTAGGAAAAAGAAGTTAACCACTTAATTCGGAAGATGTATGTGATAATTAGAATAATTTTTTGTTGTTGAGTACTAGGACAATAGCTCTTACTTGTGTTTTCGGGTTCTATACTTAGGTATTGTGTGATCTGTGGTCTGTTGTTTGGCTAAGTGTGACCCTGTTTTACATGTTCATCGTTAAGGAGGGAAAAAAAAACAGGTTTATCTATAATACCACCATTTACTTCTGGTGTCATTTCATCTTATGGAAATGCCACATTTAATTCCACTGTCTTCTGGATCTGAACGTTAATTAGGGTATTTCTAAGTGCTGGGAACATGCCTGACTTAAGTTCTTAGCATTGGAATTACTAAGTTAAAGACCGCATGTTTTTAAGGCTTTTGAAATACATGGCAAAATTTTCCTTTAGAAAGTTTGTGTTGTCTTTGACAGTGTGAATAGTGCTATTCCGTGTGTTCATTTTGTCTACCAATTTGATAAGTGCAAAATTCTATCACTGTTTTTGTGATTCTGGTTTTTAACATGGAAATTAGTACCTAGGCCAGGGGTGGGCAAACTTTTTGACTCAAGGGCCACAATGGGTTCTTAAACTGGACCGGAGGGCCGGAACAAAAGCAACCTGACCATGCTGGCACTCTCCTCTTGGGCTGCTGGTGAAGGAGCGGAGGGGAGAGCAGGAGAATCCTCCGCTCTTTCGGCTCCTCGGGCCGGATAGAACAGTTGAACTGGCCCACGGGCCATAGTTTGCCCACAGAGTAAGAATAAGTCAAAAAATACTCAAAGCATGTACAGGCAATTTCCAGAAACACAATAAAAAAGCCAGCACGGAAGTACTGGACTTTGTGAGTGATGCAGTGCAGATCTGACCAGCGAGTTTCTGTTGCTCTGGCCAAGACCAGCATCGCTGTGGTTTATGCCCTGGAACCAAATGTAAAGGGGGGCACACTGGCCAGCCTCTCACTGGAGTTGGGGTTTGATTTTTGGGGCGACAATGGCTGGGCTACTGTTTCTCGGGTCACATTGCTGCTGAGACCTTTTACAGGCATTTTTTTTGAAGGAATTATTTACTGATTGAAAACATACGAATTAAAAGTTATTCATTATTCTCTTGATCCAGGGAATATAGTTAATGACTTTTGTGTAGACCCCATACACTTGTGCTGCCCCACAATTAACGGAGCCCCAGGACACTATTCCCCCCACAAACCACCTCTGGGTCTCATTGTGGAGGAACGCGAACGCCCCTCCGCTGTCGCCCCCGCAGCTGTCCTTGCCCCCGCGCTCCACGCCCGCACACAGCATGTTGTCGGTCACCCTCGGGTGCAGCGGCCGCTTCTCGTAGGCAGCGGCACATTTTTGATGGTCCACAATCGGTATCTCGACAAACTGCAGATTTCTGGCAAGAAAACCGCTTTGGGTTAATCCCCACCCGGATACAGTTCCAACGGTGTCTGTCCTCATGAAGGACTCGGCGTCCTCTCCCGGCAAGCAGATAGGCATGATGTTGCTATTGATTGCAACTTTGTCCTGCAGTTTAATCAGTGCTATGTCGTTGTCGAAGCCGGCCCCGGGCCTGAAGCCTTCGTGGACGAAGATGGCCTCGGGCCGGGCTTGTGTGTGGTGAGGGGACCCTCTCCTCAGGGCCCCCATGCGGACGTCCAGGGAGGAGGCGTCTGCGCTCCGCCCGTAGACGGCGTGGGCAGCCGTTAGGATCCAGCTGTCGGACACGAGGGCACCGGCCGCTGTCGTGTCGCTGCCCGACAGCAGGACTTGCCACGGAAAGTCGCCGAGCTTGGCATTTTGGCCTCCGTATATCCGCCCTCCGGCGGTGCGGGCTGACATTCCACACACTGGGGAAGAAGCAGAAAGGCAGAGCCGGTGTAGAGACCAGTGGTGCTTCTCTGCACTCGCCACTTTGGGCTGGTTCATATTTCACGTTAACCCAAAATGGTGTCACAAGTTGGTGGGTGCCCACCTGACCGCCAAGTGCGGCTGCCAAGCACATGGTTCAGAGGCCCCGGGGGTGGTTCTCGGCGCCTCAGAAAGTGAGGTGGGTAACCCTTCTTTGAGAAACTACATTTGTTTTCCAAAATAAAAGGTCTACACCAGGCGTGGGCAAACTAGGGCCCGCGGGCCGGATGGCTGTTCTAAACTATTGAAATACAAATTTTAAAAAAAGACCGTACCCTTTTATGTAATGATGTTTACATTGAATTTATATTAGTTCACACAAACACTCCGTCCATGCTTTTGTGCCGGCCCTCCGGTCCAGTTTAAGAACCCATTGTGGCCCTCAAGTCAAAAAGTTTGCCCACCCTTGGTCTACACAATTGGAGGGATTATTTAATAGGGCAAGCAGGAGTTGTCTTGAGCTGATGCGTTGGGTGATGAGACTAGGAAGTGAGAGGAAATAACCTTTTCATTGCTTCTGTTACCCTGCTCTAAAATGGGGCGGTTACCATGTGGTTCTGTGAAAGCAGGAATTAAGGTCACTGTCATAGGATTGGCAAAGTTAATTTAACCTTTGAACATTTAAATGCTTTAAAGATTAGGATGTCGCAGCGATAGCCGGGACCCTTCAGGTTCAGAAATTGTTTTTCATCCAGTTGATTCTTCCAAACACTAAGTTTTACTCTATATTACTAAGAAAATGCACTCATTAACGTACCAAATGTTTCCTATTGTGGCAGAATACTTGCATTGAAACTTGTAAACGTGGTGTCAGCTAAAATCAAATAACTAACTTAAGCCAAATAACACAGGGATAATGAATATATTATTACCTTTCTGATTTTTTTAATATCTATTCAACTATATCTTCAGAGCCAATTCTGGTTAAAAAAAAATTTAAGTACTATTAAAAGGCAAATTGCATTAATGTTTAAAAACTAGATGTCATCGAAAACAATTGCTTAGGGAAATAATGAAGTTATTAGCTTTGGGTTTTAATAGCATTTTTAACAGGGAAGAAAAGTAACAACAGAGGAACTTAGGCTTATAAATGTATAAATGGTTCAAGATAATTTAAAAAATCATTTAATTTTTTATGCTTGCCTAGTTGTAAGGCCAAAATAATCAAATGACTGATGCAGTCAGCACCTAACAACCTCTCCATGTGGAAGGGGGATAATGAGAACGTATTATTTGGAAATAATAACGCGGTCTCAGAGCCAAGTACCCCAGTTCCATTTCTGCCTACCACAGCTAAAGCTCTGCTATTGTCTCCGGCGCTCTGCTCTCCATCAATTACCAATCTCTGGTACCAATGTGTCCGTACCAGGCTCGCAGGCCGGGAGTGATTGTCCTCCTCTGGAGCTCGTCCAGAACCCATCAGCCTCACACACATATTTACCTGCAAATCATTGGAAAAGCAAGCTGTTTAACTGCATGTATACGGTGGTTGTCATTTGCTTGAATACCCCCTTAAAAAATGTTGATTCTTGAGCATCGGTGGGAAATGGAGGTGTGTGAATAACCATTTTACATGATTTCATAAGGAGGAGGTCTCTGCATTACCATGTTTGCTTGCAAAGTGGAAACCTTTTAGATGTGTAACTTGAATATGTATCAAGATCTCAAGTGCTTAATGATAAGGTTTTGACTTGTTAAATTAAACCATTTGGAATATATTGTGTGTTTGTAGTAGTCATTTACCAGCTAAGATCTGTTTTCAGATTCTTGCAAATTGACATTAAAGTCACTTCAGCTGTAATATTTCACTTAGCTGGTGGGAGAAGTGCCTTTTAATCTCTTGTCTGGCCTTAGCCAAAACGTGGGCTAAAGTTTCTTTTCAGCCGGTGAGGGCGGGCTTGGGCTCCAAGCAGCACCCACCCCCCCATCCCCGCTTGGAGCCGCGTGCTCACCGTCCCCTCTGGTCATTGTGTAGAAGGTCTCATTGCAGCGGTACTGGACCTCAGCTTTGTACACGGTCACCTCGGGGCCTGTGAGGTACTCCACGCGGCCATTGGGCAGGTCCTCGGGAGGGCCGCAGTCCACAACTGAGGAGCGGGAGGGATGGAGTCAGGTCCGCTTGTCCTCCTAGCATTACGGAGGCGTGAGGCCTTTCCTAAGGGAGGGGCTGGAACCACGCGGCGGGCTCTCTGACAGCGAGGGCCGCAGCCACAGGGAGGGCACAGCCTGCGCTTCTGGCTCCACCCAAAAGGCCGCTCAAAGGCAATACAAAGCTGTCGGGGGCTCAGCTTGTTCTGATCCCTTTCCTAGAGTGAGCTTACTGTTCCTGTCAGAGAAAGGAAGGTAGAGAGAGAGACATGGATCGGCTGCCTCCCGCACGCCCCAGCCGGGGATGGGACCGCAGCCTGTGTGTGTGCCCAGAGCAGGGTCAGACCCACCGCCTTCTGCTGTACACATGGTGCTCCAACCAACTGAGCCCCCCAGGCCAGCGCTCGTGAATGGAACTTTTTAGACCTGGAAGTCCTTGAAATTGGATTAGAATTCACACTTGGGACATTGCTAATATGAAGTAACTAACCAATTTGTGAGACAGTGCTAAAAGTTCACACAGCCAAAATGGGTTTGGCTCAGTGGATAGAGCGTCGGTCTGCGGACTGGAGGGTCCCAGGTTCGATTCCGGTCAAGGGCATGTACATTGATTGTGGGCACATCCCCGGTAGTAGTAGGTGTGCAGGAGGCAGCCGATCGATGTTTCTCTTCCATTGATGTTTCTAACTCTATTCTCCCTTCCTCGCTGTAAAAAAATCAATAAAACATATTTTTTTTAAAAAAAGATTGACTTAAAAAAGAATTGGTGGGAATGTAACTTTTTTAAAAACTATTTTTTAAAATATATTTTATTGATTTTTTACAGAGATGAAGAGAGAGGGATAGAGAGTTAGAAACATCGATGAGAGAATCATCGATCAGCTGCCTCTTGCACACCCCCTACTGGGGGTGTGCCCGCAACCAAGGTACATGCCCTTGACCGGAATCGAACCTGGGACCTTTCAGTCTGCAGGCTAACGCTCTGTCCACTGAGCCAAACCAGTTTCGGCGGAATGTAACTTTGTTATATAAAAATATTTAATTCCCCCATGCATTTTGTAGAAACCCTTACACAAAATATGCAAAAATACACCTACAAGGGTGTTAACTACAGCAAGAGCATGTAACAGTAAAAAAAAAGGGGGGGGGCTATGAGGGAGGACAATGATTATTAGATTAAATAAAAGCATGGTGTGATGAAATGCTATACCGTCATTAACAAGAATGAGAGACTCTATTAATACCTAAACTGGTGTGGAAAGATAACCCAACAAGATGGAGAAAAGCAACTGCAATCATTAAGTATCCCATTTTGGTTAAAAAAACAAACACAATAATCCTAGCAGGATTGGCTCAGTGGATAGAATGTCAGCCAGTGGACTGAAGGGTCCCAGGTTTGATTCCGGTCAAGGGCACATACTCAGGTTGCAGGTTCAATCCCCAGCCCTGGTCAACCAATCGATGTGTGTGTCTCACATCAATGTTTCTGTCTGTCTCCTCCTACTCTCAAAAACAAAAACCAAAAAGATGGGAACCCACCCAGGAGCACACACACCCTCCCCTTCCCCTTCCTCTGCTTTCCTGCCTTCCCCCCACCCCCACCCCCACTCCCCAGCACATGGCCTCTGCCTTTCTCCTAAGCTCCAAGGGCCCTTCTGCCTCTCCCTTCCTATGCCCATTTCTTCCTCGGATCGCTTCTTCCTCTCTATAATGGTTTTAATGGATTTTTATTGATTTCAGAGAGGGAGGGAGAGGGAGAGAAAGAAACATCAATGATGAGAGAATCATTGATTGGCTGTCCCTTTAATGCCCCATTGGGGATTGCGTCTGCAACCTGAAATACTAGTATTCCCTGACCGGGAATTGATCCTTGACCTCTTGGTTCATGGGCCAACGCTCAACCACTGAGCCTGCCAGCCAGGCTGTGTAATTTTCTAATTAAACTGTCTTATAGTTTGAAAAAATGAGCATATAATAGTGAAATACTTTAATATATATAACATAGGAGATAAAGAATATGAAGGAATAGACCCCAAACTCTTAGTGGTAGTTTAGGGATTTGGTCAAGAGTGGCTTTAACTATATGTTTTTGTAAATTTATATATGTTCCAATTAACGTGTATTTTATAATTGAAAAGTTATTTAAGATTTGATACATGATGCTGAAACTGGTTTGGCTCAGTGGATAGAGCGTTGGCCTGTGGTCTGAAGGGTCCCAGGTTGGATTCTGGTCAAGGGCATGTACCTTTGTTGCGGGCACATCCCCATTAGGGGGGTGTGCAGGAGGCAGCTGATGGATGTTCCTCTCTCATCGATGTTTCTAACTCTCTACCCCTCTCTCTTCCTCTCTGTAAAAAATCAATAAAAATATATAAATTAAATTTAAAAAGATAAGATACATGATTTTTAGTTCTATCTACCATCTTGTACACGTGTTTTATACTTAGAAAAAATATTTTTAAAGATAGCACATTTAAAAGCAAATAATTGCCCTGGCCAGTGTGGCTCAGTTGGTTGAGTGTTACTCCATGCATGGAAGAGTGTTCAATCCCTGGTCAGGGTGATGTTTCTCTCTCTCTCTCTCTCTCTCTCCTCTCTCTCCTCTCTCTCCTCTCTCTCTTCCTCTCTCCCTCCTTCCTCTTTCTCGCTCTCCCTCTCTTTCCCTCTCCCTCCCTCCCTCCCCTTCTTCTCTCCCTCAAATCAATTAAAAGGAAATAATTATCCTACTAGCTTGGTCTCATTTTAACCTCAAGAGTGCACTGAGAGCCCGGAGAAGAGAAGCAGATTTGGAATTCTATCCCCGAAAAATAGCATCCTTTTTGCAAAGGGCCAGAAGCAGCAGCAGAAGCTGGGGGGTTGTCATGTGACCGTACTGCTGCATTCTGGCATAGGTTGGTCCCAAGATCCATCCTTTTGACAGACCGCAGTAAATGACCTCAGGGGCAAAAGACCCTAAAGAGGAAGGGAAAAGGTTACTTTCCTTGTTTACATCAGAACATCACTCCCCAAACCTACGCCCCACAGTAGTTAGTTCCTCTTCTAGTGTTTCACCAGATGCTCCCGAGGGGGCGATACTCCCCATGACGGAACGCGCAGCCCAGCTCTGGCTGCGTGCAGGGGCCAGGGGCCAGGGGGCTGCTGCGTACGCCACCTGTCAAGTGCATTGGCATTTTAGGATCAAATGCTGATTCTCCACCGTCTCTCTTTTATACGAAGTGCCATGGGGAGGTGGTCAGAAGGGGGTGAGGCCAGCCTCGGGGACACGGAGCAAATAAATGTGTCTGGTCTCCTAGCCTGCGGCCCTCGCCGGAGGAAAGCTACCCCAGTGCCCAGTGTTCGTGGCTGATCGCGCTTACAGAGAGGCATTTTTTAAAAGTCCTCCCCGGACAACAATTTTCCACTGATTCTTAGAGAGAGTGGAAAAGGGGCGGTAAGACAGAGAAATAGCGGAGTGAGAGAAACATTGGTTGCCTCCTGCATGTGCACCAACCAGGGCCCAGGCTTAGGGAGAAGCCTGCAGCCAAGGTATGTGCCCTGGACCGGAATCGAACCCGGGACCCTTCCCTTCTGTCCACAGGCCGACGCTCTATCCACTGAGCCCAGTCGGCTAGGGTACAGAGACTTTTTTTTTTGACAAACTGCAATAGCGTTCTAAAGTGAATAGAGCGTTGGCCTACGGACTACAAGGTCCCAGGTTCGATTCCGGTCAAGGGCACGTACCTTGGTTGCGGGCACATCCCCAGTGGGAGGTGTGCAGGAGGCAGCTGATCAATGTTTCTCTCTCATCGATGTTTCTAACTCTCTCTTCCTCTTCCTTCCTCTCTGTAAGAAATCAATAAAATGTTTTTTGGTTTTTTTTAAATAAAACCAGCCGAAACCACTTTGGCTCAGTGGATAGAGCGTCATTCTGCGGACTGAAAGGTCCCGGGTTCGATTCCGGTCAAGGGCATGTACATTGGTTGTGGGCACATCCCCAGTAGGGGGTGTGCAAGAGGCAGCTGGTTGATGTTTCTCTCTCATCGATGTTTCTAGCTCTCTGTCCCTCTCCCTTCCTCTCTGTAAAAATAAAATATTTTTTTAAAATAAAATAAATGAAACCAGACTCGGTGAGAGAAGATGCTTCAAAGGAGAGAAGGGTGGTTTTTTAAAAATCAGCACCGGGGCAGGTGTGCAGTCCAAGGAGCTGCGGAGAAGAGCCCGCCCCAAAAGTCTGCAAGGTGGCAAAGTGTCACCATTTCCTGGTGTCGCCCTGCACACCCCCCCGGACTGCCCTGCACACCTCCGTCATTCCCTGTTATTACTTTGCTCCGCGGGGACTCTGTGACAATTCTGAAGAACATAAAGGGGACGTGCTAATCTCCTACCTGTGCCCCTCAAGCTACTCGCTAAGCATTTTTTAAAAAATCATCCTCCCGTTCCCTTAACAGTGGCCGCTATTTATAACTTTGCAGGATACACGACTTCCCAGCGCCCTTTCATTGTTTGGGGCCCGGGAGTTGTTCCGTTAGGTCATCCTAAGAATAAAAATTCTCCGTAGCCATCCCTCTCCTCGGCAAACATATTTTTCTTTGTCATAGACGACACACCCAGGCTGACAACAGCCGTTTATTGCTCTCCTGCTCCGTATCTGCTGACATGAGTGTGCGCACATTTGAAAACCTCCCGGATCCCGTGCGCTCACAGTTGGAATTGGAATCACTCACACGCAGAAGCTCGTGGCCGGCCGCGCACACCACGGAGAAGCGGTCCTTCAGGACGTACTTGGCTTGCACGGGCGAGATGTGGCCGTTAGGTGGCGCCACCGGATCGGGGCAGGGCCGAGCTGCGCACAGGAAACCAGGCTGAGGGTGCTGAGGGGCCTGATCTGAGGCTCTTGGTTTATAAAGGGGACACTTCACAGGGAAAGAAAGCTGGCCCTGAGTCGGGGAGCTCTTCAGACTTAAAACCAAAGGCGGGCGGCACATTCGGTTGCATGTGGTGCAAATTAGGGCGTGCGGCCCGGCCTGGGCTTCAGCCAGAGCTGTGTGGGAAGCCAGGCAGGCCTGGCCGGTGTGGCTCAGTGGCTAGGGCGGCCGCCTGTGGACTAAAGGGTCCCCGGTTCAATTTCAGTCAGGGCACAGGCCCGGGTTGCGGGCTCGATCCCCGGTGTGGGGCGTGCAGGAGGCAGCCAATCGATGGCTCTCTCTCATCATGGATGCTTCTCTCTCTCCCTCTCCCTTCCTCTCTGAAATAAACATATATTTTTATTTTTGTTTTTCTTTAAATATATTTTGTTGATTTTTTTTTTACAGGGAGGAGGGGAGAAGGATAGAGAGTTAGAAACATCGATGAGAGAGAATCATCGATCAGCTGCCTCCTGCACACCCTCCACTGGGGATGTGCCCAAAACCAAGGTACATGCCCTTTGACCAGAGTGGAACCTGGGACCCTTCAGTCCGCAGGCCAATGCTCTATCCACTGAGCCAAACCGGTTCGGGCAAAGTATTTTTTTTTTTTTTGAGAGGGGGGGGGAACTAGGCATGGCTCAGTTTGACTCAGTGGATAGACTATCAGCCTGGGGACTGAAGGGTCCCAAGTTCCATTCTGGACGAGGGCACGTGCCCGGGTTGCGGGCTTGATCCTTAGGGAGCATGGGGGGGGCAGCCAGTCAATGATTCTCTGTCATCATTGTTTCTCTCTCTCTCTCTCTCTCTCTCTCTCTCTCTCCCTCTCCCTCTCCCTCTCCCTCTCCCTCTCCCTCTCCCTTCCTCTCTGAAATCAATCAAAACATGTTTTTTAAGTAGCTGACTCTGTTTGGTCAAACATTTAGTTACCTCACCGCTAACGCATTGGCAGATCCAGACCCAGTGAGTTCTCAGCCTACACAGCCCGCAGGCTGGAGGTTCCCCGCCCCCCCCCCCCCCCCCCCGTTAGCCGCCCCGGGAAGAGACGGAGCGCCCAGCTTCCTGCCGGGGGGCCCCCCTCACCGGTGCTGGTGTAGTGGACCTTCCAGCCTGTGTGGTCCCCCGACTGGTCAGTGACAAAGGTCAGGGTCATGGAGTTGCTCTTGGTTTCGATCCTGCTGGGCAGCGTCTGCCCACAGAAGGGGCCGAATTCCTCCCGGTCGGTCTGGATCTGAAAGGAGGGGGGCCCGGTCACCCCGGGACCTGCCGGGCGGGGTGAGGCGGGGCCGGGAACCAGACCTTGAGGGAGTCGTAGGGGCACTGGGTCTCGGGGTGCGCCTCCACGTCGAAGGACTCCACGAAGTCCAGGACGACGCTGAACCCCTCCTCCAGGCGGATGCTGTAGGTGCAGCTGGAGAGTTTGGGGTACGGCCGGGGGTACTCCGGGCTGCTGATCACCCCCGAGCGCCCGGTGAAGACCTGACCTGAGCACAGGGCTGGGAGAGGGGGTGGAAGGGGGAGAAGGGGGAGGGGAAGGGGGAGGGGCGAGGAGGGAGGGGAGAGGGAGAGAGGGGGAGAGGGGAGGGCGCGTGAGCCTGGGCTGGCCACGTGACTGCCAGGGGTGGACGGGTGGACGCCGTGCACATGGCCGCCCCAGAGGCTCCTGGGGCCCGGGCCTGCGGCAGCTGAAGGACAGGGCGGGGAGGGGTGTCTCTAGCGCCCAGGCTTTGGCTGAAATGGGGGTCACGTGCATGTGCATCTTCCAGGGACCCCCTCGCACCCCGAAGAGGGCGGAGGTGGAGGCCTGGGCCTGAGTCATTGGGGGGGGGGGGACCGCTCTGCTGAGGGCAGAGGCACCCGAGAGGGGTGGGGCTCTCCTCATTTCTCAAGAATAGGGGGGTGGGAGTGGGGGGAGAGACAGGGCCCCAGACCCACCCTGACCCCAACAACCTCCAGTTCATCCACCATGGGGCTCCACCACACCCCTCCGGGCCCTGGGTGTCCGCCTGGACGGGTCGTAAGGTCCCGAAGGGGCTCCCTTCCCCCGCCTTCCCCGGGTCGGGCCCTGCCCCGGGGCAGCTGAGGGAGCCGGAGCCACACTGGCCACGGGCTCAGCTCAGAGCCACACTGGCCACGGGCTCAGCTCAGAGCCACACTGGCCACGGGCTCAGCTCAGAGCCACACTGGCCACGGGCTCAGCTCAGAGCCACACTGGCCACGGGCTCATCTGGAGTCTCTCCTAGTCGGGAAGCGAGTTCAGCCCCTGCACAGCACCCGTGGGCGTCACGGGGGCGGGACGCAGGCATCAGAGTGGGGAGGGGCTTCTACAAGGGGAGCACCAGCTCTGCCTGCCTCTCCCCCCCCCCCCGTGGCCGCTCCCCACCAGCCCCCCAGGGCAGAGGAAATGGCCCCTGGACGTGGGACGGGGCTGCCCACCGGTGGCACCTCCAGGCCTCTGCCGTGGGCCAGGCTCCCGCCCAGCACAGCGGGACCTGGGCCGCTGCCCTCAGGGCAGGAGGGGTCCCAGATGCTCAGCGCTCAGCCCCGGGGACCCGGGGGAGCAGAGCGCCCCTCCCCTCCCCCCCCTGAGTGCACTGAGGCTGGTCTCCGCCCTCTGGGTCTCTGCAGAGGGGGGGGGACCCCTCCCCGCAGAAAGCCGGGGGCTCCTCTGGCCTGCCCGCCGTGAGGGGGGGGGAGGAGGGGGACCAGCACACCACAGCCCCCCGCCCCCAGCAGAGACACACAGAGGAGGAGGAGGAGGACAGTTTATTGTCGGCTCCGGGGGGTGCATGGGGGGTGCATGGGGGGCAGCTGCAGTCTCCCGGCCGAGCTGCAGCGCGGCCTCTGCGGGCGGAGGCTAGGGGCTCTGCTCTGGAAGAGAGAAGAGAGGAGAGAGGGGGAGAGGCAGAGGTGCCGGGAGGAGATACAGGGAGGGGGCAGGGTCAGGTCAGCCCCCTCTCCCCAGGGCCCCAGCTGGTTTCCTGTCCCGGAGTCTGGCCAGGCGCATCCTCAGGCCGGGGCCGAGGGGTCAGGTCAGCACGCTGGGGCCCCGGAACGGGTGGCTCTGAGCGGGCTCACTCCCATCCTGCAGTCTTGTGGAGGGGATCTGGGGTGAGGGGGCCTAGACCCCCCCCACACACACACACACACAGGCGCCTCCCGGGAGGTGAGGGGCTGACGGGGTCCCAGAGCCCCTGGGCCAGGCGCACCGCAGGGGCCCAACCAGAGAATGAGCCTAGGAGGGGGGAGGAGGGGAGGGCTAGGGGATGGGGGAGGGAGGGAGGGGACAGAGAAGCAGAGCAGGGTGCAGTGTGGGGGGGGGGGCAGAGCAGCCATGGCTTTGGGGGGACGTGGGGGGCCGGGCTCACCGGAGCAGGTGCGCCGGTCGGGGTGCAGCGCGAAGCCGGCGCGGCAGGAGCAGTAGAAGCCGCCCAGGTGGTTGTGGCAGTGGTGGTCGCAGGCGGGGGCCGCTCCGGGGGGCGCCTGGCACTCATCGATGTCTGGGGGGGGGGGCGGCACTGAGGCCTGGGCTCCGGGACCTCCGGCCTCAGGGGGACCTGTGAGGAGCCTCCTCCCACCCCCCCACCCCCCGAGAGACACACACACACCCAGCCATGCACACACACACACACACAGCATGTGGAGGGAGGAGGAAATGACATTCCTAAAACCAGTGACAAGCCGTGCGTGTCCTGCTCAGGGGGCAGGAGGGGGGCTGCAGGGGGCTGGGGGGGCTGCAGGGGGTTGGAGGGGGGGCTGGAGGGGGTTGGAGGAGGGTTGGGGGGCTGGAGGGGGATGGGGGGGCTGGAGGGGGGCTGGAGGGGGGCTGAGGGGGCTGGAGGGGGCTGGGGAGGCTGGGGGGGCTGGAGGAGGGCTGGAGGGGGCTGGGGGGGCTGGAGGGGGCTGGGGGGCTGCAGGGGGCTGCAGGGGGCTGGAGGGGGCAGGAGGGGGCTGCAGGGGGCTGGAGGGGGCTGGAGGGGGATGGGGGGGCTGGAGGGGGCTGGGGGGGCTGGAGGGGGCTGGGGGGCTGCAGGGTGCTGGGGGGCTGCAGGATGCTGGGGGGACTGCAGGGGGCTGCAGGGGGCTGGAGGGGGCAGGAGGGGGCTGCAGGGGGCTGGAGGGGGCTGGAGGGGGATGGGGGGGCTGGAGGGGGCTGGGGGGGCTGGAGGGGGCTGGGGGGCTGCGGGGGGCTGGCCCGGCAGGCGGTCAGGGTCGGGGGCCGGCCTCCCTCACCCTCTGCGGCGTAGAAGGCCTCGAAGCCGGCGAAGGGCTTCTCGTTGGAGTAGTCGGAGCGGAAGGTGACGTCCAGGCGGGGGCCGGGCGAGTAGAAGGTGGCGTTGCCGGGCGCCTGCTCCGTGTCCGTGCTCTCCCAGCCGCACAGCGTGGCCAGCTCCCGGGGCCCCGCGCTCAGCTGTGGGGCCGGGTCACTGGGGGGGACAGCCAGACCCGGGCCGCCGCCTCCCCGGGCCCCTGTCCCCCTCCCAGGCCTGCCCCCCCAGGCCTGCCCCCCTCCCCGGCCTGCCCCCCCCAGGCCTGCCCCCCCCCAGGCCTGCCTGCCCCCACCCCCCGGCCTGACCCCCTCCCGGGCCTGCCCCCCTCCTGGGCCTGCCCCCTTCCCTGACCTCCCCCCTCCCGGGCCTGCCCCCCTCCCCGGCCTGCCTTCACCCCCGGGGCCTCTGTCCCGCCCGGCGGCCGGTTTGGGGGGCCCGGCGGCACCTTGACAAAGTCGTACTCGCAGCGGTAGGAGAGCTCCAGGTGGAAGTGGGTGAAGTAGAGCCGGAGGCGGTAGCCGGGGGGCGCCGTCAGGGTCCAGTGCAGCTCCTGGTTGTCGGGGTACCTCCCCGGGAAGCCGGGCGACGCCAGGCGCCCGAACACGGGCTGCGGCCACGGGGTGCCCTCACCCCCGGGGGCAGCTGCCGAGCCCCCGAGCAGCCCCAGCAGGATCAGCAGCCTGGGGGGGGGGGCACAGGGGGCACCGGGGGTGAGGGCCTGGGGGCCGCTGCCACCCTCGAGCCCCCCCCTCCCCCGGGAGGCTGCCACCCACCTCATGGTGCGCGTCCGCCGGCCTCTCACCTTTGGTCTGTTTGTCCGGCGGCCCTGCCCCCTCCTGCCCCTCCTGCCCCGGAATTCTGGGAACCGGCCGGGCCGGCCGGGAGCCAGCCCCGGGTTCGGGTCCTGGCTCTGCCCCTCTGGTTGCCCAGGTCTCCCTGACACTCCGCTCCGGGAGGCTGGAGGGGCGCACCCACCACCTGCTTCTCCCCCCCCCCCCCCGCCCCCCAGTCCTGCTGTGAAACTCCTGAAAGTAAAGTAAACACATGAAGAAAACAGAACACCTGAGTGCAGGAGGGGTGGGGGCGCGTGGCACCCGCACCCCGGAGGCTGGGAAAGCGGGTGCACAGGTGCAAACACCCCCCCCCCTCCGAAGGCAGCTCGGAGCCGCAGCGGGACCAGCCCCGCCGGGAGCAGCCGGTCCTCGGAGGCAAGGAGCCAGCCGACCCTATTGCCCGGCCCCGCCCCTGCATCAGGCAGACAGACTTGACACCCAGAGCCCAGCCTCCTCCTGGCTCAGCTCCTGGTTCTGGCAGCCGTCGGCTCCTCCTCCTCTCCGGGAGGGAGACCAGCCCAGGGGCCAGGACCTAGACACTGGCTCCGAAGGCGCCACGGGCAAGTGGCTCAGCCTCATCACCCACAGAGAAGGCCAATGGACAAGCCCCACTCAGGGGCTGAGAGCCTGTTAGTCCCCACGCTGACAGTGAGCAGAGCACTCCAGGGTTACCCAGGGAACACCTCAAATGGGAGAAAGATTAAAAAAAAATCATTCAACTGAAGAAAATAGAAACCAAACAGGAGAGGAAAATGCCCCCTGTCCCCATGGTGTGCTCAGTGGCTGAGCATCGACCTGTGAACCAGGAGGTCACGGTTTGATTCCCAGTCGGGGCACCTGCCCAGGTTGCGGGCTCCATCCCCAGTGTGGAACGTGCAGGAGGCAGCTGATCAATGATTCTCTCTCATCATTGATGTTTCTCTCCCCCCCCCCCTGCCCTTGTTCTCTGAAATCAATAAAAATATATTTAAGCCCTGGCCGGTTTGGCTCAGTGGATAGAGCGTCGGCCTGTGGACTGAAGGGTCCCAGGTTTGATTCTAGTCAAGGGCACATGCCCAGGTAGCAGGCTTGATCCCCAGTAGGAGGTGTTGGGGAGGCGTGCAGGAGGCAAGTAATCAATTATATCTCTCTCATCATTGATGTTTCTCCCTCTCTGAAATTATATATATTTTATTGATTTATTATTAAAAATTTTTTTTACAGAGAGGAAGGGAGAGGGATAGAGAGCTAGAAACATCAATGAGAGAGAAACATCAACCAGCTGCCTCCTACACACCCCCCACCGGGGATGTGTCCGCAACCAAGGTACATGCCCTTGACCGGAATCGAACCTGGGATCTTTCAGTCCGCAGGCCGACACTCTATCTACTGAGCCAAACTGGTTTCGGCAAAAATACATTGTAAAAATCCTATATGATAAAAGAGTCATACACAAATAACCAAACAGCAGAACAACCGGTGGCTATGATGCGCACTGACCACCAGGGGGCAGGTGCTAATGCAGGAGCTGACCCCTGGTGGTCAGTGCGCTCCCACAAGGGGAGTGCCACTCAGCCACAAGCTGGGCCGATGGCTCAGCTGATGGCTGGCGAGTGTGGAGGCCACCTCCACAGCAGCCCTAAGGATGTCCAGCTGTGGTTCAGGTCTGCTCCCTATCAGTCAGACATCAGTCAGACATCCCCCAGGGCTCCTGGATTGTGAAAGGGTGCAGGCTGGGCTAAGGAAACACACCCCCCAGTGCACAAATGTCATGCACCAGGCCTCTGGTACATATATATTAAAAAAAAAAAAGAAAAAAAAAAGAAAAAAGAAAGAAAGAAAATGACCCAAACCCAAGCAAAGCAATCACTGTTACCTTCAGAGAAAAAAAGAGAGGAAAGAACAGGATATTATTTATTTATTAGAGGCCTGGTGCACGAACTCACGGGTGGGGTCCAGCCAATCAGGCTGCAGGGGATGTGAGAGGTTGGCCACCAGCCCCGCCCCCAGTCTGGCCAGGGCCGACCAGGGGGAGGAGCCGCGCCCCTCGTCCCCGTTTGGGCGGTTGGCCGGCCGCAGTGTGCATCACAGCGACCTGTCATTCCGGTCGTTCCGGCATTCCGGTCGCTTGGCTTTCATATAGGGATTTTAATTTTGAGAGAACATTTATTAAAGCTGGGGCAGTGAAACCAAGGACGGGCTTCGGACAGCAGCAGCAGCAGGAGAGAGCTGGGGCAGGCTCTGCTTTGGACCCCAGAAATGTTACCGGAAGGAAGGGAGCCCCGGGGAGGCTGCTGACAGCTCCCTGCAGTCAGAGCAAAGGGCCTTGGAGATGGAGCAGCGGGCCAGCCTGGGACGAGCTGCCGCCGCCCCTGCTTCCCTGGGTGCAGTTCATGGAGACCCTGAGCCAGGAGGGGAAGTGAAGATGCTCGCCCGGGGGGAGCGAAGACGCAGGTCACACTCCTGAGAGCCTCCACTGGGCCCGGGGTTCATTTTATTATATATATATATATATATATATATATATATTTTTTTTTTTTAATTGATTTTTTTACAGAGAGGAAGGGAAAGGGACAGAGAGCCAGAAACATCAATGAGAGAGAAACATCGACCAGCCGCCTCCCGCACACCCCCCATTGGGGACGTGCCCGCAGCCAATGTACACGCCCTCGACCGGAATTGATCCCGGGACCCTTCAGTCCGCAGGCCGACGCTCCATCCACTGAGCCACACCGGCCTCGGCTACCTGGGCTCATTTTAAAGACAGCAATCGATAACTAATCAAAACGGAAAAGAGGCCCCCTTTCCTCTCTGAAATCAATAAAAATATTTAAATATATTTTTTGTATTTCAGAGATAAAGGGGGCGAGAGAGATGGAAAGGGATAGAGAAAGAAGAGAGAGAGAGAGAATCATTGGTCAGCTGCCTCCTGCACACCCCACACTGGGTATTGAGCCTGCAACCTGGGCACGTGCCCTCACTGGAATCAAACCATGACCTCCTGCTTCATACGTCAATGGTCAACCACTGAGCCATGCCTACTGGGCAATCAAGATTTAAAAAAATAAAATAAAATAAAAATGGGCCTTAATCGGTTTTGCTCAGTGGATAGAGCGTCGGCCTGCAGACAGAAGGGTCCTGGGTTCGATTCTGGTCAAGGGCACGTACCTTGGTTGCAGGCTCCTCCCCACTGGGGCCCTGGTCAGGGCTCATGCAGGAGGCAACAGCATCAATGCTCTCAGATCAATGTTTTGGTCTTCTATCTATAAAAATCAATGAAAAACTATCCCTGGGTGAGGATTAAAAAGATAAAAACAGAAAAGACCACATCTCAAAATGCTGAAGATTATTTCTGTCTTCTATTCCCACCCATCACACATGACGGAATAGACTTTTTCATGCATGCCATAGTTTTACAAATTTGCCTCCGATTGTCCCTCCTCAGAAAGCTACTCTAGGATATGCCCCATCAAAGCAAGGGGGCAAACCGAGAAAGGAAGTCATGGGTCCCAGACACAGAGCTCCAATAGGGAATCCCATTAGGGGCAGTCGGAAAGCTCTAGACCAGCCGTGGGCAAACTACGGCCCGCGGGCCGGATCCGGCCCGTTCGGCTGTTCTGTCCGGCCCACGGAGCCGAAAGAGTGGAGGGTTCTCTTGCTCCCCCCTCCGCTCCTTCACCTGCAGCCCAAGAGGAGAGTGCCAGCATGGTCAGGTTGCTTTTGTTCCGGCCCTCCGGTCCAGTGTAAGAACTCATTGTGGCCCTCGAGTCAAAAAGTTTGCCCACCCCTGGGCTAGACAGATCCTTCAGGAAGAGGAAAATGACAGACACCTGTTGAGTTGGAGATCTTTTAAAACAGTTTTTTTTTTTTGTTTTGTTTTTTTAGTAATCGCTTTTTCTCCCCTAAATGAAAGTGATATAAACATTATGGTACAAATCATTTTAATAAAGCAATGCACATTGTGTTTATTAGTATTTCCAGTTACTGGGTATCCCATTCAATAGAACCACGAATTAATCATAAGTTAAAACGGGGCTAAGTAAAATACTAAGATCGCCTATTCAAAAACTGATTGGTTAGCATTGTTCAGACCCTCATGAAGTGTGTGTCCACATATGTTAAAAGCTTTAGAGAATTGGTTAAAAAAAAAAAGTTTGAGGTTAAACAAGTGATAAATGTATTGCCAACTACACATATGAAAAAGTCCCCAAAAAACCTCCAGAGGAGGAAAAGGGAAGCTGTGGGGAGAGAAAGTGACCCTGGCTCCTGCCTCAGCAGCCACTGGCCGTCACGTAGCCGACGCTGAGCTAACCCAGGTCGCCACGGGATTGCTGGGAGTGTGTTGGGGGGTCGCCACGGAATTGCTGGGAGTGTGTGTTGGGGGAATTGCTGGGAGTGTGTTGGGGGATCGGGGAAAGGAAAGGCCGGTCCTCACGGTCCCTCGTCCCTCGTGGAAGCTCAGGTGGGAAGCAGCACCGGCCTGTCGGCAGACACCGCGTGAACCAGACCAGCAGCTCTGGGGCCGGTGTGCCTGCCCCGGGGAGGGAGTGGGCACAGGCTGCCGTTTCTCCTGAGGGTCTGCGTGGACTCACAGGGGCCCGGCTGATCCTGAGAAAGCTCTGAACTTCAAACTGCAAGATGGGATTCCGGTTAATCTCCCTGGGACAAACCGCGCCCGTCTCGGTCCCTCGCCATGACTTCTGGGACTTTAGGGGACTCGGGTGGTGTCCTCACTCCCCCCACCCCCCTTTCTGGTTCAGCAGGCGATGCCCACCCAGACGCAGAAACCCTGCCAAAGGGTGCGGGCATGCGCCGGGGACTGGAGTAAGAGCCAGGAAGAGGAGGGACGGCATGGCAGACTTTGACTTCCACTGCTGGGGGGGAGTGAGGGGAGCATTTCCCAAACGGATCCGCCCATTCCCACCACCGGCCCTGCTCCCTGGTCCTCTGCCCTGAGGCCATCGACCTGCCAGAGCTCAGCACTGATGACAGAGGCAGGTTTCCCAGTGGGGCCTGAGGCAGGTGACCATCGCTCCCCCTTACCGGTGGGGTAACCCAGGCAGCGGAGCCCTCTGAGATGGGCCCTCCCCTGCCCACCTCCCCTGGGCTGCCCTCAGGGAGGCAGGCGTGTCCTCCCCAGCCCACCTCCTAGCTGGCCACCTCGTCCTCCTGTGCGGGGAGCAGTGCCCACCCCACAGGCGGCGCCAAGGCTGAAGGAGTTAGACCTGGTGGGTCAGCTCTCTCACCGGCCACTGTGTGTTCTATGCACAAACTGCAGCCCAGAGGAGCCGAATGGGGTCACAGGGCCTCCCCGGACGTGGGAGACCCTGGGGCACGTGTGCTATTGGCTGCTGAGGGGGGTCCTGACCGTCCTGGAAGTGGAAGGCGGAATGCAAAGGGTTTGGGGGTCACTTGCTGACCAAGGTCACACACCTCACCCAGTGAGCTCCTGGGGGTGCGGCCCAGGTTGGTGGAGCCCAGAGGATGAGTGACTGGCCTGGGCTACTCAGGAGCTGGCTGCAAATTGGGATGCTTGCCCCCACCCCCGAACCCAGAACTCCAGTCCCAGAACCTGCTGCACGGCCCCAGGTAGCTGTGGGGGTGGTGCGGGGGTGGGGTGTGTTCTAGCATCAGCCCCAGGCGGGCCCGCTCCCGGCTCCCAAGCCTCCCGGGACAGCGCGTCCTCTGGCAGCCTCTGGAATGCTGGCTGAGACAGGAGCGGGCCCAGGCCCTCTCCCCTGTGGCCGCTCCTCTCCTGGCACATGGACACCAGTCTCCGCCTAGGCCTGCGGGAGGGGCGAGGCCCCGGGGAACCGGCTGGGCGGCGTTCAGCACCATGGAGAGGGCACGGTCCCCGGCGGCCACACACCTGCCTTCTAGGAATTTCCCAGAGGGCACCGCGAGCGGGGCGGGCACCCTGAGCCAAGCCAGGGCAGTGGATGTGCTTCCAACAGGCCCACACCCTCTGGGGCCACCTCCTGCCCAACCCCGCTGGGGCCTGACAACCCTCCCAGGAGAAAGGGCAGGCGGGACAGCCAGCCTCCATCTGGTCACCACAGCCCTGGCCCCGGGGTCGGTCACCACCCGCTGTGGGGCCTGCGGGGCGGGCGGAGGAATGTGGGCAGCGCCTCGGGGAGACCGGAGTGCAGTTTGGTGCCTCTTGGTGCAGGGGGACAAGGGGCTGGTGCGAGGCTGCACGGGGGTGGGGCGAGGCCTGCCTGTCACAGACACGGCTCAGCCCGGCGCAGAGACGCCAGCAATGGCTGCTGAGCCCTGCCCGGGCCCATTCAAGGTCTGGGAACACACGATGCGGAAGCTTGCTATAAATACATGTGTTTGGGGAGCGGGGTGACAGAGGGCGGGGGCTGTACACAGCTGGTAGAGGCTCGGAGGCGGAACACCACAGACAGACAGTCCGCCGGCGGGCGGGCGGGCGGGCGGGCAGCATCCTGGGGCTGTAACACTTGGTTGTTGGGGTGCCGGCCGGGGTCCTGTCCAGGGCCCCCTGGCCCGAGGTCCAGGCCGGTGTCGGCAGCAGCATCTGGACTCAGCTCACATCATTGAGGGCCTGGTGGGAGGGACGTGAGGCTGGTCAGGAGGATGCTGGGTGGCCCGGGGGCTGGGGCGGGCACCCCAGGAAGCCCTGGGTCCCCCCTCCGGGCCCACCCCACCCTATCCCACCGGGGGCTCACCTTGCGGGCAAACTCGGGCAGGACGAAGGCCGCCCGGTGCACGTCGGAGTTGTAGTATCTCAGCTGCATCTGCTCCACCTGCTTCTGCGTCAGCGGCCGCACCGGCTCCTGGAAGTTGGTGCTCTGGGTGGGCGAGGGGGCGTCAGGGGAGTGCTCCGCGCCCGCCTGCCCCGCCACCCCGGGCAGACAGCGGAGGCTCACCGGGTTCTTGCTGCACAGCATGAAGCCGATCTGGCCGCTGGGGTAGGTGGGGATGGTGCAGTAGGCGTAGCGCACCACGGGGAAGAGCGACCTGCAGAAGTGCTGCATGTCCCGGATGAGGTCCAGGTGCAGCCACTGGCACTCGCCTGGGGGGGAGCAGCGGTTGGCGGCTGGCCGGGTGCCCTCCCATCCCCCCAACCCCACAACCCTCCCCGCCCCCCACCACCCGCTCAGCGTCTCTGGCCGCTCCGGGGGCGCCCACCCTGGCAGCAGAGGATCCCGTCCTCCCTCAGGGCCGTCTTCATGAGCTGGTAGTAGGACTCCTTGAAGAGGCTCTCGGCGGGGCCTGCGGGAGGGAGGGGCCAGCGACAATGAGCACGTCTGGCTGAGGCCTCCGGAGCCGGGGCTACAAAGACCCCGAGCGGAGCCGGGACCTGAACCCAGGCCTTGGCACTCAGAGACCAACCCTGAAAGGGCACTTTCACCCACTCCTGGGGTTCCCATTGGCACTGCCTGGTGGCACCCCCACCCCGGGCCTGGGTTTAAAGGAGAACCTACCCCTCCCCAATGCCGGCATGTCCGGAGCAGAGAGGAGGCTGAAGAGGTAACTGGGGCCCCAGTGGGCCAAAGGCCAGTGCCCTACCCCCCCCGCTGGTCCCCCTGCTCTGCTGAGCTGTTGTTGGGGGGGGGGGTGTGGGGGTGACAACTGAGAAGGGAAAGGACTGTGCTAGTTCTGGGGAGCAAGGGGGAGGCTGGCCCCAGAAGCGGCGGCTGCTCGGGGCCCTCCCTGGCTTACCCATGGGGTCCGAGGAGTCGGTGATGATGACGTCGAAGGCGTCCTGGTTCTGCTTCATGAACTCGAAGCCGTCGCCCACGTGGAGGGTCAGCTTTGGGCTGGAGTAGCCAATGGCCATGCTGGGCAGGAACTTCTTGGAGACCTGGATGACATCCTGGGGGGGCGGGGGCGGGGCTGGGTGTGGTCCAGGGGGACTCCGGGCGTCTAACCCTTCCCCGGCCCGCAGCCCCCAGCCAGCCACTGGCACGTGGAACCCCGTTTCCACATGTGTAAAACGGGGAGCACTCTGGGCGCTCCTCAGCTGAGTCTCCACTCTCCCCGCTCCCCCGAGACCCGCGTGTCCCATCCGGGGGCTTTCTCGCTATTTCCGAGGCGGAATGCCAGCTCCCATCAGAGAGCCGGTCCCTGCCTCCACGTGTCTATGATTCAGACTGCAGCTTCTTCCAGAGGCCGCCAGCCCTGACCGCTGCCGGCCTCACGCCTTCATCAGATATACGCCTTTATCAGATACCAGCACCCCTCTTACCAAGAACCGGCACCGGTGGCGCACCGACCGCGTCACTAAGTCACTGGGGAGAGAGATTGCGGGGCTTGCCCAGGGTTCCGCAGCCAATTCGGTGCGGAGCGGGAACTCGCACCCGGGCCCTGGCCCTGCTGGGGGTGGGGGGGGGGGCGCTCACCTCGTCAATCTCGCACTGGACCACGGACTCCACGGAGGAATGCTTCACCACCTCCCGCAGGACGCCCCCGTCCCCACCCCCGATGATCAGCACCTGGCAGGGGAGGAACAGTCAGGGCGGGACCCGCGCCAGGCCCACCAGGCAGGCCCCAGCAGGCCGCGCGGGCAGGTGCACTCACCCGGAATCACCTGGAGCCAGGGTGAGCCTCCGACCCGCAGACCTCACCGCTCCCCCCTCCTCCTCCTCCTCTCAGGATCCTGGCCCCAGGCGCCCCTTTCCCCAAAGCTCCCTCCTGAGCTTCAGCCCCTCGCCCACTCCCCCCACCCTGGTCCTCCCTAGCCCTCCCCCCCTGACACCCCTTTGGGAAGCGCTGGGCTGCCCTGGGCCCGGTGGGGTGCAGCGGGGGGCCTTCCTATCTCTGGCCCGGGGCGGGGGCCGGGGCGCGGGCACCTTGCGGGGGTTGGGGTGGCTGCAGAGCGGCAGGTTGGCTATCATCTCCTGGTAGGAGAACTCGTCCCGCTCCGTGCACTGGATGACGCCGTCCAACACCAGCACGTTGCCGTAGCTCTTGCTGCAGGCGGGGTGACAGTCAGGCCCGGGGGGGCCCCCCCGACCCCCGGGGGAGAGGAGACCACCCCACCCCGCGAAGGGGGCCGTGCCCCGGGTGACACGTGGCGGGGCCGGCAGGCGGGCGGGCCGGCGGCCGGGGTCGGGCCCGGGGGCGGCTCTGACGTGTCCCGGGCGGACACGTGGGGCCCGGCGCGTCGGTCGGGTCCGCGCAGACTCCGCTCCCCGCGGCCGCGGCGGGCCCCCCGCCCGGGGGGAGGGATGCGGGGCGGGAGGGGGACCAGGGGGCGCGCGGGCCTGGTCCGCGGCGCCTCTGACAGTTCCGCCGGAGGAGGGCGGGCGGAGGCCGGGCCGGCGGAGGTAAAGGGCGCGGGCGGGGGTCCGGCAGGAAGCGGGGGGGCCGCGCCGGGGTCCGGGCGGGGGTCCCGGGGGTTCGGGTGGGGGGTCGGCGGTGGTCCGGGCCGCGAGCCGCCCGAGGGCCGCGGGTGCAGGGCGGGCGGGCGGGCGGGAGCGGCCCCGGCGGCGCCCTACCTGCGGAAGACGAGGATATCCTGGTACCGCGAGCGCTGGTGGTGGAGCAGCTGCTCCACCTGCAGGGACAGGGCCTGGCCCGGCCACAGGCTGCACGTCTCGCGGAACCAGCCCTCGCGGATGGCGGCGGGGCCGGAGGCGGCGGGGCCGGCGGGGCCGGGCTCCATGGCGGGCGCGCGGGCGGGCGGGCGGCGCGGGGCGCGGACCCGGGACTGCAGGCCGCGCGGAGCCGCCGCGGCACAACGGGACCAGCTCCGCCCGCCGCCCGCGCCGCAACCTAACCGCGGCGGGGGCGGGGCCCGGCGGCGGGGGCGGGGCCCGCTCCCTCCAATGGGGGCGCGGGAGCGGGAGCGAGGCTGCTCCGAGGCACCGCCCCCGCCGGGCTCCTCGCATTCCGATTGGCCGCCGAGCCGCAGAGCGGCGCCCAGTGGCTGGGGCGGGCTGTCCGTCGGGCTCAGCAGGGTAGTGCGGCCCGCTCCGAGGTGGCCACGTGGGGCCGCGGCCGGGGCGGCTCGGCAGTGGTCTGGCCTCCGGGCGGGGTGGGCGGGGTGGGCGGGCGGAAGGGGTCCCTCCCCCGGCCCGGAGCCGGCCGGGGCCGGGCAGCCCCGGGGCCCCTGCTCCCTTCCCTGGGTCCGGGGGGCCCCGAGGGCCGTCCCCGGCCGCAGAGGGGTCGAGAGGGTGTCTGACTCGGGAGGGGAGACTAGAGATGACACCTGGGCTCCGCGCGGGGTTTCCACCCGGGGCCGGGGGACTGGGAGCCGGCGGCCACTCTGTCCTGCGAGGAGCGGGAGGAAAAGGAAACGTATTTCTCGACTTGTCCCCCCGATGGGGCTCCCTGCTGGACCTGGGCCGAGGGTGTCGCTTGTCTGCGGGGCTCTGAGGGTTTTTGTTTACTTGGAAAAGGACCACCTCCGCCCAGCGCCCAGGGCTGGATTTAGCCATTTCCCGTCCGATCCCCCGAGCCGGGGGCCTATGGCTGCCCAAGAAGAAAAACCCTTTTCAGGACGAGTTTCTAAATTTGCCAGCGGGGCCTGGGAAGCGGCCAGCACATGCATATTCAGCACCGGGAAAGAGCGGCGCGCGGTGGAACGAACCCGGCCTCGCTCTCGGGAGGGTGGGCGGGAGTGTGCCTGCTGTTTTCATGGAGATGTCAGGGAGCTTCTCAGAATCCCATTAAGCATGCTAATTACGAAATATTACATGCTAATTGCTCTGCAAGCTCGTTCTTCCCGCGACAAGTAAAGGAGACGGGCCCGGTGTCACCCACTGGGGTGACAGGATGACAGGGATGTTTTTCCCCTGGAGTTCTGCGGCCTCCCCTGGGAGGTGGGAAGCTTGTTCCCCGTCTGCTAACCCCAGAGGAAGAACACAGTGGTGTGTCTGTTAGTGCAGGCCTCAGGCCTCGGCAACCACCTGCGTCCGTTTCCCTTAAACGCTTTAAAGGGAAGGTGAGCCACGGCCGTTCAAGATTCCGAGGAGATGGTGGCTTCCCTGGGCGGCTCCTGGACCTGAGATGCAGGAAAGAATCACACAGCAGACAAAGCGTAGTCAACCAGGCCTGCCCCGGGTGGCTCAGTGGTTGAGCCTCAACCCATGAACCAGGAGGTCACCCTTCCATCTGGTCAAGGCACATGCCCACAGCTTGATCCCCTGTAGGGGGCGTGCAGGAGGCAACCAATCATTGATTCCCATCATTGGTATTTCTTTTTAAAAAAAATATATATTTTATTGATATTTTACAGAGAGGAAGGAAGAGAGATAGACAGCTAGAAACGTCAATGAAAGAGAAACATCGACCAGCTGCCTCTTGCGCATCCCCTACCGGGGATGTGCCCGCAACCAAGGTACATGCCCTTGACCGGAATCGAACCCGGGACCTTTCAGTCCGCAGACCGACGCTCTACCACTGAGCCAAACTGGTTTTGGCCCATCATTAGTATTTCTATCCCTCTCCCTTCCTCTCTCTCTAATAATCAATGAAAAAAAACACATTAAAAATAAGTAAAAGATACAGTAAACCACTATGTCCAGTTACTGTAGGCTTCATTGGCTCTAGCCCAGTATGCGGCCTGTACTTCCAACAAGACATTTATGCCTCTGACTTGTGCGTGCCCTGAGCCAGACTGGGGATAGTGTGTGTAGCTGGCAGCACTGGGTGAGAGGCTGAGTCAAAGTGGGAAACCAGAACACCCATGCAGGCACCTTATGGAATCAGCTGTCTTTGCTCTAGGTCAGTGGTTGGCAAACACATTCGTCAACAGAGCCAAATATCAACAGTACAACGATTGACATTTCTTTGGAGAACCACATTTTTTAAACTTAAACTTCTTCTGACGCCACTTCTTCAAAACAGACTCGCCCAGTCCATGGTATTTTGTGGAAGAGCCACACTCAAGGGGCCCAAGAGCCGCATGTGGCTCTAGAGCCGCAGTTTGCCGACCACGGTTCTAGGTGCTGCTCAGCTGAGCCCAATCTAGTGGGTCCGTGGCCTCCACCTCCTAACGGTAGACCACTCATAAAAGGGTAGCAGGGCAAGGTGGGCGATGGCTATGACCAAGGCAGTGGTTGACATGGAACTGGCTGCCACAGGAGTGTGTGTCACTGGAGGCAGTTTCTGGCAGTGAACACCTGAGGATGTACTTTTTATCCTCACCTGAGGATATATTTTTAAAATATATTTGTATTGACTTCAGAAAGGAAGGGAGAGATAGAAACATCACTGATGAGAATCATTGACCTTGATCGGCTGCCTCCTGCATACCCCCCTACTGGGGATGGAGCCCGAAACCTGGGAATGTGCCCTTGACCAGAATCGAACCTTGGACCGACCCCTCAGTCTACAGGCTGATACTCTATCCATGGCGCTAAACCAGTTAGGGCCTGAGGCTATTTTTTCCATTGATTCGTAGAAAGAGTGTAAGGGCTGAAACCGGTTTGGCTCAGTGGATAGAGCATCGGCCTGCAGACTGAAAGGTCCCAGGTTCGATTCTTGTCAAGGGCATGTACCCTGGTTGCGGGCACATCCCCAGTAGGGGGTGTGCAAAAGGCAGCTGATTGGTGATTCTCTCTCATAGATGTTTCTGACTCTCTATCCCTCTCTCTTCCTCTCCGTAAAAAAATCAATAAAAAAAAATATATATATATATATAAAAGAATGAATGTAAGGGAGGGAGGGAGAGAAACATCAATGTGAGAGACGCATTGACCAGTTGCCTCCTGCCCAAGCCCCAAGGCACTCCAACCACTGAGCACCGGCCAGGGTGAGAGTCACGTTTTAAGCATTGTGTTCAGCCAGGCAGACAGCTGTGACTATGAGCAGGATGGATTTGGCCATTTCGTGGTGTCACTTGGTTGAAAACGCTCAAGGCAAGCTTCCCGAGGTGCGGCAAACAGCAGCGTGCCTCCCTGAGCAAAGAGCCCGCTGCTCATCAGTCCTCTCCACCTGCAGCCCAACGCCCGGCCAGATCCCGCTCCCGGAGTGCGGGCTGGCCACCTCTCCACGTTCACATCCACTGAGCATTCCCCACCAACTGCCCAGACCGGCCCTGCCCTTGGGGGGTCCACACCCTCTCCCACCACTTCCTCACACACCCCGAGGCCCCTGTCTCCATCCCACGGCTCAGCACTCCTGGGCTACAGGGTTCCATGGCTTAGGAAGATTTCAAAGACTCATTTGGGGACTGGCATTGGGGTGCCAACTTCTTCTTATGCAAGAAAGAAGACCTTACACTCATGTCCCTGGTCCCCATCTTTTTAGATTTATCTATTTATTTGGTCCCCATTCTTTTGAAAAATGAAAACCAACATGCCACCAAGCAACACTAGTAAGGACCAGGCATCACTTTGCCTCTATGAGAACTTAATGCATGTGTCCTCCTCTCACCCCTGGTCAGCGGGGACACCCACTGCGGCCCACCAAGCGTGGTCTGGGACACACAATAATGGTCGTGGACTTAAGCAGGAGTAGCACCCACCTAGAGAGCTTGTTCAGACCTGGGTCCTGAGCCCACCCCCGGCTCTGATCGGGCAGGACTCAATGATGAGAGAGAATCATTGATCAGCTGCCTCCTGCACGCCCCTCGCTGCAGATTGAGCCCACCACCTGGGCATGTGCCTTGACCAGGAATCCAACCGTAACTTCCTGGTTCATAGGCCAATGCTCAACCACTGAGCGACACTGGCTGGGCTACATTTAAGTCTTATATTCATTTTGAGTTTATTCTTGTGTGTAGCATAAGTTGGTCCATCTGGTTTCACTTCTTTTTGCATGTACCTGTCCAGTTTTCCCAACACCATTTACCGAAGAGTCTGTCTTCACTCCAGTCTATGCTCTTGCCTGCTTTGTCAAATCTTCACGGGCCATAAAGAGGTGGGTCAGTTTCTGGGTTTCTGTTCCATTGGTCTGTGTGCCTGTTCTTGTGCCAGCACCAGGCAGTTTGGAGTACAGTGGCTTTGTGGTATAGTTTGAGATTTGGTTTGGTGGTCCCTCCAACCTTGTTCTTCTCAGCATTGCTGCAGCTATTCAGGGTCTTTTTTGGTTCCATACAAATTTTTGGAATATTTGTTCTAGATCTGTGAAATATGCTGTTGGTATTTTAATATTAATAGGAATTTCATTGACTCTAATAGATTGCTTTGGGTAGTATGGACATTTTAATGATGTTAATTCTTCCAGCCCTTTAACATGGTCTGTGCTCCCACCTGTTTGGGTCTTCCTCTATTTCTTTTTTCACTGTCCTGTTGTTTTCTGAGTATAGGTCTTTTACCTCTTTGGTTTATTCCAAGGTATCTTTTTTGTTGTTGTTGCCTCAATGGAAAATGTTTTTTTTTTTTTTTTTTTTTTTTTTAGTTTATCTGCTTATTATTGGTGTATAAAAATGCCATCAATTTCTGGATATTGATTTTGTATCCTGCTACTTTTCCAAATTCATTTAGTAATTCTAGTAGTTTTTAAAATGGAGTCTTTAGGATTTTCTATGTACAATATCATCTGCCGATAATGACAACTTTACTTCCTCTTTTCTAATTTAGATGCTTCTGATATTTTTCTTGTCTGATTGCTGTGGCTAGGACTTCCAGTACTATGTTGAAACAGTGGTGAAAGCAGACATTCCAGTCTTGTTTTTTTTTTTTTTAAGGGAGACTTGTAGTTTTTGCCCAGTGAGTAAGATGTATGTAGGTTTGTCATATATAGCCTTTATGTTATGATTCCCACTTTGCTGAGTTTTTATTAAAAATGGATGCTGGCTGCCGAAACCAGTTTGGCTCAGTGGATAGAGCGTGGGCCTGCGGACTGAAGGGTCCCGGGTTCGATTCAGGTGAAGGGCATGTACATTGGTTGCAGGCACATCCCCGGTGGGGAGTGTGCAGGAGGCAGCTGGTTGATGTATCTCTCTCATCGATGTTTCTAGCTCTCTCTCTCTCCCTTCCTCTCTGTGAAAAATCAATAAAAATACATTTTAAAAAAATGGGTGCTGGATTTTGTTTAATGCTTTTTTTTGGCATCTATCAATGCGATTATATAACATTTACCCTTCATTTTGTTTATTTGATGTATCACATTTATTGATTTGAGAATATAACACCAGCCTTGCATCCCCAGAATAAATCCCACTTTGGTCATGGCACATGATCTTTTTAATGTATTGCTGAACCCATTGTGCTAATATTTTGCTGAGGATTTTAGCACCTATGTTCATCAGGGATGTTGGCCTGTAATTTTTCTTTGTAGTGTCAGGCTTTGGAATCAGGATAATGCTGGCCTTGTACAACGATCTTGGGAGCGTGCCTTCCTATGGATATTCTGAAATAGTTTGAGGAGAATAGGTGTTAGTTCTTTGAATGTTTGGTAAAACTTACCTGGGAAGCCATCCAATCCAGAACTTAAAAAAATATATATATTTTATTGATTTTTTTACAGAGAGGAAGAGAGAGGGATAGAGAGTTAGAAACATCGATGAGAGAGAATCATCGCTCAGCTGCCTCTTGCACACCCCCCACTGGGAATGTGCCCGTAACCAAGGTACATGCCCTTGACCGGAATCAAACCCGGGACCTTTCAGTCCGCAGACTGATGCTCTATCCACTGAGCCAAACCGGTTTTGGCCAATCCAGAACTTTTGTTCACTGTTTTTTGATTATGGCTTCAATTTCATCAGTTGGTATTGGCCTATTTAGGCTTTCTGATTCTTGCTGATTTAATTTTGGAAGATTATTTCTCTGGGAAATATCTCCATTTCTTCCAGGTTGTCCAGCTTGTTGGCTTATAGCTGTTCATAGTATTTTTCTCACGATCCTTTGAATGTCTATTGTGTCAGTTGTTACTTTGCCTCTTTCATTTCTGATTCTATTTATCTGGGCCCTCTTTGTTTCTAGATTAGTCTGCCTAAAAGGTTCATCAATCTTGTTTATCTTTCCAAAGAACCAGCTCTTTTTGTGGTTGTTTTTTAACCTCTAACTTCTGCTCTAATCTTTATTATTTCCTTTTGGGTTGTTGTGTGTTCATTTTCCTGTTTCCAGGAAGTTTATTTCTTCCTTGATCTTATTGGTAATCCATTCATTGTTTAATTTAGCTTACATGTGTTTGAGGTTTTTTTAAAAAAATTATAGTTGATTTCTAGTTGCATGCCATTGTGATCTGAGAAGATGCTCGAAATGATTTCAATCTTCTTGAATTTGTTAAGGCTTATTTTGTGTTCTAACATATGGTCTTTGAGAATGATTCAGTGTGCCTGAGAAGGATGTTTATTTTGTCGCTTTTGGATGACATGTTCTGTAAATATCAATTAGATCCAACTGATCTAATGTATCATTTAAGGCCTGTTTCCTTGTTGTTCTTTGTTTGGAAGATCTACCCAGTGCTGTCAGTGGGGTGTGAAAGTCCCCTACTATGACTGTATTGCTGTCTTCCTCTCCCTTAAAGTCTATCAAGGTTTTAAAATATATTTTGGTCTTCCTGTATTGGGTGCCTATATGTTGACTAGGGATATATATTTTTAAAATATATTTTTATTGATTTCAGAGAGGAAGGGAGAGGGAGAGACAGAAACATCAATGATGAGAGAATCATTTATTGGTTGCCTCCTGCATGCCCCCTATGGGGGGGGATCAAGCCTGCAACCTGAGCATGTGCCCTGACTAGGAATACATCTGGCGACCTCTTGGTTCATAGGTGGATGTGCAACTATTGGGTCATACTGGCTGGAATGGGTTTTTAAAAAATAAATATATATATTTTAGAGAAAGAAGGTAAAGGGATAGATAGAAACATCCGTTGGCTGCTCCTGTATGCCCCATTGGAGACAGAGCCTGCAATAGGGCATGTGCCCTGGGGGGAATTGAACTGTGAACTCTTGGTTCATGGGTCAACACTCAACCACTGAACCTCACCGGCTGGGCTAATTCTGGCTTTTTAGCTGGGCACGTGGGCACTGAAATTACTTCCCAGCATCCTGTGTTGTGGCCCTGTGACATAAGTTGTGGCCAGCGGGACGTGGAATGGGATTTATCCTTTAAAGGGAGGCTGGGTGCTGTCTCCTCCCGTCCTTCCAGCTGACGGAACGAGGATGCATGGATGGAGCTAGGACTGCTACTTGGCCATGAGGTGGATCTCACCGGCATTCCAATGTGCTCAAGCAGCAGGATGGGAGCCAGAGTCCGAGGGCTGCCAGTTGCCACTAGCTCCGGACTGACTGTATTCACAGAAGAGGAGAAGGAACATGTATTCTGCTAAGCCACCGATGGCCGAGCTTTCCTGTCGGTTTCAGCCACCGGCGTCCTAGCTCCTACACAGCCGAGCCCACTCGAGACAGGGCCGTCCTGCTCCAGGTCGCTCTCCGGGGCAGAGTGGCGTCTGGTTTGGCCCAGAAGCCACAGGGTATGGCAGCCAGCCCTCTAGATAATTCGTGGAAGAAAGTTCCAAGAAAATAGGTTCCTTGTATCAGCATTTGTGAGAGGGAGGAGGAAAAGGCATTATTCTGTGTGTTTTTTTAAATTTAATTGCCCAGTTCAGGATGAAAATAAATAATATTTGAAAGAAGTAACTGGAGACCGGATCACAAATGTATGCAAGTTCCACGCAGTATCATTGTGGGAGTACAGAAACGGAAACCTGTGTGTTAGCTAAAACCCATTCTCTAGTGAGACTCCTTACAGGTAAAAAAAGCCCCAGGAGATACAGAAATCCCAGTTTACACATTAAATACATTGACACATAGTAAAAAGGCTTTATATTGAAATATTGTTAAGTTATCTCCATGTGGCAGGATTATAGATGATTTAGTTTTCTTTCCTTTTTGGGTTTCCTCATTTCCTATAACGAACATGTTATGATTTATAATTGGCAATAAACAAAGGTACAAACAAACAACAGAAAGGAACAGGGAGGGAGCAGGCCCCGGCCCTGTGGCTCCTCCTCACACCGGCCTCCTTTACCCCCCTGGACGCCCGGACCTCCCGACAGGGACCAGCGGAGCACGGCGCCCCCTGCCTCGTGGATGTGGCCCTTTGCTGAGTCCGGGGTTCATTCCTCTTTTTTGGGGGGAGAGGGTTCGGGATTTCTCCGGAAACCACAGCAGCCCCCAAGGCCACACTTACCACAGACAGCCGAAGGTGTTGATCTGAACAGGGTGGGTATGCCCTCTCCTGCCAGTGCTGTGGTGGCAGCAAAGGAAAAGCCAGGAACCAGTTTCCTTCCAGTAAGAATTATTTTTAATCGCTTAAAAATGAGTCTGTACAAAACCAGCACCACCATTTGGTGCTTCCAGTCCACGGGGGATCCCAAGGTTCTCTTCCAACACTATCTCTTTGGCCAGTTGTGCCTGAAGCCCCTGCAGAGACAGCGGAAAACAAGTCACCTTTTCAGTTCGGGCGGATGTTTGTTCTCAGCTGCTTTATAAACTGCTGCGGGCACTAATGGTGCAGAACTGAGGGAGAACAGCTTGTTTGGCACCCTGGGGAGTGGAGCGGGCAGCAACTCCCCCTCCTCCCTCCCCCCACACACACACCCTCCACCGGGGGTGGCTGGGGCAGTACTGGAGGCCCAACAGGGGCTGGCAGAGCTGACCACGACCTAAAGGCAGGTTCCTTCTTCAGCACGCACACCCCAGGGCGGGGGTGGGGAACGTCCCGCCCGCGGGCCACACGAAGTCATTTGGTCTGGCCCTGAGTTAATTAAATGTTTGACTGAATATAACAGCTAACTTTTAAATTGATAATTTTGTTCGGCCCTCAATGATGTTAGAAATGTCCAAATGACCCTTGGGAGAGGAGGTTCCCCACCCCGAGGTCCTTTGATTTCAGGGTCTGCTCTAAGGATTAGGATTTAAACTCTCAACATCTGGTTTGTTTCTTTCTTCCCTCTGACACTGGCTCATCTAGGGGAACGTCGCTCCTATGTGCTCTGAGGTGGCCTGGGAAATTGGTAGTGAGTGGGAGCTGAGGAGGACGGGCAGGCGGGCCCTGGGATGGGCTGGGCTGACAGGTGGCACCCCACACGCCCCCTCTGCCCATCTCCCTTCCCCCAAGCCACAGCGGGCACGCGGTCCCGAGGGGCTGCGCCTCCACTGCATACCTGTCTGACTTTCCGGTCGGGAAGGACATGCTTTTGTTTCCCATGGGCTGTTTCAGTTTTTTGGCTGCCAGACACTTCTGAAAGGTAAGAGGCACAAAGACGAGGTGAGCTATGTAAGGAACCGGAGGGCCCCTCCCGGGCCTCATGCTCCACATGCCAAGTTCTCAGCCCCTTTTGGCTCTGCCTGGCACCTACACCCACACGGGGCAGATACGGGCTTGCGCCGGCACCAGGGCTGTTTCTGGCCTGCAGCTGTAATTCCCATGGCAGCAAACACAGAAAAACACCCTTTAAACCACACACCAGCCTGTGTAATCTCTTAGATTTTTTTTTAACTGCTGGAATCACTGGCGTGTTGCCTGTGCCGGGAAGAAATGAGGTGAGGGCACAGACATGCGCGAGGATTCCTGGGAGGACCGGTCTTCCAGCCAGAGAAGCGGTAACAAAAGCACCGGGCACTCGCTGGAAATTCAAGGGTCTTTCTTACCTTGCCAGATGGGGTCTGCTTATTCGGGTCAAACTGGGAAGAAGGTTTGGGTTTGCTGCCTCCTGGAAGGTAAGAGTGAGCATGTGAGCTGACACAGGCAGCAGACCCACCGTGGGGCGGGGCGCCATCCCCGCTGCCCTCATGAGGAGGGACGTAGGGCTGACGTCAATCCATGCCGGGGGCCAAGAGCACAGGGCAGCGGCCGGCCAGCAGTCTCACAGCCCTGTCCTCAGGGTCAGGGCGGGTGCGGGAGCACTGGCCACTTTTACACTAAGGAAGCCCTGCGTTCGGGTCTGTGCGTGCTGGATGGGGCCAGTGTCCTTAACGTGGACGGAGGTGACCGTCAGCCCTGCCCTCTCTCTCTTCAGAGGGACACACTGGCCAGGAGGCTGGTCGCCAGGAATGCCTCCCGCAGCCTTCGAAGTAGATGGGCTCCCACAGGCTGAGGCTCCCAAACCAGAGCTTCCCATCACGGGCACCGGGTTTTCCCCCCAAACAAGATCTCTGAGAGACTGATTTGGGCACGGGCTACGGTGAGGAAGGGTGCAGCCACTGTAGAAGGATGGATGCCTTCTCGCTAAACCACTCTAGTGGCTGGTGCAGGTGGCAGGTGGTGGTGGTGGGGGACGGGTTCCTCTGGATTGCCCTCCCAAGTGTGGGCCGTGCATGTCTTGGGCAGGGCTGTCTGTGGCCGAGTCCCGCTCTCTCTCCTCTACAGCCCCCTTCACGTGACCTGGCCACACAGCCAACGGGGCAGCAGACGCGGCCTCACCAGCAAAAGCCTGGAAGTCTGACTTGCTGTAGTCGTAAGGGGTGAAATCTTTTTCGGGCGCTTCTGGGTCTTTTGGCTTCTTGGAAACTTTGAGTCGTTTCTTCTCCAGTTTCTGCTCTGGGGTCCCGGGGTCACTCGTTGCTCGCTCTCTCTTCATGGCGGCGTTTTCTAGCTGTGGGTCGAACACACCCGCAGGGAGGAGAAGGAGGTACATGAGAGGAAGCACCCCTGGGGCTCTGCTGTGGCACACGGCTAGGGGTTCAGTGCCTCCGGGGCGGTGGGATGGAGCAGGGAGGTGAGGGTGTGGGCCTTTAAGAAAGGCCGGGCCCAGCCTTCCCGGCACCCTGGGGGAGGGAGAGTATTTATGGGGCGGAGGACACTGTCGGCCTCAATTCCCATCTGCCGCTGGCCAGGCGGGTGCTTACGTACTAGAATACAAGCACAGGGGAAGAAGCCACCCAAGAGGCATAACAGACCAACTTTTTTGGGGAAATGCGGAGGCACTAGTTGCCAAGCCAAAACGAACGGGAAGGACACCCGCAGCAGAGGCAAGTTCTCCCAATATATGAGGGGCGTCCTGACAATGCCCCGGGGTCTCGTTCCTCAAATGCCCAAGCAGAAAAGCCAGCACGTACGGCAGCCTGCCGCCGGACAGACACGGCCTGCTCCGCCGCCACTTTGTACTCCTCAGCGGCCTGGTCCCGGGCAGCTGCAAGAGAGAGAACTGGCTATGGAGCCGCTGGCTCAGGCGGGGCTCCACCCCACCTGCCTGGCCGGTCCAGGGTCACCATGGAGGCCCCTCCCCGCTGCTCAGCCTCCTGGGCTGGTTCCGCCTCGCTCCCCCTGTGCAGGGGCCACTGTTCTCAATCTGACACGATGGTGACCCCCCGCCACCGCCCCAGTCTGTGCAGGGGGGCTACTCTTCTCAATCTGACACGATGGTGACCCCTCTTCCTCCCCCCCCCCCCCCCCCGCCACCTCCCCAGACCTGGTCCTCTCCCGGAACCCACACCCAACGCCAACGGCCTACTCGACATCTCTGAAGATGCCGGTAAGACTCTCAGCCACAGCATGTCAAGGGCCAGAACCAAAGCCTCTTCGGCATCACACAGGCTCCCTCCTCCCAGCTGCTCAGAACAAAACCCTCTGTACCCACTGCGCCTCCCTTTCCCTCACATGCCAATCCGACTCATCACCAAGTGCTGCCGGCTCTGCCACAGGAGCCTCCCGTCCTGACCACCTCCGCCCACACTGCCCAGCCAGCACCCCCGCCTGGATGACCACCACGTCTCCTCCCCGGGCTCCCCCCTGCCCTCTCCACTCCGCTCCCTACCAGCAGCCGCAGTGCCCTTTCCAGAGCACAGTCAGCTCTGGCGCTCCTCCGCCCCCGGCCTCCGACCCCCAGCTCACCCGGGTGCTCATCTACGTCCTCAGCCCCTGCCTCTCCCCCGAGTCCCCTCCACCTCACCCTGGCACCTCCTACCTCTCTCTCTGCGCAATGCCTACTGCCATCTGACAGAGCGTACATGAGGGGTTAGTGTCCACTGTCCCAGGAGAAGGCACGCTCCACAGGGCAGCGGCTGTGTCTGTCTTGGTCACTGCTGGGCCCGGCACTTTGTCGAATGACTGAGCAACAGAACGAGGCACCGGGGCTACTCTAACCAACACCTGAGTGGCTGGGTGTACAAGGAAGTGAATGCTACCTGTTTGCTCAGCTGCCTTCTTCTTGGCAGTTTCTTTAGATTCTTTTTGTACCTGTACCTGGCTTGCCAGCTTCCAACGGTTGCTGATCTATAATGAAAACAAAACAAAAAAACTCCAAAACTCAGTCACCTAGGAATGCTTTATTTTTTTAATGAGGCGATGCAGAGCATGCTAGCCTAGTCACTACACACATTCTAAGTCATAAGTTCCAAATCTGATGACACAAAAATAAAATCTCATGCTGGCTTTATTTATAATGCTTATTAAGGACAAGATACAACTGCTCCAGGCTCTGGCCAGAGGTTTTCAGACCACCATTCAACCCCTTCCACAGTCCTGGGGACGAGAGGCTCAGAGAAGCTACGTAACTTGTCCGAAGGGACACACGCGGTTAGTAAACGGTGGAGCTGGCCCTCGGGCAGGCCTTCCGCGAGCCCGAGCGCTCCTGTGACAGCACATTTACCTGCGGCCTGCGCTCATCTAGGTGGTGGGAGATGTAAGCGCGGTAAGGGGCGGAGGGTGGTGAGTGCGCCACACCCAGTGGGGGGAAGAGGAGAGAAGGCAAAACCTCCGCCTGACTCCCCCGATCAAAAAACAACAAGCTAACAGCCAGCGACAGGGCTGGGCCCCTCAGGGCTGTGGCCTGACTCTGGGCGGCGCTGGTGAGCAGAGGGAGCCAGGCCACCCGTCTGACCAGAGCGGGCACTTCCTGCAGGGAGGAAGAAGGCTGTTAGCAATTAACACGCTGGCTCCCAGGAACATCTCATGGGGATCCAGGGAAGGTGTTTTCTTATTCTTATTCATAATGCTGTTAAAAACAAACCAAACAATATAAAACAGAGTGTTTTAAAATTTAAGCTGTCACCTTTAAGAGCCTTACATTAATATTCACACACAAAAATGCCTAAAGCTGTACATTTAACATCTGGGCGCTTGACTACATGTAAATTAAACCTCAATTAAAAAAAAAATGCACACACACACACAAAAATAAAAACAAACCAAAACCTCCCCCCCAAAGACCTGCTTCTTAAAGGGGTTTCCCCAAAGCTCCCGAGAACCGGGTCAAAGGCCTGGGCCTCTCCCTGGAGAAATGCTGGTATAAAAAGGGTTTCCCATTCATTTTCAGGGGGTTTGCAGGTGGGTTTGATTAAAACAGAAACTTGGTTCAAATAATTAGGGAGTTTCCCTTTCTTAGAAAGCCAGTCTTAGAAAGGATGACAAATCCACTTACTTCGTAGATTTTTGATGATGGGTCAAACTTTGCTGCCTGAGAAATGTGAGCGTGGTGTTCTATCGAAGGCAGAAACTGGAGAAACGGAAACACTCATGTTAAATGCGGTAAACAATGGAATCTGGACCCCTCAGGGTCCCTGGAGGGGATTTCTGGTCGGTTTCATCTCGGGGGGCCTCAGCTCAATATGTCAACCTGGTCTCTGTTCACTGGCGCTCAGAGGAGGTATTCCTGTTGGTTTCGTGTCAGAAGACTCGGCTCCCCACCGGGACACGGGGGACAACCCACCCCTGCACCCTCTCTTCCTTTCCAGACCAACACCCTCCGCCAGCCCTAACAGACACAGCTAACACCTACCATCCTGAATGGGTTGTCAAAGGACTCCATTATGCTCTGGGCTTTCTTCTGTGCAACTGTTAGCGGGGCCTTTCCATTTTCTTCAGCACTAGGTTCCTGCAGAAACGGACAGAAAACAGTCACAACTGTAAGAATTTGGTGACAGTAAGATGCAAGCAGGAGAATAGTAATGGCTGATGTCTGTGAGCCCCCCCATGTATGAACCACTACTCTAGTCTGTGGTAGCACCCTGTAGAGTGTTCACTGTACAGTTAGAAAAGCCCTCACAACCTGCGCCGTGGGTGGTGCTATTCTCACCATCTCCCAGATGAGGAAACTGAGGTTGGGGAGGTCAGACTTCCAGAGCCTTAGAGCTATCAGGCGGAACAAGGGTGTAAACCCAGGTCTGTCTGCTCCAGAACTCCAGGTCGTAACCCGACACTTAGCTGAAACCTGTAATACTTTCTGAGTAATCAATGACTGCTGCTTCCAAGTGGGCTCATAGACGTGTGCTATCCTGTTGCTGTCAGTGCCCGCCGCTGAGCGCACAGGGAGAGCACGGCCTCCTTCAGCCCGAGCGGGCGCCTCCGCGTTCCCACCACACCGTGGGCTGCTCAGCACCTGGATGGCCCATTACCTCTGCGGTCAGCTAAAGCTTCCAGATTCTTTCCTCATGAATTACTGAAGCAAGACCTGACCTACGTTTATGTCACTAAGGAACAGAAAGCCAACTCCCAGGCAGTACGGCGGCACCTGCCCTCCTGGCTTTGGCCCAGCACTCCAGTGACGGCATGGCATGGCTGTGAGCCGGGATCCTGAGACCCGCCGAGCCAGCAGCTTGCTGTCATCGGGACGTACGTTAATACGTGTCTCCATCTAAGTGGACTGTACTATGCTTCTCTTTCTTGGCTCTTTCGTTCTATAAAGTGTTGTTTCCTTTCTGCCACCCCAGCTGCCTGCAGCATTTAGAGCTTTAGCCTCTTATCCTGGTCATTCCAGGGGTCATCCACCCTGACCAACAAATGCACCTTGAACTGCCTTTTGCAAAGAGCCTGTAGCCAAAGCCTCTGGCAGGAGCAAGAAGCCTGCTGGGTAGGCCAGACTGGGATAAGCTCTGTCACAACCCAGCGTCCATTCCAGAAGCACAGCCTGGCCCGGGCTGGCCATCCTGTCTGCAGACTGAACAGAGTCACTACCCACCATTCCTCAGCCTCTTTCTGAACGGGAAACGAGTCTCACCCCACTTACTGGTGCCTGTGTATTCTGCTCCTCACTGTCTGTGGACCACAGTGGAGGAGAGCTTGTCACAGCTTTCTCTGTCCCACACACACCCGGTGGGCTGGCACTGGTCAGGATGAATGCGCAGGACACTCCGCGGTCCATCAGAGCTCACTCCATCCCCCGGGAATCGGTGGCAGTGTGGAAAGAGCCCTGCCGGGCATCACTGGCCCATGCCGCCCTCCTTCCTTCTCTCCCTCCCTCCCAGGCATCAGTGAGCACCACGATGCAATCCTTCCTTGGGCTTTCTTCACACGGGGCTCACTCACGGAGCATCCCCTATCCACCTCTCACGGACCCCCTTGTCCAGAGAGACAAACCACCTTGTGACCTGCCTCCACGCCTCTCACTGCTGGCATTAGTTTCAGAGGTGGAAGCAACCCGCCAGGCATAAACACCCAGTCCATTCCTGTGGGTCTACGTCACCTCGCTGACGTGGCTGCATGACTCACGTTGAATAATGTGATGACAGCGGTAGCGATAAGGCATTTGGAGTCCAGCAGGGCCTCGTCCTCTCCTGCAGCGAAGAGGCTCGCCTGTTTCTGCTCTGGCACAGGCCCTGGAGGGAAGGCAGGCACATGGTCAGAGCCTGCGGGGCTGTGTACCCGCTTCCAGCCCCTCCCGACTCCAGCGGCCTGGACATTACCGTTGGCTGGGATGACAGGACAGCCATCTGAAGGGGCGTGGGAGCAGTCGTGAGGCCCAAAGAGGACATTCTCCAATCTCTGCAGCGGAAAGAAACCGACAGGTGCAATGAAACGCCCGCCAGCACGCAGGCGCTCCCGCCCGTGCGCGGCAGGACGTTTGTTTGTCCTGGCTTGGCCCCCTCCTCCTGGGGGCGAGGGCAGACACGTGAGTGTACCTCGGGATTGGGCAGCGGTCCACTCTTCTTGGCTCCAGCCGCTACTTCAGACTGCACAGGAGAAACGGAGAATTAGGAAAGTGATTGTACTGGGTGCCACACACACCTGTTCCTCAGCAGACTGTGGCCCTTCACTAGAGGGTGCTTTTCACGAGCCCAGAGCTTTCCTTCAGGCCGGCCCTGTCTCTGCCGAGTGGCCCCCGTTGTCTGCAGGATGGAAGACGGGCCCTTTGTCATGACGAGGCACAGAGTAGTTTCCAAAGAGCCCGAGAAGACTCTTCTCTAGGGACCAGGGTTTCTCTCTTTTCGTGGACAAACCGTGGAGCTAAGACGTTTTACTGGCGACATGAAACTGTCGTTTATCCTCAGGGTCTCTTCTTTCACCCCCAGGGAGCTGATTCTAAGTCTTCCTGAATCAATGATCATCCAAAAACTTACAAACACGATTTAGTATATACTGAAAATGCTACTGAGGCAACACATTAAAACTGTTCCAACACAACACAACACAACACAACACAACACAACACAAATCAAACATGCAAACCTACGCGAATAGGTGCCGCACAGGAGCGCGCACACACTGGCACCTGAGCAGCACACGCACACACAGCAGCTCTTTCGGAACCCCCCATTCTCCTAGCGTCCTCGTCCCCTGGCTTCAGGTTTGGGGTGAGCTGTTCTGTGACCACCACTTTGGTTAGGGCACTACATCTGAACTCCCCGACCAGAGAGCCTCCTCCACTTTATTCACGAGGTTCACTGCCTCCGAACAGGTAACCAGCCCAGTCACTAGACATTACTCGCTGTTAGATCATCAGAAACAAGGTCCTAAGAAGGATAAGCTTTCGCAGTGACTATCTTAAAAAAGACACTCCCGCCCTAACCGGTTTGGCTCAGTGGATAGAGCATCGGTCTGTGGACTGAAAGGTCCCAGGTTCGATTCCGGCCAAGGGCATGTACCTTGGTTGTGGGTTCATCCCCAGTGGGGGGTGTGCAGGAGGCAGCTGGTCGATGTTTCTCTCCCATAGATGTTTTTAACTCTTCTCTCCCTCTCCCTTCCTCTCTGTAAAAAATCAATAAAATATAAATTAAAAAAAAAAAAAAGACACTCCCACTGGATTTTGTAAGCCCCACATTTCCTTGTTTTTGAGAATGGAGAGCTCCTGTATGTGGAGACTACAAGGAGCAGACGCTGACAGACAGAACAGGCCCAAGGACCTGGGAACCTCAGCAGAAAGGCGCTTACCTTCAGCAGGGGCATGTCCCGAGCTTGCTGGATTAGAAGATGCATCTCGTTGATTTGTTGCCGCACGAGGGGGGGGACGGGGTTGCAGCAAGCTATGATGCCCTGAGGTTCCCTGAGGACAAGAAAACACACTCAGGCACACGGCCCTCACAGGCTTCCCGACAAGAGCGCCGACCAGGGCGGGCCGGAGCGCTGCGGCCCAGGGGAGGCTGAGAAAACCCGATGGCGGGGGAGCGGCTGGCCGCCCACACGCTCTGCAGCGCCAGCCGGGAGCAGGTGCTCGCAGCCGGCCCCCTGCTCCGGGGCCAACAGAGGACCGCAGCCCGGTCTGCAGGCCCACAACGGGAGGAGTGGAGCCTGCGCTTATACTTCAACGAAGATCGTAAGATGTTTAAAACCATGCGATGCCTCAGTCTGGAGAGAATCCCTTGGAAGTGGGCGCCGAGGCCGCAGCCTGGAGGCTTACACAAGGCTCGGCATAAGGCACAGCCACTGAAACGTTCCAGTTCGGAAGTTTCAGCTCCGGAGCGGCAGCCTGAGGGCAGAAGCGGTGCCTTCCGGATCGAGCCCTTCCTCAGAGGCTAATCCGAGCCCCCTGGAGGGACTCGGTCACAGAAGCTTGCTTCTGAAGGACCACGTTCTCTGCGGAGAAAGTCGGAACGTGTCTGCAGGCACGCACTCACTTAGGCAGCTCTTCGGCTATCTTCAGCATCATGTGGTTTGGCAGTACGTATCTGCAACGAAACACACAGTGGGCGAATTACATCAAGTTCAGCCTACAAGTTCCGTTACATGCTCTAACCCAGGGGAAAAAGAGAAAAAGTCCATTATTTCTTTGTTACCAGATCTGCTCGGTCTAAGAGAAATGTTAAAAGAATCTCTAAAAAAAAAAAAAAAAGTAAATAAAAGGCTCTCTAACCCCTTACCCATAGCTTTCGTCTTCCCTCCGTGCGGTTTTGTCCCTCCAGGCAAACAGAAGCTGAAAGGCTGTCAGCTGCTGCGTGTTGAGATGCTTCTTTTGCTTCCTATACAGCTCCAGGTAGGACTCATCCGTGAAGATGGGTTTGACGAATTTCTGCAAAATGTTTCACAATATTCACGATCAAAATTGTGCTCGGGTGGTGAAAGCCTGGGGGAGGGGCTGGTGTGAGGGGGGAAATGGTGGCTAGAAGGGGTCAATCGGAGAAAAAAGGGGACATAGAAATCTTTTGAACAATAGAGATTTTAAAAAACCCTGTGCCCTGGGCTCTTGAGACGTTTGGCTCTCTTGGTAAACGTAAAGCGCGAGGGGAAGTGGGCCCCGGCAGAAGGGGAGCGGGTCCCGGCGGGCTTTACCTTGAGGCAGATGTCCCTGCTGCGCTGCCACACCACCTGCAGCGGCCCGGGCTGGCCGTTGCCTCGCTCCCACAGCTCCAGCCTCATTTTGTCATAGATGTAAAGCAGGTAGTGGGTGTCGTCCCGCGCGTAGTTCAGCATCTCCTCGGGCAGAGGTCTAGAACCGCAAGAGGAATTTTCCTTCATTTCCCTCAGCAGCAGCAGCAACTGCTCGGTGGGAGCTGAGACTCGCTTGGCCCCTCTGCCGTCCGAGGTTCCTTCACAGCTCAGGACAGGCCGCTGCTTCACAGCCAGGTACAAAGGGTGGCCAGACAATGACGTTGGAAGTAAGGGCTTTGTCACTGAGTTTGAGTCTCAGCTCCTATATTTGACCTTGCGTAAGTCCCCTAAGCTCTCTGCGCTCGCTTTCCGGACCTATAAAGTGGAAAGGCCCTGGCGGGCTGGTGTGAGGGTCACACAGGAGAACACCCCTCAGTTCTTAGCCTGGGGTGCGGCGCACGGCAAGGGTTAACTAGCGGTGGCTTTCAGATTTCGTCAATTTTCACCTTCTATTTAGACTTTAGGTTCTCTATGAATTTTGACATGCAGAACTGGAGAAAAGGTTAGTGGCTTCTTCATACAACAGCCCTGCAAACTTACGGGGAAAGCTAGTCATCTGAAAAGGATCACGCTGAGCAAGAATTCCAGAAAATGTGGCAGGACGCCATCCCCACCCTATCCTCCAGTACACACTTCTTATAAGGCTATCTTTACTTTTTAAACTTTCACTTACTGACTTATTACTTTTTAATTGATTTTGGAGAGGAAGGAAGAAACATTGATTTGTTGTTTCACTTATGTATACACACATTGGCTGATTCTTGCATGTAACCTGACCAGGGATCGAACCCGAAACCTTGGCCTATAGAGACGACGCTCTAATTACTGAGCAACCTGGCCAGGCTCAACCACATGCCTTAGCACTCTCATGCCCATGGGAGGTCATGTCACACATATACAACCATCCCTATTAGGAGGTCTGCGTTTCAGACGAGATGGCATGGATGAATGCTGACATGGCACATCTCTGTCAGCCACTCCTCCATGGAGCACAGTGTCACACAGCCCTCCCGAGCCTACAATTCCAGCTTCACTTATGCCAGTGGAAACAGCTCAACTCAAGACTCTTACAGTTACAGGCTGAACACAGGTCTCCATGGGTGAGGCTAATGAACACCCACTTTCTTCTACACCAGCCATGGGCCAAGTATGGCCCGCGGGCCGGATCCGGCCCATTCGGCTGCTCCATCCGGCTCTCGGAGCTGAAAGAGCGGAGGGTTCTCTTGCTCTCCCCTCCGCTCCTTCACCAGCAGCCCAAGATGAGAGTGCCAGCATGGTCAGGTTGCTTTTGTTCCGGCCCTCCGGTCCAGTTTAAGAACCCATTGTGTCCCTCGAGTCAAAAAGTTTGCCCACCCCTGTTCTACACCCATATTTCCTTGTCAGGAGCAAACTGACCGTATTCTCCAGTCAGCCAGCTGGTACTGCTTGTTGGATTCCACGTTGCAGTAGTGTTTCAGCAGATGGTCCAGCGAGTGCCGGCCCAGGTTAAGAAGGCGCGCTGCCTGATGGGTATCAAACATGTTCACGACGTACAGCCCGAAGTCCTTCTGCAGCCACTCTATGTCTGAGTCAGCACCATGGAAGACCTGCGAACAAAGCCGGAGCCATGCACACTCTGAAGCGAGCGCTGCCTCTAGGTTATCAGAACACTGGAATTAGAAGCCAGAAGGAACATTAAGATGGGTTGAGTTCTAAACGCTTCTTTTAATTTGGGCCCCAGCCTTCTACACTCCTAATTGCACACTCTTAAAAGTCTGCTCCCAGCCAATGATTCTAAGGAAGCGGCTCTGCTTGCTTCAAGGGTAGTCATTAAGCTCAAGCAATCTTGATGGCACAGGCTCATTGCCGTAGTCATTAAAATGATTTAACATTTTTCTGGGAGGTAATGAGATAAGTCTTCGCTGTTTTAACAGAGGTTTAGAAACAAAAGCAGTTTAGTGTGTGGTACCCTAGTGTAGGAAATTACAGCAATTTCTCTCAATTTTATTGGGCCTATGTTGAAATAATAAAACAGTAAACGGAAAAGCACTTAAGTCTTGCGCTTACAGGCAGGAGCCGAGAAAGGCTGGCTGACCTTGACAATAGCCGGGTCTGTGAGGCTCTCGTTGAGAATGTACATGTCACTCCGCAGCTCCAGGGTGTCGACAATGAAGTCTTCGGTCCGGGTGGAGATCTGCATGAGGCAGGTCAGCCCCAGGAAGCTCCGGTAAGAATGGTGCTACAGCACACGGGGAGAAGGAAGAACCGGAAGAACGGATTTTACCTGGTGTTCCTCTACTGATTTTGAACAGTCAGCATGAAACACAGTTATATACTTTTTGCCAAAGCATAGATTTAAATTAGCATTAATTTTCTATTCCTCGAGTAGGTGAGCTCACAGAAAATGTGGAAATCTCACTCCAAGCCATTTACAAGTTACCTCCAAGTCGATAGCAAATTCTTGACACTTCAGGAGCTTCTCGTTGAGTTCCACTAGTTCATCCAGGGAAGAGACGAAATGGCAGGGCGTTTCGCCCACAGGCCTGTATAACTGGGTCACAAAAGTCCAGGCAGGAAAAGAGGAATGTTAAGAATCGTCCTTCCCTAAAGTTCACAATGAATCAAGAGTTCAATAAGTGATGCAAAGTCATAACCTACTATTTTAAAGAAATTTAGGGAAAGCCAAAATTATACCAGCTAATCTCGTTGTTTGATTCTTCCTGGGCTATCAGATTCCAGCCATAAGTAAGTTGGTGCTGACCTGGGGTTGTGGCTTTTGAAGGACTGAGTCCGGTGGAGTGAAGTGATCTAGTTCGTATTGATAAGGGTGTGCAAACCTGAGTGAATAAAATAAACAAACAAACAAACAAACAAAATCTTTTTTTACTAATTCCATGGTTCAAGGTAAAACTGTTTGACTTCAATTTGTAAAAAACAAATGGAAAAAAAGACCATTGTGAAAATATCTCCTCTATATAAAAAGCATCATTATTTCTCTTTTTAAAAGATGTTTTTAATTGTATTTTTAAAGAGAGAGGAAAGGAGAGAAGGGAGAAATAGAAACATCAATTAGTTGCCTCCTGCCCCCCCTATTGGGGATTGAACTCACAACCCGGGAATGTGCCCTGACCAGGAAAGGAACCAGAGACCTCTTGGTTCACAGGTCGATGCTCAACCACTGAGTCACACTGGCTGGGCAAAAGCATCATTATTTCAATAATAACTGAAGTGCATAAAAAAAAAAAATTTACTTTCATGCCGAAACCGGTTTGGCTCAGTGGATAGAGCGTCGGCCTGCGGACTGAAAGGTCCCGGGTTCGATTCCGGTCAAGGGCATGTACCTTAGTTGCGGGCACATCCCCAGTGGGGGATGTGCAAGAGGCAACTGGTCGATGTTTCTCTCTCATTGATGTTTCTAACTCTCTATCCCTCTCAATTCCTCTCTGTGTAAAATCAATAAAATATTAAAAAAAAATTTTACTTTCAGGTGATACTTGCTTGTCCTCAATGTAGGACAATTAAATCTAATTGGGCCAAAATTAAAACTTGGGCCAAAGTCCTTTGCAAAGTTAGCATCTCTCATTCTGTTTTCACGTCCATACCATGGCCAGGGAGCCACTGCAAACACAAACAGGAGAGAAGGCGAAAAATTCTTTGTGTCCATTTAGACATTTGAACAAAAGTAAAGCAGAGTGAAAACGTGGCACAAGGATAAATTTGACACAAGAAAATGTGGTACAGAAATACAATATATAGATGAGACTTACATAATTTTATTAACTAATGCGAATGTGGCGTAAAGGTCAGCGAGGCAAACACTTACATGTCCTGCTCCACCTGCTGCGTTCTCTGCTGGTGGATGAAATCTGCCAGAGCAGCGGGCACATCCAAGTCCTCCGGACGGTCCTGCGGGCACTCCCGCCGTTCTCTGGACAGTGCTGGGCCCAAGCAGTGACACACACAGCACAAGGTCAGACACATTACTCCGTGGCTGGGGGTGGGGGGGTGACTGGCTCCCTTTGAAGACAGTGGGAGGTAGACCTTTTCCCTTTTCCTAGTTTCGTTAGGCAGAGCGTGCTCTACTTACCCTGAGGGAGGGGCTTCTGGGCATTGGGCTTGACGAAGATTTTAGGACGAAACGGAGTGTTGGAATTGTCAATCTTCTCTCGGAATTTAAGCTGAGGTCGGATGATGTTTTTTGCATGAAGCAGCCGGAAAGTTTCAGATTTTGATTTTTTGCTATATTCTCCTGCCTAGGATCAACGAATACAATACTTTATAACACAGCAACTCAATGAATTACAAGAATAAATTCCAATTTTATGCCTTCCAAGAGTCATTCATTTAAAGAACATATGTGGGGGGAAACTGAATGTGTGTGTGAGACTCTGGGGAGGAGAGTAGGGGGGTGTGCAAAGTAGAGAAGAGGGTGTAATAAAGGTGTATCTGTTTATGAGAATGAGGGAGGCAGCAGCCAGTTCTGCATCCAACAAATTGGAACAGAAACACAAGCCGGAATAACAAAAGCTGACATTAGATGCTGCAGCGAGTGCGAGAAGCCCTCACCTTTCGGTTCCAGCTGGACACGATTGTCTTGGGGACCTGTAGTCCTGTGGGGAGGACAGGCTGCTGGTTCTTATTCACACCTGATGCTTCATCCAGCAAAATACCCTAAGAGTGGGAGAGATATGAGCTCAGTATCTTCTTTTCAGGGTTCACAGAGTTAATTACCTAAGAGTTTAAGAGCCATATTCAGAGAATTATATGTGAGAATAGACACATAGAAGAGCAGACAATTAAAGCATCATCTGCTCAAAGACAGGGCAGAAACCAGCCACTCCCGACCCTTGTTCAACTCTTTACAGTTCTGAATCAGACCAAAACTTCAAAGCTGATTTAATAGTGTGATGTGGCCCACTAAAATAATTAAAAAGACCCTCGACTGCAAACAACAAACCCAGAAGGACGGTATTGCAATGAGGATGAAGCGTGCCCTGACCTACTCTGTACCATGGAAGCAGATGCGGAGTATTAGCGGGGCACCACTAACAGAGGCGCACCCGTGACAAATGGCAGCATGGCGGGACATGAAATCAGAAGCCACGAGAAGCCACGGAAATACCTGTGGGCATTCAGGCTATGGAAGAAAGGACTTCATGGGACAGGAGAGTCTGATTTAAATGTCTACAGCACCTTTACAGGGCTAGGTCTGTTTTGGATAATCTCTGTGTATTTCTGTAAATAATATTCTGCTGTAGAATTCTGGGTAAAGGCAGTAAGCTAGATCAAATGATCCACACACCCTTCCGATGAGGCGAGTCAGAGTGTTTAGCAGATCGTGAATAACAGTAAAAACAGACCAAGTTTTGGTTGGGCTTTGCATCCAGAGACATCTTCTCTTACAAGACAAACAAGATTTGCAAATCTGGAAGGTAGGTTTATAAGACCCTTTAAAAATAGGGTTCCACTGGGCAGTGAGTTTGAAGTGATGTACTTGAACTCAATTGCAATATTTCTTAGGGTGGGGGAAAGCCAACTATCAGAAGAAAGGAATGGTACAGGCAAGGAACGCTACACTTTCATTTCCAAAGGTGCTTGTTGTTTTTCTTTTCATTTTCTGATACTACGAAAGCTCTTCCTTTGTTAGTTATCTGAAGAGTAAGGTGCAATACTCACCACTCTTTCCAGAATAACATCATTGGTGTCAACTAGTAAATCAAACTTGTCCTCCAACTCAGTCACTTTACTTCTATCTTTAATGTTGCTTCGACATCCATGGTACTGCATTACCTTGCTCATGCTAAGGACAAGAAAACCAAGATTAGCTTGTATACTTTCATTCATTTGTTTACAGTCTTGGAGAAAGCTTGAAAGGCTTGCCTCAGACTATTTCTAATACTTTATAATTGAACTAATAAAACCTGCACTCTTTTTTTTAAAATATAAATTTTATTGATTTTTCACAGAGAGGAAGGGAGAGGGTCAGAGTTAGAAACATCGATGAGAGAGAAACATCAACTCAGCTGCCTCTTGCAAACCCCCCACTGGGGATGTGCCTGCAACCTATGTATATGCCCTTGACCAGAATTGAACTCAGGACCCCTCAGTCTGCAAGCTGATGCTCTATCCACTGAGCCAAACTGGTTTCAGCAAAACTTGCACTCTTATTAAAAACATTGTGGCCCTGGCCAGTGTGGCTCAGTTGGTTGGGCATCATCCAATGCACTGAAAGGTTGCTGGTTCGATTCCTGGTCAGGGCGCATGCCCAGGTTGTGGGCTTAATCCCCTGTAGGGGACATGGAGAAGGCAGCTGACTGAATTTTGCTCTCATATAGATGTTTTTCTCTCTCTCATCCTAAAAATAAAAAATAAAACAAAGACAAAAACATTGTGTGGCTTTGGGAAATTCACTATATCTCGCTAAGACTCATATTTTAACTGAAGGGTTGAAGAAATTACCTCAAAGCTGCCTTTGAATTTTAAAAAATATATAATTAAAATGTAAATAATGTATTCTGCAGTCATTGTTTTAACATAAAATTTAAAACATTTTCTAAATCTGTCAGGTAACAGCTAGACCAGTGTTTGTATATTGTCTGTCCTAAAATCTTATCAGAAAGCTAAATGTTGTGACTCTTTGACTTGTGTGAAAGAATCCTGAATCCAGGTTTCCAAGTCCTATATAAAATCAAAATCCATTGTATCATTTTTATACTTCAGAGCTTTTTATAGCACAGGAAATTGTAATACACAAAACCCACACACATTTCAGAAAACTATATTAATTTCTTTAACATGAAAAACAACAACAGTATTTAGTACTTACCACTGAAGCAACCTGTCGCCCTGTGTTTCACAAAATACCTGGAAGCCAGGGAAGCTTCGGTAAAAATCATACTCATCGCCAAACTGTGGTAGGCCCCCCGATGCCTTGGTGACAGCCACTACTGACCCCAGAGCAAACTGCCAAAAACCAGAAAAACGAGCATGTTTTAAACATCTACTATACACAACACATTGTGCTAGATCAGGATGGGGAACCTTTTTCCTGCCAAGGGCCTTTTGGATATGTATAATATCATTTTCGGGCCATACAAAATGATCAACTTAAAAATTAGCCTGCTTTATTTGGTCAAACATTTAATTAACTCTCTACTAACACCTTGGCAGGACCAGACCAAATGATTTCCAGGGACTTACAGTGCCCACAAGTTGGACGTTCCCCACCTGTGCTAGATGATGAAGACATACAATGTTCATTTTATCCCAGGCTCTCAGGATACAATGGTGAACACGAAACCAAGTTCTAGAGCTTATGTTCTTGGGAGAGTGGGGAATGAAAGAACAAATCTATCTATCTATCTATCATCTATCTATAAGCCTAATATGCAGTGTCCCCTCTGGAGTTTGACCAATGGGGAGTTCCATCACTCGCTATGACGTGTGCTGACCACCAGGGGGCGGCGTGGGACCCTACCAGTGCATGAATTTTGTGCAATGGGCCTCTAGTATATAGTATGCTAGTATTCAAAACGGCCTGGGTTTGAATCTTGACTCTGCTACCTACTAACTGCGATCTTGAGTAAGTTACTTCATTTATTTGGTCCTTAATTTCCTCCTTTGAAAAACAGGCACCACAAAAGTGCCTATCCCTTAAGTTGTTGAGAGGATTACAAAAGCTCATAAAATCACTTAGGATCACTAAGCATTTAAAACCAGGAAAAGCACAGTCTAGATCTTCTGGATGACCAATTGGTAATGACTACTGCCCACAACTGGACTTCTGTTTATGGTTCAGTTCATGCATGCCAAGCAGTCCTCTGTTTTAATTGTGTGATAATGAGAGGGAAATCCTGACATTGCTATCATAGATAATGCAAATGACTTCATTGTGAGTTGTGAAATAGATGTTTCCCAAGAAAGAAAAGAGAGCCCTAGCTGGTTTGGCTCAGTGGATAGAGCATCGACCTGTGGACGGAAGGGTCCTGGGTTCGATTCTGTCAAAGGCACATGCCCAGGTTATGAGCCCCATCCCCAACAGAGGGCGTGCAGGAGGCAGCGGATCAACAATTCTCTCATTACTGATGTTTCTCTCTCTCTCCCCCTCTCCCTTCCTCTCTCTGAAATCAATAAAAATATATATTAAAAAGAAAAAGACAGAGGAAGTAGGGGCTTAACTTACACGTCGGGGTCCGCAGTCCCTGGTGAGCATGAAAGCTCCCAATCAGGACCATGGCTAGAGGTCCAGGAACTTATTCCAAGCCAAACAAACGAGTTAATAATAGCATCTGCTAAAAATAACGTGCATATAACGCGGGTGGAGTCCTGGGGAATGTGTAGTGCTAGCTTAGCAATCATTTTGGTTCCACGGTTTTGTAAGAGCCGTGCAGGAGGCGTTTAAACCTCGTTTCATGCTCGTTCCTAGTGGAGAGCGCTGCACCCATCATTTAAATGAACCCTCTCGGTGTCCCTCCGAGCAGGCATTGGTCAGTGTCCCACGGTGCCCAGAGGAGGGAGGTTCGGGGGCAGCTGTAACAGGTGACAGTAAGCCCAGCTTTGGGGGTTATGTAGGACCGGAGCCAGGACGGGGGAGGGGTGCAGTCCCTGGTGCAGGAGAGGGTGCAGGCGGGCGGGGGAGACATAGGCAGCCAAGCCCCTCCGGAGAGTTGGCGGGGCGAGATCCCGAGGGCCGGGACACGGGGGGACAAGGAGGCCCTGTGGAGAGGGCTCTCCCGGGAGAACGAGGGCTCTGGGGAGCGGGGCGACCCTCACGGTCCGCCTGAGACCCCAGCCCCCCCGGAAGGTTTGGGGAGAGGCTGAGTCCGGCGCTCCGACTCCGCTGAGGTGCGCGCGCGGCCGGGGGGCGGCCGCCGAGGGCCCGGGCCTACTCCCCACCGGCCGCGGCGGCTCCCGGCGCTCCCCCGGCCCCTTCCCGAGGCCCCGCGAACCCACCTTCACGAAACTGTCTGCGTCCGGAAACCCCGGCAGCACCATCTCTTCCTCGGACTTGGCCGCGCTCGGCGGGGATGGGGCCTTAGACTCGGCGGGACTGGGAGGCGCCATCTTTAATGCCTGCATGGCTCTTCTCGCGAGAGTGAGTCGGGCCGACGCGACCCGGGCGCAGCGCGCATGTGCAAAGGGGGCGGGTGTTAGGAGTGTGTGTTTGGGCTGTCATCCCTGCGCTCTCCACGTAGTGAACTTTACTTTTTTTTTACCCCCATATTTTATCATCCCATGAACCCAGGGATTTAGCGTGAGAGCCGTAGGACGCAACTACCCTCATATTTATTGTTTGTTTTTAATTCTCACCCGAGGATAATCTTTCCATTGCTCTCTAGAGAGAGTGAAAGGGAGAAACATCGATGTGAGACACATTGATTGGTTGCCTCCCACATGCGCCCGTCCTGGGTCCCCGGGGATGGAACCGGCAACCCAGGTATGTGCCCTTAACCAGGGATCCGACCCTCAGTGGACCCTTCACCACTGAGCAAACCAGCCAAGGCTATCCTTATGTTTAATGCTAGCTCCTCCCCAGCTCTGGTTCGTGCCCCCTTCAAGTTCTTGGTCTTGGCTCCTGCAGTCATCCCCTCTCTGCACCAGCTGTTTCCTGGCTACTGGTTCATTTCGAACGGCCTGCTGGGGGAATCTTTCCCAGTAAGAGGCAAAACAAAAAAACATCACTCTGCTCACTTCTCCCTCCAGTCACCGTCTCATTGCTCTTGCTCCTGCAGGCAAGGCACTGGACAGGGCATCTATCTATATGCTACTTGCAATGCCTCCAGCTCCTCCAGTCACATGTTCCTCCCCATCTCCACTGCTGGAGCCACTAGCTTAGGCGCACAGTGGGAACTCAGAGCATTTGCTGAAAGTCTGGAAGAGCTCGTTATGAGGGAGGCACTATTAGGCAGCTCAGGAGATGGATTTGGAAGCTCTGTGGGTGTATCCGCTTTCCAAGGCCAGGGCTGGGACCTCCTTAATACCATTCATTTGGCCTAGTAAGTGTTCATTAAGTGTTAGCTGTAACCATTATTCAGGAAATCCTATTATCAGGATACCTGTTTTTCGCTGTCCCACTCCCCCCGATTGTGTGCCCTGGCAGAACAAAGGCCTGGTCTGATCCATTTTAGCAGTTGATTTAGCAGTTATTTTGAGCACTTATTTCACATGGTTCAATCTAACACCATGTGTTAAGCTGCACTGCATGCTTTACAGGGATTATTCCATCCTCAAAATAACCTTATGGGCTAGATCCTACTATTATCTGCACTTTCAGAGGAAACAAGATTCTACCTCTGTTTTAAAGCCTCACACGGTTCCCTATTGTCCACAGCATCAACTCCTGGCTGCTGAACTGAGGCAGGCCATGCTTCTCCATGGTACTTCTAGCCTCCCTTTAGATCCTATCATTCCTTTTCCTGTTAGTCATTTTATTCCCCACTGGCCACTGAAGCAGCTGAGCTAAACTATGAGGTTCAACTGTGTGAAACGGCCCTTTTATGTATCAACACGGCTGCATTCGTGCAATATAATATAACTTGTTAATTATTAGCCATTTCTGCCCCTAGTCAGTGTTCTCAGTGGCTAGAACATTGGTCTGCAGACTGAAGGGTCCCAGGTTTGATTCTAGTCAAAGGCCATACCTCTGTTACAGGCTCAATCCCAATCCCTGGTCAGGATGCAGAAGCAATCAATTGATGTGTCTCTCTCACATCAATGTTTCTCTCTTTCTCTCCCCCTCATCTTCCACTTTCTTTAAAAAATCAATGGAAAATATCCTCTGGTGAGGATTAACAACAACAAAAATTTGCCATTTCCGCATCTGTTTTCTGCTGAGAATGCCCCCACTTGCTTCATTTGACAGTTCGTGCTCATCCTTGAAGACCCTTGGCAAATGCCCCCTTTCTATGCCTTTCACGGCTCACCGCCCAGTGCAATCAGTGAATTCAGAGCCCACCTGTGGCTCACACCCTCTACGTGGCTCCTTACCACTTAGCATGGTGGTTAGGGTCCACTCCGGCCCGGTAAACAACCTGAGGAAACGGACGAAGATCTGGAGTCTTTCATAGTTCCTAGTACTAAGTGCTTAATGAATGTTGAAGGAATAATTGCTTTCTTTATGAATAATTATGAATAAAAAGCCATTCATACAAAAAACAATAACAACAACAAAAGGGGGGAAAAAGCAAAAAATAGTTATTCATACACGTTTTTAAAACTCTGATGTCATTTATTGGCACAAAAATTATTCTGATACAACATGGAGTCTAGACATGGTACACTTTATACTTGGTGCACTTACTGTTTCTTTTGCTCATCATTCCCACATGGAGGAGGTGAGGCCTTCCCCTCTGTGCTCAGCACCTCCAAGACATCACTTGCTTTCCAAGCCCCTGCTCTAAACACAGAGCGTTCAGACCTCACTAGACACCCCAGAACCGTGCGGGCCACTCCTCTGCACAGTGTCCCCTCTGTGCTTGCGCTCAGCCGAGGCCGCCAGCGTTCTGAAGAAACTCCCGTCCTAGTGGTCTGGGTCTTGGGCTGAAGTGTCACATCGCAGCATCACAGGTGAGGCAGAAGACAGACCGTTCCCACCCATTCCGGTCCACCTCGCAAAAGCTGTTGCTGGACCAGTGAGGTAATGGGATGGGTGAGTGATGGAGTGGGCTCCTCCCACTTCCTTACATTCCAGAATCCTAGGACGCGTCCTCCTGGACCCGAGGTTTCCGGACGGCGTGGAGTTGGCCGTGTGCATGTTGACAGGAAAGAGTAGGCCACTCTGCTACCAGCAAACGTTTACGATGAGTTTGTGAAGTGAAGTCAAAACCCGTAATTCTTAAGTTATGATCTTCTGTTCCCCAAAATCAATGGCTTGATTTCTGTAGGATCGCTGTCCTGGGAACCAAATCAAGCCCGTGTTTCAACAGTATATTCTTCAACAGCAGCTAGAAAGTTGGTTAAACCAACTCTTAATATACAGTAGTTTTTTTTTTTTCATTTACATTTTGAAATATTTAATAAAGCTGAACTTTCTGACCACTGTTTCAGCTTAGTGGAAGCATATGCCAAAGTACAAAAGGCTCAAGAGAAATGCTGTGGGCACGTCTGGGCCTCCGATTACCAGAAAGGACACCTAAGAAGACAGAAAGAAAAGAAATATTTTAATAATTTGGGCTCTTCAAAGCTTTACACAGGTAACCGGAGAAGGAAAGACCAAGGAGTGACCGCCCGGGGACAGGCCTGAGCTCCCCCACCACTGACCGTGAGGGCGCACTTATCCTCCAGCCAATGCTGAGCCCGGTGCTCCCGGACACTTCCCTGTCGCCTCTCATCTCTCCCTCCCAGCGGGCCTCAGGCAGCCAATCAGAGCAGACCCCAAGTGGTCCCTGACGTTACAACCCCAGATCACAGATGTGTTCTCTTCATCCTCTCTGTCACTGCTCTGGTTTCTTTTTTCTTTGCTCTTTCTGTATCTCAGAATTAAGTCCAAAAAGATCCCTCCACCCTGTGAAAATGAGGAGGCCCCTCTTCTAAACCATGTTAAATGTACTTATAACTTACTTTGGTGTTTGCCTTCCAAATATACATCCTTTTTAAATTTTTTTCTTCTTTTTAGAGCAATAGCACACACAGTGAATACGTTTAAAGAGACACGAAACTATGATTACACTTCACGGGTATCCCGCAAATCACATGAGCGACTGGACACGGGTAGGTCCTGACTGCGGATGTACTTAGAGACGCCTACTCACCAGCCGATGTAGCACTGGCAGAGGTTCTCGTGGGAGGTGGCTTGTTTGATGAGCAGCTCCACTTGTGTTGGGACATCCAAAGTATCATCATGAGAGAAGTCCCGACCTACGACAAGAGAAACGAGAACATTTAATCTGTCCCTGGTTTTCAACTCTTGTTTGGCTTACCTCTCTAGGCAGCCCGAATCAGTTTGTCCTCGTGCAGGTGTACAACGGCTGTACGAGGTTGGATTTTAAATTCACCTCCATGTGACTCGAGCCTTTCCTCCCACAGGACAGTTGCTTCCATTAAAAACTCATAACCTCGAACCTCAAGCAGGCACGTGACTCAGCCTGGCCGGCTCGTGCTGTTCTTTGGCAGCATGGCTTTCCGTTCCCATGAGGGTTATTTCACATCCTCTATTCTCCCCAAATGCCCAGCCCTCTCCTCTGGCTCTCGCCCTCATCTCCTGAGTTACTGGATGGGATATGTCCTCTCATCCCTGCACAGCCACACTTTTCCAGAGTTTTGAACTTGTCTGCTTTCTCTGCTTCTCTCTCTCACTTCATGTTCCCTTCAATTGCTTCAGTCTCTGCCAGGCTCATCCCAGCTCTCAGGTCACCAATGACTTGGAGCCCCCTTTGAGCCTCCGCATCACCAATCCTTTTGATCCCACCTCCTAGTAATGACCTGGTGAATTCATCCCCACTGCCACCACCCTAGGCTAATCCACGGTCTAGCTGGGATGGCTAGGGCGGCTGCTCCCTCCCCTGCAATCTGTTCTCCACACACAGCCAGAGCAGCATAGCATTTCACCCACCCAGACCCTCCTCTTCCCTCCACCCTCTTAAAACCCTTCAGTGCTCTCCCACTGCCCTCAGGATATACTCTAAAAATGTAGGCTCCGGTAAGATCTGATCCTGGGCTACTCAGAGTCAAAGCCTTTTGCACTGGGCTCCTCCCAGCTTCCTTTCTCTGGGGCAGTCAGACCAGCCCACACTCCCCCCCAACCAGAACAATCTACCCTAATGAACTCCTCTCAGATTTTCCCTCCTGGGCTGGTTTCCTGACTCAGGTACTTAGATGGCATTCCTCTGTCAGTGGCAGCAGAGCCCAAGTCCCTTTCTTCCACTTAACACAGGGAGAATGCCCTTTCGGACCCGAGCCCCACAGGGGCAGGGGATCTGTCCGCTTTACCGCTCTGTTTCCTCAGCACCTAGCTCCTGTAGCTACTAGTAAATAATATACCCTGACTACCGCTCTACGTGCCAAGCCCTGATGCTAATCATCTGCCACCCCATGTCTCACTGGAGCCTCCCCGTCTTCTGAGACCAAGAGACACACGGGAAGCGGGGGAGCTGGGTCTTTGGCTTCCCCGACTCCCACCCGCCCCCATGTCACACAGTCCGGTCAATGTGACACGTCTTCTCTACAAAAGCACACATTGCTCTCCTTCCAGAGTCTCCACTCGATTACAGCTACCAAAGTCCACATCGGCAATGATCAGGGTGGTCAGATTTGCTCTAATATCAGTCACGATAAAAACTTTCCTGAATTTGAACCCAACATAACTTTACTTACCTCTGTTAAGCTGAGATTAACCACATTACTTGAAGTAAACTTATTAGAAAGAGAATCAGAGAGGGTTCTTAATGGATGGTTTCAGGGACACTCCAGTTGACAGCATGGTTTAGGCACCAACACCACTAGAAAGTGGGGTGACCACCGTTCCAGGAGAGAAAGGCACTCAGAGTTTATGTCCTTGTAAGCAAACATACTCACCAGTGAGCTTGTCTCGAACTCTGTTAATAATCTGAATAGCTTTCTTATTTAGGGCCTCTGGTTTGACCAGACCATCGCCAACTGGAATACACAAAAGTAGAAGTAACAGGAAGAACTGGATCATCACAACGGGTTCAATAAACACCCCGGCTTTTCCCAAACGCTCACTTGCGTGTTGAGCAATTCTTCCTCTGTGTCTACCTTTGTTCTCAGAACATAATGAGAAATTCATGGGACCTTTTGTGCTCAGAGGCGGTTTTGTTGCTTCATCTGATTGACCCCCTTGTGGTAAAACATAGCTGCTATTTTCTTAGTGAGCTAGTTACTGGCACAAGTCCTCAGAGGTTGGACTTACTGAAAGAGTGGATAGATTCTGGCACTGTGGTCCCCGTTTTCTTATGGGCTGGTTCCCCAAGTTCCACACCATCCAAAATTTCTAGGAGGAAAACAATCAATTAGCAGAAAATTAAAAAAGCCATTGTTCTGAGGTATTAGCTCTAATTCTTCACACACTATATTCCTTCTGATACTGGCCCTACCTACCTCTAAGGGGAAAGGAAGCATTATGTTACTGTTTATGTACTTAAAAGCTTTTAAGTCTACAAAGCATGACTTTTCAGGCAAATAGCATTAATGAAATGTTCTGACATAGAGAATAGGAGTATGAGTCAAAGACCTGCTGACTTATTTAAAACCAGTTTTCAATGGGTTACACATATGACTGGGGATTTTTAAAATTCTCAGTATGTTAAGAGAGAAAGGGAGAGAGAGAAAAACATCAATGTGAGAGCGATACATTGATTGGTTGCCTTCCATAAGGGCTCTGATTGGGGATTGAACCTGCAACCTAGGTATGTGTCCTGACCGGGAATTGAACCAGCAACCTTTTAGTGTACAGGATGATGCTCCAATCAACTGAGCCACCCGGCCAGGTCTGAAGCATTATTCTTTGGAGGAACTTATATATCAATTCTGGGGAGAAAAAGTCTTCAGGCTTGAGGGTTACCCTCCACTGACTATGGCCTTCAGGAAGACAGAGTCTAGAGTCAGAATTATGAAGTTATTTACACATTGGCCTTGTACACTACGCACCTTCAAAATGAACCCAGTGATGATAATACTTTTTAATGAGCCTCTGGAACTTTAAAGGCACAAAAACACAACCGGGTCTATTTCCACCGGGTCTATTCCCACCTGCTGGCATCAGAGCTGGCTGTCCTAATCCCCTCTGTGTGCCCAGGCAGCATGGGCAAGTCACCCAATGAGGCAGCAAAGAGGTGAGCCTGAGAGTTCAACAGTTAAGTCTCACATACTTTGGACGAGACCAGTTGCTTGCACAAGGTACCTCAGATCCCGTGTGTGACTTAGGTATTTAAGGATGCTCTCATGTATCTAGGGTAGGGTCTACACATCTGCAGGGATGTAACCCAGGATTCCAATTTCCTGCCCAAAACACCCTTTTCCTTGCTATCCATCTGGATTCCATCCGCTCAGTAAGTCTCAGCTTAAATGCCACCAACCCAAGAGCTCCCTTACCCACTGCAGTTCAGATTGATCACTCTGCTCTCTAAGTCCAAGGTCGTTCTATTCCAAACCAGATCACGTGGTACCTGATTACACAGTGGGATGTACTGTTCTCTTATTATTTAATATATATTTTGGTCAATTCTATAATATGATTCTGTGCTTTAGGGCAATCTCTAGGTCACATTCTTTTTGCATCCTTAAACGTTATTTGGCTTAGCTAAAGTAACTAGCTGCAAATGTTCCATAAATGACTGAAGAAAATATTTTCTTTTTAAACCCCCAAGAGTATTTCCCAAAATGTGAACTGTGTGATGTCAGATTTTATGAGGAAAGAAGGGACAGGCTGGGGTTTGGAGACCAGAGGAAGGCCAAACAAGGTTAAACAGCGTTAAGACCTCTGAAGACTGTTCATGCACAAACCCTGTGGGGTTCTGGCCCCTGCGGGACATGACCTTCCTGGGGCCCTATCCTGTGGACCACTCTCTTGGAGACAATGTTTCACGTGGTTTCCTGGCTCCTCAGGCAGCAGTGTGAGTTCCCTTCTGCTGTTTCCACCTTCCCACTTCTGAGCTGTTAACAATGCTTTAGGATCAAGGTAGGATAGCTAATAACTATCCCAATCCACACACTGCTAGAGGCATGCTAAGTACTAATATTCAGACATATCTTTGACTTTATTTCTGTAACTACATTAAGCTTGATCAAAAGCTCAGAAGCTTTAGGTACCCATTCCATCCTGAGAGGTATTAAAAAAAAAATTACACCAAGTGCTTGGTGCTCAGTAGATATTTCTGTACACGTTACTGAAGTTAAATCAATGCCTCTGATGTGAGTCTGTAGCAGTGATAGAATCTTCCTTCCCGTAGGGTGACTTCCTTCATATTCAGGACCCGTTCCTACTCTAAGTCATGCCTCCTAATGGCAGCAGCGGAGCTCACCCTGTTCTAGAAACACTCTGGATGGAAGGGGACAGAATGCGCAGTCTCCCCCGGGGCACCCACCTACGGACTGGCCAGCAGAGTAGGAATCTGTCCTTGTCCGGGAGCGCTTGTTGCCTTTGGTATTTGCTAGAGAAAGAAGTAAAGGGACGATTAAAGGGTGCTTCAGACTTTGACTTGAAAGAAACTTGGCTGATGGGACATTTTCTTACAATCATAAAAATATGTTATTTCCAAAAGCTATCTCCTCTAAGACAGAACCAAAGATGTATCACTCAGGAGTCGTGGGTGGATGTTAGCATGGATGTCCAATCCTGAGGGACTCTATATCGTCAGGTTGGATTTAGATAATGTAAGCCAGATCCCCTGAGGTAAAAGCATGACTTAATCGCAGTGATCCGACTCCTCTTGTTAGTAAACTCTTCTTGTGAATAAACTTCTAAGGAGGTGGGAACGAAGGGCAGATGGAGACTTTGCTGACTCAAATCACAACTGTTTGCATTTCCTATCAAAATTCCAGCTTGTTACTCTATATGGAACCTAACCAAACAAAAAGCACTGAGGTATTTCATTTATACTGAAAAATATTTTAGTTAATGTTCAAATTGGTGACTGGAGTTTTATGTTCTGGTTAATAAAAATACTTGAAATTAATTTCCAAACACCAGAGCCATTTTGTGAAATTTAATTGCTCCGTAATATGGCTCAGGCTCCAGGCTTAAAGGGCCATAGGCTAGTGAAATGTACTGAGCCAAATGCTCCTAATTCGGGAGGGTGCGGACTCCAGCCCCCAGGCCCTTGCTAATACTCACTGTCCATCAGCCTCCAGTTCAGCAAGGGGTCGTAGACAAAGGCTTCCAGCACGGCCATGACGCTGTCCTTGTGTTCCCGCAGCACTTCCATCACTGTGTGGCAGGTGATTCTATAGTTGCCATCCAGACCAGTAACCTGTACAAGGACCAGAGCCACTCACCACACAAGTCACTGACACTGACCCCTTAAGGCCTCAGGACCAAAAGTCAGACAGTCGAGAGGGTCCACTCCCCCACCACCCCCACTGAGGAAGCAGACACAGGCCAATACCCATGTATTGGGCTGGAAATGTCTTCATGGCAAGGGATCAGTGAGGTCACAATTGTGATTCACCTGAAACATTGTGATTCATGTGACATAAAGAATGGTAATGCTTTCATAGACTGATCATTTTTAACACAATGGAAAACACGAGAAAAAGACTCCAAAGATACTCCAGGCATTCTGGGGAACTGGTGAGCTCTAACAAGCAAGTCTGTTGTCAGAGAGGGTTGTAACGGTACTGCCCCTGTTTCAAAGCAGCTTGTTACCAATATCTACTCACCTCCATAGCATTGGTCAACATCCTTGTCAGTCTAAACGGAATCTTCTCTGGGAATTTCTCTCTGGTCATAGCCACCTGCAGGGTAATAAAGGGAAAAACCCAAGTCCAGTCGTTAGATAAAATTCTTTGGCTAATGCCAAGTAAATGGGGGTGGGGGGGAGGTGCTTTCAATTAAGCACAGAAATGAAATAACTTGAGTTTAATGAGGGGACTTATCACAGGGATTTAAAAGACAACTAAGGAGAAAAGAGAGAGAGAAGAAACACAAAGAAAAAGTACGCTCAGGCCTTGGAGCGGCAGGCCGTGCGGATATGAGGGTCCTCCGTTCAGAGAGGCTCAGTGAGGGAGTGGCCCTTACCCCAAGGGCAGTTTGAGTCCAAGTAAACTAGTATCAAAGAGCATGGATTTCATTTTTCAGACTGACAGCCCAGCACCTTGGCAGGAGAGGCAGGTGAGCCTGAGTTGGCCCAAGTGGCCAGAGGAGGGTGAAGACTGCCCCCGGGAGCATGCGCTCACCTCAAAGCAGTCCCCGAAGTCAATGTGCAGGATCTTCCCGCTCAGCCGGTCCAGCATCAGGTTGGATGGGTGTCTTTGAGAAACAGAAATAGAGACCGGGGGTGAGGGGAGGAGGGGGTCAAGAGAGCAACTCTGATAAATAAATCAACAAGTATGCGATACTCTAGGCCTGTGGCAGGCAAACTGTGGCTCGCAAGTCACATGCGGCTCTTTGGCTCCTTGAGTGTGACCCTTCCACAAAATACCATGGCCTGGGCGAGTCTATGTTGAAGAAGTGGTGTTAGAAGTTTACGTTTAAAAAATTTGGCTCTCAAAAGAAATTCTAATTGTTGTACTGTTGGTATTTGGCTCTGTTGACTAATGAGTTTGCCGACCACTTGCTTTGGCCACAGGTTGGCAAAGCACAGCTGTCAGGCCAAATCCAGGCCCCCACCTGTTTTTGTAAATAAAAGTTTTACTGGAACACTGTCATACTCACTTTTTAAAGTATTGTTTCCGGATGCTTTTATGCTACAACAGCAGACATGAGCAATTGTGACACAGATGGTATGGCCAACAAAGCCAAAAATATTATCTGGCTTTTTAAGGAAAAGTTTGCCAACCCCTGCCCTAGGCCTGAAACAGGATTTATCTGTGTGAATCACAAGCTGCCCACGATACTGTAAACAGGCATTCTGCTTTTTTTTTTTTAAAGTTATTTATTATTTTGTGTGATAAAATTATCTTTACTCTCAAATAAGTGTATGAGACATGATCCCAGGAGAAAAACTATTGGACATAAGAGAAGTAGTTTTTTTAAAAAAAGTCTATTGAGTCAATATCTGAACATTCCTTAACCAATCCAGTCAGTACATTAAAATGAAATTTATTATGAAGAAATATTGGCTGGATCTACTTTGGTTGGTTTCAATGACAGAAATAGAATTATTTATCTTAACATAGTGGTGATTGATAAATGTTTACTGAATCAATCAAATCAAGTGGATTTAATATGGCTTTTTAATACATGAAACCAACCTATGCAGAAAGTAGTACCCTTGAACTATGATTTTCCTTCCCTTTAGTTTGATGTGTTGCTCGCAGGCATGGATAATAAATAGGAGACTAAAGTTGAGGCTTCAAAAAATGCATAAAGTACAAAATACAAACATTTACCAAATGGTCAGAAATCTCATTGGAAAACAAAACAAAACCATTCAAGACCACCACAATGGAGAAAGAAGACTTAAAGAAACAAAGTAAACTCACTCACCTATCTCCCAGGCCCAAAATATACCCAACCATGGACATGACAGCTAAAGAGCGGGTATAATTGGTTCTTCGATCAAACCACACCTAGAACACAGGAGCACGAGTGAACCAGGCTCTGGAAACTTTAAATGGGTTCCACATAAGTGTACGGAATCAATTATTTGCTTATCTTCTAGCATAAGCAATTAGAATGTAGAAAGGAATAAAGATTCCAGTCACAATTACAAAAAATAATAAATCATGCTCGGAATAAACTAAAACATGTGCAGAAGTTAGATGAATAAGTAAATTAAACTCAGCTTAGAAATGTAAAGACTTGCATAAATGAAAGTATCCATTTAAGGATATCCAATTAAGACTGTCAAGATATCCTCCCAAATTATTAGGTATGTTTAATGGAATTCCAAAAAAACTTCAGTGGCACTTTTTTTGGGGACCTTGACAAAATGTTTCCAAAAATGTATCTGGGAAATAGCCAATGAGAAAGACTTGTATTAAGAGTAAGATAATTGAGGAGAAACAGGCAGAAACATCAATGAAAGAGAATAGAAACTCTAGGAAGAAATCCCAAGGCATGTAAGAATTTAGTGTATTAACAAAAAAGGCGCCTGGCTGGCATGGGTCAGAGGTTGAACATCTACCTATGAACCAGGAGGTCATGGTTCAATTCCTGGTCAGGGCACATGCCGGGGTTGCGGGCTCAATCCCTAGTGTGGGGCATGGAGGAGGCAGCCAATCAATGATTCTCTCTCATCATTGATGTTTCTATCCTCTCTCCCTTTTCCCTCCTTTCTGAAATTAATAAAAATATATTTAAGTGAAAAAAAAAGAATCTTTTAAATAGGGGAAGGACGGGTTATATGGTAAATATTGTGGTATTGGCTAGTCATCATAAGAAAATAAAATGTATATCCTAATGCTCGATTCCAAATTGGGTTAAAGATTTAAATGCAAAAAACAAATCTAAAATTATTACGATATACGTAAAAAGATATAATCTTGAAGTGCAGAGGGCCTTTCTCCCCCACTCCCTTTTTTAATTAGGGTTTTTCTAAATATAAAGCCCAAGGCACAACTTTTAAATAATTAAAAATCCGGTAATTTGTAACTTTAAAAATGCCTGTATATAAAAAACAAAACAAAATTCAAAACCAAGAAACATACCATTAACAAAATTAAAACAGCAAATAAACAGGAAATTTATAACACACATGAAAAAGACTTAATCTCCTTAGTATATAAAGAACTCAAATACTATCATAAGTAACAGGAGAAACATTAAAGTACTAAATCCACATCTGCTGAAGTGCACGGCTTACCCATTTAATCTTTGTAATAAAGGATTACACATAATCTCCAGCTAATCGTGACAAAACGCGCCCGCAGGAGCGTGCACAGACGGAAAGCGTCCTGACAAGAGCGGTGTGCCAGGGAGCGGGGTGCGCAGGGGGCCGAGCGCCGTACCTCGGAGCTGGGACTCTTCAGCCACAGCAGCTTGGCCAGGTCGTCGCCGGCCGTGTTGTTGACGGCGTGCTCAAACACCTCCACCTTCTGCATCAGGGTGAGGTGGTCGTAGTCCGGAGCCATCTGTACCAGGACACAAGCATTCTGAGAGAGCAGCCGAGACAAGCAGCTTAAACTCAAGAAGAAATAAGGCTGAGGTCCAGGCAGAGCTGGGTCCCAATGTCACCACCACAGCCAAGAGGAGACGTGAAATAAGAACGTTGCCAAGGAAAAAACGGGAGGGCCCCTCAAATCGGCTTTTCAGTGACGGACGTACAGAAGAGACAGAAAGAGAGCTTTGCATAGCCTTCCCCAACTGGTCAGTTCTGCCTCCGAGACGTTATAGGGCTGGGGCCGGCAGCCTCATCACATACCCGCAACATGATGCGATGCTCAATGTTGAGGAGGATCTTCTTTTTCTCCCGGTAGTCCCGGATGAGGGCGTGCAGGGTGTCACAGTGCGGGACCCAGCCGATGAGGCCCGAGTTGGTCGATAAAGGAATGACTGCATATCTCTGGATGCTGGCGCCCACGGGAAAGCAGGGTTATTGGACAGTAAACAGAGTACGCCTCTGGCCGCTCAGGGCACAGGCAAACTAGTTTCAGTGAACCCTGCCCAGGGCTGCTGTGAGGTGTGTGATGAGGGCATTTACAAAGAACTAAGGCGTCACCTGAAGACGGTGCCCTGACGGTGCAGCACAGCTGTCTCAACCAGCCTACAAACTCCGTGCTCTGAGGGGAGATTCAGTGATTATTTCTAGGCCTAAAGTAACTCTCATATTAACTCTCATTCCAACTCAGGTTGGAAATGTAAATATTCATCATCTTCATAGAAAGAGGGCAAGAGTACTGAGGACAGGAAAGGTCTGGCCGGGGTTGGAACCCCACCGCGGCTACAACACATCAAATTGGCAGAATCTCCAGTCTAATGGTCACAAAGTGTCCCATTCTGGATCCTTCGGAGGTTGTTAGAGACATTTCACATTTGAACACTCTAAAAATATGGAGGATTTGCCGAAACCGGTTTGGCTCAATGGATGGAGTGTCGGCCTGCGGATGGAAGGGTCCCAGGTTCGATTCTGGTCAAGGGCCTGCAGCTTGGTTGCGGGCACATCCCCAGTAGGAGGTGTGCAGGCAGCTGATCGATGTTTCTCTCATTGATGTTTCCAACTCTCTATCCCTCTCTCTTCCTCTCTGTAAAATACCAATAAAATATATATTTTTTAAAATATGGAGGATGTGTGTGTGTGTGTGTGTGTTTGATACCGTGGCTATCAATGGCTTCCTGTGAGGTATATATCTTTCTTATTTTTATTCACACAAGTTCGTGACTACATGGGAGAGATGTAGGAAAAGACTAGCAGACTTCTCAAATCACTGCCACCTCTCTGCATGCTGACTACCTGAGGTTCTTGCGAAGAGAGGTGGGGTCATTGGCCAGGAGGGTGTTCACCAGGCCGAAGAGCTGCATCACGCGCTCGTCCTGCCGCAGGTCTTCGTGGCCCTTCAGCAGGAAAACGAACTCATGCCCGTTGCTGCCTGTGAAGAACGGGAGGCACAGCTAGAGGAGATCAGAGGGTCTTAAACCTGTCAGGGGTAGACCACCACTGTCCTCAAAAGATCCTGCAGACTGCAAATAAAACTCCCTAGAATCGATAAAAAGAACAGCTCTGCGTTTGATGCTCCCTCAATTGATGTTCAATTTAAAAAGAGCCAGACTGGTGTGGCTCAGTGGTTGAGCATCAACCTATGAACCAGGAGGTCATGGTTCGAGTCTCAGTCAGGGCACATGCCTGGGTTGCAGGCTCTATTTCCTGTAGGGGGCAGGCAGGAGGCAGCTGATCAAGGATTCTCTCTCATTATTGATGTTTCTATTTCTCTTTTCCTCTCTGAAACCAATAAAAATATATTTAATATAAAGAAATAGTCCTAGCCAATTTGGCTCAGTGGATAGAGTCAACCCGTGACTGAAAGGTCTCAGGTTTGATTCTGGTCAAGGGCATATACCTGGGTTGCAGGGTCCCTGGCACTTGTCAGGGCGCATGCAGGAAGCAACTAACTGATGTCTCTCTCTCACATCGATGTTTCTGTCTCTCCCTCCCCTTTGCACTCTTTCTAAAAATCAATTGAAAAATATCCTCAAGTAAGGATTAACCAAAATTAATTAATTAAACTTAAAAAGCTCTGTCTTTGAGGACCAGGAATGATTCTTTTTATTGTATTTTAGAGAGGGAGGAAAGCAGAGAGAGAAACATCAATGTGAGAGATGCATCGATTGGTTGCCTCCTGTATGAGCCCCAGCCGGGGATCACTAAACCTGTGACCTTCTGGTGCATGGCATGATGCTCCAGCCCACTAAGCCGCACTTAGCCAGCGCAGGACCAGGAATGATTCTGCAGAGAAATGGTCATTCTGAATGTTTCCCTTCCCAACACCCTCTGGCCTTCTCTGTCCTGCTCTGACCCAGAAGCCTGGCCTCTCCAGCCTGCATCACCCGGGCTCCCCGTCGGGCTTGGCCCATGAGGGCACTGGCAGGAGGTAAGAATGCAGGAAGAGACAGGTCTGGGTATTTGCCTGACACCCAGCCTGGCCACAGCTCTAGAAGCAGCTACGTCCCTCCACCTGGGCTACAGCTTCCGGTGGTAAAAGCCCTTGGTGGGTCTGGAGAGCGGGGGTAATAGTTTCTCATTGCTGGTTCTCCTCTGCTCACACCTCTGGAAACAGTTCTTTCTTTACGTCTCTCTAACTAAGTATTGCTGGGTACCTGACTGACACATGTTTTAGTATCAGAAGATACCAGTCTGTGGAGAGACAATCACTGTGGACAAGGAATTGGAGCTGATGAATAAATGGCCGCATTTAGAAAACGTGAGCATTAGTACTAAAGGCAAAAGACCTCCAAGTGCCACAAGAGTACTTAGGCCTCCCAAAACTATCCCGGCAGGTAGCAAACCTCACCGGGAGGATTCATTCCTACTTGTTTGGATTTTACAGTCATTTCCCACAAAGACGGGCTGCAATGGTAAAACAACAACAACAGTCCAGAGCTCAGGGTCTTCCTTCAATGGAGCCTGTCACGTCCATGCACCCAGAAGGCTGTCGGCCTCACCAGTTCCCCCACTGCTGCCTCTCAGTTCCACCACGCTGCAAAACTCACAGCGCCCCCACTTGGTTTTGTGCGGGATCACTGTGCTTCACTTCCACAAGGGCAGCTTTATGAAGGACTAGGAGTCCCAGGGAGGAAGGAATAAGGAGAAATCCACTTGTCCTCTGTCCCCTCACAGTAAACATGGGAGAGGCAGAGCATGTGAAAGGTCAGTGTGAACAGCAAGCAGTCCTTTCCAAGACGGGTAGGGGTTCAGCCAGGGCGGGAGGGAGTCGCACATACTGGTCCTTACCCATAAGTGTCAACTTCCGGGGCCTCTGCTTGGACGTGATGACTTGCAGAGACGGTGCTATGGACTGAATGCGAATGATTGGCTGGTTGGGGTCATATGTTCCTGGCACAGCCAATTCAAGGTCCCGGCACATCAGAAGTTTGGGGGAAACATATTGCAGCTCTAAGGATGTGAGCTGTGAATAATTACCACAGGGATTAGTTTTCTGCCTCTAGGGAGGAACTAAAATGCAATTTAAGTATTTTTTAATGAATTGCTAATAGCAATGACTTGTCCCAAATCTGCAAGTACAAGTGAAAGCAGGTCCTTTGGGATTAGCGTTAGAACATTTGCAGGTGGTAAAACAGAAAGGATTATGATGACAGTAATCCTGCTAGAGCCCGAAGATCCTACCTGAGGCAGCTGCTTTGAGATTCGTCTGAACACGTGGTAATAGAGGTCCCAGGCTTGGGTGAGGTCCTTGACATTCCCTGATTTCATGTACTTCCTGCACCACTCTTGGGCCTCCATTAAGTCTCGACCGTATGCCTGAGAGGAATGCAGGGAAATTCGCAAATGGTCATGGGTATTGATTTAATCCTCGGGCTAACTCCCGCAGACAGCAGCACCCCTCAGAGCACGCTGGCTAGGAGGCAGGGGTATGAATGGCTTACGAGGGCCGCTTTGCAGCTCTCCAGGCCTGGAGCTGCCAATTTCAGGATGGCTTGTTGGGTAAAGTAAGCTCTCGTAACGGATCTTGTGGTTTTCCACTTAAAATTTTGGGAGGGTTTATAAGTTAATGACAATTCAATTTCTGGTGTTTTTATATCCTGTGACCTCTGACACAGTACATTTTACTCAGTCAGTGGAAAGGCTAGGAAAGGGGTCTGACACAGGCTTTGGGCCATGTGTATCATTGCTACCCAATACCTGGTTAAAGGATGTCTCCTTCAGAGTCTGGGGTCCCCGTTCCATCATGGCGTGCAGGGGCTCCAGCACCTCAAACATGCCTTTCACGTTCCTCTCCCCGAAGTACAAACGAGAAGCTTCTTCCAGGCCTTCGTGCCACATCTCATGCCACAGGATGGCCACTCGGATCAGCTCCTCACTCACCTGGATCCCAAAGGGGAGGCGAGAAGACCAAGGATAAACTAAACTCGGAATGCGTTGGGGAAACAGAAGGTGCTCTTTCTGGCAGCCAGAGGGACACGCAGCAGCGTCAGCGGGAGATAAACACCAGCCCGAGCCCCCTGGCCGGGGACCAGGGTGGGTGGAGGCCGGGCTGCTCGGGACTCACCATCATGGCCTGCTGCACCAGGGTGTTACTGTGCTCGCACATGTTCTTCAGGATCTTGTTGGCTGCGCTATGACGGGCTGTGGTCGTAGACTTGGAAGCCACAGTCAGCGGGTAGATGAGGGCCTGGGCGAACAGAGAGGAGTGCGTGCAAACATGTGTGCAAGGAGCCCGACACCAACTTTGAGGAGGAGGAGAAAAGAAACCGTATGATCCTGATGCTCATTGGAGTATGGGCGGGGCCATCGCTCTCCGGAAAAGGCTGCTGGGACCCAGGATGGGAGGCCCCGTCCCCCACTGTCTCTGGAGCGGCTCTAGGAGGCTGAGCACCGAAGCAAAAGGCAGCCGTCAGAGGAGCAACTTGCCCACGGTCTCCACATACCTGGGGGTGGTACCGACCAATGTCTGTGAGAAGCTGGTGGATGAGGCGGCCCACCAAGGGCCTGGGCGTATCAATTCTTGCAATGAGCTGAGGTATCACCTGTTATTAAAAACAAGACACGGTTATGCAGTATATGAGACATGGAAGGAAGCAACTCTGGTTATTCTGGGCAAGGACTAGCTCTTGTCACTTGGTTTGGTAGATTCCAAAAGAAACTGAAGACATTTTGAAGTCTTGACCTTGGGACTGATGCTACTTCCTCGCCACTGTAGACCGCAGGCCGCCTGCCACTCCCACTACGTGGCTCTAAGAGGAGATGGAGCAGTGAGAGCTGACCCGTGCTCACCTGTAGCCACGTGTCGATCTGGATGGCTTTCACCCCTTCCACTAAGGCTTCATTGACATCTGGCCAGTGGCCATAATCAAACCATAAGGTGAGGACTCTGGGAAAGAAAAAGGAGAATGTCAACGGAAATTGTTTCCTAGCGTGTCCGTGTTTCTCACCGTTAAGCCTGAGGGGAGACCTGGCAGGGCCTCACATCAGTGGCTCTCCAAGGAGTTTGCCCGCAGGACCACTGCGGGCGGGTGGGCGGTGGAGGCCGTGGTGTCCAACTAACACCACAGGTTCATTCCAAGTGAGAAATCACTTCATTTGGACAAGGTGGAGGGATCACCATGGCACAAGCTCAGAAATCTAAAAGGCCCACGGGCATCCCAGAGATAACCTTGCACAGGTAGAAAGTCGCCTAGACACCCTGGCAATGCAGAAACTTGATGCTTAGGCGGCCGGATACCCCAAAACAAAGGAGGCCGCCCTCGTCACTGCAGCCTCTGGCCTGGCTGGTCCACGCCGTTTACTGAGCCTCTCCGCGCTGGCTCTAAGGCTGAGGGGGCTTCGCCAATATTGCACCGAACAGGCCAGTTGCTTCTTCTCTGTGTAACACACCCCAGGGAGACCCCTCAGGCCTCTCCTCCTCCTCAATCTCTGCAGGTTGCACCCACGGGGGGGGGGGGGCCTGGTCAGCTGTTACTCTTGGGTGTACTGATCGGGGTGCAGAAGGGAAGGAGCATTTTCTGTATAACTTCTGTGTTCTGCCCTTCCCATGGCATACCAGTTTCCTCATCCCATCCCTGGTACCTGAGAGTGTCCTGGAGGTTGTTGCCTCGCGACAAGGAGATAGACCGGAAGAAGCCCTGGACGGCGGGGACAGTGTACATCAAGAGCGTTTTGGACAGATCCTGTAGGAACACAGGTGTTAGTGACACTCTCATCTCAGCTTGCTCATCTGTAAAATGGGCGAAAGCATACTAACTGTACCCACCTCCAAGGGTGGCAGTGAGGAATAAGTCAGGTAATGCATAATAAGCCCTTAAGTTGGTACCTGGCACATAGCAAGCACTCAATAAATGGCAGTGGGGGCATACTGCTATTATCTTGGGGTCATGGTGGCTTCCTGAGCAGGATGGCAGAGGAGGTGGGCTGAATCTCTGGACAGCCCAGAGGCAGAGCGGACGGCAGATGTGCACGGCCACCCACAGTCAGGGCCCTGGGAGGATGAGCTCATTCCCCAGAAGAATGACAAGGAATTCATTCTTCGGCGCGGGGCTACGTCAGGTCCCCCCCCCCCCCCCCCCCCGTATGCACACAAAAGCTCCATCGACGCCACATGGCAAATGAGCAATGCTTTCTAGCTCCATCTGGCCCTTTGGAGGAAAGCCTCAGATTCCTGTAAGCCCAGCCACGTGTCCACTCAGAGATGATCCCCAGGGGAGGGGGAGGAAGGGCTGGGTACCTCAGCGACCTTCTTCTGCAGGGGAGAGGGGGTCGGGCTGTTCTCGCTGCTCTCAGCCTCGCTCTCGCTGTTGCTGCCCTCGGTGCTGGTGGCGGTGGTGGTGGCAGCCGCGGTGCTGGAGGCCGTGGTCGTGCTGGTGATGTTGGCCCCGCTGGCGTGACGCAGCTTCTTCTTCTCGTCGCGGGCCTGGTTCTGATGCTTGTAGTGAAGCACAGCTTCGAAGTTCATCACTGCCCACGCGTGCCAGGCCTGGGTGGGCAAAGTGGGGACAGGTAACGGGCTGTGACCAGCAGCAGCGGAGGGGGCGTGGGCATCAAGGGCTGAGAGCCTGAGGACAGAGCTGAGGAGGAGTGCTGTGACTGCCCTTCCCCATTGGTCAGAGGAGCAACACTTCAACTCAGTTCGATGGGGCTCACTCTTGTGTGGCGCCTTCTGTATCTGGCACTGTGGTGAGTGCTGTGGGGGAGGGCATCTGAGAGGAGCAAGCTCTGGTCCTGATCAGGGACTGTCTAATCTAGTAGGGGGGTCCTCACAAACCTGAAGACAGGCAGAATGGAACAGGGGTGATTAGAGATGGGCAATGGAAAAGCAGGGACGGGGCCTGGCTAGCTTCACAGAGGGATCTGGGGTAGGTCTTGAGCGGCCTTTGATGGGCAAGGAGAGAACAAGCGAGAGCAGTGGTCAGGACTTCCTGGCGGGAAAGAACAGGGACAGAGATGCAGGTGTGACTGCATACCAGCCCAGGAAACAGAGACACTGGTGTGACTGAAGCTCAGGCGTGTGCAGGACGGGGTGATGGGAAGGCTAGCCAAGTGGCGGGGTCAGATCACGGAGGGCGCATATCAGGCCCAGAGGCCCGTTTCATTCTGTAGGAGATGGAGCTTTACTTCGGCACCAGTGCACACACCGGATGAGTTCAGAGGGCACAGGGTCAGGGCAGTGATGATGAAGGCCTTCGCCAGGTCATGTGACAGTGGGAAAAGGAACACATTTAGAGCGCCGGGACATTGTGGAGGGTGAATTTTGCTCATCGGCTAGCCCTCACACCTGGCAGCTCAATGGCTGTTTCTGGGAAGGAAGCTCGATGCTTATTGGATAAAGGAGGAACCAATCACACCTGCGGTTCGGGCCGCAGTGATGCGATGGCACAGCACTGAGTGGTGCAGGAAACATGAGGCAGAGTTGGATTGGGCGCCTAGTAAGTTTGTAATTAGACTTTCTAAATAATCACGAAATTCCTTGGTGTTCCTTGCTAACACCTTCCTTTAATAAAAACGTGTCCATTTCTTCTCCTAAGAAGAAAGACTGATCATAACTAAACTTTATTTGCTGAGTAAGAATTCTACAATAACCCAGGTTCAGTTTACTCAATAAATATATTGTATTTCTACTATGTACCAGGCCCTGAGCTGAGGGACACGGTGACAAGACAGAAGCAGTCCCTGCAAGCACAAAGGACTACAGGACAGATGGAGAAGACAGCATAAACCCATACTAGGCAGGAAAAATCTAAAATTTCTAGAAGCAGTTTTTTTTTTTTTTTAAATGTGATTTGTTTTTATTCTAAAAGTTGAATGAAGCAAAGTCATCTGGTTAGGAAACACCTCAAATTAGTCTGGTTCCAGATATTTAAGGGTTTACTGGATTTATTTTTCCAGCCCTGGACGGAAGCTGTCCTAGAGTAATTGTGCTGATAGTATGAAATGGGCATCCTATCTAATAAAGAGAGAATATGCTAATTGACCCACATGCTGTCACAAAGATGACAGCGCTCACAGCCAATAAAGAGGAAATATGTTGATTGACTGACGCACCCTCAAAGATGGCAGCACCCACAGCCACAAGATGGTGGCGTCCAGTCCCCTCAGCCCTGTTGGGGTGGCAGGTGGGCGTAGCAGCTGGGCCACCCTAGGGGTGGGCCCAGCCGTTCTGCCCATCTGCCTCCGGAATTCCCCAGTTCCCTCATCCCCCAGCCTCCCGGGGATGGCCGAGGCTTGTGCTGCTGGCAGTGGTACCAGCATAGGTGTGATGGGGCATCGCCTTCCCCTGGTCACCAGGTTGCCTCCTGCCCTGGGGGGCTTCTGGACTGTGAGAGGGGCAGGCCAGGCTGAGGGACCCCCTTTCCAGTGCATGAATTTTCATGCACCAGTCCTCTATTTTTTTAATAAAGTTAAGATTTTTGTTTAGATGTTTCTGTGATCTTCAGATACAAGTTTAGAGCCTGGGGGATTAATTCACCAAGTGTTAGCAGGTTAAGAAGATACTGGGAAGAAATCAGTGACATCCGCTACACCACGCAGCTATCACCAGAAGGCCCCTCAACGTACACTTCCAAGAACTGCTCCTCTATTGTCAGTCGTATCCTTTATGCATTTCCTACTTCTGTTTATCTTCTTGAAAAATTTCCTACAGCATAACAAGATGTTACCCAGAGCTTTCCAATGAAAACAGAGAAAGTTAAGTTCTTAGATGAAGAGCAGGCAGGAATGGAAGTCAGAAAGGAACTGGGAAGGAACAGATGACCCCAGGGAAGACAAAGTTCCAGAGATTAACCATGAGCCCAGATGCTCCCAGGAAAACAAGCAGCTAAAAGGCTGGAAGAGAGCAGCCACGTGCGTAACAAAGGTGTAATAAATCTTTCTCAAATAAAAGAATCCATCTTTCTACACCGATTATACTTCTAAGGGGCCTGACAGCCCGGCCCCCAGCACTCAAAGAAGCAGACCAGCTGCCAGTCATGAGCACGGAGGAGCACCGCAGGCTGTCGGGTGCTGGGGCGCCATCTGGAGAAGGCCGGGAGGGGGCCCCGCGCCCTGCGTCAGGGTACCTTGTACCAGCTGCGGTCGTGCTCCGTGGCGGCGCTGTAGTACTGCAGGACTTTGGGGATTGTGCTCTCGTTGATGCCTTGGAGGTTCAGCTGCCACTCCCCAAGTTTCAGGAAACACCTGGAAACAGAGAAACAAGCCCCCTCAAGTTCTCCCAAGGAGGAGTTATGGTGGAGAGCACTACAGCCTTTCTGAGATCACACTTGCTCTCAGGACGCAACATGATGGAACCAATAGAATTGCAAACTACACGGAAGAGAAAAGATGGGCATTTGGAGATAAATTTTATGGTATTACTAGAGGCCTGGTGCACTGATTTGTGTACCAGTGGGGTCCCCTAGCCTGTGGGGATTGGTCCGAAACCCGCTCTCCAACACCCCCCCAAAGGGTCCCGGATTACGAGAGGGTGGTTCTCGGGTGATGCACCCTGGAATTAGGCTCCCTCCTCTCTCGTTCTGGGTGCATCAGCCAAGAACCACAGCTGCCAAGTCTTTCTAGTTCGGCAGCTCCTGCATGGAGTGTCTGTGTGCAGTGGTCAGTGTGCATCATAGCTACTGGTCAGCTGGTTGAAGGGTTGGCTGACCGCTTAGGCTTTTATATATATAGATCTTTTCTTCTTGACCTTTATACCCTTCAATGCTAGCTTAAACCAGGGATCAGGGACAGTAGGTTTGCATGGACCTATTTTTCCCAAATCCAATTTTGTGGGCGTAAGCAGTGAGAGTAATTTTCTTATTGCCGCATGCCATATGGCTTTTCCCTCACTTTCCCTACTGCTCCATTCTTCACAGTGACAATATTCACAGCTAGTCTTTACTGACTGCCACTCTGTTCCAGGTACTGATCCAAATGCTTGACAATGTATTCTCTTCGTTAATCCTCACACCACTTAATTCCACCCTAGAAAAATAGGAACTCTCACTATCCCCTTTTTATACGATGAGGAACGGGAGGCACAGAGAGGTTAAGTAACTGAGGTAAAGTCACACATCAAATCAGCAGCACATCCGGCATTTGGAAATAAGGAGTCTCTCTCGGAAGCCTGACACCCAGGAGGGGAACTACACCCAGGAGGGGAACGACACCTGGGTGCCCTGGGGCTGCTGAATCCCGTGGAAGTAAGCATCAGAGGCTTAGGAGCAGCACAATTTGATGGCTGCCTGGGATTCCCACAGGTAATGGTGAGAGATGTATGCAATTGGCTGCCCAAAGAGCCTCGAACATTCCCCTTGCTGCAGAGCCTGCTGGCATGGCAGGGCTGGGGTGGGACTGGCCCTGGCCAGCGGGGACCTCACCGGGCCATGAGCTTGTGCAGCTCCTGCTTGTGCTGCTGGTCCTCGGTCGCGATGGCGTGCTGGGCCTGCTGCTGCATGGTCTGAACAAAGTGCTGCATGTGCTGGAAGGCGTCGATCTGCGGCAAGACAAAGGCACGGGGAGCCACTTGGCACGGGGCCCGACCTCGTGGGAATGTGACAGGCATGTGAGCCAACCCCTCTCTGCACAGAGCACCTTGAACGCAGGGCGAGAACTTGTTCGACAGAGGACCGGCAGGGCCCGACGCTGGGAGATGGCTGGGCTTTTCAGGAAGATTCCTATTTTTTCAATCCAAGTCTCAGCTCTCCTTTGCCAACTGTAATTACTACTTTAATAAGCCTTGGAAAAGCTACTTGCCTGGCTACCCGGAATAACAATTCATATGAAGTAATTTGAAATAACTGCCTACTTCGCTATCAACATATTGCCCTGGGGGAAATTAGGCTTAGGGGGAATTATTTCAGCTAGTAAAACTTTAGTATTTGTTTAAAACACTGTGGTACCTTGGACACCCCAGCAGAGAAAAAACTACAGTTAAAAAAATCTGATTGAATCCTCAGTAACCAAATCAGAACACAGAGACGGGTGACCCCTCCGTGCATCCACGGGGAGAAGGTCACTAGCTAAGCAGACACCCAGTTGAATAGGGTGGCTTCGTAGAAGTATCTTCAGGGCATCCTCAAGCAGCTAAATCTTTTTATGCGATGGGCTTTCATGCCAAGAGAGCAGGGGGCATTTGGGTTAGAACAGAAGTTTTAACTGGTAAACAGGAAAACACATTAGGAACAGGTGGCCAAACTAGGGAAGCACAGAGACAGCCAGAGATCTGGGAGTAAGTTACAAGCCATCTGTATAAGCCCACCACATCCAGACACACAGCATCTTGATAAATTGGGTCCACACATGAGCCCACAAATGGAAAAAGATGGTGAAAGTTCAATCCACTAACGTAGGGAGGAGACCCAGTGTGTGGGAATGTAAAAAACAGGCTATGTGTTCTTGGCTGCAAAAGAGGAGGGAAAAGAATAAACACTTCAAATAAACAAGGTCAGAATGGTCTTAGAGTAAATCATAGGAATCTTTAAAAAAAAAAAAAGGAAACATGTCAGTGATGATGGCTTGAGGGAAAATGAAACTCCCTGGCTTGGGGGCCAGGGCCAGCCTCAGATACTTTTCACCATAAGGAAGCACTTGGCGTTAATTTAAGAGTTAGGGCTGGCACACCGCCCTCGCAAGTTGGCCTGTGTCTACCTGGACCTACTTTTCGTGTTGTTGTTGTTGGTTTTTTTTCCACAGTGCCCCCGTGCCCTGGCCTCTTTCTTTTCCTCTATCTGAATAAAACTTGCTTCGTTCTCACTCCAATTTGTCCTTGAGGTCTTTCCTGGGCGAACCAGGGACCTGGAGGTCACCTGATATGTGAAAGGTCCGGGGCAGGGCCAGTCTCCGGTGTGGAAACAGTCGGGTACCAAGATGAGCCACTTGGTACTCGTGTGCTCTGGAATAACGGATCAACCATAACTCCTGGCCTCCAACCTACGGTTCCAGCCTCCAGGAACCACACCGTTTATGTAGTATGTGTGATGGGCCATGTGTCAGGCACTTTACCTAAACTTGCATAATGACCTCTTAAGCAGGAAGACTTGAAACCTGACTCAAGAGATCCCAAAATAAAAAAATAAAAACAAAAGAAGAGCTAGGGCTAACCCAGAGCCAGAAGGATGCGACAGACACTTTGTCGGGCAGTGAATCCATGCATGAGGACAGGGCAGACGCACGGATGTTCCAAAGCTGACAAGACACCCGCTTCCCTCGGACAGCTGCTTTTGCAGAGTTCTAGCACTCACCACTGGCTCTGAAAAATGAGCTACGTTAGCCTCTCACACCTGGGAAGCGATGAAATGTGCCTTTAGATTCCTTTCTATGAGAACTATCCTGACCGTATTGGAAAGAAAAGACAAAGAATTGGGAGACAGTGCTGAAAAGATCAGTCACTACAAGGTGACATCACTCGTGTGACTAGAATGCACACCAAGCAGGTGAGAAGTGAACGGGAACCGGTGCCAGATGCTTTCAGAGCCCACGGCTGGCGTGCTGTTTGGGCAAATCGCAAAAAGCCCATCGCATAAAAAGATTTAGCTGCTTGAGGATGCCCTGAAGATACTGCTACGAAGCCACCCTGTTCAATTGGGTGTCTGCTCAGCTAGTGACCTTCTCCCCGTGGATGCAGCTTGAGCAAACCATAAACGGCCACACTGCTTGAGGATGCTCTGGAGCGGCTGGGTGTCAGTTCGGATCCGAAGCCCAATGTGAAATTTAGTGAGTCTGCCCCGTGTGGGAGAATCTAGTATCTCTCTGCTTTGTGGCATGGAGGCAACTTATTTGCAAGGAATTAAAGGTGCTTTCTTTTCTCCACTCCAGGAAGTGAGGAGGAAAATAATGATTCCTTCTCCTTACAGATACAGAACTGTCACTTGGAGGAAGGGGCTTCTCTCAGATCCAAGCTTTAAGGTGGGCCTGGTATTCCTGGTTCTTGACTGCCAGCGGGTTTCTGGGCAAGACGATAGAAAATTCAAGAAAGGGCACACTGTTGCTAAATTCTGTGAAGCATTCTGATGGAGAAAACACTACATGACATACGCTGGTGCCTGACGCTTCCTGCAGAACACGGCTGCTCTTCCCCCAACACTTGTATCTGCCTCGGGCCGGGCAGAGTCCTTGTTTGCAGGAGGGAAGTAAATCCCACAGAAGTCAGGTCCTTGTTCAATACACAGCTATCAGAGGCAGGCTTCTGTGGGTACTCCTGAACTCTTATGAAGACGCTTCATCTCTAGTTCTGGGCTTGAGGTCCAAGCACCTACCTTTAAATAGGTTTCTAAATTTTATCCATGTGGTTTTATGGTCTCCCCCCAGAACCTGGGTTCGTAAGAAAAAGCCTTAATTTGGAGAAGCTGGGCTGTGGTCCTAAGCTGACAGAAGCCACTCCCTGGTTGATATATTAGCCAAGGGCTGCTTCTGCCTGCCTTCGGCAAGACATTCAAAGACTTGGAGGCTACACGTTAGGAAAGAAGGCAGACTGCATTCAGATCCAGCCCCTTCTGCTTTTCACATTTGCCTGGAGGAGGGTCAGGCTTTGAATCAGAACTGCTCTGGCTTGGGAGGCTTACAGAGACTGAAAAAACAGAAACCCAAAGAACAACAGCAGAAAACAAAAGGAAACTTGAGCCATTACTACTGAAGTGAACCCCCAGGACTCGGTGCCGGCGTGCAGGGCTGTCCACCCCACTCTGGGTGGCTGACCCAGTCACAGGGTCAACAACCCACAGAAGAAGTCAAGTTCTAGACCCGGTCCAAGGATCTCCCAGGCACACCTTGGCAGAGACGCCTGCGGTTTACCAGCGCTCTGGCAGCCACGGCCCGGTGGCTGCTCCACATTCCTCTCTCACCGCAGCCCCACTGCGGCCCGCCTCCCGGGCTGCCGGAGCCACGGCACGTACTCATTCTGCCTCCAGGGCCCACTTTCTGTTCATCATCATCATCATCCCCACGCAGGAAGACTGCTTAATAGAAACTACAGCCGCGCCCTCCCCTCCCCCGTCCCAGGAGGCGCATCCACCTCCCAAGGACCTGTCTGTACACAAAGCAGAAATCCTGCACTGGCTTCAGAATCACACGCTGGGTGCTTCTGAACCCCCCAATGCTGACAGGAAAGAAGCACCAAACTGGTCTTGTGAAAGCTCGTGCGTATTTCACAAACAGCCCATCTTGTCTGAGGGGCAGAAAGTGTGCCTTTTCTGTGTTCCCCACAGCCCGCTTGCTAATGTAACTGTGATTAAGCTCACTGGCTTGGTCAATGGTATACAGGCATCTCCCTGCAGAGGATTTACTCTCTGAAATCAGGCCCAATAGCTGTCGGAGAGGAGCAAGGTCCCTGGCCCAATGGTGAGGACGCCGCTCCCTTCGGAGGCAGAGGCTGAGCCCCGAGCCTCTGGAGGACACGCCCGCTGCTGCGGGACCGGATACAGACCTTGCGAGCACTCTTCCACATGTTCTTCATGTAGGCGTAGGTCACCTGAGGGTGACCTGTTGGCAGAGGATGGTCCAGCTGCCGAGACGGATCAACTCCCAGGAGCAACACCAAGGTTTTATGAGCAAGAGCCTTAAAAACAAGGGAGGTCAGGGTATAAACAGAACCGGACCAAGCGTGCCATTCCTCCCTTCGCTTCCACCCCATCCCGGGGAGGGAGGCGGGGGAGGGGGGGGAGAGGGCGTTACTCACTAGCCTGCCGCTCTTGCCACACAGACTTGCATACTTGAGCCAGGTCCTCATGTCCTCATGCGGGCTGACCACAAGGGACCGCACCATCAGGATTTTCTGCCAGTCCTCCACAATGCGCTGGCAGCCCTGGAACATTCAGAAGCGGGGATTACATATGTCCTCTCTCAGACCCCTTCCCCCCAAACAACAGCGAGACCCACCCTGAAACAGAAAGAGATTCCTTTTATAATCTGAACTTTCTCTAGTGACAGGTACTGTGATTGAAACCCTCTCTGGGACTCCTCAAAATTCGAAAACAGCCAAAACCGGTTTGGCTCAGTGGATAGAGGATAGGCCTGCAGACTGAAAGGTCCCAGGTTCGATTCCGGTCAAGGGCATGTACCTTGGTTGCAGGCACATCCCCAGTAGGGGGTGTGCAAGAGGCAGCTAATCGATGAACGTTCTGTGACTTAACTGTAAAATGGGTTAGAAACAGTACCGACTTCATAGGGCTACAGAGAAGGTTAACGGACTTAAATTATTTAAGTTTCTTTTCTGAATTATAAATAAAGATATTGTTAACTTTTTTCTTTGCTTTAGTCTCTCTAGTTGAAGATGACTATCACTGACAAAGAAATTAAATTTAAAATGTATCAAAGTCCAAAAAACTGAGTATAAAAAGAACTGTAAGTAATTAAAATTTCACATGGTGTTGTTTACAAATTAGTAACACTTATACTTCTGGTTATTAGAGCCTAAACTGGCACTAAGACTTTTGTCCTTGCTTATGTTTACAGTTTTTCCTCTTCTCCCCCCACCCCCCATGTTTTCATTGATTTCAGAGAGTGGGAGGGAGAGGGAGAGATAGAAACATCAACGATGAGAGAGACTCATCAATAGGCTGCCTCCTGCATGCCGACATTGAGGATTGAGCCCACAACATGGGCACCTGCCCTAACCAGGAATCGAACCATGGCCTCCTGGTTCACAGGTTCATGCTCAACCACTGGGCCACGCTGGCCCGGCAAGGCTTTCCTCTTCATTTTTGTTTGTCTCAGACTGAAAACTACATATATAAAGGGAAGTGCCTCATTCATCCACACATATAAATTCTTTTTAGTTAAAAAAAAAAGTGTCTTACTCATTATCAAAGGAGCTAAGCTAATTTTATATCCAAAGACTTTGAGAGTGAAGTGAGCTTCTCCTTTCCACTTCACTGAGAAGTAGTCAGACTACCATTAGGGGAGACGAAGAGGTGGCTTTTTGAGATTTACCGGTTCACCGGTGAATGAGGCCAAATGAGCTGTTCTCCATGGAAACATGTCTAAAAGTCCGGGAGCAATGATGGCAGGCTTTTCAATGTGACAAACAGGACACAGGCTGAGCCCAAATAAAGAACCCAAGGTAAGAAGACACCCAATGCCACTAGGGCTGACCTCTCGCACTGCCCCAAGGGAGCTGCTGGGATTTCAACGTAGACGACTTGTGCTCAACGTGACCGTCTTCCAGCCGAGGCAGGTGGCTGAGTGTTTTGACAGCAAGCCATCCACAAAAGCCAAATTTCTAACCACCGATTTAAGACTTTATTTTCAGGCCCTGAACCATTATCTTTCTATCCCATTAGAAACAAGTGACTTGGAAAATTAGAAAAACAGGAAAATGTATACTGAGTGAGTGTTTTGGTGACTCCTCACCATCTGCTAGTTTCTCCCAGATGTTGGAGTAATTTGGCCCAACACATCCTGCTGTTCTGAGATGGGAATGGTGAAGCCTTAAGACGATGACGGTATCTTGGACCCAGTAAAGTCAGACATGGGTCTCCCCGCCCCAAGACTCAGTCCACCCCCCTTCCAAATCTCTCACTGGACCAAGTCCCGCTGTTCGCATGGCACATCCACCAGATCTCTGGTTTGGAAACTCTTTGCCCCATTACAGGCACTTAAGAAACCAGGGTGTGTACCAGTCAAGTGGGCAATGCTTGCAGCCCTTTTCTGGTATCCAACAGACAATTTTCCATCAAAACATTCCCTGGGCATTTCATAATTGCTAATAAAACATGCGAAGGAACTACATGTGCTCGCTTCAGAGCATAAATGACCACTATATTCACAGGCGGTCCTCTGCCCACTGCTCTTTCCTCTCCAGTGGAATGTGCCTGAGCTGCTCAGGCAGGAATGCAGCCTGCAGGCAAAAGGCTTTGTCACAGCCTCCTGAAGTCCTGGGAGCACAACCTGGACTGACCAAACTCTGAAGACAGAACCTGGCATTAGGTGTGCGCTGGGCCAAGAGGAAACAGGTTATAACGGAGGAGGCTGAATATGACAGGCAGGGGGACAGTGGCTTCTGAAGTGAGAAAAGCTATCTTTGCCGATGGACTTGCCCTCCTACCTGCTCCAGGCAAGGGAGGACTGCCCTTTCCCAGAACACTGACGACTGCTGAATCCAGACCTGGAACCGCCAGCTCTACATGCTAACATGATCAGAACGTATGATGAAAACACCGATGGAGGACATGGAAAAGCTTCTCTAGGATGGGACACTTCTGTGAAAAAGTCTGACTAGAGATCATGGGATGACGATGACCAGAGGAACTGGTCAATGAGAACATCAGGCAACGCCATGGGAAGAGCTGGATGCAGGCGACCAGCGGCTGGGCTTAGACTGTGGTGCGCAGTGCTGGCCATCCACTGGGATCATCCGGGTAGGCTAAGGGATGCTGCTCCAGGTCTATCCCCAGAAGTTTGGATTTGGTCTGGGAAGTGGCCTGGGTATCTGAATTCCTAAAAGCTCTCCAGCTCACTCTATTGTGCAGCTAAACCTGAGAGCCGCTGATTTTGAGGTGAAGATTCTCAACCGGCTGGCCTTAAGTACCACTTATTAAAGACACTTTCTTCATCTGGCTGGCATGGCTCGGAGGTTGAGCGTCGACCTATGAACCCGGAGGTCATGGATCAATTCCTGGTCAGGGCATATGCCCAGGTTGCAGGCTTGATCCACGATGTGGGGCATGCAGGAGGCAGCTGATCAGTGATTCTCTCTCATCATTGATTTTTCTCTCTCATTCTCCTCCCTTTCCCTTACTCTCTGAAATAAAAACAAAAAAGACATTTTCTTCTATTCCCAGAGAAGAATAAAAGGAGGCTGGAAAGCGGTAGTCCTCATAGCTAAAGGCTCAGGTGAAAGGCTTTGAGTGCTTGCTTCGAAGCAAACAAGCCCGTGAGGAGGACGTGCTGGCCACGTAGGGCTTTCTACCGGGCTCACCTGCAGCCGCTCCCACCAGATCTGGCGGATGATCTCGCGTCGCTCGGGGACAAGCTTGTACTGGATCACCTCCTCCAGCTCGGACAGCATATGGCAAGACACCATGGCCTACGAAAGCAAATCACATTCCAACTGAGCACTCCGTGACCACCCAGAAGCCAGGCTTCGCTTCAGTCACCGCTGGTCAGGGTATCTGCTGGGAACCCGCAGGCATGCGCTCAGCAGCCCGTGAGCCCTCATAGCCCACCCTGAGGAAAGCTGACTGGGCCTCTAGAACGATACTCACCCCGTACGCACGGCTGTAGCTCTCTCCCGCCATAGCAGTTAGCTCAGCATCCAGCAGGTCCCTGGCCTTGTCGATGCACTAGGAGAGAGACAGGGAGGCCCTGGAATTGAGCGCTGGACTGGGAGCTGATGTAGTGCTGTCATTGTCAGGCTTTTCAGCGAGCTGCAGAAGTTACCTGTCTCGCTTTTATTCCAATGATACAGAGAAAAATTCACCAAAGAAGGGAAGAAACCTCTTCCTGAGCTGAATGGCAAGAGAAGAGTACTGGTTTCTTGGAAAAGAGAGAAACGTATGGCAGCCAAAAGCTTACCATCTATGACGACACCCCAAATCTTGGGTAACGAGGGAGGGGGAACGTATGCTTAGAATCACCGTGCTCTTGCATATCAAGGACAATTTGGGTATCTACATGCTTTCAACTTTTCCTTGTGGGTCACGTTTGTGAAAATGGAGTGGGCAAACACGCACATGGCTTGGGGTGGGGTCATCTCTGGCTGAGAAGCACCTGTCCTCATGAGAGTGCCTCTGGCATTGGGGGGAGAATGCCCAGGCCACCCCATGTAAACATGGGCCTTTGGGCCAGTGACTGGATGGCCCACGTCTCAGTTCTTGTCACTAAATCAAGGCCCCGGGGACGGCCAGGGGACTGCGATTGCAGCCTCCGCTGTTTCTCCAGTTAAAAACCCATCATGCGGAGCCTTTCCTTGTCTGAATGTTTAAGGTTAATTACTACATCCCCTCCTTTAACTGCGCTGGTCATTTAGCCAAGCACCTCATTCAGGACAGCCTGGTGCCTGCAGGGCAGATGTGATTGCTTCATTATGTCATTCTGCAAGTCAGCACAGGGCTTTCAAACAAGGCACTGGCTTTTCTGGAAGGTCATCAACGTGCGGCACACCTACAGAACCGGGAGAAATCTGTGACTGCTTTCTGCCGCAGAGGGGGTTGGCTGAGGAAACAGAGGTTTCTCTCTATGACAAGGACCGCCAAGGCAAGGTGGTACGAAGGGTGCAGTGATGAAATTGCATCCAAGAAGCTAACTCCAAAAGCGGTGAAATGGTCCCTTCCGGAACACACTTGTCCCTCTCTAAGGGAAAGTGGCCCCGGCTAATGTGCTGGCAGCCTGCTTCCTCTGAGGGCTATGCTCTCTGAGCTCACTGAGCCGGACTCCAGAGCTGAAGGGCAGCAGCCTGTTTGCACAGGCACCGCATAATTACCTTGTCTTTGCTAGATGGACTGAGTACATGTGGTTTTTACCTGCTGTGCCAAGGAGAAGAGGTCCTGATGTAGTGCCAGCACGGCTCTGTAAAATGCGCCATCGTGCGTGTCCCGAGGGATCATACAGGTGTACTCCTCCATGCTGTCCCACTGACCTACACACACACACACACACACACACACACACACACACACACACACGGTGGGGGGAAGAGAAGCATTAGGGTGGCCAATTTCCTAGGCTAAAGGCAGCATCTCAAAGAGACCCTGTCATTGTTTTTTGTTGTTTTTAAATATATTTTATTGATATTTTACAGAGAGGAAAAGAGAGGGATAGAGAGCTAGAAACGTCGATGAGAGAGAAACATCGACCAGCTGCCTCTTGCACACCCCCTACTGGGGATGTGCCCGCAACCAATGTACATGCCCTTGACCGGAATTGAACCTGGGACCTTTCAGTCTGCAGACCAAGGCTCTACCACTGAGCCAAACCGGTTTCGGCGACCCTGTCATTTTTACTTGCACTTCGCTTGGGGTTCAAACAAGACAAACTTGAGCCTGATGTATCAAAATCTTACAGAGAAGCCTCTACACTCTGTGAGGTTGAGCAAGCCAATCCCACAAACAAAGCCACATCGTCTTCTGAACACAGGACTCCATGCTGCCCTGGGGAGCTCCATGAAAGATGGGAGGAACGGCCTGAGTGCAAGCCCGCACGACAAGAGGGTCTGATGCAGCACCTGTTAACCTGGAGAGCCGCTTGGGTTTCTCTAGGTGAGATGGAATTGCTTTGTCCTCACTAGTGCAGCCTCTACCCGCTCCATGGTACACTGGAAATTACCTTTTCCCCTTAACATCTGAAAATGGCCATTACCCAGACAGGGGGACAGGATTAGACAAATAGTTTTCCTGTCTTACTCTGGCAGCACCTTTGCCTCAGGAGGGAGGGGATGAATAGAAAGACGGGCTAGGTCATGGCACAGTAGCCTGTGTCGTGGCCGAGTGGGAAAATGGCTGCAGCCAGGAATGCAGCCGGAATGGCTGCCCGTGGTGGGGTGAGCACGTATCGAATGCCAGGAGTTCCAAGACCATCTGCAGAAAAGATATCAGCTTCATTAGCTGCAAACTGCGGGGCTGCCAATTTCCTAAGGCATTTTCCTGCCTTTCCCTCCAGCCCAGTAGCTCATCTATTCTCTATGCCTTTGGGTAAAGGCAAAATAGCAAACAATGACTCCTCAGGAAGTAATTTATTTTTGAAAAATGTTTTGGATCCAGCCCAGAGCTCATGAAAGGAAAGGCTATAAGCTCTGTGACTCCGGAGGGATAGAATGTGGGCGGGAGGTTATGTAACCTTCCTCGGGACTTGATGGGTGAAGCTCTTCTCCTGCAACATCCTATGGACCCTTCCCCTCTCATTAGCATCTCTGGAACCGACACTGGGAATCCTCTCAACCGGGGGGTGATGTCAGAAATCTACAGTCTGTGGGGGTTAAAAAGAAACCTCTGCTTTAATATACTAGAAGAACGGAAGTAAGGCAGGCAGCAAGAAGGAGAAGGGAGAAAACAAAATTGTTAGAGACAATGAAAGGCATATGGCGGCTCATTATATGATCGTCTTCACTTCTGTATTGGTCTGTGTTGGGAAAGTTAGCAAGTAAAAGGAGACAGACAGCTATCTTCTCTCTGTTCCTGCTTGGGTTAAAGGCATGATGGGTGGAGCTCCAGCAACTGTACTGGATCATGAGGTAGAGTGAACACAGAGCCCCATGCAAAGCAGAAATATGGAAAAAGGCTAAAGACAATGGAGACAGAATACTAGTCTGGGAATTCCTAGCTTGGGTTTCTTTAATAAGAGAGAAAATAAGCCTGTAACTTGTTTAAAGCAAAAGGCAAACCCAAAACCAAACCAAATACACCTCACTGAATTATCTGAATTTCGATGCTTGCTCACTGTTTTCCTTGGCTTCCCTGTGCAAAGCCTTTTTAAAAAATATATATATTTTATCGATATTTTACAGAGAGGAAGGGAGAGAGCTAGAGAGCTAGAAACGTCTATGAGAGAGAAACATCGACCAGCCGCCTCCTGCACAACCCCCACCGGGGATGTGCCCGCAACCAATGTACATGCCCTTGACCGGAAGTGAACCCGGGACCTTTCAGTCCGCAGACCGACGCTCTACCACTGAGCCAAACCGGTTTCGGCTGCAAAGCCATTTTTATCCAAGTCTAACAAGTTAGTCAAAACCATCCGGTGGAGACAGATGTAGAAGACAGAGGCACACAGACTGTCTGACACCTTTGCAGGTCTGACATCCTACCTACAGCTGCAGTACCTTGCTTTCCGACGTGAGCACCCAGCCTCCCTCTCCCCGCACTGGCTAGGTGCCTCTGAGGGAAGCCTTACCCAAACCCCATGCAGCCGCAGCAGCCATCCGGGCCATCTTGGCTTGGGTCTCATCGTTAACCAGGGTCCACTTTTCACAGCACTGCTGGTGGAGCTGCCCCCTGGAGGAAGAGAATTATACGCTCGAGTTAACCAAAATCACCTCTGCAACTTGCTGTTCTTTTGCTTCTTGGGTTAGCTGGGGGCCACAGAGGAACCGGATGATAGGGACCTCTCTTGATCCAGGAGCCTTTAAATAAAAAGCACTTTCAACCGGGTCACATGACAGAGAAGTGACTGGCAATCTGTCGTTCCTATGGCCTGGTGCGCATAATTTATCTGACAGTGAGTTTATCGCAGATAGCGACCATGTCTAACTTGATGTGATGAGAAATGTCCCGAACATCTGGCCCCTTCATAAATATTAAATACCCTCTCTCGCATGCCAACGCGCTCCAGCTCGTTCCCTTTGGCAGGCCGAGAGAGGAAGCAATCTGAAGAGACACATCTGGACATTCATTTTTAGCTCAAAGCTATAGGGAGAATTGGCTCTTTGAAGTATTTTACCAATGGCTGCAGGCTGAAATGAAACTCAAATGAAATCGATCTGCAGCAAAGAAGGCGGCTCTTCAATGGTCATGGGTAGAGGCCGCTTATTCTCAGAAGTTTGCACAATTACCATGAGTGTGGCTAAAGATGATGAGGTATTGAGCTTATGAGTAATGCTCAACAGACTCTGGTACTCATCTTCTCCCCACTCCCCCAAATAAAAGCAAAAGTTTATTTAGAAAGTCCAAGAGGTAGAAAGTGAGCCAGCTGGGCTGTGTGGGCTCAGGAAACAAATTACAGAGGCAAAAGAAGGGCCCTTGGAGCTTAGGGGAGAGAGAGAGAGAGAGAGAGAGAGAACAAAGAAGATGCAGGGGAAGCAGAATCCAAAGCTTATTGTCACAGAGTTCCGCATCCCTCTAGTGTTTTGTCGGGGCTACCCCTTTCTGGGCTGAGAGTCTAAGGGTTTAGCGTTGCTTTTCATTCAGAGGCAGGGAGCAAGTTCAATGTGAAACATTATGAATGATTACCCCAAGAGCCCGGGCAGGAAGCGGTGCAGGAGCATGCCGGGAAGGCAGCCCTGACAGAGGACACCTGCACCGCCTTCAAAGCTGCGGCTGTGTCAACAATGGTCAGAACTCTACCCAGGGCGGTGGTGTTCCCCTCCCGCAGTATTTGTTACAAGTAAGAATGAAAAAGAAAAAAAGAAAAAGAAAAAAAAAAAAAAAGAATGCAGAATATACTGGTCCTACCTCTAAAAGGCAGTGGAGGGGTGGGGTGGGGGGAGAAAACAAAATCAAATTAATAAAAGTGTGAGATTGTGTGTGGGGCAAACATGAGGATCTGCTTTCTGACACCTCTCACTGCACACCAGGGAGGAATAGGTAAAAGGACTCTGACTTTCCTACCCAGTATAGCAGCAGAAAGCTTAGAACACCTAGGTGGCTGGCTGACTCCCACATAACCTTGTTCTCAAGGATCCAGAGGCCTCTAAGGAGCGGTGTGGTGAGGGGTTCCCCAGGCTCACTCTGGCTGCAGCTGCGGCTGTGTGCATTGTGGGGCGGGAGGCTGGCTCCTGGAGTCTGGCTTCCCAGAGACAGGTGAGTGTGGGCACAGGGGCGGGGGCTTAGCTCAGTGGTAGCCCCAGACCATGCCACCTCTAGTGCACACCTGCCGCAGGCGTGTTCAGGATATATACTCGAAGCAAAAGCAATTTAGAAATTATACTCTAAATGAGCTGACTGAATAAACCATGCAAGGAATCTACATATAACCGGGAAAAGAATTCTGCTTCTTCATCTCTTTTAAAAATCTTTTAGTCTGCTGCATTCTTAAATCCCTTGGTCAGCATCACTGCCACTTACACTTTATAGGTGATTATAAAGTTGGAACAAACCCAAGCGGTCCGAGGTAAATGGGCCCGAGGACTGCAGTGTCAGGAGACCTGGACCACAGGGCTCTTGGGAGACCTCAGGCGGCTGTGCCAACTTCTAAGATGCTCAGTTTCCCAACTGTCACCTAGGTGGACTAGACAGAATTGCATCTAAGCTCTCTTCTCATATACCCAAGCTGTGCATACTTAGCCCACCTAAGGAAAGTAGCTGTCTTTAATTAGAAAAGGTGGGAGGGGAAGGAACCAGGAAACATTTCAAAGAAGGAAAAGGCAGTCCAGGTAGACCTTGGATGATGGGGCAGGATTTCAGAAACAAGGCAAAGGAGCAGAAAAGGTAGGCAATTCAGGAAACGGAAGGAACAAATGCAGAGAAAAAATTCTGTGGGGTTTGGAGAAGAGCAAATAGTTTGGCCAGAGCACAGATTCTGAGGCAGAGGTCACTGAGAAATGGGCTGAGATCACAACGCATAAGACTTTGATGTGAGGTTGTCACATTTATACTAAACCAGTGGCCTGGAGAGAAAGAGAGACAAGGGCTGATCAACAGCTCCTGATCAACGGAGGCTGCGGATCAGACCTGCTTCTCTCTCCGGACCTGGTCAGCAGGCCCTTGACAGTCAGTGCTGGGTTGCCACACTTGCCACCGTGACCCAGCACTGACTGCAGGACTGACTTCCAGTGTTCGGTCATCCATTCGGTTGTTTTGGATGTTATAAATCATGGCTCTTTATATATATTGATTAGAGTTAAAGTTTGAGAATATTTACAGTTTTTTAAAAAAATCTTCCTCTTAACATATAGTTGTATGATAACCAATTTGAAAGTTAAAGAAAATTGGTTTTGAAATAATGTAGTTAGTTCTTATTAACATACGTTTCTCTTACTTTTGATCAGTACCAGCCAATAGAAGATTCTATGGTGAGGGATATGTTTTGTTTCTGCCCTGTTCAATGCGGTAGCCACTAGACACAGTGGCTACTGAGGACTTGAAATGTGGCTACTGTGACTAGATTATTAATTTAATTAGTGGCCACCACATTGGACAGTGCATTTAGATACCTGTTGGGCATAAAAAACACACCCCAGCTTTAGTTGCACAAAATGATGGAGGAGATTTGATAGGATATGTTTCCTCGATTTATTGAGATAAATGATTAATATGGAATGCTAATTATGAAAATAAATGATAACACTTGAATCTCTCTAATAATAACTGTCAGACAAAATCAATTTCAAATAACTATATACAGACTATTATCTGTGTGTGTGTGTGTATATATGTATATATATGTGTGTGTGTGTGTATATATATATATATATATAATCTGATGCCTAAGGCTAAATTCATTGACATTACATTTTCATACACAACACCTTTTATTTGGGAAATATAACTCTATATTAAGAAATAAAAATAGCAATAATTTAGTAAAAGAATATGTATAATTAGGTACAGAAAGAATATGTGCAGCAAGGGATCATTGTTTTTAGAAGTCTTATTTTGATTTTTCAATTATATTTTTTAAACTCTGAGGTATAAAAATTTTAAACAAATCAACATTTGCCTGTATTTAAGAGACTGTGGTTTAGCGGTGCAGTCATTGAAAAGATGAAGAAGCACCTGTAGGCACTCACAAGACTTGTTAATGAAAGACAATGTGCCAGACTGCGTGTTGACTGCACCGTCATAACATAGACGCCTGTGTGCACGGGTCCTCCCTGAAGTCTACACGAGGACCTGGTCTCCGTGGCTGGGAGACAGGGGGCGACTTGGTTTTCACAGTTCCATCATTTTTTTACTATTGAATTCTGTGCTATGTATTTATTACCTTTTCAAAAAACAATACTTTAAAAAAATAAAATACAAAGCTGTAGATTAAAAAAATAGAAGCCCTGCCGAAACCGGTTGGGTTCAGTGGATAGAGCGTCGGCCTGCGGACTGAAAGGTCCCGGGTTTGATTCCGGTCAAAACATGTACCTTGGTTGCGGGCACATCTCCGGTGGGAGGTGTGCAGGAGGCAGCTGATCTATGTTTCTCTCCATCGATGTTTCTAACTCTCTGTCCCTCTCTCTTCCTCTCTGTAAAAAATCAATTAAAAAATATTTTTAAAAAACAGAAGCCTTCAGGGACAGAGTTCCCTGTGCAGATCTAAATGCAAGGGCACACACCTATGGATTCTATCTCCCCAAGACAGCTCCCTGGAGGCCCAGCTCAGGGGAACCTTATGCTTTGGGTTAATTGGGCCTCTGAGGAGTGCTGGATTTTCTAGTCTCACCTTCATTCTGGAAGCTCAAACTGTAATCCTTTACCCACCCATTTCCACATCTAGTAAGTCTCCAAATCCTGCTAATGCAGCCTCCTCAACATCTCTGGACCCAGCCCTTCTCCATCCCACTGCCTCAGCTTTCCCTGTTTGCCACCATCACTTCTCCCCTTGGATGGCCTCTGAACTTGTCTTACTATCTCCTCTGGCATTCCTTCAATCCTCTTCAATTTCCCCCTAACGGGTCTTTTTATAAAATAAACCTGTCAATTATGGCTCTTCAAATATTTGGATGGCTGCCAGTAGCTCTCAGGTTGAAGTCCCAATGCCTAACCTGGCCTGTACGCCACACGCACATGCTACGGCCCCTGCCTATTTCTTCTGCTCACCGTTTACCTCTTTCCCCATCACACCTGGCCCTCCAGCCATACTGAACTTTCAGAACCTTGAACCTACATTGCTTGCTCCTTCTCATTGCACAGGTCCAAGCAGGATATCACTCCCAACTGAAAGCTTTCTTGAACCTTCCAGGCCTGGATTAGGAATCTTATTTCCCAAAGTTCCCTGGGCTTCCCTGTGTAATTGTGTTCAGCCTGGTAGTCTGCTCCAAAAGCTTAGGAAAGGTGGGGGCGTGTCCTTCTCATTCGTGGCTGTGTCCTTGGGCCTGGCACAGACGCTGGCAAAGAAAAACTGCTCAATAATTACTGGCTGAACTGAACCATTCTATGTCCAACAGAAGATCAGATAATCTGCTCATGAGAAAAGGTGGTATGGCACTTTAACTATTTAAAACTGTAGTTATACTATTTAATGACTGGAGTATGGCATCTTGTTTTATTATTATTCAAAAAAAACTGCACTTGATGCTAGAAAACAGAATGAAAAACATTTTTTCTTCACCGTCTCCATGAATTCCCCAGACCAAGACATAGGGAAGTGTTCTCCACTGAGCACCCATGTTGCTTCTACTTTTCCCTCTCCCCACTCCCCTTCACCTGCCTCCCAGCCTCGGCCCTTCCTCCGGGGGGAACTGCATGATCAGCCTTCGGGTCCCGTAAAGTCACGAGTTCATACATGGCCACCTTTGCTCGGGCTTTAGTAACAGTTTGCTATGTGCTTGTCTCACCCACCTTACAATGGAGGCCCTGTTTCTTTCTGTCTGTTTTACACCCGGAGCCTGGCCTAGGGCTGGGCGTATAAGCAAGCATTCAGGAAAGTCGAAGCATCTGAAGGGGGCGGCCATTTGTCCTTTCCTAAACTCACTGGCAGGTGCTAACGAAGAAGCCCTAGGCGGTCTTCATCTGTCAGGCAAGGTCGAGAGGCAGAGGGAAGGAGCAGGTGCAGATCCAGAGCACAACCCGAGCCTGTCCTGTCCCCGAGCATGATAAAGTCTAAGTTTTTTTTTAAAGAACCTTTTTTCTATTTAGCACTGAGAACAGAGACAGAAATATTCATGGGAAAATACCAAATGCAGCAAACTCAGCGAACTCTGTTTGGGGAGGCCTTTCTGAGACAGGACTTCCCAGCGGCCCCTCGGCCGCCGCCCGCTGCAGCTCACCATTCCCCCAGGGCCTCGAGGCAGCGCATGCGGCCCAGCATCAGCTCCGGGTCGTCCTTGTTGGTGTCCATTTTCTTATCGTAGGCTACAAGGGCGTCCTCCCACTCGTGCAGCTTCTCGTACCAGGTGGCCTGGATCTCCTGCCGAGGGGAAAAGAAGGACTATGGTGAGGCCCGGGGAACAGAGGGGCACAGCTCCTACGGTGCTGTGTTGCATGGATGACCCTTCACCTATCACAGTATGTCTTGGCCTTGATCGAAAAGGACTTCAGAATGCTTGAGGTAAGCTGGGTGATGACAGGAATGTTGGTTCTTGGCACACCGATGGAATGGATGATTCTGGGATAATCTGAGAGTAGATGTCAGGTCATGTCCTCCCCATCATTCCCTGCCCAGACACAGAGCCACCAGCATGCCGGGGTGCAGGGATACGAGGACAGGAGAAACCAGCTGGGACAGCAGGAGGCCCCGAAAAGAGCTCCTGCGGGGTGCCAAGGCCTGATCTGCTGGAGTGCTGATGGCAGCCACCTGGCAGGGACGGCAGATGCTTGCTTGCTGGGGCCAGAGAGTCAGGCCACATCGGCATACTTGCTGGAGGAAAACAGCTCACTTTTTTTTTTTTTTTTTTTTTAAAAACAGCTCACTTTTTAAAGGCTTTTGATTCACTGCATCTCTTCACGCATTTTTAAATTTCCAGGAAATAATTTAAAATACAATACAATACTGCCACTTAAAATTCTTTGGAAAACCTCCCCCCTCCTCCTCGAGTCCCCACCCAACGTTCCCTCCCGCTCGGCGCTTGGCAGCTTGGCCGGTGGCAGGGCCAGAGGGTGGATTCCAGCGCCGGGCAGATGGTGCGCCACGCTGAAGCGCAGGGCCGGCCACGTGAGAAGAGGTGCTGCAGACTGTGGCTCTCTAAATGGTCAGGGGCTGTTTTATGTCTCAGCCTGCCCTCCGCCTGCCCTCCATCAGTCTGTTTCCTGGGCTTCCTCACCGGCTCCGTAAATGACTATTTCTCTACCGGACCAGGGCAGTGGCTCTCCGGGGATCTCTTTAACCGCAGCATGATTCTGCGGTGGAGTTTATATGATATAATGCTCTGCCCACATTAGTGCCCCCCATTGCCCTTCTCTCCTTTCTAAATAGAACAGATATTTGAGTACCATATGCACTCATGGCAACTCTTCTAAGCTCGCTGAAAGGGTCTTTTCTTTTCGAACCCCCATAAGAAGGTCATTTCCATATGAGGCCGCTAACTTGTACTTCCCCTGGTTTATTTCAGCAGCCAATCCCCTCTGCTGCTCCTGAGCTAATCCCGCTTCCCCCGTGGCCTTTTCTCCAGGGTCAGTGGATGGTGGGGTCCCCAATGGCATCCCCGGCTCCGTGGCAGGTGACACTACCTAAGCTTCATTTTCCGAGCCCGTTTAGAATATGCCTCAACATGAAAGGGAAAACTCACAGAGAACGAGTGACTGCAAAGACAGTGAGAAATTAGAAACTCTTAAATTAAAAAATAACACTGGAGAATTTCCCATTTTGCATTTCTATACGGGATGGGAAAGCCAGGAGGGCTAATAACTAACGTGTGGCACGCACAGTTCCAACAGGCAGGAAAGAGAGGGGGCGGCACACGGAGCAGGTCAGGTGGGGGGCAGGAAGTGCAATAGATTGCAGAAACTATAAGGTTTAAGCAATGAATCACACAAAATTCTAATGAGATTGCCGTTACATAAATTGTGCTGAGAAAGCGCAGGCTCTGCCAAGAAAAGAGCAAACCATTGTCAAGTTTAATATGATTCGGCTACCTACATAGAACGGAAAACCAACCAGGGGTTAGCAGTAACCTGGATGCTAACAGACACCTTTGGGAGCTGGAGGCAGAGGGACTTCCATGTCAGGCTGGCACTCTCAGTCACCGGGATAAAACCATCTGCTGGGGACCACCTGGATACCAGGTGACGGTGGCATGCTGGTTTCCAACTGGCACTCACTGTGGTCTAGAGCTCTAAGGCCATCAAAGGAGAGAACATCTTTGTCTGGGTGGACTGCCTGAGTGTCCTCTCTGCCAACAAGGACGGTGGCATGGATGGATGAGACACAGTCCTTTTTATTTTGTCATCTGGAGAGATGCTTTCTTATTAGTCTAGTTACAGATCTATGCTTAACACAGCAAAATATTCCCATAATGGGTTCGTTCCTTGTGGGGAGCAAAAGCCCGGGAAATATTTCCTAGTCACAATTTCCTTCATTCTAACACGCTGGGCTCGTGATTAAAGCAAACCAGAGTAAGTGACCTACACTACTGATGCAGGGTTATCAAATATATGGACCCAGAACGAACGCCCTGACCTTCCAGGAAGTCAATGCTAAGCTGATTAAGTCGATGCTTTATAGATGGTTAGGAAGTTACCAAAGCACCCTCCCAGGACCACAGAGAGTAATGGAAGCATTTTAATATTGGTAGGGCAGAGATGGCAGGAGAGAAGAAGCTATGTAAGCAATAATGAAATGGAACAATCACTCAATATCAGGTATAAATTATAGTACATTTTCGGGAGAATTGGCTATGGTTTTTTCCTGATGTACTGAGTGTTTCCTGTGGGCCAGTAGCAATGCCAGCTGCCACAGATGACACAAGATAAATCAGGTCAGGCCTAAACACCTGGGCTCTGATGCCAGACTGCCCCCCAAGTTCATGTACGGTTCTGCCTTTGATTCCCTCTCTCAGCTCAGGCAAGGTTGTTATCCTGTCAGGACCATCGTCTCGCCTGTAAAATGGGATAACAATAATACCTACTGATGAGCTGTTGGGAGGACTGAATTAGATGAAGTATAGAAAGCTCTGAGCAAAGGGACAGGTGCATGCTTAGAGTTTGATAAATCTGTCTTCGGATCTGTGTTCACTTTGGATGGAGTCCATATAGCCACTATTTCCTTCGTCCTTTAGGTATAGGTATAGGTATAGGTATAGGTATAGGTATAGGTATAGGTATAGGTATAGGTATAGGTAAGTTACATCAGACTGTTATCCATGAGAAAAATGACAAGGAGAGTAAGTTTCTCAAGGTCGTGGCCAAGTGCATCCCTAGCCAGGCTGCCACGTCTTACTTTTCTAAAAGGCATGAGGCACTTACCAGCTCTCCGAAGTGTTTCATGGCATATTCCAACACCCCGGCAGCGGCCTCTGGCTGCTGTAGCTTATTATTAATGCTGGGGAAACAAAAGGATGAGGTGGTTATACTCAAAATGTCAGAGCAGGGGAGGCGTGGGTCATTTGTGGGCAGGTGGCTCACCAGCATGCTTGGGACAATGTCTTGCAAATGCAGAGAATCAATTACTATTACCCCTCAGAAAGCTCAGCCTGAATGATTTCATCTTTAAAAATATATATAATTTATTGATTTTTCACAGAGAGTAAAGGAGAGGGATAGAGAGTTAGAAACATTGATGAGAAAGAATCATCGATCAGCTGCCTCTTGCACACCTCCTGGGGATGTGCCCGCAACCAAGGTCCATGCCCTTGACTGGAATCGAACCCTGGACCTTTCAGTCTGCAGGCTGACGCTCTATCCACTGAGCCACACTGGTTTCAGCTGATTTCATCTTGATCGCATACTCATTGTGGGGGGCACAGTTGGTGGACAGGACGCTTGCCTGCTCAACCCTTCTTCGGTCAGGCAGCACATGTCTGCCTTGTAAAAACTAGCCACTCTGAACCCAAACTTGTCCCTGTTGTAAGCAGAACCAGATGAGGCACCTTTAGACTTTTAACTCTTACTCCCCCCCACCCCCCCATTGCCTTCAGTAATAAGAATAACCAAAATAAATAAAAACCACCGGGCTCTGTGGGCAACATGGAAATGACAGTGAGGCTGGGTCACCCACGTCAACGACAGCAAATCCCGGGGACTGTGGCTGTCCAGCCACCTTGTCTGCTCCCTGACGTCTAGTTCAGATGCCCCCTCAATCCCTCTTCAGGGACCACCACCTTCTTCTGCAGCAGGCTGCGAAGGAGCCACACCCAGCGTTACCTGCTGGTCTCTGGCAGAGACACTTTTCCTACCACCACCCTTCTTTGCTGATGTCACCTGCGGGCAGCATGTGGCCAACAGGGCCGGGAGGACTGTAACCATACTGGGGCAACTAGCAGCAGTGCAGGAGGCCTGGTGGCTGGAGGCAGTCCATCGGAGAGGCTGCAAATGGTCCTGAGAGCAGGGGAGCGCAGAGCGTAGACCTTGTCCCAGTGGGAACCTACGTAAGAGGGTGGACAGCAGCCGCCATAACACTAACCCCGAGCTTGAGTTAGGAAAGGGAGTTAGGAGGGAAGGCTCAGGCATGAGCAAGTCAAGGACAATATGATTCTATCTGTTCACAGGTAGGGAGCAAAATGTGACAGACCAACTTGGAAGTCTAGACTGGTTTAACAAGCAGGAATCCAGTCTACTGCCCTGAGTACAAACTATTTGACTAGAATTCATTTTTAAGTGGTTTTGGGAAATTCCAGGTTTTCGGTCCAATGTGGTAATGTAGTAAGAGATTACTGTTATAAATATTATAATCCTTTTCTTTTTTTTTTTTTAATGGAACGGGTCACGGATTTGCGTGGCATCCTTGCACAGGGGGCATGCTAATCTTCTTTGTGTCATTCCAAGTTTAGTGTATGTGCTGCCAAAGTGAGCACATAAATATTATTTTTAAAAATTTGAGTACCACTACATTTCTTCCAATAAAAGCAAGAGGGAACCGCCCAGAAATATGATGAACTGCAGCAGTTAACATTTGTGAAAGTAATAATCTAATGTCTCATTCTTACGAAGCACATTTCAAACAATCTTTCCAACCTCTCACTGCCTTGACCTCACACATCCCTAAAAGAATGAAGGAAAAGGTATTTTCAATCCTGTTTTACTGCTGAGGAGACTAAGGCCCACACGGGCAGTGATTTTCCCCAACGCCGCCAGTGACGGGACAGCCCCCCGTGACCAAAGCAATCCTGCGCCTCTTCTTTGTTAAGGTGAGGCTGGCGGTGAGGCAGCTTTGGACTCGGAGTCAAAAGACTTGGATTTGCATTTCTGGAGGTCCAATTCTGCCACTTATAAGCATGGTGCCCATAACCAAGTCACTAATTTCGAGTTTCAAATTTCTCTTCTATAAATTGAGGCTAAGCCCTGGCCAGTGTCGCTCAGTTGGTTGGGTGCCATCTCATACACCAAAAAGTTGCCGGTTCAATTCCTGGTCAGGACATATGCCCAGGTTGTGGGCTCAATCTCTGGTTGGGGGCGTGCAGAAGGCAGTCAACTGGTGCTTGATCGATGTTTCTCTCTCTCTCACATAAAAGTTTCTCTCCGAGAGATGCAGGTCAAAACAACAATGCGGTACCATCTCACACCTGTCAGAATGGCCAACATCAACAAAACAACAAACAACAAATGTTGGCGAGGTTGTGGAGAAAAAGGAACCCTCCTGCACTGCTGGTGGGATTGCAGGGTGGTGCAACCACTGTGGAGAACAGTAAGGAGCTTCCTCAAAAAACTGAAAATGGAACTCCCATTTGACCCAGTAATCCCACTACTAGGAATATACCCCAAGAAACTAGAAAGACCAATCAGAAAGGATATATGCACCCCTATGTTCATAGCAGCACAATTTACAATAGCTAGGACTTGGAAACAGCCTAGGTGCCCGTCAGCAGATGAATGGATCAGAAAACTATGGTACATCTACACCATGGAATACTATGCTGCCATAAAAAGGAAGGAATTCTCATCATTTGCAGTAACCTGGATGGAATTGGAGAGCATCATGCTGAGTGAAATAAGCCAGTCAATGAAAGAGAAACACTACATGACCTCACTCATTTATGGATATTAAAGAACATTATAAACGAATGAACAGAAAGATAGATATAGTGACAGTAAAACAACAGGCAGACTGCCAAATGACAGCGGGGGTGGGGGGAGGGTAGGGAGATCTGGGGGAGATAAGAGATCAACCGAAGGACTGGTATGCTTGCATATAAGAACAACCAATGGACACAAAACTCTGGGGAGGGAGGGCACCTATGGGGGGGGGCAATGATAAGCTATGTACACAGATAATACCTTAATAAAAAATATTAAAAAAAAAGTTTCTCTCCATCTCTTCTCTCTCTAATAATAAAATAAAATAAGATAAAATAAAATAAAGTGGGGCTAATACTACCTCCTTCACAGGGGTCAGGGAATTAAATGGAATAATGGATATGAAATTGCTAAGCAGACCCTTATTAATGCTTTTTTCTTTCATCTGTTTTTGTCCAAGAATAGAAGTTGTTAGAAACAGTTTTATGCTTTTTACAAAAAAACAAAAAACACTCACAAACACAGCATACATCTTAGGTTGAGGCTGGAGCCAGCACTAGATCATCAAGTTCCAAACGCATCCTGCAGAGGAGTATCAAATAGTCCAAGCTCTAGGCATCAGGCTCTGTCACCAGAGGCGAAGGCCACAGTACCGCGGTCCCTCTCTTTTATGAACAGGAGTAGATAGGCAACTCCATGTGGGGTCTACTGGGCAGGCCCCTTTGTGCTCTGGCCCAAGCAAAGCAGAGAGCCAGAACATTCTCCACAAGTTTTTTTTGCTGTGGATTCATAGAGGTTTTCTAAGCTGAGAATGAAAAGCCACATCCAAAGGGACTAACCCCACCGCACCTTCATGGTGAAGCAGTGCCCATTCCTCCGGGCCCTCAAGTCAGGGTCTCAGTGTTGATGCTTGCTCACACGGGGCTGGTGAACTTTAAGGATATTAATATCACTGGTAGAGATTTGTTGTTATCTAGTTCCTTTAAAAAAATATTTTATTGGTTTTTTACAGAGAGGAAGAGAGAGGAATAGAGAGTTAGAAACATCGATGAGAGAGAATCATCGATCAGCTGCCTTGTGCACACCCTCCACTGGGGATGTGCCTGCAACCAAGGTACATGCCCTTGACCGGAATCGAACCCGGGACCTTTCAGTCCCCAGGCAGACGCTCTGTCCACTGAGCCAAACCAGTTCCGGCGGTTATCTAGTTCCTTGAACCAAGTAAAGATTTTAGAAGCATAAGAAGGCAGGAAAAAAAAGAATACCAGTTATCTATTATACTATAATCAAATATGTAAAATACCATATATAAACATAAATAACTACATTTTTTATATATTATTTATAGTCCTAATGTGGACTACTGGGATGGTCCTGGTCAGAATATAAACTATTTTGTCAAGAAAGATAAACTATTTGCCTGAATGAAAGGTATTAACTCTAAAGATGAAACATCAAAATCTAGGTGTTTTAACAACTATCTTCTAATCTTGTGTTCTGGAACATATTCTATTTTGAAGAAAACATTATAAGTATTAGCCAAGTTTGCCTCACTAGGGATAAAGCAACACAAAATCAAAACTAGTGAAAGCCCCTCCCAGGGCCCCTCTCCCACTCATTACACTACAGGCAGTTTTACAAAAACTGACCCAAAGCAGGGAGCAGTGACTGGAGGCCTCAGAGGAGAAATACAAATTTCACTTCACTGTTGCTATGGCTGGAGATACCTCCACCACAACTTTGCAGATTAAAAAAGAAAGCTCCTCATAGGGCCCCACTTCTTTAAGAGAAAGGCCAACTAGGTCATCTGCACAACCCTCCCCAGGTGAATGGGTGTGGAGGCAGGCGAGGAGGCAGGCAGCCCTGGGGAGAGAAGGGGACCAGGCTCCGTACAGGGACCGCTGACCAGGCCTTCAGCACGGCGATCGCTGAGGACTTACAACCCTGACTAAATGCACTAAAACACGTTCATGAAGAAAGAGTGCGATCAGCCTGAGAAAGAGTCCCTTTCAATATGAAGTTCTTAGTTCGTTTGAAGACCTGAAAGAGAGAAGAATGTACACACCCACTTTTGACTACTCAAAGAAGGTATTTTTAAGTTAGCCAGAGTTTATCACCCGTTTAATCTTTTTAAAAAATATATATTTTGCTGAAACCGGTTTGGCTCATGGTAGAGTGTCGGTCTGCGGACTGAAAGGTCCCGGGTTCGATTCCAGTCAAGGGCATGTACATTGGTTGCGGGCACATCCCCGGTGGGGGTGTGCAGGAGGCAGCTGGTCGATGTTTCTCTCTCATTGACATTTCTAGCTCTCTATCTCTCTCCCTTCCTCTCTGTAAAAAATCAATAAAATATATTAAAAAAAATATATATATTTTATTGATTTTTTTACAGAGAGGAAGAGAGAGGGATAGAGAGAAACATTGATCAGCCGCCTCTTGCACACACCCCCACTGGGGATGTGCCCGCAACCAAGGTATGTGCCCTTGACGGGAATCGAACCCAGGACCCTTCAGTCCGCAGGCTGATGCTCTATCCACTGAGCCAAAGCAGTTTGGCTGCACCTTCATCTTAACGTCCAGATATCATGGTGACACTCCCCTCCAGCCCCTAAGCTCCCATCCCCTCGTTTTTTATTTCCTTTCCGGAGGCACTAACATGCCTTAACGTCTCCCAGTGCAACAGTCAGCCATGCCGCCGCCGCGAGCTTTTCCGAGGCGGCTTGTCCAAGGCCGCCGGGCCGGCAGACAAGGCCCAGGTTGCAATGTGTGGGATAAATTAGCCTCCATGGAAACCCAGTAGTTCCTAGCTACGAAGTCCCCAGTCTCCTGCCTCCTTGGGTGACACAAGCCTGTCCTTTGAAATATTCCCCTTTTAAACTCAGACGTGGTTTTATGAGCCTAGTGGGAGAGACTGCTCTGAATCTACGGAGCAAATGGAAACTGCCTCTGACGTTTGGCTCACGGGGGAAAAATCACCTTTGCCCGAAGCCCCCCTAATGAGGAGCTCTCGTTTTATGGGGCAGCTGGGAGCTCTCTCCAGCCGGTTCTATAAACACTCCCCTGTGTGCCCCTCCGTTCACGCTGGAGCCTTACAAAGGGCAAACTGTTCAAAGGCCCGCTCGACAGCAAACGAGCGCTAACAACACAAACCAGACCCCAGTGACGTTGGTCTGTGCGAACAGACAAGCTCAACAAGCCAGAGGCCTGGGCAGCAATGGCCACAGCAGTGTGCAGAAGGGACGGGTAGACCAGATTTCCCATCTCCTCCCGACATGCCCCGAGACCAGAAGGAACAGAGGGCTGTCTCGCAAGAACTTTCTAAGCTGGTGGATACCAATGCCCACTGCTGTTTTAACATGGGCAGAGGGGTGCACATTCTACTCCATATTCCAGTGAGAACATCCAGCTGAGAATTTATATAGCTGAGATTCTCCAGAACAAATGGAAACTGCCTATCTATATATTAAAACCAGAGCCTACAAATGAACCTGGGTGTTAGAAAGACAATAAAGAGGGACAGACAGGAGAACACAATGAGTTAGGATATCAAGAGGATGCACAGCCCTGGCTGGTGTGCTCAATGGTTAGAGAGACAGCCCGTGCACCCAAGGGTTGCAGGTTCGATTCCTGGCCCCAGTCTGGGTGCATGCAGGAGGCAACCAATCGATGTTTCTCTCTCTCCCCCTCCTTTTGTCCCCACCTCCCTTCCACTTTCTAAAAATCAATGGGAAAATATCCTTGGGAGATTAGCAAAAAATAAAAATAAAAGAGAATATACAGACATTTGCACTCTCATTCATTCCCTACCTCATAATTACTTTTAATGGGTGCATGCTAATTTCATCCTGCTGAGCGATCTGTGTATATAACCAGTCTTGTGGGCAGTGTCCCTTCCTGGCTGGCTGGCAGTGGCGCCTATAGATGACCAGGCCCCCAGGAGAGCTGCCTGGGAGCTCGTGGTCGGCACCTCTATGCTCATCAAGTGATGTCCCAGTCTTCAAGGTCAGCCCTGACATCGGTGCCGTCCCCAAGTGACAAGCCCAGCAAGCTGTCCCGTTTGACGCATCCCCCCCCAAGACCCGTCTTGAGGGGGACACGGCCTGGGTACCTAGCACAACCCAGCCTCAGACACAGGAGGACCCACAGCCCCGGAATGTCAAAGCCGGATTTGTGCAGCCCGGGGGCCTGTCGGAGATGCGCTGTAAAAGTGATGAATGGCTGTCACCTCTCCAGGGCTCACGCTGATTTAGGGAGCTATTGGCAGGCACATCACTCCCAGCACGTCAGCCAGTTAATTACTTCCAACTTTATCTTTCTTGTCAACACTCCTTGACAAATTGGCCATTATCTTTTTATTCTACAACAATGAGCTCGGCTCCTTTTCTGGTGATGCCCGGAGGTCTCTCTCCTCCTGGCCCTCTCTCCACACCCGGAGCGGAATGAAGAGCTCTGAGAGACGATGAGAAGCAAGCTGCCAGGAAAAGGAGGGAGGAAAGCAACAAAAGGGAGAGAGATGATAGACCGAATCCAAAGCTTATTTTCAACTGCCTTGACTCAAAGCAGAGTTGATACTTTGGGTAAAATCCTGATTTCTTGGCTTCTTGAAGTCCAAGAGCTCTGACTCAGTCGATTATGCGGATGGAGTTGGGAAACAAAAATGAAATGAGCTGGCGTCTAGTGACCTGGCGGCTTAGAACCCTCCACATTTAACTGCGGAAGCAGATGTGAGCTGGCCTTTTTACTCCATTAAGGAGCTGGGCGGCACTGTAAAAACACTGATCCCCATTTTGGGACCCGGGGTGAAAAATGTGCCTACTCCTCGGGAGGGAAAAGCTGACAGAAGAGGGCTGGATTGTCAACATTCCGAACCAATGAAATGTCCAAAAGAATTTGAGGAGCCCGATATGTCACCACTGATCATCGCTTTGCCACGGGGACAAACTGCCGGAGGGCGCCACGGGGCAGAACCAGCACCCGTGTTTCATCAGTTCTGACACACACACTCTTTTCACACTTTCATGTCTCTGCAATCGTGATGCAGCGCACAATTCAAGGTTTCAGAGCACCGTGACGACGTTTAGTGGTCAGAAGTTTGCCCCCACCCCCACCCCGTAGGGGCACATAAACATCAGCAGCAGCTTCTGAGTCACCACTAGGGGTCCTACAGCTGGAGGGCTTTCTGAGGATGAGCCAGATGCAGTGGAAGCGCAGAGCGTTGCACTAAACTACAGCAAACTCCCCCCTGTAGAACGGCCTGGGGCTGCCATTGAGGACCCTCTGCCCTCTTGGTCAGCTTGAGGAGAAAGCCTAGGACCACCCCCTTTGTACAGCGCCTCATGGAGGACCAGCTTCCTGCGCTGCAGAGAGCTTTCATGGGGGTTTATATGACGCTCTGCTAATGCGAGCTCTTGTACATTGACCCTGCAGGAAGTCTTCAGAGCAGCCAGATAAATCACTCTACTGGTGACAGGTGGCAGACCCGGCCTCTGGGGTGTGGCTGGCTGGGAGGAGGTGTTCCAGAAAAGACGGGGCTGGGAAGAGAGATACAACCTGTGCTCTGGCGACACTGGGCTTCCTGCCCCCGCCCCCTCTCCGCTGCCTGGAGCTTTGCTCCGGGGAGTACAGGTTCCTAGAGGCACAATGGCGCTTTTGAAGTCAGCCTGAGCCCAGAGGTTTGGAATGTGTTTTTACTGAGAAGTGAGGAGTTTGAGCAAATCCTCACCCTCTGGACCAAGTGTGTTTTCTTCCAGCAGAGGTGCAGGGAAAAAATGAGACTGCGGCTTTTCTGGAAGCCAGGAAACAACTGTAAAAGCAAGCCTCGTACTTCCAAGCAACACAATAGACACCTTGGGCACATGTGTTCGGAATTAAGTCAGACACAGAGCGGTTTTGTTCATCCCTCCAGGCCTCTCCTGCGGACCGTCGAGCCCAGTCACCTCTGCCATTCACTGGCCGCCCCGGCACAACTGGCTCAAATCCTCCAACATTCCTAAAGAATGACAGGCCGCCTTCCCGTTAGTGCTAAGTCAGGGCGGCGGAGGTGCAGCCGAAGGGACGCTCTGCAGGGCGGCTGGGCCCCCACCCCCATTTGTCATCTGGTCCTGCCCCACCCCCATCTCTGACAGGGTCCGATTTCTGGTTCACAGTGATTGTCTACGATTGCAATGTAATGGGCATTTGATGCCCATGAGATCTGTTAGGGTTCCTGGATACAATATGGTGAATGTAGCGACGCAGAGACATGGCTGTTTTTATGGGGACACATTGCTTTCTTTGTTCTGTCCTCCACATCAGAGCTGCATGTGGCTCCCTGGCAGTAGTGAAGGTTACTGACAGGCCCGCAGGCTGAGTGATGAGGTGTGCCATTTGCAGAGGCCTCCAGAGTGACAGGAGAGGGACAAAGCCCCACCCACTGCGCATGGTCCTCTCGCTGATCTTCACAGGTAGAGAAAGAGGGATGATGCCGAAACCGATTTGGCTCAGTGGATAGAGCATCGGTCTGTGGACTGAAAGGTCCCAGGTTCGATTCCGGTCAAAGGCATGTACATTGGTTTCGGGCACATCCCTGGTAAGGGGTGTGCAAGAGGCAGCTGGTCGATGTTTCTCTCCCATCGCCGTTTCTAGCTCTCTATCTCTCTCCCTTCCTCTCTGTAAAATATCAATAAAATATATTTTAAAAAAAGAAAAGAAAGAGGGCTGAGACACAAATGGATGGTTTTCAGGGATACAAAGGGATTATACTATAAGGATGCTCCCTCAAGTTATTGATTAAAAAAGATCTTAACTCTTCCAGTTCTCACTTTCTTGGATTCTTTAACTATGACCTATGAAACAAACAAACAAACAAACAAACAAACAAACAAACAAAAACACTATGACCTATGGAAGAAAATGGACTCAAAGCAGGAGAGCATGCAGTGCCCTACAATGAAGACCTTACCACACAATACTGGCCATGAGAAAGATGCTAAGCCTCCATAGCAGATGTTCATTTGGAGGGACAGAACCTGCTGCTGGGGATCCAGTCTTTCACCAGACATGTTCCAGTTAAGCATCTTTTGCCTTCAGCTTTGTGCTAAGTGCCAGCGCTACAGCTACCGCGGTAAGTAAGACAGAGAAGGTTTTGCTTTCGCAGAGCTTATAGGTGGCTGACGTAGATGTACAAACCAAACCGCAGTAGGTGCTGTGGAGGTAAGTACCACTAAGAAAACAGAGTGCTTAGACACTTGAATTCAAGTGGGAGGGAAGGTTTTTCGGATTAGATGATAATCACATACCTAAATAATAATGCTTATTATTTGCTGAACACTGACCATGTGTCAGATGCTATTCTGTTTTAGGTGCACTATCTATTTTTAGAGAAACTTCCTAGTTGAGGTATAACACACACGTGTACAGGAAAGTATACCTGGTGTACAGCTGGATGAGTTATCACACAAAGTGAAGGTGTCCTGGGAACGACCACCCAGCCCAAGGAACAGCACACAACACAAGGCCAGCATCCCAGAAGCACCCGGGCCTTCTCCCAACCTCAGCTCCTTCCTCAAGCCCAGAGGGAATAACCGTCTGACTTCTGACACAATGGGTGAGCTCGGCCAGGGCTTGACTTGATTTAAACGCTCGGCATTATGTCTGTGTGGCACAGCCATGTTGCTGCATGCCACAGTAGTTTTACTATTGCTATTCATACAGTAGTTCACTGTATGAATAGACCACAATTCAGCTATTTTTGTTGTTGTTGATGGACATGTAGGTTAGGCTGTTGTCAGTATCTGGCTATTGTGTGAGGTGTTACTACGAATGTTCTTGCATTCGCATTTCGGTTGGGAATATTCCTAGAAGTAGAATTGCTTGGTGACAGGCCATATTCAGCTCAAAATGACACTGACAAGTTGCTCTCCAAAGTGGTCTCACCCATTCACATTCCCACCGAAGTGTCTGAAAATCCCAGTTGCTCCACATCTCTGCCAACACTTGGTGTTTTCCATTTCAGCCATTGTGACGTTCTATAACGACTAAGGAGCTTGACCGTTTTTTCAGGCATTAACTGGCCTGTTGGCTGTCCTCTGTTGTGAGTGCCTGTTCACATCTGGCCACCTTTAAGGAAATTAAGGAGTTCTATGTATACTTTGGATACAATATACACACATGTATGTATTGGAGATATCTTACTGCCTTTTCACTCTCTTCGTGGTGTCTTGTAATGCATACAAATGACTACTTTTACTGCCTGTTTTCCTTTGTGTTTAGTGTTTTTAATATCTTGTTTAAGAAATCTTTGCTCATCCCGAGATACTGAAGATAACTCCTGCGTTATCTTCCAGAAGCTTCAGTTTTACCTTTCACATTTGAAGTTGAAATCTCCTCTGGGCTTGAAGCTTTGTGTGTGGTGTGAGGTGAGGGTCAGAGCCTCCCCCACAAGCCCCTAAGAGGCTGTCTAACTCACCCAGCCGTGCCTACTGAACACTGTCTTTCCTCACTGTTCTGTGGTGCAGCACTGTCCTAAGTCAGGTGTCCATACATGTGTGTATGTCTGCTTCTGGATCTTTAATTCTGTTCCCCTTACCCATGTGCCTATCCTGTGCCAATACTATCCTGCCTTAATTACTGTAGCTTTATGATAAATCTGACTTCTAGTAGCGTAATTCCTCTAATTTTATTTTTCTTATTCAAAAATGCCTTAGCTATTTTCAATCCTTTGCTTTATTTAACTTAATCCTCACAGAAATCCTGGGAGGTGAAGTAGTTATGATTTTTATTTCCATTTCGCACTGGTAGACTCAGAGACATTATGTCATTTAATTTGCCCAGAGTCACAGAACTATCACGTTATATCTGGGATTAGATATAACTATCAAATTAAATCAGGGATTAGAACCCAGATTTGTTTGATTCTTACCCAAGCGTTTAAAGCCCTTCATATACCACTTCTTCAAGCCTCAAGCCAGCTGACTCCTTCAGGGGATTTAATAGGAATGCATTACAATTTTAAGAAATTCAATGTTCTAAGCCACCCATTTCCAGTTAAAAATCTTGTTTGGCAGCGACAAAAGCCACTTTCCTGGTAAGACTCAGGAAAACAAAGGAGCAAGAGGTAAAACTTCTTGGATGTCTCCCACAGCCCTGTCTCCAGAACAACAATCACACTCCTCACATGGACTCATGCAGTCCCTCAGGCCTGGCCTCTCCCCCTCCCCCCTCCAGCCTTCACTACCGGGGGCCTCTGCCTCTGGCTCTCCACATGCTCACCTCCTGCGTGCTCCAAAGCCCAGGTCTTTCCGTGGCTGTCCCTCTGCCCACTTCCCTGGGGAGGCCTTCCAGAAGCTCATCTTGGTTGGACAGTCCTCCTCCTCTGTGTCCCCTAGCCTTGAATGTCGCACTGTCCTAAAGTTCGGCTGTCTGCTTCTCCACCGGCCTGCAGGCACCTGAGGCTGCTCTGGTGCTGCAGCCGGCAGCCTGGCTAACGGAACGGCTGTTTGCTACAAAGCCCTGAGAGATCTCAGATCCACTTTGTGCGAGGTGCTCTGATAAATAATCGGCTCCAGGAGGAGGCCTGCGAGAAATGGTCTCTAAGACATCCAGGCTGCACTCTTTGGTAGAAGTGGCAAACGAGGAGGCTTGGGGAACAGATGGAAATGGCTTCTGAGATGGACTTGGGCTCCCGGTTAGACAGAAAGAGGACTGAGTGATCAAAGGGTCAGATATTAAATGCGTACATAGAGCAAGGAAGCTGTGACTCATGAAGCGACTTCAGAAGTAGAATATTCCCACGAAGTACCCTAACTAATAGCAAGACTGTTCTAAGATGTACCTTTCCAATAAACAGAAAGTCTGGTTCTGAGGGCAGCTGTTTCTCTCCCTCACCAATCTGTTTGTTTGTTGATCGTCCCCAAGGGTATTTTTCCATTAAGTTTTTAGAGAGAGTGGAAGGAAGGGGAAGGGACAGAGAATCAAACCCTTGACCCTTTGGTTGACACTCTAGCCACTGAGCCAAACTGGCTAGGGCTCCCTCACCAACTTTGAAAGTGACGGTTTAAGAGTAGGCATGGGCAGGAATTCTTAGAAAAGAAGCCTTTTTCTCCAATGGGGACATTTTCAAGAAGATGAGACATGACAGTCCCCTGTGGAGGGGAGACTCCTCTAGGCCCTTCCCGGCGGCTGCCCTCGGGCCGCTTGGATGCTGCCAGGCCGCAGTGCCAGCCGAGGCGGTGCAGCCCGGACCGTGGTCGGTGAGGACTTCCAAGCTAAGTAAAAGCTCACTGGCTTTTCTCGTTAAGAATATAAGCTTTGTTTTCAAAACCAGCATTCCCTGGGAGCACCAAGCTGATCCTTTTCATCACCAGCAAACGGGAGGAAAGGAAAAACTCTAAGGTCTCCAACCCGGATTCTCCATATTTTTCCAGTTACTTTCCATTTTTAGAGAAGGCCGTGAAAGCCTCTCAGAGAAGGCAACGCTCTGGTCTCATAGTCTTCATATTTTCTCTATGGGCTTAGCTGTTCTCAAAACAAGGGCTTATTTTGCCTTCTTTCAGAAATTCAGAATTTAGGACATTGAAGGGATATGGATGTTCTGGAGGGTAGATCATCTCCTTCACAGGGAATACTCTTAATTGGCTAGTTTATTCAAAAACTGGGGGGAGGTCCCAGGGGGCCGTGTGCCCCGGTTGAGCCTTGTGTCCCAGGGGGGCCGTGTGCCCCGGGTGAGCCGTGTGCCCCGGTTGAGCCTTGTGCCCCAGGGGGGCCGGGTGTCCCAGGAGAGGTGTGCCCCAGGGGGCCGTGTGCCCCAGGGGGACCGTGTGTCCCGGGAGAGCCGTGTGCCCTGGGGAAGCAGTGGGACCCGGGGGAGAGGGGTGAACCAGAGGAGGAGGGGATTCTATTCGTATGGTCCTGAGATAGTCACCATAAAACAAGCAGACAGTCAAATGACAGCAGGGAGAGGAAGGAGACCTGGGGGGAGATAAGAGATCAACCGAAGGACTGGTATGCATGCATATAAATACAACCAACGAACACAGAACTCTGGGGGGGGGAGGGCATGAATGGGAGATGGGGGGGGGCAATGGTAAGCTATGTACACATATAATACCTTAATAAATTTTTTTTAAATGAAAAGAAAAATAAAACTGGGGGGAGGAGAGGCATTGTTATTGACATTTGGTCAGCCTGTTTCCAACGTATGCCTTATGCTAGAAATAAGTTTCCAGAAAAGACATGTCAGAGTAGGCACTCATGCTAGAAGCCAGAGCTTGTGAGCCAACCTCCCTCCTGCCTTTCCTAGAAAGGACTGCTACATGGGTTGCAAACATGTACCACTGGTTCATTTTCTGCCCGGATATGAACACCTACTCACAACACTGTCCTGTTTAGTGGGGGAAACAGCTACCGGGAAGAACAAACAAAGAGTGACTGGGAATCCATAGAGCTCCACTGGTCTCTGATGGTTTCCTCTCCGACGGGGTTCCCTACACTGGGGTTCCCTACACTCCGCCACACGGGAGCTCCAGGGTCAGGACTGCATGGCACACACCACTTCTGCGCACACAGTTTGAGCTCAGTGTCATTTGACGATCTATATGTCATTTGAGCGCAGTGTCATTAGGCGGCTGGCAGACTATCCTGAAGATCCCCTTGGAGTTCAGCAGACCCCGCGGAAGACGCTGCAGTTGGGGGTCAGACTCCAGTGAGTGAAATGAACTCCATGGAGCTGAGACTGCAGAGCCCGGCTGGGCCAGGTGTTTGCCAGAAGAGATCTGGGACCAGCTGGCAGTGCCAACTGTAAACAGCATCTTTTGGGCTGAGCGAACTTGCTATCTGGTGCCAGCAACATCCTCCCCTTAACAGGCAAAGGAGACAATGTGAGACAACAAACCCCGATCCACATCATCCTCTATTGCTTTTTGATTTCGAGACAAAAACTGTTTGGCAGCTCCAGCTGCCTGGACAGAAATGACTTTGGGAGAAGCCAGAAGCCTGACGGGAAGGCCTGTGGGGGTCGTGGCAGGGAGGGAAGCCGTCAGGGTCGGCTTGGCTTGTGTGTGAGGCCCCGGGCCGAACAGCAGCAGACCAGGATCTGCCTCAGTGGCCCATAACATGGAAAGCGCGGGAGCATGCTCCAGAGACCGGTCACTGTTCAAGGACAAAGGGACCTTTGTATGCGTTCTTAGTGAAAACCTCATTTGAAGGACTAAAGGTTGCTAAAATCCCAGGTTTTTTCTATTTGTTTTCAAAGGAAATGCGCCCTTCAAATATAGTACATGAAAAATTACAATATCCCTGTTTTCAGGGATATAGAGAGAATAATTTCAGGTTTGCAAACCATATGACATAGGAAGAGGAAAATGAGGCTAGAGATAGGGCTTTATTCGGTGATGGGGATTCTTTTCTCTAGGATTTAACATATTTTCCAAGTTTGGAACCACGTGCCAAGGATTCTCTGTTCTGTCTGAAGACCAATGGAAATGTGGGTGACTAATTACTCCTGAGTTTTCATTCCTGCTGTCACCTCTGACATCTCCTTGCTAAGGTCAAGTGTGAGAAGCCCACTCTGCTGAAAGAGAAAGTATGTAAAAAGAAAGATATAGAGCCGAAACCGGTTTGGCTCAGTGGATAGAGCGTCGGTCTGCGGACTGAACGGTCCCGGGCTCGATTCCGGCCAAGGGCATGTACGTTGGTTGTGGGCACGTCCCCGGTGGGGGGTGTGCAGGAGGCAGCTGGTCAGTGTTTCTCTCTCGTCAACATTTCTAGCTCTCTATCCCTCTCTCTTCCTCTCTGTAAAAAATCAATAATATATATATATATATATATATATATATATATATATTTTTAAATATATTTTATTGATATTTTACAGAGAGGAAGAGAGATAGAGAGCTAGAAACATTGATGAGAAACATCGACCAGCTGCCTCTTGCACAACCCCCACCGGGGATATGCCCACAACCAATGTACATGCCCCTGACCAGAATTGAACCCGGGACCTTTCAGTCCACAGACCGACGCTCTACCACTGAGCCAAACCGGTTTTGGCAATAAAATATATATATATATTTTTTAAAAAGAAAGATAACAGAGCAAATCCTGTGCATACAAACTACAAAATCATTTTTTTTGCTTCCTAAGAGATTTACTCCATCTTCCTCTTTCTAGAGCTTTCCTAAGTTGTACATGTTCACTGTGAGGTGGTGTTAGCTCCAGGTGGGATGGGGTTTTGTGAAACACCGAATGACCAGAGGAAGGAAGCAGCGGCCCTGTTGAAAGCACATCCAGTAGGCCAGACCCTCCTACAAACAGCCTGGATTACATTAACAGGCCTCCCGGGTGAGTGGAATCTTAGTCCCAATTCCCTCTGCCTACCTTGCGCTCACCCCATGGTTATATAACCTTTAGAACGGAATCTGGAAATTCGCCTTCCCTGCTCTGCCTGCTGATAGAGCTGAGCCAGTGGCTGGCAAGGGCACCATCTAATAGGCGGAACTAGAAACACACGAACTCACAGTCCTCCTGTCTGGGCCCGGAGACTGTGCCGGCAAGGAAAGAAAGACTTGCCCTGTCTCCCTCCTCCCCTCTCTGGCCTAAGTTCACGCTGACTTCACCCACCAGGCACCTGACCCTCCCAGATGGGCTGGGAGGGGCTAAGCGCCATGCACACGGGGTGGAGGTGCAGGCAGCAAACGATATTTAAGATGCCGAGTTTGTAGAGCATTTAGGCTTGGGAAGGAAAGCGACAGGATACCCAGTTAAGCTGCACTTTCAGAAGCTCAAGCTTTTGACAAAAGCTAAGGAAGAGCCAGGAAAGAGAAACCAGTGGCGAGCTCATCGAGAGTCCAAGGGTGAGGTTTTAATTGCTGCAGCTTTGCAAGCCTCGGCCGGGCAGATCCAGATTTCCCCCCGGGAAGAGCCTTCCTCACCCTGACCCACGCAAGATGCTGAAAAAACCTCTCTCGGCCGTGCCCTGGCTGTGCGTTTTCATCTTGGTCTTTGTCAGCCACCCCGTGTGGCCCCAGAAGCCCCCTAAGCGCAAGACGCCCGGGCAGCTGAAGGCGGCTGCCTGCTGCGAGGAGGTGAAGGAGCTCAAGGCCCAGATCGCCAACCTCAGCAGCCTGCTGAGCGGACTGAGCACGAAGCAGGAGAAGGACTGGGTCAGTGTGGTCATGCAGGTGATGGAACTGGAGAGCAGCACCAGGCAGATGGAGTCGCGGCTCACGGAGGCCGAGAGCAAGTACTCGGAGATGACCAACCAGATTGACATCATGCAGCTGCAGGCAGCGCAGACGGTCACGCAGACCTCGGCAGGTAAGGAACACCTGTTCTCATGTTTCTCACCGCCTTGCCCTCAAATGGCCCAGTGTCTCCTGTCTGTACACTGCTTCTAGAAAATCTGATCGTCTGGGGGGGAGCGGTGAGGGGAGTTCTTTGGAGGTACACTTTCTTGGGTACGTGCTACCAGCTCTATTTTCTCTTTACTAAAGGCTTATAATATATATTTTGATTTGTAATGTTCTGTAAATCTACCCAGTACCTTCCCAGGTCTCTTTTACTAATACAATGTTTCAGCACACTGAAGGCATGAATTACCATCTTGGAGCACAGAGAGGTTACGTGGTTTGCCCAAAGTCACACAGCAAGTCTTAAAAAGAGGGCGTGGGTTTCGTCATTGGTCCCTGTTGGAAGCTGTACCCTTGGTCCCAAGGAAGCAGAAGCGAACACCAAAACCATAGCATCTGTTGCTCTAGAAGTCCTCTCATGTCTCTAACATTACAGAATGGGCATGAATGGAACTTGGTATCATCTCTCCGCAATCTGTCTTCTCACTGGCTCAGAATGAAGTGTACAGACATGACCCAAAGCCATTTGAAAAATTCCTGTCTTCAGGAAAGGCCAGGGTCCTTAGGGTTCCTCAATTCTGATATTTCTATTTTCCCCCATGACCTAAAATTCTGCCTAGTAATATAGGAAATAAGGAAAGGTAATGTTGAAATTTGGATTTTTGGGAGGCCAAAAATAAGACACACTTACTGTTTTCTCTTGCAAAATAACTTTCAGTGTCTGATTAGCTTGGCTCAGACCGGTCAAGATGAATTTATTAGAGAGAAATTTGGCTTTCCAAAATTATTAATTATCAGGAGCATATCCTATAGATAGGTCATTTCTTGCTGATATAAAAGCTCTTTGGTCACACTATAAACTTAAATCAAGAACTAAGAATAGAGTAAGTCATTGGTTAGTCTCAGTTCAAATGAAATTAAGCTTAACAATTTTGTGTCTAAACCCATGTGTGTAAATCACTTTCTAAGCATGTACTCTAGAAAGGTATTCTTAGGCCATTTTCCAGACAAGTGAGTCCTGATTTGGTCCGGGAGATGAAATCAGACATGAAGACGACCAGGGCGGACAGATGGATCTGCCTGCCCCTCCCTGCCCCTCCACATGGGGGTTCCTCGCCTCCTAGCAGGGGGTTGCATGGAGTCAAACGCAGCTCCTTTGGGTTCAGGAACGGACAGGGTCCTCCGGGCTCCCCTCCCCTACGTGCCTTCTCCAAGGCCCGTGCAATGGGCGCCAAGAGAAGCTCCAGGACACAGGGCAGAAGCTCTCTGGTCAGAGTTCCACTCTCTGCTCCTCTCAGGGAAGGCTGAACCTTCCACAATGGCTTCAGTTTAGAACAGGAGACAAATCCGGTACAAAGCAGAGCCTCAGGCAGCCGGGGCACATTTAAATCAGCCCAGCACGGAAGCTGGCCTGTCTAATTGCTCTCCCTTCCTGGGTCTCATAACCGAGCACGGGGGCCTCAGAGCGCCTCAGAGGCACTTCCCGTGTCTGGCGGCGTGAGCTGAGGCTGGGGAAAGGTAAGATTATAGATCCATCTCCCTCAATCAGGGTCCTGGTAGCCATCACCTCCGAAAAACAACGAAACCGGCCAATCAACCAAACAGACCAAGAAACAACAAAACCCCACGATACTCGTGATTACCTGGAAGTAGGGGCTGGCTGTCCCAGAGCTGGATCTATTAGCATGTTATGTGGCCCTCACACACTGTAGTAACCCTGGAATTCATGATCTGTCCCTACCACAGGATAATTTACTTCACAGGAACCCTTAAATCACCCGTGTGATTGGCACAGTGATGCCCCCCAGGGGACGGGCTTCCCCAGCCCTCAGTCCCGGCACCAGAGAAGCCAAAACACGCCTGCTCGTGGTCTCCCACATGCAGCTACTGCCTGGTTAAGAACACCAATGCAAATTTGGGGAGAAATTAAGTCTGTGCTTAAACTCTCTGTTTTGATGCAGCAGGAAGGCCTGGCTGCCGGGAGCCGGGGTCTGCACGCTCACTCTGTGGTCTGTCCCTTTCGCAGATGCCATCTACGACTGCTCGTCCCTCTACCAGAAGAACTACCGCATCTCTGGAGTGTATAAGCTTCCTCCCGATGACTTCCTGGGCAGCCCTGAGTTGGAGGTGAGGCCATCACCACCCATGCTCTCCCCCTGTCCTCCTTGCCCCCAAAGGGACAACAGGGCTCGCCAGAGTCCAACAAAAGGAAAACTCAAAATAAACCAACACACCAGGGAACTATCCGAACACTCACATTATGGGAGGGGGGATCCAGGCATCTGTTCTGCCCTTGCAGACGCCTGGACATTATCAACCGAACACCAGGTTAGATAATTCTAGAACCACCCCCTAACTAGTTAAAACCTCTTGCCATGTCCTAGAGCAGCTACTCTTTGGGGGAAGAGAAAAGAGAGGCCATGGAGGGAGCCTGTCAGAAGTAGCTGGAGTTTTCCCTTCAAACTCCATGTGCACTCCCTGCCCCCATCCTCAGTGTCGATAACTCCTCCTCAGCGAACACCCCTGCCCCGCTCGCCCACACGGGCCAGAGCAGTGCCCTGGGGCAGCGGGGCTACGGAAACACACACATCCCGTGGCTCCTGCTCCTGCCTCCGTGGCCCTGACCAGAGCATCCTCTCTGCTCCAGGTGTTCTGTGACATGGAGAGGGCGGGAGGCGGCTGGACCGTCATTCAGAGACGAAAGAGCGGCCTCGTCTCCTTCTTCCGGGACTGGAAGCAGTACAAGCAGGGCTTCGGCAGCATCCGCGGGGACTTCTGGCTGGGGAACGAGCACATCCACCGGCTCTCCAGGCGGCCAACCCGGCTCCGGGTGGAGATGGAGGTGAGCACAGGCCCGGGTCCTAGGACTGGACCAGGCCTCCACACGACTGCACAGTCCTGGGGATGACATTCCTATTCGTACTCACTTTAGTGATCAGCTATCCTGACAGCTTCCCTCCAGGTTGCAGTACAGCTGAGAAAGAATAGGTTCTAATTCCTATTTCTCAGAAAAGTGAGGCTGCAGGCACACAGGAAGAAGCCAGACCCGGGCCAGAGCAGAGTAATCCAACAGGCAGTGACCCGGGCACAAGGTCCTCTATGTGCAAACTTACTGACACAGAATAGGGCATCACTATGTTCTCAAATTACTCTGATGACATCTTTAAGTGGGAGACTAAAAACACACACCTACCCCTCCGAACAAGGAAGCGAGGGGATGCAGAGAGAGACTCAGGAGAGCAGTCTGGTCTGGGACCCCTGTTTTCTGATCCCCTAAGCAGAGAGGTGCGGCTGCGGCGGAGAGAGCAGCCAGGGAGGGATGAAATGTCACCTGCTGCAGTCTTCCTCTGGCTCTGCCTCCTGACAGGACTGGGAAGGCAACGTGCGCTACGCCGAGTACAGCCACTTCGTTCTGGGCAACGAGCTGAACAGCTATCGCCTCTTCCTGGGGAACTACAGCGGCAACGTGGGCAACGACGCCCTCATCTATCACAACAACACGGCCTTCAGCACCAAGGACAAGGACAACGACAACTGCTTAGACAAGTGTGCGCAGCTCCGCAAAGGTGAGATTTGGGGGTGGTGGGGGAGTCCAGGTGTAAGCCCAGAGTCCCGCTTAAAGAGAGAGTGTGAACTATAACTGCATGGCTGATATCCTGGCTTCGGTATTTCTTTTTTATACTGGCCCCAACTGCTTAATTACTAGTCAAAAATCAACTAAACAATCCCTGCGGCCTAGCCTATCAGCCATTTCCGAGGGGAGGAGGACACTCAGCCCACCACGCTGACCTGTTTCTTGTGTCAGGTGGCTACTGGTACAACTGCTGCACAGATTCCAACCTCAACGGAGTCTTCTACCGCCTCGGGGAGCACAACAAGCACCCGGACGGCATCACCTGGTACGGCTGGCACGGCTCCACCTACTCCCTCAAGCGGGTGGAGATGAAGATCCGCCCAGAGGACTTCCAGCCCTAAGGAGGCCCGCCGCGGAGCAGGGCCGGAGAACTGGGAGACCGATGGGGGCTGGGCAGAGCGTCGGAGGACCGAAGAGAGGACAGACAGGGTCTGATTGGAAATGGCTTACGGGAAAAGTCTCCATGAGAGAGTAGGTTTTTGAGGAGCACAGACAATGATATCACCCCGGATGTTACAGTAAGCGGGATGAAGCACTGGGACACAATGAAGGGGTCCTGGCACGGACTTCTCGGGGGGCTTGCCTGAGTGGCTCTTGTGGCCGTGATCCCTGACATAGCAGCGGCTTCTTTCTTCCACATGAGTTTTCTATGAAAAAAACTTGTGAGATGACTTTATCCATTTCTAAGGGGAAGTGAGGGCAGAAAATTAAGTCCCTTTGCTAAAGAAAACCATATATATTGATTTTTAAGAAGACCTAGGTATGAAAGGAATAAAAGGGGGTAATAGAAAAGAGGAGTTCCTATTTTTAAACCTATTTTTAAATGAAATTACCTTCAGTCTATACTGGGGGGAAAAATAAGACAAAAAAAAAAAAAAAAAAAGAGAGACAGTAATTGTTCTGCTGGAGGTGAGCTGACCCGGGTGGACTTGGAGGAAACTCCAGGCGATGGGCCTCGCAGCTGGCCTGAGAGCCTCCCTGCTCGGCCTCCATCCAGCTCAGCACTGAAGGCAGGAGGTGGGTCTGGGGGTGGCCGGGGAGCTCAGTGGGGAGTGTTCCCTCGTGGATGCTTGCACGACACTGCCTGAAATGACTCAGTCTAGACACTGCCTGAAGTGATTCAGTCCACAGATATTCCTATTTTTATTTCCTCTTTAAGAAAAGAGCTTGAAGAGCTTCCTCTTTTATCTTGTCTATACAACTGGCTGAAAAATGAAGGAAGATGGTACTATAGTTAATAACTCATGCTGTTTATAAGCATTTTGCTTTGTAAAAATAAAATATAGATTGTTTTAAATGTTCAAAGTTTCTTTTTTCTTCTACAATAAATTTTTAACACTTGGTCATTTTTAAGTGATCACCATTACCACTCAGACCATGATAAAAAGTTAAAGTGAAAACTCAGAGAACAATGAGAAAGAGACTCCGAGTTTGTTGCAGACTTCAAGAAACCATGGGATGAGCAGGAGGCCAAAAATCAAAAGACAATCCTGGCCAGTGTGGCTCAGTGGTTGAACATTGATTCATGAACCAAGAGACTGTTGGTTTGATTCCCAGTTGGGGGCACATGCTGGGGTTTTGGGCTCGATCCACATTAGGGGGCATGCAGGAGGCAGCCAATCAATGATGTTTCTCTCTCATTGATATTTCTATCTTTCTATCCCTCTCCCATCCTCTCTCTCTAAAATCAATAAAAACATATTGAAAGAAAAGGCGAGGGACTTTAAAAAGGCAACAGTCACTAGAAGAGGTCAGGTCTGACCTACCCGTCTCATTCCTATAGAGGCCAATGTCATCACCTGGTTTCAAAACACTTTGCAAACTACTTTCTACTTGAGCAGACTCACACACTAAGAGAGGGAAAGTATCTTTAGCCATAGCAGATGGCAGTCTTGGCCTTTAGGAAGTCATTTTTTCTTGCCAAAAAGAACCATTTACGGTAAGCCACAATTCCTACTCAGTATTTTTAAATTGTATCAATGGTCCTTGATTGTTGGGAACCTACTTAACCTAAAAAACAAGAACCTTGGGGATTTTCAAAGAAACAAACCGAACAGAAAAGTACACCGGAGCAGGGCTTCCTATGGGACAGGCAGTCAAACAGAAGCTTCCCAAGGCAGGCGGGGGAACCTGAGATGCTTTGCGGCTAGCACAATACTTCTAGAAAAGACGGGATAAAAAGATCAGGGGTTAGAAGGAGATGAGAGAAGGAAGAGCCTTCGATGCCTATGGCAGCAGTACAGGATTTTCTCTCATTTCCCATATTCCCCACAACCAGAACAAAGCTGAGGTTCTTCACAACAAAAGCTAAAATGAACACATAGAACTCCTCAAACTAAAAAGCTTCTACATAACAAAGAAAACAATAACTTGAACAGGCCACCTAAAGAATGGGAGAAAATATCTGCAAACCTTAACCCCTACTAAGAGGTTAATAACTAAAATAACTCAGACAACTCAATAGCAAAAAAACAAATGATCCAATTAAAAACCGGGCAAAGGACTGAATAGACATTTTTCCAAAGCAGACATCCAAATGGCCAATAAGCTCACCAATGATCATCAAAAACACAGTTATCACCTCACACCTCACCTCTGGCAGGATGGCTATTATAAAAAAGACAGGGATAGCAAGTATTGACGAGATGTGAAGGAAGGGAAACCTTGTGCAAGGTTGGTGGGAATGTAATTTGATACAGCCACTATGGAAAATAGTATTAAGGTTCCTAAAAATTTAGAAATAGAACTGCTGTATGATTCAGAAATACCACTTCTGGATATATATCTGAGGAAACAAAATCACTATTGTGAAGATATATGTGCACCCATGTTCACTGCAGTATTACTGACAATAGCCAAGACATGGAAACAACCTAATGCCATTCAACAGATGGATGGGTAAGGAAAATGTGGTAGACAACCTACATACACACAGAGTGTATGAAAGAAGGAAATTCTGTCATTTGTGCCAACATGGATGAATCTGGAGGGCAATATGCCAAGTAAAATAAGACAAAGACAGACAAATATTATATGGCATCACTTATGTGAAATCTAAAAAAAAGTTGATTTTACAGAAACAGAAAATAGAATAACTGCCAGGAATAGAATGGGGATAGGGAAAAGGGAAGTATAGGTCAAAGGGTACAAACATTCAATTATAAGATAAATAAATTCTGAGGATGTGATATTATAGAGGATGGTGACTATAGTATTGTATATTTGAAATTTGCTGAGAGAGAGAGAGAGAGAGAGAGTGTGTGTGTGTGTGTGTGTGTGTGTGTATGTGTATTTTTTTTTTCCTCTGAGAGTGTATCTTAAGCATTCTCACCACAAACACATATACAAATTTAGGTATGCGAGGCGATGAAGGTATTATCTTGATCTTGGTAATCATTCCATAATGTATATCACATCCTTATACATGTATATTTTAAATATATATAATTACATTTGTCAATTATTCCTCAATAAATGTAGGGGAGGAAGGTATCTATATTTGCTAATCAAAACCTACAGTTGCTGAAATTTACTCTTACTGTTATACTAGAGGCCTGGTGCATGGATACATGCACCAGTGGGGTCCCTTGGCCTGGCCTGCAGTTCTCTGATAATCCCCAAGGGGTCCCGGATTGCAAGAGGGTGCTGGCCAGGCTGAGGGACCCCACCAGTGCATGACTGGGGCCAGGGAGGGACCACGGGAGGGCTCCAGGACATGTCCAGCCCTTCTCGCCCAGTCCCGATAGGCTGGACCCCAGAAGCAAGCTAACCTATAGATTGGAGCGTCTGCCCCCTGGTGGTCATGAAGGTCATAGTAAAATGGTTGCTTAGGCTTTTATATCCTATACTAGAGGCCCAGTGCACGAAATTCGTGCATAGGGGTGTGTCCCTCAGCCCAGCCTGCACCCTCTCCAATCTGGAATCCCTCAGGGGATGTCTGGCTCACAATCCAGGACTGCTGGCTCCCAACTGCTCGTCTGCCTGCCTTCCTGATTGCCCTTAATCACTTCTGCCTGCCAACCTGATCAACACCTAACCACACCCCTGTACTGCCTGATTGATGTCTACCTGCTCCCCTGCCAGCCTGTGCAACCCTAACTGCCCTTCCCTAAAGACCTGGTCTCTCCCCACTCTCTCCCCTTCAGGCCCAGTCACCCCCAACTTCCTTCCTCTGCCAGCCTGGTCACTTGTAACTGTCCTCCCTGCAGGCTTGATTGTCCCTTGCAGGCCTGGTCCCTCCAATGGCCCTCCCTGCTGGCCATCTTGTGGTGGCCATTTTGTGACCGCATAGGGGCAGCCACCTTGTGTGTTGGAGTGATGGTCAATTTGCATATTACTCTTTTGTTAGTTAGGATAATGAAGAGCTATTATGCTAATGGTCATGACACCGTCATGCCATAATGACCAATCAGCAGGAGGGAGGAGGTGAGAGGTGGGGTGCCTCCTTGTGCAATTTCAATCGCATGCTGGGCCTCTAGTATACCACATAGATAGACACAGTTGAGAAACTGAAGTATAAACTTTTTGCAACAAGATTAACATTTAATTTTTAAAATGTTACTTAAAAAACAAACAAACACACACCACCATGAGACGTAGGTTCTAAGCCAGTGTCTGTGGTTCTAAGCCAGTGTCTGTGGTTTATTCACGTTCTGGGAAGACTTCTGAGAGTGGACGGAGGGGAAAGGGAGAGCAGGTGTTAAAGAACGCACGGAACACCCAGCCACTCACCTACAGGGTACAGGCTCTGACCGTAAACACTTTGAAAGCCTCTCTGGGCAGGGTGATGAGCACAGCACGGTCTCTGATCTTAGAGAGGACAGAACCCCCAGCAGCCAAAGGAGAGCGCAATGTCGTTCTGAGCACAGCCTCTAAGACGTGACACAAGAAGGTGTGAATGAGATGAAAAAGAACAGGCCGGTTGGGCAGTTGTTAAGAGTTGCACTGGCTCCTGTTTCCATTTTTAATTCTGCAGATGTGTCAATTAGAACATTTCCTTAAAATGAGATATGTCAGGGCCGGGCAATGAAAGCATCCAGTTCTGATCAGACCCTCTCTTCTACTTACTGTAGAGAAAGAAAAACAGGTGCTATGAACTGTGTGTCCCCCCAAATCTAAGTTGAAACCTAATCCCCAATGTGATGGTAGCTGGAGGTGAGGTCTTTGGGCGATCTTTAGGCCATGAGGGTGAAGGCCTCATGAATGGGATTAGAGCTCTTATAGAAGAGACCCCACAGAACCTTCTACCATGTGAAAAAACTTCTGTAACCTGGAAGAGGGTCTCACCAGAATCCAACCAATCTAACTCTGATCTTGGACTTCCCAGTTTCCACAACTGTGAGAAATAAATATTTGTTGCTTAAGCCACCCAATCTACGGTAATTACAGCAGCTTGAACACACTAGCTTGGTAGGCTACCAGACCTTACACTAATGCTATGGGCTCACCAAGTAAGCCGTGTGTGTGTGTGTGTGTGTGTGTGTGTGTGTGTGTACTACTATTTGTGTTTCCAAATTATCAAATATCCATTTAATCCTCTGTTTCCTAAGAAGCTATTAAACTTACTGATGTATATGAGTTTTGAGGAAATGAGTATAATTTATAGTATCTAATGATAGCTCTGGTTTGGCGATTGCACATGGATTTAATTTGTCCTGGAGCAGATAGGGAGAAAATGTCAATAGGTAGGAAGACCAATAGATCAATCCAGCAGCAAGAGAACGATGCTGTCATGAAGAATCAGCTATGCAAAGATGTTCTTGTGTACAGCAAACCTGATTCTTTCCAAAATATTAAGGTGGGGATTCCCAGGGTGAAGGCATGTGCTGGAGGGCGGGGGGGAGGGAGGCAGTGTCCAGGGAGAAGTCAATGGGGGGGGGGGGGAGGAGGAGACTTATATAATACTTTAAACAATAAAGAATTTAAAGGAAAAAAAAGGAATAAGGCAGTTCACTCAGTGTATATAGTGGATGAACTTTTAAAAAGGGGACAAACAGTGAAGAGAAAATAAGAGTAGGAAAAATAAAGCTGGAGGCGAGGGAGGCAGTAGACAAAAGAGGTAAGACATCTGTAATTTGTCAGAGGCGGGCCAGGGACCGAGCTGCAAGCTCTCCAGCAGCTACTGTGAGGCAGGGAATCCCATCTATGATGCAGAGCGAGGCCCCCAAGACCAGACCACGCAGTGGCTCAGGGATGGACACCCACCAAGGTCTGACCCCTGGGAGGAGTTTCCAGAGGCTCACTAGAGGACTGGGAGAGCTGAGAGAAGCTTCCTTAACAGTAGTTTGCTTCTTCAAACTTTCTTCAGTGAAAATGGCACCAGAACCTTGCAATGGTGCTTAGGAAAAGCGGTTTAGGAATAAGTCGAAAAATCTATAAGTGGAAACAAAAACAGGTGGACCTTCTGGTCTGGAGACCAACTGAAGGGAGGCAGCTGAGCTAATCAGACCAGGGACAAACCACAGAGCTTCCCGTCTGGGCTTTACCTGGGAACAGATAAAGCAACAGTAATCTGTAGGGAATTCTGAGGACTTATTTTCAATTATATTGGCTTAATGTTAAATGACCTTCTTTAACACATTTCCAGGCCCCTGTCTCTGTCTTTCTACTACAAATCTGCATAAACATTGATGCTTCTATGACTTCTCAACGTGGGAGGAAATCTGGAGTAGGATGAGGAAGGCTTTGGAGAGGTATCAAACAGAAAAGGTTAGCAGGGAAGCTAATGTGCAAAACTAGTTATTTGATGTTCAAGTTATTATATTCAGTTACCGGGTTTTCTATTAGTTACCAAACAAGGTTGCATTACCTAAGGCAGAGACGGGAGGAAGAAACCTAACGGGAAACTGAAGCCTACCCCTACGACGGCAGGCTTCTAAAATAACATGTGGTGTTTTAGACTCAACATCCTCCAAGTCCAATTCAGCTGGGCAGAAAACACGACTGTACCGTGTGTGTGTTTTTATCACACGTTAGTGTGTCCAGGAACACTTTTAGTGTCTACTCAGAGGCAGAGCTGGCAGAGAACTTGCTCTCTGGTTCCGCTCTCGAGTGAGGGAAGCACCGCACACAGCAGCTGCTCCAGCCGCCCTGGGGGCACTGACGAGCCAGGTGATCTTTCCTATACTATCACGTTGGCATTTACAAGAAGATCATTAATCCCAGGGTTAATATTCCCTGGTCATCATTAGGGGAAGTGAGCTGTTCTCCAAGAGCAGGAGCTAACGTTTCAGGCTGCTGGGAATTTCATAACAGCAGAAAATTTATTAAACAACCTTTTTTAAAAATATATTATATTGATTTTTTACAGAGAGGAAGAGAGAGGGATAGAGAGTTAGAAACATCGATGAGAGACATCGATCAGCTGCCTCCTGCACACCCCCTACTGGGGATGTGCCCGCAACCAATGTACATGCCCTTGACCGGAATCGAACCCGGGACCTTTCAGTCCGCAGGCCGACGCTCTACCACTGAGCCAAACCGGTTTCAGCTTAAAGAACCTATTTTTTCCAAACCCAGAAGACTCAGTACCAGCTTCTGAGAGGACAGAACATGACCAAATCAGGGGAAAGGGCCACTAACTCTCAGACGCCACTCTGCCTTTTACAACCACAGAACTCGAGGAGCACAATGCAGGCGCCAACACATGCACCGATAAGGTCCGCCCTGCCCTTGGGTGGCCCCTGAGGCACAGGAACCAGCGCTCCCCACTCCTGCCCCAGAGAGCAATACCGAACTAGACATAAAAGTTACTTTTCTAGGCTGCTATGGAAACAGAGTTGCTTCCAGACTGACTTCATTGGGACCAGTAAGCACAGGTTGGAAAACAAGACGAGCCCCAGTGCTAAGGATCAAGAGAAATGACGATTCGGCTGGAACACTGGGGGAGCCATCTGCATGGCACCTCATTAAATGTATTGACCAGATCCGAGAGGCGCATTTCTGAGCAGAAGTCTCCGAGCGACTCCCATGGACTGGCGGGAGGAGAGGCCATTGGAGATGAAGACAGCACTGAAAAGGGCTTACCTGATGAGAGACTCTAGGATGGCGGGGGTGGGACCTTTCTGGAACTCCAGTTCTTTGTAGTGCAGCGCTTTGGCGTATGCTCGGCACTTGGCAGCCCTCTCACCCAGCAAAACAATGCCGTTGTCGTCTCTCAGTGGCAGGGGGCCCTGCGGGAGAGCAGAACCCGCAGCATGGGAAAATGGCAGGGGAACAAGTAAGAGCGGGCCGCGTGGGGGCTCCCCCCTCCCACCAGCTGGTTCCCTGTGGGGCTCCATCTGAGTCATGGGGACAGCCTCACCTTGTCACTGTGTTCCATGAATTCCGCCAAGTTTAAGAGGGTTTGTGTGACTTCGGCAATGTCCTGTGAGGTGAGGGCCAACTCGATGCTTCTGATGAGTTCGTCCTGCTGGTCTTCGTTCAGTTCTGACCAGCAGGACACAAAGGCGGCGTTGAAGAGATCCCTGGAGGCAGAGAGGAGCGGAGAAAGAGGTTGGAGCACCTCTCATGCCTCTGCCGGGGCAGTCATCCCCACCAGCCTACCCCTGGCCTCGCTGGTACTGGTTATACAGACCAGTGCTGTCCAGCAGAACTTGCTGAGAATGGTCTATATCTTCCCTGTTCAACACAGTAGCCATTGGACACTGAGGGCATGAACTATATTAAGTGTGACCGAGGAACTGAATGTTAAACTTTACTTCATTTCAACTAAATTAAAATAACCTGTGGCTACTGATGACCATATTTTATAGTGCAGGTAAAGACACCGTGATATACAGGCACTGTGTGGGGAAAGGAGGAGACAGAAGAGAAAAGTAAAAGGCACACTTCTTGGCAGCTTTTGCATCACTTCTCCTCCCTGGAAAAAAACGAACAGAAAGGGGACTTCTATCACAGAAGTTGGCAGCAACAGATTCTGAAAATAATCCTCCAATGGTTCTCGGACAATGTCCAAATTCCTAAAATTGGAAACGGCACAGGCAGCATCTGCTACTTCTTTTCAAAATAAAACCAGAATCCTTTTTTTGGATGGTCATAAACAAAATGACAACAGAACTTAAGAAACTGGAGGTATTAGAGAATAGAATCCAAGTCCGTAAGTCTTGAAGGATTCTCGGAGCCAGTCTCTTACAGCTGGGAGCTTAGGAAGACCTGGAACCAGAGGTACATTTCTAACGTTACTAAAACTATTTGAAAAAATCCTACAGCATCATATGGGTGGACACACTTGCTACCCCTGACATCTGGACTTTAATCTTACCCCTCTTTCTAGGTGAAGGTGGGGGGAGGGAACTTGGAAACTACAGAATATGCGTATAATGTGAAGGCTTAGCATTTGATGGTTCTGCATCCACTTTTTGTTACATTAAAAGATTAAATCAGACCAATGTATGTAATTTTGGAATCTGATGGAAAGAAGAATATTTGAAATTCAAAGGATAACATAACGATGGGAAGAAGTCCCATGCAAATTAAGAAATGAGCTTTTGATTTAGGTCTGAGGCCACACTGGATCCCAATGAAAATGTGTGGCACTAAGAAGATAAACACATATGTGTGTATTTACCACAAGTCTCTTTTGGATGACATTATGCTCAAAAGTGACTTGGAGCAGAAGAGAGGTTTGCCACGCCAGCTAAACATATGAAATCTGCACACTATGGAAACAGAGAAGTCCTAGGAACTATTTTTAAAGCGTGATAAAAATACTTGAAAGAAATGAGATGAACCAAGTCATGGCATTAAAGCAACAGTCTCAGGGACCATCACTAAATACCCGCTAACTCACCACCGCCTGCTAAGTACACTCCCACAGCACCCCGGCTGTGCTGCCAAAAGTGAAATGAAATGAAATGCGTGCTCTTTGCTTCCTGTGCATAAGAAGAGCTATCTGTCAACTAAACCACCACTTTATGCCTTAGTATAAAAAAATAATAGCCCAGCCGAAGCCGGTTTGGCTCTGTGGTAGAGCGTCGGCCTTCGGACTGAAAGGTCCCGGGTTCGATTCCGGTCAAGAGCATGTACATTGGTTGTGGGCACATCCCCAGTAGGGGGTGTGCAGGAGGCAGCTGGTCGATGTTTCTCTCTCATTGACGTTTCTAGCTCTCTATCTCTCTCCCTTCCTCTCTGTGAAATATCAATAAAATATATTAAAAAAAAAAAAAAATAATAGCCCACCATAGAAAATTTTGGAAAATAGGGGGGAAAAATGAAGAGAAAATAATCATTGCTTAAATCTTCCTACTCAGGGATAATCATTGTTGTATTACTTTCTAATCTTTTCCCTACGTACATATGTTTTTAATAGTTTTAAACACACATTTATTCCATTTTGTGTTCCATTTTATTCACTTAAATTATTCTATAAATCTTTTGCATACATTATAACTTTTTTGTTATTTATTTTTATTTTTTATAACTTTTGATAAACCAAAATGTTAATATCTGTTTAAGATTTACTATTTAAAAGTGATTTTCATGGCAAATTCTATATTTCAAAGATGGCGAAAACACTCTCCTATTGCATATACTAGTGCTCTTCTAGAATTGTGCTACTCCCTCCCTATCATATGGCATCCATGTCCCTATCTGTCAATTAAACCCTGTCCCTTGAACGTGAGTGGGTCTTTGTTGACTATCTTGGACAACATGTGGCAGAAGTGACTCCATGGGCTTTCAAGACCAGGTCATACAAATACATGCACTTTCTTGGGACACTCACTCTTGAACCAGCCAGTATTCTCCCAGGAAGCCCGAGCAATCCACCAAGCGATTCATGTGGAGAGGAACCAAGGCCCCTAGCCAGGGCTGAATTTGTGGTTGCTATTCAGCCCCAACTTGCCAGACCTACGAATAAGCCATCTTGAAAGTAAATCTAGTCCCCAGGCGAACACCCCCACTGACTCTTTGTGGAGCAGAGGTCAGCCTTGTCCACAAGTCCTGCCCAAATTATAGATTCATGAGCAAAATAAAATGACTGTTGCTGTTTTAGACCAAGTTCTGGGGTATTTGTAATGCAGCAATAAATAATTAGGAAATATTATTATTGGAAACGGGTTATATTTAACTATTACATAGTTGTTTTCAGAGTTGTAAATGACTTTTAATGAAAATTTCAGATCTAAGAAATAAAAATAAAAATTTGGACCTAAATCTACTAAGGAAAGGTCTACCAACAAGGTTCAAAAGGATGCTTTTCCTGCAATATGAGCTTTTTCCATTTGCCTTTTTGTTTACTTTCCCCCCAGAAGTTAGCAAGATTAACACTCCTAGACCTTTATGATCGCCTACTACTATAACCAACTCTTACATGTAATTTCCTATGTGTAAGTCCTCTCGTCCAGTCTGAGGCTGTGCAGAGGGGCCCACACATACCTGGCCATCGGGTTGTAGGCCTGAGCCAGGGCCCAGCAGGAGCGCAGGGAGGGCGAGGAGGAGTCCTTCAGCAGCTCCAGGCTCAGCCGCCTCAGCCACTCTAGCCAGTCATCTTTGGAGACCCTTCTGGCGGCTCCCCACGCCTGCAATTCCACAGGGGACAACGGAAAACCATCAGCTTCAAGGGCCAATTGTAAAGAGCCCTCACCCATGTAATTATTATCCTACTTCTTTGATTTATAAAATTCTCCCAAAGCACAAATATGAAAGAGTAATATTTAATTAAAAGACATACAATAAAAACAGCAAGCTCTAGAATATACCACAGTATAGAAAAAGCCTGTTTTACAACTCATTTGTGCTGGATTCTATCAGCAAAGCAGAGCTCTACAGACCCAGAGAGGACGGGGACTGTCACATTCAGAGTACATTCAACGAACGGCCTGAGCAGTGTGGGAAGGGCCCCGGGCACTCTCTGCATTAGGACTCTGGCTCATCTGGCAGTAGAGACACAGGGAGAGGAGAACTGCTCAGGTTGTCAACATCATGAGTCATGCCACAACCAGGTGAGCAGTGAGCCCAGGGCACATAGCACCACAGTGGAATGAGACAAAAGGCGTACAGCAGATTTCGTTTTTACTTTCTAGTACATGCCCTCCAACTTTCCTCAAGACTCGGAGCCTTCCAGGCACTGAGAGTTACTCCAGGGGCAGCGTAGGGTGGTGGATGGAAAGAATCAGGCTCTGGATACAGACAGTACTGGTACAGAGCAGCGATCAACAGCCACACCTTGGATCTCAGCGGCTTGAATGTGAATCTGTTTAACCTTGAGCAAATTGCTTAACTCCTCTGTGCCTCAGTTTCCTCCTCTGGGGCAAGTCACTTAACCCCTCTGCTTTGTTTTCTGCCTTTGTAAAATAAGGGAAATAGTTCCCACCTCCTAGGGTGTTTTAAGGATTAACGAAGTTTATATGTGTAAGGGATTTATAACTGGTTGGCACAGTAAGTGCTGTGCACGTGGGTGCCTGTTACCCTGGTTGAAATCCCAGTTCTGCAACTTAGCGGTCTTGGCCCTCTGGGCAAATTATTTGTTTGCTACATTTGACCTCAGTCTTCCTCACCGGAGGAGAATGTTATCTTAAGGGCCTCGCTGGGAAAGATGAGCAAAAAATGGTTGCAATTATTATAAAAATGACACCTCTTCTGTATTGGCCTGGTCCTAACTACTAAACTCCAAACTTTAAAGATGTATTCTTAAAAAAGATTTCTTCAGCAGAATAAACATGTCAGTGCCCCCTGAACTAGGGAAATCACTGAAGTTACAGAAGTTCTCAAGTGAAGAGCAACAGGGAGTGAGGAGGCCCCTGGTGCTCCAGCACCTAACCACCGCCGGCTCAGCCCATCCCCGCCCCGGGACAAGGTGGAGTTTTGTTGCTGCTTTATTAAAAAAAAAAAAAAAGTTATTAAAAAAAATTGATTTCATAGAGAGGAAAAGAGAGGGATAGAGAGGTGGAAACATCGATGAAAGAGAAACATTGATCAGCTGCCTCCTGCACGCCCCCTACTGGGGATCAAGCCAGCATCCCAGGCTTGTCCCTTGACTGGGAATTGAACCAGGACCACTAGGTTCATAGGTCAACGCTCAACCACTAAGCCACATTGGCTGGGGACTTACTCCCCAGCGGTTAGTAAGCCCCATGTGCCTGAGAAGCTCTTTTTCTTTTTTTGATTGAATGTATTGGGGTGACATTGGTTAATAAAATTATATAGGTTTCAGGTGTACAATTTGCTGCTGTTTTGATGAGTTACCAATGAGTGACATTACACAAATTACTGTTTTATGTCAGAAACTGAAGTAGAGCTACTAGAAGAGACAAACTAAACAATTATGTTTAGCATTCTCACTGGGCACACAATGAAAAGCCCTGAATTAGAAGGAAGAGTACAACGAGACATAAAGATGTGCCTTTCAGACCCTGTGCTGCTGACTGAAATGGGAACATCGGTCCTTTTCTACCCATGGATTTCTGGCTTCCTCCCTACATAACGAGTCTCCGGATAGCTGCGCTGTAGTCCATGGCATTTTATTTTATTTTTTTAATTTTTATTTTTTTAAAATATATTTTATTGATATTTTACAGAGAGGAAGGGAGAGAGATAGAGAGCCAGAAACATCAATGAGAGAGAAACATCGACCAGCTGCCTCTTGCACACCCCCTACCGGGGATGTGCCCGCAACCAATGTACATGCCCTTGATCGGAATCGAACCCGGGACCTTTCAGTCCGCAGACCGACGCTCTACCACTGAGCCAAACCGGTTTCGGCAGTGCATGGCATTTTAAAAGCTGGACATATACAAGAAAGTATAACTAATGCCTTTGCCCCCTTATAACATGAGGCTGAGCCTGGCTAAGGCAGAGGCAATTCAGCATAGTGGTTAAGAGTCTGGGCTGTGGAGTCACACTCTTTAGGTCAGATCCTGGCTCCCCCATTTACTAGCTGACATTGGGCAAATTACTTAACCTTTCGGTGCCTCACTGCCCACATCTGTAAAATGGGGACATAGCCCCTAATAATATCACCTAACTCATAGGGTTATTGTGAAGATTAAATGAATCTATATACATGATGTGGCTCACAACAGTGCCTGACACATAGAAAGCACTCAACAAACGTCGGTAGCTGTTATTGCTGTCATTGTTGTTACCACCTGATAAATGGTAGCAAATAGATCTTTAAAAAATCTTAGCTTGCCGAAACCGGTTTGGCTCAGTGGTAGAGCGTTGGTCTGCGGACTGAAAGGTCCCGGGTTCGATTCCGGTCAAGGGCATGTACATTGGTTGCGGGCACATCCCCGGTAGGGGGTGTGCAAGAGGCAGCTGGTCTATGTTTCTCTCTCATTGACGTTTGTAGCTCTCTATCTCTCTCCCTTCCTCTCTGTGAAATATCAATAAAATATATATTAAAAAAATAAAAATCAATAAAAACATACTTAAAAAAAAAAAAAAAAAAATCTTAGCTTAACAGCTAAGTCCTCCACATGGGCCTTTCCCGGCTGCTCTTTAATTTAAACCATAATCAACTCTCAATTCTCTGCATTCTGTAGAAACTGTTTAGATACCAGTTTCCTTCTGCCACCGCCCACAGCCTGCTGACTGCCTTCACTGGTGATACTGGTGCAGGTTGCTGGGATGCCAGCTTACTCATTTAGAAGGTAGGCCTAATAGATGATCATAAGACAGCAAAAGCTGCTGAAAATCCTGGAAAATATTTAACATGTATACATAATGGTTTTCTGTACCAGGAAATCCTCTATTAGTACAGCCAATAGAAAGGCGAGTGAGGTGGCAAGCTGTTATTTTGGAAGCTGATTAAAACTGGTAAATATACCCATTCCTAATTATCACCACATACGTATGTAGAAGCACAATTTATTTTTTGATGAAATGGAGCTGAGAGTTAGCTCTGGAGGATTTTGCTCAAGGTTTTTGAACTTGATCTCTTCTCTCAGGGTACATAATCTAGGAATTATTCTCTTTTTTTGACTTGGCAATAGTTATGCTTATTTTTCCAAGTCCTGGGTAGAAATCAAAACTTCCTGGAAGCAAGCTTAACTATGGGGAATTTCCTAAAATAGAGACCAAAGCTCTAAAGCAGGGTGGACAGTTGCCTGGTTGGAAGAACATTCTGAACCGAGGCAGGCGGAAAACGTCACGGTGGAAACGGCCTTCTTGCTCAGTCCTTCCCTGAAGTGTCAACAGGGTAGCTCCAAACTGCCGGGCACTGCCAGGTGCCTGACGACCTTTCTCTTCCCCCGGATCTGGGCCCAGCAGTCCAAAGCCCACAGCGGGAAGGCTGTCACTCCTGACCAAGGATCGCTCACCGGGCCGTCTGAAACCATCACCCATCTCTCAGCGGCGCTCATTTTAAGCTGTCTGGGCGGGGAAAGACTGACACCAGCCAGTAATAAACCCCAATGTGTTGAACTGTGTGTGAACACATGCCCACAGGCCCGAGCTCACATCTTTATGGGCTTGGCCAAGAAGAGACGGGTCAGGTGGTCCCCAGTCCTGTCCAGCTTCTCACCTTGGCCTGCTGCTACACTCTAAGTGTAGCTGCCCTGGTTCGGCTGCTCCCAGACAATGAGGAACACCGTGTTCAATTCCGAACTCAAGCCACTTACCCTCCCCAGAGGCACAAAGACTGATGCAAAGTGGGCAAAACAAGCCACCTGGCGTATTTACTTCAAAGCCAGCGATCTGATTGTTCTGCTCAGATCCATCACAGAGGTTTTGGAACTGCCCGCTTGGAAGTGTATGGCATACACCGATGGCATACATCGGCTGGTTATGTCCCAAGCTTTGGTTAGTATAGCTACTCAGTGTGGTCTGTGAACCAGTAGCATAAGCATCACCTGGGAATTTGTTAGAAATGCAAAATATCAGGCATGACTTCAACCCGCCTGAATCGGAACAAGCATTTTAACCAGCTCCCAGCGGTTGGTAAGCCCGCGTGCCAGAGAAGACTGAGCAGCTCTACTTTAAAAAGCCTGCACCAGCCCCTGCTAACTGGGGGCTCACTGGTTGTTTCATTCATGTAACAAACGTTATTTGCAACAAAATGTTTTATTATCAAAGCTCCCACGGAGCACAAAAGGCCCCTTTGTTCTTTATCTTCCCTCTAATGAAAAGGATTATAATTCAGATACCCCATGAAAGACAAAATGACTGAAGCTCACGGTATCTAGATTTTCAGAGAAATTCCTAGGCTGGTCTTGGGTTGTTTTTAACAAAAGGCACAGTTTCCCCGAAAATAAGACAGTGTCTTATATTAATTTTTGCTCCCAAAGATGCGCTAGGTCTTATTTTCAGGGGATGTACTATGTTTCCATGAAGTAGGTCTTATTTTCGGAGGATGTCTTATTTTCGGGGAAATACGGTAGCCAGCACTGAACGTTTTGAAAGAGAGAGAAGAGCGGGGCTCTCCTTTCCAAGTCTCCCAAGAAGCGCTAGACCTGCCTTTTGGAGGTTGATGGTGCTGACGTGCAGTTTCTTCATGGGCCCCGTTTCCACCGGTCCGCTGGCCAGTGCATCGCCCTGGCTACTCCTCAGCATCCGGTGCTGGTAAATCAAAGGGTCCTCCTCTTCATCGGCCAGGGTGTAGCCCTGCAACCAGAGAGTGATAGACAAAACCTGCAACTCCACAAGGTGCTCCCTGTTTGGAAAACATCCTTACGCTCTGCGCCAGTCACACCTTCTGGAAGAGCGAGGATTTAGGTGGGCATGGCTCCACGTATGGACAAAACGAGGCTGTGTTCCCCACTGCAGACCAGTCTGTGCTGGTCACTCTGGGCCACTGGCAGGCACTGCCAAGGGTATGGGCATGCAGCTGGCACAGAGGAAGCACCTGTGCGCAATGGTGGTGAGGAGCGGGGGCAGCAGAGTCCGCACCTGGGCCTGTGTGGCCCGAGAGCCAAGAATGGTGGTTACATTTTTAAATGGTTGAAAATATCAAAAGATGATTACTACTCTGTGACATATTAAAATTATTAGAGCATTGTATTTTGGTTTCCATAAATAAAATATTATTGGTATGCAACCAGGTCCATTCGTATGTGTGCATACAGCTGCTTTTAGGATGCAGTGGCAGAGCTGAGTGGCTGCAACAGAGACCACATACTACTAGCCTGCAAACCTTAAAAAATGTACTTTTTTTTTTTTTTGCCAATCCCTGGTTGAGAATTAAAATGTAGATATATTCCCATAGGTAAGATGACAACAATAGCAATAGGAAAGACCACATGGGGCTTGGAAACAAAAATGAAGGTCAATTCACCTTGACAATTCTGCAGATGAGGACATCATAGCGCTGATGGTTGATTCGGTGTCGCACCAGAACTTTGTTCACCATTGGAATGAAAATTTGGTACTGCAACAGGAGAGGAAGGAGATCAGAAACCATTACTTTGGAGCGTGGAAAGCAGAGAAAAGAACGTTACCCCCACCACATTACAGCTATTTCTTCTGAGTCTGGGGCTAGCTCTGCGGTACTCAGAAGAATCTTTTTACCCTCTCCTGCTACAAATCTATCCCCATCACCTTCCCTCTGGGTTACTGCCACAGCCTTTTAACAGCCTCTCTGCTTCCCCTGTGGCCTAGTCTATTCTTCCACATGGCATTCAGAGTCATCATTTAAAAATCTTAGGTCAGATCATAGTCGTCCTGTGCTCAAAACCCTCCAAAGACTTCTAGTCTTGGCTCCTGGGGTAAAAGCCAAAGCACAATGGCTACAACAATCATGTGCAAATGGCATCAGAATCGCCGTAGGAGGTTGGGGGGCTTTTGAAACCAGGCTGTTGGTTCTATAGCCAGAGTTTCCGGTTCAGTGGGTCTGGGCTGAGGCCGAGCGCCTGCATTTCTAACAGTCCCCAGCCATGGAGATTAGGACACTGCTCGTCTGGGACCACATTTTGAATACTGCCAGCCGACAACACCAAGTTTCCATGCCCCAACCCAGCCCTGCCTCATCTCTGACCTTTCCCCAGCACTTTCCCCGTTTCCTGCTCTGAAGTCTCACCGCTCTCCGCTGCGCCTTGACTCACAAAGCACGCTGCCGTCTCCCACCCTTGCACTGCTATCCCTTCTGCCTGCACCCAACGCTCTGGGATCGGGCCTTTACTTTAGTTAGCTCTCTGCTTAAATGGCAGCTTATCAGAGATCCTCCCTGTCTGCCCTGAATAAACAGCATCTCTCCCACTCCCACTCCCCCCGCCACTCTTGTGAGACAAACTGCGTGTGTGAACTTCGGCTTCACTGGAAGGTCAGCTCTGTGGAAACAAGACACTTCCTGTTTATTAGGTTATCCCCCGAGCAGCACTCCACCCACCACAGAGGTGGCTCAATAAATATTTGCTGAATAAAGGCAGGGGGAAAAAAGCGTCAATAATTCCTAGTTTTCTGACAGAGTGTGAGGCTACGGACTAACAAATGGAGAAGTTCAGTCTTCTTCCCAAAGGCAGACAGAAGAGTGCGTCCGTGCAGACTGCCTTACCTTCTTCCCCAGCTGGAAGACGAGGGAAGACAGCGTGTCCATGGCTGTGGGACGCAGCTCCGGGCACTGGTCCAGTGTTCGCACGATCGGGTGAATGATCCGGGAAGCATAGTCGGTGAAATCCAAGGACTCTGTCAGGCGGTCCACTGTCTCCAGAGCGGCCCTGTAACAACCGCCAACATACAGTAACTGCTAACACACAACCCGAAGTAAGAAGTGGCTGAGGGCTTCCTTAACCATCAGTGCCAATTGGGGAGGGATGGCTTCTGAGGTATTTTGGGTGACATGGATCCAATGTATATTTTGGTGGGATGGGACAGTTAAGATTTCCATACATCTGGAACATTTCCGGACTAAAATAAGGGGAGTTTCGACAACAAGAAAGGACGGACTGGGAATTTTAAAACGGGACATTTTCAACAAAATGCTACAAGCCTGCTGACAGCTTACTTCCGAGACGGCAGCGGGACTTCGGGGGCATCGAACAGCTTCACGATGGGCGGTAACAACAAGTGGAGGTAGTCGTCCAGGTTGGCGCCGAACAGCTGGATTGCAGCCAGCAACTGCAAAGGGAGAGAGCGCGGCAGCGGACAGGTGCATCAGGGCCCAGAATTGAAGTACACGGAGGGCAGTGCTATGGGGATTCAACGTCGGCGGGGACTCTGAAAAGCCTTTATTAAGTAGCTTTGAACCACATTCTTTCGGCAGCATTTTCTCCCCTCGTTTTATTTTGCTTACAGATTACTTTGCTTTCTCTGAGCTTATTTCAACTGGAAAGAAATCCGATGCTAGACAACTGGAAAAATTGGTCCGGGATAAAACATTTACCAAAAATAATCCATTAAAGGAGATAAAACATAAGGATAATCGAGGACCGTACACATCCTGCAAACTGTAAGCTGTGTGTGGCAGGCGTTAGTCTTCTTTGGGGGCAGTGTTGTAGATCAAGCACCACCCTGACACTCAGACAGGATCTGACTCCTAGCTGACCTTGCTGGGTGCTGGTAACCTCCTGTCCTGGCTACTCACCTTGATGGAGACGATGCGGCCTGGGCTGTTGTCATGCATGAAGACCCGTAGCATGTGCGGGATCAGCTGGGGCAGGTAGAGCTTAAATTCACCCCCAAGGGCTACCACAATTTGCTCAATAAGAAGAATGATCGTGCTCTGGATTGAGGTGTTCATGACCCAGAATTCCTGGAAAGAGGGGAGAGAGGAGCAAAGCCAGGTTTCCCTCCGCTGTAGTATGAACCAAGGAACTGAGATGGCGGAAAGGAACAAAAACGTAGTGAGCACGGTCCGTCCCAAGATGAACCCTGTCCCTCTCCCTCTCCCCGGGCCTCCTTGTATCCTGTCACAGTGCCAGTGAGCGCATTAAAACTGCATTTCTCTGAATGCACAGGGCTACTTTGCTCTTCTGTGCTTTGCGCATGCTGCTCTTTACCTAGAATCCCCCCTCTTAGCTGAGCAAGAGTTGAGCACCTCTTTGTAGACCTGACTCAAGCCCCACTTCTATGAAGGCTTTCCAATTCTCCTTCTGTTACCTCTGTTGGGTCCCTTTGCCCCCTCTTTTCTAGCACGTGGAATACTTAATTCTCATTGCTCCTCTTCCTCTGCTCGACTGTAAGCTGGTTAGGGGTATGAACCCCTTTGACCCATCTGTCTCCCCGAATCTAGTAGAGCAGCTGGCACATTCAGCCAGCCAAACACACCATTACAGAGCGAACAAATGACCAAGTACACGTCACCTGGAGCTCTCCAGGAGCCCAGGGTGAGTTCTTTACTTTGGGTATCACCTGGTCTCTCCCAAAGGACTATTCCACTGTAACAAGGTGTCCTGCCCTTTCTGAATTTAGACTTTGTTAGTTATCATCTGACAACGGTCCAATATCATTTTCAGGCCTGGAGAGTGGCAGGAAAGAAGCACTTTTCACCCAGCTCAGTGGATGAGCATCCACCCGGGAACCAAGAGGCCACCGGTTTGATTCTTGGTCAGGGCACATGCCTGGGTTACAGGCTCGGTCCCCTGTGGGGGGTGTGCAGAAGGCAGCTGATTGATGATGTTGTTCGCTCATCAATGTTTCTGTTTCTCTATTCATCTCCCTTCCTCTCTAAAAAGTCAATTAAAAAATCTTTTAAAAAAAGAAAAAAAGAAGCACTTTTCTATACCCATATAATTACACTAGAGGCCTGGTGCATGGATTTGTGCACAATGAAAACAAATTAATTAGAAGGTGGCCAGTGAGGCAGGACTGGGTGAATGGGTTGGACACACCCTGGGGCCAACTTCCCGTGGTCTCTTCCTGGCCGACCACAACTGGGGTAGCACCGTGGCTCCAAACATCTGCAGAGTGAGCAGGGTCCCTCCGACGGGTGGGGTCTCTTGGCCTGGCCTGTGGGGATCGGGCTGAAACCAGCTCTTCGACATCCCCGGAGGGTTCCCAGATTGCGAGAGGGAGGCTCCCTCCTCTATGGTTCCAGGAGAACTGCAGTTGCTAAGTCACCACAGCTCAGCAGCTCCTGTGTTGAGCATCTGCCCTCTGGTAGTCACTGCATGTCATAGCTACCGGTCGGACAGTCAAGAAGGCATATATAAAAGTTACTAAAATAAAAACTTGGTCAATTGGCCCCAGATTCTGCCTCAGCAGTACAAGGCAAATTGGTCCAAGTCTCTGACTCCAGGAAAAGCAGTCAACTAAAAAAGACAGCTGCCTCCTGCCTTCTTTGGAACCTCCACAGGGTCCTTCTGATAATAGAAGCCATAATGATAGCAACACATGCCTATTAATACTCTTGGGCCCCCAAATAATTCATAGTAGAAATCAATAAAAACAAAGGATAATTCCTCAGGAGAAAGGTTTTATATAGAAGCATTAGACACTTTTTTTTTTAAGTACGGTATAATAGTTTTTAAAGTAAAAACCATACTAAAAGGTGCTGGTAAGACGTTCTTTCTCTCTACTTGGAGAGAGAAATAATCTCTTTGGAAAAGCTATTTTTTTCTCTGGATAAGAAAGCTGTGCCAAAGAAACGCCATAGATCTTATGGTCTCCACCGTTCTTCTGATGTTCATTCACTTGTACTACACTCTGCCTTCTTTACAGAAAGCTCCCCACCTCCCGCTGTATTCTCTCGGCTCCTCGCAGGGGTTGCTCTACTCAAAGAAGCCAGGCAGCGTGCCCAGGGGCGTGGGCTGGATCAGTGTTCACAAAGACTGTTCTCCTGGGCTCAGGGGAGCTCATTAAAACCCCCAGGATCGGCAGCCAAAAAAGGGGGCCCTGATGCACCTTCCCTAGCTCGGAAGAAAGGAAGGCTGTATTTTTCAGGTGTGAGGCTCCCTGCCTCAAATCCCTGTTTTGGTCATTAGTATTTTTGGGGGGAAGTCACACAGATCACCTCAGCTTCAAACACCAGCACTCGCTTCTCCCCTGCCCTCCCCCGGACCACCCGCCGGGCTCTTTAGCATTCTGCCCGAGTCCTCGGAGCACAGAGCTGCTGTGGCAGCGGCCAGGGAACAGAGCGAGCGGCTTAAATTATTCACACATGGGGGAGTTTTCAGTTCTGAGACCCAGTTTCGGGAAGTTCCATTTTTGAAGCCAGCCACTTTGATTGTAGTCCTGCTGCTCCTTCCAAGCTAACTACAAAGGGCTGGTATAGAAGAACAGAAATCAATGGAAGAATTGTCCTCAGATTCTTTGAGGACAGCCATCTCTGCAAGCAGCCTTCCCAACAGAGACATTTAAATTATAGAGAACAGCGGGGAGCAGGCCTCACACTCCAATAGAAAATCGCTATTGCCATCGATGGGGAGCCCGGCACCCGCTGAAAGCACGTCATAAAACCTGGGACGTGAGCCTCTCCGCATGCGCCGCTGCAGTCAGAGGCGGCATCTGTGCCTTTGAAGGCAGCAGGGGAAGCACACTCTTGCCTGACAGGAGTCCATCATGTTCAATAGCCCAGGAGACCCAGTGCCCAAAGCTCTCAGGCCCTTGGTTTTATGGGCCGTTAAAGAGGCTTTCATGGGAACAGTAAACCGCTGTTGTGATGTTAAGTGAAACTGCTTTGTTGCGTGTGAGGCAAAGAACTCAAGAGCCTGTTTCTGGCAGAACAACTGCCTCGGGATTCCTCTGCAGACTTCACACGGGTTCTCTTGTACCTGGGAACCGGAAGCAGTAACCCTCTGCCCCCTTTCCTAAGTCAGTGGGACACCTTCCTCGACCTTATACTTGGGTTGTACGAGTTATACTAGGACCCATGGAAAAATGTCCACCTTATCCAAACGTGCTCTGGGTTCATAGATCCAACACTGATGAGCAGACCAAGGCATTAATGTCTACTCACTCTCATGAGGGTGACTATTTCATCCATGTAAGGTCTGATGTGGCTCTTCACAAAGGACACCAACATTCCCAGCTGCTGGAACAGAAACTGAAACAGAGCAGAGGTCAGCACATTGGCACCAGGAAGGACGCAGAACTCCCGGGTTCACCTGAAGTCCATGTGAATGAATAAGGACAACTATGGAATCAGTTTCCACACCATTCTATTGAGTAAGTTCAAAGTTTAAACATGTGGTAGTGATGGTGGTGGGGGCTGGAAATAACTGTCAACGGCTTTATACATCAGGCACGCCAGTTCCTGCAGAGCAGGGGCTTTGGGGCCCGATTGGCTAGTGTGAGCCATGCTGGCACCTAGGAGCTTTGTGAACCTCATTTCCCCTCTCGGCGCCCAGCCTCTTCCGAGGGAAAATGGAGACAAGTCTTCGTCTCACAGGCTTGCTGGAAGAGTTAATGGGATAATACCTGGAAAGCACTAGAACAGGAACATGAATACTGCTAAGTGCTCAATGAATGTCAGCTATCACTGAAGAATTTCTGAAGTCACCAGACTCCAAAGTCAACAAAAAACTTTAATCAACTATAAATGTACCTTTTGTTTATTCAGCTCTAATTCACTACCACTTACTTTCTAAAAGAAATACAGCTATATAATACAATTCTGAGCACTGAAATAAATGCATTTTCAGTAATTAACTCAATTAATTAGGTCTTAATTATTAAGTTAACCGTCTCTAAGAAATTAAAACCAGCAAGCAAATTGGGGAAGGGATGGGATAAGGAGATCTATTTAGATAGATAACTTGCAACTCTAAGTAAAAATGCCATCCACTAAATAAAGTTGGGACTAAGAGGACTTAAGGAAGGGAAACCCCAAGTACTTTCCATGTAGAAGAGGTCTTCAGGGTGTAGTTTTTGTTTTATTTTGATCTTCAATATTAAGTAGTAAATCATATTCTAAAGGCCCTTCCCCCAAAGATTTTTATCTCCAAAAGATTTTTATGGCTCTCTTGTGTCTTTGCTGCCCTCCATTATCAAGAATAATTTAGTGATGAACATGCATATTTTCACTCTTATTCACAATATGAAACCTTGCCTAGTTAGGGATAAATAAAGTTTTTTAAATAGTGGGTAACAAAATTACAGAACTCATTAACGAAAGAGGTGAGACCGACAGGACATACGGGACTGGACTCAAAGTGAGTTTGGATTTGTTTCTAATGACAGGGACACCACTGGATCCTAAGGTGGTTAGAACTGGGCACTGCATGGCACAGGTTCAACTCAGGAGAGCTATCCCTACCTATTTCCTGGCCACCTCCTCACAGAATCACTGCTGACAGTTTTTGTGAAATGGTTCCTATAAAAGTACATTACAGGCATCGAGGAACATGAGCCTCCTAGATTTGTGCTCCTTTAGTTAAATTTTTGTTATACAAAACCTGAAAGAGGAGAGGAAATCTACTCTGGAGGAAAATCAGGAAGAGGAGAGGCATCAGATTCAACAGCCAGCACAGTACATTATTAGGAAGCTTAGGAGCAGATGGACCTTCCATGCAGGTGTTGCTTGGAAGGAGCAAGAGTTGAGGTTTTAGCTACTTACTTCCCGGATGGCCCCATCACAGACCCGGATGACATTCAGGAATGTGGGCATGACCTGGGGCAGGAACTGCACACACTTGAGCCCCAGGGACTTGAAGATGAAGGTGATGGCCTGGACCACCATGGTGTGGTGGTGCGAGAGGGACTGGTCTCGGAAGATCCGCATCAGGGCCACCATGGACACGGCTGGGTAGAATTCGTCCAGGGGCAGGTTTCCCATGTTCACCAGCATCTCACTGGTGCTGTAGTCAGCTAGGACAGACAACGAGAATCATGAGCTGTACGTGACATGACTGACTTCACGCAAAGCGTGGTTTGGTTAACAACAATAAAAAACCTCCTGACAGCCATTAGCATTCATATCCTTCTCCCTCGTTCCAACACCATTGGAAATACAGGATATAGTAGGAACCAGTTCCAACACCATTGGAAATATAGGATATAATAGGAACCAGCATCAAGGACTAAACAGTTTTTGGCTCTCCTATTACCTAAGCCACTAAAGGCTAAAACAGTACATGATGGGTTTTCTTTTCTTTTCTTTTTTTTTAAATATATTTAATTGATTTTTTGCAGAGAGGAAGAGAGAGGAATAGAGAGTTAGAAAGATCGATGAGAGAGAGAGAAACATCGACCAGCTGCCTCTTGCACACCCCCCACTGGGGATGTGCCCGCAACCAAGTTACATGCCCTTGACCGGAATCGAACCTGGGACCTTTCAGACCGCAGGCTCTATCCGCTGAGTCAAACCGGTTTTGGCTGATGGGTTTTCTTTAAATTGCTTCTTACCAGTACAATTCACAACTTTGTAGCTGAAACCGTCTATAAAAATAATTACTCTCCCACATGAAAATAAAGGGAATTAAATTAGGCAAACATCTGTTCAGCAGCTGCTTGGTCCCATGGCAATTGAGACAAGTGAATGGTAAATGCTACCTGACCTGAACCAGGATCTCAAGGGTTTGGGGTGGGCGGTTTATGGTGCAGTAAGGACAGGGTCAGACTGGATGATTGGCATTGCCGAGTACGGGGAATATGTGGAGGGACATGGCTCAGGCTCTGCTCTTGACAAGTAACATCCCATGTACACTTCTATAATACAGAACAACAAATTGGAAGCAACATGATCCCATCCATAGAACTTAGGAACAGATTATTTTATTTGGGGTAGAAAATGTTTTGCTGGATAGTGGGAGAGTCATTGTTGAACTTCCACACTTGGAAATAAGCCTGCCCTTATGAACAATGGGTATGATTAGGAAATTCTCACCCTAGCCAGTTTGGCTCAGTGGATAGAGTGTCGGCCTGGGGACTGAAGGGTCCCAGGTTCGATTCCAATCAAGAGCACATGCCTGGGTTTCAGGCTTGATCCCCAGTAGGAGACATGCAGGAGGCAGCTGATCAATGATTCTTTCTCATCCTTGATATTTCTATCTCTCTCTTCCTCTCCTTTCCTCTCTGAATTCAATAAAAATTATTATTATTATTATTATTTTTTTTAAAATATATTTTATTGATATTTTACAGAGAGGAAGGGAGAGAGATAGAGAGGTAGAAACGTCGATGAGAGAGAAACATCGACCAGCTGCCTCTTGCACACCCCCTTCCGGGGATGTGCCCGCAACCAAGGTACATGCCCTTGACCGGAATCGAACCCGGGACCTTTCAGTCCGCAGACCGACGCTCTACCACTGAGCCAAACCAGTTTTGGCTATTATTTTTTTTTTAATTCGCCTGCATCCCCACCCCCTATCCAACCCCTTAGGCAGTATGTCCAAAGGCAGAGAGGCTCTAGGGCCAGACCCCCTGATGGACAGAAGAGCCCTGGAATCTGGTTGCTACTAGTGTTTCCAGGCTCCTGAGCCTTGCCTTCGATTTCCCTGTCAATTACAATTCTACCTCTTCCTCCTTGGGGCCACGAGAATAGAAAACATCAGAGCAGCACTAACAAAGAATGAGATGTGAACAGAAATGTTGGGGTGATATTTTACGTCTCTCTTATCGGCCCCAAACATGTGAGTACAGACCCTTGACAAAGAACCTGGGTAGACAGGAGGACTCTGGAGCACTGGGAAGCAGCATTCCTGATAAGATTCCAGAGGAAACTACTGACTTTTCAATCAAAGTTGCAAAGCAAGTCAACATGCTCTAATATTATAGTTATCCAGCTCTTTCTAAACATAGCTGGCAAGGGTTCTGCGAGGTAAACACTTGGCAAGTCTCTCATGGGTCCCCTCAACTTACAGGAGTCCTGACTTGATTTGGATTCTGACAGGCTAACAGCAGAAGCATCCCGGGACTGGTCGATCATGCCAATGTTCACTTTGTGCTTGTAGGGATCCAAGGCCCCCAAAAGCCCTAACACACGAATGGCCTGGGTGGGAAAGGGGAGAGAAAAAGAAAACAGTCATCAACACATCTGACTACAACAGCTCTCAGGAGTATTCTTCTCATGTCCCATGATACCCAATTCACACCCCGTGACCAGCTCCATGAACAGAACGGAGAGGGACGGGAAGTCTAATCAACATGGACAGTGCATGTTAATGCCACAGACGTTTGTGTGTCTCTCTCCACTTTCCCAGCAGTCTTTGAAGACTAGGCACGCCACGTTCCCTACCTCTCTCCGCGTGCCCTGGTTCTGCTCAGTCTTCAGGAAATTCAGCAGCACCTCAAGCAAAGTGGGGTACTTCCTGTAGGGCTCCACCACATAGCCAGTGCTGGCCACCAACTGTCCCAGGGTCCACAGGGCCACCTGGATAGACAAGAGTTCACGCGGTGAGTTGAGCCAATAAGAATTTCCAGTAAAGACACTAGCATGAACAGAAATTCTGAGAGCTGGGACATAAAAACAAGGCTATAAACCATTATGACAATCACTAAATCACAAAGGAAATCCAGAGCCCTTACACAGCCTCACTAATAGAAGTCTGACTCAAAAGGAAATTAAAACTGCCCTTAATTTTAGACTCGTCACCTGATGACCTCAGTGACTAACAGGAAGGCAAGCTGGGGAGGGCGGGGTAAAGCTCTGCTGGCATCCACAGCCCAAGGCCAAAGCTTTCTTTTTTCCCCATAGTGCTGGGGCCCTGACAGATGATTTGCATTTCCTTTTGTCTAGAGCAGTGTTTCCCAAAGTATGGTACGAGTACCCCCAGGGGTACGGGAAGAGTTTGGTGGGGATATGCACTGCACCGTGCTTAGCTGCGCCTCATTCTACGTTCTCATGAGTCAAGTCAAGACAGTCTTGTGAGGCGTGAGATGGTCCGGTGTGCAAATAAATGTTATTTATAATATAACTTTTATTTACATTTTATTATGAATAATTTTATTTTTCGTTTATTATTATTTTGTGTATGTACCAAAAAAAGAAAAAATATATATATTTTGACTGTTATTAAAATACATCCATTTTTTTTTTTTGGACGAGGGGTACTCAGCATTATGGAAATTATAGAAGGGGTGCGCATATGTCAAAAGTTTGGGAAACACTGGTCTAGAGGAAATGGCACTGGGCAGCCAGGGTACTTACTGAAAGTGACTCCTAGCCAGGATGACAGCTAATTCTGGCTCCAAGTCTTTCTTTCCTTTTCTCACTCAGCAAGTATTCTGGAGTACATAATATGTGCTAGATGCTAGCTGGAGACACTGAGGTGACTGAGAGAGACAAGGTCCTGGCCTCATGGAATCTGTCTGTCTGTCCTGCGGTCAGGAATCAGTGATACGCACCTGCCTTTTGGCCAGCAGAGAGGAGTCCTGGAGCATGTCCATGATGATAATAAAAAGCTCATCAACCCATTTCCTCATTTCTAGGCCACTAACCTACAGCATGAAAAAGAGGGTGGTGGATGAGATTAGAAATTGTGACATTCAGAAGTATTTTGACTTCCTCAGAGGTGAAACAGTATTCTCTCCATCCAATGGAAAAAAGCGGTTGTCTCCTTACCTGAGCCAACTCTCCTATTGTAGCCAAGACATTATTGATCACACCCGGGTTTGGATCAGGGTCTGGATCTTTCAGTTTCAAAATTAAAGCCTATGGAAACAAAGTATGAGAAACTGAACGCAGGTTAGAGTCTACAAGAAACCTTTCTTTTACATTGATAAAAGCAAACTTCACACAGAGACCATCTCAGTCACCGGTAAATGACTTCAAGGTTTATGAAGCCAGGATTTCTCTGGAAAGAGGATTTTAAAACTTTTCTCCATACTGTGCGCAAGTCCGACACATGGCAGAGCTGGGAAGTGCCATGATTTAAAAACTTTTCCCCATGCCTCCTCTACATTATATCGGTGTGATCATCTGCCCTGATTCCCCTACGTTATGAAAGACCACACGTGGCTCTCACATGTTCAAATTTGAAGGTTGTTTCAGATTTTAAAGCTCTTTTTTTTTGTCATTTTGGGAGAACTGTTTTATGCTGCAAACCACCTACTTCTTTCCAAGCACACATCTGAGGATGGGCTTGAAGCATCTCTCTTATAAGGAGAGCCTTTGCTGTAATCTGTGAGCTTCTTGGTAGTCTTTAACTGAGGGCGCTTGAGGTGGCCTTTGTCCCTGGGACCAAAGAAACTGTCCAGTTTTCTCATCATGCCAGTGAGCACTGGAACACTCTCATTACCCCAAATGAGCAGGCTTAAGACAACCCAGAGCCAGTGCCAATCCTCTATCTGCTGTGAGTTACCTTCAGAATAGGCTCCATGTAAGGGCGGATGAGTCGGGGAGCGTTGGAGACCAGGTGGCCCAGCATGCGGGCACTCTGCTCTTTGATTCTTCCGATGCCGCTGTGCTCCAGCTCTGTCAAAATCTGCGGGCAGAAAGGCTCAGTACAGCAGAGGAAACTGCAGAGAGGAACTGCGTGTTAAAGGGAAAGCGTGGACAGGAGAAGGAACCAGAACGCCGCTGTGGATGAGGTAGCTGCTTAGTACTCTACGTAAAGGACATCTCCGCAGCTCAGTCTGGGATACAGCAGCGATGGAAAGACAAAGTGTTTGAAACCAGCCCCATCTCCCCATCACAGCACCCAAGGCCCCTCAGTCCTCTCCTGAGCACAGCTTTTAACAGTGCAGCAGTCACAGAAGACTGAGAAGGGATAGCTGTGAGCAGTGTTTTGCAGAAATGAGGAATGAAGGAAAGGCTCTCTGCTGGAAAAACCTTTGTCCAGACAGCAAATTACTAAGAGTGCCTATAAATAATGACAAAGGAATCAGAGAATAGTCAGAACAGCTATGACGTTGAGAGAAATACTGATATTCAATAGTGGTTTCTGGTATATCTAGGTAAACCCCAATAGTTAGGGATTATAGCAATAGAGTCACTCCCCAAGGACCTTAACGAACAGAGATAACGTGATTGTTCTGACATCCTTCAAACGCTAGCAAATCGCACATTATGTTCATGGTGACAGAAATATTAAGAACTTTTAAAAAATTGTTTTTAATATATTTTATTGATTTTTTACAGAGAAGAAGGGAGAGAGATAGAGAGCCAGAAGCATCCATCAGCTGCCTCCTGCACACCCCCCACTGGGGATGTGCCCGCAACCAAGGTATATGCCCTTGACTAGAATCGAACCCAGGACCCTTCAGTCCGCAGGCTGATGCTCTATCCACTGAGCCAAAAACGGTTTGGCTATTAAGAATTTTTTAAAAATATATATTTTAATTGAATTCAGAGAAGGGAGAGGGAGAGAGAGAAGGAAACATCAATAATGAAAGAGAACCACAGAGACCGGTTTGGCTCAGTGGATAGAACGTCAGCCTGTGGACTGAAAGGTCCCGGGTTCGATTCCAGTCAAGGGCATGTACCTTGGATGCGGGCACATCCCCAGTGGGGGGTGTGCAGGAGGCAGCTGGTCGATGATTCTCTCTCATCGATGTTTATAACTCTCTATCTCTCTCTCTCTTCCTCTCTGTAAAAAATCAATAAAATATATTTTAAAAATAATAATGAAAGAGAACCATTGATCAGCTGCTTCCTGCACAGTCCACAATGGGGATTGAACCTACAACCCAGGCCTGTGCCTTGACCAGAAATCGAACCCGTGACCTCCTCGTTCATAGGTCAACGCTCAAACCCTGAGCCACGCTGGCCAGGCTAAGAACTTATTATAGACAGACTTCTGAAGAGTTGAAGTTGCCAGAGGAAATCTCTGAAAAGTGAGGAAAGTGGAAAAACAAAGCTCATACTAACTCTGCTACCCAGAGGAGGGGTCCACGATGTGGTATTATGTTTTGTCTTGGTTACTGACATAGATTAATCCTGGTTTTCTGGATCCCCTTAGCAGCCTGCCTTTCCTGTCACAGCAGACAGCAGTGAGAGAGGATGGAGGGGAATACTAAGAACAGACCCACACAGCAAGGAGGGTTGGCTGACTGGGAAGAAATGGGTACCATGAAGGGAGCACGACTCTCTGGGCCAGCACAGGGCCAAACCAAAGTACCCCGACCTCACCTCTAGCGCTAGAGCGTATCACTGCACCTTAATCACCACACCCAATGCCCACCTCGATAATCAAGGTGGCAAGAAAGACCAAAGCACGTTAAGGTACTGTCCCTTATCAAGGCATGAAAATGTGCACTTCGTCTTGGAAAAATTCGCATCTTCAAAACAAGAAAGATTAGTTAACCTCTGGAGTTTCAGAGGCTAAGCCCAGTCCTGATAGGCGCACTCACTGGTGCAGGCTCCCCAGTACCAGGACAGGGAGGCGGCCTGGTTGCTTACTGAAAGCTTCCAGAGGACACAGGCCCCACCTGGTCTGTCCCTGCTTCCAGCACCCAGCACGCTGGCACATCCGGGAACACACGGGTGCTCCAAAGGTCTGTTAACTGAACTGACACACTCCGTTCTCACTGGGAGACATTTCCACATCAAGCTTATTTAGCACGAATTGAACTACAGGCTCAACAATGATTTCTTTTCCTCCCCAAAACCTTAAGTATTTTTAAAAGACAAAACAGTAGGTATTCCTAACACAGACCCAGCCAGCAATTAAATACATAAACAATTAGGCTAAAAACAGAAGTGCCACTGTAAAATCTTCTGATTTATTGAATGACAATATAATTTTGTAAAACTTTTACCAATTTTTAAAAAATATATATTTTATTGATTTTTTTACAGAGAGGAAGAGAGAGGGATAGGAGAGTTAGAAACATCGATGAGAGAATCATCGACCAGCTGCCTCTTGCACACCCCCTACTGGGGATGTGCCCGCAACCAAGATACATGCCCTTGACTGGAATCGAACCTGGGACCTTTCAGTCCGCAGGCCGACACTCTATCCACTGAGCCAAACCAGTTTCGGCACCAAATTTTTTTAAAAAAATTTATTTCAGAGAGGAAGGGAGAGGGAGAGATAAACATCAACGATGACAGAGAATAATTGATCAGCTGCCTCCTGCACACCCTCTACTGGGGATCAAGTCCACAACCCAGGCATCCCAGCATGTGCACTAACCTGGAATCAAATCGTGAACTCCTGGTCATTGAATCACCATGGTTGGACTACAATGTCTCACTTTTTAAATTGTGTTATTGATTTTAAAAAATTATGTTATCAACTTTCAGATCATGCTAATTTATTTTCATATATTTGTTTGCTAATTTTCTTAACTTACTAAAAAACATTTTCAGCACTCCTTAGTCCTTGACTAAAGACTCCTAGTTAAGTAAAATATTAGGAATGACGATATAATTTATGGTCACTTTAATTATGACAGATTGTGAATAAATGACATTTCTCTGGGGTAAAAATTACGTATAGTAATGATTTTCTGTGTTTAAGTTCTTTATATGTTATGAAAAGTGTTTATTTCAAAAGAAACCATAGGAGAGTCGGGAAGCAGAGGGTGAGGCGGGGACAGGATAGGAATGGGGGGACAGGACATGACTGGGTGAGCCACACTGAGACCCGGAAAAGGCGGTGGAAGTAACAGGAGGCAGGAAGGAGTAAACCACGCATTGCTCACCGGGGCCCAGAAAACTTACTTGGGTGGGTCAAGACAGGTTTCAGCCAGACTAGAAAATCCTACTGGATCCACCAGCAATGTCAATCTGAATTTACCGCAGGCTCCAGTCCAAGCAGCTTAGTTTGGCACCTCACACTGTTTAAGAACGAAAGCCAAGGACCACAGACCAGGAGCAGTAACTATGAGAAACAACGCTGGAACCTCATATTTGGCCTCTGCGCTTGACCTAGCATCAGCGAGAAAAGCAGGAGCCGGGAAGGAGAGAGGTGCCGGGAAGACCATCTGCAGCGAAGAACGCCAAGAAATGGAACCGCTGGTGACTTGCCAGGAAAAAGGGCTGTGTGAGAGGTCAGTCTGGACTAAGAGGCCCACTGGAGTCAGGCTGACAAGAGACTTACTGAGGTGATAAACACTAGAAGTGCCAATTGTAAAGCCGGGGGAATGTGGACCTTGGAGCCAAGTGTGGCTTTTGCCAGGTATCTCAATCTTATCTTTAAATTCTCTTTCTCCCGACAGCTGTCATGACCAAAGTCCTCCCCCAGGGCCTCCAGATTTGACTGGCACTCGTTACCTGGATGAGCATCTTGCGCAGGAAAGGCATGACGAAGGCGGGGTTCATGCTGCTGAGCCGGCCCACCGTGCAGATGGCCAGCTCCCGGATCTCAAACACCTGGTCGTTCAGGGCCACAAACAGGGCCTGCAGGTTCTCGGCCTGGGCCAGGTGCGCGTCGAAGCGCTCATCCAGGGACGCCAGGACACAGTAGCGGATGTCAGGGTCTGCAGGGACAAGTGAGCCTTAGAAGACCCTTCAATGCGCTCATCCTTCCGGCCCTTCCCGTGTTCCCTCCACTGCCGTGAGCCCAGGGAGAGGATTCCAGGTACCCGCCTCTCATCTAACCTGCCGTTCTTTTTAAAATATATTTTATTGATTTTTTACAGAGAGGAAGAGAGAGGGATAGAGTTAGAAACATCGATGAGAGAGAATCATCGACCAGTTGCCTCTTGCACACCCCCTACTGGGGATGTGCTTGCAACCAAGGTACATGCCCTTGACTGGAATCGAACCTGGGACCCTTCAGTCCGCAGTCCAATGCTCTATCCACTGAGCCACACCAGTTCTAGCTAACCTGCCGTTCTTTTCTTACTCACAGGAACAGAGAGAACGGAATTAAAGACAGGTTATTTACAATGGGATGGGGCAGCCCAGCCTAACGCCTTGGCAGAGAAAGAGTTGAACGCCACGCGGCTGAAGGTCTCTGCAGAGGCCATGCAATGGAACTGCCCCAAACCCCTGCACTGCCCGAGACTGCGTCTGTCTGGCCAACCTTACCGGGATCTGTTATCCCCACCACGAGCAGCTTGCTGAGCACGTCCGCCACCACCTGCACTGCAGTCTGGCTGACCACGTGTGCGTGGCCGCTGATGAGGTGCACGGAGGGCGTGAGCAGGCGGGAGCAGGTGCGGGCAGCCTCCATGCGGATCTCCTTGTGCTCGCTGTTGAGGAAGTGATCGGCACAGTGGCGGACAAACTGGGTCAGAGAGTGCCCTGGATGTGAAGCGGAGAGAAAACAGAACAATCGCCGCTGCGTCAGACAATAGGTCTGCGACTTGCTAGCTGCATTTTCCGCTTTATGACTATAATTCAATTTTCAACAAGATATTGATCAGCAAGACATTGACCGAGAACTCTTCCTAACAACGAGCCTTCAATCATCAGAAAGGCAGAAGGGAGGCGGAGAGCTGGGAGACAGAAAAAAGGCATTCTCCGATCCTAACTGTCTTTTATCCCTTTCAGAGAATAAATCATTTTGTTTTATTCTCACCCAAGCCCAGAGAGTAAAATAATTTTTGATCAAATTTACCTTGTCTATTTTAGTTCCTGATTTAAATACCAAAAAGAGACTGTAGTACAGGCTGGGTGTAAATATAGCTGCTCTCTATTCATTACAAAGAAATTGTCCTAGACATTAATCAGTGTGACGAAGGAAAACAGATGGCTGTCCATATTCAAGACACATGTTTAGGCTTTTGGTTCTTGCTTGTTTCCCTACAGGCTTGACTAAGACCGCCCACGTGATCCTAAATTTCACAGCGTCCCTTTTTCTCTCCTGAACTAAATATCTCTAGGGAATTAGTGGGGTTTACCTGCAGCTTGGAAATCCAAACTGAACTACAGCGTGGCACTCTGGGAAGTCACACAGCCACAGGAGTACAAACACCCAAAGCTCATGCTTACACATGTGACAGCACTAAACCCCATCTTGGCTACCTGGAGGTGGGGGCCCAGGGGATCCACCTCTGACTTTCCCGTCCCTGAAGCACTAGTTCCTTGGACCAAAGCACACTTTTCCTGAAACACCATCTGCCCCCAAACGCAGTATGGGACAAAGAAACAAGCAGTAGGAATTAATAATATACAGACAGACTAGGAATGATGAGCCGCTACAGAGACAGCTAGCTTGTCTCCAAAGCCCCTAGCGAGATCCAGGAATTCTAGACACCCTCACTCCTTTCTCAAGGCTCCCAGCGTCACTCACTGTCTTCCAAGATCCATTGCAATTTCTTACCTTCAAATTCAAAGCTGCCAAGAGTTCGAAGGGCAAGGGTGATGCTGCCCACATCACTGGCCTCAGGCAGGGCTGTGAGGCCGGGGGAAGCTAGCTGGTGGGCCAGGCCCTTGGGCATGCCCGGGTGCCGCAGGGGCTTGTGCATGAGGACCAGGGACAGCATCTTCAGCAGCCCGTCCTGGATGTCCTTCTTCAGCTGGGGGATCTGGCGGCTCAGGTCGTAGAGCACGGCTGTGAGGGCGGGGCTGAGAGGGAGGGCATGTCACCCATGGGCTGCATACATGACATTCCGTCTGTTCTTGGGAGGAAACAATCCTCCTTGTCCAGCAAGGGGGTCGGGCCCTTCACTGCTTGGTCTTTAGAGTAGACAGGACACTACAGAATAAACCATCTGAACTCCCTCAGCCTGCTCACAGATTTCAAAACAATGCGTTTCTGGTTTTTGCCATGAGAGAACTTGCTGAATATAATGCTATCAATGAAGAAGACCAAGTCTCAATAAACAACCTGAGAGTCAGATAGAGAGCACTGTCCTTATTTCATAGATCAGGAGTGGGGAATGTCCGGCTTGCGGGCCACATAAGGCATGGAAAATCATCTGGGCTTGCCCTGCCAAGGCATGGGGGGTGATTTAATTAAATATTTGACCCAATATAGCAGGCTAATTTTTAAGTTGATAATTTTGCACGGCCCACGAATGATGCTATAAACTATCCAAATGGCCCCTGGGAGAAAAAGGTTCCCCACTCCTGTTATAGATGAGGAGAACTAGTGTAGCGATCTTAAGCAATTTTCCCAATAAACATATAAACGATAGCTGCCAACATTAACTGGGCTCTTCTTATATGCAAGGCGCTGTGCACAGAGTGCCTGTCTCATGAACTCTTTCACTTAATCCCACAACCCTAGACAGCAGGAAATGCTATTATCCCCACACTTCAGGTGAGAAAATCGAGGCTCAGAGAAGTAAAGTAACTTAGGATCACATAGCTAGCTAGCGTTGAAACTAGGATTTGAAACTAGCCCACGTGGTTAGTGAGAACTATCCTACCTATCCAATTTAACCTCGCTCTTTCAACACAGCCACACTACCGTGGCTCATGCCTCGCCCTGCCAGAGAGGGGAAGCTGAGACGTCCACACCCACCTCAGTCCCACCGCCAGCATGGGCTCCAGCAGCTCCTTGATGTCCTGCTGGATGCCCGGCCCCATGGCCCGGGCCAGCATGCTGATGCAGGTGAACACCGTGGCATCCACCTGCATCGCCTTCTGCCTCCTGCAGGGAACAGGGAGGGGCTGGTTTAGACACAAAGCATCCTGTGAGGCCCCCTCAGACTGCCTTGGGCCAAGGAGGGCCAGTCACCCCGGTGGGGTCACCACGTGTGCAGGTTGTCTGCTGCACAACTGTAGTCGCTGCGGGTCTGTCCACAGCATTAAAACAACTATCCAGCAGATGGCAGTCAAGTGTCTTGAGGAAGGGGCCCCTTTCCCCAATGCACACAAATGGCACCACATGGTTTAGTGTGGTGCTGGCCATGTACCTATTTAGGAAGCACACTGAACAATGTGTACATTAGGAATCATAAGTGCAGGGCACAGCCATTATATGGAAAGAAATTCTTCTCCCTAGCATGACAGTACTGGGCTTTAGGTTGGGTAAGGCTTGTTAATTGATGGGAACAATCCTTGCTACAGGAAAGCATAGACACAATTCTAATTAACACTGCCCCCCCCCCCCCCCCCCCCCAGAGTGAGAGAATCACCCTGGCCTATCCATCCTGATGGTGCTGATGGTTGTTTTCATGCTTGATTCATTGGAAAGTTTCAAGAGGTGGGATAACTCATAAGTTTCAGTCTAGGAGTCTCCCTTTAAAAGTCTTTTATCAAATTAAGACCTTTGAAAGTCAGAGAAAAGAGCAAAACCAGGTGATTCCTGGTAAGTAATAATACTGAAAACAGCACTGGCACCTGACATCCTCACAGGGTACTCAACCAACCCAAAGTATCTGCATCAACGCCATTTCAGTGGGAAAAGGTTGGAGCTCAACCGAGGAAGGGCTGTTCTTTATAAGATTTTTCTATGACACGGAAGTTGAGGAGGCAGAGAACGGGCTTAAGCTCCATGGAGATGGATGGTGCATCCTTCCTCTCCCACCGACGGTGGCAGGGGAAAGCAAAACAGAGATGCTTACTTATGGGCAAAGTCCTTGGGGGGCAGGGCTGCTCGGATGATGTCCAGCACACGAGGTAAGTAGACCTTGAACTCGGACCTCACTGCCACGGAAAGGAGCCCCAGGGCCTGGAATGCTGCCGTCCGTTCCTTCTCCTTCTTGACACAGCTTAGGACGTGGTTCATGGTATCCTGGAGGTACTGGGTGTCTGAGCACGGAAAGACAAAGTGTATGGCTCCAGGTCAGGGCTGGTCTCTATGTCAGAGGCCAGAGTTCCCATAAGTCACTTAGATTTAAGAATAAATTAAAAATGCCTGTTAGAAAGATGGTAAGAAGAACTTAGAGGATGTACTAAATAACCGAAGATTTATGCTTGACGATCACTATTCAAATACACTTTTTGGAAATACTAAAAATATAAAAATTTTAATAAAAAACCCCCCCACAAAACTTATAGGGTCTCCAAAAACAGTATCACATAATTGTTCCGTTAGTGTCGTATTTTGAGGAAAAGATTACATCCTCCTGTTTAAGGGATGTATGTTACATCTTGTTTAAAAACAGAGAGGATCACCTAAACTATTTTATATTATATTGAAAGTTTAAAGTAATATTAAATACTGTTTGCAATGAACAGACCATTCCATTTAGCTTAGGCCGAGCAATCATGGCCATTACCTAGAGAGTCCTGTTACAGTTACATTTAATAGAACAAGACTGAGTCTGTAATTTGGAAAGCCACGTGTGTGTTTTCATTAAGTTTACATAAGCCAATGTGCATGGGTAGGTGATTCTTGGGCAATTTAAGCTAAAGTGTTATTACTCCTGTGAAAGCTGGAATTTCTCGATTCTTGCCTCTTCTTGTATTTCTTCTCTTCCATTTTATTGGCCCCAAGTCTGTGCACCAGAAGCACATAACAGCAGAGAGGGAAGGACCACACACCCATTAGGAGGTTGGGGGCGCCGAGGGCTCCTGAGCCACAGTTAGGAGACAGTGCATTAGACTCCCAAACAGCACATCCCTATGTTTATGCTAACAAGACAGTCTTCCCCACAGCTCCCGTGAGCAAACGACATTAAAGCATGCTGGGGCTTGAAAACAGTCCGAAGACCACGGTGAAACGACCTTACAACCAGAGTATATCAACAAGGGAAACTAGGCTTTTGCAAAGGGGAACAGCATTTCAGCAGGAAACAGACTTAACTCAAGAGAATTTCCTTTTCTAGATGTAGCACCCTGAGAGATTAGGAATCTGACTTTGTTAGAAATTCCAACCCAGTCTGAGGGTCTTTTTGATGTTCGGAAAGCTGACATCATCAGGAAAAGTCAAGCAATGACTTCTAAACTACAAACTTTAAGCGAGCGGCACTTTCCTGATGAGACATGTACTTTGGAGGCTGCCCAGGCTGAATTTCAATGGCATATTTTAGTATATCATTTAATAAAACAACAAAAACCCACTTCAAAAGAATAACCCAGGGCCCTCTGAGCCTTTGTGCTCTGCAGCCGGCAGCCGTGGGAGCCTGCTAGGAACTGCTTCCGCACCAGGCCAGCCCTTCATCAAATTTGGCCTAGTTCTTCGGGCTTTCTTTGAACCACACTTGCAGCCCCAGACCGCTTACAGCTCTGCTGAACAGGGGCGCGTCTGGTCATTAAAGAAGAAAAAAGCTGCTGGGTATCAAGTGGGAAGAATGGAAAGCTGAAAAAATAGGGGTGATTTTCAGAACGTCATCTCTCTCTGGCTCGGCGGTTTTATGTGGCTAATTGTCTTGTCCTTACGCCACGCAGCAGTTCTGTTCTCGCACAAAGCACGTTCAACAGCTCACCAGCTCTGTTTCTCCTGCTTGCCTCTGGGCGGGTGGCGTGAAATGAGTCTGTGCTAGGGGGTGGCATCTGCCAAGGGTCAGGCCGGCCTTCCCGGCTCTGTCTTGGTCCTGCAGGCCTCAGTGTGCCCACAGTGGAGCACAGGACATGTCCGAGGGGCCTCCACGCTCGGCACACACGGAGGTGAGACAGGGACATGAACGTGAGCAGAACTGTGATCGCCACCTTCACCTAATTTCTAAAATGGGTCTGAAGTACCTAGAGGGCAGCCACAGTCCCCGTTTCTTTCTTTCTTTTTTTTAAATTAATATATTTTATTGATATTTTACAGAGAGGAAGGGAGAGAGATAGAGAGCTAGAAACGTCGATGAGAGAGAAACATCGTCCAGCCGCCTCTTGCACACCCCCTACCGGGGATGTGCCCGCAACCAACGTACATGCCCCTGACCGGAATCGAACCCTTCAGTCCGCAGACCGACACTCTACCACTGAGCCAAACCGGTTTTGGCCACAGTCCCCGTTTCTCAGGGCTTACTCCGGGCTAGGCGCTAACGCGGTGGGAATGGCGTCTTCCACAGACATCCTCACCTGTGAAGGCAGAAGGTCGGAAGGCGGCCAAGCGGGGCAGCAAATTAAGGATTGTCATTTGAATCAGCGAGTTCTTGCTATTCCTGCATTTCAGCACCCACTGGCACACCTGAGGGAGGAAGGGCACAGGGTTGGCGAAGGAAAGGGAGGTGTGGAGCTGGGAAGGAAGGGGCGGGCCCCGTCACCCACCTGATCAAACTTCTCCTCCATCAAGTCTCTGCAACACCGGCTCTCCACCAGGGTGGACTTGGCTGGGCTGGGGGAAGCCCCGAATCCCATGAGGCTCTGGTGAGGGCTGTACCCCAGCAGTCCCACCAAGGCGTTGGACGGCTGGGGCTGGACAGCCTGGAAACTGGTGAAGGGGGTGATGTGGCGAGGTTTCGTTCCGAAGCCCATGAGATCTTTGCAGTACTTGTCATGTACCAGCTGCTGCTGCGTTATTTCTTCCATTTCTTCTCTCAGGCGCTGCATGTGGGGGGTGGAAACACCATTTTTCTTACAAGTAGCATTTGCCCAGGCACTGTGAGCTGACGGAGCGGCACATCTGCCTCCCCTGAAAGAATCCAGCTCCAAAGTGGATGGTGGCCACTCTTCAACTTTAGGATGATGGCTTCCCCAGGCCCTTACAGGAGGCCACATGCTGGGGTAACAAATTAGAACAAAATTTTGTTCTAATGTAGGTAAAAGAGCACCACCTACTGAACAATAAAGAGGCAGTAGGGTGCGACTGCCAAGGACTCGCCCCGGCCCGACCCAGGTTGGTTTAGGAAAGCTGGTTTGCAAATTGCTTTGCCCTCAGACCCAAGATCACAGCAAGGGAGCCTCTTGCTAGGGTGAGGGCAGCCCCACCCAGCACCGTTAAGGCCAGGCTGCTCTCTTGCTTCCGGCCGGAAACCCGGGTAGAAACAACTTAGACAAATCATTTTCTAAGAACCCTAGGGATCCCATAGGGGTTGTGCCATACGCTGGCTGGCACAGAACGCACATCTATTCCCTACCCAAAGGGCTGCTTAGCAATCCATCCTCAACAGTCCAACATGGGGACATAAAACAAATTTCTAAACTTCCAAACTTTTCTCAACACAGATTCCACCCTTTCTCCCCTCTGCCAATCCTGTCTGCTATTCTTGTCAAAGGCTCCAATGACTCTCACGCTGCTAAATCTGACAGCCAACTCTCAGCCCTCTGCTATGTGACTATCTGCAGCGTTTGATGCAGCTTACTATTCCTCCCTCCTGAAAGTCTTTCTTCACTTGGCTTCTGGGACCCAGAGCTTTCCCGCCGTGGTTGCTCCTCATTTCTCGACCTCGGGTTCTCAGACGCTCTCTCTTCTCCAATGCTAGTTGAAGCTACCATCCTGAGATGTCCTTCCACCCTGGAGCCAGTCTAACCTGCCCCCCCCCCCCATCTCCATCTTCCCCCTCAGTAAGTGGCAACTCCAGTTTCCCAAACACCTGGACTCTTCCCTCTCCCATCGACCTCCAAATCCCACATTCAGACCCAGGCGCCCCGGGTACCCCTATGGCTGCCGCTGTGGTCCAGGCCACAAAGTCCCCTGCTAAGACTGCTGCAGTTCCGGCTGAACTAGACTCCTGGCTTCGACCCCTGCCCCTTCGATAAGCCATTTCAACAGTGGCCAGAGCGATCCTTTTGAAACATGACTCAAATGCCATTCCACTGCTTAAAACCACTAACTGCTTCCCACTTCACAGAGTCTACAGGGTGGCTCCTGAGACCTTATGTGATGTGCCCCCACCCTGCCCCAGGCATTCCTCTGACCCCTTCTCTTCCCACCTCCTTCCTCCCACCCGGCTCGGCCGCCACGGTGATCCTGATGCTTTAAACAGAGCGGCGCACTCCTGTCCTTTGTGCCCGGACTGCTCTTCCCCAGGTACTCGTGTGGCTTTTTCCTCACCTCTGCCATGACTGTGCTCAATCACCACCACATTTTAAAAGGTAATCCTTAATCCTCGCTAGCATCCCTCCTCCCTTTTCCTGCCCTACTTTTCTCCACAGCATTCACTGCTATCAGGTACACTGTACAGATTTTCTTATTCGTGCGTTGTCTGTCTACCCCTGCTAGAATGCAATGTTTTATTCATGCTGCATTATTCTAGCTCTTAATATACATGTAGCTTGCCCACAGTATAGGAAATTATAGTACCTTACATTTGGATAGTTCTTGGTAATTTATAAAGTACCACAATAAGAGCATTACATTTAAATATGAGTTAGGAGACATTGTCCTGTTTTATTGGGAGGAAACAAAGATCCCAGAAGAGCTGAAACTGGTTTGGCTCAGTGGACAGAGCATCAGTCTATGGACTGAAAGGTCCCGGGTTCGATTCCGGTCAAGGGCATGTACCTTGGTTGTGGGCACATCCCCAGTAGGGGGTGTCCAAGAGGCAACTGATCGATGATTCTCTCTCATCAATGTTTCTAACTCTCTATCGCTCTCCCTTCCTCTCTGTATAAAATCAATAAATATAAAATAAAATAAAATAAAAAATCCCAGAGCTGTCTGGGCGACCGTGGAAGCACCACGTTATACATGGCTGGGCCAATCTCTAAGGAATTCCCACTATGCATCGAGAAACCTCCCAGGAACTCAATGAAGTGAGTAAAACCCCTGTCAAAGTAAAAAAAAAAAAAGAAGCTAAAGGAGGTAATTTGTTTACTGCCTGTTTCCCCTACAAAACGTCGGCTCCGTGAGGACAGGACCTTGCTGTCTCGCTCAGGGCGTCAGAGGAGAAGCATGGCCCCCTGACATGGCTTCTCACCTCCCCCTCCATGCTGCTGATTCGGACTAGCTCGTTGAGGATCAGCAAAGCTCCGTGGATCCGATCATCCCGATTCATGCCCTTCTCCTTGGCCAACGTTTCGTCAAACCCTTTCTCTGCTTCTTCAAACGTGTGCTATGTGGAGAGAGAGAATGCCTTAGTTACCCGATGTCCAAAACTAGAGAGAACACAGGCAAACCCCATCTATATGGTTATATCAGAGGTGCTAGCGTGCCTGCTCAGTGCCTTCTACCAGTATCAACAATACTAACTCACCACACTCTAGCCTTTAAGTCAGCTTCAACTCTCCCAATACCACGAGGCAGCTACCATTACGGCCCTATTTTAATAAATAAAAAATAGAGGCTCAAAGAAATTACGTGACTTGTCCCGGGTCACATAGCAAAGCCAAAACTAGAACCCAAGTCTCCAATCCCATGTTCAGGGTTCTTTTTGTTGGTCAAGGCTCCTTAGTAAACCCTCTTGTCAAGAGCAATCCGCACAGGGCTCAGGATTCTAGAGAGAGAACTGGCACTTTCTAGATTAGTATCAACTGTATCTCATCGATTCTGAGACACCCATTTTTCCCTGTTTTAAGATATCTGAAAAGAGATATCTTAGCATTGTTGACAAGAAGGAACTGAGTCACAGTTTAATTGGCATCATATTTTCAGTCTTAGTGGTACATGAAATAATGATATGCTACCCATGAATCTTTGCTTCACTGAAATAAAATAACTGTTGGTTTATACTGAGCATGAAAAAATCATGGGACCAAGACAAACGTGACACTTGCTGCGTGCAAGGGGCCTGCTGCTGCCCAAGGCCCAGCGATGCTCTATGAGCAGAGCTTGGCCAGCGGCTGGAGCGGACCGTCTCCTCACCCGGTACCACTGAGGCTTCTGCATCTCCTTCGGCTCGCGCTGCGTGGTGAGAATGAGACAGGCACGCAGGGCGGCCACGGCTCCCTCACGGATGGCCTGCTTGGGGTCCCACACGGCCACAAAAATGTTGTCGAAGAAGGGCTGCACTTGCTGGAAGAAGAAGGTGGGGACGCTGACGGCCAGCTCGCGGAGAACCAGAACCTAGGAGAAACAGGCACACTCAGAACTCTCATCCACATCACGGAACTCTTTTTTTTTTTAAAGTTTTTCCAGAGAGGGAGGGGGAGAGGGAGATGGAAACATCAATGACAATCATTGATCAGCTGCCTCCTGCACATCGCCTACTAGGGATTGAGCCAAAAACCCGTGCATGTGCCCTGACCGGGAATGGAACCATGACCTCCTGGTTCATTAGTCAATGCTCAACCACTGAGCCACACCAGCTAAGCCGTATCACACAGTTTCGTTCTCTGGGGAATATAGCTTCTGGCTTCCTAGGACCTATATGCATTAGAAAAAGAGCAGACTTGGAAATTCTGGGGCTCCAGGGAGGGAAGTAAAGGAACACTGCTCAAGCATCCATGTCCTCGAGTGTTTACACATGATGCTGGTCATGTTAGAACACAAGCTCTGGACAGGCAGGCGTGTTTTGTTTTGTATCCTGCTCTACTGACAGCCTGGACCCATACCCAGAATACAGCAAGTATTCAATCAACATTTATTAAATGAAAGAAAAACCTTGTTTAATAGCTAATCTTGCTATTATTTTCACTTGGCAGTGAAAGAAAGTAAGGATCAGAGATTGCCCCAAGTTAGAGTTAGAAAACGGCAAGGCCAAGACTTGAAGCGGGGTCCAAATGTGCCCCCCCCCCACACACACACACCATCCTCCCTCCTGTGGTGCTGCCTCCTCACGAGGGAGCTGACTGATACCCGTGACCCCCACACATTCATGTCCAAATTCTCCCTCTTGAAGACAGACTCTCTCCTATCTCACAGCCTGGTGTCTAGCCCAACAAACCAGCCTCAGGGACAAGCTTCGAAAACCAAGGAAGATGTACCCCCAAAGAAGAGGACAAACTACCACTCCCCCAAATGCAGAACAGCCAGTGGGAAAAGAGGAAAGTTTACGCTAAGCACAAACCGATGAGCAAATGCTACAAAATTAACCGGAAAGGCTGACCAACTCTCCCACTGGGGGAGGGAAGGTATCTACTACCCGGCTCCTCTCTAATCCCAGCTCTCCCATATTCCCCGGTATATGCGGAGACCTTGGCAAAGACACGGAAAGGATCATGCATATAGTACAGTTGTCTGGGGCTTCATAGCCTTTTGACTGTGGCTTCTCCTGCTAAGGCTCTTGCCATTTTGATTCTAGAAAATCAGAGCTGAGGATAAACACTGCATGTAGGGCTGTCTCTCAAGCAATGAAAAACCACGTTTAAGTTTCCTCTTCAGGTGCACAGCTCAGGGCGAAGGCAGAAAGGGATTCAGGACAGAACCTAGGGCCACCAAGAAGCAGTGTCTGTGCCTGGAGCACCCCCTCATTCTCTGCCCCTCGGACATTGTGTGAGGGGTCCCGCACGGTGCCATCGCTCTGGGCAGGCACTCACAGCTGCGTGTCTCCGGCCCTCGTTGCGGTCAGCGCCCAGCCACTCCAGGGCTCGCTTCACCTCAAACTCCACATACTCAGCCGTGAAAGTGTCCCCTGCCATGGCGAGGCGACCGATGGCCTTGGATGCCATTTCCATGACAACTGGGTCGTTCGAGGGGAGGAGGTTCCGAAGATAATTAGCAAATCGCCCGATGCGGGTGGCATTGCCGCCTTCCACTCCTATGAGGCTGGCTGCAAAAGAGAAAGGCAAGAGGTGAGGATGGACACACGCTGCCAGGAGAGTGCGCTGCCCTGAGGGGAAAGCCGGCATGGCATGCGCCCTTCCTTCCGTTCTGAGGACACACTGCAATCTCCAGATGGTAAACAAGGCAGACAATTTTCATTTTAACCAACAGGTGTGATATTTGTACAAGGATATTTGCATAAAGCAACATGCTTTCATTCCAGTATATATCATTTGTTTTCTCAAGAAGAAAAGGAAAAGAAACTGGGGCTGAATAATAAACCGCAGGCTGATGACCACCTCTGGGAGTTGGAAATTACTTGCCTTTTGTTCACTGTTCAAAATCAACTTCTGTATTCATGAGCCCTATGGCAGATATACCCTCAGAGAGATCAGAACCTGCAAACAGCCACGTGGGGTGGTGGAGAGAAAGCTGGCTTCTGGTCTCAGCTCTGGCACACCGTCTGGCCCAGAAAAGTTACTTAACGGTTCTGAGACTCCGTATCTGAAAATCCTGCTTTGCCTACAGGTCAGGAATGTCGCTAGAATTAATACCTAAATAAGAACACGGAAGGCCACCGAGCTCCTTAAAATTCATAAACAAATATGAACTAAGCATATTAAATATAACTATTAAGCAGCAGATTCAGGGTGCAGTGGACACAAAGGTGAACAGTCCGATACTGTCACCTGAGACTCTGTCCTTACCTATGGCCAAGATGCCACCTTTCCTCTCATTGGCATCTGAGCTGGAAACCAGTTCAAAAATGTGATGGTTCAGCTGATCATAGAAGCGAGTGGATTCCTCTTGACTCATCTGCAAAGAAAGATGCACTCAGAACAATGTCTAATGTCTCCCTGATGGTGGTGACGGTGTTGCTGACGTGGTTTCCAAAAACTGGGAGCGGAGAGGTATCAGCAGGGACGGTTTCAACTGAACACGACAAAGGAACTGCCCATTTCTATTTTGCAACTGAACTTGCAATTCTTCTATTTATTTAACAAGTACTACTGAGTACGCTCCGAGGGTCCTGCCCTTGGTTCTACCTAGCACCAGAGGTGTAAGAACGAACAAGACAATATTCCTGATCTCCAGTTTGGTCTCTATTTTAAAACCTCAAGCTCTTCACACCCACCCCACCCAATGTTATCAGGCAAAAAGACTCAAAGGTCTGGAATGCAGTGTGAAAAATAAAAAAATAAAATAAAAACAGCTGACTCTAAGCTGGTTCCTAAAGTGTCCCAACACAGAGGCTACAGAAATGTGTAACCTAAAATATGCAAAGGAACCCGCATATTTTAGGGACGTGAGGAACTGGGTGCCTTTCTGGAGCAGAACCTTACTTAGCTGTCAAATGAAACCTAAACCAGGGATGGTGAACTTAGCCCAACATCCATAAGGAATGGCCCCAAGTCCCAGAGCCCGACCTCTCTCAGCTCCATGGTGACATAGTGCTGGAGCTCCTTGGCGGCCTTCGCCCTGGTCTCCTCGCTCCGGCTCTTCAGGCCGCTGGCGAACTGCTGCAGGATGCTCACGTTGCTAGAGGCCACGGCGGCCGCGGTGGCGGCGGCGGCGGGTCCGGTTCCAAGCATCTTGCCCTGAGGTTCTGTGGGGAAAAGCTTCCTTTAATATTCCGGATAGCAAGCTACGGCGATAAATGTATTTATGGCCCCGTTCCTCAACACAGATCTCCGCTCTCACAGATCTCACGTCAGGTAGGTAGGGAGACCTCGCTGAGGAGTGTGGAGAACGCCTCTATTTATTCAAGACTGACTCATGTTTAGAAGAGGCAGCATGGTAAGAGGGTCAAATTGTGGGCTGTGGAGCCAGACTACCTGAGTTTGAATCCAACCCCAAATTACATACCTTGAGAAAATACTTAAAATGTCTATTTCCTCAACTGCAACTGGGCAATACTAGTACCTAACTCATAGGGCTGATGTGAGGATTAAGTAAGTTAATACATGTTAAAAAGTGCTGGGCACACTGAGAGTTCTTAAAATTGTTAGCTATTGCCAAAACTGGTTTGGCTCAGTGAATAGAGCGTCGGTCTGCGGACTGAAGGGTCCCGGGTTCGATTCCGGTCGGGGGCATGTACACTGGTTGCAGGCACATCCCCAGTGGGGGATGTGCAAGAGGCAGCTGGTCTATGTTTCTCTCTCATCGACGTTTCTAACTCTCTTTCCTTCTCAATTCCTGTGTAAAATCAATAAAATATATATTTTAAAAAATTGTTAGCTATTATTATCATTATTACTACTAGGTTCATGGCATAGTCCCAAGTACTAAATGTGAGGAGGTAAGAGAGAATAAATCATACCTACAACTACCTCTTTCCTCAAAGAGCTCAATTTATTTATTTATTTAATATATTTTTTATTGAGTTTTTACAGAGAGGAAGAGAGAGGGACAGAGAGTTAGAAAAATCAATGAGAGAGAATCATCGATCAGCTGCCTCTTACACACACCCTACTGGGGATGTGCCCGCAACCAAGGTACATGCCCTTGACAGGAATCTAACCTGGGACCTCTCAGTCCAATGCTCTATCCACTGAGCCAAACCGGTTTCGGCCAAAGAGCTCAATTTAAAGAGAGTAATTATTCTAAGGCAATATGTCCAGCAGAAATAAAATACAAACCACAAATGTAATTTTAAATTTCCTAGTCGCCATGTAAAAAAAAGTAAAAAGAAATAGGTAAAATTACCTTTATTTAATACAATATATCCAACATATCACTTCAATGTTATTAATATGAAAAATGGATATATTGCCATTCTTTTTTTTTGTACCGAATTTCTAAAATCTAGCATGCATCTTACACCTACAACTATCTCAGCTTGGATTAGTCACATTTCAAGCCCTCTAAGCCACATGTGGCTGGTGGCGCTGCATCGGACAGTGCAGTTCTATAGAATACTAACACTCGAAATGACCCCGAGATAATTCATTCATTCCTGAGTTAGGTGCTGTCTCTTTTCTCAATGAGCTTACAACCTAGGGGTAAATACAAATAATCAGGCAACCGCAATAAAGTGGCCATAACAGGGCTCAGCCAACATATATTATATGTGTCTATATATCTTCATATAAATTACATGTTATATATCTACATATATATCATATGCAGTATAAATATCATACATATTATACATATCCTGAGTGGCCAGACTATTATGATCTCTGAATGCATAATAATCGGGCCACTTGGTGTATATCCTATATAATAAAAGGCTAATATGCAAACTGCTCCTTGACCAGGTGTTTGACCAGAAGGCAGGCCGGCCAACTGCCCATGTCCCCTCCCCCTGGCCAGGCTGGCTGGACCCCCCACCCATGCATGAACTCATACCCTGGGCCTCATTAAAGAGGTTTAGTGTACACAGACACACACACACTAAGTGGCCAGATTTTACATAAACACATATCTCCTAGGTATGTCCAGATTATATTAGAAAAATCAACTTTTCAGAATTCCTATTTCGAAATAACTTGTGATGCCGAGAAAAAAAACCCCAAAATAAACACGGAGCAATTGGTTTTGAAAGCTTTCAAATACTCCAGTGCCAAGAAAATGCCTGCTCTTAAAAGAAGTGTCATCCTTCGGGCGAGAGGAAACCCCGAAGACCACTCCAGAGCGTGTGTCCGCGTCTGCGAGAGGCCAGCGGGGCAGCTCCATCCCCGGGCGGGCACCAGCCTGTCCTCACCAGTCCAAGGCCCGCGGGCCCTCTGCTCCGCGCCCATTTCAATGAAAACACCGGCAGTCAGACACCCGAGGGATCCCGGCGAAGGCTCCCGGGGAGAAGTGGAAGTTGGGTGGCCGAAACTAGGGATGGGCGTGGGGGAGGCAGCGAGGATGGACCCTGAGGATGGGACCGAGCTCAGGCTTGGGGCCTGGGTCCTCCAGAAGGCTCCAGGTCCGAGGGCAAGGGGCCGACCCCGACGTCGGTCCCCTCCCTCGGAAGACACTTTGCAGGGGGTGCCCGATCCGCCCGGGGACGCACAGGCGCCCGGCAGAACCCGGGCTGCTGGGCCGGCCTTGGCGGCGCCCCAGGCGCCCGGCGGACTCCCAGGTCCGGGGGTCTCCGGGCCCCGGGAGGCGGTGGGCGCTGCTCACGGGGTGGAGGCCAAGGGCTCCGGCGGTGCCCAACTCCGGGTGCCGTCTCTCCGGGCACCCCACGTCCCGGCGGGCGGCTTCTCCGTCCCCCCACCCCGGACCGGGCTGGCTGTGGGTTTGGACATTCCGCCGCCCGGGAGGGGCCCGTGCCGGGCTCCGGACTCACCGTGCGGCGTCGGCCGAGGCCTCAGCTGCCGCCAACAGCACCGGTACCGCCGCCGCCTCAGGCCCCTGGCCCCACCACCCGCCTTCCCCGCTGTCCTCTAAGCCGCGGGAGGGAGGGCCGGTGCCCAGCCCCGACGACCAATCGACGGGCGTAAGACGACGATGGACGGGAACACTGGCCAATAGGAACGAAGGAGAAGTGAAGCTCCGGGACCCGGCTTCTCTAGGGGGCGGGGATTGTTCAAATAGACAAACCACGCGGCCAGTGGCGGACGAAAGGAGGCTCGGGTCTGCTCGGGAGAACCAATCGGTGGTGAGTTGACTTCAGTCACTTCCATGCACACATCCGGTCCATCGCTACCATAGTTCCCCCGGCACTGGGGGTGCGGCCCTGTCTAAGTCCGCTGTCTGGGTACCTGGGCTGGAAGGAGGCGCAGGTTCGCGACCCCGCCCGGCTTCATTAGGAGAGTGGGAGCCACGACTGGAGGAAAAGACGTAAAATTTTCGGGTTTATGGGACCGTGATTTCTTTTTTGTTAAATGTAACATGTATTTGAAAAGTTTTTTACTTACATTTACTACTTTTCCAAAATTATCTATCCCAAGATCATTCGCGAGAAACCATAGCCAAATTTGAACTAAATGAGCTTCTCCTAAATCAATAATGTCAAAGCAACATAATTTAAAAAACAACTTTTCAGAAAACAATAGCAAAAATAGAGTTTGACTACATCGTAGTTTAAAAAACAACAACACACGGTCTATTAGAATAAATATTAAATATTTCTAAATAATTCACAATAGGAGCCTGATTAAATGAAACATAACACATTTTTATTACAAATGTTGCCATTAATAACGGTAATGTAGATGAATATTTGTTAAGAAGAAAGAGTTCACAATTTATTAAAAAATATAAATTACCAATATAAGTATAATATTACCATATCTAGTAAAAACATTTACGTATTTCTTTTAAAAATATATAGTTTATTGATTTTTTACAGAGAGAAAGGGAGAGGGATAGAGAGCTAGAAACATCGATGAGAGAGAAATATTGATCAGTTGCCTCCTGCATGCCCCCTACTGGGGATATGCCTGAAACCAAGAAACCAATGTACATGCTCTTGACCGGAATCAAACCTGGGACCCTTCAGTCCACAGACCAGTGCTCTATCCACTGAACCAAACCGGTTTCAGCTTATGTATTTCTTATGTGTCTATGTTACCATGAGGAACATGTACAACTAAGATGTAATGAAATTTGGGGAAGTCATACTATTTTCTTTATATATTGCCATCAATTACTTTTGTAATAAAAATATATGTTTTTTGAGGACGTGGAAGTTTCCTGAAGTGTTAACCTGCCAAATTAAAGAGGTTTTGGTAATATTCTGTGGTCAAGAAAATACTCTGTTAGATTGAAAAATAAATAAATGATGAGTTCTGCTTTAAGCTTAGGATCTCTTCATTACATTGATTTTTCTGTGAAATAATTGTTCCTCTTAATTTCACATTCCTCACTTGCGTTCAACATGTCCATATTTAATCATTAAACATTTTGTATATGTAATATAGACACTGTTCAAATCTCAAAATAAATAAAATTGTATTTATCATCAAGTCTTGCTTCACCCCTGTCCCTTCACTTATTTTCTTAGTTTTTCTATATCCCTAGAATTTCTTTATGTAAATGTAAGCAAATATAAAAATGTATTTTAATTTTTCATTTTGTTACAGTATATCACTGTTCTGTACTTTTTTTTTAAAAAAAAGTAGTATATCTCAGAAATCTGTCTTTGTATATAGAAAGCTTCCTTGTTCTTTAGTTGTTATAGCTGCATAGTATTCCATCACATTTATGCACCATCATTTATTTTTCTAGTCCTCTGTTGATGGACCTTTGTGTTGTTTACAAATACTTGTTATTACTAATGGTGCTACAGTAAATTCATATATGTTTAATTTTATTCCCCGGCATTAGATCAAAAAAGATACCCAGAAATGGGATTAGAGAGGGTCAACATATGTGTAGTTTGATAGGTATTATCAAATTTAACCCTATGAAGGAGGTACCAATTTTCATTTCCATCAGCAATATGAGATTTTTGCCAGCCTAAGACATGATAAGGCTGTTTTCTAATTAACAATCAAGATAGTTTTATAGTAACAGTAACCAGTGCATTTGTAGGCCTCTTTTCCCAATTTACAAAGAGCTTTTTTATCCATTATGTTAAAAGAATAACTAATCTTTATTGAGCATTTACAAAGTATCAGGCGTTTTGGTGGCCTTTATGTTTTTAAAAAATTGGTTTTTAGAAAGAGAGGAAGGGGTAGGGATAGAAAGAAACATCGATGTGAGAGAAACAGCATCAGTCTGCTGCCTTCTGCATGCCCCCTACTGCGAATCCAGTCTGCAACCCGGGCATGTGCCCTGACTAGGAATCAATCCGATTGCCTCTTCGTTTCTGGGTCCACGCTCAACCACGGAGCCACAAGGACCAGGCTGGTGGACATTACAGAACAGAGGCTAGATTGAAGCAGGGTAGAGTCAACTAACTGAAACATAGCTCTAGCACTTACTATATGAGCAAGTACTTAATGTCTATATACATCTCCCTTTACTTAAAGAACTGGAAAGATTATTATAATTGATATGATATATAAATTGATTATATAATAATCAATTATTATAATTGATAACCAAGGATTGGATGGTTGTTGGCACTGATTCAGTCAACAGGAATCCCCAATTAGGCATGTGGTCAAGAAGGAGCTTTTATTCAGTGCGAACATCTGGAGTTTCAGCTGCGGGCAGGAGACAGTCTTCGGTGGAAAGTGTGCTTCCACAGCCAGAGGGGAGCTAACTTACATAGACAGAAGTCCCTGCCCCTGGTCCCTGATTGGTCTGTCCTCATGCAAATGAAGACTCCAAATCCTCAAAGTTTGATTCTGCCAAAAGACACTCTCCTGATTGGTCAGTTCTGATTCATCAGTGAAGATGTTGATGTGGGATTTGGCTGCACAGCTAGGATTGGCTCAAGTGACAGGAGTGTAATGCAGGCAGGCAGTTCAGTGCTGGAGGCAGCTAGCCTCATGCAGGCTTCTCCCCAAATGCAGCTTGCCTAAGACGCCCCAGTTGCCCAATAGGAAGTGAGTTTTTTTGCTCTAGTGATTATTAGAGTTAATAATTTCTTAGACATCATTTACCATTGCAGAGCTTCAAGTTTCTCATTTGAAAAAACGGGGATAATTATACTTTTCTTAAAAAAAAAAATACGTTTTATTGATTTTTTTTTCCAGAAAGGAATAGAGTTAGGAACATCAACCAGCTGCCTCCTGCACATCTCCTAGTGGGGATTTGCAGGCACATCCCCTGAATGGAATCGAACCTGGGACCCCTGAGTCCACAGGCCAACGCTCTATCCATAGAGCAAACCGGTTAGGGCTAATTATAATTTCCTTATCTCCTCAATATGCTCCCTGATTTTAGTTGGTTTTCTTAATTTCTCCGTGCAATAGTGCGCATACAGCATGAAGACAATGAATGCGTCCTATTTTGGTGCATGAAAGTTCTTGATAAGTAGAAAAGCCGCTAGCATTTGAGGTGGATCACATGATGCTAGGAGAGGTCGCCTCCAGCGAGTCCAGGAGCAGCTGAGGGCGCAGACCTGGGAGAGGAGTCTACCCCACCTGCCCCGCCCCGTCCCGCCCGCCCCGTCCCGCCCCGTCCCGCCCCGCCCGCCCTGTCCCGCCCGCCCCGCCCCGGCCCCTCGGGGCCCGGCCCGCCCGCGCCCGGGCCCCTGTTTCCGGCCGGCCTCCAGAGGCGGGCGCACAAGATGGCGGTCCCGGTAGCTCCGGGGAGGTGGTCGCCTCTCGGCTTGGGGCTCTAGCGCCGAGCCGGTCCGGAGGCAGGTTTCACGTAGGTGACTGGAAGGCCGAGCGGTGCTCCTGGGGCGCCAGGCCCGCCGGCTACTGCCCCGGGGCCCCGCTGCCTCCCAGCCCTGCCCCGGGGCGGGCCCGAGGGAAGGTCAGGCTGGTCGCCCCTCCCCTCCCCTCCCCGTCCCGCCGCCGCCGCGGTTCCGCGGGTGGCTCACTGTCCGCGGTGACTGCAGCCACGTGCACCTCCATGGCGGCCCCGCAGGTCCCCGGGGAGAAGATCAGCATCCAGGCGGGAGAGACGGCCCAGGCCGGGGACCGGGACCCGCCGGGGGACGACTGCCCCGAGTGGGACCGGCCGGCCCCGCGCTCCTGGAGGCAGAAGTGCGCCTCGTACGTGCTGGCCCTGCGCCCCTGGAGCTTCAGCGCCTCGCTCAGCCCCGTGGCCCTGGGCAGCGCCCTGGCCTACAGGTCCCAGGGCGCCCTGGACCCCAGGCTGCTGGTGGGCTGTGCCGTGGCAGTCCTGGCCGTGCATGGCGCCGGCAACCTGGTCAACACGTACTATGACTTTTCCAAGGGCATTGACCACAAAAAGAGCGACGACCGGACCCTGGTGGACCGGATCCTGGAGCCCCAGGACGTTGTCCGGTTTGGGGTCTTCCTCTACACGCTGGGCTGCGTCTGTGCCGCCTGCCTCTACTGCCTGTCCCCCCTGAAACTGGAGCACTTGGCCCTCATCTACTTTGGAGGCCTGTCTGGCTCCTTTCTCTACACGGGAGGTAAGGACTGGCGGGAGGTCTTGGGTGCGTGTCCTGGAAACTGCTGCTTTGTGTGGGGGTGTCAAAAGAGTGGTCTCCAAAGTTCTTTTCTATAGGCCACTTAAGTGAAATCTATAGTCTGTGGGTTATGTGGATTATTGTGAAAACAAGAGTGGGTTGAGAAGATCCTGGCTTGGCTTATGGATGTTAGAAATTACATGTATATAGGGAAACTTTTTGTATCTAATTTCTTTTTGTTGGCCATATCTTATAATGCCACAGTTCCAAATGTTAGTGGCATTAACTTCGAAGCGCTCACAATTGTACAGCTGATGAAGGTGGTGATGGCTGGTGGCGAGGCTCTGTTTATTGAACATTTATTACGTGTTCCCTGGGAACACAGCTGTCACAGATCTCTGCTCTTGGGAAAGTTACATTATATAGGAGGAGGAGAGACAGAAAGCAAGAACAGTAAATTGTAGTTAGGTTGACCAATGCCCTGGTTTGCTCAGGACTGAGAGGGTCCCCGGGACATGGGACTCGGTGCTGAGATCGGGAAAGTTCCTGGTGGGTTAGGGTGAGTTGGTACCCTGCTGGCAGTATGTGAAAAGATGATTGGTGCTATGGAGAGAAATAGGAAGTAGAGCCAGGAAGGGGGACACATCGAAAAGGTAACAAGTGGCCGAAACCGGTTTGGCTCAGTGGATAGAGCGTAGGCCTGCGGACTGAAAGGTCCTAGGTTCGATTCTGGTCAAGGGCATGTACCTTGGTTGCGGGCACATCCCCAGTAGGAGGTGTGCAAGAGGCAGCTGGTCGATGATTCTCATCGATGTTTCTAACTCTCTATCCCTCTCTCTTCCTCTCTGTAAAAAATAAATAAAATATATTAAAAACAAAAAGGTAACATGTGGGCAAAAATGGAGGCGGTGAGAAGTGAGGGAGTTGGCTGAGCAGAGTGTCCCAAATCTTGGAATGGCAATTGCCAAAGGCATTAAGGCTGGAAGGTTCCTGAAAAGTTTGAGGAACAGCATGGAGTCCAGGGTGAAGTGAAGTGAAAGGAAGTGAAGTAAGAGAAGTATGTTTGGGGAGGTCAGGGAGGCACAAAGATTATGTAGGCTTTACTGTTTTAAAAGAATCGCTCTGGCTAAAGTGTTGAGAAGGGATAAAGGGGAGTGAGCAAGGGTACAAGCAGGGAGATGGAGGAGAAGGCAGGGATGTTTGGTGGCGTGGATCGGGTTGGCAGTGGAGAGGGAGGTAGTAGGCAGGCAGGGTGTGCTGACAGATGGGATGTGGGGCAGGAGAGAAAGAAGAATTAAGCATAACTCAGAGGTTTTGGCCTGAGCAACTTGAATAATGGAGTTGATTTCAAGTGAGAGAGAGAAAGCTGAAGGCAGGTTTTAGGAGAGATAATTGACAGAGCATCTTCATGTGGTAGATCTCCAAGTGGAGATGTCAAGGGGATATGAGTGAGCTCAGGGAGAGGTCTGAGCTGGAGGTAAAGATATTTGGGGGTCATTGGCACATCACGTTGTACGGCTGGGTGAGACTAGCAGAGGAAGGGAGTGTTGATAGAGATGTGAGGGGGACCAGGCCAGCCCTGGGGCACTCTGGTGTTAAGAGGTGGGGAGAAGCCCTAGCCGGCTTGGCTCAGTGGATAGAGCGTCGGCCTTCGGACTGAAAGGTCCCAGGTTCGATTCTGGTCAAGGGCATGTACCTTGGTTGCGGGCACATCCCCAGTAGAAGGTGTGCAGGAGGCAGCTGATCGATGATTCTCTCTCATTGATGTTTCTAACTCTCTATCCTTCTCTCTTCCTTTCTGAAGTCGATAAGAAAATATTTAAAAAAAAAGAGGTGGGGAGAAGAGAAGGAACAGTACAGGGAACTGTGGAGCATCTAGAGGAGAAAGAAGACCAAGAGACTGGTGTCCTGGCGGCTGCCTGTAGGGAGTCCAGGGAAGGGAACGGTGGGTGCTGTAAGGGAATGTGTAAGGGGGTAGGCAGGGAAAAGGCCCTCCCTGGGAAGGTGACGCTTAAACTGAGACCTGAAGGATAAGGAGCCGTCCTCGGGCAGAATCTTGGTCTGATTCAGGTGCCGAATCCTTCAGGACCGAAGGAGCAGCAGTGCTAATGCACTGGAGGGGGAGAGCTCGACATCTAGGATCTACTAGGATCTACTAGGATCTACTAGGCCGATGCGTTCGAGAGGGAGAATGGAGGTGTACTTGGAGAGGTAGGCGAGGCTGGACCATGCTGGTCTAGGGCCTCAGTCTTCTGTGTGGGTTTCTCCAAATTCCAGCGTGCAGGCTTAATCCTTAGGCCTCTTTCCTCTGTCTCCAGTTACTCCGTTTGTGATTTTAGCCAGTCTCCTGGCTTCAGATGCTATCTGTTAAACTGGAGACTCAAATTTATACCTCTGGCCCAGATCTCTCCACTAACCTCGGATCCCACTTAGCTTCTGACTCGGTAACTTCCCTTAGAGGTCTGTAGCGTCTCCAGCTAAGCGCGCCTGGGTCAGTTCCTGGTCTTCTCCCTGAAGAAAGCTGCTCTTCCACAGCTTCCCCGCTCACTCAGGGGCACTTCTTCCTTTTATATATATTTTATTGGGTTTTTTTACAGAGAGGAAGGGAGAGGAATAGAGAGTTAGAGACTTCAATGAGAGAGAATCTTCGATCAGCTGCCTTCTGCACACTCCCCACTGGGGCTGTGCCCGCAACCAAGGTACATGCCCCTGACCGGAATCGAACCTGGGACCCTTCAGTCCACACGCCAACGCTCCATCCACTGAGCCACTAGGGTGCAACTTCTTCCTTTTAGTCCTTCACAGGCATCATCCTAACATCCTGCGTCAGCTCATCAGCAAATCCTGTTGAATCTACTGTAAAATGTATCTGGGAGCCGAAACTGGTTGTTTAGTGAGGCCTTGCTTTCTACCCTACTTAAAGTTACAAAACAATGTTTTTTGCAGCAGCTGATAAACAAGTAAAATTACACACAAACATGCAATACACCCCATGTCCTATTCCCCCCAACCTGCCCTATTGCTCTTCTCTGCTTTTTAAAAAATATATATATATTTTATTGATTTTTTACAGAGAGGAAGAGAGAGGGATAGAGAGTTAGAAACATCGATGAGAGAGAATCATCAATCAGCTGCCTCTTGCACACCCCCTACTGGGGATGTGCCCACAACCAAGGTACATGCCCCTGACCAGAATCGAACCTGGAACCCTTCAGTCCACAGGCCGATGCTCTATCCATTGAGCCTAACCGGTTTCGGCTCTTCTCTGCTTTTTCATCACAGCACACACTACCTTTTAACATGAGTGAGTATTTTGCTAGTTACCTTCCCTTTCAGACTGCAAACTCCCGGGGGGAGGGATTTTAGTCTCTAACCCTCGGTGCCCAGAGCTGTGTCTGGCATGTAGTCAGTACTTAGCATGCACTGAGTGAACAAATGGGGAGATAATAAAATATATTGAGCAGAGTAATAACATAATCTGATTTTATGGTTTTTTAAACACTGTCAATTATATAGCAATAAAAGTCATACTGCGAAGTGCACAGATTTTAAGTGTTACAGTTTGATGAATTTTGACAGATGCATGTGGCTGTATGATACAGAACATTCCCATCATCCTCAAAAGTTTCCGGGTGCTTCCCCCCACCAACCCCCTCTCCCCATCCCTATCCAGAGGCAACCAGTGTTCTGATTTCTTTTATGCAGATTTGTTTTGCCTGGTCCAGAACCTCACAGAAATGGAGTCATCCTTGTGCCTGGCTTCTGTTGCTCAGCCTGAGGGTTTGGAGATTTGCCAGGTTGGGATGGACATTAGCAGTTCCTGTGGATTGCTGAGGAGTGTTCATCGGATGGACATATTGCAATTTGTCCATTTTCCTGGTCATCAACATTTGATTTGTTTCCATATTTTGGCTATTACGCGTGAACATTCATGTTCAAGTGTTTGTGGATATTTGTTTTCCCTTTTCTTGGGAGAACGCCCAGGAAGGGAGCTGTTGAGTCACAGGGGAGATGATGTTTATGAGAAGGTGCCAGTGTTTTCTGAAGTGGTTGTACTGCTCTTTCCCACAGTATGCCAGAGTTTCAGTTGCCCCTCATTCTTGTCAACATTTTGATTCATGTTTTAACAGATTCATTCCAAGCTGCTATGTGGAGATCGGGCCCAATGGTTCACTGTGGAGAACGGGGTCGGGAGGGTGGGCGTGCCTTCAGGGAAACTTCCAGGTGGGGTACATCCCTGGAGCAGGTGTGCCATCTGTGGGACACTTAGGACATTGGGCTTTCTCCCAGGGCACTGGCATTTTCTTGGGTCAGCTATCCTGTTGGAGGTTCTAGAGCAGCCGTGGGCAAACTACAGCCCGTGGGCCGGATCCGGCCCGTTCGGCTGTTCTATCCGGCCCGCAGAGCCGAAAGAGCGGGGGAGGGGGTTCTCTTGCTCTCCCCTCCGCTCCTTCACCAGCAGCCCAAGAGGAGAGTGCCAGCATGGTCAGGCTGCTTTTGTTCCGGCCTCCGGTCCAGTGTAAGAACCCATGGTGGCCCTCGAGTCAAAAAGTTTGCCCACCCCTGTTCTAGACCTTTCCACCTCTAAAGTGGGGTTGTGGTTGGTTTTGGGGTAAGGCCTGTTGAAGTGGGGGTTTATCCTCGCAGGCACAGGTTTCTGTTCAACTTGCTCCCCTCATTGTTTTCTCGCTGATCCCAGGAGGTGTTCTTGGGTAATCCTGGGTAAGCCAGGGGTCAGGCCTTTAGAGCTGTGTGTTTTCCTTCACAGTCAGAGCCCTTCACTCTGCTTGGAGAGCGAGAACATCGGCCCAGGAAAGCAGGCAGCGGGGTGGGGGTGGGGTGGGGGTGAGGGTGAGGGGGGAGAAGCCAGATCTGCTGGGAGTATTCCTGCCCGCATGTCCCTTGGGCGGGGGCACTGCAGGCCCCCTTACCTGCGCTTTCACTTTCTGTAGTTTCAGTTTGCTGTGGTCAGCTGTGGCCAAAAATATTATATGGAAAATTCCAGAAATAAACAATTCCTGTTTTAAATTGGGTAGTGTGATGCAATCTGTGCTGCCTGCTTTGTCCCACTCCAGAAGCGGATCATCCCTTTGCCCAGATGGCACATCCGGCTGTAGCGCTCCCAGCCATCAGCCGTGCTTAGTAGCTGCCTTGCTCATTACGTTGACTGTAGAGACAGCGCTGTGCTTGTGTTCAGGGGCCTTTATTTCACTTCACAAGAGTAGCGGTGCCGGCAATTGGGATATGCCAAAGAGAAGCCAGAACGCGCTGCCTTGAAGTGGGAAGTATGTGCAGAATGCATATGAGACAAGCACAGTACATACAGTACACGGTTCAATACTATCTGTGGTTTCAGGCATCCACTTGGGGTCTTGGATGCGGATAAGGGGATTACTGTAGTTCTCTAAGTATGTGAGCGATTGCGGGAGGCATCGATTTGCTCTTTTAGAACTGGAGCTGATGTTCTGCTTGAGAGAGCTTCCTCCTGGAGGGCATGTCCTCAGACGACCAGGTTATCCGTCACAGCGCCGCCCGCTGCCTGCTGCCCGGGGTACAGAGCCAGCTTGCTGTGTTGGGGGGTGTAAGGGGTTGTGCCTGTGCTTCGGACCTCTGGGCCCTGCATGCTTTTTTTTCTTTTTAAAAAAAATATATTTTATCAATTTTTTTTTAAAGAGAGGAAGGTAGAGGGATAGAGAGTTAGAAACATTGATGAGAGAGAAACATCGACCAGCTGCCTCCTGCACACCCCCCACTGGGGATATACCCGCAACCAAGGTATATGCCCTTGACCGGAATCGAACCCGGGACCTTTCAGTCCGCAGGCCGACGCTCTATCCACTGAGCCAAACCAATTTCGGCATTAATGTATATATTTTTATTGATTTCAGAGAGGAAGGGAGAGATAGAAACATCAATGATGAGAGGGAATCATTGATTGACTGCCTCCTGCACGTTGGACCGAGCCCACAACCCAGGCATGTGCCCTTGACCGGAATCGAACCTGGGACCTTTTGGTCTGCAGACCAAACGCTCTATCCACTGAGCCAAACCAGCCAGGGCCTTATCCTAAGATTTTTAAGAGAGATCTTAGGGGAGGTCGCAGGGGAGACTTCAGTAGAATACCCAGCAGCTTTCCAGGCGTCCGGTCAGGGCTGGGCTGGGCACGGTTGGCTGGTGGCCGGGCAGGGGCATTACTCGGGGCAGCTGCTCTGGGCTCAGCCACGGGCTCTCTGGTCTGGATCGGCTGCTTCTCTGGGCTGGAGCTGACCTACAACTGAGGCCTAGATGTTACCTCTGGGAGGAAAGGTCAGGGGTCCAAACCTCAAGACCAGCCAGATGCTAGGGAGGAAAGGCCACCCTGGGGGTGAGGTCCCCCTACAATTGCTCTTTGCTTGGCCCCTGGGGCGTTCAGCCCTGGTGACCTCCTGTGCCCGGCGCGTGGTCCCGCTCTGCGCATGTCTGCCTGACTGCCCACCTCGGTTAGGTCTGGCGCTTCCCCAGCGTCTGCGGCAGTGTATGCGTGGGCCACCTCCCATCTGCTCTACCGAGTGGCATGTCTGTCTGTCTGACCTCGGTCCCACATTCGGGTGCTTGTTATTGCAGCTCTGTGTTCAGTTCAGCCTTGTGCCAAGCGCTGGGGAGCGGGCTGGAGGCCCCGCCCTCCTGGGATTGAGTGCTTGTTGGGAAAGAGGAGATTAAATAAGAAGTGGGTTGGGGTTTATGAAAGTGGGAGTCGGGGTGCACGGGACATGTTGCAAGGGGACCGAAGGTGGTGTGGGGGGGAAGGAAGGGGTGAGGAGGGGCGCGTAGGAGTTAGCCAGGCAAAGGGGGGAGGATGGTTCTCAAGGCCTCAGGAACTGCTGGAGGTGTGAGGGGAGAGGGAGGAGGGCTCTAGGTGAGCCAGAGCCAGGGCAGGCCAGAGGGGAGCCAGGTGAGGGATCCGGCTTTTATCCTGAGGACAATGTACTGATAAGGGTTTTAGGTATATGTTGGTGGGGTGGGGGAGGGCGTGGTCAGATTAGTATTTTTAAAGATCCCTGTGGCTGCAGTGTGGAGATTAGATCAGGAAAGGCGGGGAGGGGAGCAGAGGGGTCCATGTGGGGGCTGTTGCAGTATTCCAGACAGACAGTGACCGCCACTTGGATTTGGAGACTGGGGTGAGGTGGGCCAGAGTGTGCCGTGGGATTGGAGAGAACTGGGCGGGTTTCCAGAAGTAGATTAGACAGCAGTACAGGAGGAGGAGTTAAGGATGACTTATTTAAAAAAAAAAATATATTTTATTGATTTTACACAGAGAGGAATTGAGAGGGATAGAGGGTTAGAAAAATGAGAGAGAATCATTGATCAGCTGCCTCCTGCACACCCCCCACTAGGGATGTGCCCGAAACTAAGGCACATGCCCTTGACCGAATCGAACCTGGGACCTTTCAGTCCGCAGGCCGATGCTCTATCCACTGAGCCAAACTGGTTTCGACAAGGATGACTTAGTTTTAACTTAATGGGAACCGCTTTATAACTTACCCTCTTAGCTCTCTTACTCTTTGTGCGGCTGAAGGGTTCTTGAGCAGAGTTTGGGAACCCTGCAGGTTCACGGAGATTCCCTGGGGGGAGGGGGAGGTTCAAAACCAGAAGATGGCTGCCCAGGTTGCAGAGGAAGAGGCTGGGCTGGCTAGTCCGGGAGGGCCTGGCCTGCGTGTCACAGACAGAGCTGCTGTCCTGGGGCTGGTAAAGGGTGGAGAAGCCGAAAGCTGGACTGAGACCCCGCAGAGCCTCACGGCGCTCCCTTGGAGCTGTGCGTGGAGGGAACCACAGCTGCTTGTCGCAGGGCTTGGTTGGGGCAGCAGGAAGGAAGGCTGGGTATGACTCAGACCGCACTGAGTGCTGGAAGGGCAGCATTCTCGGGGCCTCCGTGTCCCGGGAGGGGGAGGACCGTGGTGACGGCACACTCGCCTCGCCCGAGAAGTCAGCGTCCTGGCCAGAGTGGCTGGTCCCTGGCGGATGAGCATCCTTGCTCTCACACCGCTCTCTGGTTTTCTGGCCGCAGGGATTGGATTCAAGTACGTGGCCCTGGGAGACCTGGTCATCCTCATCACGTTCGGCCCGCTCGCCGTGATGTTCGCCTACGCGGTCCAGGTGGGCTCCCTGGCGGTCTTCCCGCTCGTGTACGCCGTCCCGCTGGCGCTCAGCACCGAGGCCATCCTCCACTCCAACAACACCAGGGACATGGAGTCCGACCGCGCGGCGGGCATCGTCACGCTCGCCATCCTCATCGGCCCCACCCTCTCGTACGTGCTCTACAGCGCGCTGCTCTTCCTGCCCTACCTGATCTTCAGCATCCTGGCCACGCACTACAGCATCAGCCTGGCGCTGCCCCTGCTCACCATCCCCATGGCCTTCTCCCTCGAGAGGCAGTTCCGGAGCCAGGCTTTCAACAAACTGCCCCAGAGGACCGCCAAGCTCAACCTCCTGCTGGGGCTCTTCTACGTCTTCGGCATCATCCTGGCCCCGGCCGGCAGTCTGCCCAAGCTCTGAGGGACCGGAAGCTCCGGCAGCGCGCCCCCTCTCTGAGGCCGAGGGGGAAGCGGGGTCGCTCAGGAGAGAAGGTGATGGGACGGTGCGGAGCCTCAGGATGGCTTGTAAATCCCGCCTTTGTTAAAAGGATGACGTTGTTAAAGAGAATGCCTTGTTCTGTCTTATGGCGAATCTTGAAATCACTGGTACCCGAAGGTGAACTGGCTGCATGGCCCTTGTTTTATTTATAATTTCCACTAGAGGGGGTTGTTAGGTCACTTTAGACTGAAGGCCTAAGGCTTTGTGAAGGAGCCTCCCGGCCTGAAAGAGCCATGGGTAATGACCGGTGTCAGGCCCAGTGACACCAGGAGCACCTGTCTCTTCCTGGGAGCATTTGGCCCTGAAGTACACTGCGGGAGAGAGCCCTCAGGAGCCGCCTCCCGGCCTGCGGGCTATTTGCCTAATTTGTGATTCCGAGGCTTATCTGTATTTTCCCACCGTGGAGGCTCACCCAGTGTCAGATCACCCGGTGGCCAGACACCCAAGTGAGGACCGGGAAGGGAAAAAGGCCCACCCCTGGAGGAAGCTGGGAAAACCTCTGCTTCCCGATGGAAATGGGCCCGCTGTTTCCCTTTGTGGGAATGACGGGGTGGGGTGGGAGAATGGACGACTCTCGCCCTTTCAGTTACCGTTAGGAGCCCTGAGGCTGTAGAGGTTGTAGAGGCAGCTGCTCCCCATGCCAGCTACTTAGGTCCACAAGGCTGCTTCGTCCTGCCCCATTGCCTTTCCTGTGGCTCCCTGACGCCCACCCTCCATTTCTGTCAGGTTCCCCTTTGTGTTGCTCCCAGCCTGGCATCCTGACTGACTGGGCAGCAGCTCAGCAACTGAGTCCGGGACAGTTGCCACTTGCCACAGAGCCACACACAGGCCAGGCATCAGCTCCTTCGTGAAGGAATAAGCCAACAGACCAGGGTGGGGGACGTCCCGCCCTAAATCGCTTGGCCTGGCCCTGCCAAGGCGCTAGGGGTGAGTGAATTAAACGTTTGACCAAACACAGCAGGCTCATTTTTAAGTTGGTAACTTTGGCCCACGAATGATGTTAAAAATGCCCAAATGGCCTTTGGCAGAAAGGAAGTCCCCACTGACCCCGCTCAGACAGGTGGCAGGCCTGCCAGGGAAGACAGAAGTGCATCATTGACCCTGCGTGGCCTTGTGCAAAGAGAGTTTGCACCCAGAACGGGGGAATTCCAACGTGGGTCAAAGTTGCTTTTCATGTCATTGCCTGGGAAGTATAATTGCTGGCTAGACTCGCTCAGTTGCATTTGGTCTGAGACTGAAATAGATTGAGGTCATCATCGTTCCACTTTTCTGTTGTGATGATGGCCGTTCTGAGAGCTGTTTCAGAGGCTTGACCCGCAGAAAATGACATAGAATTAGTTCTTAGTCCTGAAAATCAGGCTAATTAGATGACTTGGCTCCTTGAGTTTGGAATTGGCTTACTTGGAAAAAACCTATCTGGAGATGCAGAAGTTGATGGTGGTGTGTGTAGAGACCCGGACCCTCAGAGCCCAGGGACTAGGGGAGCGGCCCTCTCCCCAGCACCATCTTTGCCTCACGCCAGGCTGTGGCGTCTGGTGCTCACCGGGTCCTGCCTTCAGCGGCCAGCTCTTGGGGCCCCTCCTCAGAGCAGACGTTTTCCCACAGGGCTCCGCCGGAGGCTGTAGGACCAAGGCCTTCTGCGTCCGCAGACCAGACCCCGTTACCTTTGTAAGCGCTCCTGTTGGGGCGTCGGCCTCCGCATTGTGTTCCGGTGCCGATTTTAATGCACATTTTTATACATACATGTTTCTAAAAGGCCAAACTTGACGCCAGGTTTTATATGCAGGTCACCATAATTTATATGATATCCCGAATTCAATGAAATTTTCTTCAGACTTGTTAATAAAATCAAATCAAAATCATGTCTCCTGTTTTTCTTTGCTCTCTTCCTACTTCTTGTCTGATTGTTTGATTGTGAACTCTGGTTCACACATCTCTGGAGACCAGCTCGGGGCATTGGGATATTCGGTGGGGGTGGGATGGGAACACGATCTTCAGTGATGAGCTGGGGTAGGATTGGACCAGATTTGATGGAGTCCTTAGAAAGACAGGAGGGACCACTCAGAGCCAGTATGGATTTACCAAGAGCCAGTCAAGCCAGGTTAGCCGAGTTTCCTTCTGTCCTTCCCTACTTTCCTCTTCCTTTTTCCCTGAGAGGGTCTCTGTGCTGATGGATTGAGAACATGCAGTAGGTGGAGTACATTTGGGTTTCAGCGAGGCATTTGACAATATGTCTTTATGAACAGAGCAGAGAAACGTGGAATGGGCTGCAGTCTAGTTGGATGGATTTCTGGGAGACTGAGCAAGCTGTGGAGAGAGCTCACGAATCAGCGTGTCACTGTCAGCGGCAAGGAAGCCTTTGGCAGTGAGTGTGCCTCTGCCCTCTGCCCTCTGCCCTCTGCCCTCTGCCCTCTGCCCTGCCCGGCCAGGTCCGACACCTGTTGTTACTGATTGGAATTAGGCAGCCCAAATCGCAAGTCTTGTAAATCTCAGAGGAAGAGCTTATAAAATGACAACAGATCAAAAGGCTGCTTTGATGTGTCAAAGGAAAAATTTAGCATGAATAAATAAGAAGCAATGTACTTGGATCCCCAAAATCAACCGAATAACATCCAAAGGGGGAAATCCCTGGGGTGATGACAACAGATGTGGTGGGTGTGATTTTTATTAATGACTCTGGGATACACATCACACGCCTTTATTTCTGTGATCCGGATTTATCCAGCGGGGAGGCTGGAGATTTAACCGTAGCCACCTCTCAGGCTGGCCCTCATCCCAGGGCTCCTGGCCCTCTGTGGGGCAAGAAGCCAGAGATCTGGCCGAAACCGGCTTGGCTCAGTGGTAGAGCGTCGGTCTGTGGACTGAGGGGTCCCGGGTTCGATTCTGGTCAGGGGCCTGTACATTGGTTGTGGGCACATCCCCGGTGGGGGGTGTACAGGAGGCAGCTGGTCGATGTTTCTCATCAACGTTTCTGGCTCTCTATCTCTCTCCCTTCCTTTCTGTAGAATATCAATTAAAAATATATATATATATATATATATATATATATATATATATTTTAAAAAAAGAAGCCAGAGATGCCGGCTGGGCCCTGCCCCATTTGCTCACTATCTCTATGGTGGCCTCTCTGCTCCGCCATGCTGGGGTGCAGCCCTGGAACCTGCCCTTGCTGCTTGGACACTCTGCCCTGGAAGGGGTAGAATGCCCCCGACAGCCCTCTGCAGACACGTACCGTGGGCCTGCAGGGCACTAGTCCTGCCACCCCAGCCCCATTTCTGCCTCATCTCCAGGAAGTACCCATCCTCTCCATCACCTACCTCATCTACCTCCCCTGTGCACAGTGTTTCTCCTTCCCCACCCCTTTGCACAACATCCCACCCAGGTGCCTTAGGAAGCCCAGCGCTGGCCTCTGGCGTGGAGGAAGAAGATGCAAACACACACTTTATTATCGTACTGACTCTTCTGCTATCCCTGCAATCAAACAAGCAAAACCCTGAGCCCGGGACCCGGCCTGCAGCTCAGCTGAGGCAGGGAGCTCCGGCTTCCGAGAAGATGAACGTGATCGGAGGTGGAGTTAACGGATCAGCGTCCAGACAACGAAGGCGCAGGTCCCGCCCACCCCCGTGCTGTCGGGCCACAGGTGGGGGGCAGGACCCATTCCTGAATCCTTTCTTTCTTTCTTTTAAAAAAATATATTTTATTGCCAAAACTGGTTTGGCTCAGTGGTAGAGCGTGGGTCTGCGGACTGAAGGGTCCCGGGTTCGATTCCAGTCAAGGGCATGTACATTGGTTGCGGGCACATCCCCGGTAGGGGGTGTGCAAGAGGCAGCTGGTCGATGTTTCTCTCTCATTGACGTTTCTAGCTCTCTATCTCTCTCCCTTCCTCTCTGTAAAATATCAATAAAAATCTATTTAAAAAAAAAATATATATATTTTATTGATTTTTTACAGAGAGTAAGGGAGAGAGAGACTGAGCTAGAAACGTCGGTGAGAGAGAAACATCGACCAGCTGCCTCCTGCACACCCCCTTCTGGGGATGTGTCCGCAGCCAAGGTACATGCCCTTGACCGGAATCGAACCTGGGACCTTTTCAGTCTGCAGACCGATGCTCTACCACTGAGCCAAACCGGTTTCAGCGATCTCTCTTTTCTTGATAGAGCAACTATGGTGGCTGATCAAGAGCATGCTGTGGGTGCGGTACCCTTGGCTTTCCGCAAGGTGCGTGCCTATGTGATGTGAAATGTGGCGTTAGTGACAATCCAGTTACAGGAACTTGATGCCTACGTGCACACGCATGTGTTTTCACACCGGGAGCAGCTGCAGCAGAGATTTGAAGACCTGGTAGGGGAGCCACATTTTGAAGATGTTATTAACAAACCGGATCTTGTCCAGAAAGCCTTAGGCCAGTGGTCGGCAAACTCATTAGCAGAGCCAAATAACAACAGTACAATGATGGAAATTTCTTTTGAGAGCCACATTTTTTAAACTTAAACTATATAGGGTAGGTACATGGTTATTAACTTAATTAGGGTACTCCTAAGCGGGCCTTTGCTAAAAACTCAAGGGGCCAAAGAGCCGCATGTGGCTCACAAGCCACAGTTTGCCGACCACTACCCTAGGCAGACTGGTAAGGGCACTTCATGCCAGTGTGGAGAGGTTACAAGGTCCCAAGTTTAACCTCTTCGGTCAAGAAGAACTTTCTAGCCAGTAGAGGAGTCACAAGTGAAATGCTGGACACGTCCCAGTGGGTGGTGGGCTCCCTGTAACTGGAGGTGTTCAAGAGAAAGCGTGGTTCCTTGCCAGGAACACTGCAGCGGAGAGCTGGACATCAGAGAAGGGCTGTGTGAGAAGACCTCGGGGTCTTCCGATCCCTCGATGTGGTCCTTCCGTTGTGAAGGGATGGTCTCAGGCCTGCCCCCAGGGGTGGGGAGGACAGAGGACAAGATATACATTGACATTTCCTCTTCTCGGTTTTAGACTGTTGTCAGACCGCCCATTTTTACAGGCACAGTTGTGGTTGATCTTTCTCTTTTTTTAGATTATACACAAACACACGTGCACCTGCACACACATGCACACACACACACACACACACACACACACACACACACACGGTTGATTGCACTGTCAAAAGCCTTTGAAGTGAGGTGGATGACAGCTCCCTGCCTCCGAGCAGCGGACACCGCTGCTAATGGACTGTCAGCCTCTTTCATTACAGGCTCCAGACTGTGCGGCTGCTGTAAGAGTAGTGCCTCTGGCCAGAACCTGGCACTCGGGTCTCAGCCAGTTGCCATCTGTGATTTGCCCTTCTTCAGATTGGGACAGGCCCCCCACCGGGAGTGACCAAACCCGGTGCCAAGCAAGTCGGTATAAAGCAAGTCGGGCGCCTGCCCGCAGAGGGGAGGGGGAGCGAGTCTGGCTCTTCAGGATGCCTGAGACAGGTTCCTGGGGGGTTGGGAGGGGAGGCTCTGACCCCTCCAGTGCCCCTGACCTGCCTCCAGACGCAGGAGCTCTGGGGAGGTGTGCAAGGGACGGGGAGGGCTTGGTCACACGCTCCCATCCGGGTTCCGGGGGCAAAGGGAAGCTGCTCTGGGCCCTGCTGTGATGCCAGCGTGTCCATAGGGCAGCCCTGAGTGGTGTGACTCCCAGGGCGCCCCAAGCCTGAGACCTGACAGGGGACATGAGCAGACGGAGGGAGAGGAGGTGCCAGGGGCTCAGCCTTGGCACTGGTTCTCTGCCCTCTGGCCTTCAAGATGAGGCCCCTCAGGCCCTCCCCTCTGCCCTTCGGCTCCCCGGAGGCCGGCCGGCTCTACAGGGATCAGTCAGCCCGCTTGTCTAGCCTGCCCTGGCTGGCTGGCTGGCTAAGGTTTCAGGTCAAAGTCTGCCCATCCCTGAGCCACAGAGAGCGGTCACTAGCTCACCTACGATGACACGGGGAGCTCTAGCCCAGTTCTCATTTCTACTCCTGTTTCCCCATCTGCTTGTCTCCGTTTTTTTCTTTTTTCTGCCTCTACTTTTGTTTTTAAACATATTTTATTGATTTTTTTACGGAGAGGAAGAGAGAGGGATAGAGAGTTAGAAACATCGATGAGAGAGAATCATGGATCGCTTGCCTCTTTTACACCTCCTACTGGGGATGTACCCGCAACCAAGGTACATGCCCTTGACCAGAATCGAACCCAGGACCTTTCAGTCCAAAGGCCGACACTCTATCCATTGAGCCAAACCGGTTTCGGCTATAATATAACTTTTATTTATATTTTATCATGAATAATTTATTTTTAGTTTATTATTATTTTGTGTATGTACCAAAAAAAATAAAAAATAAATATTTTTTGATTGTTATTAAAATACATCCTTTTTTTTGACGAGGGGTACTCAGCATTACGAAAATTATAGAAGGGGTACACATATGTCAAAAGTTTGGATAACACTGGCCTAGAGAAACCACAGTGCAGCGCCCCCCCCCCCCCCCCCCACACACACACACACCTTCCTCAGTCCTGCCATCTGACCCGGAGGGATTAGGCTCACCTGTGTGGGTTTCGCCTTTGGAAACTCAGAACAATTCCACGCTGGAGTTATGACAGTTCCCACCTTCCTTCCAGATGAGGAAACAGGCTCTTGCAACAAGATTGAACCCCTTGTTCTCAAGGTCCCGAGACAGGTACCGCCCCCCCAGGTGCGGAGCCAGGAGCCAGAGGGGGATTAGAAGCCAGTGCGTGGCCCCCTCACCCAGTGCTCCTCCACCGTGCTCCGAGGCAAGGCCAGCATCCCCACCTCGGTCCGGCCTCGGGAGGGAAGGACGGATTGGAGGACCGTGACCCCCAGGTCCCCCTGAAGCCGGCCCCAGCCCGGCCAGAGGAGAGAAGCCGGCAGCCAGGCGGCCGCTCCTGCAGAGAGCGGTGATGGCTCCCCAGGCAGGGATAAAGCAAACAAGCGAGGAGCCGCTGATGGGGAGATAATCTCTCGGAGAAATGATGAAGTGCCAGTTGCTTCCGCAGCTGCGGGGCTGCAGCTGGGCCGGTGCTGCTGCGAGCCCCACCCCCCGGATCCGCACTGTCCCCGGCTTGTTGGGAAAACAGATGTTATTGTCCTCTGTTCCCGTCCCTCTGTCTCTAACGGGCCCTTAAGCACAGGAGGGGGGTTAGAGAGACAGAGACGGGCGTCTGTTTCAGGCTCTTTCCGGAAGCTGGCACTCCTGTGGGACTTTGGGTGTGGGGTTCAGTGGGTGCAGGGAGGGACCTCCTCCGCCGGCTCCGAGTGTCCCGGGCCAGCCCTTTTGGCCCCTGTCCAGGCCGCTGGGTGCTGAGGGCCGGTTCTGAGAGGAGGGGCCTCTCTCTCTCAGAGGTCCACCCCCTGGGGACCCTAAGCTGGTGTAAGAGGAAGGGATGATGGGACCTTGGGCCTTCCGCCTTGACTTTCAGAGCCTAGAACAGCCGTGGGTAAACTACAGCCCGCGGGCCGGATCCAGCCCGTTCGGCTGTTCTATCCGGCCCTCGGAGCCGAAAGAGCAGAGGGTTCTCTTGCTCTCCCCTCCGCTCCTTCACCAGCAGCCCCAGATGAGAGTGCCAGCATGGTCAGGTTGCTTTTGTTCCGGCTCTCCGGTCCAGTTTAAGAACCCATTGTGGCCCTCGAGTCAAAAAGTTTGCCCACCCCTGGCCTAGAAGGTTGGAGGAGGTCAAGAGCTGATGAGATGAAGGTCTTGAGTCCCATTTTTGTTTGTGATTCATTCGTGCACTCATTCAATAATCTGCTGCTGAGCACGTTCTTTCTTTCTTTTTTTTTTAAAAAAAATATTTTATTGATTTTTTACAGAGAGGAAGAGAGAGGGACAGAGAGCCAGAAACATCGATAAGAAGGAATCATCGACCAGCTGCCTCCTGCAAACCCCCTACTGGGGATGTGCCCACAACCAAGGTACATGCCCTTGACTGGAATTGAACCTGGGACCTTTCAGTCCGTAGGCCGACGCTCTATCCACTGAGACAAACCGGTTTTGGCACGTTCTTTCTTTAAAGAAAAAATATTTTTATTGATTTCTGAGAGGAAGGGAGAGGGAGAGAGAGATACATCAATGCTGAGAATCATTGATCGGCTGCACACGCCCCCCCCCCCCCCCCGGGGGGGGATGGAGCCCGGAATCAAGGGCCCGTGCCCGGAAATTGAACCGTGACCTCCTGGTTCGTAAGTCGATGCTCAACCCCTGAGCCACGCCGGCCGGGCGTGCTGAGCGCATCCTTAAAGGCGTAGCCCCACAGCAGCTTGCTCGTTTGCAAGTAGGAGCTTCCCACGGGAGGAACAGTGCCCGCTCTGACACCAGGTCACCGGGATTTGATGGCAGCTCAGAGGTGCTCCTGCACCAGAATGGCTCTGCAGGGACCTGCCCAGGTGCCTCCAATCCCCCCTGCGCCAGCCCCTCGAACGAAGGCATTGTATTTCCCAAAGGTCCTTGCTGAGGTACAAGCACTCGCAGAGGGGAGGGAAACCTGCCGTCACCGTGGAGAACTGAGGATGGGGCACAAGATGAATGCTACGCAAAGTGGGCAAGTTTGATGCCCCAGGGATGTGTGTGTGTGTGTGTGTGTGTGTGTGTGTGTGTTGGGGGCGGGGGGTGGCTGGTGCCCCGGGAGGGGGCTGTGGGGCTGTATGAGAGAATTAGGGATTTTAGGGGAGAATTGGAGTTGTAGTTCTGAGAAGGGCCTGGTTTCACACATCACTGGTTGCCCCGTTCTGCTCTGGGACCGGCAGTGTAAGAGCTCAGAACTACCCAGCTTCTCTGCCCCTGGCTGCAGTGGGAGATGGGCTTCTTTTTTTTTTTTTCATTTAAAAAAATTTATTAAGGTATTATATGTGTACATAACTTACCATTGCCCTCCCCACCTCCCATTCATGCCCTCCCTCCCCAGAGTTCTGTGTTCGTTGGTTGTACTTATATGCATGCATACCAGTCCTTCAGTTGATCTCTTATCTCCCCCCAGGTCTCCTTCCCCTCCCTGCTGTCATTTGACAATCTGCTTGTTTTATGGTGACTATCTCAGGACCACACGAATAGAGTCCACTCCTCCTCTGGTTCACACCGTCCCCCACCCGGGTCCCACTGCTTCCCCAGGGCACACGGCTCTCCCGGGGCACACGACCCCCTGGGGCACATAGCTCACCCAGGGCACACGGCCCCCTGGGACACATGGCTCACCTGGGGCAAGGTGAGGCTTCTTATGCTCTGCTGACCTTCAAACCCCACGAGCTCAGAGATGGGGTCACCTCTGTCCGCACAGGCCCTCCTCCACATCTCAGTGGGGCACAGGGGCAGAGATGGGGAGGAGACAGAGGCTCCCATGACCCGGGTGCCTTACCTGCCCTTTGCCCTGCTCTGTGCCCGTGTCCCCTCCCGCTGGGGCAGAGGAGCTGATTGTAGGTGAGCTCAGACCCTCCTCTCCCCCGCCAGCAAGGGCCTCCCAGGGCAGAGGGTGCCCTGGTCCACCCAGACAGCTCTGATGAGAGAAGAGAGAACCTAATCATTGAGTGTGAGTGTGTGTGTGTGTGTGTGTGTGTGGGCGGGGGTGTGGAGGGGCCCCATTCTGTCATCCCCTCTTTACCTGGCATGAATTAGGGAGCTAATTAATTGGGGGAGGCGCCCACCGGGCAGAGATGCCCTTCGTAACCTTTTCCTGCTTGGTATTCAGAACCCGTCTCACTTCCCGGAGCAGAACTTGGAAAAAAGTCACCCCATAAAGCACATTAGGATTCATCTGAAGTGGTTCCCATAAAAATGATGATTATTGTCTGGTGATGATCTAGGTGAGCGCGGGCTTCGCGCCAGAACCGAGGGAGGGCGTGCCCCTCGCCCCGGGGCCCACCCCCTTTGTTCTGCTCCAGGAAGCACGGAGCGAGTTCTGCCCAATGTTTCCAGCCCCCCTCCCCTCACTGCATCCCGCCAGCCCTCCTGACTTCCACACCAGCGTTAACACGCCATCCTCAGCGTGTCCACCTTCCCCAGTGGCCCGGGCTTGGATGAGGAGCAGCATCCAGGAGGAAATGAAAGGGCCTGGGCTGGAGCCCCCAAAAGCTTGCTTACCTGTGGTGGCCCCTTCTTCCCTCCCCTGCACTTCGGTCCCCTAGCACCCGCACCCCCCCCCCCTTGCTCTGATGCTCAGATCTGGTGTGGCAAAGAGGTGCTTTCTGGAGCGAAGGGCTTTGCCCTCAGGGTGACACGCGAGGACTCAGGATGGAGAGGAGCCCTGAGGAGTTGGGAGGCCATCTCTGCCTGAGCAGGGGCTCCCGTAGCCCTGGAGGCAGCGACAGCAACCAGTCTCCTCCCACGGTGGGACCCGGGGGGGCGGATGTGCCTCCCTAAAGCATGCTCCCCACAGACATACAGGGTGCTGCAAAAGCAGGTTTACAGTTGTGAGTGTGTGAACAGTTTATTCTTGTATTATTATTTACTAGCTAGAGGTCTGGTGCATGAATTCGTGCACCAAGGGGTCCTCGGCCTGGCCTGCAGGATTGGGCCGAAACCGGCTCTCCAACATCCTCCAAAGGGGCCCGGATTGCCAGAGGGTGCAGGCCAGGCCGTGGGACCTCATTGGTGCATGGTTGAGGCTGGGGAGAGATTGGGGAGGTTGGCCAGCCGGGGAGGGACCCCAGGAGGGCTCCAGGGCATGTCCAGTCCATCTCGCTCAGTCCCCATCAGCCGAACCCCAGCAGCAAGCTATCCTACTGATCGGAGCATCTGCCCCCTGGTGGTCAGTGCACATCATAGCGAGCAGTGGAGCGGCTTTAGCATATCATTGGCCTATTATGCGTTGATTACGTAGTTGAATTGCCAACAGGACAACCTGACACTTAGCATATTAAGCTTTTATTATAAAGGTTTATTATATTATTTTCCATATAAACACATGTAAACCTACTTTTGCCTCCTCACCCCCAACCCCAACCCCACTCCCACAATCTTGCAGAACTAACCTATGGTGTCAGAAGTTAGGCGAGTGCTCATTCTTGAGGGACCAGATGGGGTTTCATAACAGATTAGACAGGTGCAGTGACTTTACCCCTAGACACTTAGAAGGGTGCCCCTTTCTGAACGTGCATGACGCCTCCGTGAAATGTTTACCCCGGAAGCCCTTTGCCCAGGGCGGCTTGTTAATACCTCCATGCCGATACCACTGAAATGCAATCGTCCCTGCCAGGGAGGGACGGCTCAGATCGCAGAAAGCAGTGCGTGATCCACATTGCTCTCAAACTTGGACTTGGAACGAGGGCATTAGACACAGCACGCACTTTGTTTGCAAAAGGTTTGCCTCAGCATGTGTACGTGCTCCTGCTAATATTAAAATTAATTGGCAATTTCTGAATACATGCTACTCAGTGTTGGGGGCGAGATGGCCCAGAAGCATTCCACGTGGCAGGGAAGTCAGACCGAGGGAGGCTTAAGGATCTGACACGGTCATTTCCCTCCCCCTCCTGTGGGATGTGGTTGCTGCGCAGGTGGCTGGGGTGCACATTCCTCTCCTGCTTTGATGGGTAACAGGGTCAGATTTAAAATATATATATATTTTATTGACTTTTTACAGAGAGGAAGAGAGAGGGATAGAGAGTTAGAAACAGCGATGAGAGAGAAGCATCGATCAGCTGCCTCTTGCACAGCCCCTACTGGGAATGTGCCCGCAACCAATGTACATGCCCTTGACCGGAATTGAACCTGGGACCTTCCAGTTCGCAGGCCGACGCTCTATCCACTGAGCCAAACCGGTTTCGGCAACAGGGTCAGATTTTGAGCGAGAGACAGCTCTTCTTAGTATGAATGGCCAGAAAGAAGCTGCCCATTGGAGGAGGGCCCGAGAGCCTGGTTGGTGATTGTGGTACCCTGTTGGCAAGGAGCCCCCTCCCTGTGGCATAGCCCTTTGCATAACCTTTACCCCACACTCGTCTCATCAAGAGGCAGAGCCTCTTTCCCAATCCTGTGAGCCTGCAATGGCCTTTGACTTTAAAAAATATATATTTTATTGACTTCAGAGGGGAAAGGAGAGGGAGAGAGAAATAGAAACATCAAAAATGAGAGAATCATTCATCGGCTGCCTCCTGCACACCCCCCTACTGAGGATCGAGCTCGCAACCTGGCCATGGGCCCTTGACCAGAATCGAACCCAGGACCCTTCAGTCCGGAGGTTGACACTCTATCCACTGAGCCAAACCAGCTAGGGCGGCCTGTGACTTACTTTGACCAATAGTACGCGGCAGAGGCGATGCTGTAGGACTTCCCAGCCTCGGCCTCCGACAGGCCTTGCAGCTTCTGCTCCCTCCACTTGGGACTCCTGACACTGCCAGGTGAAGGAGACGTCCAGCCCCCTGAAGGGTGAGGAGCCACAGGAAGCAGAGATGAGCTGTCCCAGCTGAGGTCCCCAGACCATCCAGCCGACAGCTAGCACCAACCATCAGATACGTGCACGAGGCCACTTTTACTAGTAGACCCCTCGGCCATCCCAGCCGCCAGCGCATGCGCACCGGTGAACCCCGGAGGGATGAGCCCAGGTGTCCACCCACAGAATCACGAGCAGATAAGACACTAGTTCCAAGCCAGTCGGCTTGGGGGCTTGTCACGCAGCAAGTCATAGCGGACCCAGTGACTAAGGCCCTTGCCTGGGCACCCACTGGACTGTGCCCTTAAATAGTCTGCCCGCTCCTCCCACTTTTTGCCCAAGATGGGCCTCTTTGATCATGCCCACCGGGTTGCAGGGCTGGCACGGGTGTGCCCATTGCTCTTTATTAGTTTAATGTATGTTGAAGCCTCCAAATAGATGCCCGGGCCCAGGTGGAACAGATGAAATGTGACTAAGTTCTGGGGATGATTGATAATGAGTAGGGACTGGAAAATCAATTGTGTTAATTCCTGGTCTGTCACTGGGACCGAGAATTAATGAGAAAATCTGTCTAACTTAATGGTATTTACACATTATACAGAGTGTGATAAAATTGTCTGTGGGTGCAGCCTGGCATTCCAATTATATAAGGCTGGCTCAGCCCGAGGGGCAGGCAGGTGAGAACTGCCCTGGGCTGGGGACGTAGAGACCTCCCGGGGTCCCCCAGTTTCCACAGTAACCCCCGAGTAGGTCCCAGGCCCCCGCATGAATCTCACGGGCACGGCTGATCGCTGCTGAGCTGTGGGCCATCCAGTGTCTCAGGGAGGGATTTTCTGGAGGACACGTTTGTGTACCTCCTTGGAGGACAACCACTCCGCAAGCCGTGTGTGCAGTTGGACAAGGGCTAGGGGTGACTCAGTCTTATGTGTTGTCTTGAATTGAGAGACACAGATGGTCCTCCTGACCCCCACCCCCACGCCCAGGGAAGGTCAGCACCAGGCCTGCCCTATGCCACACTCACCCAACCCTTGAGAGCCTCATGGAAACTGATGCAAGAGTCTGCTTTGGAGTCTGAGTGTTTGCTTTCCTGAGAGTGTGTAGACTAGGTCTTTTGTCCTGCCTAGAGCTACCCACGGAGGTGGCCCCTGAGAAACTCAACTTTTGGTAGTCACCTCCTTGTGTGGTCTCCTCTCATACCCAATAGGGCTGACCTTGGGGTCTAGAAAACTTGCTAAAATGCCTGTATGTGGCTTCTGAGGCCAGTTCATAAAACCATGCAGCTTCTGCCTGCTTCCCTCTCCTGTCACTCCCTCTGGGGAAGCCTCCTGCCAACTGCCAGCACCACAGGAGTGGACCATCTGGGCAGGAGAGCCTCCGGCCCCGGTCGAGCCTTCAGATGACCACAGCTCTGGCTGCAACCAAAAGAGAGACCGAGTGAACTTTTTCCAGAATGTCTGACCCACCAATACTGGGAGAGATAATAGATATCAATGTTTATTACCGTCTAAGTGGCCTTGTTGGGATAATTTATTGTGCAGCAATGCATAACTAATACAGGTGGGGAGGGAGATGGAAGGACAGGGCTAGGGGTATCTCACACCAGGGTGTAGAGCTGATGGAAGACATCCCGTGTACCTTCTGCACATAATTCAAATCAAATCCACTTCCCAAACACTCCCGGCCCTTCCCACCTCTGTGTTTTGAATGTGCGGCTTTCTCTGCCTGCTCCTCCTCCTCTTTCTCTTTTTTCAGCTGCAATAAACTCCTGATCAGCCTGTAAGGTCCGGTTCAATGTGCCCTCCTCTGTGAGGCCCTCCCAGACCCTCTCGGGCAGTGTTTGCCACCTTCTTGGACCCGTCTCCCCCAAATGCCCTATTTCTTAATAGAGGCCCGAGGTTGAGCTGCAATGATGGGTTCCATCGGCTCTGTGGTTTCGAACTTGAATTTCATTAATCAACTCTGCCGTCCCTCCCTGTTCACTGGCACCCAGAGGGTGCTCCAGGTAAGGGTGTTGAATGAATAAAGGAACAGATGAGCCGGCATCAAAGGCAGCCTGCGGTAGAGGATCCATATGGAGTCTGCAGAGCTGGGGGGAGGCGGGGGCAGAGCTTAGCCTGGATGAATGGAAGGGCCTGAGCTGTTCGTTGGCCTGCGTCTGTGAGTGTCAAGTCTGTTCATCCTGATCCCCCGCAAGGGGCTCTTTTCTCCCGTCGCCCCACAGCATCCCTGGGTCAGGGGAGGAGGTCTGAGTGTCCTCGCCACACCCCTTTCCAGGACTCTGCCCCTTTCCCCCGCTGTTTCCTGTGCCCGACAGGCAGCCAGCCCTCCAGAGTTCCTTCCCTTTCTCCACACCTGGAGGGCAGACGGACGGCGGTCAGACAAGTCTGGTTTCCAAGCGGGTTTAAAGGTCTTTTCCCGGAGACCCCGAGCTTGTCTCCCCTTTCTCTGCCTTGGAAGTGCCAGGGCAGCCACTGGGGCTGCAGCCAAGGGCTTTATGAGCACCGTGGGCTTGTCCTGGAGGATGGCACAGCGTCCCGGCGTGGCCCTGCCCCGCTCGCTCTTGCTCCTTGTCTAAGGGGAAGAAGGCTGAGGAGGCTGCGGACAGGGGGGCGCCTGCAGTTCTGTCGCTGACCGCTCCTGTTTACTGCGCGCCCAGCCGGCGTGCCAGCTGTCTGAGGGCGCGGAGAAGGGGGCAGAGCTGAGGCTCGCCCCAGGCTTATGGGGCTTCCGAGGCCCTGCTCTTGCCCGTTGGCCCCCTGGCTCAGCCTGGCACTGCCATTCCATGGGTGACGCAGGCCCCCCGCTCCCAGCCCACCCAGGGTCCTGTGGGATTTGGCAGGACCGAGTCAGTGGCTGAAGGGCATGCGAGTGGGGGTGGGGGTGGGGGGCGGTGGTTCCTGGATCCCTGACACCCACAGGCTCCTCCAGCTCCCAGAGCCAATCGGAGCCGCCGTGGTCCCCTGCTCGGCTGAATTCTGCCGCGGCCGGGGACAGGGGAGGGTAGTTTGTCATCTCTGGTGGCGGGGCTTATCTGTGGAAGCTCTGCGGTGCATGAGGAAACCTGTGAACCAGAGGAGGCGAAAGCAAGATTAAAGAGGGGAAGGACTGGGATCTGCAGGGCCCCTGGGCCTCTCTATTAGCAGCGCCAGCCAGGAGCCCACAAAAGCACTCGCTGCCCCTGCCCTGGGCCCCCGCCCTGCCCTTTGCCCCCTCATTGTCTCCTTTCCCGGACTGAACGTCAAATGTGCTTGACTCCGGGGCTCTGCCTTTCACCGCTCCCCTGAGCCTCCGCCTTACAGCCCAGATTCCCTCTGTATGAGGCTGGGGCCCAAGGGTCTCGCCCAGAACTGGGGTTCAGTGCAGACAGAACTGGGGCCCGCACAGTCCGGAGCTTTTGTCTCCTTCCCGCTAGGGAAGGCCAGCCAGGCACTCAGCCGCCCCTCCTCTCCGGCTCCGTCCTCTCCCCATGTGCGCACCGTGCCTCCGTACCTTGGGCTTTTACAGCTCCTCTGATTGTCCTTCTGGTTTTCTCTGTCCTTCTAGTTGTAGAATTTCCAGTCAGTCACCTTTCCTGTAGTTCTGGATAATGTCCACTTTATATTTTAGTTGTAGTTTTTGAAATTGTTGAGTGAGGCTGCAGTTAGGCGTTTACCTCTGCCGCCATCTTGGTTTTTCCTCAAAAAGTCCATCATTTGATCTCTAGATCCACCGCTGACTCCCCTGTCATGGAGCCAATGAAGCGCTTACTTTCTTAAGCCGGGTAAGTCGGGGTTCCGGAGCTTTCTGGGGAAATGTCCCGCCCACTCTGCCTCTCAGTTCCTGAGGCCTGTAGGTTCCTGGACGTGGTCCCTCCGCCCCCCTCCCTCCCATGGGCACGGAGGGTGTCAAGCCAAGAATAACTGGTTTTTAGGAATTGGTCACCAACCCAGAGAACTGGACCTCGTTTCTGGCTCTGCCACGGTCCCTGGTGCCAGCTGGCCTGGGTTTGGATCCGAGTTCCGTCGCTCACGAACGTGTGTAGCCGGGGACAGTTCCTGAACCTCACCGGACTCCGTTTCCTCGTCGGCAAAATGAGCAGTATCTACTTCATAGGGTTGTTGGGAGAATTACACGAGTTAACATTGATAGGCCTCATTGAGTATACCTGGCACATGGCAAATACATGTAGCGCTGCCAGCTGGCTGTGTTGTCACCAAGGGTGGGCTCTTGAAGAAGCCTCCTGCGCCCTCTGTAGAAGGGGGTGGCTGTGAGGTTAAGAGGGATGGAGTGGGCGAAGCCGTGGGCACCGGGCCTCGCACACAGTAGGTGCTCAGGAAATGCAGTGGAATGCCAGTCTTGAGTGCTTCGCTGGAACCTTTGAGCTGAGTTCACCTGCCCCAGCCAAGCGAAAATAAGCCTGAGCTTCAGCTGCAAGCCCTGCAACGAGGAACTAAATCCTCGTGCGTGTCATTCCCGAGTGCAGGTTCCCCCGGGAAGCTTCTCGCCAGGAGCCTCCTCATCCCGCAGCCAGGAGCCTCCTCATCCCGCAGCCAGCGCGCAGCCAAGGCGGCAAGTGCTCACCTCCTGGCTCACCCGCCCACTGGCTCGTCCTCCGGGGGCCAGAGAAGGGGAGAGGGAAGGAAATGGAGAGTCTGATTTGTGGGGAGCCTGCGGGCAGGTGACCATCACTGGATCCTGAGGCCCAGCCCGCCACCCCAGCAGCCCGGCTCTCTGCCATCCTCTGCTGGTTCTGGGAGTTAGTCTGGCTGAGCAGTTAGGGCGTCCTGGGAAGGTTAGGTGGGGTAGGTGGGCAGGAACACGTGAGGCTGGGGTGCAGAGCCAAGCAGAGGGAACCAGCGGAGGGGACCCCTGCCCAGGAGAAGGGGAGCAGCAGGAACCCACGCTCTGGCACCCAGAATGTTTATCTGTGCTGCCTGACTGTCCGCTGGCCGCTGACACCACAGCGTGAAGCAGGACCGTCTCCGGCCTGCCTGGACCGGCGGGAGACATGGTGAGGACGCCAGCAAGTCACAGGTGTGCGCTGCGTCCGGAAGGAACAGCTCTCTGACTTTGGGGGGCATTTGTCTTCCCCAAGAGCCCCCCACTCTGTGCTTCCTGGCTGGCCCACCTCCCACTGTGTTTCTGGGGTGGGCTGGGGCGGGGGAGGGGGTACAGGGGGGTTGGAGTTGATTCTGTGTTTCAGAGAGGAAGGAACTGACACTGATGGAGGGGAAGGTGACTTAGTCAAAGTCAAGGCCAAGAGAGGCCGCCCTGGGCTGAGGAGGCCCGAGCCCTGGCACCTTCTGCCGTGCGCTCTTCGGCAAGTCCGGCCTCAGTTTCCTCACCTGCCAGACGGGAGGGAGGGTGATGATTATCCATCGTTCATAAACCACACGGCACATCGATGTTCAAAATGCTGGCTGACACGCAGTCTTAACGGTCTCTCCGGCAGGTGCTGTTCTGGGTGCTGCTGTCACTGCTCTCGTTCTTGTGGGCAAACAAAGGACTCCTTTCTTATTTTCTCATTTCTGGGGAAAGCTGGCTTTTAAAGCTCCACCCCGTCTGCTCTGCTGCTACTTTGGGTTCTTCACCTTCCAGAAAGCCCTTTTCCTGAGCCCCCGTGGCTCACCAGATCCCCCAACGACCAGGTCGGAAGCCTCTGGGCTCGGAGGTTCCCAAGAAAGGAGAGAGCAAGCGATGGAAACCCACCTTCGCTGGCTTAAGCAAAATCAGGGGCTTTCTTGTCTCCGTGACAGGGAAGTCCCGGGGTGGATCTAGGATCAAATGTCGCCAGGGCTCTGTGTCTATCTCTCTCTTGGCCCATCTACCAGCAGTCCGTCTGTCCTCGTGACAGGGAGGGTGGGGGCTACCGATGTGGCAGTTCCAGCGCTGGAAGGCTCCAGCGAGGGGGCTGCGTGGGAGCTGAAATACATCCAAAGCTCTGCTTGCCCAGCGCCGTGCCCTGGGATGTGGCAGTGTCGGCCTGGGGGGCCACGGCTGGTGGGTGGGTGGGGGCTCGTGGGTCACGTAAACATGGAGTACTTGCTGTACGCCGGGAGCTTCACCTGCTCTGTCTCATTTAAGCCCCACGCCTGCCAGGTAGGTGTTAGTATCCCATTTTATTGGGGAGACATGGAGGCTCAGAGAGGCTAAGTAATAGGAACATGCTCACTCAGGCGTGCTGATTCCAAAGGCCCTGCCCTGAGCTCCGAGCTGGGGGCCATGGAGGCCGCCCCAAGCAGAGAGTGTCGCCCCAAGCCACCTCTCACCCTCCCAGGGGGGGTACTTCACCTGAACCTCACTTCGTCCGCTGGGTCCTGGCCTCCCCTCCTCCAGCCCGCCTATCCCAGAGCCCCCCACACCCCCCTGCAGCCTCACCGTATACCACTTCCCCGGCCCCCACTGATGTCTTTGCAGCGGCTTCCAGCTTTTTGAGCATGTCCACGGGTTCTCACCATCAAAGGGCGGACATCATCTGGTCCCCGAAAGCCACCTCATCCTCCCCGGGACCCCTGACTGCGCGCCATTGGAGCAAGGCTAAGCCTGAGCCGAGCCTCGGGGCCTTCTGCCACCAGAGGGCGCTCCGGGCGCGGCCTTTCTGGCTGCTGAGGGGTGGGGCCCGGGAAAGGGACCGGACCCGGGATGCTTTGCCAAGAGGCTTCTGGAGACGGGGATGTCCTGACAGGGTGACCCCACCTGGAGACCAGGAGGCCCTGGTCCGTGAGGCCCTGGTCACCGTTGTCGTTAAAGCCCAGGTCCCGGGAGATGCTACCGGATGGACGAGGAGCCCCTGCGTCCAGGACTGAGGGCTCAGGCTCCGCCTCCCCGTCCACACCTGCGCTCGGGCCAGCGCCGTCCGGGAAGAGCGTGAGAGACAGCCCAGCCCAGTGGTTGGCTTCCTACTCCTTTCTCATCGATCCCCTGGCTCATTCATTCGACAAATATTAGTCGAGCGCTTTGGCTAAGCCTGGAGATGCCACGGCGACCCAGGCGGCCCCTGCTGTATCAGAGCGTTTCGTCTTTGGGGGGGACGGAGGATGCATACACGAGCCATTGTAACGTTGTGCGTGGAATTCTACAACAGGTGTGAGCGTCGGGGACCCCAGGTGCAAAGTGGATGCACGTAACCTTCTCCTGCAGGACGGAACGTTGCCTCAGGGAGAGGTGACAGCTGAGCTGGGACCTGAGCGAGCGGAGGCATTAGCTGGGCAAAGGGCTCCAAGCTCAGGGATCGGTTTGTACAAACGCCCAGAAGCAAGAGAGCATTCATTCATTCATTCATTAATTCAGACGCCCATTCAGTAATGTACTTGTTCCCACACCCATTCATTCAACAAACACTCTTCAACAAACACACCTACTGTGTGCCAGGCACCCTTCTATTTGCCTGGCCAGTGAACCAGGCAAATAGTTTCGCTTCCCCAAGGCACCTACATGCCAGCGGGACAGGGCCATTCAGGTCATTCAACGAAATCTCCGGGCACAAGGGGACACGGGGGAGGGACAGTGGCCTCTCCTCTGCTCAGAGTACGTGGGCCCCATTCTCCTCCCTTCTCCCACCACGCCTTCCCGCGCCCATCGGCGGTGGGGAGGTCACCAGCCCGTGGTGGGAGCCTCTGCCCATGTATTAATAGCGCGGTCGAAGGCCCGAGGAGTGGTTGTGCTAATTACAATGATGAATAGGTTTAATTTACTTCGAGAGAGTAATGTGCTGTCATTCTGGTGTCAGAACCCGGCCCAAGTGGCCACTGACTCCCTTCTCCCCCCTCCAGGTGCCCATCCAGGTCCTGGCAGCCTCCCCCTGGTGGCCCAGCACCCCTTGAGCCCAGGCACCTGCCTGGCCATCACCGCCATGCCTGCTTGGGACTCTCTGCTGCCCCCTTGGTGCGGAGGGGAGGAACGGTCTTACCTGCCCCATTGTAGAGAGCTGAGGCCAGCCCCTCACCAACTGGACATTTCAAAGGAATGTTCATTACAGCAGGAGAGATGCATTCTGGGAAGGAGACACTCAGCTAGTCGGGGAGGTGACCCTCCCATCCCCCCAAGTCACCTCAGGGCAGAGAGAGCCCCCCATCTCTAGTTCTCCCCACCCCCAACTCTCTCTGTCTCACCCCCATGCAGCCCCTCACCCTGGCTGACGTCCTTTTACCTGGCTCCCTGCTTCCTGAGCATCTTTCTGCTCCGGAGCGGGAGCATCTGTGACGACAGGGACATTGTCAGGCGCTCTGTGAGTCACATCCCCCAAACGCACGCGTGAGAGCCTCACTCCCGCACCCCGTACGCCTCAGCCCTCGAGGCAGGATGACTTTGGACCTGGGGCTTCTCCAAATCGGGGTGTCTCCCTGTTCCCCTCCCCTCCCAGGTGACGCTATGGGCGACAGGGAGCCCGCTGTCTACACCCTGTCACCTGAGAAACGCAAGCTCGTGCAGCAGGAGGTGGAACGGAGGTCCAGCGTGCTGCTCTGAGCCAGGGGCTGTGGGAGCAGGACGGCAAGCCCAGGGTGGCCCCGGTCTCCATTTCTAGGGGAGGCTCAAGCCTCAATCGGTCCCTCCTTTGACTGCTCATTGTTCCGGTGGCCCCAGGGAGGGGCCAAACTTTCCTTATGATTGACAGCCTCCTGCTGTCTAACCTGACGGCCTCAGGTTGCACCCAAGACTGCTCGCCATCAGTGTAGTTCAGCCGTGGGCAAACTACGGCCCGCGGGCTGGATCCGGCCCATTCGGCTGCTCTATCCGGCCCGCGGAGCCGAAAGAGCGGAGGGTTCTCTTGCTCTCCCCTCCGCTCCTTCCCCAGCAGCCCAAGAGGAGAGTGCCAGCACGGTCAGGTTGCTTTTGTTCCGGCCCTCCGGTCCAGTTTAAGAACCCATGGTGGCCCTCGAGTCAAAAAAGTTTGCCCACCCCTGGTGTAGTAGTTCCTTGGCCGGCAAACTGCGGCTCGCGAGCCACATGCAGCTCTCTGGCCCCTCGAGGGTGGCTCTTCCACGAAATACCAGGGCCTGGGCGAGTCTATGTTGAAGAAGTGGCGTTAGAAGAAGTTTACGTTTAAAAAATGTGGCTCTCCAAAGAAATGTCAATCGTTGTCCCGTTGATGTTTGGCTCTGCGGACGAATGAGTTTGCCGACCCCTGGTGTAGCTGGTGGGGGACTGGCTTCTCAGAGGCGACCTAGGCGCCTCCTTCCGCCTGCCAGGCCGAGCCTGAGACCCTAGGACGGCCAGGAGCCCGGCCCAGCCGTGGGTCACGCAGAGTCCAGTCCCTCCCTCCCCCGTCCCCCAGGGCGGCTGAGACAAGCCCACTCAGTGGATGGTCACGCTCGGCCGGGGGAGGACAGGGCAGTGTTTGTTTTGTTTGCTCACTGCCACGCTTGCCCGAGTAGGCAGCTGACTGGCAGCCTGCCCCAGGGAGCCCCCCCTCCCCCAGGCTGAGCGCGGCTGAGGCCGGAGGAGAGCAGGGGGCGCTGGGAGCGGGCTGTGTCTCCATTCATCCTCCCTGCGGGGGGAGAGACGTCACCTGTCAGCCGTCAGCCTAATTGGCACGGCACGAAGGCAGCGGGGCAGTGGGAGGGATGGCAGCCAGACTCCGGGGAGGGAGAGTCGGAAGATCCGAGACGCCACACCGCGGGACGGCCCCCGCCGGGCCGCTAGCGGTCGCTTCTTGCTTGGCCTCAGTTTCCCCGTCCGAATGAGCTGCAAGCGAAGGCCTCTTCTGCTCCTGGGATTCGCTGTCCGTGATTCCCGCGCCAAGACACCGCCAGGAAGGGAGCAGGGAGGGCGGCCAACCCCTGGTGGGATGCCCTGCGTTTGCCGGGGGTGCTGGCCCCGGCGCTGGCCCCTCGGGACCGGCTTCCTGCGGATGTGAGGCCCGCCTGCCTCCCCGCAGGCGAGAGGCCAGCTTGATCATCGACTCCCACCGCGGGGAGCCGGCCCGCCTCATCCGTATGCAGGGGCTGTGCCGAGTGCTTAAGAGAAACTTATTAATTTCCCCTCGGCAAAGACTGAGGGTTCGACAGTAATCATAGTATCAAGTCATAATATAAAAAATAAAAAAAGCCAACTCTCCAGTTGAAAAAGCGGCCGGGGCTCTGGAGAGTTCAACAGGAAGAGATTGTATTAAGATAAAGGAGATTATAGCCGAGCGGACATTAAAGGTTGTCATTGTCTGGTAAATCACATCGGGGAGGCCCCGGGACTGCCGTATCCCAGCAAGGGAGCGAGGTCCCCGTCCCCGACCCGGCGACACCCTGGCCAGCCCGCCTCCCTCCGCCTCCCTCCGCCTCCCTCCGCCTCCCTCCGCCTCCCCCCTGCCCGCCTGCCCGCCAAGGCTCAGGAACCTGGCGTCTGTTTGATCCTAACCTGGCTTTGAGGACGAGGGTGGGACAGCCTACAGGTTCTGGAAGGCAGAGACCTCTGTCCCCCCGATGTGGGGGCTTTGGAACATTTGCCCAGCAGTGGAGGGGCCCGGGGGGGAGGGGTATGTCTGGGTCTCCTGTCCTGTGGCGTCTTCCGGGTAGGCCTGGGCCTGAGCCCCCCGGACACTGCCCTGACCGGCCTCCCGGACGTAGGCTGACGCTGAGCAGATGGGCTGGACTGGCCAAGGAAGAGCCCCAGTCCCGGTGGGAAGTCCCCAAGAATCCCAGTGAGGAGGAAGCGGGGGGAGGCCACGCTGGCTCCGATGCTGGATGGCCATTGCCCCCCTGGGGGCTGTCACCAAGTGGGGTGCAGGGCAGAGCTGGTGTGGGGACCCTTCTCTTCGCCGTCTGCACTTGGGCCGAATGAGAGGCTGCGTAGACCCTAAAGATGCGGTCAGAGCTCAACGGCGCACTGGACTCGGACAAGAACTTTCCGGTTCAGCGGCTGGGAGGCCAGCTGAGAGTGGTGTGATGATGGGCCTCCCCTGTCACCCCAGAAAGGGGCGGGGGGCGGATAACGTGGAGCTCAAGAGGGCAGGCTCCTTGGCTTTGCGTCCTGGCTCTGCTGTGTATTAGCTGTTTGTCCTTGGACAAGTTACCTGACCTCTCTGTGCACCAGCGTTCTTATCTACAGAATGGTGGCCATAGCGTCTACCTTGCAGCATTGTGACGAGGGTTAGATGATTGTCTATATATGTAAAAGCCGAGCAAGCAGAACACCGGAATGACCGGAACCACTGGTTGCTTTGACGCACACTGTGGCCCAATTGCACCCCCCCCCCAACCCCGATTGGGAGTGGGGCCAGATGGCCAACCTCCCTCGTCCCCTCCCCCCAGCTGGCCTGGCCCCGATTGGGGCGTGCCGGCCAGACCCCACCTGTGCACGAATTTGTGCACTGAGCCTCTGGTTGTACATGAAGAGCTACAAATGCAAATCTGCTCTGACCGCCTGACTGCCCTTGCCAAAGGTCACACCGCCGATAGGTGGCTAAGCCGCATCGTGGGACCACCTCCCACCCATCACCTTCGCTCCTCAAGCAGGGTGGCGGCCAAGGGCTTGGGCTTTGGAGCCCAGAATGCCTGGGGCATTCCGCTGGAGTGAGTGACTTTACTCCTCACCCCCATCTTTCTCTCCCATAAGACGAGGAAGTCGCTCGCCAGGGGAAGCTCTGATACTAGCTCAGAAAGGGGTGCCAAGGGGGGGCAGCCTCCCTCCCCCCACCTCTGCCTGTGGACGGCTAGCCCAGCAGGGCGGGGCCCCTCCCCGGGCCCTCCAGGGGGCACGGGGCCTCTGCGGCTGGGCCCCAGGGGCGGCTCTGGAGTGGCCCCGGGTGGTGGAGGCCGAGCAGAGAGCGGCGCCCTCCGTGGGGCGGGGCTGTGGGGAGATGAATGTGAGGCTGGGCGAGGTAGCTCAGGCAAAGTCATTTTCCCAGTTAATAGCACGTTTGAGGGATGACCGGAGCGTGTGAGGACATTTAGAAGGAATGTTAATTTCCGCCGGAGAGATACATCCTGGGAAGGAGCGGTGGCCGAGGAGGACGGGCCGGGCGGGGCCGGGCCGGAGGGCCGGCAGCTCTGCCCAGAAGGCCGCCATGGGGAGTCCTGGGGACCCCTGTCCTGGCCTTCGTCTGCATGGCTGGGAGTAGGGCGTGGGGGAGGGTGCAGCTCAGAGGGGCAGTTAGGGTGAGGGCTGGGAAGGCTTCACGGAGGGGGCATGGCGCCTTAGAAGGCGGGGGAGGAGGTGGGGGGGGTCACCTTATGGACACTGGGCTTCTCACCGGGAGATCCAGGTGGGATGGGGTGGCCCGCATGGGAGGGGAGACTCCAGCTTCCTCAGGCCTCGGTGCAGGCTCCGGAAGGGGCTCGTGAGCAGGCTCGGAGGAGGCCTGGGAGAGGGGCCTCGGATGGGAAATGTGGGTCCTCTGCTCCCACCTGCTGCCACGTCACCCCGCCCCCCTCCACAATCCTGCCCTCCCCACAGAGCTGGCCCTTCCCTCTGCGGTCTCACTTGCACCCCTAGACAGTGTGTCACCCAGAGTCCTCCAGGCACCCCTGCGCTCCAAGACCCCACCCAGCCCTGAGAAGCGGGGGGAGCCGACCCCCCAGGCTGGTCCGTCCCTCCGGCTCCACCAGAGCCCCGAGCGCCTGCACAGCCTGCGGGGACGAAGGGCTTCCCCAGGGCCCGGCGTGGTTATTAATAGCGTCTCCAGGCTCCGACCGCCTCTTTAATTCCTCTGCTTACACCGCTCCGGAGCCCACAGCACTTGCCCCTTAGCCCGTGCTCATTCCGCTCCCTTAATGGCCGTTCACGGAGGGACCTTCTGAGAGCTCTTCCCAGCCCGAGTAACTCATGTCTTCTGGCCAGCCTCGCCTGCGACGTTATTAACTTCTCCGGGAAGCCAGAGGGACAGAGGGAGGCCGTGTCTGTCCCGCACAGTCCTCGCTCGGCCCCTGACCTGGGGGTGTCCGCGGCGGAGGGGACCCTGGAGATCAAGAATGGGGGGGGTGTCTCAGCCCGGTGCTCCTTCCCTCCCGCCTTCTCACCCGGTGCTCCGGGGAGGGGTGCGGGGACCTTCTCCCCACCGGAAGGTCTGAGCCGTCTGTGTGACTGTGGTCAAGGGCCGTGTCTTCCTGCAACTGCCCCAGGGCCTCTCAGAGGGGTTTCCGGCCCTGGGTGCCAGGGGTGGCAGTGGTTCTGTAGCTTCTACCTGGAGCCTTGTAAGGGGAAGCCCCCAAGGGGCAGCTGTGCCAGGGACCCAGCGGGCGGGACGTCGGAGGAAGGGTCTGGGTGGCCTGCTCAGGAGTGACGTGGCATGAACGCCAGCCCCTGGGCTTGGTCTGTTCCCGAGGCCCTGTGCGAGGTTCCAGGCCTGACTGGTGACCTGTGCCCCGGGGGCATAAGCAGGCTCCCCCTTTGGCCAGCTCTGGGCTTGGCGTTGAGGGCCAGTCCTGACGCCCTCCCCCTTTCCCCGGAGTCCCCAGCTCCTGGGCACCGGCACTTACCACGTGTGCCAGGTTCTGCCCCGAGGGCTTTCCATGTGTGGTCTCCTTTCACCCTCACCACCTCCTGCTGATCAGTACCTTCCGCCGCGCCCACCCCCACCCCCCGGCACTGACCATAGCCGTGGCACTAATTGTCCACTCGGAGCCTGCCTTCCCCCCGAGACTGTAGACCCCTCTTGTCCCCGCAGCCTCCCCAGCACCCTCTGCAAGGCCTGGCCCAGCGTAGGGGCTGATTATGTATCTGCTGAACCCGGGAAGGACTTAGTGAAGGCTCAGAGAGGTACGTCACTTTCTCAGGATCACACAGCGTGGGTAGGGCGGAGCTGAATCCACACCCAGGCGGATGGCCTCGTCTGAGCGCCTACCCCCTCCTTCCTGCTCCCTGTGCTGCTGGGAGGAGCTCGAGTGCCGGGCCCAGCACAGAAGCCAGGAATATTCCGAACCCTGGCGCCAGCACACTCCGCTCTGCAGAGTGGGTGGGCAGCTTAGTGGTGCTGGGAGCAGTCAGATTCCCCCCTGAGCTGGGGCCTGGCCGCCAGCAGGCTTTCTGGCCCAGGTCTCCCTTCTGGCCTCCAGGGGACATGTGGCTTCGTGCCCCGCCGGCAGCGAGGGCCAGCCTCAGGCTGGGGGCAGAGAGACAGGGAGACGCGGCCCTCCCTCCGCTGGTGGCTATGGGGCCAGGCCGCCGGCCTCCTTCCGGCCGGAGGAAGCAGGAGGCCAGGTGCAGCTGCCCGTGCCAGCAGGGCCTGAAACATACCCTGAACTATGACTCCCCCAGCTGCGCACTCACCGTTCAGTTCCCCATCACCCCCCCTGCCCCCGTCCCCCCTATTCAACCCAAGTTGCTCCCTCCGCTCCACCGACCCTGCCCGCTCCTCTCCACCCCGCAGCCAGGGTGATTCCAAAATAACAACCTGCTGAAAACTCCCAGCGGCTTGGAGTGCACCCACAAAACGGCCCAGGTGCTCCCGGAGCCCCCACCTCCTTCCTTCTCCCCCTTCTCATCCCGTGTGCCCTCCTCCCGCCACACTGGCACTCGCTGCCTTTGTATGCCAGGGCTCCGGGCCCCGCCCCCTCCACACCTTGGCCCCCCTCTCTGCCCGGCACACCCTCTCCTGGGCTCGGCCCTGCTTCTCATCATCGGGGCTCAGCACGAGGCGCCTCCTGGAAGAGCCTCGGACCCCTGGGAAGGCGCCCCAGGCAGTCTCCAGCTGCCCCTTCCCGTGTCGCTGCATCGCACTTAGCTTTGGTGTCTGCCGTCTAAGATGACCTTGTTTGTAGCTGCTTCAGTTCAGGTCTGTCCCCTTCCCCCGTCCCCTTCCTCCCAGAATGCCAGCTCCATGAGGTCGGGGACCTTGTCTGTTCACCCTCTCACCCTGGGGCCTGGACCCGTGAGTGCCTCTAGTAGGTGCTCCGTAAGTGTTTGTTGAGTGAATAAGTGAACTTTGTACCTGGTGGGGGTGGGGGGAGGGAAAAGAGGGGAGGCTCCCCTGGGGCGTCCCTCTTGGGTACTCAGCTCTCCCTTCCCTAAGGCTTTGATACACCAATATGGGAGGGGGGGTGGGGAAGGAGGTGGGGGAGGAGAGTGAGGTGGGGTGGGGAGGGTGGTGGGGGTGGGGAGGGAGGTGGGGGAGGCCTGGAGTTCCTGGCTGAGCTGGGCCCAGTGAGAGTGGGATGCGCCTGCAGGGGGCGCTGCTGGGAGGGGGCTCTCTATTCATTATGGCCGAGCACTGCCAGGAGGTGGGGGGAGGGGGCGGCGGCCAGGGAGATCGAATCTTGTTCCTCCCACAAAGCCCGGCCGGACGTGAATGGGGAAATGGCACCATATTTTCTGGAAGACAGGAATGTCACTTTTTATTAGAGCTGCTTGTAAATGGGCCTGTGGCTGCTCCTGGCCCCCCTCCTCCTCGCGGACGGCTCTCCATGGGGGGACCCCACATGCCAGGGAGAGGCAGGGGGTGCCCCCTCCCCAGCTCTGGCCCGGCCACCTCAGAGGCCACAGCTGAGAGGGAACGGCAGGCCCCGGGACTGGGGAGGGTGCCCTTTGCCCAAACTCCTCGTGGTTCCTGTCCCTGGGAGGGGGGTGGGACTAGAGCAGTGGTCGGCAAACTCCTTAGTCAGCAGAGCCAAACATCAACAGGACAACGGCTGACATTTCTTTGGAGAGCCAAATTTTTAAAACTTAAACTTCTTCAGACGCCACTTCTTCAACATAGACTCGCCCAGGCCGTGGCATTTTGTGGAAGAGCCACACTCAAGGGGCCAGAGAGCCGCCTGTGGCTCTCGAGTGGCAGTTTGCCGACCCCGAGACTAGAGGGATAGAAACAAAGCGGAGGTGGTGAGGGAGGAGGAGGGGAGGGGAGGCAGGGAGAGTGCGGGCTGCTGGCCGTCGGGCCGGGGCAGGAGCGCCTGATTCGGACCCCAGCCAGCACCCGGCTGAGCCCAGCCCGGAGTGGGCAGCAGGGAGGGGTGGGGCTAGAGAAGCCTCGCAGCTGCTGACAGAAGCTAAGTTGAGCTGTTGTCTCTCCTGACAAGAAAAGAGCCTCCGTCACTGTTATTTTTAGGGGAACACAGCACCCTGTCACTTCCTGTGACATCTTTTGTCCCCAGCAGATAGGCGCTCTCCGTGGCTGCCAGCTGGGGAGGGGGTGCTGCGGAAGGCTCCCCTCTGACCACACCGGGGGCCCTGCCCTTCCCCCCAGGAAGGCCCCCCCAAACCATGACCTCCCTCCCTCGGTGCTCACAGAGAATGCCATTATAGGTTCCTAACCAGGCCCCGCGGCCCCGGTGTCGGGCCGGCTGTCGGGGGCAGCGTGTGCTGTGCCAGAGAAACAGCACAACTGGCTGCACCTGGCTCCTGACGGGGCACCTGAGACCCCCGCATGTACCTGTGAAATAGCTCCTCTGGGTCGCCTCCCTCTGCCGGGTGGGGGTGTATGTATCCAGGGGTGCCCTTGTGTGGCCCTCAGCATCATGTTAGCTCTAGGTCCCTCCCATCAGTTATTTCTTCTCTGGGACCCTTCACTCACTCCCATGGCGCCCCCCCCACCCCCAACGCATGGGAGAGTCCTCATGACCTCACCCGGTGGGAGCTGCCATGACCCCCGCTGTCAGCGCAGGAGGTGGCCGTTCAGAGATGTGCCGCCACTTGCCTGAGGTCACAGAACTGAACACGGCGGAGCTGTGATTGGGATGGAGGTCTGGGCGGCTCTTGCCTGGGTTCCTGGGGCTCAAATTGCCCCATATCTGATCGGGGGGCCCTGCGTGAGCATTCCTAGGTGGCAGAGCCTGGGTAAGAGGTGCAGGTAGAGGAGCTGGGTCTAGAGCAGTCTGGGGTTAGATACTGTGAGCTCCCGTGGGCCTAACCACCTTCCAGAGGTCCCACCTCCTAGTCCCATCACCCTGGGAACAGGTTCAACGTGTGAACCGTTGTGGGCAGCCATCTACAGCTCAAAGTATACAGAGGGTGTGTCCGTGGTGCCCACACAAGGCATGTACACTGTACAGAGTGTACCCTTGGTGCCTGCACAGGGCATGTATGCTGTACAAAGTGTACCCGTGGTGCCCACACAGGCATGTACGCTGTACAGAGTGTACCTGTGGTGCATAGAGTATGTGACGAGCGGTGCGCAGTGCTCCGTGGGGATGCTCCCGCTGCCTGGTTTCCAGGGCCAGGCACTGCCATCTCCACGCTGGCCCGCAGGGGGCGCACCACCCTCCCTGCCAGAGCCGTCAGGGGAGCAGCCACCCACCCGCCAGACCCCCTGGAAACAGATGGAAACTTTGCTTTCTCTTCAGACTAATTTGTTACTGAAACAATTTGAATCAGCTTCAGAGTGTAAATGAGAAGAGATGTCTCCCACGGCCTCATAAATCAAGGCGGTGGGAGCGGAGCGGGAAGCAGAGATCACCTGGAACAGATGGGCTTGCGGCCCGCTCGGAGCTCTGGCTCCTGCCGGGGGTGGGGAGAGCGGGGGAGAGAGGCTATGGCTCCACGGTGCTGGAGAGGGTAGGACCGAAGTCTGGGGCCCTTGCCTTTCCCCTGGGGACAGTGGCCATGCCTTCCCGCCGTGGGTTCCGATGCACTGGCGTGGGGGACACTCTGTGGTCCGATGGGGTGAAGTTGGGGGGGGGGTGTCTGGTTTCTGGGAGGAGATGGAGGTGGAGGAGAGGTGACTTTGGGAGTCGGGATGCCAGGCTGTCTGAGGCTGCTCAGTGCATATCTGTTGTGCTGTGTCCTGCGTGTGCATGTGTGTGCATGTGTGCGCATGTGTGTGCAAGCCTGGAGTATCAAATCCACTCCGGATAAAAGGGAGCTGCTGCTGCCTGTTCTGCTGCCCCTACCTAGGGGTGCTGCCGCGCCTTTGTGCCCAGCTGCCCAGCTAACGGATGTGGGGGCTCCCCTCCCCGCAGCAACTCCTGGCCTGGAGACCCTCCCCTCCCACGTGGCGGGCCACCCGGACCCACTGCCCAGGGCCGGGTCTGGGGCACCTGTGATTAGTGGGCAGCAGAGACTGAGGGACCAAGGACTGTGCGAGGGTGAGGGCCAGGGGCCATGCCAGGAGGGAGAGACACCATGCAGGGGTGGAGAGTGACGGGGCAGCTAGACAGGCGGGAGAAAGGTCAGGGAGGCTGACCCCGAGCGGCTCCCGGGAGGAAGAACACCCAAGAGGAAGAAGAGGCCACAAAGCACCCAGCAGGGAAGCCGAAGGCAGGGAGGCCGGGTGCAAATGGGAGAGGCTGACGTGAAGCGGCAGGGCCGGACACACAAACCCGGGCGAGAGGCAGAGGGCGGATGGCGTGGCCCCGCCTGGGGGGGGGGTGGGGCAGGTCCCTGAGGTCCCCGCCAGGGCTTCTGACACAGGCGGGGCCGTGTGCAAATCTGTGATTTCCACCCGGACTGCAGAAAAGCACACGCCCCCCCCCCCCTCCCCGCCCCCCAGTCCCTCACTGTCAGTCATTCTCATTGTGCTTTTGTCTTCAGAATAAAGGGAACCAGCAACTCCCGAGGTGCATTTCTACCAGCTGACTCACCGCTTCCCTCCCGCCCTCCTGCCCTCGTTCTTCGCTCTGCTCCGTGTCCTTGTCCCCCAGATCCTGGGCCTGGCCCGGGGCGGTGGCCTCCCTGACCACCTCCTGGGGTTCCCGTCCTGATCTGCGACCTCTCACCTGGAGGGTCGGGGTCTCTGTCCTCCTCCCCTCTCCCCCCACAGCCCCTCCCCAGCCCTTCTCCGGTCAGTCTGCCTCTCCCCCCTCCCCCCCCATCCTGGCTCGGCCCCACGGATGGCTGCTCCCCGCTTCCTCCAGCTGTCTCCGTGGCTCAGCCCGCAGATTGACAGGGCCCATAAATCACCCTGGCAGGGCCGGCCTCCGAGGAGCGAGGGGCAGACTGCTGATGCAGCGCCAGCCGCGGGAGCTGGGGGGTTCTGGGGTTTGCGTGGACCCCTGGGACCCAGAGCCCGTGGCCCCGCTCCCTTCCCAGTTCTACAAAGCAGCCGATACTGGAAGCTCCCGAGCCGGCCTCACCCAGCCCCGTGGGAGGCGGGGACCAGAAGAAAGAGGTCTTTCTAGTAGGAAAGCAAGGAGGGGGCAGGTTAGACGGGACGGAGGACACTCTGTGGGGAGGAACATCGTTGGAAAGGGAAGGCCCGGGAAATGGGGAAACCCTTTGGCAAGTCGTTTATAACACCGGGGGAGACTCTGATGACCTAGACGTAGAGCTGCCCAGAGAGAGGGGCGAGGAAATGGTTTCCTCGACACAGACGCCTTTGCTTGTCTGCAGGGACCCCGGGGCCAGAAGACCTTGATTTCAGGCCCTGGAGCCAAGGAGCTGCCAGTGGGGGCGTAGGAGACACGCAGCCCGGCATCAGACCCGGCTCCCTTACCGACCTACTGTGTGCTCTTGAACAAGACTCAGCGTGGCCGGTCTTCACCTGTGTGAGGGGGCTGTCCCGCCTCCCAGAGCCGCTGCGAGGCTGAAGGGACATGTATGGAACAGGCTCTGCCCACGGCGTGGCACCGGGCACCCTCCAGAGAGCACCGCCGCGGTTACTGGGCAAATCACTCAACACGTCTAAGGCCCGGTGTCCTCGTCCGTGGCATCGAGTGCCCAGCCGTCATTCACGCGTTCAGCTCACATCCTTTGGATCCCTACTTGGGGCCAGGCCCCGTTCTAGGTTCTGGGGACACAGCAATTCACACAACAGACAGCCCTCCTAACCAAGGAGCTGGGGGTTGGGGAAGCAGGGGCGACAGACAGGAGACAAATGTATGTGCTATGAGACAATGAGGCAAAATAAGAGCAACGGAGAGTGATGGGGGAGGAGAGGCCATCTATACTAATTAAAAGGTAATATGCTAAAATTAGACCGGATCCACCAGACATCTTCCGGACGTCCGATGTCCTTCCAGATAAAGCTGGGCACAGCCAGAGGGAAGCCGTCCCAGTGTCAGGGAAGCCGCCCGAGTCCTGGTCCCGAGGCAGGGAAGCCAGGAGTGTCTGGGGTGCCTGCCCGGGTGAAGCCCAGGTCCCGGTGCCTGAGGCCAGCTGGAGGAGGGAAGCCTGGGTCCCTGATGCAGGAGCTGAGGCAGAAGCATTTAGGAGTGACCAGGCAGGTAGGCGAGCAGGTAGAGGCAGGCAGGCAGAGGCAGTTAGGGGCAATCAGGCAGGCAGACAGAGGTAGTTAGGGGCTATCAGGCAAGCAGGCAGAGACAGTTAAGGGAAATCAGGCAGGCAGGCAGAGGCAGTTAGGGATGATCAGGCAAGCAGACAGAGGCAGTTAGAGGTGATCAGGCAGACAGGCAGAGGCAGTTAGGGGCAATCAGGCAGGCAGGCAGAGGTGGTTAGGGGCAATCAGGCAGGCAGGCAGGCAGGCAGGTGAGTGGTTAGGAGCCAGCAGTCCTGGATTGCAAGAGGAACATCTGACTGCCAGTTGGGCCTAAACTGGCAGTTGGGCATCGCCTGAAGGGTTCCAGAGTGCAAGAGGGTGCAGGCTGGGCTGAGGGACCCCTCCCCACCCCTATGCACGAATTTCATGCACGGGGACACTAGTTTTATATAAGGTATAGGTCAGGGCCGGGCCACTCTGATAGGGTAACATCTGAAACAAAGGCCTTCAGGAAGTGGGTGAGTGAGCCACAAAGATACCTGGGGGGAGAGGTGGGGTGGGAGGGGGACGACACAGGCACGGGAATGGTAAGTGCAAAGGTCCTGGGCAGGCATGTGTTTGTTGAGTCTGAGGAGCAGCAGGGAGGTGAGAGGGTAGGACTGGAGGGAGGCGGGGAGAGTAGGAGGAGGACACATCGTGGGTTGTAAGCGCTTTGTCTATTGCCCCGGGGACGGGAGGTGCTCCTGCAGAGTTCTGGAGGTGGGGCTCCCTGCACCAGGACGCCCCTGGGCTCTAACATCCTGGGGGAGCTGAACTTCCTGCTGCTCCCCGCAGTGCAGGGCCCGGAGAGCAGCCAGTCCGAGGCTCTAGCCCAGTCGTGGGCAAACTACGGCCCGAGGGCCGGATCCGGCCCTTTCGGCTGTTCTCTCCGGCCCACGGAGCCCAAAGATCAGAGGGTTCTCTTGCTCTCCCCTCCGCTCCTTCCCCAGCAGCCCAAGAGGAGAGTGCCAGCATGGTCAGGTTGCTTTTGTTCCGGCCCTCCGGTCCAGTTTAAGAACCCATTGTGGCCCTCGAGTCAAAAAGTCTGCCCACCCCTGCTCTAGCCCCCTGCTTACCACCGTCTGTTTCTGCTCTGCAGAGCGTATGGCTTTTTAATAATAATCTCCTGAAACCCAAACCTTCCATTGCCATTCTACCTGGTCCCCTGACGGCTTCATCTTCGTTCTGTAACGGTGGCTCCGGGAGGCCCTGTGCTCACTGGAGGTCACGCCGGCCACGTGGCGAGGAGGAGAGAGGTTTCCTGGCCCATTGATTTATGCTCAGCTTTGTAAACGTGCATCTTTCAAAATTACACACATGCGCGCACACGGAGCACCTCCGAGCCCAGCGTGACACAGTGCCAGGGTCCTTCCCCGAAAGGCCGTCCATCGGGAAAAGTGTCACACAACCGGAAAAGAGAACAAATGGCCCGCACTCCACCGTCTCCCAGGCCGCAGCCGCGGCAGACATCCCTAATCAATCACCGGGCGCCTCCCCGCTGAGCTCAGAGGCGCCTCAGAATTCTGGAAAGTCGGGCACAGCTTGGTTCACAAAAGGCAACATTTGCCAGAAGCAGAGGCAGGCTGTCTGTCCTGGGCGGTGGGGGGCAGCACTGGGCCCCATTTCTTTCTTTTCTTTCTTTTTTAAAAATATATTTTTATTGCTTTTTTTTTTTTACAGAGAGGAAGAGAGAGGGATAGAGAGTTAGAAACATCAATGAGAGAGGAACATCGATCAGCTGCCTCTTGCACACCCCGCACCGGAGATGTGCCCGCAACCAAGGTACATGCCCTTGACTGGAATCAAACCTGGGACCTTTCAGTCCGCAGGTTGACGCTCTATGCACTGAGCCACACCGGTTTAGGCTGGGCCCCATTTCTTGACCACGTGGCAGCTTTCTTTGCCAGGTTTATACACTGACTACAACTCTAGTCCACGAGACAGAATCAGGGCAGCCGTGAGACTGGGGGCGCCGCCCTGAGAGCGGGCTTTCCGGCCACGGGCGCCCTGCCCTGCCCTCCCTGCGGTGTCGGAGTGACTGGGATGTTTTAATTCCTCACAGGGTTTGTTCCAGCCGCCAGACATGGATCAGGCCTGTGACAGGCGAACCCAGACAGGGCTTTCTGCTGTGTAATGATCTGGAGATGGACGCGGCTCCTGAGAGCTAGTCCCTGGCGTGGCTCAGGTGCATGGATCAGATAGGGCAGTGGTCGGCAAACTCATTTGTCCCCAGGGCCAAATGTCAACAGGACAACGATTGAAATTTCTTTTGAGAGCTGAAAACCAACTTCTGCTCGTGGCCACGAAGTTTCAATCGCACTGTACGTGCGTGCCCACACGTGGTATTTTGTGGAAGAGCCATACTCAGGGGGCCAAAGAGCTGCACCTGGCTCGCGAGCCGCAGTTTGCCGACCGCTGAGATAGGGACCCAGCAGAGCTGCTTCATCAAGCACAGCACCAGGGCGAGGAGCGGCGATGACCCCACAGAGGGGAACGGGGAGTGAGGGGGATCGTGACCGGCTTTTGGCCAGACCCCAGGGCTCTGCCACAGGCTCCCCAACCCCTAAAGTCTTTTCATATGGGATCATTTTCCCATGGGCTCCTGGGGACCCCGAGTCTTTGCTTCTGGGGCTTGTTGAGAGCAACAGCCAAGGTGGGATAACAGTGGAGACTGAAGTCCTGGCTCAAATCCTCGCCCTCCACTCACTTGTCTCAGTCTCTTCACCTGCAAAATGGGTTTCATATTTTTATGAGAAGGAATGTGACAACCCCAGCCTTTCCCGCCATGCCACATTCTGCAATGGCATGTTTGGCAAGTGCTGAACCTGGTGTTTGACCTTTCACTGAGGATTTCTAGTCAGTCTCTCTCTCTCTCTCTCTCTCTCTCTCTCTCTCTCTCTCTCCTTCTCTCCCTCTCCCTCCCTCAATTTGTTCTGAATTCAGGAAGGTGGGGAGCTGATAGTGCTCACATTAAGCTCAGGATAGAAAAAGTGGTGGTATCCTATATAATAAAAGGCTAATATGCAAATTGTCCCCTCGACCGGGAGTTTGACCAGGGGACTGGGCCGGCCAACTGCTCGTGGCCCCTCCTCCTGGCCAGCCCCACCCACCCATGCATGAATTCGTGCATTGGGCCTCTAGTATGCTATAGAGATCTAAGTCTATATCCCCCATCTTACCTCTCTATCTCTATCTCTATATCGCTATCTCTATTTCTGGAGAGTGGCTAAAGTGTTTGGACAGGTTCAAGCCTTGGACTGAGGAGAGGGCACAGTCCTCTCGTGGCCACGCGCAAGACCCAACTTAGAGGGCAGAGCCCTCCCCCGCAATGATAGCCAACAGCTGTAGTTGTCAGCTTGAACCTATGGTCCGATCATGTGGCCCCACGTACCTAAGTGCTATAGGCTGCAAGTAAGCAAAGCTTGATCAGGTGCATGCAATTGAGTGGGATTGGAACCCATGAGAATGTTGTAAACATCTTGACCACTCCCTTACTTGCCTCGTGGCATCTGTAAAAGATGCGACTTGTCTCTCCATCAGAGAAGCAGCGTCCCACCGAGATCCAGTTTCATCCTCTTGTCTGTTTTTTCTTAATCCCTCACGGCCCCCTCTCAGGGTCACTGACTCTGGCTGAGCTGGCATGGCACATAAGGCGCCCGGGGGCTGAGTATGCCCTGGCCGTGCCTGCTCGCCACATCTCTCTCTCTATCTCTAACTATATCATCTATACCTATCATCTATATCCTTATCTCATCTATATCCTCTACCGCCATCTCCGTCTCTAGCATCCAGGCCATCTCTATACGTTAGGACTCAGCACCATCAGTGCTCAGTCTCATTTCGTTTGATGGTTCCTTCCCTTCCGGGCTCTTCCTCCGGTGCCTTTGTGGGGAGGGGCCAGGGAGGGCCCGAGGGCGTCCCCTGCCTTCCTGGGAGAAGCGAGCCCCTTACTAGAGCGGAGGTGGGCAGTGGCTCCTGGCAGCTCCCGGCTCCTCAGCTGCGACCTGGAAGAGTAACTCACTCTCTGTGCAGGGGGTGAATTTAACCCGCTCCTGCCGCCCACAGCAATGGGCGACCTTGGGGATGCCAGCAAGCCTAAGATGACCAGACGTCCCGCTTCTGGCGGGACAGTCCCGATTTCGAACCATTTGTCCTGCGTCCCGCGACGTTTTAAAAAAAGTCCCGATTTTTGGAAAAAAATCGGGACTTTTTTTTAAAACGCTGCGGGACAAATGGTTAAAAATCGGGACTGTCCCGCCCAAAGCGGGACGTCTGGTCACCATAAGCAAGCTGGGCCTGGGGCTTGGGGCTCTGAGGGGTGGGTGGGAGGACACAGTCTCCCGGAAAGTCAGGGGATCAGGGCTAATGCAGTCACTATCTCAGCCTCACCGGTCAGCCGGTACTTCTGGAGGACTCTGCCCGGGGCACGGTGCTGGCCGCCAGGCGCCCACTGTTGCCAGACCATCAATCATAAGAACCGTGATCACACGGCCGGCCCAGAGTTCCTCACAGAGACCTTTGGGGCCACATGCATTTCAGATTCTGAAGTGCTTCCAGATTTTTAGAAACGTCATTTTTATAGATTATGGAACATGCCAACCTACTCACATTTCTGTAGCAGAATACATAGGAATAGTTCCAGCAAATGAGATAAATAAAGACCATTAGTAGCTCCAAGCTCATTTTAGGTCAAGTTTTACTGCCAAACAAGTTTCCAAAAGCTTTCTGGTGTCCGAAGCTTCGCGGACGCTGGGATTGTGGAGAAGGAGCGAGGCTCGGGCTGTCCGCTTGCTGAGCGGCGGGCGGGCACCGGGCCAAGCACTTTTACGGGATTCATATATTAAACCCTCGGACGGCCCTCTGAGGTCGGTTCTATTTTTATTATGCCAACTTGACACGAAGACGGCCAGGCACAGAGAGGTTCGATACCCTGGCTGAGGTGTGTCCCAGGGGGCTGTGTGCCCCGGGTGAGCCGTGTGTCCCAGGAGGCCGTGTGCCCCGGGAGAGCCGTGTGTCCCGGGGGAGACATGTGCCCCGGGGAAGCAGTGGGACCCGGGGGGAGGGGCAGTGAGAACCAGAGGAGGAGTGGATTCTATTCATGTGGTCCTGAGATAGTCACCATAAAACAAGCAGATTGTCAAATGATAGCGGGGAGGGGAAGGAGACCTGGGGGGAGATAAGAGAACAACCGAAGGACTGGTATGCATGAATATAAGTACAACCAACGAACACAGAACTCTGGGGAGGGAGGACATGAATGGGAGGTGGGGGGGGGGGCAATGGTAAGCTATGTACACATATAATACCTTAATAAAATAAATAAAAAATAAAAAATAAAAATAAAAAATACCCTGGCTAAGGACACACAGCTGTCAGTGGCAGAGCTTGGACTCCAATGAAGGCCTGTTGGGTGCCGAGGCCTGCTGCCGTCACCTAGTTTGCAATCTAACGGGTGTGCGTGGGGGATGGGGATATGGGGGAGGGGACATGAGCGAAGAGGTCGTTATGACATGACGAAATAAGTTCCAGAGCAGGGGGTCCAGGTCCTGACCCAGCTTAGGGGGCTGGGGAAGATGACCCGAGGAGGTGGCATCTACTGGAGACCGGGGTGGGGGTGGGGGTGGGTGGGGGGTGGGGTGACTAGGCACGAGCCAGGCGTTGGTGGGGAAGGGAAAGGCATTTCAACAAAGGAAACAGCATACGCGGCAGAGGATGCAAAGGCCTTGGGAAGAGAGAGCGTTACAAGTCAGAGAAGAGAAGGCTCGGTAGCCTGCAAAGCAAAGCAGGAGCCCGAGAAGCAAGGAAGGGCGCCGCACAGAGCCTGGGGGTGATGCTGTTTGCATCGGGCTCATCCTCCTCATCCTCTCCCCCGCCCCCTCCGTCCCGAATCCCTGGGTGGGGGGCGGTCAGCTCCCCACGCTCTGGACAGGCAGAGGGGAATCTGGGGCACGGGACCGCTTCTCCCACGCCCAGGCCGGAGTCCACCACGAGCCCCTCCGAGGGCCAGGTGGGCAGCGGTCTCGCAGGCACGCCCAGGCGAGGCCGGGTGAGGAGTGGGTCAGACCGTGGCACGCCAGGACTCCCTCATTGCCCGGGCCACCTCCCCCCTCCCCAGCCAGCGGGGCACCGGCTCCAGCCATTACCAGGCGGGCAAACCCCTGGGTGCCGAGGACGCACAGGCTGCCTGGGTCCGGAGCGAGGCCAGCCTGGCAGGTGAAATCCACATCACGATGATTTGTGTTCGGGGGCGTCCGCGTGCGAGCGCATCTGGGGCCGGGCGGCCGCCGAAATCCCACAGACGTGGCTCATGCATATTCCGTGGTGGTGCCCGCCACACTTTGCAGTCATCGATTATTTATACGTGAAATAACGAAAGCGCCATAAATAATGAAAGGGCCTGGGTCCCAGCTGCGTCTTCCGCTTCCCCCGCGGGGCCCAGGGGAGGAGGTGGGCTGTGCACGGCCTTGGCATTCAGAGTCCCTTCTCCCAGAGCCTGCCCTTCCTGGGAAGGAGGCGCGTGTGGCACAGGCGTGTGTGTGTGTGTGTGTGTGTGTGTGTGTGTGTGTGTGTGGTGTGTGGTATGTGGTGTGTATGTGTGTGTGTGGTGTGTGTGAGTGATGTGTATGTGGTATGTGGTGTGTATGTGTGTGTATGGTGTGTGTGGTGTGTATGTGGTGTGTGTGTGTGTATGGTGTGTGTGTGTGTGGTGTGTGTGGTGTGTGTATGTGGTGTGGTGTGTGTGGTGTGTGGTGTGTGTGGTGTGTGTGTGGTGTGTGTGGTGTGTGTATGTGGGGTGTGTGTGTGTGGTGTGGTGTGTGTGTGGTGTGTATGTGGTGTGTGTGTGTGTGTGTGGTTTGGTGTGTGTGTGTGGGGTGTGGTGTGTGAGGTGTGTGTGGTGTGTGTATGTGGTGTGTGTATGGTATGTGGTGTGTGTGTGGTGTGTGGTGTGTATGTGCTGTGTATGTGGTGTGTGGTGTGTGGTGTGTGGTTTGGTGTGTGTGTAGCGTGTGTAGCGTGTGGTGTGTGTGTGGTATGTGGTGTGTGTGCGTGCATGTGTGTATGTGGTATGTGGTGTGTGTGTGTGTGGTGTATGGGGTGTGTGCTTGTGCGTGCTTATTTGCATTCCAGGGAGGGGCCTGCGCACAGGCTGGGCACGTGGGTGTTTGCACGGCGGGCTCACAGGCAGGCTCTGACTGACAGAGGAACCAGGCTCATGTTATATGAAACACGAGCTGCGGGAACCTCAGACGCAGCCTATTCCATTCAGTTCCCCTCACCTCGGGGGCCGTGGGCTGGGAGCGAACCAGCGCCGGCTCAGGAGGGGGAGCGTTTTATGAAGCTCCTCCCTGCGTTACCCTTTAGGTCCTCAGCAGCTCTCACAGACGGGCCGTCCTCCACCCACCTGGGCCTAACCCTGCCCTCTGCAGACCGTCCTCCAACCCACCTGGGCCCAAGCCCTGCCCTCTGCAGACCGTCCTCCCACCCACCCGGGCCCAAGCCCTGCCCTCTGCAGACCGTCCTCCCACCCACTGGGCCTAGCCCTGCCCTCTGCAGACCGTCCTCCCACCCACCCGGGCCCAAGCCCTGCCCTCTGCAGACCGCTCCCGAGCCGCGGAGAGCTCGTTGGAGATTCAGGAGGCTGAGGCCCACGTGTGCCCAGGTGGGGAGAAGGCCCAGGGGTGAGGTGAAGGCCTGCATACACCCCATTCCCCCTGCTCACTGCACATGTTAAAAAAATGTAGATTTTTTATTGATTTCAGAGAGAGGAAAGGACAGGGAGAAAGAGAAACTTCAGTGATGAGGGAGAATCATGGATCGGCTGCCTCCTGCATGGCCCCTACTGGGGATGGAACCCACAACCTGGGCATGTGCCCTGACCGGGAATTGAACTGTGACCTCCTGGTTTACCAGTATAGGTCGACGCTCAACCCCTGAGCCATGCCGGCCGGGCTCACTACCCATGTGACAATGCTCCCACCACCGGGAGGTATCTGGTGGCTCCCGGGTGAGGCTATTGCAGATAAAGCCACTATTGGGGGAGATTTTACAAACTGAACTGATCCCCCCATTGATGGTTCTGACTCAGACAAGGGTGGGTTTAGGATGGGATTTCGGAAAAAGGTTTGTGCAGTCACTGGGTGGGCGTGAGTGTGTCCTTATGGGAATAGATTTGGTTTTCATAGGATCCTCCCCACGCCTCCAAAGTGTAAAACAAGAATTTTTTTTTTTTTTGGGGGGGGTCAAAATACAGAGATGCACCCTGTAGGTGCAGCTTTAGGGGTCTCTGCGATCGCTTTTACCTTCTTCGCACATGAACAGAGTAAGTGGTTGGGGTTTGCAGAGAAGGGTCCGGTCTGAGTGTTGGAGGAGCTGTGTTCCCATTCTCTCTCTTTGTAGTGTGCCTTTTATCCCATTACTAGAGGCTCATTGCACAAACTTCATGCACGGGGGCGGCAGGGGGGGGGTCCCCTCAGCCCAGGCTGCACCCTCTCTAATCCAGGACCCCTTGGGGGATGTCCGACTGCCGGTTTAGGCCCGATCCACAAACCGGCACTAGGACATCTCTCTCACAATCCGGGACCACTGGTTCCTAACTGCTCACCTGCCTGCCTTATCACACCTAACTGCCCTCTCCCCACACCCCTGCCGGCCTGGTTGCCCCACAGCCCACGGAGCTGAAACTGCTCAGATGTGGGCTTGCCGCTTGCAGCGCAGGCCCCAGCCTCTGTCCCCGTGTCTGAGAGAAAAGACGCTTCAGGGATGCCCTAATGAGACCGAACTGCACACCTTCTGCCCCCTCTCCGCCTCCCCTGCTCCTACCGGACATCACGGCCCCTTGCCCACTCCTCTCACTCCTCGGGGATCGCCCTAGGAGAGGGAAGTCGGACCCTCTCTCTGCTTCCAGACCAAGGCTGGCCTTATTTAATGACAAATCAGTAAACGTGTCAGCAGCTTGCAGCTGAACTGCTAAGAGGAGTGATTCATAACCCCGCGCCGGGCACCGAGTATTCCCTCCCATCCCCGTGGCCCGCCCCTCGAGAGAAAGGAGACAAATTACTGCCATTGCTTTTTATGGTGCATGTAATCAGGTGGCAACATGGCGACTCGACTCATCTCAAAGCCATTTACGATGAATTATTCATTTGGCTGGAGGAGTCTCCAGTTGGAGGGGAAAGAGCCGCTCTGTGCTCTGGCTCTGGCTCTGGGCTGCATTGTCCATAGCGAGGGAGGGAACCCCAGGCCTGGAGGATCCAGGCTCCCCCCTGGACCTCAGAATCCGGGAGCGAGGGTGGGGACAGGGGAGGGTGTCTGAGCTGCAGGAACTCACTTACCTAATCTGCTTCCGGAGGATATTGCTGGGGTCTGGAAGTGTCTGTCTGTGCTGTTCACCTCCCTCCCACTTTCCCCCTACCCCTTCCCTCCCTCTTTCCATTTTTAAAATTTCCTCTTATAAACATTTATTAAGTCTTTACCAATACGTGCCGTATCAGTCAGGATATGGTGGGTTATGGCGCAGTAACAAACATGCCTCTCCGTTCAGTGGCATAAGCTCACCAGGCATATCTATCCCTCAAGTTACTTGTCATCGCAGGTCATCCTGTGGTTCTTCTCTGTGTCATTTTCACGTTGGGAAGCAGCCACCTTCCTGACTGTGGCTGTCACACATAGCTCCTCTTAAAGCTTCCACTCAGAAATGACACCTGCCATTTCATGGGCCGAAGCAAGTCACACGGCCATATCTAACCTCAAGTGGGTGAAAAGTGTCACTCCACCTTGTGCCCTGAAGGGGAGAGAAAAAGAGTGTTTGTGAGCACTCCCGATGACTCCCTCACAGGCACTGCCGGGCCCAGAAGATGACAATGACGCAGTCACAGTCTTTTCTCTTGATGAACTCATGGTCTAGTGCAAACTCATTAGTCAACAGAGCCAAATACCAACAGTAACAATGATTGAAATGTCTTTGGAGAGCCACGTTTTTTAAACTTAAACTTCTTCTAAGGCCACCTCTTCAACATAAACTCGTCCAGGCTGTGGTATTTTGTGGAAGAGCCACACTCAAGGGGCCAAAGAGCCTCCTGTGGCTCGTGAGCCGCAGTTTGCCGACCACGGGTCTAGTGCAAGACAGGTGCCCAGTCAAGGGTGATTTTGGGGGCTCCGCACCACAAAGACGACCCCCCAGAGCTCACAGCAGGCAGAGCGATGTGGGATCTCACATCGAAGTGTCTGACCCATCACTCTTGTGTGTGGGCAGGGGAACTCATTTTTCCGAGCCTCAGTTTCTTCTTTCTTCCTCTGAGGGTGATGACGGTGATCCGGTCACAACCTGCACACAGGGCGGCTGTGAGAAGGGCTCGAGGTAATGTCTGCAGACGCCTCTGGAAGGTGAGGCAGCAGCACCGTTTGCTATGAATTCATTTGCACCTTCTTTTTTAGAATAACAAGGCTGAGTTGTTTCCTGTGGGTACATTCCGTTCCTGAGGGTGGCCCCCACCCTCTGCGCCTCGGAATAGACTCACCCAGGTGGGCTTGGCTTGCTGGGAGCTCTCTACGGGGCTGCCCCAGCTCCGTGGAGACAGGGTACCCCAGAAAACTCTAGTGTGGGCTGGGGGTGGGGGCTGCAGCTCCCTCTGAGCCCCAGAGCCTGGGCATTCATTTGTTTCTTTAACACGTATGTACTGAGTACCACATGTGCAAGTATCGTGCTGGGGCAGAGGAAGCAGACAAGATGGGCCTGCTCTCTGTTCTCATGGTGCTTGCACTCCACAGATCATGTGTGGGGTGGACACTGTGGGTTGACCGGGTGCCCCTGGGAGCTCTGTTACCATTCCTGCACATGCACCCCTCCGCCTCGGTGTGTTTTGCTTCGAACAGCCAGCCTGCCTTGCGACAGTCTTCAGAGGTCTGCCCCTGGGCTGGCCGAGCTGGTGTGGCCGTGTGCAGAGAACAGGAAGTACCCTGGAGTTTACGCTTCCCCAGAGGGGGCCGTTAGCCAATGACTGACGAATGCTGGAGAAGGAAAGCCCGCTCCCTGGCCTTGAGTTGGAATGACCCCTGAGATGTAATTTTTGCTCCAGAGCACTCCCATAGATCTTCTCTGTCCTGGTGCCCAGGTCCCCTGACAGCTCCTTCTGGAACATTCTTTAAGCCCCGGCACACAGTCTTCATCTCAGGTTCGCTTCTGAGGGGCCCCCTGAAGGCACTTACCTGAAACCCATCTCCTTCTTTCCTCAACGGGCAGAGCCTTTGTTTTGTTCTGGCCTCCTTTCCTCCTCTGGTGTGACTCATATGGCTACCAGCTGGTGTGATGAGTCATGCTCACCTCATTCTCCCTGGCCCTGGGTTAGGTTAACAGGGAGCAGGTGACCCAGATGTGGCCCAGGACACAGAATGGGATACCCATGGGGGAGCTTCTGGGAATGGCTTTCTTGAAACAAGACACAAAGGTAAATCCACGTCCCCCCTTGGACACGCTACACTGCATGGGGTGGCTGGAACCTTGGCTGCCATCCTGAGGGATGGACAGCTCCAAGGTGGAAGACACCAGGGTTCTGCGTGATGCCAAGGACGCTTGGAATTCTCTGACCTCAGAATGTCCTGTTCTGTGCCATGATAAAGCGTTTGTGTGGTGAAGCCATCTTGAGGTGGGCCTGATGTTTGCCACCAAAGTTGAATGATAGGATTTATCCGGCGGTAAGTTGCTGTGGAGGTGGGCCCCTTCCAGAGACTCATTTATTCTGGAGGTGAGTGTCGCCTGGGTCTCTGTCATGCCTCAGGTTTGTGAACCATCCCACAACCTCACACAGCAAGAAATAGGCTTGAGCCGAAACCAGTTTGGCTCAGTGGTAGAGCGTCGGTCTGCGGACTGAAAGGTCCCGGGTCCATTCCGGTCAAGGGCATGTACCTTGGTTGCGGGCACATCCCCAATGTTTCTCTCTCATCGACGTTTCTAGCTCTCTATCTCTCTTCCTTCCTCTCTGTGAAATATCAATAAAATATATATTTTTTAAAAAAGAAAAGAAATAGGCTTTATTGGAAAAAGAGAAAACTAACGGGATAGGGCCAACGAGCAGAACACGTGAAGGCCTGGGGTCAGATGCAAGAGGGAGGGGTTCCGTTGAGCTGGGAATGTAGCCCCCTAATCCCCTCCCCGTATCCAATACTTCTCCCGAACCTTCCTTTGTACCTTCTTGTTTTGCCCTCACGGACTCCATACAGCTCGCTTCCTTCTCTCCCTCGCCAGCAGGCGGCTCAGAGTCAGACGGTGGTACTTCTCCCTTATTGATAGAATCTTAGAACATGCATGTCTGTGCTCCCCCTTGGCCTGCGTGATCTTATTTTCCCGGGGCTGCAAGTCTCCTCCATTTGTTGTTGTCTGCTGGGCCTTGTCTATTCCTGTAAACCCACTGGTTGTTCTTGAGAGGGAAACAAGCCATCTCCACTCTACACCCATCCCCTGAGGCTGCACTCAGAACCTCCCCGAGGAGGCCGGCTGCTAATGGACGCTCAAGAGCCTCTCCTGGCACCCGGCTGATGGAGGAAGAACAGCGAGGCCTCTCCTCTGGGTTCACGGAGGTGGTTACCGGACACCCCTCAGCCACCTGGGAGCTCTCAGCCCCACTCAGCCTCCTTTTCAAGGTCTGGGGGAGAATGATGGTTCTACCCAAGTCTCCCAAAGGCCAGGCCTGGCCAAGGGAGTGGAGACTCCTTTGAAATCCCCAGTAAGTAAATAAAAATAACTTTGGGGGCTTGTCACCATGGAGACCGAAGGCTTGGTTAGTCGTCATGGCAACCCTTGGTTAGGCTCTCTGGCTGACAGGATCAGCATCCCTGAGAGAGAAAGGCCAAGAGATGGAAAGACCAGGACCCCGTGCCACAGCGTGCGAGCTGGGCACCAGCAGAGGTCTCGAGGCGGGTCAAGCACAGGGCCCGTGTGTGTGTGTGTGTGTGTGTGTGTGTGTGTGTGTGTGAGTGTGAGTGTGTTGGGGTGGGTGGGGAGAAGCAAAGGGGAGAGTCCACTGTTTTCTGAAACTTTCTTCCCTGGCAAGCTGCCCCCCTGACACCCACATTATTCCAAGAGGCTCCTGGTCCCTTGGCCTCCCAGGCTGGGAGGGGAGCCGGAGCCCCTGCCTCGGCAGTGCTGCCGGGGAGTCTCCATGACAACACCGGCCCCCACCTGTGGGAGCAAGCCCTCGGCTGGGGACTCCAGGGAGTTGCCTGGGTAACCAGGCTCCCTTGCCCCATTTTCCCACCAATTAGTGATGGGAGGGTGAGTGGACAGGGTCACCATGGAGACCCGCCTTCCCCTCACTGCCTCCTTTCCAAAGCATCTGTCTCTGGATGGCTGGGGGGAGGGCATGGGCGGGTGAGATCCTCGTCCAGCTCGGGGCGAGGGTCTCTGCGTGAGGAGAGGAAGAAGTGAGACTCTTCTGGCAAAGGAAGAAGGGGGACCTTCTGTGGCCACCCACATCTTGATTCTTCAAGAGTGTCATTCGGCCCCGGCCAGCATGGCTCAGGCATTGTGTGTCGAACCATGAACCAGGAGGTCACGATTCAATTCTCAGTCAGGGCATGTGCCCAGGTTTCTGGCTTGATCCCCAAGTGGGGCATGCAGGAGGCAGCTAATCAGTGATTCTCTCTCATCATTGATGTTTCTATCTCCTCCGTTCTTCTCTGAAATCAGTTAAAAAAACACCATATATTTTAAAAGAGCATCACTCGGGGCTGTTTGGGGGTCTGGTTCCCAGCCCTCCCCTCTCCTACCCCCACCCAGGCAGGCTTGAAGGACTGCCCCCTGCTGGAAGCGCTGGGCTCAGCGGAGTGGCATTACCCCGGGGTGTGAAGTCCGGAGACTTCACACCGCGGCCCCCTGTAACCCGCAGAGCCCTGGCCCCAAGGACCTGCAGCTCAGCCAGCAGCTGAGAACACTCAGGTGGTTAACGAGCATTTATTTCCCGTGGAGGAGACAGTTACATGATTAGTTGTTATTTTATCTTGCTAATGAATATACATAAAAAACAAAATGGCCAATTAGCAGGGCCATTCATTGCTCAGGTTTTGGCTGTTTCCTTTTAGAGATCGCCGTCCTCTGGGCATGGCGTGTCCCCAGTCCACTGCGGGCTGGCCTCTCAGGTCCCTGCTCCTCACCCTTCCTGGGCGCCCGCCACGCTGGCTCTGATTCCTGCCGTGTCTGGTCAGCACCCTCCTCCTCAGCCAGCCCGACACACTTCTCTTCTCCTTTCCTAACCACCTCCCCTCTCATTTCCCCACTTCCCCCCAACCAGACTTCCTCACTGCTCCCCTCTCATCTTTTTTTAAAAAAATATATTTTATTGTGTTGTTTTTTTGTTTGTTTTTTTTACAGAGAGGAAGGGAGAGGGATGGAGAGTTAGAAACATCAGTGAGAGAGAAACATCTATCAGCCGTCTCCTGCACACCCCCCACTGGGGATGCGCCCACAGCCAAGGTACATGCCCTTGACTGGAATCGAACCTGGGACCCTTCAGTCTGCAGGCTGACACTCTATCCACTGAGCCAAACCAGTTAGGGCATCCCCTCACATCTTTTTTAAAAAATATATATATATTTTATTGATTTTTTTACAGAGAGGAAGAGAGAGGGACAGAGAGTTAGAAACATCAATGAGAGAGAATCATCGATCAGCTGCCTCTTGCACACCCCCTACTGGGAATGTGCCCGCAACCAAGGTACATGCCCTTGACCGGAATCGAACCTGGGACCCTTCACTCCGCAGGCCGACGCTCTATCCACTGAGCCAAACCGGTTAGGACACCCCCTCGCATCTTAATGTTAGTTTAAATCCCTCTTCTTCCAAGAAGTCCACCCAGACAGAAATGGATGAGGCCTGCCGAGAGTTCTCACTTGCTCCAGGTTCCCCCAAGCTTCCAGGAAGCCCCTTCTGAACCCTGCTCTCTGGAAAGGCTGGGAGGATCTGCCTTTTGCCCCCAGCGGGTCAGCAATGTGGGATCTGGGCTCGAGCGCTCGTGGCCTTGGGTCTGCCTTGAGCCTGGGTCTCTCGCAGGTTCTCAGAGCACCCAGGCCGCGGTGAGGGCTCGAGTGGGTGAGTGGAGCCACCAGGCTCTTTGCGTGGTGGGTGAGAGGACCTGCTGAGTATCAATACATGAGACTGGCATGTTCTGTGCCATGGCCTGCTGAGCTAGAGGGAGGCAGGCAGGCCCAGCTGGCGTGGCTCAGTGGCTGAACACCCACCCATGAACCAGGAGGTCACATTTCAATTCCCAGTCAGGGCACATGCCCTGGTCGCAGGCTCTATCCCCCCAGTGTGGGATGTGCAGGAGGCAGCTGATCAGCGATTCTCTCTCATCATTGATGTTTCTCTCTCTCTCCCTCTCCCTTCCTCTCTGAAATCAATAAAAACATATTTAAAAAAAATAAAGAGAGAGAGAGGGGAGAAAAGGCAGTCGGGGAGAGGGTACTAAAAGGGACCTTTAACTTGTCCTTGGCAAGCTTGGTGACCAGAGAGCAGGACTCACCATTGCAGTTGGACCGGCTCCCTGCAAACACAGGGAAGCCCCCCTCAGGGAAGGGGGTGTGGCCCACAGCACCCCGAAAGCAAACCGAATGGGCATAAGCTGGGGAACCTAGAAAGACCCAGAGAGCTCCCGGGAAACCTAGAAGCTGCAGTGACTCCAGCTCGACCCCTCTTACAGGTGCAAACGACAAGGTGGGAGCTATCACCCCGTTTTCTGGGTGCGCAGACCCAGGCTCGGAGAAGGAAGAGGCGGTACAGAAGCCAGGGTGGTGGAGAGCACAGAGCCCACAGTCATTCCCCGAGCTGAGCCTGGAAGTTCCGCCCGTGACAGCCGCCTCAGTGTCCTCGTCCTCTCATCACAATGGCTTATGATCACCGAGCTCCGAGGGTCGCTGTAAGAATTCAATGAGGACAGCGCATGTCAGAAGGAATTAGCGTGGCACTTTGCACGTAGTGTCTCCTGAGGAGATCTTACTCCATCTCCCCACCCACCCACCCATCCATCCATCCATCCACCCATTCATCCACCCACCCCACCCACCCATCCATCCATCCATCCGGCAGTCCATCAAACTTGGATTGCCAAACACCTGGCACACAAGTGATTAAGAAACAGTTCCTGCAACAAGAGGCTTTGCGAGCTCCCGAGGGACACACACACACACACACACACACACACACACACACGCACACACGCAATCAGGAGGACTGTGGGAGAGGTTTGAACAGAGCCTGGAGCAGGTGCAGGTGCACCCGAGGAGGGGACCCCCAATTCTGCTCCCAGGGGAGGTCAGAGGCTGCAGATCCGACCTCGGAAGGCGAGGGCTGAGCCGGGAAGCCTCATCATCCGGAAGTGGGAGGCCTCGCCGCCTCATCTCCTTTGCCTTCTCACTCCCCTGTTCCAAGAAGCCCCCAGGATTACGGAGGCGGCTCATCCGTTATGCGAGGCACCTGGAACTGGGCGGGAGACGTGGGCTTTTGTGGGCTGCGCGACATCCCATCACAGTGCCTGAGTGGTGGCAGGAGGGAGTGAGGAAGCCAGGGAGGTGAGCAGCGAAGGCCCACCGAGAGTGAGGGAGGGTGTGAGGGCCCGGTTCCCAGGCCGGGAGCTCTCTCAGGCCAGGCCGGAGCCCCAAGGCGCCAGGCAGCGCGGGAAAGCCACCCTCCTCTCCGGGATTACATTTCACAAACCTTTTGAGCGAGGCAAGCTGGGCCCAGGGGGGCCATAGCTCTGTGTCCTTGTCCTTGGGAGGCCGAGAAGGAGAAGGGGAGGAGGAGGAGGAGGGGCAGTGGGAGGGCCGGGCCAGGCTGCGGAACGCAATTAGTGGAGAACGGGAAATTACTTTCTCTGTGTGCCTGTGCGTGGCGTTGGCAGCTGAGCTGCCTCCGGTCCCCAGGGCTTCGGTGGGGCTGGGCTGCGGGCCGGGGTGCAGAGCCGAGGCCTGGGCATCACTCTGGAGCGGGGCTTAGGGCTGGGGGGCCGGGGGGCCTGAGGGCCTGGGGGAGTCGGGGAGGGGAGGGCTGCCCTGTGCCTGAGGGCCCTTCGGCAGGTTGTTACACTTCAAGAGCCCAGAGCAGGATCGATGTGCCGTCCCATCCCTGTGGTGCCAGCGAGTCCCTGGATGTCCCCGTGGGGGCGTCTCCACCCGGAGCAGAGCGTGGAACAAGGACTCGCGTGCAGGTAGTTTAATTGGGGAACAGGAGGAGAGAGAGGGCGTCAGGGAGAAGGACACGCCACATCGGGTGCCAGATGGAGGCCGCTGTCGTGAGCCCCAGGCGCTGGTTCCCCGTGACTTCCCGAGAAGGACGGACGGACGGAATGCCTGTGGGGCGGGGAGTCGCACTCATCCGCCGGCCCCTCCCCACGGCCGCTCTGACACGCGAAGTCCCCTAACTTCTGGGTGGCACTGGCTTCAAAAGGTCTCTGGTCTGCAGTGCATCCGGCAGGAGGCCGCCAGCCCAGAGTCCTCTGAGTCCTCCCGTGCCGCAGCTGCCAGAGAGGTGGGCTCCGGGACACGGGAGGCATGTGCCATGCAGGGTGCTGCGCATGCCCCACTCACGAGTGGTGCTGGGTGCAAGTCAGAGGATTGGGGTCCCGCTCTGCCCTGACTGATGTGGCCCCACGGACACCTCCCATTCCCCACTCTGCTCCCACAGGCTGTGCACTCCCGGGAACGGGGAACATGCCTTCTACATTCCCGAGTCCCCAGTGTCCTGCCCAGAGCCCCGCACAGCGGTCAGGGACTATATGAGGTGGAGAAAACCAGGTCATTGGGTGGAGCAGGGGTCAGGATGTGGGCAGCTCCCTGACCTCACAGTGGTCTCCCTCCTGCTTGTCTGTGTGGGGCAAGTACAGGGACCCCTCACCTTGAAAGCTCCCTGGGTTCAGCTCCTGGGTTCCACCTCTGGCTCTGGCTCTCTCAATGGACTAATGCCCAGTTTACCTGAGTGAGAAGGGAAATGCAACTCCAGGTGGCATTGGGGTTGAAAGGGCCTAGGAGCCCCGGGGAGGGTAGCAATTCTCCTGTTATTTGACAATTCTCACCCCCACCCCACCCCCACCCCCACCTGCCTTTGGAGAATTGCTCTTTCCTCTCTCCTTCCTCACTCCACGTGCTTCTGGAGAAGCTGCCAATCACATTATCCCATGACCATGTGATCCAACCACAGCCACGTGATTGCTCCAAGGGCAGGCACATGACTCCAGCTGAGCCAATCAGAATCCTTCCCTGGGGCTGTACACATGAACCTTTGAAGAAAGAAAAGACTTCTCCTTCTCTGCGGCCTTTGGCCTGGGAGGGCCATTCCCAGGGGAGGTGGCCACCCAGGCAGAGGGTGAGCGAGAACAAGCCCCCGGCGGCGGCACTGGGTGCCGGGTGGCCCGCTGTGCCTCCCCGGACCCAGGCTGGGCCCGGTCCTCCCGTGGAGACGCCGCCGCCGGGCAGCCTCCTCCCAGACTGCTGGGGCTGCCTCAGGGGCTTCTGGCCATTTTTTTTCTTTTTTCTTTTAAAATATATTTTATTGATATTTTACAGAGAGGAAGGGAGAGAGATAGAGAGCTAGAAACGTCGACGAGAGAGAAACATCGACCAGCTGCCTCTTGCACACCCCCCACCGGGGATGTGCCCGCAACCAAGGTGCATGCCCTTGACCGGAATCGAACCAGGGACCCTTCAGTCCGCAGACCGATGCTCTACCACTGAGCCAAACCGGTTTCGGCCTGGCTGTTTTCATAGGTGGTTGTGATTGGCTGCCTGGTCTGATTTAGGCAGCCCGGCCGCGGTAAACCGAGTCTGGCTGCTTTGCAGGTGGGAAGGTTGGATTTGCGTGAAGCGGCCGGTGGAACTCCCACAGCTTTCCTGGTACAATTGCTCAGGTCGAGGCCCGGTTGAAAGCAGGCTCTTCTCCTCCTCTGGGCCCGCGCCTGCGCCTGCCTCCCACCCCGTGGAAGCAGCCGGCCGTGTCCGTGTGGACCTGCCACATCCTCAGTGCTCAGCAGCCACGTGTGCCACCAGCCACCAGCCACGGTGCGGGGCAGTGCCGCTCGGAGCCACCCCCTGGTGCGGGAGCCGCCTGCCGCCTGCCGCCGGCAAAGCTTGGGTGATCTGGGCCTTTTCATTTCCGCTCAGCTTCTCATTTGCACTAAAACGCTATTATGCGTTTGCTAGTTTGGATCTGTGATCAGATCTTGGCAGTTAGCCCACAGGCCAGAGGAAATGCAGGCGAGGCTCCCGGTCCCGAAGCTCCTCCCCCCTGCGGCGGGCGGGAGGGGCCCAGGGCGGGGGTGTTTGTTGGTGAGTGTTTTGGGGGATAATTTTGGATGTATGGGAAAATTACAGAGATGGTACAGAGCGTTCACTCCGATGGTTACATGTTATATAATTACAGTACATTCATCAAGACTAAGAAATGAACATGGGGACAGTCTGTTCGCCAAACTTCCAACTTTGTTCAGACTTCATCAGCCTGTCTACAAATGCTGTTTTCCGTTTCAGGATTAAATCCAGGATGCCACATTGCATTTAGGAGCCTCAGTTTGCCTCCTGCATGCCCCCTACTGGGGATGGAGCCCACAACCCAGGTGTGTGCCCTTGATGGGAATCGAACCTGGGACCCTTCCGTCTGAAGGCCGACACTCTATCCACTGAGCCAAACTGGCTAGTGCAGGAGCCTCTATTTTTTAATGAATAGATGCATCTATCTATCTATCTATCTATCTGCTATACATTTATAAAACAGCTTTATTGAGGTATACTTGACATACAATCAATTGCATGTGTATAAAATAAACATTTTGGTAGGTCTAGGTCTGACATATGTATAAGTAGTGAAACCATCACATGGTAGGTATTTTAGTTGAACCATCTACACTACTGAAAGAGAAATATGCAAATTGCCCATACCTTCATGACACCCACAGCCAATCAGGAGTGAGTATGCAAATTAACCCAGCAAAGATGGTGGGTTAATCTGCATACTCAGGTGCAGAGCAAAGACTGAAGGCTCCGGCCCAAACGAAGACTGAAGAAGACTGAAGAGACTTGGTCTCTCTGCTGTGGCCAGACCGAAAGCCTGAGTCCCGAGTACTGGAGGAAAACTGGTGCCAGCAGCCACGGGAAGGAAGGCCTATTGCATGAATCTTTGTGCAACGGGCCTCTAGTAGAGTAATAGCCAAAATTATTTAGAAGGTATTAGAAGCCAAACACTGTTTTAAACAAGTTCCACGAGTGAACACATTTCGCCCTTATACCAAGCCGTGGCAGATCCAATTACGGCTGCCTTTTCTTCGCTCCCTGGTCTAGAAGAGGGGCCCTTCACCTCTGCCAGGTGACTTGGCAGGAGTGCCCTCTAGAGGAAGAGGAGTATGTTCTCCTGTCTGTTATGGACTGAGTTGTGGTCTCCCTCCTCCCCATCCATATGTTGAAAGCTGTAGAAGTCCTATTTAGTGATAGGGTCTTTAAGGGCCAGTCCTGGCCTCATTTAGGGACTGTAGAAGTAAGGCACATTACCTGCCCTCAGAGAGTCTTAGCTGAGCGAGGGAGATAGAAACCAAGATTGCACTTGGGAGCTAGAGGAGGTGCGGGGGGTGGGGGGTGGGGAGGAAGGCGGGGGGAGTATAGACGCAGCAGCGGCACAAAGATGATCATTTAGTCCTGTCAGGCCATGTGTCACAGAAGGTTTCACAGAGCCCGTAAGTAACCAGGGCTTGAAGGACGAGCGGGCAATTCTCTGATGCACAAGAGAAGGCACCCCCTCCCCACTGCGGAGAGAACACCCAGGAAAGGCGTGGAGGTGTAAATGCAGGGTGAGTGCTGGACCCTGTGGGCCACTCAGTGAGCAGGGGGACTGCCTGGAGGAATGGGCGGGGTCTGCCTGGAGGAGTGGGCGGGGTCTGACCCCAGAAGCCTGATGAGGAGCTTGACTCCACCTGTGGGCCTGTGCCCTGGGGGCTATCAGTTGCCTGACCCTGGAGGTGCTGGAGCTGACACTCCCCGCACTTTGGTCCCCGTATAAAGAGCGTTTGTGCATCAGAAGAGGGTAAAGGCCGAGATCCCGTCCAACTCAGAGATTTGCTGACTGGTCTGATGGGGTGCCTAGAGCGGGCAGGAGACAGTGGGGGAGTAGCAACTGGGCGGCTGTAGCAGAAGTTAAGTGAGGGGGGGAGGGAGGGAAAAGGAGGGAAGGAAAGAGGAGGGAGGGGGACCCTCCCCAGGAGAAAGGGCCCACTGGGCAGGCATTTCAGAAAGGTGACAGTAGCCTGCAGAAGAAGCAGAAACTGCATGCAGAGAGGGCGCAGTCAAAGCTGGTCCAAGGTTAAGCGAGCTAACCCCGTGGCTCGGAGTCAGGGAGGAGCTGGTCAGTGGAGGTTGTGGTCGGGGTGCAGATGCCACAGGGGAAAATGTGGCTGCTAAGGTCTGGACCTGAGGATTCTGAACCAATAGCGACGGACCGACAGCTCTTTCTCGTTTTCTGCTGTTAAAATATGCATGTTTAAACTTTTCCAATAGCAGTTCACACTCAGTGTCACTTTGTATTAGTTTCCGCTGGAATCTAAAGAATATAAATGAACAAACAAAACAGAAAGGGAATCACAGAGACGGAGATCAGACTTCTGGCTGGCAGAGGGGAGGGGTCGGGGGACTGACAGCAGTATGTGTGCCCTTCAGAGCTTTGGACTGGGCAGCAGAGACCTTTGGTCTAGTTAATGGCAGAGCAGTACTATATCCAAGTCGCCTATTTTTTTTTTATTGTGGTAAAATTTCCATAGCCTAATGTTTAGCACGTTAACAAGTCTTATGTGTGCCATCAATAGCATTAAGTACATTCACCTTCTTTGCGATCACCACCACCATCCGCTTCCAGAACTTTCCATCACCCCCAACAGAAACTGTGCCCATCACGCAGCCGCTGCCCACTCCCTCCTCCCTCGGGCCCCTGGATTTTCAACTTCCGGTCTCTATGGATTTGCCTAAATATCCTAAGTAAATGGAATCGTACAATAGTTGCCCTCTGTGTCCAGGTGACTGTCTGATTTCACGCAGCAGGGTGTTGTCAGGATGCATTCATGTTGTGGCATGTATCAGAACTCCGTTCCTTTTCATGAGTGAGTCATATTCCCTTGCACACGGAGTACACACGGTTTGTTGATCTCTTTATCTGTTGAGAGATACTTGCTTGTTTTTCCCTTTAGACTATTATGAATAATGCTTCTATGTATATCTATGTGCACGTGTCCTAGTCACTGTTTTTTAAATATTTTTTTTGGTGTATGCTTTCTAAAAATATAAATTTTTTTATTTCAGAGAGGAAGGGAGAGGGAGAGATAGAAACTTCAGTGGTGAGAGAGAATCATTGATCGGCTGCCTCCTGCACATCCCCTTCTGGGGATTGAGCTCACGACCTGGGCATTTGCTCTGACTGGGAATCGAACCATGACCTCCTGGTTCATAGGTCGATGCTCAACCACTGAGCCACCCCAGCCAGGCTGGTGTATGCTTTGTAAGTGGAATTGCTGGGTAACAATGTTTTACCACCCATTTTCTGTTTGGCTTCGGTTAAGTCACTTTCGGTCTTTGGAAATATGTATTTCCTCACTCCTTTAAAGTGTAGGTTTCTTCGGACTTTGCTAGACCTCCAAGCCGGCGGGGGGGGGGGGGGGGAGACTGGTGACCGCTTCAAAGGAGAGCGTGTGTGGAGGGCTGAGGGGAGCTTGGTGGGGAGCCTCCCGTCACAGGGGGAGGTCTGGTGACAGAGGAGCTAGCAGAGTAAACCAAGGAGCAGTGTCGGTGGAGGGAGGAGGCCAGGAATGAGGGAGGGAGTGGAGAGAGAAAGCATAGCCTTACTCCAAAGAGTGCTCAGACCGAGGTGCTAATTTGATTTAATGAGATAAGGCTGGGCTCTGCATAAACTCCTGGGCGAGAGCCAGCGGGCTCAGCCCCTGGCAAGCAGGGATTGTGTGGCAGGCACGGAGGTGGAGGGCACGGGCGAGGGCAGGTGAGGGCTTGGAGAGGAGGCTGCAACAACTGTTGGGTGTCCCGGGGTCGAGCGGGAGGAATGGGAGGACTGCTAAATCAGCCTTTCATCATCGAACTCTTGTAAAGTAATTGTATTTTCACAAGGAAATTGACATCCGTGATAGATGTGCATATTACTCTATTCTTACTACCTTACCTGGTTCTATGTATAATTTAAGGAGGACAGATTTGGGCATCAGATGATAAATGCTGTATTTTGGGGGTTTGGGGAAAGATCGTTAAGTAGGTAGGAGGTGATAAGCCCCTTTTATTAATGTTTCAGAATAATGATGTTTATTTATTGAGCAGCAACTGAGCGAGTATTCGCTCAATTGACCTTCACACCAACCTAAAAGGTGCCGGTTACCTTCCTGACATAACCATGTCACAGGCTACCCATTTCACAGACGGGAAAACTGAGGCTGGGAAGAAGCAGTGGCGTCCCACTAGAAGAAGAGCAGAGGAGGGTTTGAACTCAGCCTGGGCGGTTCCGAAGCGCGTGCTCGGAGCCTCTGCACCTTGGAATCCGGGTCTTTCTGGCTCCTTCCCTCACCTGAGGATTTCAAATAATGTGGGAGGCAAGGCTGGCTGCCCGGAGGCCGGGGGTGGGCACCATGGCCCCCGGGCTCCGCCCCACGACCCGATTTCTCCTCTGCAGGAACCATCCGCAGGCCTGTGCAGGGGGCAGGGATGGAAGGAGCACTGGGCGGGGAGTCAGCAGCGCCGTGGGAGGCGGGGTGCTGACAGGGCCTGTGGTGCTGTCGCAGAGCAGTCGCTGAAGCTGTCGCTGGTGCGGAGTTGGGGTGGAGAATCCACCGCTTGCCGGGGGCGGGCACAGGCTCTCAGGCGCTGGAAGAGCACTTCGGAGGAAGTAATAATTACAGGGACTGTGGAGTCGGGTAGCTACTGCTGGGGCTGCTCCCCACGCGTTGGACAAAGACTGTGGAAGACGGGTGTGTGTGTGTGTGTGTGTGTGTGTGTGTGTGTAATTAATCACAAATCTTCGCGAAGTGCGAAACCCAGAGAGCCTCTCTCGGCAACGTATATCAAGAGCCTCTCATACCCTGCAGCTCGAGGACAGTGAGAGGGAGGACGGGACCCAGGACTCGATTACAAGTGGAGCCGCAGAGGAGGTTGGAGTCTCAGTTCCGGCAGGCCCCCTCCAAGGTCAGAGCTCCGGTTGGAAGGTGTGGGCTGCTGGGGTCTGACATGTGGATGGGGACAGCTGGGCGGATGCGTTTGAAGAATCCCGAAGCCCTGGTTTCTTCTAGCGCCTCTGGGCCTGCAGAAGCGGCCCCTCCTCCTCGTTTGAGGCAGGTTCTTCCCCTGGCTTGACGCCTCGGCTGGCAAGACGGTGCGTCCCCCCATCTCCCATCCTGGCTGCGGAACCTGTAGTCATTAGAGTCAGGTTACAACATCATGCAGTTGTGCGGGGGGCAGAAAGCAGCCGCATGCCAAGGAGGCTGCAGGACCTCGCCAGCGCATTCTGGCAGAAACCAGGAGGGCGTCCATGGGGTTAGACCACAAGGGTGTTGGATCAAAGTCCACGGAGCACGGGCTGCATAGCGAGGCCTCACCAGTGCAGGGACATGCTGCCCGGGTGCAGGGCTGCCCCGCCGGCAAGAGCCCCGGAGGATGATGCGAGCCCGGGGATGCTAGGGTGGCTCCTGGAAGGTTGGGAGAAGCCAGGGCTCGCACGGTGCGAGCCGGAAGCGCCCGAACTGCTGTGGCAGGTGCCGAGGGAAGGTCGTCAGAGGCTCAGAGAAGTGGGCCCGCCGGAGTGGATACGCTACGTCAGTGTTTCCCAAAAATCCTCTCATGATGAGAATCCCCTGGTGGAGCTGTTAAAATACAGATTCCTGAATCCCAACTAAGAAGTGCTGACCTAGGATTTTGGGGAACATATAGGTAAAATTGTATACTTAACTAGCGCTCTAAGCTTAGTATACAATTTTACCTCTACGTTCCCAAAAATTCTAGGTTAGCACTTGTTAGTTGGGATTCAGGAATCTGTATTTTAACAACTCCTCCAGGTGAACCTCATCATGAGAGGAGTTCGGGAAAGCCGGAAGGTGCACCTGCTAATGGTGTTCCGTGAGGAGGCCCGGAGCCCGGTGGTGGCGACACAGCCTGGTTGAAAAGTTCGGTTGGTGGCCGCCCTCCGTCAAGCCCAGGCTGACGGGAGGAGGTGCCCGGCAGCACCGAGTCCTCAGATGATGAGACGCTGAAGTGACGGAGGCCCAGCGGTGGGACGTCCACATCAGAAGCAGCGTGGGCCAAATTAGCGCAGTGAGCACGTGGGTCCGAGTGGCAGGTAGGGCGCCGGGGCCTGCAGAGAGCCATCAGTACGGCTGATCACAGAACACGGCGTCCGGGACAAGAGAGGTGGGCAGCCGCGAAGGCGTTATGTAGTTACACAGCCCAAGGAATTCCAGGGCTGCGCCGCGCCAGCTCGGCCAAGGGTGACCCCAAGAAAGGGCAGCTGAAAGGCTGAGGAAAGACAGACAAGAGAGTGAAAGCTGAGTCTCCTCCGTGGGATGCTGCTTCCTGAGAGACAGCGCTGACGCTCACACGCCGTGTCTTTATTTTATGGCCAGATTGCCAGGAGGCAAAGTAAGGGCATGGTCAAGATGTTTACATCATTCTCCTGAGTGGGGATCCTACTCAGTTACATGCACCTGATCAAGCTTTGCTTCCTTGCAGCCTATAGCACTTAGGCCAGTGGTCGGCAAACCGAGGCTCGTGAGCCACATGCAGCTCTTTGGCCCCTTGAGTGTTCTGACGCCACTTCTTCAAAATAGACTTGCCCAGGCCAAAAACCAACTGTACGTTCGCGCCCACACATGGTATTTTGTGGAAGAGCCACACTCAAGGGGCCAAAGAGCCGCATGTGGCTCAGGAGCCGTGGTTTGCCGACCCCTGACTTAGGCATGTGGGGCCATGTGTTCGGACCATAGGTTCAAGCTTAACTACAGCTGTTGGCTATCATTGTGCGGGGAGGGCTCTGACTTGCACAGGGCTGCGAGAGGACTGTGCAAGGCTTGCACCTGCCCAAACACGGTGGCCGCGCCCCACACAGGGCCGGTGACCAGAAGGCGGAACCAGCTGCCCCAGTCCAAGGCCATGGCCCCTTCCTCAGTTTCCAGACCTGCATGGGTGCTCAGATCCAGAACTGGTTCAGTGACAGAGGGAGAGGCTGGGTCCCGAGGAGGAGGAACCTGCTACACCGAGGCATGCATACATGCTAACGCTTGCCCCACTTCTTCTGCAAAGGGACCTGTGGCCATTGGCTTGGGTAACTGTGTGCCGGGGGGAGGGGATAGCCAGGCATGTCCAAGACTGATGAATACAGAGTCCAAGGTGACAGTGATGATAGGGATCCGAAGCGTCCTCATGACCTGCGGTCGGGGCAGGGGCAGATGGGGAACCGGAACGTAAATAGAATCCTGGCCCACGCGTTGGCCATAGCGGGTCCGCTGAGCCACGAAGCCGCCCGGCTCTCTGGGCCCTGAACGGGTCATTCCAACGGACACACACACATTTGGCCGAACTCCCACATGTTCCTTGGCCTGGGGTCTGAAAGCTGTTGTAGTGGGAAAGGCCACATGGAAGCTTCTGGAACTCTGCATCCTGGCCAAGTGAAAAATAAACAAATTAACAACAACAACAAACAAACAAACAAACCCAGCATCACATCCCAGGGGGAATGGAGGAGATGAGTGCCATCTTGAAGGACCTCAGACGCCTGGGAGGCAATCCTCTTCTTATTCTTAGCGATTTCCTTAGTTTGGCCCCTACGGAAAGCCAGATGGATTCCAGAAGATGGGAACAGGCGGCCATAGTGCAACCAAGATGTCGCCCCCCGGGCAGCTGCCTCGCCACGCCACGCCACGTGTCATATCTGTGCCAGGGCAGATCAGCCCCAGGCACACATGCAGCCCTTGAGTTGGCTCAGAGAGGTTAAGTGACTGACCACAGTCGCACGCTGAACAGCAGAATGAGGTGTCGAGTCCGCTGTGACCCACAGAAGCTCCTTGGTGACGAGAGAGGGAGGCCTGCTGGTTTGGGACCCCACCCAGCAGGTGTGGTCTCTCTGAGCTCCCCGTGCTGACGCATCTGCCTCACGTCATCCTGGGTGTGTGTGCTGGTTCTGCCCAGAGTCCCGCGTGTGGGGCTGGAGGTCCTGGTCGCTGCCTCCCTCTCTGCCTCCGCTCCTGCTGCCCTGGCTCCGGGTCTGCCTCCTCCCATCCCCTGGGCTCACACCAGATGTTGACTCAGGACGTGGCCTCAGGAAGTCCGCTGTCTCCCACTTCACTGGCTTGATGGATGCCACGAGCTTGAAGGGATCCCATCCTAATAACGAGTTCAAAGTGAGTGCCCATGTCATCCTGGCCCCGGGGCTGGCGCCAATGGCTTCTTCCCTGCATGCCTTTTGCAGAAACCAGCTGGAGCTCCGTTTTCTTACCTGCGAGACGAGGGTGACAGCGTCTTCCTCTGGACATCACGGTAACACATAAAAGACTGTTAAAAAAATGTTGGTTCTTCCCAGTCTGTCTTTCTCCCTGTATTCTTGGTTCCCGCATCCTCCTTGTGAATTCTTCAGATGTCCCCAGACGGAAGTGATCTTCATTTGCATTTCAGAAAAAATGCCAGACTTCAGGTCTCAATCTAATGTCTCCGCAGTTTCCCCGGAGGGCGGCCTCGGGTCCTCTGCCTGCAGCTGCCCCCTCTCAGCGGCTGTGGGGCTAAGCTGGCCTCTCGCAGCCTCTCATCTCCCTCCCGCCTCCCTCCTCTCCGCTCTGCCCTTTCCTGCTCTGCCTCCACCTCTCAGCCCTCAGACCTCAGCCCTCCACAATCCCCTGCAACTCAACTGCCTCCTGGTTTCCAGCGCGCAGTTCATTGTTGCTTCTTTTGATTGAATTTCCAGTCTCTCCGAGTTGATTTCCCTTGGCTTTCCCGGCAGAAGGGAGCAGAGGTGGCTGAGTCTCAGGAGAAGGCTGGGGAGCCAGGAGACGATGGGGGAGTGGGAAGGAGTGGCCATTCCTACGTGGGGGAGGCACCCCAGCACCTTCCTGATACCCAGTATCCACTTTCTAGATGGGGCACCGAGCCGACTCCAATCTCCCCCCCACCCCCCATTTCCAGTCCCGTTAGATCCTTTCCCAACCGCACCCGCTTGCTCTACCCTCGTCCTGGTTCCTAAGCACGCGTCTTCCTGCGTAAGGCTGGTCCGGCCCAAGCCAGCCTGCTGTCTCCCTCACCCATGCTGATGCCACTGGACCTGAGTGGGTGGCCATCCGTCGGTGTCTGCGCCTGGCTCCCGGAAGTGGGGCCTGCCTCGGCCTCTCCTCCGCGCGGGCTCCTCTCCAGCTCTCACGTGCAGGAGTGGCCTCCCCTCCGCGGGAGGGATGGTGCCGAGTCCGGGCCCGGAGGTGAGACCCCAGGGTCTCAGGCCCCGCCTTGTTTGTCTGAGCCTTTGGCAAGGGGTGCAGCTCCTGCTCTGTCTCCTCGGGGCTCCTGTAACCTAGTCTTTTTAAAAAATATATATATTTTATTGATATTTTACAGAGAGGAAGAGAGGGATAGAGAGTTAGAAACATCGATGAGAGAGAATGATCCATCAGCTGCCTCTTGCACACCCCCTACTGGGGATGTGCCCACAACCAATGTACAGGCCCTTGACCGGAATCGAACCTGGGACCTTTCAGTTCGCAGACTGACGCTCTATCCACTGAGCCAAACCGGTTTCGGCTAACCTAGTCTTTTGGTCTTCCTGCGAGCGCCATTTCAGAGAGCCCATCAGATGCCTTGTAGAGCGTCTCACGGCCTGAATGCTTCTGGTTGTTTCCTTCTGATCCGATTCAGTTCACACGTTTTCGGTGAGAGCCCCCCAGGGGAGAAGGCATGGTCTCATGATGACATCTTCCAAAAAGGCGTGTGATGTCAGCGTGCCCCATTTTTCGTGACCCTACCCTTGGTCACTGGGAAATGTACCTTTTCCTTTCCGTGCTGGGTAAGTAACCCGGGAGCCATCATGAGACTGTGTGATATACTGCCGTGCCCATTGCTGGTCTAGCCAGGAGCTGTAATGCTACTGAGTGCAATGCTCGTCTGCCTCTAGGCCAGCGGTTCTCCCCCTTCCTGACACCTCGACCCTCTAACACAGCTCCTCCTGTGGTGGTGACCCCAGCCATAACATTATTTTCGTTGCTACTTCATCACTGTAATGTTGCTACTGTTATGAATCGTAATGTAAATATCTGTGTTTCCCGATGGTCTTAGGCCAGGGTTGGGCAAACTTTTTGACTCGAGGGCCACAATGGGTTCTTAAACTGGACCGGAGGGCCGGAACAAAAGCAACCTGACCACGCTGGCACTCTCCTCTTGGGCTGCTGGTGAAGGAGCGGAGGGGAGAGCAAGAGAAACCCTCCGCTCTTTCGGCTCTGCAGGCCAGATAGAACAGCCGAAAAGGCCTTAGTTTGCCCATGGCTGTCTTAAGCTCTACAGCAGCTGTTCTCAACCTGTGGGTCACCACAACATGAGGAGCTGTATTAAAGGGTCACGGCATTTGAAAGGTTGAGAACCTCTGCCCTAGGAGGACCAGAGCTTCTGCTGGCCGGTGGCTCCTGTGCAGAGTCTGAGAGCTCCCTCCATGCACCGGCCAGGGGGGTGGCTTCAGGAATTGTCCTCAGTGGCCTGTCTCTTCCCCTTGCCATCAGCCTTGCCTTTTGCTGCCCTTGACTAGGGGGACTGGCTTCGCTGGCCAGAGAGCTGGTCCTCCAGCACCTGAAGGAAAAACTTTGTCCCCTGGCACAACCCAGTTGCATGGTTTCTAGTTAACTAGGTCAGCCAGGTGGTTGCGAGGAGTGTGTGTGTGTGTGTGTGTGTGTGTGTGTGTGTGTGTGTTTGTGTATGCATGCGTGTGCTGGGTGGAAAGAGTGGGGACTTGGAACCCAGAAGTAGCATATGTGCCACGTGCCTGGGAGCTGCAGGGTGCTGGGCTCCGGCCTTGGTTTCCATGGCAATGGGCAACCTCCTTCTGCAGTCTGCTTCTCTTTGGACCAGCTGACAGTGGTGGGGCCAGGAGCTTTGGGCCAGGGACAGAGGATGGGAGGGGGCCCACCAGGCCCCCCATTACTATCTTGGAGCCGAGAGCAGCAGCTTCGCCCTGGGCATCTTGGAGATGAGAACTGTGGGCACTGCTCCCCTCGCTGTGCTGAGGAATGGACTTTCCCAGGGGGCCCTGGTACCGTCTCCTCACTCACCACAGGATGGACCCTTCCATCACTACGGCTGTGACTTCCCCTCGGGGGGAGCGGGATCCAGGTGGCAGCACCTTTCTTGTGAAATCAATTCAAGCAAGAAACAGTCAGATTCCTTTTCTCTTTTACTGATTTCAAAGAGGAAGGGAGAGGGAGAGAGATGGAAACATCAATGATGAGAGAGAATCATTGATTGGCTGTCTCCTGCATGCCCCCTACTGGGGATCGAGCCCACCACCCGGCCATGGGCCTTTGACCAGAATGGAACCCGGGACCCTTCAGTCCACCGGCCAATGCTCTATCCACTGAACCAAACCAGCGAGGGCCAGATTGAGATTCTTGATTTCTGAATTTGCTTCAGACATGATCTTGACTTTCTATTTACATACATTACCTGCCTTGCTCTGTGGCAGCCATCTGAGGTGCTCTTATTATGATTCCTGTTTTATAGGCATAGAACTCGAGGCTCAGAGGACTTGCTTAGGGTGACATGGCTAGTGAGGGGTGAGGCTGGAGCGGGAACTCAGGGAAACGGTGTGGTAGAGGAAGAGCATGATCTGCAAAGACAGGTGGTGCTGGTTTCAAATCTTGACAATTTCACTTATCAGCCCCGGGGATTCTGGCAAAGATGGAGGCTGACTGATGGCTGAGGCCGGGACGCCCCGGGGCCCAGGATCTACGGGTGGGCTCACAAGTTCAGATGCTCCATGTTCTCAGTTCACCCAAGGCTCTCGAGGGGACTGACACCAACCGAAGTCCCTGAGATGGATGCGTCCATGGGTCTAAGCTCTGGCTAATGAAAAATAAGTGAGCCGAAACCGGTTTGGCTCAGTGGATAGAGCGTCGGCCTGCGGACTGAAAGGTCCAGGGTTCGATTCCGGTCAAGGGCATGTACCTTGGTTGTGGCCACATCCCCAGTAGGGGGTGTGCAAGAGGCAACTGATTGATGATTCTGTCTCATCAATGTTTCTAACTCTCTATCCCTCTCTCTTCCTCTCTGTAAAAAAATCAATAAAAATATATTTAAAAAGAATAAGTGAAAGTGATACATCGAACGTCTAAGAAGTCTCCTTGAGAGAAAGGGGCTGTCCCTTCTGTCTCCTTTCTTCCCCCTTCCTGCTGCCAAATGTAGTTGTGACGGAGGGAACACCAGCAGCGATCTTGGCCTAAGAGGTGACCTAGTCCTAGAAGAAACAGAAAGATCCGGGTCCCTGTTGACTTCTCGGAAAGACCCTACCAGCTCCGGACTGGCTCCAGCTGGACTTTGGTGCCCAAGAGTATAAACCAGGGGTGGGCAAACTTTTTGACTCGAGGGCCACAATGGGTTCTTAAACTGGACCGGAGGGCCAGAACAAAAGCAGCCTGACCATGCTGGCACTCTCATCTTGGGCTGCTGGTGAAGGAGCGGAGGGGAGAGCAAAAGAACCGTCCGCTCTTTCGGCTCCGCGGGCCGGATAGAACAGCCGACGGCTGGTATAAACCCTTGTGTGCTTGAGCCTCGAGCTCAGTGAGCTGATACTTGCGGCTGGATGTTATTCCCACCCACACACCAGATTATTCAGCTGATCTGTGCACAGGCCCATCCTACTCACCCACCACATGCGGCTCTTTGGCCCCTTGAGTGTGGCTCTTCCACAAAACGCTACGGCCTGGGCGAGTCTATGTTGAAGAAGTGGCGTTAGAAGAAGTTTAAGTTTAAAAAATGTGGCTCTCCAAAGAAACGCCAGTCGTTGTCCTGTTGATATTTGGCTCTGTGGACTGATGAGTTTGCCGACCACTGCCCTTGGACACCTGGATTGAGTGTTGTTCCCCCAGAGGCTGTGGCCGGGTGTGGAAATGGCAGAGTCACACCCGGGAGGTGTCTGATTCTGGGGAGGGCCCACCTCTCTCCTAAGCAAGGAGGGTGCTCACAGTGTCTCTCCGTGTTCCTCCTTCCCTCCGGGAGGCACAGGAGGAGCAATACTCTGCACATGACAGGCAGATGACAGCCGCCCCGTGGAGAAACCTCCAGGTAGACCAGAGAGCCGCTCTGCCCTCGGCTTGGATGCAGGAGGCACCCGCCTCCTTTCTTCCCCGCCACATCGACCCATCGTCTCTGAAGTTGGTGAGCTTTGCCCTGGCCTTCGTCCCAAGGCCTGTGGACGGTGGTGGGCGGGGCTGGCAGCTCCCTTCTGGAACCTTCTACCCGTCGGGCCCTGTCTCGGTGGCCTGGCTGGTTTAGGCTGCATTGCACGGCTCCCTTCTCTCCTCTGGCCGCTCCTCCCTGTAGCTCAAGGCACTTGGTTCTGACTTGCTCATTCCCAACCCCCAAGTGCCCATCCGTTGGTCCCTCGGCCTTGTTGGCTCCAGCTTTTTGGTGCACGTGGAGAAGAGGAGTCAGGGTCATGTTTCCGTAACGTCCCATGGGGGATCTTATAACAACTGTGAGGGGTGCCGTCAGCAAGAGTGGAAGGAGCATTTTCCACATTGCACACATTCATAGGACTTTCCACCCATCGGCCCACCCATGCGCCCGAAAGCCCACCCAAGCACCGGCCAGCGTTTATTGAGGCCCCCGTGCCCCAGGCTCTCGGCCAGGCTGTGGGGACAGAGAAGTAAATAGAAGACGGTGCCCTGTCTCACGGAGCCCACGGGTGTGCAGGCAATTACAACCCGAGACCGTGCGGGCGAGGGAAGGGGGAGTCCGTGGGAGCACAGGAGGGGCAGCTACAGAGCTGGGGGCGAGGAGGGTCTTGGAAGGCTTCCAACTCCAAATGGTTTTCAGCTGAGACCTGAGTGCATGGGAGCTGCTGGTGGGGGGCGAGGGGGGCGGCGGGGGCGGCTTCCTGGCAGCGGGTGGAACAGGTGCGAGGCCCGAGGCTGAGCCTGGAGGTCATTGTGCTGCAGGCAGTGGGCCCGGCTGCCTGGGGGGGGGGGGGGGAGTCTGTGGGAAGTGAGGAGGGAGCAAGGGACAGAGCCTGGGGCTGGTCTATCTGATGCTAATGACATCTCTCTTCTCTAGAGCTTCCTGATTTTCTGGCTTATACAGGGACCTGGGGAGGAGAAAACCATTCCAATGCAGTGATCCTGGCAGCCCGGAGAGGGGGAGGGACCGGATCCCAAAGCCACTCTCTGACTTCCAGCCCAACCCTCGCTCCAGGCCCAGGTCCCCTGCAGCTACCTGACCACGGAGGGCTCCCTCCTCCTGGCCTGTCCACCGGAGAGCAGCGGGCAGGCTCCCGGGGCGGCTCTGGCTCAGCTCGCCTGGAGGCCGGCGGTGGCTGTGCTCACTGCGCCATCACGGCCACCCCTCCAGGTCCGCCCCCTCCAGCAGAACCAGACACTTCCCTTCGGGTCTGGGGCGAGCTCCAGCCTTGGAGGCCTGAGGGCGGCCTGGCCCGGGTCAGGGAGACCAGGGGAGCTGGAAGTGAGGGGGCTGCAGGGGTCGCTCGGCCAGGCAGGCTGTGGGCAGCGAGAATCCCTCAGCTCCCTCCCCTCCTTTCCTCGCCCCTCCCCTGGAGTGGGGCACCTCCTCTGGGAAACCCGGGTCCCCTGGGTTGGCCCCGCGGAGTGGGGCATTATGGCCATTTTGGCCGACACGGGGCTCCTGCAGGAAAGGGTGGGGAGCTCAGAAGGGATCCCAGTGCTGGCTCTGACCCCGACCAGAGGGCCCCAGGGGCTGGCTTTCCTGCAGCCGGAACTAATAAAAGGTCACACCTGCACTGCACACACGTGTACCGCACGACCCACAAACCACCCAACTCACACAGTCCACAAACCACACCATGGGCAGCACATACTGTGCACATACCCCATAGCACACACCCACCAAGCCCACGCATGCAACACCTGTGCCATGTGCACTGTGCAACACACACACTCGCACATACACACACACACACACACACACACACACACACACATTATACAGCGTACACACCGCACAGCGCCTCCGTTGTGACACACACAGAACTTTACAATGGGAATCATGACAACAGCTCATGTTCCCTGGGCACGCACTGTTCTGGGAACGTTGCATAAATAATCTACCTAATCCTTACAGCAACCCTAGGAAGTAGGTACTGTTATCTGCATGTCACCTCGGTCAGGTTAGGGCGGGGGGAGGGGGGACCCTCCTTTCTGCGTGTGTCCGTTGCCTTGACAGTGCACATTCTGCTCTCTGCAGGTGACCTGTCACCCCCTCTCCCACCCCATGAGGCCTCTTGCTCAGGAGGGGGAAGTGTGACCCAGTCCCTCGTCTAGGCCTCGTCTGTCCAGCAGGAAGAATGCCGTTGCCACGGCAATGATTCTCTTGCTTCCAGTCCCCAAGGACGCCGCCCACCTGCCAGGGCCCCGCTGGCGCTGGGCCGCCCCCTGCACAGCACCTGCAGTGTCCCCAGCTGCAGCTCCCCCCGGTGCGGGTGCTGGGAACCTCTCCTCCGTCCCCCTGGTCCTCCCAGGCCAGGCAGCTGCCCTCCGGGGTGCCCCATGCAGGAAGGGGTCAGACTCATCAAACGGCCTCAGCCCCTCGCCCTCTGCCCTGCTTTGTGTCTGGGGAAGTGATGGGGTGGGTGGGGTGTGTGCAGGTATGGGTAAGGTGACCAGACGTCCCGCGTTCGGCGGGACAGTCCCGATTTTCAACAATTTGTTCCGTGTCCCATGGCGTTTTAAAAAAGATTCTTTCCAAAAGTCCGGACCTTTTAACAAATATATATTTTATTGATTTTTTTTTTTTTTTTTTTTTTTTTTTTTTTACAGAGAGGAAGAGAGAGGGATAGAGAGTTAGAAATATCGATGAGAGAGAATCATTGATCAGCTGCCTCTTGCACACCCCCTACTGGGGATGTGCCCACAACCAAGGTACATGCCCTTGGCCGGAATCGAACCTGGGACCTTTCAGTCTGCAGGCCAACGCTCTATCCACTGAGCCAAACTGGTTTTGGCTAGTCGGGACTTTTTAAAAACGCCGCGGGACAAATTGTTAAAAATCGGGACTGCGAAGGAACAAGATGGCAGCGTTAGGTAAACACTCCTAAACGGCTGCTGGACACAAGTCCAAGGGAAAACAACTATAAAACAAACATCTATCTCCCAGGAACCAAAGGAAAGCTGGCTAAGAGGAAGCCTTACATCTAGACTGAAACGAAAGAGGAGAATCCAGGACACAAATGCTGAAAAACGGAGGGAGGGAGGGCGTGGACACGATAAGGGCTAGCGGGGGAATCCAGGCTGGTGAAGGGCGGTGCTTTCTTCAACCCGAGGAGAGACCAGCACCCTAGCTCTCTGAAACCCAGTTTCTAGGGAGAGGCTAGCCGCTAGACTGTCTGCCATTGGGTCAGAAAGTGAGGCACGTTGCTTGCAGATCTGGGACTGTTTACTTTGCTGTGGTGCCAGATGAGAAGCAGAGACGCCATCACAGAGGCTGCAGACCAGTAGCCACTGCTGTTGGCCACGCCCCGGCCTAGTGATACCCTGAGACTCCGCCTGAGACTCCGCCACTCACAACAAATCCTAGCTACAAGCATCAGACTTTGCATCTGAATGGCCCTTTCTGTTGCAGTTTAACAAAAATTGCAACCAGGGGTAAACAGATCCAAGGAGGACAGGACTGTGGTTCACGCTGTAGCTCTCCGATGACAATACTGGCCTCAGACAGTAGCAGAACTGTACCTCATTGAGACCCAGAAACCAGAGTTCTAGTGCTCAGTTTCAATCCCTCACACCCATAAGTGACACATTCGGGAGACGGTCTCAGTGAGCACCAAAGCCCCACTGAAACAAGGCATCTCTCTCTCTCTCTCTCTCTAGCTCAGCAGTTCTTCCTTTATAGACACAGCGGAACCTCACAGACAATTGGCCTGGAGGTCAATTCCTCCCAGTGTACCAATAGCAATCAAGGCTTAATTACACCAAGACTTTGCACTAAGCCCACAAAGGGATATAGCAAAAGCTACACCTCAGGTGATTGGGGAAGCTGAGCTACTGACCCCTGTAGGTCACCGACTACACAAAGCCATTCCAGTAAGACAGCCAAAATGAGGAAACACAGAAATATGACACGAATGGGAGAGATGGAGGAGAGTAAGTTACTGGACGACACACAGTTCAGAATCACATTTCTAAGATTACTCAAGAATCTTCTAAAAACCTTTGAGAAACTTGATGAGACCTCCAAGAAGCTTGTTGAGGCCTTCAAGGACCTTAATGAGAATACCAAAAAATGGAAAAGGACCAGCCAGAAATTAAGCATACAAAGTCTGAAATAAAGAATATACAGAAACCCAACTATAGATCAACATTCCCCAAGAATCAAACCAAAGAACTGGAATATAAGAAGGCAAAAATCACCCAACCAGAGAGGCAAAACGAAAGAAGAATCCAAAAGTGTGAGGATCGTGTAAGGAGCCTCCGGGACAGCTTAAAACATACCAACATCTGGAATTTTGGGGTGCCAGAAGAAGAGAGCGAGCAGAATATTGAAGGCTTAATGGAAGAAATAATGACAGAAAACTTTCCATACCTGGTGAAAGAAATAGACCTACAAGTTCAGGAAGCACACAGATCCCCAAACAGGAGGAATCCAAAGAGGAATGCAACAAGAAACATCATTATTAAATTGCCAAGAGCAAAAGACAAAGAGAAAATCTTACAAGCAGCAAGAGAAAAACAACTAGTTACCTACAAGGGAGTACCCATACGACTGTCAGCTGATTTCTCAACAGAAACTAGGCAGGCCAGAAGGGAGTGGCAAGAAATATTCAAAATGATGAACAACAAGAACCTACAACCAAGATTACTCTACCCAGCAGAGCTAACATTCAGAATTGAAGGTCAGATAAAGAGCTTCACAGACAAGAAAAAGTTAAAGGAGTTCATCAACACCAAACCAGGATTACATGAAATGTTGAAGGATATTCTTTAAGAAGAAGAAGAAAAAGAAAAAGGTAAAGGTAAAAAATTATGAACAGCAAAAAGGCATCAAATACATACCTACCAACAAGCGAATCTAAAAATCAAGAGAATAAAAAAAAAAAATCTGAAGAACAAAATGGACTGGTGAATATAATAGAATCCCGGACATAGAAAGGGACTGGACTAACAATTCACAGGGGTAAAGGGGTCTGAGGGGTGCGGGAAGAGATTGGACGATAATCTTACATCTATGGGTGAAGACAGTGGGGGGGGCAAGGGTGGGGGTGGGGTTGGGAATCAGGTGGAGGGGAGCTAAGGGCGGGGGGACACCTGTAATAATCTGAACATAAAGATTTATTTTTTTAAAAATCGGGACTGTCCCGCCCAAAGCGGGACGTCTGGTCACCTTAGGTATGGGGGTCCTGCCAGGGGCAGTGGGGCCACTGGGGACCCCAGGGCAGCAGCCACAGCAAACCAGGCCTTTGCACCTGGTAGAGGTGATGCCCCAGGGAGGCTGCGGGCTCCTGGCTCCTGTCAGTGGGCCTGCCCAGGTGGGGTGAGGTCAGGAAGGTCACCAACCCTGTTTGTCCCCCCGCCGCCCGGAGCTCAGCGGTCTCCTTGCTGGACCATCATTCTCGGTGAAAACCTTCGCTGAGATTTATCGTTCTGTTCCTGCTGGCTGCGGACGGCGGGCAGGGAAAAAGTGTCCTTTGGAGGCAATAAGATATAAAATGGAACCCAATTCTTCTCCAGGGTGAGAATCGTTATGTTTGACAACGGCTGTAAAGTGTGCAGCAGCGAGGCGTGGGGTGGCTGCGGGCGCCCGGCTGGGGGTGGCCACCTCGATGCACTGTGGCCCCCGAGTGGGCCTGGAAGGAGGGCAGGGACCAGGAATGCCACCCGCAGCCCATCCGATGCCCGGGTCCCCCAGAGGTCCCCGCGTGAGCTCCACGCCCAGCTGTCGGCGTCCGCGCTGGGGGGAGGTCAGTCAGCAGGCCGCCCTGTTGGCCGTGCCGAGTGCTCCGGGGAGAAGAATGAGCCTTGCACTCCGTTATGTCAAATTGAATCGAGGGCTACGGAATTTGGACCTTGTCCAGGGGCACCAAGGAAGCAGTTTTAAGAGTTTGTGTGTAGATTTTTTTGGATATAAAACTGCTCAGGTCTTAGATGTACACGTTCGTTTATGTTTTCCAGGTGTAACTCCTGCCCAGATGGAGATGGAGGATGGTTACAGCACTCCAGGAATGCCCCCCTCCCCACGGGTGCCCCCCCGGGGACCAGCGTAGGCGCCATCCTATCTCCTTCAGCGTCACGTAATGGGGGACGGACGGCGGCCCTCGCTCATGCTGGTGAGCGTAGCAGTCCCTTCTTTTCGTGGCCGTTATTCCACGTCAGGAATCGATCACAATTCATTTACCCAGGCTGCTGTTGATGGACAGCGTCGCTGTTTCAAGCTTGGGGGGTTTAGGAAAGCTACAGTGAACACTCTCTCTTTAGGGTTTTTATTTCTCGCCCTGGCCCATGTGGCTCAGTGGTTGAGCATTGCCCCACATACTGAGGGGCCACGGGTTTGATTCCGGGTCAGGGCCCACACCAGGGTTGTGAGCTCGGTAACAACCTGGGAGGGGCGTGCAGGAGGCAGTAATCGACAGTTCTCTCTTTCGTCGATGTTTTTCTCATTCTCCCCTCCCCTCTCTCTCTCTCAAAAAAAAAAAAAATCAATAAAAAACATACTTGAAAGTTTTGTTTCTCCATCAGAGTTTACACTTAATATTATTTTGTATTCATTTCAGGTGGTTAGCATAGTGGTTGGACAATCACATACCGTATTTGCCGGCGTATAAGATGATTTTTTGGCCCTGAAAAATACCGTATTTGCCGGTGTATAAGAGACTGGGCGTATAAGACGACCCCCTAACATTTCCACTAAAAAATACAGAGTTTGTTATATACTCGCCGTATAAGACTACCCCCCACTTGGAGGCATATTTTTCAGGGCCAAAAAGTCGTCTTATACGCCGGCAAATACGGTACTTTACAAAGTGAGCCCCCACATTTCAAGTACCCATCTGGCACCATCCACAGTTTTTACTATACTAGGGGCCCGGTGCACGAATGTGTGCACCTTGAAAGGAACTGTGCTGCAGTGAGCGGGTCTCAGCCCATCCTTTGCATCCCTGCCACAGCCTGGTCCCTGGTCTGGCAGCAGCCCCGCTCCCGCAGCTGCTCTCACGTGTTGAAGGCGCCAGCCCCACTCTCACCTGCTGACAGCACGGAGTGATTGGGGCCGGCGCCCGCAGCAGGTGTGAGCGCCAGGTGGGATTGTGGAGCGTTAGAGCAAAGAATTTTTAGTAACCACCCGAGGCTCACCCCGATGACAGTGACTGGCACCCCGCCTCGGTCTGGTGTCCCCCTCACCTGCTCCATCGAGGCTGACGCCTGCATGTTCCATGCCCTGCTGCCTGCTGGCAATGCCCGCCATGTTCCCTGTGTGCCCCCTGGAGGCCAGCACATGTCATAGCGACGGGTTGTTCTGTTGTTCTGCCTTTCAGTCTATTTGCATATTATGATTTTATATATATAGATTATTGACTATAGTCCCTATGCTGTGCTTGACATCCCCTGATGATTCTGTGATTACCAATTTGTAGCTTTTAATCCCTTCACCTTTTCATCCAGCCTCCAAGCCCCCTCCCCTCTGGCAACCATCCATCTTGCAGTGAACATTCTTCCAACGGATGTAGGCAAGAGTTGTGAATGCAGGAATGACATGATTAAACATTGCTCATCCCCCTTTTTTTATTTTGACCCTATGATAGTTATATGTCAACCTGACTGGGTCACGGGGTGCCCAGATATTTGGTCAAACCTTATTCTAGGTGTGTCTGTGAGGGTGCTTCTGGGATTAACATTTGAATCAGTAAACCTAGTAAAGCAGACTGCCCTCCCCAATGCGGCGGGCCTCGTCCAATCAGGCGAAGGCCTGAATGGAACCAAAAGCACCGAGCCTCCCGGGAGGAAGGGGCGGCCCCTCCTGCCTGACTGCCCTGAGCTGGAACCCTGGATCTTTCCTGCCTTTGGGTGTGAACAGAAACACTGGCTCTTCCTGGGTCTGGAGCCTGCTGGCCGTCGGACTGAAACTACACCATTGGCTGTCCGGGGTCTCCAGCTTCCAACTCGCAGTCCTTGGGGCTTCTCAGCCTCTAGAATCATGTGACCCAATTCCTTTCATTAAATCTCTTTCTATACATGTATACCCATTGGGAAATGTTTCTATGGAGAACCCCAACATGCTCCTCCAACTGTTTGTTTTGAAAGCTTTCAAATTTATTGAAAGGTTGAGGTAGTAATGAAATTGTGGTAAGTGGACTGCATCAACGATGCCTCCTGTGTCACCCTCATTAGAAGCATCTAGGCTTGGCCACGTGACTTGCTTGGACCAATGGGACAGCAGTACAACTGATGTGAGCAGCAGTTTGAAAGACTGTGTTCTTTTCCTCTTTCCCTCTTGGACCCCTGCCTGGGCCATGAGGACCCTGCCTGTGGGATGTGAGAGACTCACGGCTGAGAGCTGAGTTGGGCACGCCATGGTCACCCTAGACCAGTGGCCGGCAAACTCATTAGTCCACAGAGCCAAATATCAACAGAACAACGATTGAAATTTCTTATGAGAGCCAAATTTTTAAAACTTAAACTTCTTCTAACGCCACTTCTTCAAAATAGACTTGCCCAGGCCATGGTATTTTGTGGAAGAGCCACACTCAAGGGGCCCAAAGAGCCGCATGTGGCTCTCAAGCCGCAGTGTGCCGATCACGCCCTAGACCAACTGGGCCACAGCCCACTCACCTACCAGTTGATGACAGACTCAGAGTATACCCAGTCAATGAGCTATCAGCTTGCAAGAAATCTTAAGTGGCTGTTGTTTTGAGTTTAGGGATGGTTTGTTAACACAGACAACAAACACGTCTTTAACCGTGACCTAGATTGACCTATTATGAACATTTTGCCATATTGGCTTTACTGCTTATTTTTTTTAATTGATTTTTAGAGAAAAAATGGAAGGGGGAGAGAGAGAAACATTGATGTGATAGGAAACATCAGCGTCAACTGGCCACCCCTCAGTGGACGGCGTGACACCCACTCAACCGAGCCACACCATCCAGAGCGGCCTTATTGCTCTTCTGATGCTTCTTTCCCTGAACCATTTGGAAGTGGCCGGCATCCTGACACTCCCGACACCTACATTAGCATTTGAGGACAAGGCCATCTTCTTACACAAGCACATCCATGATCACACCCAGGCACTGAATGCTGCCACCATCACGTCACCGGACATCGAGTCCATTTTCAAATTTCCCCACTCCCCTCCAAGAGTCCCTTACAGCTGTTGGTGGCTTTGATCGAGGATCTAATTGGGATCCGTTTCGCTCACAGCCCACTTCCAACATCCTGTCCCCGTACACGGGTGCTTGTAGGCCCAGCCCAGTGCCCACCAGGAGGACCAGGGCAGGGCAGCCACCCTTCCTGCCCTGCCGCTTCCCCGCTGGGTGACTTTGGCACTTCATCACATTCCTGGGCCTCGGGGCTGCCTCCGCAGAATGAGCAGGTTCCTCTCATCCACCCCACAGGGTTATTAAATGAATGACACGCGGGGGAGACGTGGTCAGTCACTGTGCTTCCCTTAGTGCTTTGTTCCGAGAGATGGTCATTATTTTTTTAAAATATATTTTATTGATATTTTACAGAGAGGAAGGGAGAGAGATAGAGAGCTAGAAACATCGATGAGAGAGAACCATCGACCAGCTGTCTCTTGCACACCCCCTACTGGGGATGTGCCCACAACCAAGGTACATGCCCTTGACCTGAATCGAACCCGGGACCTTTCAGTCCGCAGACCGACGCTCTACCACTGAGCCAAACCGGTTTCGGCGAGACGGTCATTATTGCTCTTCATGTCCGTTGATCAAAGCATCTCGTCCTTTGCCTTTGCAGGAGCAGCGGGGCTCCATGCGGTGGAGAAAGGGGCTCAGATTCCTGCCCTGGTTCTCCGCACGGGGACTATGGAGGCCGTGGGGTTTGGGGCAAAGAGCACCTTAGACCTTGCTTGACCTCTAACTCGCTGTGCGACCTTGACCAAGTCCCTTGCTCTCTGGTCCTGATTTTCTGGCTCCCTCCCTCCTTCCTTCCTTCTACCTTCCTTCCTTCTTTCAGGGTTTTATTTTTTTATTGAAGTCCCTCCCTCCCCACATCATTCCATTTCCCCCCCCATTAATTGGGAAGCCATCACACATGCTATTTCTATTCTCTCGTAATGAGTCTAGCAAATTTAACACGCACATTGAGGTTGTAATTGGCACTTATGATTTCTGTCTTCGCCCTCCTCCCACTCAATTCCAGGGCCTCCGAATGCCCTGCATTTTGATTCTCTCCTGTCGTTTGTTTTAATCCCACAAATTACCCATTCCAAATGTTCAATGTTTGTTTAAATTTACCCACTTCTCCCCCACCACCACTATTTTTTTTTTTGACATCTTAGAATTCCTGCTGGGCTTCTTTTCCTTTGTTCTGGAAGTTTATTCTTTAGAACTCCCATTAGGGAGGGCCTTGGTTCTTGTTTACCCGAAGAAGTCTTTATTTTGTCCTGGTGCTGGAAGGACGGAGTCAGCGGCGATTGAATTCTCAGGTGGCGGTCTCTCCCACCTTCCCCAGCCCTTTGAAGGTGCGCTGCTGTTTTCCTGGCTCCCGGAGTTTCCGGGAGAGCCGCCGTCGGTCTGTGTGACATCCCTGTTTCGGTAATCTCTCTCTCACACCTGGCTGCTCCTAGGATTCTCTCTTTGTCTGGAACATTCTGTAGTTTTCCGAGGGCGTGTTTAGGCGGCCGGCTCTCTTCATTCATTCTGCACGGGATTCGCTGAGCTTGGTGAATCTGAGGCTCGGACTCTCACCGCTCTGGGCAGCGCTTAGCTCTTTTCTCTTCCATTCGGGGTCTCTGTTATTCTTTCTCATCTCTCCTTCCGCAGCTCTGATTAGACACGTGTCAGACCTTTTCATTTTATCGCCTGTTTCCTTTTTTAAATTTTATTGACTTTTTTTTACAGAGAGGAAGGGAGAGGGATAACAAGTTGGAAACATTGACCAGCTGCCTCCTGCACACCTCCTACTGGGGATGTGCCCGCAACCAAGGTACGTGCCCGCAACCAAGATACATGCCCTTGACCGGAATCGAACCTGGGACCTTTCAGTCCGCAGGCCGACACTCTATCCACTGAGCCAAACCGGTTAGGGCTATCACCTGTTTCTTAATCTCTTATCTTTTCCCTTAAAAAAAAATCCTCACCTGAGGATATTTTCCCATTGATTTTTAGAGAGAGTGGAAGAGAGGGAAAGGCAGAGAAGCATCGATTGGTTGCCTCCTGCATGTGCCCCACCAGGGCCCGGGCTGGGGAGGAGCCTGCAACCAAGGTACATGCCCTTGTCTGGAATCAAACCCAGGCCAATGCTCTATCCGCTGAGCCAAACCAGCGAGGGGGCTTTTCCATTTCTTTGTCTCTCTCTGCTGGGCTCTGGGAAAGGCCTCCTTCACCCCCCTCTCCCCCCGCCCACAGCTTACCAATTCTCTTCCCAGCTTTATCTCATTACTTACATTTCAGAGTTTCAACTAGTATACGTCTCACTTTCAGATGTATTTGACTCTTTTTCACATCAGCCTTGAACTTTTTGTAATCTTTTAACTTTTAATACATCGCCCCCCTCCCATTTCATTTAAAACACACACGTATTTATCTTACATCCCGTGCCTGATCATTCCAACATTCCCAGTCTCTTCGGGCTGGACTGGCAGTGCCTCAGCTCACTCTTGCTCATGGGAGCTGGGTCCCTTCCGTGTTTGGCTTTCTGTACTGGGCACCCACATTTCCTAGACCTTGTTTTTATTTTATTTTTATTAAAAAATATATTTTATTGATTTTATACAGAGATGAAGGGTGAGAGATAGAGAGTTAGAAACATCGATGAGAGAGAAACATCAATCAGCCGCCTCTTGCACACCGCCTACTGGGGATGCGCCCACAACCAAGGTACATGCCCTTGACCGGAATCGAATCCGGGACCTTCCAATCCACAGGTTGATGCTCTATCCACTGAGCCAAACCGGTTTCGCCCTAGACCTTGTTTTTAGAGAAAGCCCCGAGGCTTGGGTTTCGAGGGTGTTTCCTCAGAGAAGATGGGTGTGTGTTTCTCTCAGGTGCCACGGCCGATGGCAGCCCAGTCTTCTGCTTGTGGCTCTTTAGGCCGCAGGAGTAGAACAAACGCACGCCCCACGCCCTGCAGAGGGAGGAATTCCCACAGAGGGTGGCTTCCCCCTCTGTTTGCCGGAGCCCAGGCAGAATTAATCCACGTTGGGAGGGCCCCGCTGTAGGCAGCCCACCTCGCTCCGGCTCAGACTTGGCCTCCCGTGGCCCTGACGTGGCATCCACGCCCAGGCTGCGGGGTGACCAGATGCCCCCGGGGAAGTGCTGGCTGCAGGGCCAGCTCACTCACTCGCTTCTCCGGAGTCGCTTTTCTTGTCCCTTCCAACCTCAGAAGGTTTTCTTTACGCTCCCACAAACCTATCCATGCATTAGAAAACACTTTATTATTTTATTTTAATAATTTTTAAATTGATTTCAGAGAGGAAGGGAGAAGGAGAGAGAGACAGAAACATCCATGATGAGAGAGAATCATTGATCGGCTGCCTCCTGCATGACCTCCACTGGGGATGGAGCCTGCCACCCAGGCATGTGCCCTTGGCCAGAATCGAACCTGGGACCCTTGAGTCAGCAGGCTGATGCTCTATCCACTGAGCCACACCGGCTAGGGCTAGAAAATACTTTAAACAATTCATCCAGCCATGTGAAGTGTCCTGCGCTGGGAAGATAACGTGAGATTAGAAGTCAGCCATATGGCCAAAACCAGTTTGCTCAGTGGATAGAGCGTCGGCCTGCGGACTGAAGGGTCCCAGGTTCGATTCCGGTCAAGGGCATGTACCTTGGTTGCGGGCACATCCCCAGTGGGGGGTGTGCAAGAGGCGGCTGATCGATGATTCTCTCTCATTGATGTTTCTAACTCCCTATCCCTCTCTCTTCCTCTCTGTAAAAGTCAATAGAATATTTTTTTTTTTAAAAGAAGAAGTCAGCCATATGGCCGGGTGTTATGGATTCTTCACTGGTGCCCGAGACAGCGGACATTTCCTGGGGCACCCTCGAGGGGCACGTCCCGGGTTGGACAAAGGGGTCACAGAGGTCAATGAGACACAGTTCCTGCTCTCGGGAGCGCCCCGTGGAGGAGAGGCCTGTGCATGTGACGGGAGGTGTTTGGAGAAGGAATGCAAACGCCACAAACAACAACTGCTGTTGTTGGCGGAGCCACTCTCCGCAGCACCAGGCGGCGGGCCGAGCTGCGAGCGCACCGCACCTGTCATCTCATCGCCTCCTCTTGGCCACCCCGCGCGGAGGCGGTGTTATTAACGCGCCGAGGGGGAAACCGAGGCTCAGAGCGGTTGGTGCCTTGCCTGAGGCCACAGGGTTGCACGAAAGCAGAGCCATACTTGGAAACCAGGCCGCCCGGCTTGGAAACTGGGAACACTCCTTACCATCTGTGCCGAGGGCGCGCCTCCTCCTTCCTACCCTCCCCCCATTCTCACTTCGCTCCCTCCTCCCTCCCTCCCTCATCCCCTGGCCCCCGTGGCTCCCCAGGCTGCCTCGGGGTCTGGGCCAGACACATGCAGGCCCGTGACCCCCTCCCAGTAGGGACGGTGAGATCCGGGGAGGAGCAGTGCACCTGGCAAGAGAGGGGGCTTGTGGTCACTCATGAGGGGTTGAGCTGGGTGGAGAGGTGCAAGGGGTCCTCAGGAGGGGGGTCCCCAAAGGCGGGGAAGAGGTGGCCTGGACTAGGTGGAGGGTTAAGGGCCTGGGTTGCCGCCCGCACGAGGTCAGTACAGGGCCACGCCAGCTGGGGTGACTCCGGTGGGTCGTGCGGGGGAGGGTGTGTGTGTGTTTTTATCCCGGGCCTCACCGTCCCGTGTGCGCCTGGGCCACAGCTGTGTGCCCCGTGGGGAAGGGCAGAGGGTCTGAGTCCTCTGTCCTCCACCTGCTCGCCAAGCGCCCGGCTCCCGATATAAACATCCGGTGCCCAGACCCCGGCTCTCTGTGTTGCATTAACACACACACACACACACACACATACAACTGTACCTGAACATGTGTGGTTCCTGAACATGTGTGGTTCAGGCATGGAAGAAGCACATCACGGAGGAAAAGAGAAATTCCCTCCTTTATCTCCCCTCTTCTTATCCCTCATGCAGGTACCACTGAACACACACACACACACACACACACACACACCACACATACACACCACACAGACACACACATACCACACACCCCACACCCCCCACACCCCCCCACACACAGATATACACATCACACACCACACACACCACACACACAGATACACACATCACCACAACACACACACCACACACATATACACACATCACACACAGAGACACACACCACACATCACACACACACAGAGATACACACATCACACACACAGCACACACAGAGATACACACATCACACACACACACACCACACACACACCACATACCACACACCACACACACAGACACAAACACCACACACACCACACAGGTACCACACACAGACACCACACACACATGCACACACACACCACACAGGTACCACACACACATGCACACACACATGCACACACACACCACACAGACACACCACACACACCACACACAGAGACATACACACCACACACACGGCACACACATACCACACACACACCACACAGACACACACACCACACACATACCACACACACACACAAAACACACATATAGACACATCACATACACACACACACACACACACACACACACACACACCCCTCCAAGGGCCTCTCCACGCCCACCTTTGCTTTGCCCCCACAGAGCTGGAAGAGCCCCCCGCTGCCCGCCTCCCCCTCTTGCTACGTCCTGCTACCCCCAGCCCCCTCCGAGGTGCGGGCTGGCAGGGACTCTGACAGAGGCGGGGCTACCCCATCCCCAGCATCTTCCTCTGACAAGAGGGGGGGTGAGGGAGGGGAGGCAGGGACCCCAGGAGGGTCCCCAAAGGGCAGGGAGAGGAATCCAAAGACCCAGCTGCCTTTCCCTGAGATCCCCCTCTTCTCCTTCCTCCTCCTCATCCGCTCTCCAACCCCCTCCACACACACACACACACACACACACACACACACACACACACGGGTCGCCTGCCGCCTGCTCTGATCTGGAACCCTGCACGGAGGTCTCGGCTTGCTCTGAAGGCTTGTCATGTCTGCGTTTAATGAAGTTTAATTATCTTCCGAGATTCGAGGAATAATTATAAATCTTTTCAAGATGCAATCACACGGGTTCATGCTTCATTAACGGTGGAAAATCAATTGTAATTCGAGTAATTCCTCTCTTCTGGAGATCGCTCTGTTTGTACACGCGCCCCTTCTCCCCAGCTTTGTCCCTCCCAAGAAGCACATTGGATGCCTGGCTTTTTCCTTCCCAATTAATTGACGAGCCCATGGGGGCTGAGGGGGGGGGGAGGGGGAGGCGCAGGTGGAGGAGGGGAGGAGGGAGAGGGAAAGATGGTGCCAGTGGGTGCAGGATTTGTAAGAGGCAGGGAGAACTGGGAGAGGGGAGGGGTGAGGAGAGGAGAGGAGAGGAGAGGAGAGGAGAGGAGAGGAGAGGGGAGGGGAGGGGAGGGGAGGGGAGGGGAGGGGAGGGGAGGGGAGGGGAGGGGAGGGGATGGGAGGGGAGGGCAGGGACAGATCCCTTTGCATATCTGGAGGAAGCACTGACACCCCTGGAAAGTGCACCAGGCTGCCTTGCTGACGGTTGGGGCATTATGTCCCACGACCCCTCCCCCAGCCACTCAGGCCGCCAAGGAGCCCGGATTGCGCCGAGAAGACCAGGCAAGGCTGCTGCTTAGTGACTTGGGACCTTCCGCCACCTCTGAGACACCAGGACCCCCCCCCCCCCCCCCCACGCTGGGCGCCTGACGCTGTCTCAGAGAGAAGCTACAACCTGGATTTCTCCAGACCACGGAGAGCCCGGGTCCCGGCCGCTCTCTGGGGGTCTCGGACATGGGACACCTGCGGCCAAAGTCCTGAGAACAGCCTGCCTGCCCGAAGGCTCCATCTGGCTTTGAAGGTGGCGAGGTGCCTGCGTTTCCACAGCAGAGGGGGGCAGGGCTCCCCCCGGGCTTATGGGGGGCACAGGCACGGGGGGCACAGGGACACGGGGCAGCCCTCAGCCAGCCACCCAGACCCATGGAGGGAGCGAAGGAAAGCCTGGTGCGGAGCCGTGGGCTGGTCCGGGTGGAAGAGGACGAAGACCCCCGATTCCACAGCCGGTCCACTTTGCCCCCCCTTCCCCCTGAGCTTTCGTTCGAAGCCTGGAGCAGGGCGGTCCAATGGCACCTTCTGTGATGACGGACATGCCTCCCATGTCCCTCAGCAGCGCCCGCCAGAGGTGGCTGGTTCGATGTAATTGAACTGAAATGAGAGACAGTGAGGAATTCCGGCCTCAGCTGCCGTGGCCACATTTGGTGGCTCGGACGCCACGGGGGCTGCGTGCTGAGCAGAGTGGACACAGAACCTTCTCGGCCTGCACGGGGTGGGCCCTCGGACATGCCAGCCCCGATCGAGTGCCAGATGCTGCCCTAGGCTTGGTGACGAGCAGCTCCCTGCTGGCCCTGGGTCAGTTTCCTGCAGCTGCTGTGACAACTTACCACTTGTTATAGTGGCTTCAAACCACGAGAATTTTTTAAAATATATTTTTATTGATTTCAGAGAGGAAGGAAGAGGGAAAGAGAGAGAGAGAGAGAGAGGAAAAAAAAACACATCAATGATGAGAGAGAATCATTGATCGGCTGCCTCCTGCAAACCCCTCACCCCACACTGGGGATGGAGCCCGAAACCCAGGCATGTGCCCTTGACCAGAATCGAACCAGGGACCCTTCAGTCTGCGGGCCGACGCTCTCTCCACTGGGCCAAACCGTCAAGGGCAAGCCATGCGCATTGTTTATCTTGCAGTCCTGGCCGTCCGAGGTTGGACACTGATCTCATTGGGCTAAAAACCCATTTACAGAGGAGGAAAGTGAGGTGGAGCAGGAAGAGAGACCCCCTCCTGGAGGCTCGTTTTCCCAAGAGAAGACATCCCGGCAGCGCCCGGAACTCCCCGGTGGGCCCGGAGCCGCCAGCAGCTGCATAGGTAGCTGAGCTAGAGGCTCAGGAGCTGGAACTCCTGCTGAGGAATGACTCCTCTTCCGCACACGCGTTTCTTGTTTCTCATACTCAACTGGTGCGTCATTAGCCCACGGCAGCAGTTGTCAAACGTAATTGGTTTCCTTAGGCCTGGTGGGCAGGGTGCTGCCAAGCTCAGGCCCCTCCCAGGCGGGGCCAGCCCCCTCCCCCAGACCGAAGCAGGCCCCAGACTTGCAGGGCCTGCGGGTGTCCTGGAGGCAGGTGGGGGGGCGGAGGGGGGGGCTGGGAAAATTGAAAAAAAAAAAAAAACCCCATCAACGGATCACCCAGTGGTGGGGACAGGGCCCCGACTCCAAGTGGGCAGTTTGTGGGGTTGGGAGGCCATGAGACCAGGGACCCCTCACTCCTGTTGGCTTGGGCGGAGGAGGGGCCACGGGAGCCCTGATGTTCAAGGAGCCCTCTCCTCCACGCAGGCTCCCCGAGATCCCGTGTGCCTCCCGGAGGCAATGTGGGGCCATTGAGTCCGGGCTCATCTCCGACCCCCACGCTGCTTACCCCCGGCCGGCTGCACACTGGGCGGCTCAGTTGGCCCAATGGAAGCGACGCCACTGCCTTGCAGGGAGGTGGTGGGTGCGCTGTGATGGGCCCAGGATGTCCTGTTCAGTTGGAGCTTAGCAAACAGGTGTCAGGTGAGGACGCAACGTCGCATATGTAAGGGCTTATGTGTACCAGGCCTTGTTCTGTTTTGCACCCATTATTTCATCCCCTCCTTACACTGATGCTGAAAGTAGGTGCTATAGTGTCTCGTTTTACAAACGAGAAGGCAGAGGCTCAGAGAGGGTAAGTAGTTTACCCAGGGTCACACAGCTAGGGGGAGCCTGGATTAAAGCCTGTCTTTAATCAGATAGATTGTCTGTCTATATCAGGGCTGGGAAAACTTTTCGACTCGAGGGCCACAATGGGTTCTTAAACTGGACTGGAGGGACGGAACAAAAGCAACCTGACCACGCTGGCACTCTCCTCTTGGGCTGCTGGTGAAGGAGCGGAGGGGAGAGCAAGAGAACCCTCCGTTCTTTCGGCTCCGCAGGCCGGATAGAACAGCCGAACGGGCCGGATCCGGCCCGCGGAGCTGTAGTTTGCCCACGGCTGGTCTATACCGTCTGTGCTTGTGATCATCATTAGTCCATATCGGTGGTCCGAAAACTGCGGCTCTCAAGCCACATGTGGCTCTTTGGCCCCTTGAGTGTTCTAACGCAACTTCTTCAAAATAGACTCGCCCAGGCTGAAAACCGACTTCTGCGCACGGGCCACGAAGTTTCAATCGCACTGTTCATGCAAGCCCACACGTGGTATTTTGTGGAAGAGCCACAGTCAGGGGGCCAAAGAGCTGCATGTGGATCATGAGCCGCGGTTTGCCAACCACTGGTCTATACTGTCTCTGACCATGCGTTCTCCCTAGATGTCCCTGCTTTCCACCTTACTCGTTAAGATCTGCCAGGCTGAACTCTGCTTAGGTATGTTTTCTGGGCCCTTTGAGAAGGGGGGACCCCCAGCTTCTGGAGTCTGGTGGGCTGGCCCCGTGAAGGCAGCTTATGAGTGATTGGTGGGTGACATGGTCTGAGTATCCAGTTATCCGATTGGTGGAATCTAATTTACACCCAGAACCCCAGCTGCTAGGGAGTCTGGGAAACATAGTTTTGGTTTTGTGGCTTCTACAGTTCAGGAACTCACACTAGAAGGAGGTGGAACCTTGTTTTTGGTTCACGTTATGCAAAAGAACCAAGGATCTCTGCTCCCTCCAGGTTCCTCGGTTCTCCCTGCCCCTGCCCTCCTCCTCAGACTTGGACTTGACTGTTAAGTGTGGCACCCCGGCTGGCTCTGCCTCTCTCTCTCTCTCTCTCTCTCTCTCTCTCTCTCTCTCCGTGACACTGGACACGTCACCTAATCTCTCGACCTCAGTATTCTCACCTGTGAAATGACAATGATAGTTCCCTCCTGGACACTCTTATGGTGAGGGCTAAGTGAAACGATGTAATGCAAAGTGCCCCAGAGGAGCCAGCCCACACGTGGGACTCCCTGAATGTAGCTGCTGTTGCCACAACTACCTCTGCCACCTCTTTTATGCCACTTCCTTCTCCTCGTGGGCACCCCATGGGCACCCCGTGGGCTAACTGGAGAGAGCTTTGAGCTGTTTGTTGGAGCTGAAGTATTAAATGTTTCCAAAATGGCAGCTGTATATGGATTGCATTCTCTCTCTGCCCTGGGCCCCTTCCTGTGGGCCGTGGTGAGGGACAGAGTCTGGCGATGTTTTTGGGGAGGGTAAAGGTCAGGAGTTCCTGAAACTCCTGACATGGGCTAGGTCCCTGGATGGAGGAAAACGTTGAGGCCGGTTTAGTAAGTGGCCGATGGAATAAATCCAACCAAATCCACTTGCTCAGTTGTTTGCTGAGAAACAAGCAGAGCCACGAGATTTGTGCTCTCTCCCCTGGCCAAAGCCTTCTTCAAGGGTCACCTGAGGAGTTGCCTCCTCCAGGGGGCCCTCCTTGACTGTCCACCCTCCGCTCAGGTTTTGGGTTTGTTTGTTCTGTTTTCCCTATCTAGCACCACAGTCGGCTTGCCACCCTGGTATGCATTCTGTTGCAAATACACTCAAGCGACGTGTCACTAATAATCATGAAAGCACCAACCTCTGTGAATAATTTGCTTAAAAAAAAATAAAAAGGACCAAAGGTTATCTCTCTACTAAGGTCCCTGCCACTCATCCATTGCTTCCTTGTGGGGACGAGGGAGGGGGCAGGACTATATCTGGGAACAGCACGACCCCCCCCCTTCGGGGTGGCACCCCGAGGGTCACAAACACTCAGGGAATGGTGAGTGATCGCGGGGCGCGTGCAAGCGATTTCCCAGCTGCATCCATTCCCCCCATGTGCTGACCTTCAGTAAACTCGGGATGAGCTCGGGTGGGGGGATTATCGAGCAGCTTCTAAAGAGGCTAGTTAGCCCCTCTGGAGCGCGTTCCCGCGGCCCACAGACGATGTTCTCAGCACTCCGCGTGCAGCATTATCCTCTCAATCCTCCCACACGCCTCTGAAGTCCGTTCTGTTCGTCTCCCCGTGTTAGAGAGGAAGACTGAAGTTTGGAGAAGTCCAGAAGCTTGCTCAAGGTCACACAGCTGCTGGGCGGCAGAGCCGGGAGCTGGGCCTGGGTGTAGCTGAGTCCAGAGCTTGCCTTTTTTGTAACACACACACACACACACACACACACACACACACACACACACAAAAAAAAAAAAAAAAAACCCAAACCAAAACAAAACAAAAAAACCCCCACAACAACACAAAAACCTATATATATTGATTTCAGAGAGAAGAGAGAGGAAGAGGGAGAGAGAAACATCAATGATGAGAGAGAATCACTGACCAGCTGCCTCCTGCACATCCTCTACTGGGGATTGAGCCCACACCCTGGGCATGTGACCTTGACCAGAATCGAACCCAGGACCCTTCAGTCCGAAGGCCGATGCTCTATCCACTGAGCCAACCTGGAGAGGGCCAGAGCTTGCTTTTTTTTTTTTTTTTTAAATATATATTTTATTGATATTTTACAGAGAGGAAGGGAGAGAGATAGAGAACTAGAAACGTCGATGAGAGAGAAACATCGACCAGCTGCCTCCTGCACACCCCTCACCGGGGATGTGCCCGCAACCAATGTACATGCCCTTGGCCGGAATCGGACCCAGAACCTTTCAGTCCGCAGACCGACGCTCTACCACTGAGCCAAACCGGTTTTGGCCAGAGCTTGCTTTTGAAAGTTCTTGCAAGGTATTTGTTGAGCCCCCTGGAGGCCCTCGTTTACCCACCGACTGGGAGCCAGATGTCGCGCTGGGAACTCAGGGACATCAGACCACAGACCCAGAGGACCCGGCATCCCCCAGGGAAACGCCACTGGCCACCTCCGCCCTGGTGCCCCATCCCTCTCCCTGCCCAGGACAGCTAGCTCTCCAGCTCTCTCTCTCTCTCTCTCTCTCTCTCTCTCTCTCTCTCTCTCTCTCTCTCTCTCCCCCTCCTGCGTCATCTGTTTTCCTGCTCTTTTGGGTCATTTCCAGCACCATAAAAGCGCGCTATTACTTTTCCCATCTTAAGAAAAACACATCTACCACACTTTTCTCTCCCCTGCCTCCCTATTTCTCTTTTTTCCTTCACAGCAAAACTCCTTGAGCGAGCGAGTTACCGTGCTGTCTGCAGGCCCTCTCCTTAAGTGCCTCTTGAATCCACCCCATTGGCTCCCCCCCCCCCTATTGCACCATCAAAACCGTTCCCGTCAAGGTCACCGTGACATCCTCATTGCCAAATTCAATGGCCGAGTCTTGGTTCTCTTTGTCCCTGTCCCGCCTGCTGCCTTTGACCCGCCATCCCTCCTCCTGGAGCCTGCTCTCGGGGCTCCCGGGGGCCCCCCGTCTCCTGGCTCTCCTCTGTGCATCCCTGGCCTCTCCCTCTCCACCTCCTTTGCTGGTCCCTCCTCCCCAGCCTGCCCCACACTCAGGCCTCAGACTTCTCTTCTCTGCACTTCCTCCTCAGATGTTCTCCTCCCAGTCCACAGCTCCAGGCACCCGGGAAGTGCTGGTGGTGCTCAGAGGTCTCCCTTCAGCCCCGATATGCCCCCTGAACTCCAGGCTCACACGTCCAGCGGCCCGCATGCCGTCTTCTCAGAGGGACTGAAAGATCTCCAGAGCAGCATACACGAAACTGAACTTCCCACCTTCCCCCCCAAGCCTGCCCCACCCCTTCTTCTCCATCCCACGTGATGGTAACCGCACCCCCCAGTTGCCCAGGCCAAAGGTTTGGGAGCCATTCCTGACCCCTCTCTCACTCACCCTCCACACCCAACCCATCAGCGACTCCGGTCTGCTCTGCTTTTAAAAACACACCCAGGAGCCATCACTTCTTATCGTCTCCACGGTTACAACCCCCCGAGCACCCATCCTTTTTCTCTTCGTTTATTAAAGGAGCTTCCTGGCTGGTCTCGTTGCTTCTGCCCTTGCCCCCTTCGCTGCATTCTTGGCCCAAGCGCCAGAGGGATCCTATTAAAACATAAATCAAAGCACGTGACTTCTCCTAAAATCCCCTCACGTGGCTTCTCACCTCACCCGGAATAAAAGCCAGAGAGATATTATGACCTGTGAGGCTTCTCATGATCTGGCTGCCCCTTCCCCCTTTCCGACCCTCCCTGGCCACGTCTCCTCTCCCACGACCCTTGTTTGTTCCACACCTGCTTCCTTACTCCTCCTCACACACCCTAGGCATGCCCCGACCCCAGGGCCTTTGCACTTGCTGCTCCTGCTGCCCGCCACTCCCTTTCCTACAAATCCACGGGCTCGTACCCTCCCTCCCTTCGGGGAAGGCTTGCCCACCGCCACTCCCATCTTTCTCCCACGTTCTATTTTATCTCTTAGCTCTCATCACTAGCAAAATACACATTTTGTTTATTTGTGAGCTGATTACCTTTTATCTCCCACTGGAGTGTCGGCACCACGAGAGCGAGACCTCTATTTTGCTTTTGAAAAACCGCAGCACCTCATGTCTCCGGCACGCGTTCTCGGTAATATCTGGGTAAGGAATGAGTGGACGCGTCCCCTCTCCCGTCCGGCATGAACAGACCCAATTGTCCGCAGCACCCGTGTCACCCCAGCGGGGGTGGGGGCAGGGCTTGCTGGAAAGGATCCCAAGGCAACAAATGGGCCTTGGGAATTCTCCATCTCCTCGATGAGGACATTGGAAAAGTTTGTTGGGCCAAATTGAATTTCTGTTTTCTTATGCCGTTGGAAAAAGTGGTCAACTATCTACTTATCATGTTTAATTTATTAGTTTAATGACACGCATCTACTTGAAAGCACCTTCCTGAAACAAGGCGTGCTGATGTAGAAATGCGGATTTTTCCACTCCGTGCATTTCATGAAATGATGTCACTCAAGCTCCCCTCCCGGGACCCCCCATGGGGCCTGGGGCTCACCCCGGTGTCTCCTGAACAGACTCTGCTTCCCTCTGGGGTCTCTGAGCTTTGGCACCTTCTGAGCCCTCGCCTGTGCTGCTGTCACTGGAAATTTCAAACCTGGCCACAGGCGCCTGTTCGCTTCAGAACAAGAAGGGTTTTGCGGCCTAACCGGTGTGGCTCAGTGGATAGAGCGTCAGTCTGCGGACTGAAGGGTCCCGGGTTCGATTCCAGTCAAGGGCATGTACCTTGGTTGCGGGCACATCCCCAGAAGCGGGTGTGCAGGAGGCAGCTGATGGATGTTTCTCTCTCATCGATGTTTCTGACTCTCTACCTTCTCCCTTCCTCTCTGTAAACAATCAATCGCACCCACTGGGTGTGTGTCACACTCGCCATTACAGGCCAGTGGTCTGTAAATAGGGTGACGGACAGTCCTGGCTGCCCCTGCTCACAGTGATCCCCCCGCCCATAACGGTCCGGCCCCCAGCCACGCCCTGCGGTTCCAAGATCACACGCCCAGGACGAGCGAATGCCTTTCGGCTGGCGTCCCTTCCTGCGTGTTCTAGGCTGGCCCTCCAGGAGCCGCCGAAGGGCCCGACTTGCTCTGATTGAGGCTGGTGTGCTTTTCCTAAGTAGCGCTGTCCAGCCCCAGGTACCTGAGAGAGGACGCCCAGAAGAGGCTGCGTTGGGACCCTGATGAAATATAACCCGTAGCCCGGCCTTCTGCTGTGATCCTTCAGTAACGAAAATTCTCCCCTTCCCCACGCTCTCCCACACCCACCCATCCTGTGGGTCTAGACTCAGCCGTGGGCAAACTACGGCCCGAGGCTGTTCTGTCCGGCCCGTGGAGCCAAAAGAGCAGAGGGTTCTCTCGCTCTCCCCTCCGCTCCTTCACCAGCAGCCCAAGATGAGAGTGCCAGCATGGTCAGGTTGCTTTTGTTCCCGCCCTCCGGTCCAGTGTAAGAACCCACGGTGGCCCTCGAGTCAAAACGTTTGCCCACCCCTGGTCTAGAGCAGATCTCTCACTGACCCAGACCCCCCGCCGAGGGGAATGTGCCAGGCTATGACATGCCCTCCAGCCCCATAACCACTTCCCTCCATTCCAGAGACGGGAGAACCGAGCCGAGAGGGCAGCAGTGGCTTGCCCGAGGCCATGCCCCCGGCACCCGGCACGCACGGGGCGTCTTTTTAAGTGCCCAGAACGGTTCTGAGCACTTGAGACAGATGCGCTCAGCTAGCCTGTCACCAGCTCTCCCAGACGGGATGAATGTCACTGTCCGCTCCCCACGGACCAACGCGGCGCCTGACGCCCAGAGGAGCCCGAACGGCCCGAAGAGCCTTCGCCGTCGGTAAATATGGGGTCCGCGTGGCACCCCAGGCGAGTCACCCCCAAATCCAGGCTCTGCGCCACTGCATCACCTCACCGACTCAGAGTTATCAGGGGGACCTGCACAGACTTCAGGGGCTCTGACCCCCACCCCTGCCCCCGGAACTGCAGTGTCTGCATCTTTCCGAAGAGAGGATCAATGGTGTTTATCAGATTCTCAAAGGGGTGTCACCCCACCCCCCCAAAAAAAATGAGGCTCACTGTTCTATGTGACATTAATTGGATGGGGTGGAGGTGAGCTTAGTGTGTGTGTATATGAGAGAGAGAGAGAAAGAGAGAGAGAGAGAGAGCTGGGATGGAGGTGGGGGGGGGGCAGGCACCTGCTCTCTCCATTTTCCTGTCCTGTCTCCTGACAGCCCTTCCACGCCAGCAGCCCGTGGACATCAAGGCCCCCGCCGGCGTACACGTGTGCTCCCACGCACAGCGGGCCGGACTCGCGCCCACCTCCACGCCATGTTCCATTTCTCTCCTGCCTGTCAGCCAGGCCTCCCGGGGCCCGATCCCCCCGCTGTCCTGTGGCAGGTGTCGGCTCCCCGCGCCCCTCCCCGGCCCGATGCAGTTCTTAGGAAGAGCTACAAGGGGCGAGGAGGTGGGGCTGGGGTCCCCGCGGCAGCTGCTGCCAGCGTGCAACCCCTCATCCCTCGTGCCACCGAGACAAACGCCGGCTCCCGCCGTCACTTCCCATTTAGAGCCGCATAGTCATTAGGATGCGTATTTGGAAACAGTTAAAAATAAGCTGCCGGCATGCGACTAATTTTGCTCAGGCTGCGATCAAAATATTAATCCAGAAGAAGGGGAGGAGACGGCCAGGTGGGGGTCCCTGGAAGTCACCGGGACCCGGGCGCTCCTGGCTGGGCTGGGGGGCTGTATCCGAGGGCCCCCAGATTCCCAATGGCCTGGTCCTGATGGAGGCAGAGATGGCTTGGGCCATCAGCCAAGGACCCTGGTGGTCAGTTGACAAGGGGCGGGCTGGAGGACTCGCCCTTCCCTCTGGGTCCATATGCCCAACAGTCCAGTGCCATGTGCTCACAGAAGATATATTCGGCCCACCATTGGCCAGCTCCCTGCTGCTGAGCCCCGTGGTTCATGCTGCTCCGGCAGGTCTCTGCTGCTACAAGACCTGGTTTGCATGTGGCTGGTGCTCTGTGAAACCTGCAGGTCCTGGTTCGAGTCCTGCCTCTGCCTCCTGGGCCAGGCTGACCTTGGCAGAGGGCTTGCCAAGCGCCAGAGCCGGAGCGGGTCCTTCCAGGGGGGTGAGACGTGGCCCAGGAGGGGCTGCAGGCAGGTGTCCTGAGTGGCACGCTCCTCGTGTGTCCCTAGTGAATGGCTGGTCTCTTCACAAATACAGCATGGCCCGTCAAGAGCAAGGCTGAGCTCTGGCCAGGAATGGAAGCCTTTGGTCTGTCACAGTGAGCCCAGGTGGAGGGGCCCGGGGTCCCGGCAAGCCCTCTGCGGTGGGTGCAGGCCATGCGGCCAACCCCCCTGAGAGCCAGCTGTTCCCATTGGGGCTGGAGCTGGCTGCTGACTTAGCCCAGCCCTTTGGGCTTCGCTGAGCCCGGGGCCAGGCGCCCAGGCCACTGTGGGGGTCGGCTTCCTGGTTGCACTGGCTGGCCCGCCAGGCCCCCCCCTGCCAGGAGCTCGCTGATGCGCAGGGGATGATGCTCTACTAGCAACTGCCAAGCTCCGAGCCCGGAGCAGCGGACTGAAGGGCATGTCATCCATTAAGGGCCCAACCTCTCACCCAGAAGCACACACATCATCGTGTCACCTGTCACCCCCTTCACACCTGCGGCTCCACCCGGGCCCTGCTGTCGCCGCCGGCTGCAGCCGCTCCGCGGGGACCTCCTCCGGCAGGTGCCGGGAGCAGAGAGCAGATGGCAGGGCCATGGCAGGCGCCGGCCCCGCCCCCCCGGGCCCACCTCCCGCACTGCTGCTCGGGGAGACCGAGGCAACCCGCTCGCCCAGAGCCCACCAGCTCCCACTCCTGGGAGCAACTGGGCAGGGGTCCCGGCCACACGTTCCTCCCAGGCCCCCTCAGGCTCAGCCCGTCTCCCCAACGCAGGCCCGGTCCCCATTGGGCTTCCTAGCAGCCGCGGCCTTCCCGGCAGCGGGCAGGGTCCCCCGCCGCCTGTCACCTGTCCTGCCCTGGAAGGGGGCCTGGCCCTGCCCCCCGCGGGCAGGATGTGAAGGACACGCTGCCCGCCCACCGCAGCCTGGCGGGCCGGCACAGGCAGTAATTGTGGGAGGGATGCGCCGGCTGGGCGCGCCGTAAAGAGCCTGGGAGGTAGAAAGCGCCGCCGACGAGGAGAGGCTGATTGATACGGACTCTCATTCCCCGGGGCCGGAGGAGAGCACGGGCTGGGGTTTCTTTCATTCATCTGAGCCAAAGGCTTTTTGCCCCGAAAAGGCCACTTTGGGTGCAAGAGAGATCGATGGGCGGGGGGGGCTGATGGGGGCTGCCCAAGACCCCCCATGGTGGCCGCAGTTTCCTGTCTCCTTGGGCTGCTCTTGGGGCCCCTCTGAGCGGCCCTGCGGCCCCGAGCCTCCTGTCCCTCCGCTGCCCAGGCTGTGTCCACGCCCACCCAGCCCCAGAGCCAGGGGGCAGGGCCAGGCAGGTCCTGGGACCCCGTGTCTGCTGCTCCCCCCATGCAGGACAGGCGGGAGGGGGGGTGTGGTGGTGGTGGTGGTGAGGGGAACTCTCTCTGAGTGCCCTGTAGCTCTTACTCTTTTCCGTCTTGAGGGTCCCTCTCCTTGTGTGGAATTTGGTTTAAGTGACACAGATTCCTGGTGGAATTTTGAGAAAAGGAGGAGCACAGAGGGAAGCCGTAAACCAGCCTGCAGACCGTTTGCGATGCATTGTGTGCCGGGGCTCTGCCGCTTCTTTGTGAGCCGATCCCCCCCTCCCCCGCCCCCCACCGCCTAATAGGGTATTAGGAACACGTCCTCTTAATTCAAGGCCCACCTGGCCCCTGAGTCCCACGGGTGTCAGCGGTCCGATGTGACAAGTGACCTTGAGGATGTAAAGAGTCGGAATCCAGCTGACGTGCGTGCGCGCAGGTACGAATCACAACAGCCTCTTCACGCCCTTGGAAATGGTCTTGGGAGACACACAATGTGACCTGCAGGCCACGTGGGCCCCTGTAAGCAGCCCCTTAGCATCTGTGGCTGGCTCGGGCTGGGAGGGGTCCGTGAGAGCGCCCAGGGGTGTGTGTTGGGGACCAGGGAGGGTTGGGTTGGGACCGGCAGAGGGTCCCGCGGGTAGGCTGAGTCACTTGAGATGAACTTCGGGATCTGTGTTTGCTCCAGGCTCCCCTCCCCTCCTGGTTACAGTCACTTCCTTTCAATGGTCGGCAAACTGCAGCTCTTCGGCCCCTTGAGTGTGGCTCTTCCACAAAATACCGTGGCCTGGGCGAGTCTGTTTTGAAGAAGTGGCGTTAGAAGAAGTTTACATTTAAAAAATGTGGCTCCCAAAAGAAATTTTAATCGTTGTCCTGTTGGTATTTAGCTCTGTGGACTAATGAGTTTGCCGACCACTGCTTAGGTCAAGGCAGGTCTTTGGATTTCCTTTCTCAACCCCACACCCTCCCTACCCTATGAATGACCTGGAGCAGTTACCCATCCACCCCCTTGAAATCCACACACTTAGACATCAGCATAGATGAGCTGCCTAATTAGCTAGCTCAGTGGTTGGCAAACTCATTAGTCCACAGAGCCAAATATCAACAGTGCAACGATTGACATTTCTTCGGAGAGCCAAATTTTTTTTAACTTAAACTTCTTCTGACGCCACTTCTTCAACGTAGACTCGCCCAGGCCGTGGTATTTTGTGGAAGAGCCACACTCAAGGGGCCAAAGAGCCGCCTGTGGCTCACGAGCCGCAGTTTGCCGACCTCTGAGTTAGATGGAGTGTGAGGAGGTAGGCCATGGCAACGTTTGATGCGTGAGAGCCGGAAAGGACGCGGCCACGAAGGACGGAGGAGGGGGCTGCCGTGGGCACTGCAGCGGGGGCAGCGGGGGGACCTTTGAAGTGAGCGGAGGCACCCCGGGTGGAAACAGATGCGAAAAGACACAGATCCGGCCTTCTTCAATATTTGATCAGGAACCAGACAGAATGCAGCACTGCAATGCCGAGCTCACCAGTACGAACACGTGCCTTCTATCTTCGCCCCAACAGGGAATCGTCCAGCTGCTAAAAATCGTCCGAAGGATTTTTCTAAAACTCGATTCAGACACCGTCACTCCCCTGTGATGGCTGCCATCACTCTTAGACTCAAGCTCCTCACAATGGCCCATAAGAATCCATGAGCCCTGGCTGGTTTAGCTCAATGGATAGAGCGTTGGCCTGTGGACTGAAGGGCTGCGGGTTTGGTTCCGGTCAAGGGCATGTGCCTCCGTTGCAGGCTCAATCCCCAGCTCCCATTGGGGATCCTGTGGAAGGCAACCAATCGTGTCTCTCTCACATCTCTCTCTCTCTCTCTCTCTCTCTCTCTCTCTCTCTCTCTCTCTCTCTCTCTCTCCCTCTCTGCTAATCTCTAGAAACCAATGGAAAAATATTCTTGGGTGAAGATTAACAACAACAACAAAGTCCAGGAGATCCGATTCACCTGCCTCTTCCACTCATTCTGTACCTCGTTCTCTTAGCCCCCCACCCCCCACCCCCATCCCGGTCCCAAGAGTGTCCGTGCTGTCCCTCCAACATACTAACCTCCGGCCTGCCTCAGGGCCTGTGCACTGGCCATTTCCTCTGTTGAGTGAGTTCCTTCTCCAGACCTCTGCGTGACCACCTCCTTACACGAACCTCCCCAAACAAGCTTGCCCTGCCCCCCACGGTAGAACAGTCCCTCTCTCTGGTGTCACCCTGTTGCCATTGTCCGCCTCACTCTCCAACATCTGCCATCATCTTGCTTTATAATTTGCTTAAACTTTTACCACCCAACTAAGAGCCACTGGAACTGCCGTCTCCCGGGAACAGTGCCTGGCATGTGGGCGGTGCTCAGTGGACACCTGCTGACTGGATGAGCGAACAGGGATGGGATTCTCACTCCCGAGTGGGGCAGCCCATTGCACTTTGGGAAACTCCTGTTGACTGGAACTAGCCAGAGATGTCAGGGAGAGGTCTTATTTCATGTACCAGGGCCAATGGATGGGTAGTGGCTGCCTGGGTTGAGAAAGGATTTGCTGTCACATTTGACCTCTGTAGGGGAGGGAGAGAGAGAGAAAGAGAGAGAGAGAGAGAGAGAGAGAGAGAGCAGTGATTGATTAGTAATGTCTGCCATGGCATTAAGACAAGAGTAGTGGTATGGGTGCCACATGTCTGCCAAACCTGGATTAGACTGGAAGCCTCCTTGACAGACATAGGGCCTTCTTACTCTCCTCTGTAACTCAAGCATCTGTCACATGCAAGGTGCTTGGTCATGACTGAGGTTGGCTGTCCCCCAACTGGGCATTGTTCAGCTTTGCGGCTCCTGAAGAGACCGGAGAACACACCTGAGCCGGCGGCTTTCCGCCTCTTTTAAGCCTGCGGTGCTCCTTCGTCAAGGGCCATCTTACATATTCTGGTCTATGCCAGCAGACAAAGGCAAAGCCGCTCTGGCTGACGCTGGCTTTGGGGCCCAGCGCCTCACCTGGCTGCACCCCCACCTCCAGAGACAGTCCAGGGACACCTTCAGGGAACCTAATGGCTCCCCAGAACCCAGTCTGAGGCCGTGGGGGTGAGGAAACCAAGGTCAGAGAGGGGACATGACTTACCCAGGGTCACACGGAAACGTAGAATGGGAAATGGAGGCACCATCCCCAGGACCCCCCCCCCCAGGTTAGCGCCCTTTCTGTCCCGTCTCCAGGGTCTCCCCGGGGCAGGTGGCCTCGGCTCTGGGCTGGGCCTGGAGGCCGGAACCGACCTGCCTCATGTCCTTGAGGCGGGGCTGCCCCCGAGCCATCTCCCCCAGGCCCGGGAGAGGAGCTCCCGCCCTCCCAGACGGCTCTGTCATACCCCAAGCCCCTGGCCGCGGCGTTGAGAACAGCTCCCTCCCTCTCTCCTGACTGTGCTGTATTAATTAAAGCGTTTCCCCTCTCTGGTAGCAGCTGCTTTGAAAGAGCTCAGGGAATGTTTAATTCATCGGTTCGGAGCTGGGGGCCCCCCCGCATCCCCCCGTACCTCCTTCCTTCAAAGCACTTTCCTGGGAAACCCTCCCAGCACGAGGGCTGTTTCCCCGCTTCTCCCGGAGCCGCTGAGCTGCCGGTCCCGCTGGCTTCCCCCTCCGCCAGCGGAAGGTGATTTGTGATTCGGCTCCAGAAATCTATTAGGAAGGAGCGGGGCTGGGTGCGAGCCCAGGTTCTCCGGCTCGAGGCCACCATTTGCCGAGTGACTACACGAGTGTTCAATGGTCATCTTCCTCAGCCGAGGGCGCTGATGGCTGCCGGGTGATGCCAGTCCCAGGCCGTGCCCCCCTGAGGTGGGGAGGGGGTGCTGCGGGCGTGGGGCTGCCTCTAGGAGGGAACCTGGGGAAACAGCATCTGGGGGCCCTGGCCTCTTTACTGCTGTGATCCGTGGAACGAAAGGACCGTGTCACCCACGGGGAACTGCAGGCCGCGTGGGGCCAGGGAACGGGCAACTAGCTAAGGTGGGAGCTTCTGGCTTAGGCGGGAGTCTCCCACTCCCCCGGGTGGGCCTGGCTGCGCATGGGCGGGTGCTTCCCCCCAGTTTTCTTGGGAGACCCAGTTTGGACTTGGTGGTTGGGTCTGTCCAAACCCTCATGCCTGGGGGCAGCGAGCCCCTTTGCCTCCTCCTGTCGGCCTTGAGGGCGGAGAGAGGTGTGTGGCCTTGCACAGTCCATTTCTTCATGTGTCCCCTCCTCTGGAGGGCACGGCGGCTCCTGGGCACTACCCCTCCCAGGGGTGTGTCCCTGGTCACGTCCAATTCCTCTCCCCGCCCCCCCAACCCGGGCAAGCCTGACAGAATGTGGTGACATCGTGTCTTCTGAGTGTGTAACAGGAAGCAAATGCTGAGCCACCTCAGGGACCTCAGGGTGTCAGGGGCAGAGTACCCGGGCACGTCTCACTGGGGACGGGGACACAACAAGAACCTCAACCCTGGGGGTCAGGATCCCCCAATCGGCCAGACCGTGCCCCTCGCTGAGTAATTCTCCCAGCAGCCAGCCCTGCAGGCTGGCCCTGCGCCCTGCAAACACAGGACATGCTCATTAGACACCGGAGGAGGATGGCGGTGAGAGGAGACAGCACCCTCCCCACATGCAGGCGCCGGGTGCAGCAGCCGGCAGTGGCGGCAGCTCCCTGACTTCTCAGCCAGCGCTGGGAGCGGGGCCATTTTGTGGATGAGTAAACTGAGGCGGGTTGAGAGTAGGTACCTGCTCGGAGGCACGCAGTATCCGGTGGTGTCCAGATGTGCACCTGGTCTGTCTGTCCCCTGTCCACACCACTCCCAGGGATGGCTGCGTCAGGCCCAGCAGGGCAGCTTTGGGTCCACTCCAGCCAAACTGGGAGCCCAGGGCGCAAGCCTGGTGTGGGAGGTCAGCGTGGCTGCAGCGGGGCGAGGAGAGGGGCGGCAGGGGAGGTGAGGGAGAAGCCTCCGGAAGGACTCTGGCTCCGCCCTGAGGGCGTGGGGGCAGTGAGGGGTCCGGGGGAGGCACCTGACAGGGGAGGGCCACTAACCATGAGTTATTTGTTATTCCTGAAAATGACTGCTTTTCTGGAATGGGGCCACGCGGCGTCCTGGTGCCGCTCCACTCCTTCATCCTGCTTCCCACTGAGGACAGTGGACAGTGGCTTCGGTCAAACGAGGGTCCCTTCCCTGGGCAGGATGGGGTGGGAAGTCAGAGAAGGGGAAGGAGAGCAGGAAGAGGGAAGGAGAGAGAGGAGGAGGAGGAAGAGGAGGAGGAGGAGGAGTAGTGGGAGGGAGGGGCCCTGGGAAGTGTGTTGAGGGAAGAGGTCGAGCTCCGTGGGGGTCAGAAGGTCAGTCAGCCCCTTCGCCATTGGATCCCCACGTGGCTCTCTCCCAATGGGGCTCTGCCAGGAGCCTCAAGCAGTGGTTATTTTGGGTGGCGGCGTGATTGGGAGCTCAGAAAGCAGAAAATTGAGTGGTGATTAAGGTTGTAATAAGTTGACAACATCAAATATCATTGCCCCTAGAACATGCAAATGATCCCTTCTTTACCCGGGATTTGCCATGCAAATACCAATTAGCAGGAAACCTGTTTGCCTAGATAGGGGGAGGCAGTTCTCCTGCCAATGCCCTCGATGAGCAGGAGGGGCACTGGCTGAATGTCACCATCAGGAGACAGTGAGGGTCCACAGGGGAGACTGATCCCATGAAGGGTGCCAGGATCTCTGGCCTCCACCTGCCCTGCCGCGAGCTCTGCCTCGACACTCGCTCCAAGGCTGCTAGAAGCTTCTTGGGACCAGCCCCCGGGGCAGCTGGCCTCTCCCCCACGTGTGTCCGGGCCATGAGCTCACCAGGGCTGCCTTTGCAGGAGCCCGTAGCTGGTGCTGCCCCGCAGAGGACGGGTCTGCAAGGAGACACGTGGCCCCAGGAGCTGGCGCTGCTGTGTCTTCAGGGATTGACCGCTGAAGAGTCCAGGGCAGATGGCTCCGGGTCACTGGATGGGCACCCCCAGCGTTTCTTTCTCTCGGCCAGGTAGTCACACCTGTGTCTGACGCACAGAGGCCCCGGCACTCACACTTGATGGATGGGGCGCGGTCCTGCCTTCGCAGGGCTTCCGGTCTCACTTGTCAGGGAGAAGTAACTATGGCCATGGACAGCACACGATGAGTGACCGGTGAGCAGTGCCAATAGGAGCATCTTCGGCTCTTGGCAGAGATGAGCTTGCTTTTTGCTGTGGTGGCTGAGGAGGTGGCACAGTTTGGGTGGGGCCCTGAAGGAGTAGTAAGAAGAGGGGAGGGAAGGCATTCTTGGTGGGGAGGATGGCAAAGTCAAGATTTAGAGGTTGGAAGATGCATGCTGTGCTCTAGGGTCAGTGAGTCTGCCATCCATCCTGTCCAACCATGCAACTGTCCAGCCCTAACCCACCAAACTGTCCACCCATCCAACCCACTAAACCAACCCACCAACCAACCCACCATCCAACCCACCCATCCAATCCACCCATCCAACCCACCAATCCAACCCATCCATCCAACACACTAAACCAACCCACCCATCTAACCCACCATCCAACCCACCACCCAACCCACCCATCAAACCCACCCATCCAACCCACCATTCAACCCACAATCCAACACATCCAACCCACCAAACCCACCCATCCAACCCACGCATCCAACCCACTATCCAACCCACCCATCCAACCCACCATCCAACCCACCAAACACCCAGCCCAATCACCAACTCCCTTTCTACACACCATTCAACCCACCAAACCAACCTACCCATCCAAGCTACCAACATAACCCCAAATCCATCAACTCATTACCTAAACCCCATCATCAATCCACCTCACTAGCACCAACCAACTCACCCACCCACCACCCACCCCGCCAGCCCAGGTGAAGATGGTAAACTCTGGAGCAGATGGCAGTTCTTTAAATGAGGGTGAGGATTTCGTGGGGGCTGCTGTGAGGAGCTGGCGGGGCTAATACACATCACCGTGGGCTAATACACATCACCGGCGGGGCCCGGCGTCTGGGACACAGTAAGCACTGGGTATGTGATGGCACTCGCTGTTTAGCGTGATAGGATTTACTCCGAAGCCAAAGAGCAACAGAGCGCTGGGGGTCAGCTGAGCTGGAGAAAGGTTAACCTGCAGGGCGAATCAGGCCTGGAGCTGGTGCCCAGCAGGCCACTTGTCCAGAGCCAGACCTGGTGGGGAGGAGACAGACGCTTGGGGACCCCCACCCTCGTACCCATTCATGCTGCCTCAGAGGGGGACCCGCTCAGGAATCTGGCCCCCAGAGTTGTGGGCAGGGTTCTTGTTCTCATTCCCAACCCTCACAGCTGACCCTTTGCTGAGGGAACAGCAGCAGCCTGGGCAGGGCAGCGGGGAAAGGCTGGAGATCTGGTGCCCTCTGGAGCCCCCATTGGTCCAACCCTCCGCCCGCCCTCCCCCCCCCCACCCCCAGACCCCAGAGGGCAAAGGAAGCTTCCCCCAGCCCACATCCGGCCCGAGCTGCCAGCTGCCTCCAGATGGCCGCCTCCAGAAAAGCTTCTGATCATCTAAATCCAGGTTGCATCAATTCACCAAATCCCTTTAACGCAGCATTTTCCCAGGTGTCTAACGGAGGTCCCTTCCTGGCTCCTGGGAGCGTCCTGCGTGGCCGCAGGGGGCAGGTGAACTTGAGAGCAGCTTCCCACGCGGGACCCAGAGCTGCGGCCACCCGGCACTCTCCCTCCTAAGCTCATCCCAGCCGGCGGGCGGGCGGCACGGGGTTGGGTGCCCACCCCCAGCGCCTGGGCGGGTCGGGCTGACCCAGCGGGTGACCAGGCGCTGGCCACCGCTGGCAGAGCCATTACGAGGCACAGTGCAATTTCATGCCCTGCTTCCTCCTTCCTTGGTCTGCCGTTTCTGCTCTATTTGCCCAAAACGAACAGAGATGAAGTGAAATGAATTAGTGCCCCCTCCCCCGCCCCCTCCGCCCAGCCCGCTCCCTCTTTTCCTCTCTCTGCCTCCTCGGTATTCCCCGCCAGCCCCTCACACCGCCCCCGACCCCCCATCTCCCTGCCCAGTTTTCTCTCACTCTGTCTTAGCCTCTGCCTTCTGCTCCGTGCTCCCTCCCTCCTTCTCCGTTAAAATCTGTGACTCTAACCCCCTCCTCCGCACGCACATCCGTTCAGCAAACACTCATTGAGCACCGGCTGCATACCAGAGAAGGTGCCCTGTGTCCTCTGCTGCCCCCCCCCCCCGTCTCTCCTCCCTGCCATCCTGCCGGGCAGGGGGGTGCTGGATGTCTCCGGGAGCTCCCAGGCACCCACTTCCTCCACTGGAGGGACCTGGGTGGGGGGGTACGCTCTCTGACTGCTACACTCCTATTTCAGCTCACTGGCCCCAGGGCACCCCTTAAGTGTCAGGGTCACTGCCACCCAATGTCAGGACGCTCAGCTCACGGTGCTCACCTTCCCTTGGGGGCGAACAGACACCCAAACACACTCTCGCAAGCCCTGCAGTAGCTGTGTCCCAGGGTTGGCCCAGCCCAGCCCCTCTGCTCTGAGAAAGGCAGCTGTCATCCCAGAACCAAGCCCCGTGCCGTGTTCCCCAGCCACCTGGTGGGCGGGGCCGGGCCGGGCCGGGCCGGGGTGTGGGTGCCAGTCTAGTCTGTGCCCCAAGCAGCCCGTGTGCAGAGGCTTGGACTCGGGCCCTGGCGACCCTGCTCTCGGGCGGGCAGGCACCTGAGCTGAACGTGGGGGAAGCGGGCTGCGGGTCACCTGACCTTGTGCCTGGGCCGGAGGGAGAGCCATGTGCAGGAGGCTGGTCCCGCAAGGGGAGTGCGGGACACACAGAGACAGAGCCCGGGACAGAGACACCCAAAGAGAGACAAAACAGACAAAAAGACGGACAGACAGAGGCAGTGACACAGGGAGAGGGAGGCAGGGAAAGGAGAGAGACACACAGACTGAAAGAAAGACAGCGGTGAAGGGCAGTGAACGGGGCAGAGACAGGTTGGCCCCTGCACAGAGAGCCCCGGAGCAGCCCCTTGAATCTGACCATGTTGCTGTCCAGCCCCTGCCCCCCCCCCCCAATTCTTCCTGCCCTTCTGGGCCACGAGGTGCCTTTGGGACTGAATACTAAATCCCCTATTCCACAGGTCAGACCAGTAGGCGTCCGGATGTGAACTCCATTCCTTTGGGTCTGTATAGGGAACACAGCACGGCCCTGCCCCTGCCCAGGGCCCTCTGCACTGTCCTCCGGCCTGCTGGCCCTCTGCAGTCCCTCCTCTTACCACCCCCACCCCACCCCCTCCCCCACGGCAGCCTCACCCCGTCCCAGCATGGGGACTGGGGACTCTCCAGCTCACGTAACACCTCAGTTCTTCTAAATTCATTTCAGCAGGCCCTGGCCAGCATTTTCTGGGCCCGGTACTGTGCAGAGTGCGGTCTGGGGCTTAACTTATTCCCTCTCCACCTGGGGAGGCTGGCTGCCCGCCCCGCTCATTCCGGAAAACCTGCTCTGGAAGGTTCAGTACCTTGCCAGAGCTCATGTGGTCTGCGGGTGGGCGAGGGTCGGAGGGCCAGAGGGTCGGAGCTCCCCCCCCCCCCCCGCCAGACACCAGACACGCCCCTTCCTCTCCATCCAGAACTAGTCCCCCTTCTGCGCTCCGGCTCCTAGTTCTTTTATTTTTATTTTTTATTTTAAAATATATTTTATTGATATTTTACAGAGAGGAAGGGAGAGAGAGAGCTAGAAACTCGATGAGAGAGAAACATCTATCAGCTGCCTCCTGCACACCCCCGACTGGGGATGTGCCCACAACCAATGTACATGCCCTTGACCGGAGTCGAACCTGGGACCTTTCAGTCCACAGACCGACGCTCTACCACTGAGCCACACCGGTTTTGGCCGGCTCCTAGTTCTTAGCTGTGCAAGACAACCCTTTTCATTTCTACACTCTCCAAATCAAAACCAGAGCTCTACCCTCAGACGGCCAGAAGGCTCAGACAGGTGAATAAGAGGGCCACGTGGGCTGGGCGTGGCTCTCGAGGGTGAGGAATCCCGGCTCCCGGGAACAGAAACCCTCCGGCTAGCCCAGCGCAGCCACGTTTCTCCTTGTTTAAGAGAAAGTAAAACTAGGGCTATTCTTTTTGTTTAATTGGGGTGCAGGTCAGCTTTTCAAAACAGGCCCACGGGCCAGCCCCGGCCCCCCGGCTGTCCGATTGGAGCCGTGGTCTGAGTAAGTGCCTGGGACTCCCCAGAAGGCCAGGCTGGCCCGTGCACACTGCCGCCCGCCCGCCCCGGGGGGCGCTCCCGCTCGCTGGGCCAGAACTGCCTCTGACGGGGCGGTAATTACACGCTGACATTAATATTTAAACCACAAACAGAGCGAGCGCGCTAATGCCGTCCCCAAAGGCTTCGCACTTAAGATTTTTTTCTTTCTTGTGAGACCTAATTATTGTCAGCAATGAATCCTGTAGGGCTGCGGGATTAGGGCCGGGAAGAGGGATGAGGCAGGTCCCTAGGGCCTGGGCTTCTGGGCTGAGGCAGAGGGTGGCCGAGGGCCGGGCTCGATGCCCACTGCTGGGAGGTGGGGGGCATCTGAGGGGCTCTGTGTCTTCCTGTACCCCATCATTAGGGGGTTGCTCCTAATCCCTCCCCTACGAGGACTGGGGCATCTATGGCCTCACACTCTGGGGAGTTCACAGGAGTCTCTGACCTTTGACCCTTTGGCCCAACCTCATGGGAGACACCCTCCCCCCCCCAAAAAAAAACATTAGGGGGAATTTCTAGGAGAAAATTGGTGTTTTGTGCTTTCTGTGCTTGTCTGGAGAGAAGGAAATGGGTTTGTGCAGGGGTTCTGAGGTGTGAGGGGCCGAGGGCTGGGGCAGGTGTGTGGTGTAGAAAGGAGATTGGTTTCCGGAAGGTTCCACCCCTGGACTGTGGACAGCTGAGGTGTCTGCATTGTCACTACGATGGTGGCCTCACCTTGGCACGGGTGGGGCTAGCGGCTGAGTGGCTGTGATGAGCCAGGGGGCCTGGGCAGACACAGTCCACGGACTTCCGGTCTCTGTCTGCAACCAGGTGGACCTTCAGAAGAGCGTCAGGGTGGGCAGCGGGGAGCTGGACAGCCCTTCAGGCAGAACCCAGGTCTCGGCTCAGAAAGCTGGAGTCCTCAGAGGCTGGGAGCCGAGTTTCAGAGCCTGGGAGGCCGTGTGGCTGTGGCGACTCACTTAGCCCTGCTGGCCTTTGCTTCCCCCTCTGTGGAATGGGGCCGTTTCCGGGGCGCAGGGTTTGACTGAGCGCAGTAAGATAAGATAAATACACACACAGAGGCTGGAGCGGTAGCTGCAGAGGATGCTTTACTGAGAGCAGAGCAACGAGGGCTCTTCCCCTGCCAGCCCCTGCGCCCCATTACAGCCCACAACTCCCACCATGCCTGACCCCACGACTGCCCCCCCCCCCACCTCACCGTGCCCTGGGGTCCCTCCATGCCTCCGCTCCCAGCCAGCCCAGAGCCTGGCAGCCTGTGAGTGTTCTGTTTATCTCGGGAAAGAGAGGCCCCGATAAATCCCCCTGATGAATTCGCCGGAGGAATGAAAGGGCCATAACTCAGCCGATCCTCGGGCTCGGGGCGGAGGCTGGGCGGCTGGGCTGGGCGGGGAGGGCCAAAACCTTGGGGGGTGCACTGGAGAAGGTACCGAGCCCCCAGCCTGGTTTTCTGGCTTGGGGACAAAGTCCGAGAGCTTCTGGGGACGGTCATGTCCGGAAGGAGGACAGTGGGAGGGGAGTCACCCGCCTGCTCCCCTCAAAGCCAGGGAGGAGCCACAGGAGACGGGAGAAGCTGAGTCCGGCTGCATCCCTTCGCCCTCCCCTCTCCAGGAGAGGTGCTGTCTGCCTTCCCTCCAAGCAGCGTCCGCCGGGCAAGGCCACCTCCTCAGAGCACCTCCCAGGATTCCAGCTGCACGAACCCTTAGATCCAGCAGCTCCGCTCTAAGCAACCCCCTCCAGCTGAAACCAGTTTGGCTCAGTGGATAGAGCGTCGGTCTGCGGACTGAAAGGTCCCGGGTTCGATTCTGGTCAAGGGCATGTACCTTGGTTGCAGGCACATCCCCAGTGGGGGGTGTGCACGAGGCAGCTGATGGATGTTTCTCTCTCATCGATGTTTCTAACTCTCTGTCCCTCTCCCTTCCTCTTTGTAAAAAAAAAAAAAAAAATCAATATATATTTTAAAGAAAGAAATCCCCCTCCAGAGGGATTCGCCGTGCCAGAGGGACCGGAAAGGGCTCGCACCCATAAACAGGGGGCCGGTGAGATAAATAGCGGCTCAGCCACGCAGCCTTCAAACGCCGATCACGGAGGAGCCACGCAGCTCTAGCACGAGGCTGGGGACTTGTCCCCGGGATCTGCCGAGACCTGCGGCACCCGGGGGGCTGGGAGCGCGGGGGCCCTAAGGAGTGAGACCGAGCCAGGCAGGACACATCCCTGGTGAGCCCATTTACCCCTGTCCCTGGAGGAGTCCAGCTCCCAGAGACAGAGCAGATGGTGGCGCAGGCTGAGGGGGGGGGGTGGGCAGCTAGTGGTTAAGGGGGACAGTGTTTGTTTGGGAAGATGAAGTTCCAGGGGCAGATGGTGGTGATGGCTGCACAGTGGGTGACTGTACTTCATGCCACTGAACCGTACACTTACACACGGACAGCGTGGCATACTGTCTGCCACACACACACTGCGTGGCCAGACTATCGTGATCTCTGAACGCATAATAATTGGCCACTCAGTACACTTTCTGCCACACACACACTGCGTGGCCAGACTATCGTGATCTCTGAACGCATAATAATCTGGCCACTCAGTGCATATCTTATATAATAAAAGGCTAATATGCAAATTGTCCCCTCTACCGGGAGTTCGACCAGCAGGCAGGCCGGCCGACCACCCATGTCCCCTCCCCTGGCCAGGCTGGCCGGACCCCACCCACCCATGCAGGAATTCATGCACCGGGCCTCATACACACACACACACACACACACACACACACACACACACTACTAAGTGGCCAGATTATTATGCGTTCAGAGATCATAGTAATCTGGCCACTCAGTGTAGTTTTCCATGATAAAAGAACAGGGGAAAAAAGGGAAGCAGCAGTAGGCTGAAGGATGCTTATCCTTCTCTGTCTATATTCTTTCCCGCTGCGTGGGTTTTTGAAAATCACACAGATGTATGACGAGTAATAGTCGCACCACCGAGATCCCTCTTCTGCCCACGCTGACCACACTCGGCACACCCCACACAGGCTGCGCTGGCAGTCAGCGTCCCAGCGGCGGGCTTGGCCCCGGCTAATGTTCCGGCTCCTGCAACGCTTGCTGCGGGAGCCGGGGGAGAGCCGGGGAGTCTCCGGGCCTCTCTGGGCTCTGGTCAGTGTCCCCACCTGTGCAAAGAGGAGGCTGCGTCTGGTCCTGCCCTCCCTGGCTGCAGCCTCTGGCCCTGAGCCTGGGCGAGCGGCCTCCTGGGCAGGGCTGAGTGGGGCAAGGACAGACCGAGGGCAGCGGGGCCGGGCGGAGCCTCCTGGTCAGGGCAGGGCAGGGCAGGGCTGGAGAGACCCCCTAAATGTGGAGGCTGACGGTGGCCTCGCTGGGGCTCTAATGAGAAGGAGGGGCAGCTGGAGCCTCTGCAGCAGCCACCTGCGGCTCTACCTGACAGCCCTCCAGCTCCTGCGGGTCCCAGCTGCCTGGCCCCCGGACAGAGGAAATGGCTCCTCGGGGCTGGGCAAGGCCGCCACTGGCACACACAGCGCTTCTAGGGCAGGGGCGGGCAAACTTTTTGACTCGAGGACCACAGTGGGTTCTTACACTGGACCGGAGGGCCGGAACAAAAGCAGCCTGACCATGCTGGCACTCTCATCTTGGGCTGCTGGTGAAGGAGCGGAGGGGAGAGCAAGAGAACCCTCCGCTCTTTCGGCTCCGCGGGCCGGATAGCACAGCCGAACGGGCCGGATCCGGCCCTCCGGCCGTAGTTTGCCCACGGCGCTTCTAGGGGAAATAGAAAGAGGGCCTTTCCCCGGACCCGGGCTGAGAGGGCGCCAGTTCCCCATCTGCTCGGCGGGGCCTGGGCCCCCACCCCGGGAGCAGGGTGACTTCTGCGCCACAGGACAAGCCGCTCTGCTGAGCGGTGACTGGGCGGGAGAGTGAGGAGGCCAGAGAGCCGGGGCAGCGGCCCCGGGGCTGAGAGTCTGGGCCGGGCTAGAGCCTGGGGAGCGGGAAGGGGGCGGGGGTGAGGGAGGAAGGAACAGAGAAAAGACTCGTCACCGGAAGGGAGAAGCGGGCAAAGCCGGAGAGAAGCTCCCACCAAGGTGATGAGGAGCCGGCCCTGGAGCAGCTGGCCGGGGTTGGGGCGGGGGGGGGGGGGGATCTCCAGCTCTGCTCCTCCCTGAGCCTCGGCTTCCTCCTCTGTAAACCCGCAGCAAGCTCCACCTGCCTCTCTGCACGGAGGGCTGTGAGATTTTTTTTTAAAATAAATCTTTATTGCTCAGATTATTACAATTGTTTCTCCTTTTTCTCCCCCAAAGCTCCCTACCACCCAGTTCCCTTCCCACCCTCTGCCCGTACCCCCCCTTCCCCCATTGTCCTCATCCATTGGTTATATGATGTCAATCCAGTCTCTCACTGCTCCCCCACCCCCTTATCCCCCTGATAATTATCAGTCCACTCCCCTTCTTTGCCCCTGATTCTACTATATTCACCACTTTATTCTGTTCCTCAGATTTTTTTTCTTCTTTTTTTTTTTCTTTCCATATTTGAATTTCAAGTGGGACACTCTCTCCCATTTGTTTTTGTAGGGAAATACAACAAAGTGTTCTGTAGCAAATGGCTGCAGACTGTCCAAATGTCTCAGGACCACACAAATAGAATCTGCTCCTCCTCCGGTTCACTCCGCCCCTCTGGAACACACGGCTCCCCCAGGTCCCACCGCTGAGGGCTGTGAGATTAAACGTGATGATCATGCAAGCCACCTGGCCCTGCGCCTGCCCATCATGGAGCTGTTATTATTACTGTTGTTACTATTGTTGTCAGCTGGGACGGTGGGTGGTTCCGGCCTGAACACCCAGAAGCTGCTTTTGGGGGGCCTTTAGAGGAAAAGGAAGCAGAGAAGGGACAAACTTGGGCAGGAGCTGGAATGGGACAAGGGTGGGCGGGTGGAGAGGGAGGATGAGGAATTTGGCTCTGGACTCCAGAGCAAGATCTGAGAAAGGGGACACAGGGTCGGACCCGCACCCTCCTTAGGGGCCCACCATTGCCCCCCCCCCGCTGCACCCCAAGCCTCCTGCCTGCTTTGTGCACATTTCCTGTGGGTCTCTGCCTGTCAAGACCCAATGTGGTGGCCCTAGCCAGTTTGGCTCAGTGGATAGAGCGTCGGCCTGCAGACTGAAGGGTCCCAGGTTCAATTCCCATCAAGGGCACCTGCCTGGGTTGCGGGCTCGGCCCCACGTGCGGGAGGCAGCCAATCAATGATTCCCTTTCATCATTGATGTTTCTCTCTCCCTCTTCCTCTCTGAAATCAATAAAAAATGTATTAAAAAGAAATCCCATGTTGTGGTTGGACTAGACCTTGTGGTTCTTATTATAATTGCAAGAAGCCCTTTGCAGTACCCATCAGGAGACTCGGGAAAGGTTCAGGTTCGTTACTCACAGGACCTGAAAATCACAGCCCACCTGGCCACACCGGGAGGTCGCAGATAGTGTGTGTTTGTGTGTGTGTGTGTGGGGGGGGGGGGCTTTTATTGAAGTGGAGGGTAGGGGGGCTGGGGTCTCACAGGCTCACTTTTTGTTGGCGAATTTAAAACCTTCACCAGCAGTGGAGATTCAAAGAGAGGGATGAGAACGCAGACAAGTAGCCCCAAAGGTCGGTTACTGAAATCAACCGAGATCTGGAAAACAAAGGCGTTCCGGAGGGGGAGGGGCCTGGCCCTGCAGCCGCCGGCTGGCAATGTGCTTGTCACAGATAGTCTCAGAAGGGCATGCCTCGCCATCAAAGCTGAAGTCAGGCACTTCATTACAAAAGGAAGAGAAAAAATGTCAGGGCTCACAGCAGAGAGAGAGAAGGGGTGGAGGTGGAGGGGCTCCCACGGGCTGCGTTAGGGGCTGGCCTGGAGCGGGCAGACAGGCTGGACATTTTTGGGGGCTTCCTGAGCACCTGCCCACCTTCCCCTCTGCGCACCCCTCCTCAATTGCCAGAGGCCTGGAGAGCCAGAGGGCTGGCACGGGGCGGAGGGAGGAATCGTGGCCTAATCCCTCCCCTAACGCTCCATGGCCTTCAGGTGGCTCTGACTCCCGCCCAGGGAGAGCAGCTGGCACACGACCATCTCCCGACAGCCAAGCGTTCCGGCCGAGCCTCGGGATGCACCCCTGTCATTGTGAACACCTGTGAACGTCCCGCGTCCCACGGGGTTCAGGGTTCGGGCTCTGGAAGGGGGGGGGGGCGGGCATGCAAATGAGAGAGACGGGACGATAAATAATCATTTGGAAATATTGGGGGACCAGGCGGGAGGCCAACTCCAGAGGAAGGACTCCGCGGGGGCCCAGGCCTGGCCACCCCGGTATTCCGTTTGGGACGCTCCTGTAGCCCTCAGGCAGGCAATTGCCAGTAGCAGGCAGACTGTCTTATCAGTAAGGATTTACAGGACTGTCTTGTCCAGTGGGGAAGTGGCTTCAGCTACCAGACTAAATAGCGGGGTGTACAGCCCTGACCTTTGCCGGGGCTCAAGGGTCACCAGCCTTCCGGGTTCCTTGTCCACACCTCCTGCTAGTGAAGACAATGGACAATGGGCGGCTTCCCACAAACGCCTGAGTTACCCAATCCTCTGGAGGCCATTGGACGAGCCCGCCTTTCCTGAGAGGTCCTGGGGGACACTGGGAGAGGAGGAGGAGGCTGGGCGGGTCATGCCTTCAGACATGACTCCTGGGGGTGGGGGGCTCAGCAGGCCAGGAGGGAGGCCCGGGCTCAGCTCCGGTTTGCACGTTAGCAGGCACCGTGGCTCTGGGTAGGGTTCCCACCTACCTCTGTTTCTCGTGTTTTTCCTCTCCTCCCCCACCTCCCCGTCCCGTCCCACAATTCCTTCCTGACCCAGGGTCCGGCCACACCCCTGTGGGCAGGAACAGGGAGGAGGGTCCGTGCTTTGCAGGACTCCATCCTTGGCCAGCTCCTTGGGCCTCGGGGTGAGCCCGGGGTGGGACGAGCTGGGCGGCCCGGCTGTGAGGGCGGGAGGACCAGACGACCTTACCCGGAGCAGCGGGGGCTGAGGCGCTTTAATTTACTTAATCAATTCTGGCCCCCAGGCTGGGGAAGGGAAACGGCAGGATATTAAATCTGTCGCTCTTGCCAATCTGTCACAGGGATGTCAGCCCACACTGATTCCCGTCCTCCCGCCCTCATTAGCTGGGTCCCCCCGGCCCCCGCCGGGCCCCGCCCGGGAGCAGGCAGCCGGGTGCAGGTGGAAGGGGGGTGAGGGGCAGGGCACAGGGCCTTCCAGAGGACAATTAATGTTTAGAGTTGGGAGGAGGATGGTTTGTAATCCAAATCCTTCAGTTCATGGCTAACTCCCAGAGCGCATGGGGGGAGGGGGTGCAGGAGAGTGGGGGAGTGGGTTGCCTCACTTAGTGCCGCCCGCTGGGGGCAGGCCTGGAGCTCAAACCCAAGACTCCTGATGCCCAGGCAAGAGCTCTTGCTAGTGATTTAATCAACACAGATTTCTTACATGACTGCGAAGCGCTGAGAGCGTTGATTGCTCATTGCGCCCAGCACTTGGATTCCTATTACTGCCGTAACCAATTACTAGGAGCTCAGCGGCTTAAAACAGCGCAGGTCTATTACCTTGCAGCCGATCTGGAGGTCAGAGGCCCGGAATGGGTGTCTCCGGGCTAAATTCAAGGTGCCGGCCGGGTGCCTTCCGTCCTGGAGCCGCCAGGGGAGGCCCCGTCTTTGTGCCTCTGCAGCTTCCCGGGGCCGCCGGCCCACACGCCTTGGCTTGTGGCCTCCTCCACGCCCACAGCCCACAGTGGCCGGCTGGGTCTCTCATGTCCCGTCGCCGCGACGTTGACTCTGCAGCCTCCCTCTCCCACTTCCGAGGACCCTCGTGATTACCCCGGACCCACCCGGATAACCCAAGTTAGTCTCCCCACCTCATGGCCAGCTGGTCAGCAAGCAGCCTTAATTTCACCTGCAATCTTGATCCCCTCCCCGAACACCCCTACTTACCACCCTCCCACCCGCCATGTAAATAAACTAGCACAGTCACGTGTTCCGGGGATGAGAACGTGGACTTTTTTGAGGCCATTATTCTGCTATTTGCAGACTGATTGGCAGACCAGGCTGAGCACTCGACACTTAAAACAACCTGGCTGATCCCCACTAGTGTACCCCCATTGTACGGGTGAGCAAACTGAGCCTCAAGGGACTGAGGCTGGCTAAGGAAGCCACACAGCGAGCCACGGGTGGGGCTGGGATTCCGACTTGGGTTCTCTCCCCTGCACGGGGGTGGGTCTTCCTGTCCCGTTGTCCGGGATGGGGGGTTGTCTCACCAGCAAGACCCTGCAAGAAATATCCCCCCCCCCACGCCGAAACCGGTTTGGCTCAGTGGTAGAGCGTCAGTCTGCAGACTGAAAGGTCCCAGGTTCGATTCCGGTCAAGGGCATGTACCTTGGTTGTGAGCACATCCCCGGTAGGGGGTGTGCAAGAGGCAGCTGGTTGATGTTTCTCTCTCATCAATGTTTCTAGCTCTCTATCTCTCTCCCTTCATCTCTGTAAAATATCAATAAAATATATTTTTTTAAAAAGAAATCTGCCCCTGGCCTTGGCCCTCACAGCCAGGTAGAGAGGCCAGGTAATGGGGGGGGATGTGAACAGCCCCCAGACTGTGGGAGAACTTCCTGTTCTAAGTAATTGGGCGTCTGGCCCCACCTCCCCCTCCACAGCCCACTCTCCCTCCTACGATTTATTTGCTCATAAAATTGAAGGCCCTCTCCTCTGGTGCCATTTTCTGCTCGGCTTAGGCAAATATTTAGCAGCCAGAGCTGACCTTAATTTCCTTAAATATCAGGGGCCCTGGAAGATGGAGCGCCTGCCCAGGGGGTGGGGACACGATGGAGCCGGCGTGGGAAGAATGGGTGGGATGCCGCTTCCCTTCCCCTGGGGAGGACCACGTCTCCCCGTGACCATCCAGGAAGGTGCCCCCACACTTCCAGGCCTCCCCCTGCTGAGGCGGTAAGACAAGGCGGGTTGCAGATGGCAGGGTTCCAGGGACTGCCCCTGGGACGGCTGGGACGGTCCATCTCAGCAGTCCTGACACTTTGTAGCATCCTCCCAGGAGCCTCTGGGGCAGGAGCCTGTCACATGGTAGCGACGTGGATGTGTGTCTCTCTCACATCGATGTTCCTCTCACTCTCTCCCTCTCTCACCTCCCTTTTCTGTTCTCCCTAAAAATCAATGGGAAAAATACCCTCTGGTGATAATTACAACAACAACAACAACAACAAAGTGGGGGTAGTAATGGTACCCGCCTGGTATTTCTGTGGTGAAGATTCTACTCAGAGCTCACAAACAGCCCCGAGCTGCGTGCTGGCCATCAGACACGCTATCAATAAACGCGCTGTGTGTTGTGGGCTGAAGCGTTTCCCCCAGAAGACAGATTGAAGTTCTAAATCCCCAGGACCTGCGGATGGGCCCTTACTCGGAAATAAGGTCTTCCCAGAGGCGATGGAGCAGACACGGAGCCGTGCGGGGTCCCGGCGGGCCTGCCCAGGGCGGGTGTCTCCGGGAGAGGAGGGAGGGCGGACAGAGACACGCGAGGAGGGCACCATGTGTGGGTGGGGGCCAAGGTTGGGGCGAGGCCTCTACACGTCCAGGCACGCCGAGGACGCCGCCCTCCCTAGAGGCTGCGGGAGAGGCCCCGACCGGATGCTCCCTCAGAGCCCCCCACCCCCTGGAAGAAACCCATTTTGCCAACGTCTCGACTTTGGGCTGCTGGCCTCCCAAACTGCGCAAGAATCAGTTTCTATTGTTCCGAAGCCGTCCTGTTTGTGTTCATCTGTCACGGAAGCCGCGGGAAGCCAGCACCCTGTTATTAGGGTGTGGCCAGCGCTCTGAGTACAGGGCTGGGTGCCCAGGGGCCAGGGACAGCGGCTATCTTTGCTGTCCTTGGTGCTGACTCTCAGCCGCTGCTCCCCCCAACGCCCCTGTCCTCCTCCTGGCACCCCTGCCCGCCCTCCTCCCTGGCTTGTCTAGCCAGGCCAGTCTGGGCTGGAGTGACTCTTGCCACCACCACCCCCCTCCGCCCTCCCTCCCCTGGCGCCCCCCACTGCCCACCCTGAGGGTGGCTAGAGCAGTCCCCGGCCCCCTGCAAAGGCCACAGCACCTCATTACCAGGCAGAACACAGTGCAATTTCACCCATGGGCAGCGCTGAGAGCCAGGACTTTGCCAGGGTAATGGATGGGCCGGGAGCCGCTATTAGTGCCTCCTGCCCCCTCCTGGGCCCCGCGAAGCTCCGAGGCACCCAAGAGGCTGGCACGCGGCGCCCTGCCCGGCTGGGGCGCACAGATAAACCTCCACCGCCGCTGGCTGCGCGCTCCCGGGCACAGCGAGAAATGAACAGGCCTCTCCACGGGCAGCGCCTCTTGGCTGGCCCCTCGCCCGGCTGCCCGCCTCCTCTGCCTGCCCATCTCCCCCGTCCAGGCTCGGCTCCCTTCGTCCGCCCCTTTGTTTCCTGTTTGCAGTAAAGGTGATTCATGCCAGCCCGCCGGGGCCCCGTCACCCCGCCCAAGGCCGGCAGTGTGTCTCAGCGATGAGCCGCTGGGGCTGCAGCCTGGGCCCCACGGGAAGGGGTCCCGGGGGCGAAGGCTCCAGGGCTCTGTGAGGGGCCGCTGGGGAGAGGGCACCAGGGGGGAGGGGAACCCAGAGAAGTGATGGTGGCCGGGCAATCTGGATTAACATCTGCCCTGAGATCTGGGAGTAGTTGGCTCCTGAGTTAGTTCCCTAGGGCTGCCAGGTGGGGGAGGAGGGCTTAAAAACACAGAAATCTATGGCATCACAGTTCTGGCCACCGGAAGTCCAGTATCAAGAGGTCAGGGGGCCACGCCCTCTCCGGAGGCTCAGGGGAGGCCTCCCCAGCCTCTCCCAGCTCCCGGTGGAGGCCGCCATCCTGGGCGCCCCTCCGCTGTGTCCCCCCGGCCTCCTCCGACTTCCCGGAGCCGCTTCCCTCCCGTGTCTGTCTTCCCCTGGCCTCCCACCCACTGCGTCTCCTTCCTCTTCTTGTGAGGACACCCGTCATCTCACGTTCGGGGTCGCCCTGTACCAGTCTGACCTCACGTGAAGGAATTACGTTTGCAACGATGCCAAGTCCGAATAGAGTCAGCCACCTGTCCCGGGAGGGGGCACCTTTCTGGGGGACAGAGTCAACCCTCAGCGGCTCCCACGGCTCCCAGCAGTCCGGGCCCTGCCCGCCCCTCGGAATCCACCTCTGGTCATGGCCCCTCACACACCGGATGTCCCGCCTTCCCGGGCCACACCTTCCCAAGTGCTGCTCCTCTGCCGGAAGGACGGTCCAGGTGGGGAATGCCTCCTCCCCACCCACCCAGGTTAAGCTCAGGGGTCACCCCTCCTGGGAGCCCTCGCCGGCCCCCTGCCTCTGGGCTCCCATGGTGCCCCGTGCTGACCTGTCCTGCAGCTCCTTACCCTGTGCCCTTAGCTCCGGGGCTCCCCCTGGGCGGGGTCTGTGTCTCTGCACCCCTAGCACACAGGGGCCCGGGCAATGGATTACTGGGTGAAGAATGCTACCGAGCAGCATTCGTCGAGCACTTCCTGGGTCCTCACACCCAGCACTGTCCTAAGCCAGTGGTTGGCAAACTGCAGCTCGCGAGCCACGTGCCGCTCTTTGGCCCCTTGAGTGCGGCTCTTCCACAAAACACGTGCGCACCTACAGTGCGACTGAGACTTCGTGGCCCATGCACAGAAGCTGGTTTTCAGCTCTCAGAAGAAATTTCAGTCGTTGTGCTGTTGATTTTTGGCTCTGTGGACTGATGGGTTTGCCGATCACTGTCCTAAGCCCTTTGCTTACATTAACTCACTTACTCTCCGCAATAACCCCATGAGCGAGGCGCTGTCGTTATCCCCATTTCGCAGATAAAGAAACTAAGCTCAGAGTAGTTAAGCAGCCCGCGCGAGGTCGAATGGTTGATGCACTGCAGAGGCGGAGATCTGAATCTGGCCACGTGAACGAGGGCCCTCCCGCACCCTGGCAGGGCCAGCAGCCGGGCAGAGAGGAAGCACAGACTTCGGGGTCCAGGGCGAGGCCCGGGGCTCCGGTGTGGGAGAGGCCGAGGCCCGGGGGTGTGTCCCTGGTGGCGGAGGTGGTGTTCTTACACTTCACCATGCTGGGCCCCGGCATTGGATTGTGAGACTGTGGGGGCAGGACTGAGAGACCCCCCTGCGACTGCCCACAGCGGCCCAGCCTGGGTCTCCCGGTGGGGGCCCTACCAGCTGGGCCCTCTGTGTCCTTCCTCATCACTCCAGAGGCTCAGAGAGAGGCAGCTGCCTGTGCTCCAGCGCGCTCTGAGCAGGAGGAAGGCGCGGCTTTGGGGTCACCCGAGGGCTCTTTCCCTCTCAGGCCGCCTCATGCCGGCTGTGCCACCCCGGCCCAGGCACTTGCCCCCTCTGGGCTCCCCTTTCCTCACGTGGAGCGGGGTAGATGCGGGGTGCAGAGACTGTGAGGAGGGCTGTGGCAGACGAGGAGGGAGCGGGAAGCTAGCAGGCTGTCAATGGCGGCCATTGTGCCTCCCCGTCTCTTCCCCCGTGGGGTGATGGATGCAGCCTCCAATTCCTTTGCCTTTAGCTCACTTACTTAAATTTTAACAATTCGTTTAAAGAAATGAAGCAAAACGCAGATAAACAGCCATTTAGAATCATGGCTCCATCATGGAGGAGTTCTCTCTGCGATGCAATCTGTTCAGTGATTGTTTGTTCGGGAAGCGGGAGGGGGGCTTTGTACAGCGGAGGCTCCGGGGAGGGGCAAAGGCCCGGCCTCTCCAGACGGGTCTCTCCTCCCGGGAATGTCGTGGGCGGGCAGCCCAGCGAGGGGAGAACCAGGCATGGTGCTTGGAGGGGGCGGGGGAATAGCCATGTCTGCTAGGGGGGCACCATCCGGGGGCAGCAGCCCAATCGGGCCAGTGCCCTGGCTTACACCCGTGGGAGCTGAAGCCCAAAGGGGACGTCCCTCGCCCGAGGACACACACACACACACACACACACACACATGGAGCTGAGGAGAGATGTCGGAGTTCCCCTCCCACTTCGGACTCTTTCTCCCATCCCGACGGTTCTCCAACTTGAGTGGGCAACGGGGTCGCCTGGAGAATCCTGAGAAGGCACAGATTCTGGGCCCCGCCCCCAGAGCCTCTGATTCTGAAATTTGCATTTCTTTTTAAAATATATATATATTTTATCGATTTTTTACAGAGAGGAAGGGAGAAGGAGAGAGAGCTAGAAACATCCATGAGAGAGAAACGTCGACCAGCTGCCTCCTGCACACCCCCTACTGGAGATGTGCTGCAACCAAGGCACATGCCCTTGAACAGAATCAAACCTGGGACCCTTCAGTCCACAGGCCGACGCTCTATCCACTGAGCCAAACTGGTTAGTGCCCTCCCAGGGGTTGTGGCTGGCCCGGCCACCTCCCTGTGAGAACCACTGCTCTCCGCCCCCCTGCTGGGCTGAAAATCCAGGTGAATTCCATTTCTGAAAAATGGGGCTCACCATCCCCTCTGGAGCGCCTCGGGTGGCAGGGAAGGGCATGTAAGGTCAAGTTTGGGGATGCCCTCTGCAGGGGTAAAGCAGAGGCCTCCTCCGACCTCGGCTGCACGTGAGGGTCACCGGCTGCTAGACGCGGGAAAGTCCTGCTGGAAAAGAACCGCTAACTACGTGACGTGGCCGAGGTGTCAGTGATGCTACGGTGTGAATCATTCTGCAGCAAGTAAACGTATCAGATCAACACGACGCACACCTAAGCTCACAAAAGGCTCTATGTCAAGTATCTATAATAATGAAAGCAGAATATGCTAATGAGACCAGAGCTCCTTCCAGACGAAGCCGGGGCTGCAAGGGAAGCCCTGGTCCCGGGTGCCAGAGGGAAGCCATGCATGAATTTCATGCGTCAGGCCTCTAGAACCTGCTCAGGCCACAGCCCAACCAGTGGTTGGCAAACTTCGGCTCACGAGCCATATTCGGCTCTTTGGCTCCTTGAGATTTTAGCAAAGGCCGGCTTAGGAGGACCCTAATTAAGTTAATAACAAGGTACCTAGAGTCTAGGTGTGGACAAACTACGGCCCATTCGGTTGTTCTATCCGGCCCGCGGAGCCCAAAGAGCAGAGGGTTCTCTTGCTCTCCCCTCTGCTCCTTCACCCGCAGCCCAAGAGGAGAGTGCCAGCATGGTCAGGTTGCTTTTGTTCCGGCCCTCCGGTCCAGTTTAAGAACCCATTGTGGACCTCGAGTCAAAAAGTTTGCTTAGCTGCGCCTAATTCTACATTCTCATGAGTCAAGTCAAGACAGCCTTTTGAGATGGTCCGGTGTGCAAATAAATGTTATTTATAATATAACTTTTATTTATAGTTTATTATTTATAATTTTATTTTTCGTTTATTATTATTTTGTGTATGTACCAAAAAAATAAGAAATAAATATCTTTTGATTGTTATTAAAATACATCCCTTTTTTTTTTGACCAGGGGCACTCAGCGTTACGAAAATTATAGAGGGGGTACACATATGTCAAAAGTTTGAGAAACACTGGCCTATAGGATGGCCTGTTTCATAAGAATGCAGTGGGGCTTATCACCACTGGGGAGGCCTCCGGTTTGCAGGTGGGTAAACTGAGGACAAGCCATGCAAGCAGCAAGGCACTGGGGAAAGCTGAACTAGAACCTGAGTCCATTACACTCGGGCACCTCTATTCGGGGCAAGAGAGCCATGTGCCTTCCAGGGAGGAGTGGCCAGGCCGGAAGGGGAGCTGGATGCGGAGCCATGGCCAGGCAGCAGGCCCTGGCCTGGCGGGAAACACAGCCAGCGGCGCCCCGGCACCTGGCAGAGGGAAGAGGCCCAGGAGCCAGGTCAGCCATCGGCACGTTGAGGATTGTCTGAGCAGCAGAGAAGCCAGGGTGAGGTCTGAGCCTTCCTCTCCTTTCCTGAAGTATCTGCTCAGAAAGGTCAGCCAGCAACAGCGGGAGCTGGCACAGGGGCCAGGCACCGGGCTCAGAGGAGTCCAGTCTGGGCCAGCCTTCTCGCTCAGCCAGGTGCAGCCTTTTGAGGGGGCATCTGCATTGTCCACCTCCAGGTGAAGCCTTTTGAGGGGGCTTCTGCACCGTCCACCTCCCTCGGAGCCTTCCTTGTGCTTCCCAAAATCTCATTTGTGTAGCCTCTCCCAGCAACAGTGCTTGCTCTGTCCTGGGCAGCTCAGACCCCATCTCCTCCTTGGGTGAGGGGGTGAGAGGGCACAACATAGAAATGCAAACACGGAGGGCTACAGGCTGGTGCCGTTGCTGAGACCAGAACGCTGGGAATATGTACCTCCTTGAACCCAGCTCACCCAGGCCAGCCTACGGTCTGCTGTTGGCTGCTGCAGGAGCTCCTGGTTAGAGGGCAACTGTGCGGGCTTCATCGGGGTGTGTGAAAGCATCTTGGTCTCTCCCCTCCTCTACACCCGTGGCTTTGGGCCCCTCCCCAGGAGACTCAACACATTTATAACTCTAAGCATCCTTGGCTCTCGGTGTCCAAAATTCTATGATTACAGGGTTCCTGTTTTATTTAATCAAGACCCTCAGGTGCAACCAACAGAAAGCCTGGTCCATGTGGTCTCAAAGCTGAAAAGCCCAAACGCAGACTAGGACTCCAGGCATAGTGTGGTCCAGGAGCTCACGTCTAGTCTGTCTTTGTCCCTCAGTTCACAGCGAGGTTGGCACACTTTATGCTTGGGATGGACACGATGGCTACTGGTAACCTTTCTATCCTCTCGGTTTCAAGTCCTGCAGGACAAATAAAATCTCTTCCTGGCTTCCTCTAACTCTTCATATCAGGCCCATCAATCTGACAAAAAGTACAGGTCACAATTCTTACTGGTCTGGATTTGCCCTGAGACTGTCCCTGAACCAATCATGGGAGCCCAGGGGACAATGGGGTACTCTGATTGGCTGAGTCACATGTACACCCCTCCCCCCAATCCAAATCACATGGATTGAAGGGAAATAGTGATTCTCTATTGAAAATGGGTGAGTTGCTCCCAAAAGAATGGCTTACAGATTCAGGCAGCAAACATAAGAAGGACCCCAACACGGAGGCTCTGGGGCTGTATCCATGAGTGATTCTATGACATGTGACTCAAGGTTTCGAGGAATCCCTAAAGCTCGCCTCTCAGATTTGGGACCGTGGGTGGTGCCAGAGGTGGGGGGAAGGTAAGTCTCCCCCACTCTCCACTCCCCCAGAGTTAAACGATGTGTCCCTTTACTTTTCCTTTACATTGAACTCTTAAAGCCCACGTAGTCTCTTCGCATTTCTTCTCTGTTGTTCTGTTGCAATGAGTGGCTTGGGGGAACAGTCAGCTGCCAGTTTGAATCTGTAGGAGGGAAGGTAGAGGTCTAAACACAGCACAGAAGATTGAATTATTGATCCCAATTCTTCGTTCTCTTGGAGTAGTACTTTACATTCACACCCTTGCCGCGGCTGCACGGCGAGGCGAGTCTACTTGGCTTTGGGCCTGGCCAGGTGACGTGGTCTGGCCAATGGGGTGGTAGCAGATGCAATGAGAGAAGAGGTGTGAGGGGTGTTAGGGGGGTGTGTTTGCCCTCCAGCACTTCTGCCATAGCCAGAAAAAGAACTTAACCAGGAAGCACAGCCCCTTACAGGACATGGAGCAGGCATGAGCTGGCCACCCCTGAAGCAAAGCTCTCGGATCAGCTTCTAGGCTGTGAGCAAAAGGTATGTTTTGCTGTCGAATGCAGCTGAGATTTTTTTTAATTGAGGTTTTTCTTTTTGTGTTTTTTTTTACAGAGAGGAAGAGAGAAGGACAGAGAGTTAGAAGCATCGATGAGAGAGAGTCATCGATCAGCTGCCTTCTGCACACCCCCTACTGGGGATGTGCCCGCAACCAAGGTACATGCCCTTGACCGGAATCGAACCTGGGACCTTTCAGTCCGCAGGCCGACACTCTATCTATCCACTGAGACAAACCAGTTCCAGCTGCAGCTGAGATTTTGAAGTGGTTCGTTCTGCAGCATTGCTGTGGCAGTAGCTGGCTGATGGAGGTAGCAAGGAGGATCAGAGGCTCTGGCTGGCCAAGAGAGTGTGGGATCAGCCCTAAAACTGGGGTTTTGGGGACCCCACCACATCAGGAGGTGGGAGCCCAGGTTCTGGCGTCTTCCCCAAAGTGCCATGCGATCATGGGGCGGTCGTCCCTTTAACGAGCCTTGACTGTCCCACTTCTGACGAGAGGAGAACAATGTCTGACCCTGACTGCTAACCTCGGCGGCCAGGCCCTGGAGCGAACAGTCCCAGAAGTCCCCCCCCCCCCCAGCTCCTGCCTGGGAGGTGCCCTCCCCCAAGAACCTTCATGCACCCTCACACTCTGTCCACCCTCACGCAACAGACTCTATATAGAAAACAAGGCAGCCTGTGACGGGGGCAGAAATAGACGTGCGAAGTTTGTTCTGGGAGCAACGAGGAGCCGGAGTTGAAGACTCGGGGGGAGAGAGCGGGGGTGGCTTCGTCACCGGAGCGAGGAGCTGGGCCGCGGGGATGAGTAATGCTTCAGCTGGTGCACCGGGAGAGAACGCATCTCGGGCAGATGGAGTGACGTGAGTGAGGGCGGAGGGATGACGCAGCCCGGCGTGTGTGTGTGTGAGCGACGATGGCAGCGTTGCAGCGCAGGGCTGAGCCAGGGCTGCTGGGGGTGGGGCGGGGGCCGCCGTGTGATGCAGGCGGAGGAAAGCCTTCGAGGGGGAAAAGGCTGGGGCTTTGTCCTGTGGGCAGCGGGGAAGGGGTGGGCAGGGAGCGCTTGGGGCGGCAGGCCCTCCTGCAGGGACACAGGAGTCACAGGGCTCCTGGGTGGCCGGATGTTCCCCAGCTTCCCCAGCCCCTGGTTCCATCCCCGGGAGAGAGCAAGGCCTGGGCGGCCTGCAAAGTGCGCCGGTTTGGGAGCTGAAGAGGAGTGAGTCCGCTTGAAATAGACGGCCGAGTGGGAAGCCGTGGGCTTCCAGCTAAGACACGCGGAAAGAAGGGGGCGGGGAGGTGAGTTCCTCTGGGTCACAGCATCGAGGGGGCTGCCTGAGCCTCGGGTGGGGCCACAACCCCATCCTCCGACACCACAGACCTGTGGGTGCAGTGGGGAGCCGCTAGGTCCAGCAGCCAGTCAGACCTGGGTTCAAACCTTCACTCCGCCATTCACTAGCTGTGTGGCCCCAGGCTAGTGACTGAGCCTCTCTCCGGCCCCTCTTTTGTCAAGCAGGGACTATACTCTCTGCTTCCTGGAATTTTTGTGACGATGAACTAAGAGCAGCTGGCGTTTACTAAGCCCTTATCGTGTGGAGGTTCTGGTCTCAGTCCATCCCTTGCACCCCCAACTCCTCAGCACAGCCTTAGGCACAGGAAGTAGGTGCCCTTTACGGACGAGAAACCTGAAGAACAGAGAGGTTGTGTGAATTCCCCAAAGTCACACAGCTGAGAAGTGGCAGAGCCGGGATTTGAACCCAGGTCGTCTGGCTCCAGGGCTTGTGCCCCCGAACCCGTGTGCTGTCTCTGAGATGACCCGAACAATTCGCACATAGGACCCATACAAAAAAACAAAAAATGCTGGATATTCATTCCATTGTCATCGAATCCTACCTGAACTATTTGGGAGAACAAACACTTCCTGGGAGATGCATTGCAGGGAGCCCTCCCCGGGCTGGGGAGAAACCCTCTCAAGTCCCTGGACCCCGGATGAGACAGAGCAGGGCCATGACCTTGCCCAAGGGCGGCTGCACGCCTGACACACTGCACATGCCATCCTCACAGCCGACCCTCGAGGCGAGGCTTGTCTTCTTGGGAAGGCAAGAAAATGGAGACTCGGAGGCTTGAGGCAGTGCCACCTGGCCAGTCAGTGCCGCAGTGATGAACCGACTCCAGTCGGCCGGGCTCCGAACTCCATTCTATTAACCACCTGCCCTGCAGGCCGCTCCGTCGTTCGTGGATTAAAGCGATAATGATCACAAAATCCTCCGGGGATTAGCGGAAGTCCCCTGCTCTTGGTCCAGGAGTGCTGGGGGTCCCACGTGTGCCGGTCTGGTTCCATTCTCCTGACTTAGCAAACGTGATAGCTGTTCGCTGACGCCCGGCAGCCTCTGCACACACGGGGAGGGGAGAGGGAGGTACAGAGAACAGAGCAATCCAGGCAAGATCGGCTTGGAGTTTTAAAGAAAAAGCAAAGGAAAGCAAGCATCCGCCCCACAATCCACCCCAGCGTCTAAGAGACTGATCGCACCCCCGCGGGCCCTGACCCCCACAGGTGACGCGGTGCTGTTGGCCCCCGCAGGGCACGGGGACAGGAGGGCTCGGGCTCCGAGGTCAGCTGGGCCTTACAAACCCTGACCCCTCTGAGCCACGCTTTGCTCCTCCATGAAAGGGAGATGGTTATCCCCCAGGGGCTGTTGAGAGATGAAAGAGGACGGTGTGTGTTTAATACGGGTATTGTCACCCAGTAAGTGTTCCATAAATGTTTACTGTGGTCATTGTGAAGGAAAGGGATCTGTAGAAAGGAGGGAAGGTGGGGGGAATTTAGGAATTTGGGGAAAGAAGCAGGAAAGGAAAGAAGAGGAGGAGTGGGGAGGAGAGGAGGGAGAAGAGGAGGAGCAGGAGGAGGAAGGTAAGGAGACATACCACCGGCCCAGGCTGCTCCCCCACATGTCACTACTCATGCATTCCTCCTGCATCCTGCCGCCACATCTGCTAGGCGTAGCCCTGGATGCCAGGGAGAAGAACAGCTGTCCCCAGACGTGCCCGGCTGCAAAATGAGGACCCAGAAGTGTCGGGAAGGACACAGAGAGAGGCCTTGGAGGGGTGTCCAGAAGGGCAGTGCTGTCAGGAGGCAACCACACCCCTGCAGTCACCTTCCCGGCCTCCCTCTCCCCCTCGGTAAGTGAGAAGTCAGGAGATGACCTGGCATTCTGTGTGCCAGTCCCGTGGTGTGTTCACAGCCGGTGGCCTGGGCCCCTGTGTCTTGTCCTGGAAGGTGTGGGTACAACCCTGCCCTCCTGGGTCCTGGGAATGAATGCCCCGCCATTTTGCAGTGTGGTCTTTCTAGTGTTCATGGGCGAATCTCATCAGGCAAACCAATTCTCGAGTTGGAATGTGGGCGCTGTTGAGAACCCTTCCCTTTGCAGGTTTGGGCTCAGAGAGAGGAAGTGACTTCGCTGATGGTGAATTGGGAAACTAGTTTAGCTGTGTTTTAGACATAAGATGAGACCTGGTACAACAGCAGGGGGGCTCTGAGAGTGGGCACCCGACCGGCACCTGACAGGAGCAGTCCAGTGGAGCAGATAAAGGTGGTGTCTTTGACATCAGGCAAACCTTGGTTCAAATTCCTTCCATCGCTGACTCTCTCTGTAACCCCAACGAAGTCCCTTAACCTCTCTGACCTTCCATTTTTCATCTGTAAAATGGGGATGATAGTGCGGTAAAGAACTTGGACTATAGACTCAAAGAGCCTGGGGTTGAGTCCTCCTATGTACCTGCTGTGTGAGCTGAGACCTGCTCTCTGAGCCCATTTTCCCACCTGGAAATAAGGACGGGAAGAGGACACCTCACGGGGCGGCTGTGAGTGTAAATGAAGTAAATAATGCATGGATACAGGAACTGGCACTCCATAAAGGCTGCCCATTCATTATTATTGATGCTGACGCTCTTAGTAGCATCCCTTGCTGCCTAAGAGGCATTGTATCCGCCTGGCACTGATGATCTGTCATCCGGCCCTTCATTCCAGCTCAGAGGCCCGGGCCACAGAGTCCTCTGGCACAGAACATTCCCCGCCCTGCCCACACGGAATATGCCAGGATAGGAGCTGGCAGTGGGGCAGCCCATCAGAGCTGCACAGATTCCTAACTGGGAAGGGGCCAGAAAAGCTCTTTCTTGCTGTCACTGCAGAGGCCCAGCTGGAACCCGGTTGGTCAGGGTTAAAGCTGGCCTGGCTCTGGCGCCAGTGGGCCAGCCAGACTGACTGGGGCGGGGCAAGGTGCTGGCCAGCTTGTGCCAGGAAGCTGGGGCCAGAGGGACAAACAGCAGGGCTGGGTGAGAAGATGGAGCTGATATTCTGTGCTGAGTCATGAATAACTTGCTTGTTCTCCCAAATAGTTCATGAATGAGCTCACACAAACGCAGGTACCAGTACACCAAGGAGCTCTAGGTGTTCCTGAGGAGGGGCTGGGGGTCAAGCCCTATATAGCACCCCGCTCTCCAATGCCTGGGCAGTCCCATCGGGCACTCAGAGGCCTCCACCAGGAGTAACTGAGTTATTCTTGAACCTCAGCTATTACCCACAATGAGCATCACACCACCTCCAAGGATTCAACTCAGTGGCCAACTCTAGCTTCTCGTCTCTTAGCCCTCACCCCAACTGTGGATCAAAATAATTAGCCACTGTCCATGGTCCTGAACTGCCCTACCAACAAGGCCTGCGGGACACACACACACACACACACACACACACACACACACACACACTTCTACCCAGCCTCTCCTCGGAGTTCTGGTCCAGGTGGTGGCTTTATTTCCGAGATCTGTGATTCCTTTTATTAATACAGAGCCAACAAATTGCCGACGTTAGGCCTAACTAGTTATGTAACTGCTTTCATGTTCTTTTGATATTCCATAACATTTACCTCTGCTGCCATTCATCCCTTTGAAAAATTGGGAAGCCCATATTCCCCATGGCTCCCCCCTCCCCCCATTCTAAACTCATTCCCTCTTCCCATCCTCTCCTGGTTAGATCTCTAGCCTCGTGTCGTCATGTGTCAGGTCAACACAGGCCAGAGTGGGAAGGGCACCAAGACCACAGAGTAAGTTAGAGCAAACCTGGGCCATCATCTAGGTCTTCTGACTGCCCATCTACCTCACTCCTCATCACCCCACATGTCCACTCCCCTGCCAAGGGAAAGGGGACCTCTCTCTCCCCCCCCCCCCACCCCCAGGCAGCATGGAATCTTCTTCCAGGGCTCTTTCCATAGAGAACTTAATAGCTACCATCTAGTTCCACTCTGTGCCATGCACTGTGCTTCTACATAGAGTCTCCCTCCTCAGGGAGGTGTGATCGCTGCCTCCCACTTGCAGGGAAGGAAATGAGCTCAGAGACATGAAGGGATTTTCTCAAAGCTGCGCAGCTAGTGTGCGCCTGAGCTGAGATTAAAACCAGGACTTAAAAAACAAAACAAAACACAACAGCAACAACAAAAACACAATAGAACGTACTGGCTATTTCCGACCTCTGCCTTTCAATCCAGTCCTATTAATAAGACCCTCGGGGAATCTACTTTAAATCCCTTAACCTGAAGGTTATATTCTCTTCCACACGATGGGATGGTCTTTGGCTAATGCCGCACTGTCCAGAACATTGACAAGGGTCCGGCTCTCCCCGGCCGGCACGTTGGCCCTACGATGTGCAAACATCCTGGGGTCCTAACCCCTTATTGACTTCCACTCTTGAAGGCCTCAGCAAGAGCTGGTCTTCTCTAGATGTCGGGGTCAGAGCAAGGCCCCTGAAAACATGGCGGGGGAGGCGGGGTCATCTTGTTGGGAGCGCATGATGTGGCAGCATGAATATTGATGGAGCTGTAATTGGCTCCCTCTTCCAGAGCCAGGGCTTCTGCAGGCCCAGGCGCTGGGGCTAATTGTTGCAGGCAATTAATAACTTGGATTGTGTTCACCCTGGCGCAGGCTGCCTGCTTCCTTGGAGGAGGCAGGCAAGGCTGGGAAAGGAGTGCTCGGCCGGCTGTTTGCAGGATTCTGGAGGAGGCGGGGGTGAAGGGCTGCCATCTGCTCAGCCTCCCCCACCCCAGCCCGGCCCTGTCACCTCTCCCCGACCCCTCTCTCCTCTCCTGAATTGTTGCCCCCCCTCCCATCTTCTTCCCCCTTAAACTCACACTTGCCCCCAAGAACAGAGCACCAGGAAGAACGGGGCTGCGGAGAGGAGAGATGGTGACTTGGGAAAAGCTCAGGATTGAGACCCGGGAGGCCTGGGACCAACTCAAGCTCCTCCCCTAACTTGCTGCATGACCTTCAGCTGGAAGTTCGTTCGCCAGGAACTTGGGCGCGTTTTCTGAGCTCTTTTGCATCTATTATATCCCATGAAGTGCAATCAAGCCTGAAAGTCACAGAAACAAGGACTGGTCATTCTGTCGGAATCTCTCTAACTCCGTAGCGATAACTACATCACCAAATATATGCGAGTAATTATCACCTATAAATCCGTGCTCCGCCTCAGCTGGAAAGATCCTCGCAGGCACATTATAAGCAGAGGTCATTGGAGTCCCATTTTGCAGTTGGGGAACCTGAGCCCCAGAGAAATGAAACCGCTCACCCAAGGTCATGCCATTAGTAAAAGACACAGAGAAAACTCAAGCCCAGTTTTGGGAATCTGAAGCCCTTTCCAGCACACCTCCGTGCACTTGCCTCCACTCGCTGGCCACGAGCTCCATGCCAGGGTGTGGCCAGTCGAAGGAGAGTTACTCTATTCCCTGATGTGGTTACTCTATTCCCTGATGCTGGGACAATGAGAAACGGTCTTAGTCTACGGTGTTTTAAAAGGTAAACACTCGCCGAAACCAGTTTGGCTCAGTGGATAGAGCGTCAGCCTGCGGACTAAAGGGTCCCAGGTTCGATTCCGGTCAAGGGCATGTACCTTGGTTGCAGGCACATCCCCAGTAGGGGATGTGCAAGAGGCAGCTGATCGATGACTCTCTCTCATTGATGTTTCTAACTCTCTATCTCTCTCCCTTCCTCTTTGTAAAAAAATCAATAAAATATATATATTTTTTAAAAAAATAAATAAAAGATAAACACTCAACCTTCCCCATATACTCTTCCGCTCAGCTATTCAACCATCTGGTGGGAGGACTTGATTCATGTATAGTCCCCCTCACCAGGGTTGGGCTAAGAAGTGAGGGGTGTGATGGTCACCACTAGGTCATCTCTTACCCAGCAGGTAAGAAGAAGAAACAAAGGATGATGATGAGGAGGAGGAGGAGGAGGAACTGGTATTGATTTAGTGCTTTCCCAGCCCCCATTGTAGAGATGAGGTGGCTGGGGCTCAGCGAGGTGCAGGGACTTCCCCAAGGTCACACGGTCGGTAAGGGGATGGAACGGATGTACGGCTTCGCTGGGGGTGCTGGAATCCGTGCTGAGCTCAGAGGCGCCACTTCAAACACAGCCGGAGAGGAAACGGGAATAGAAATAAAGGGATGGGAGCTCAGGACAAAGCCGCCCTTTGTGGCTCAAACCCCTCACAAAAGAAGGCTTTTCAATTAGTAGTGAAGACAGAGTAGAGGGGAAGCCGCCTATCGGCGCCAAGAGGCACGTAAATCAGCCCCGGGAAGAGCTCCCACCAGACAGCTCTGGAGTGGGGGAGCCAGAACCGTACACTCTGCAGTTGGGCCGGCCATTTGGCCATTGGAGCCGTCTTTAACTAACATCTGGAGGAAAGGAGGCCACGGGGGTGCCCTCAGGCTGGACAGGGGTCTCTGAGCCCGCATCCCCGGGCCTCCATGAACAGACGCCCCGCAGGCAGAGGTGGAGCAGAGGGAAGGGAGTTGGACGATGAGGCCCCGGGAGGAGGGATCTCATGACTTTCCCTGCCCGCGCCAGCTCCTGCCGCCGCCGCTGCCACCACCACCGGCTCCACTTTATGGCAGGCATATTTCAAAGGCCCGGTTCCATTTGCATTTTTAAAACCTCGCTGATGGCCTGGGAAAATTGTATTTTTCCAGTGTTCCTGGGTACCACACGCCTCCCCTCCTCCCCCATGCCACTGGGCCTCCGTCTCTACACCCTCCGTTCCCAGAAGGCCCCCCAGGCAAGGGCAGAGCAAGTCCAGCCCCCATCCGGGATCATCAGGAGGTGGTGGGGGGGGGTGTCAGAGAGGGCTCCCGGATGGGTGTGGAGTAGGTGGCCACAGCTGTGGGCAGCTGGGCAACATGAAGCTGGGACCCCAGCCCATTAACTATAGTTCACAAAGGAGTGAGGTCGGAGTCTCCCCCCTCCCCTCTAGGATGGCGGAGGGTGTGTGTGTGGCACTCCCCGAGGGTTTGCCGGGCTGAGAGGGCGTGTCAGTGCAGGAGCGTTGGGGAACTTTGAGGAGGCTCCCGGCAGCAGCCTTCACACCAGCTGAAAAAGAGTAAAGCCCTTCACGCAGCAAACAAAACGCTTTGCTCTCAGCGGGGCTCGGGAACACACTCCGTCTCCCCGTTGCTCCCTGAAAAGCCAGTCTTTTCCTGCTCTTCCTCCCACCTCTCCCAGGGCTGTGCCCTCCCTCCCGGCCTCCCCGCTGAGACGTGCCAGGAGGGGCTGGCAGTTGGCCGGTGGTGCTGGGTCTGTCCTCTGTCCTCAGGTGCCAGCGTTGGCCTCTGACGCTGGGGCAGCGGCACATACACTCTCCGCCGCTTGGGTGAGGTCTCCCGTCTCTGTCCGCCCCCACAGCTCAGGGTGGCACCCTTCATGCCTGGAGCTCCCCCCGGCACTGTTTGCCCGCCCCCCTGGAGCTTCTGGAGTCCCCTAACGGTAATAGCTCCCCCTGGTGACCCTGAGCACCTAGTGGGTGAGCGCTGGGGCAGGGCCACTGCCTCGGGCCATTTGCTTCTGCACAGATGTGCTCACCAGTCTTCCCTGTCCCTCCCTCAGCACAGACTCCGTGGACGGATGACAAGATCCCGGCTCACCCCTCACACAACAGGGGCAATGCCTCCCTTCTTTCTGGCTTCCCTCGGCCCTACAGCTGGGGACTGGCAGCTGGTCCTCTTTGGGGGCATCCGGTTGGATCTCCCTGGGTGAGACCAATGCCGATGCCCTCTGAGCACGGATGGAGAGAAATGAGCCAGACACTGGCCACCGCTCCCCGGCTTCTTCTCCTGTGGTCCTCGGGCCAGCGGTATCAGGCCAAAGGTGTGCTAGAGCTAGAGGGATGCTGGGTGCCAGGAGTTGGCATGACTCTGGGCTCCCGTGCCAGAGAGGTGAATGGAGAAGGAGAAGGAGGGAGGAAGGGACGGTGCCAGGAGCCTGGGCTTGGCATCTCCCTCTGGGGAGACCCAGGGATGCCCTCGAATGTCAAGGAGGCTGGTGACCTGCCAGGGCTGGGTGGACTGGGAGAGGAACCTAAGAAACTCCTGGGGAAGGGAAGGAGGCCCCGGCCTGAGCCATGTGCAGAAGCGGGAACTGACCCCCAGGGGTCGCTGCGCCGCTCGCAGCCCCCGCCGCCGGCAGCGGGAGCCCGGCTGTACCACCGCGCGGCTCCCGCGGGGGGGGCGGCGGCCACCGCGGCGCCGGGCGGCGGGCTCGGGAGACGGCAGTGCGCGGGGGAGCGCCGGGCCCTCTCCCGCCACTGACGCAAAGCCCGGCGGTTCCGAGGCCGGAGGCGCCAATGGCCGGGGGGGGGGGTTGGACCCGGCTTCAGAGCCTGCCCCGGACACCCCCGCCGCCCGTGGTAGAAGCCGAGACCCAAACAAAGGCGGGCGGCGAATAAAAGGCGGCGGCGCGGCGAGCTCGGGGCTGCGCGCTGGGGACCGGATTCCGCACCGGGCTGCGCGCGGTCCGTGCGCTCCGGAGCGGGACGGGGAGCCCCGGCCTCCCGCAGCCCCGACGGGCTTTTCCCGGCGACTTCCGCGAGGAGACCGGCCCGCCCCGCCGGGCGGCTGCGGCCCCCGGCCTCTCCGGCGCGCCTCCCTCCCGCGCCCGCGGCTGAGCCCGCTCAGCCTGGCCCGCCGAGGTGAGTGCGACGGCCGCCGGGCGCCGCCCGGGCGTGGGCTGGGGGTGCCTCGCTGCGAGGAGCGGGGGGCGGTGCGCGAAGTTCTCCCGCTCCCCGGCCGGCCCGGGGTGCGGGCCTCGGAGCCCACCTCCCCGGGAGAACCCGCGGCCGATCTCCGGCTCCGCACCGACTCCCAGCGGACCCCAGCGGCCTCGGTTCCGCACGGGCCGGTTCGGTGTCCGGGAAGCACGAGGCACCCAGCCTGCGTGCGGGGAGGCTTCCGACCTCCGGCCCCTTGCTCGGGTCGCGGCGGGAGGATGGCCAAGTCCGTAAAAGTTGTCGGCCCGAACCTGCCCCGAACCGGGCTCCGGGCCGGGCTGGAGCGGAGGGAGGGGCCAGGGAAAGGTTCGTGGCCGCCACTCCGCCGATTGATTCGCCGCCTTAGCGCCCCTACGCTCTCGGCGGGACGTCCCCGGGTGCCGGGCCCGTTAACCTGGCTGCGGGTCCGGGGCGCGCGGAGCTCTGGGGCGGAGCGGGCGGGTGAGCGGGCGGGTGCGGTGGGCAGCGGGGCAGCGGCGCGCCGAGGACCGGGGAAGATCCCTGGAGCCAGCGGCGCTGAGTCCCGAGAGTCTACCCCGCCTCCGGGGGAACTTTCCCCAACTCCCGGGGGCCGGGGTGGGCGCAGCTAGGCTAGGAGGGCGCCTCCGTGGAGGCTTCCTTCCCGGGGCCCCGGTCCGCCGCGGAAGCCTCCGCCAGCTCCCTGCAGTCCCCCCGGAGGCGTGGCGAGGATCCCTCCCCTCCCCGCCCCAGGTCAGCACCGCGGACAGCGCCTCGCGGGGCAGGGTTGCCTCAAACCCCAGGAACCCACTTGCACATTCACAGGGATCTACAGACCACCCGCAAAGATCCCCACACAGATTCACAGTCCATTCACGCAAACACATGGCCGCCCGCAGTCCACCCAGTCCACACACTGGACTGGGGAAGGTCCATCCACACGCATGGGGACAAGCTCGGGTCTTCCCAGGAGCCCCGCAGCCCGGCAGTGTCCTCACTGTTGTCTCCAGACCCCGAAAAAGCCCAACTCCAGAGCTCACTGCTCTGGAGTCCTCACAGGGATACCCAGACTCCGAGCCCTCCACACACACACACACACACACACACACACACACACACACCAGCCCCGCTCCTGCCAGGGAACCAGAGCAAACCCTCCTTGCGCCCCAGTGCAGACCCTTTGCCAAATGGAGGAAGGAGCTGCCCACCCAGAGGAAGCTGCGGGCAGAAACCCAGCCTTCCCAAATCTTGGTTTTAGGCTCAGGGTGCATTTTGCCGAGCCTCCCTTCTTCAGACCTGACCCCCCGCCACCCCCCTCCCCCAAGCCTCCTTCTACAACCAGGGCCTGCCCACTTGCACTCAGAGCTCCTTCCTCCGCATCACACTGGAGCCTCTCTGCATCATCCTCCACTTGCACTTTCTGTGTTTCCCTGCTCTGTTCTCCTCTGGGTTTGTCTTTCACGCACATTCCCCCCTCTTTCTTCTGCCTTTTCCAATGCCTCCTTCCCAGCCACCTTTACTCTCTCCCCAACTTTCTTCCGTCAGCCCACTCCCATGTGGGTACAGCTGGCTCCTAGCGGGAGCTGACTCCATTCTCCTGGCAGATTCTGCACCCCTACTCCCCTCTTTGGGAGTCTGACACACACACACACACACACACACACACACACACACACCCCTTTTCACCCATGGCCTCAGCAGCTCCTGCCCCCTCCCCAGGAAAATGTCCAGGGCTAGATGCACCCGAGTCCCCGCAGTCTCTCCAAGGGGCCAGGATTGCACAGCGGGTGGCTCCTGCCCACTTCCCTGGGGACCTGACTTTGTGATGGGCCTGGTGTCCATGCCCCCCCTTGCCCTTTGACGCTGCTCCTGCTGTTGCCCTTAATATCCAGAAGCTAGGCTCCAGCGCGATGTGGAGGAAGGAGCTCTGAGTGCAAGTGGGGAGGCCTGGGACCTAGTCTCAGCTTGGCCACAAATCAGCTGTGTCCTTCAGTGAATTCCCTTCTCTGAGCCTCAGGCTTCCTGTCTGGACAGGAACGGGGCAGGCTGAGGTGACCTTCCGGGTCTCTTGTTGACCCGAGTAATGTGGGACATTGACTGTCTCACGAGCCTCTTGAGTGTGGGTGGGAATGAAAATTTTGGATCTAACCCCAGAGCTTATTGTACCTTCCTCCTTCCTCAGAGCACCCTCCACTAGTGGAGTCACCCTGTCCCCCGAACGAGGGATGTTCAGGTGATTTCCTTTATAGGACCAGAGGTGTCAGGTAATTTTCTTGAGGGCACACAGCTGAAACGCAGCCTCCATTGGGGCAGGCAGTGTGATTCCACGGCTTGTATAGCCTCTGTGTGAACCACTATTTCTGGCTGGTGGATGCTTAGTGAATAAATGAACAAAGAAAGAAACAAACAAACGAATGAATGATTGAATAAAAGAATGGAGATTTAAACCTGGATCTCCTGATCCCCAAAGCCTGGGGGTCATGGTTTAAGCCCTTTTCTCTATAGTTTAGGCAAGCTTCCCTTGGCCCCCCATTTCCCGTCCACTTGCCTGGTCATGCAAAGGCAGATGAAGTTGTCTAAGACTCTTTCTCCCCCAAGGCCAACTGTGATTGTAAATGACCACGGAGAAGGGACTAGCTGAGAGCAGCTGTGGAGGACCTGCTGGTGGGTACGGCCTTGGCAACCCGCCCCGAGTCCCTGAGACTCGAAAGTAGGCTGTGCCCGGGCGGCTGGCCAGGGTCTGAGGCTGGGAGAGAAGACAGTCATCGCTACCATTTGGCTAAGCAGCCACTTCCCACAGCCCCACGAGCTGCAGAAATCACCTTTGCAGAGGAGCAAAGCGAGATGCTGGGAGAGGAGGTGGTTTCCCTACGGGCAAGCAGCCAGCCCACGGCCAGTCATAAAAATAGGCACCCACTCACGGAGGTGGTGGAGGTGGCAGCGGCCGTGGCTGATAATAGCACTGCCGGTGTTGATAATGATGGTAGCATCATCATGATTGGAAGTTCGGTGATTGGCCTCTTTGGTTCCCTTTCTCCTCTTTGAAATTGTCTCCCCATGTGAACCTCTTATACTCTCCCCACCCCGCCCACTGGGGTCTGGGACAGTGAGACAGGGGTAGCTCCTTGTCGGTTGGTCTCAGCCCAACCGAGGAAGAGGGCTTGTCATTGGACAGCCTCCTCCTCCTCATGCCCATCCCCCTCTACCCATGTGCATCTCCGCCGGAGGACCAGTGTCAAAGTCTGTCCAACACCCTTCCTCACTGGGCTCCACATGAAAAGCCCGGGGAAGATAAATGAAGAGCAGTGTTGGCTCAAAGTAGACTTACAAATATGCATGTTTTCCAAGAGTCACATTTCACGGGCAAACAGTGGGGCTCATGGTCTGGCTGCTCCACAAAGACGGGAGGCATGGATGCTTCTGGACCCATCCAGCCAGGTGGCAGAGCCTCCCCAGAGAGCAAGCTCCCCGCTTGACCACCGGAAAACCAGGGGACCAAACCCCCGATCCTCACCGGCCGGAAGGCACGGGGTGGGAGGATTTTCGTGACTACGTGTCCGTGTCCGTGTCCGTGGGGCAGCTCTTTGGAAATGGGCATCAGACGAGGCGGAGGGCCTTGGGAGCAGCAGACTGGTAATAACAGTCCTGACGATAACAGCTGCATTTGTTGAGTACCTACTATGTGCCACGTGCTAAACATGTACATGTCCCATCTCACTTAACCTTGCAACCATCTCATGGTGTGTGGGCTGTTGTGCCCATTTGATACATGGGAAGACCAAGGGTCAGAGGAGTCCACAGGTTGCCCGAGGCGGCCCCGCTGGAAGAGGCCAAGTTGGGGTCAGATTTTTATCTGAATGAAGGAAGATCCCTTCTTTTGCCCAGTGCTCTACATTATTTTATTTAATTAGATTTAATACTTTTCCGAGGGTATGATTAGAGGAAGTGGAGGGAGAAACATGGGTTGGTTGCCTCCCATATGCACCTGGATTGGACCCACAACCTAGGTATGTGCCCTGACTGGAATCAAACCTGCAGTCATTTGGTGCACGGGATGACGTGCCAAGCAGTGGAGCTACCTGCCCAGGGCTCTGCATTATTTCTGGTATTCGTTCATTCATTCATTCATTCATTCAATAAATATTTTTGTGTGAATGTAAATTCCTCTGCCTCCCCAGTCAGAGGTGAAGGGCAGTACTGTCACCTGAGTCTAGCTCTGGCCATCTGTCGTCGGCCCAGGGCGGGACTCCAGACTTCTGAGCTAGGGCAGGAACTAGCTGCATCTCCGGCTCTGTCCCCAGCCCTGAGAGCTGTAATCCCTTTGCCTGGGGGATGGGCTCAGGCGGGAGTCCCACTGTGAGGCTGGGGCTAGAAAAGACCATTTAATTCATAAGAGGCCGGGGCTACTGGGGGGCGGGGGTAGTTGGGGGGGTGTTCAGGGAGACAGGTGAGCTGCCCAGCACCACACAGTACATTGGCCACAGAGCCCAAGTCTCAGAGTCCCACATGGGCATGCCACGCCCCGAGGGGAAATGCTGCTGGCTCCCCCTGCCCAGGGCCTCTCCTCCGCATCCCCTCAGCATGGAGCCTGACCCCGGTGGCCTGTCCCAGGTCCCAACTACTCACCATCAGGAACACTAGCAAATACAGGACATGTGCCAGGCACCGTGCCCCATGCTTTACATGTGTTAATGGGCGTGATCCCCACAACAGCCACAGTGTGCTTGTTCCACCTCACAATGGGAGGACCGGCGGCTGGAGGTTGGCTCCCCTGCCTAAGGTCACACAGCTAGTGAAGAGGCAGGTGGGCCCCGTGGGGCCCCCAGGAGCAGGTTCACCCTGGCGGTGAAGAAGGAGGTTTGGAAGCAACGCCAAGGGAGGAGGAGCGGACGGGCAGCAGCGGGCTATTTATACGACACCTCCTGCCCTGCCGCTGCTTGCTGGCACGTGTGCCGGCGGAAGCGGTGTCTCTGCCAAATCCTGGAAGGAAGAAGAAGCCCGGGGCGGGATCCTGGAGCCATTCCCTGGGGGATGTGGGGTCTGGGTATGTCTCCCTGGACTCAGGGGAGAGACCGAACTAGCCATGCAGAACCCCGGGCATGCGCTTGACTCTGACATCGGCTTCCTCCCTTGAGGGACCCAGAGTGGGGAGCAGGGCAGTTTGGAGAGGGCCATTGGGTGGCACATTGGGGTCTTGCTATCCGCAGTGAGCTTGACCATTGGGATTGAGGAGTTGGTAGTGGTTATAGGAAGGACTGACTTGGATTTAGATGCCAGAGGGAGCCGTGCAGGTCTCTTACAGGGGGCGCTCTTTGGAATCCAGAAGTGATGTCCCAGGAGACAGGGTCCAGAGGTTTAACAAGCCTTCTCCTTAATCCCCATCCCAGGTGCCTGCCTAGCAGCCCCACTGTGCGCCAGGCACTAGTCATGCGGAAGTGGGGAAGCCTGCCTCTGTCTCTGTAGAGCTCACCAGTCTCGCACCCTCGCCCCTGGTACCTCCTGCCCCAGAGGTGGCTCACCCAGGTCCCCCACCAGAAGTAGACGAGGGACCCATGTGTCCCCCTGGGGCTCAGAGGACATGACCCAGGCATGTGGTCATTCCAGGGTCAGGAGGGACGGTTCCCACGGTGGTGCCTGCAGTACACCCGAGTGTCACCCCACCCCCTTCCCCGACTTGATGTCCTGGTGGGAGGGGGTGCAGCAGGGAAGACTCACGCCTGTCCAGCCATCTGCCCGAAGCCTCCGGCACACATACTGGCACCTGGACCTCGCATCCTTTGCCAGATTGTGTTAATGAAGGGGACGTGACTGCCAGCTGGAAGCCGCTCCTATCCTGAAGGAGCGGCGATCTGCTTGCCTCTGGGGAAGCGGCTCAAAGGGGCTTGGAGTTGGGGCCGCTGTGGCTAACGTGTTCCCGCGATGTTTGGGGAGGAGTGTGGCCTGCTTCCCTCCCGTGTTGGCCTCTGCGCTTCCTGGAGGGTTTCTCAGGTTCCTAGCTGGGAGAGTTCTGCAGGGCGATTGCCCGGAGATAACGATGATGATGATAATGGCCAACATATTTTGAATGTTTACTATCTGCCAGGCACCGGGCTTGGAGCTTTATAGGTATTCTCATCCCATCTTCGTCCCAGCCCTCGGCAGAGCCACCATTATTATTTCATTTTAAGGATGAGAAATGAGCAGCACAGAGAGACTAAGCAGCTTACTAGTGAGCAATGGAGATAGGAGTCAAACCCCAGGCAAGCTGGCCCCCGGGGATGCCATAACCACAGCCACCACAAGACAAGTGAAGCTCACACTCCGACCTTTATATTAACTTGATTTGGGTCTTTAAAGATGAGTGCGATTAAAACCAAAATACCTTCTAGATCCTTCAGTAGCCTGGGTAATTTGTACATAAGGATTTGAGCTACATCCCTGTAGACTGGGTGACGTGGGTTGACCAGTTGCCTCTTGACTGCCAAGCAGCCACGCAGATCCCATTTCAGGTGTCCAGATGTGGGCAACACCTGGCAGACTGGCAGGACTTTTCTGGCGGTCATCCAGATGGTTCCCCTTTTCATTCCTTGTAGACACAGCTGGGACTTGCTTGCATCCCTCCGGATATGCTTCCATGTGGGAAATTTCTGGTTGAAAGCACTCGCTGGTTTAATTTTATTCAGAGGCCAGGTGCACAAAAGTTGTGCACTGGCGGGGGGAGGGGGATCCCTCAGCCCAGCCTGCACCTGCTCACAGTCCAGGAGCCCTCAGGGGACGTCTGACTGACATGGAGGCGGGAGAGCCTCCTGCCACCACTGCTGCATTCGCCAGCCATGAGGTGCTCCCCCTGTGGGAGCGCACTGCCTACCAGGGGGCAGCTCCTGCATTGAGCATCTGCCTCCTGGTGGTCAGTGCGAGTCATAGCGACTGGTCATTCCACCGTTTGGTCAATTTGCATATTAGCCTTTTATTCTATAGGATTGATTTTTTTTTTTTTTTTTTTTTAGAAAGAGGGAGGAAGGAAGGAAGAGAAAGAGAAACATTGATATGAGAAAGAAATACCGTTCGGTTGCCTCCCACCCATGCCCCAATGAGGGAATCAAACCTGCAAACCAGGTGTGTGTCCTGACTGGGAACGAACCCACCACCTTTCAACGTACAGGGTGACGCTCCAACCGACGGAGCCGCACGAGCCAGGACTATTTGCTGGTTGTAAAGCGTCACCTAGTGACTTCACAGAGGCAGGATGGCGGCGGTGTTCCCCTCTGCGACCCCGGCCTGAGAGCCTGGCTAAGCTAGAGGAAAACTGAGCTCCGGTGAAGCGGCAGCAGGCATAGGAGAAAGCCCTCCTCCCTTCTCAGCCTAGGACGCTGGGGCGGGGCTGGCTGGCGAAGGGCACGCCGGCGAGTAGCCGTGCATGTTCCCTGAGAGAGTTCCTGACTTTCTGACCCCGTCCTCCGGAGCCTTTGAGCAGATGGTCCCCGAGTAACTGCAGGAATTGGTGATGAAAAGAGACATGACGGCGGAGAGGCACTCTCGGGCATTAATGAGCGTGAGAATAGAGCTGGGGTGAGAAGGTTCCCAGAGCCTTGGGGAGGGAAGGATTTCAAGGCATTGCAAGTGAAGATCATGAAAATTTAACGGAAAGTCCTTATTTTATAGAGGAAGCACCAACCAGTGGAGGAAATAAGACCACGAAGGACTAAGGGAATGAATGGACTGGGAAACGTATGAACTGGTGAATGGGGCTGAGGGGCTTGGACGGCCAGGGCCTGATTGGGTGGGGCCTGACCTGGTCCTCAGTTCCGACAAAGCGAAGGGTCCTGTCCTTGTCCCCTGGGGTCCCCTTCAGCTCAGGGTCAGGGAGAAACTGGATGAACCCCTGAACTTTGCCGTCTTACTGTGCACCACCCCCCCCCATCCTGTTCTGCAGGACCTCCAATCACGGGGCTCCTCTGGCTCCCGACCATGGCAAGGCTGGAGCCCCGGGTGGCTGCAGCGCTGATGGAGGCTGCAGTTTCCACACCCCGAGAAATCTGCATCGCTCTTCACCTTCCCAGCTGCTCCCCCAGCCCTGTCTCCCCTCCTCTCTGGTCACACGTCTGTGTCTGGCCCTTCGGGACCTCCACATGGCAGAACTGGGAGGCACCTGCAAGCTCATGGAATCCAGCTCTCCCATTTGTCAGACAGGCAGACTGGGGCCGCCGGGAGAAGGAAGGACTTGCCCAAGGCCACAAGCAGACGGGAGACCGAGCCCATTACTGTGGAAGGACTAAGAAGTTCCCACCAGATAGGACAGCACCTTGTCACTGAGCAGGGACAGCGGGGGCCTGGGATTTTTGGGCCCAGGGAGCTTCCTTGGGTGACTCCTGGCCTCTGGGGCCGGGGCCAGTGGCTCTTGGTTTCTGGGGTCCGGAACCCCCCAAGCGCTTTGTGGGAAAGGCGGCAGAGTTGGCGGGTGGTCCTTGGGGATCTGCCCTCCATACTGGACATCCAGTTGCGGCTGCTCAGCTCCAGCCCTGCCCCCTGTCTCTAGGCAGCGGCAGCATCGTGGAGGGTGGGCTGAGGCTGAGGCCGGTGTCAGACACCCCACCCTGGCAGGGGCCTCTGTGCTGGCCCTGGGTGCCAAGGGGCTGATGGACCTTGACATCCTCTTTCCCTGTCAGTCAACAAGGTGGCCAGGAAGCCCTTTCCCCGAGCCACTGACCTGTGCGGGCACAGAAGGTGCCTTTCTACCTGGACACCCAAGATGGTGAAGTTGGATGTCAGTTCCTGATGCTCTTTACACCCCCTTTCCCTGGAAGCTGCCCCCACAGCCTGGGCTGTACCCAGACTGTGGCCAGAATGACTCCATAGTACGTGTATGCGTGTGTGTGTGTGTGTGTGTGTCTGTCTGTCTACACGTGTGCACACCGAGTGTAAGCATGATTGTGCATGTGTGCTGACCAGCAAGGCTTGAGAGGGCTGGCTCTAGAATTCTGGGAGTTTTCAAACATGCAAAATTCTAATAAAGCCTCATACACTGAGAAGAGGAATCAGCTTATCAGAAATCACGTTCAAAGAAATCCCTTTTCTTAGCTTCGGTTTTCTTGTTTGCAAATTGGGAATAATCCTTAAGACCGGGAGCCCTCTAGGAACGTGCTCTGCAGTCCGCGCCACTGCCACGGCCCTCGGTCCCCAGGCCGAGGGGACCAGGGACAGGGAAGCGGCTCTGTCTCGGGGGCCCGGGGGCCTGAGCGGCCCCAGCCTCTCCTCTCGGTGCTCCTTTCATCGGTGCCGGCCTCCTCCACCCTCCACAAGCCCGGGCAGCAGGGCCTGGGGAGCCCCGAGTTCTCAGAGGGGGAGACTTGCCCACAGGCTTCTCCCTTTCTTTCTGGGCAGTGAGGCTGGGGTACAGTCCCTTCTCAGATGGCCGTCCAAACCAGTCCTGGGGCCCCTTGAGGGGCTTGATCGCTTTGCATGAAGTGCCCTTTTATCTGAGCTTCCAGGTTAGCCTCAAGCTTCTCTTTGGTGGAGAGTCTTGCAACCAACCTCCTGGACCCCCAGAGTCTAGCAATGTACCTGGGTGTGCTTCGGGGAGCAGGAGAGAGAGAGAGGCCTCCGAAGTCCCCCCCTGAGCTAAGAACTGGCAGGCGGCACCTGCCGTGTCTATCCCGGCGAAGCCCATGGCATCCGGCACGTACTGGTCATCGGACATCACGCGTGGAGTGATGGTACAGTAGGACCCGCCCTCTGTGCTCCCCAACCATCGCTTCTGACTAGGGATGAAGGGGAGCCTGCTTTAGAGAGCATCTCTCTCTAGATGGGGGACCATCCATCCAGAGGGGTGACGTGACTTGCTCTGGGTCACCCAGCAGGCTGGTGGCAGGCAAGTCCCCACTCTAGCCTCCGGGGGTGCCCTGGGCTGCCCCACGTGCCCATGCCTGCTTCCTCTCCCCCCCTCCCCCCTGCCTCTGAGCCTGTGCTCCCAGGAAGGGCTGGCGGAGCTTGGATGCCGAGATGCCCAGGGAATTGTTTTACATATTTGTTAATCGGGTCTCGGAGAGAGAGGAGGGCCCGGAGCTCATCAGCCAGGAAGGAATCCAATTTGGCTTTTATGGCCGTGGTTATTGGTCTTATTTTGCAGGGATCTTTTTATTTGTTATTAACGCAGCCATCTGGGGGCTGGGGAGCTGACTGGCTGCTGGGCCCAGAGGGTCCTGTGGGCTCACTGGCCACTCCAGGCAGCGGCCGGGACTCGGGGGTGGGGTGGGGTGGGGTGGGGTGGGGTGGGGTGGGGTGGGGTGGGAGGAGGCAACCTAGAAAGGTCGGCCAAGGCAGGCAGTGAAGGTTTTCAGGAACCGCCTGACCCCGCAGACAAGGGGCGTTTGAGGAGTTGGCTGTAACTCACGGTTCTGTATGTTGCCGGTTTTATTAAGCTTTTATTGCCTTCTCCTCAGAGATGCAAGGCTGCCGATAGGTCTGGGACGTGAGGCCTGAACCGCGCAGGCAGAAAGGGGTGGGAAGGGAGGGCGCGAGTGGGCCAGCTGGGGTGGAATTCCTCTGCCAGAGCTGTGGCTGCAGGATGGGCTCTGGCCGGCCTCAGAGGCTCAGGCCCCAGCCCCACAAGCTGCCTCCTGGAGCTGAAGCTGGAACAGCAGTGACATTAAGTAAAGTGCCCAGTGCTGAGTGGGCACACAGAATGCTCAGGGGGTGGGCAGCTCTCTGCCCAAGCTCCTCGCATGGGGCCTGGCAGGCAGGGAACCGTGGGCCTGCTATTTTCTTTCACTGCCTGCTCCCGCCCCTCCCCCTATCCACCCAGGAACATAGTTCTGCTCCTGGTCCAAATGTCATCATTTCTCCCCCCCCCCCCCCACGTACACCCCTTCCCCATGCCACCCCCATGGCTGGAAGAAGAGGCACCTCAAGGCCTGAGTCCTGGACACCGATCCAGGAGGCTGAGTCCACTCCCAGTGCCAGGGAGCAACCAATGTGAGCCCTGGTGGGGGGAAGGGCAAAGGCTAGATCAGCTGTGGGCAAACTATGGCCACGGGCCGGATCCGGCCTGTTCGGCTGTTCTATCCAGCCCGCGGAGCCAAAAGAGCGGATGGTTCTCTTGCTCTCCCCTCCACTCCTTCACCAGCAGCCCAAGAGGAGAGTGCCAGCATGGTCAGGTTGCTTTTGTTCCGGCCCTCTGGTCCAGTTTAAGAACCCATGTGGCCCTTGAGTCAAAAAGTTTGCCCACCCCGGGCTAGATCATGCTGGGGGTAGACTGGGAACGGAGGAAAATAGTCCCGGACCACCTGCAACAGAATTACCTGGGGAGATGGTGTAAAGGGATACCTCCCCTGCCCCCCGAGTCTGGTTGGCTAGATCTGGTGTCTGGCCCAGGCATTTGCATTTGCACAGGTGACTGACTAGTCCCCACTCCGGTCCGAGGGCCGATGCAGTAGAGAATGAGAGTCAGCCCTGTCCTGATCCAGGGCCAGACTCGGGCCTCTCCCCAACGGCGAAGCTCACAGGGATCATACTGTGTGACTCAGCAGGTGGGGTACCACCATCCCCACTTCACAGATGAGGAAACTGAGACTTGCCCGAGGCACCCGGCTAGTGGCAGAGCCAGGTGTGAACCCAGGTCCACCTGATTACAAAACCCATGTTCCCTTCCTCCTCCCCCTGAAAACCAGGTGCTCTGGGTCCCTGGTATATCCTCTGAGAGTCGGGGGTCCCGTTCTGGTCCCCTGAGCCCACTCGCCAGAGAACACAGGAACAGGGACAGTCACAGTGGCTGTTGTGACCATTAATGTTCGTTCCTCTGGCGCCGACTGGCTCCCCGGGTGATGTATTGGCGGGAGCGAAGCTTGTTTGCCTGATATATATGGAGCTGCTGGGCTCACGAGTCAGTGCCCACAGCTTCCTCACCAGCTGTCAGCCCGGGCGGCCATCTGTCCTGTAAACGCTTCGTCCCCGCGGTCTGCCCTCCTTTGAGAAATGAGGGTCCAGGGCAAGACCACTACACAGCCCTTGCCCAGCTCTCTCTCCTCTTACCCCCACCTGGGCTCCCAGTAAATAAACCCAGCTTTTGTTTGGGGGGAGGAGCATTCCTCTGAATTTCCCACCCTCTGCTGGCCAGTGTAGCCCCCAAGAATGGTATGGATTCCTTGGGGGGAGGGGAGCAGGTCTGATGGGAGAAGGTGCAGGTACCTGCCTCAGCTGCAACCGCAAAGCAGGTGTTCTCAGGGCTGGGGAGAGGGGAGGGGTGGTAGATTTAGGAAAACTTTAGGAGGGTCCTAGGATCCAGCTGCTAGAAGGGCTCCCTGCTTCATTCCACTTGCCCTCTGGGATGCTCTATGTCCCTTTGTATTAGTCCCTTTGTATTCTCCATAGAAGTGTTTAAAGAACAGCTGGCCAATAGAATGTAGAAAGATGGATGGGTGGATGGGTAGGTGGGTGCAAGGACGGAAGGAAGGAAGGAAGGGTGGATGGATGGATGGATGGATGGATGGATAGATGGATGGATGGACGGATGGAGGGATAGAAGGATGGAGGGATGGAAGGATGGATGGAAGAATGGGTGGACGGATGGAAGGATGGATGGACGGATGGATGGAAGGATGGGATGGATAACAAGGAATTTGTTCACATGATTGTGGAGGCTGAGATGCCGTTTCTGCAGCTGGCAAGTTGGAGTCCAGGACAAGCCCTGGTACAGTTACGTCTGTGCCCGGGGTCCTAACTGCCAGGAGAACTGATGCTGAGAGTTCCTGTTGGAAGGCAGCAAGGACCAGGAGCAGCCGACGCTTCAGTCCGAGTCTGAAGGCTGGGAACACCGATGGCCCAGCCCCAGAGGCCAGCAGAGAGATCGCCTCTCTCTCAGCCGCTCTATCCTAGTCAGGATGGGAGGACAAGCTGCTTTACTCCGCCTGCACACCCAGAATCGTGTTCAGTCAGATGTCTGGGGCCCCCTGGCCCAGTCCAGCCGACACATAAAATTAACCATCACACCCAGGCTCCCACCGAAGGGAAGCTAGGCTTTTCTGAAACCGGTAGACTTCCTTTGCACCATGCCCTGAGCTGTCACTATTGAAAGCAGAATTGCCGAGGCCTGAGTAATTTCCCGTCCTATGAGGGTGGTGTAGGCTTGCTAAAGGGCAGTGGGTTTCTGACATCTCAGCTCTCAGGGAACTCAAGCACTGCTGGGAGTGGTTCAAAGAGCATGGGTTTTGGGAAGGGTAAGTCTGAGGTTCAAATGCTAATTCCACCTCTATTAGCTAGTTTCACCTCTATTAACTAGTTCTATCTCTATTGGCCAGTTCCACCTCTATTAGCTAGTTCCACCTCTATTGGCTAGTTCTACCTCTATTGGCCAGTTCCACCTCTATTGGCCAGTTCCACCTCTATTAACTACCCGGTTTCCCCAAAAATAAGACAGTGTCTTATATTAATTTTTGCTCCCAAAGATGTGCTAGGTCTTATTTTCAGGGAATGTCTTATTTTTCCATGAAGAAGAATACGGTACGCATTTATTGTTAAATGAAAATAAAGGAAATTTATTACCTGTATATGGTACGGTAGTACGGTAGTTGTCAACACAAACCAGACAAACTGAATCCTACGGTATCAAAAATTTACTCATTTATTCAGTGATAATCATGTCATCATCTTTTGGAACATCATCATAACAATCCAATTCCTGAATTTCCTGGTGAATTTCTTGTGACTCCATTTCTTTCAGAATCAGTGGACCAAATCTCTCATGTTTAGCAATAGCACTGTCTTTAAATGAGTACTCCTTGTCAAGGTAGCCTGCTCGCAGTGCATTTGCAATGCAACTGTCAGTGATTTTCTCCCATGAATTCTTCACCGAAGTCACAACTTCTTGCAGTTTAGGTTTCACCAAGTTTCCACGCTGATTTCTCTCCATTCACACAGCAGTGACGTCAGGACTCCGCATAACGTCACTGGTTGCTAGACGCCAGTCGGGGCGGCCCTAGCGACCAGTTGACGGTAAATTAATTTTCATTCTGAGACAGAGCCTGGGGGCCTTATTTTCGGGGGGATGCCTTATATTTCACTCAGAAGGAAACCTGTAAGTAGGTTTTATTTTCGGGAAAACACAATAGTTCCACCTCTATTAGCTAGTTCCACCTCTTGACTAGTTCCACCTCTATTAGCTAGCTCCACCTCTATTGGCTATGTGGCCACAAGGGAGTCACCTCACCTCTCTGATTGTTTCTTCCTCTGTGGAATACTCATAATGCTCCCTTGCAGGGCTGATGTGAGTATGAGAGAGGTGGACAGAGGACTTGCACATGGGGGGTGCACAGCTCACTATTGTATTACGATTCTCTTAAAGGGTACCGGGGTTTCTGCATGGAGCTAGCCGAGCTTTTGGCTTCACCCCATCCATGTGATTTTGTCCCAGTTTGACCTCCATGTCCTCAATGCGTCTGCAGCCTCCTGGCCGGAGGGGGAGTGCCCGGGCTTCCAAGAAGAACTTGGGATTCTGGGTGGTAGGCACTATTGCCAGGGCATCTGAGTGGCGGCAGACCCTGGGGAAAGAGGGCACCACGACTAAGATGCCTAAGAGGAAAAGGACCCTCCTCTTCCCATTCCTGCCTTCTCTTACTCAGACGAGCCGGATCACCGGAATCGCAGGGCAGACTTCCATCCATCTGTCCATCCACCCATCCTTCCATCCATCCACCCAGGAAGCAGACAGCGTTCAGGGGCACATGGAGCTGCTCAACTTGCCATATCTCATTCTGAACTTCCCCTCAGTCTCTCAGCCCAAGGACCAAAGGCCCCAAGATGTTTTCCCAGGAGCAGAGCTGAACCAAAAGGGGGGGGGGGGGGCAAAACACCCCGAGACAGGAAGAAAAAGCTGATGAGCTCCTAATTGCCGTTAAATTATAGATACATATAGGTATTTTTAAGTCGAATCTGCATGTCTAATGTGATTTTTTGGATTACATTTTCATCAGATGATGGGGTGTAAAGAGGGAGGGTTCCGGGTTCCGTCACCCTTTGGCGGGAGGGAAGTTGTCAACAGGGCTGCAGGCAGGCTGTGGGGTGAGGCCATATCCCTATGAGGGTGGAGGGGAGAGGTGGGGGAAGCTGCTCTGGAAACAGGCCAGGAGGGAAGCTGGGGGTGTCTTTGAGGTGACACTGCCTCCCACCAAAGCCCCATTGTGTCTAGACAGGCAAGTCCATCTGGCTTGTGACTTGAAGAATGCCTTCTTCCTTAGATCTCCACATAGCTTTCCTTCGGGGTGAACACACAATACAATGTACAGATGATGCTATACATTGTACACCTGCAACCTATGTAATTTTATTAACCAGTCATGCCAATCAATTCAACAAAATTTTTTTTTAAAGAATATTTAAAAAACAGCTCCCCAATATTGACTCTTTGGGTCCAGATGTCATCTTCTCCCGGGGTTGCCAAAGGCTCCTCCCAGAAGCTGGTGATGGAGCAGATTGCACACCCCTTCGAGCCAAGAGTCCTGGCTCTGCCACCGAACTATGCCCTTGGACAAAGTCCCTTCTCCAAAAGAGGGAGTTGGGCTGGCCGTGCTCGGATGTCTCCTCTGGGTCCCGTGGGCCCCGATCTGCGCCCTGCTCAATGTAGAGAGCCCGCTCTCCACCAGGAGAGCAGGAAGCTACACGCCCCTTCGCCCACTGGGCCTTTGCCAACTCTCTCCCCAGGTCCTCCCGCTTTCCCACGGGGACCCCCCCCCCTGCTGCCACCTGAGCCAGCATGCCTTGTTTCTCTCCTGTTAGAGGAACTCCTCAAAGACTTGAAGGCCGTTAAACCTCTTCCACACACATGCACACACATTCTATTTTTAAGTAACATTTATTTCTGATTCTAAAAGTAAGCCTGTACCTGCTCCGTGCAGAAAAAGTGGAAATAGTATGAAAGAGAACAGAGAAACCACCCACAATCCTCCAAGTGAGAACCACTGTTAATGGGTTTTCTCAAATGCACGTATTTGTGGATTTAGGATTTTTTTCTGTTATAAAGTTGGGATTCTGCTACAAACGTGACTTTTGAGGTGACCTTGGCCAGGTTCTTCCTCCTGCTGCCTCTTAGGCAACTTCCCCATCTTGCTTTTCCCAAGAGGTGGGGACCTTGTGGTGGGTTTGAGTGTCCATCTTGGTGTGTGGGCCCCTGGGTGTCTCAGAGTTGACCACTTCTGAGTGTGTGTGTGTGTGTGTGTGTGTGTGTGTGTGTGAGAGAGAGAGAGAGAGACAGAGACAGAGACAGAGGCAGAGGGAGGGACAGCACACGGGCCGGTCACCAAGGTCACCAAGGGGAGCGTAAGGTATGATCACAGTCCCGTGTGATCAGTCCTACTTCGGACTCTTTGTCTGAGCCAGCGACAGGCCAGCAGCAGCTGGAGCTCCTTGCTCATCTAATCAGTTCCTGTCATTTGAGAAAGGAAGACAAATCGAGATTTGCAGCCATCCTGGGGAGGGGCCTGGGAGAGTGGTTATCCGCTGAGGCATCAGAGTCAGACCCCGCCCACCAGCCGGGCCCCCCCACCCTTGGGAGGCAGTCTTCCCCTCCATTCCTAAGTAACCTCTACCCGCCAGCACTGGGGCGCAGGGGGGGGGTGTTCAGATCTGAGAAGGCTTCTTGGCGGAGGTGACACTTGAGGAAGGCCTTTACAGATGCTTTAGACTTGGAGCAGCAGGGGATAGGGGGACCCCCAAATCGCCCAAGGAGTGCCCACAGCCGTGACCGACCCAGAATCTTGGCCTTTGCCATCTTAATAGATGAACGCATCGCCAACCTGTGCCCTGAAAGGAGGCTGAGACTGGGGGTTGGGAGGATGGACTTAGTCCCCAGGAAAAGTGCCAACGTGGCCCCTGCCCCCCCTTCCCCCACTGGGTCACCACCAGCCTCCTTTGAAGGCCGGGAATGGGACTCAGACTCCACGGGCCCCTCCTTCCCCCTCCATGTACAGTCTGGGTTTCGCTCTTTGGAGAGAGAGTCGGAGCCACCTCTGGCTCACACTCCGGAGTCTCTGCTAATACAAATCAAGCCTCTGCAGTTAGTGTGTCTTCTTTAGTGCACCACAGAGGGGGAGTTTAATTGTTTCATTGAGAGGAACCCTGCCGATTACGGGAGCAGTCCCGCCCCTTCCAGGCCTCTCTCCCTAGCAAGTCTGCTTTCCCAGTTCCTCTCCCACCCACATCCTAACCCCCTGCTCACTCTGTTAATCTTTGTCTTTCTATTTGCATCCCTATTGGGCCCCTCCCCCCAGTTCCTCTCTCCTCTCCCATCTCTCCCCTGTCCTAGTCTCTTTGTCTCTGTTTCCTTCCCTCCCCTCACCCTCTGTTTCCCTCTTTCTCTGGGCTAACGGCAGCCCCCTCTCTACCCGGACAGACTGTCTAATTGAAATGAAGCACTCCAGAGAATGTTAATAGGAAAGACAGCATTAATTAGCCAGCTCTGGCATAATTAGCTTCCTTCTCTCACTGCCTGACATCTAACCGGATAATGAGTCTCTCTCCATCCAAACAGAGGGCAGGCAGGACAAGGGGGACAGGCCCTGCCCAGGGATGCCAGGAGGCCTCCTTGCCTTCGGGCCACCCTGCTGGAGTCCTCAAGCTGCCCGGCCCTGCCCTCTCCTGCCAGCACCCCCCGCTGCCTGTTCCCAAGTCAGAGGGAGACAGATGCCTGGCCCCTGCCAGTGCCCAGAGGTTTGCCGATGCTGGAGCTGCATGTTAAGTGGTCTGAGCCTGACAAACAGTGGCTGCAGCTGCCACGTCCCACAGACGGGGCGGGGGGGGGGGGGCGGGGAATGTTGAGAGGAGTTCTTGAGGAGAGCCATGACCCGCATCTAGCCCCGGCACAGCTGCATGGGCAATGGCCTCACACCTTACGCTCCCCAAAGGGGAGCAAAAAAATCTGTTTATGTGACAGAAAAGAACCAAAGTACTATACAGACTACAGAGCGCGTCCACCCTGCCCCCACCCCCCATCATGTGAGGAATGGCCATCTCTCTTTCACAAAGACTCTGAGGTTCAGAGAGGTCCACTGTCTTGCCAATGCTCACACTACCAGGACCCAAGCCGGGCTCCATCCTGTTCCAAAGATTTAAGTTCTTTCCCTCTACCTTTATTCTTCTAAATCTAGAAGGTACTTTATAGTGGCTCCATATATGTCTTGTGCTCATGTGGTTGAGTTCAGTTCCGTGGCACTGAGCCGCTCGATGCAATTCCACTGCAGTGTTTGTTCTTGGCTATGATGGGGCAGGGTTAATGCCCAAGCCTGGGGCATCCTCCCCCCGCTCTGTCCAGCCTGCTGACCCTCTCCCTCCTCTGTAGGCGATGGACTCAGAGGATGACCCGTTGTTGCAGGATGTGTGGCTAGAGGAGGAGCAGGAAGACGAGGAAGCAACGGGCGAGGCCGTTAGGAGAGCCCAGAAGCCGGGGCCCCACGCCGGGGCAGAGGGGCAGTGCTGCTGGCGCGGCTGGACCCTGCCCTCCCGGCCCCCAGCCTCCGGCTTCTGGAGCACCTTGGGCTGGGCCTTCACCAACCCGTGCTGCGCGGGGCTGGTGCTCTTCCTGGGCTGCAGCATCCCCATGGCCCTGTCGGCCTTCATGTTCCTCTACTACCCGCCGCTGGACATCGACATCTCCTACAACGCCTTTGAGATCCGAAACCACGAGGCCTCCCAGCGTTTCGACGCTCTGGCCCTGGCCCTGAAGTCCCAGTTTGGCTCCTGGGGGCGAAACCGGCGCGCCCTGGCGGACTTCACCTCCGAGACGCTCCAGCGCCTCATCACGGAGCAGCTGCAGCAGCTGCATCCCGGCAACCGCTCGCGGAGGGCGGCCAGGGCCCCGCGCGCCGTCCCCGCGGTCCCAGGCGGCGGCCCAGGCCCGGGGCGGGACACCGCCACCGCCCGGAAGCCAGCAGCCAATCAGAGCGGACGTCTTCGAGACGCCTCAACCCTGGCAGCCGTGGCAACCAACCAGAGTGAAGGCCCGGTGAACGAGAGTGGGCGGGGCCATCTGGGCGCCCCGCCCACGCTGGCCAATCAGAGCCGCGCCCGCCGGGGCGCCTCGCGGTGGGACTATTCTCGCTCCTACGTGAGCGCCAACACGCAGACGCACGCGCACTGGCGCATCGAGCTCATCTTCCTGGCCCGGGGCGACGCGGAGCGCAACATCTTCACCAGCGAGCGCCTGGTCACCATCCACGAGATTGAGCGCAAGATCATGGACCACCCGGGCTTCAGGGAGTTCTGCTGGAAGCCCCACGAGGTGCTCAAGGACCTGCCGCTCGGCTCCTACTCCTACTGCTCCCCGCCCAGCTCGCTCATGACCTACTTCTTCCCCACCGAGAGGGGCGGCAAGATCTACTACGACGGCATGGGCCAGGACCTGGCGGACATCCGGGGTGAGCAGGACAGGGCGTGGTGGGAGGTGGGGTCTGCAAGGGCCAGGGTTTGCAGCGGCCTCAGGGCGGGCCTTGGAAGGAATGGGGCCTGAAGGAGACCTGGGACAGGGTTTTGGAGAGGTTGACTGGAAGGGTTGACTCTTGGTTCAGAACTTCATGTGGTTGAGTTCAGTTGAGTTCTCTCACTGCCTGACATCTAACCGGATAATGAGTCTCTGGAAGGAGGATGGGGAGGGGCTTGGCTGTGAGACCTAGTCAAGCTGGGGTTGAGCCATTGGGCAGGCCTGAGCCCATGTGAGAAAGGGTTGGTAGCAGGGTTGGGTGTGAGATATGAGATCCAGGGCAGGTGAGGAAGGAGGTTTGGGCACATGCCAGGATTGAGGGGGATTGGGAGTTAGTCTATGAGCCTTGGAGTTAGCTGAGTTCAGACAAAAATGAAAATGCCAACTAAGTGGGAGTCGCCTTGGGGTGAGGGGTAGGCTCAGTCTCTGCAGTCCTGCCTTCATCTGTCTAGATTAGAACCTGCCCACGCCCCCCTTACACCATCCCTCTGCGCCGCTAGGAACAGTTTGAGGCTGCTTGAGGGGCAGTTTTCCATCTCCTTCGGAGGGGCAAGGTGTTGAGGAGGGGAGGGTGGCCCTGATGCAGGGCTGGTGGGAGTTGGCCTGCTGAGCTCTTTACCACCATCCCGCCCCCCACCTCTGCACCTGCAGGCTCCCTGGAGCTGGCCATGACTCACCCCGAGTTCTACTGGTACGTGGACGAGGGCCTGTCTGCGGAAAACCTCAAGAGCTCCCTCCTGCGCAGTGAGATCCTGTTCGGAGCGCCCCTGCCCAACTACTACTCCGTGGACGATCGCTGGGAGGAGCAGCGAGCCAAGTTCCAGAGCTTCGTGGTCACCTACGTGGCCATGCTGGCCAAGCAGTCTACTAGGTAGGCGGTCCGGCCACCCCCGTGTGTGCCTTCTCGTGCGTTCACCCGGGAAGGGCTGTATCAGGATAGAGAATTGGTTCCCAGGTGCCTCTTCCTCATAAGCCCCAGATCCCCCTCCCTGCAACGTTTTCCCTAGGAAGTCTTTCTAAATCAGGGGCAGAGCCGGAAATATCCTCGCCATCCCCCTGCCAGGTCAAAGGCTCCTCTTCTTGATCATCACGGATGGTTAGTGAGCGTGACAGCTCTGGAGGAGGTAGGAAATCCCAGAACTCATGCCCTGGAGGTCTTGGGCATTGATTTTTCTTTTCTTTCTTCCCTGCAACGGTGCTTGAGGCGTTTCTAAAAAGAGTATTACCCAGGGTTTGAGGAGTTCCTTTCTTCCTCGATATCCAGGGAGCTAGTCGACAAGTCACTTCACTCCTCTGGGCCTCAGTTTTCCTGCTTGTGTAATGGGGATGGTGCGTTCTGCTGCCCTTCTGGAGTCAGGAGGAGATGAGCTAAGACAGAGCTCGGCAAACTGCAGCTCGAGAGCCACATGCAGCTCGCTAGCCTTGGTTTGCCGCTCTGTTGACTAATGAGTTTGCCGACCACTGACCTACACTCTCGATTCCGATAATCACAGGCTCTTGTTGCTCCTTGTGATTAAGCCCCTATCCCAGTGGTCGGCACACTCATTAGTCAACAGAGGGGCAAACCGCAGCTTGGGAGCTGCCTGTGGCTCGCGAGCTGCAGTTTGCCGACCACAAGCTAAGAGCGTAGAGCCAGCCGTGGGCAAACTACGGCCCTCGGGCCGGATCCAGCCCGTTCAGCTGTTCTATCCGGCCCTCGGAGCCGAAAGAGCGGAGGGTTCTCTTGCTCTCCCCTCCGCTCCTTCACCAGCAGCCCAAGAGGAGAGTGCCAGAATGGTCAGGTTGCTTTTGTTCCGGCCCTCCGGTCCAGTTTAAGAACCTATTGTGGCCCACGAGTCAAAAAGTTTGCCCACCCCTGGCTTAGACTGTGGGTACTTTGGGTGGTGGGTGCTTTGGTTGTCCTCCGAGTCTTGGGACGTGTGTCTGAGACCACAGCTGGGTCCCTCCCCACCAGCAAAGGGCATTCATTGGCTAGTTCATCTGTCGGTCCTGCTGGGCAGTAACTCCAATGCCTCAGGCAGCCCCCTGCCCTGCCACGTTAGCCCTGGGCACATTCCTCCCATGACTCACACATTGAACGAGCAGCTACTGTCATCTCCAGAGCTAACACTGACTGAGCGCTTGCTCTCTGCCACAGATATAGGTTCTAAACCCTATTTCCACCGCGTCTCATTTAATTCTTACACCACCCCAGTGAGGCAGGTGCTATCACGATTATCTCTGTTTTACCATGGAGGAAACCAAGGCACCTCCATTAAGTAAGTTGTTCAAAATTACAAAGCCGTACGAGGCGGAATGGGGTTAAAAGCCAGGCTTTCTCATTCGGAGTCCCCATCCTTGTGCTTTCTGTGCCGGCTGCTGCATTAGGAGCTCCTCCCAGCCCTGCTTCTGTGACAGGCGCCTCTGTGCACCCTCTGAGATCCAGCCTGGGAAGGTGCTTCCCTGAGGCTCGGATTACATGCCCTTCTCCCCCTGCCACAGTCCCCCTCCTTCTCCCTAAGGGGGGCAATAAAGAGCATACACATGCTTTGGAGTCCAATACATCTGCAGTCAGATCCCAGGTACACCACTTTAGCTGTGGGAGTTTGAGAGAGTTATTTCACCTCTCTGAGCTACAAGTTCATCATAGCCCTTGCCCATCTGCATGTTAGTCGTTTTTGTCACTCAAGGTGCAGTCCTCAAATCAGCAGCACCCTCAGCACCTGGGGCGTGTTCGAAATGCAGAGGCCTTTCCTACACCTACAGGATTTCCAGGTGACTTGTCTGCACATTGACGTTTGAGGAAGTTCTGGCTTCATTATGTCTCAATGGAGTGTGAGTTTGTTGAGTTCTGGGATTGTTCCTGGCTCATTTCTCTAGGCTTAGCCTCTTGCACAGTGCCAGGAACGCATTAGCAGGGATTTGTCTCTGGGAAGGAAAGAAGGAGGAAGGAGCCGCAGGGAAAGGTACTCGCCGGGGTTGGAAGCTGGGAGGGGCTGGCTGTAGAAGGAGCTTCAGGGTTTCAGATACCAACACCTATGCCTGATGCGATCAGCTACTAAGGCAACACCCCTGCTCTGGGTAAAATGCCTCTCTCCCCCTTCCTGTCCTCCCAGAGCTTCATGGGAGTAGTGACAAGCAGGACCCTTGTAAACTTGACTTAGCACCTTCCTTTGATTAATAAAATCTCTTTTATTATTCTATTATTGGTTACCCAAGAGATGGTGCACCTTGACTTATTACGGAATAATACAAATTGTCACTTTTACTACTTCCATGATAATATTAGAATCTTAGAACACAGTTCACTGCATTTATAACCCTTCAGCCTTTTGCGTTTTTGTTGCGTGCATTTTAATTCTATATACACTTTAAACCTCATAAGACATTACAGTATTATTTTACTGAGTCAGTTTTCATTTATATTTACTCACATATTTACCTTTTCTGTTGCTCTTCATTACTTTCTACAATTTTATGTTTCCCTCCGGGATAATTTTCCTTATATCTGGAGAACTCTCTTTAGTATGTTTTTTAGTGCAGGTTTTCTGGTGACAAATTCTCCTTTGTTTGCTGAGGAAACCTCTTTGTTTTACTTTTATTTTTTTAAAGTATATTTCTGCTGATTTACAATTATAAGTTGGCAGCTATTTTAATACTTTAAAGATGCTAATCCATTGTGCCCTGACTTCCATCATTTCTGGGGGAAAGTCAGCTGTCCATCTTTTTTGTTGTCCTTTTTCCTGTGGCTGCTTTTAAGGCTTCTCTCTGTCTTTGGTTTCACCAGCCTTAGCATGATTTATGTTGGTGTGGTTTTCTTTGTTCTGCGTGGGGGACACAGAACTTCTTGAATCCATGGGTTGATAACTGGAATCAGTTTTTAGGAATTTCCTGGCTATTGTCTCTTCAAATATTGCCTCTGCCTCACTTTCTGTTTCTTTTCCTTTTCGGATTCTAATTACACGACTGTTAACCCTTTTCACTGAGTTTCAGATGCTCTCCTCTAGTTTCTTTTATGTTTGGGTTTAGATATTCCAGTTCACTGGCCTGCCTTCTGTTGTAGCTAACCTGCCATTTATGTGGATGACTCCTGGTGCTCCTCAAGTGTTGACAGCCATCTCTAACCCGCTTCCGTCTTTCTCTCTCCGTGTCCCTTCCTCCCCCCAGCAAAGTCCAGGTTCTTTACGGGGGGACAGACCTCTTTGATTATGAGGTGCGCAGAACCTTCAACAACGACATGCTCCTCGCCTTTATCAGCAGCAGCTGCATCGCCGCCCTTGTTTACATCCTCACCTCCTGCTCAGGTAGGGCTTCTCCGAAGGTCTTGTCTCCTCCCGGTGTACTCCTGTCTGGACAAAGCCTTCCTTCGTAAGGATGCCAGAAATAAGTCTCCTATCCACCATGTCAGAGCCAGAGGGGCAGGGTGCTTAGAAATCACGTTCCAGTCCCAGGCTGGTAGGCTGAGGTCCAGAGGCAGGTGGGCCTTACCCAAGGGCCCCACTCCCGGGACCTCACACAGTTTAACCTTTTGCCCTTTGACCCTTATGTTTTTGCTGGTAACCTTGTTTGGGGGAGTCTAGGGTATTGGAACCTTATGATGGGATTATTCTGCACACAATTTTAGTCCCAAATCAGCCACATTTCTGTCCCCCAATGTACTTTTTCCAATGCTACCTTCCCATGTACCCTGGTTCTTCATACTATGTATTCAGTAGGAACTTTCTGTTGCCCAAATGAAAATGAAAAAAGACATTCATTCATCCGTATAACAAATATTCATTGGGCACCAACTCTGTGCCTGATGCTGTAAGGTTTCAGGGATTCAGTGGTCAACATCACAGACACACTGCCGGTCCCCACGGGGTCTTTGCCTAACTGGGATGGCAGGCACAAAACAAATATGTCATGTTTTCAATTTCCTACCGGCCCTTGGGATAAGTTCTGCAGAGATGAGGGCCCTTGAGCAAACTGCCTTACTCAGAGATGACTTCCTCTGCCGCTCAGGTCTCTGGTTTGGCCCCTTCTCTGGGTGTGGAGAACTATGCTGGGCATGGAGGGGGTGCTGAGAGTACTCCATGGTGGAGGGCAGGTGTGAGGCAGGACCAGCCACGGTCAGGGACACTAAAGAGGGCGTGTGTTCCATGGGGTCCCCCCACTGTATTCCCTGTCCCCTTGCCCCACCCAGTGTTCCTGTCCTTCTTCGGGATCGCCAGCATTGGCCTCAGCTGTCTGGTGGCACTCTTCCTGTACCACGTGGTCTTTGGTGTTCAGTACTTGGGCATCCTCAACGGCGTGGCTGCCTTCGTGATAGTGGGCATTGGTGAGTTGCCTCCATCGCCACAGCGGTGGGCTTCTCACTAGAGAACGCTGCCCCGGGAAGGGCCTTATCCCTGGATGCAAAGCGTGGCTTCTGTGGAGTCTCCAGAAAGTCCCTGTCGGACCTCGAAGCCTCGGAGTGTGGTGGGAGGTAGAATATGGGTGACGAGCACAGCCCTAGCATATGGTGGTGGAACCCCCAAGGGTGGAAGGAGCAGGCGAGTGTGCTGGATAGAGGTGAAGAATGGTGGGGGAAGTCTAGCAAAGGTAGGAAGGAGGCAACGATTTGGAAGAAGGAACCTAGTTGTGGGAATGGGGTGTGGCCAAAGAGCATGGAGGATGGGGCTTGGACTCTTGCTAGGTGGACCCAAAGGTCAGATGGGTCTTTCCAAACTCCAACCTGAGAAGCAGCATTGCCCTCTGGGGTCCTCTCCGGGTTGGTCCAGGCCCAGCGGGGTCTGGTCCTGGAGACGGCAGTGACCCTGAGCCTGCCCCGCTGGCCCGGGCTCCCTCCCGCAGGTGTGGACGACGTCTTCGTGTTCATCAACACCTACCGCCAGGCCACCCACCTGGAGGACCCTCAGCTTCGGATGATCCACACCATCCAGACGGCAGGCAAGGCCACCTTCTTCACCTCCCTGACCACGGCCGCCGCCTACGCAGCCAACGTCTTCTCCCAGGTGGGGTCCGCCTCTGCCCCTGCCCCCGCCTCCCCACCTCCCATACCGCCCCGGGCCCGTTCTCTGCTCTTTCCTCTGCCCCTTCTCTTGTGGCCACGCAGCCTTTTTCTCGGGCTCTTGCCATGTCTGCAGAATCCATTTTTGTTACTCATCACGATGAACAGAACTTAACAAAGGAGAAGGTTGTAACAATCCAAATAAAATGTATTAGTGATGCTCATTAATAGTAATGCAGCACCTGCCTTGAAACGCATTTGGCAGTCTCCAAAGCTCTTTTGCATTGAGTCGTCGTGATATACTTATGGCAAAGGTATCATCACATCCTTGTTTTCCTAATAGATAAACGGAGGCCCAGAGAGGTCACGTGACTTCTCCGAGGTCACACAGCTGGTAACTGGTGAGCTGCCCACGTCTCCTGACCACAGAGCTCTTCCCACCCGTGGGCTTGACACTGCATTGTCCTCGCTCACCCTGGCCGCCCTTTGGCTGGCCCCATGCTCCCCTGGGCCTCTGAGTCAGGCTCAGTTGAAGGCTCTGAGTTTGGGCCGGACCTTTGGTGCGGGTAGAACCTGACCGGCAGTGAGCCTGCCCGAGTTTGGGAGGGGTTTCATCCCCGGGGCTGAGTTCCCATGTAGAAACCACTAGATGCTCTGGGATAATCCAGGCCTTCCTAGGGAACCGCATCCGGGAAATAGGCAGAGCTGAGTCCAAAGCCCACCTCTGCCATTTACTGGCTGTGCGACCTTAGGCAGGTTGTTAACCTCTCTGAGCCTCACCTTCCTCCTGTGTGGCTTAGGCGGGGGCTGGAGTGAGATGACTGTGAAAGTGTTTCACAAGCAGTACAGACAAGAGCCTTCTCTCCCGCCCCTCTTGTGTCCCCTGGCACCAGCCCTTGCCTTCCGATGCCCTCCTGGGCCAGTGGCTGCCATCCCAGCAGCGGGGCCTCCTCGTCCTGCCTTAGGGCGTGGCCTGGGGTCCTGAGTGCCGTTGGCCGTAGAGTCCGCAGGCTCCTGGGCTCCAGGCCTGGCCAGCCCCGCCTCCTTCTACCTCCTCATCTCTTCTCCTCTCCATCACCAGATCCCCGCCGTCCATGACTTTGGCCTGTTCATGTCCCTCATCGTGTCCTGCTGCTGGCTGGCCGTGCTCTTCACCATGCCTGCTGCCCTGGGCATCTGGAGTCTTTACATGGCACCACTAGAGGGCGCCTGCCAGACCAGGTGAGCGGGGCAGGAGGGGTGGGGGTGGGGGGACCTGTCCTCTCCCTGAATGTCCTGAACTGTCCCTTTTGATTCATTTCTGAGCACCTTTGTATGCCCAGCCCTGTGCTGCCCAGGAGACAAGGAAGGAGACGAGAACCCTGTTGGATGGTTCCCCCTTGTGACCACCCGCTGTGTGCCAAGAAGTGGGCAGAGCGCGTTGGTACTGATCATATTGACATCCCCCACAGCCCCCCAGGACCCAGGGAGCTGGTTCCCCATTTTACAGATGAGGAAACAAGGGCTGGGGAGGTTAAGCACGTTTCTCCAGCTCACCCACTCAGTAGGCAGCGGAGCCGAATAAACCCAAGCAGATCTGACCCTGGATCAGGCTCTTAGTCACCATGTTAGATGCCCTCAAGGCTCTGGTCCTGGTGGAGGAACAGTATGTGGACACATGTGCCGTGTGCAGCGTCGAACAGCTGAGGCCAGAGTTGCTGCGGGGAGTGAGGGCTCAGGATCTCATGGGCCAGGTGGCCGGGGAAGGAGGAAAAGAGGGAGGGAGGGAGGAAAGGAGAAAGGGAGGAAGGGGAGAAAGGGGATGGAGTCTGGCCCGGTGTCTGCCTAGGCTTGGGTACTGAGCAGTGAGGGAGGGTCTCTGGCCTGGGGCAGGGCACACAGAAGCAGGAACGTCATAGGGGGGTGGGGGGGTGGTCTGTGCCATGTCCACCTGACCGTGTGGGCCAGGGCTGGTAGGGGAGGGCTGGAAGCCCAGCACGGGGTTCAGACTACTCATGGGTGGTGGTGCGGCTGGACACTGCCCAAGGCCACTCCAGCTGAGGCACTGCCGTGCTCTGTGGGCATTCACACTTAACTATTTCTTTTTTTAACGTTTTTATTGATTTTAGAGAGAGAGAGGAATGGAATGGAGAAGGGTAGACAGATAGAAACACCCATTGAGCCGAAACCGGTTTGGCTCAGTGGTAGAGCGTCGGTCTGTGGACTGAAAGGTTCCGGGTTCGATTCCGGCCAAGGGCATATACATTGGTTGCGGGCACATCCCCGGTAGGGGGTGTGCAAGAGGCAGCTGGTCGATGTTTCTCTCTCATTGACGTTTCTAGCTCTCTATCTCTCTTCCTTCCTCTCTGTAAAATATCAATAATATATATATATATATATATATATATATATATATATATATATATATTTTTTTTTTTTTTTTTTAAAAAGAAACATCCAATGAGAGAGACACATCAATTGACTGCCTCCTGCACGCCCCCTACTGGGGATCGAGCCCACAACCTGGGCATGTGCTGTGACTGGGAATTGAACCGATAACCTCTTGGTTCATGGTCCACGCTTAACCACTAAGCCACCGCAGCTGGGCCTCATTTGACTCTTTCTGTGACAGTTTTAGGACAGAGGGACATGTCCTGGGGAAGGACGGATGCGTTTTTCTAATCTCTGTAGAGATACCAAATATGCTGCCCCTCCCCATCTCCATCCGCACCCCCAACCCCCAGGTTGGGGCCGGGGACACAGTGGACGCAGTGGGCAGTCTTCCCAGCCCTGGGCTCCAGCCTCAGCCTCCCTGCGTCTCAGGTTGCTTGCTTGTTTTGGTAAATCGAGTGTAAGTCCTGGGTGAGATTGCGGTGAGGACTCAGTGAGAGAATTCACCCGGGGCTTACCGCCACTGCCTGGCACGGAGCACTCTAGTTTGCCGGGCGCATTAGTCGTGTTCCTGGGGTGAGCCTCGTCCCCCCCACATTCTCTCCATCAAGGCCGTGGCCACACGCCCAGCCCTTCCCCCCTCCTGCTCCTCCCGGGGTCAGGGCCCGGGCGTGGCCCTGCGTCGGCCACCTTGAAGGGCGGGGTCTGTGCGTGGCCATCCCCTCCCCCTGGTAGTGGCTGCTGGCACTCTGTGTCCCTCAGAGGGATCGCCGGCTGATGGAAGGCAGTCGGGCAGGTTTCTGGGGTCCGTGGTGGACGTCCTGGGTGAGATGTGAGCGGCGGTGTGGGCTCCTGTGGTGGCCAGGACCCCGCCGCAGCTTCCCCGGACACCCAGACCCAGACCGTCGGGGCGCCCCCCTCCCCCACTCTCTCCGTAGCTGCCACCAGAAGTGTGGCCGTAAGAGCTCCCTGCACTTCCCCGGGGACGTGTTTGCCGCTGCGGAGCGGGCCCAGGGCCCCCTGCCCTACCTGGACGACGACATCCCCTTGCTGAACGTGGAGGAGGAGCCAGGTGAGGGGTGGCCTGACCGGCGAGGCCTGGGGCCGCCTCTGCCAGGGGGGTGGCTCTGACAGGATGGCTTGAGGAAGGGCTGGCCCTGGGACAGGGGGCTGGACCAGCGGTCTGGGGCTCCCCATCCAGCATGGGGCTTCCCCGGAGCCGGTGGGGACGGGCGGGCTTCGGCGCGGGTCTGGGCCCGGCCTCTCACGGGCACCGCTCTGCCCGGCAGTGTCTCTGGAGCTGGGGGACGTGTCTCTGGTGTCTGTGCCCGCCACGGGCCTGCAGCCCGCCCCTGACGGGGGCAGCCGCGGGCAGCTCATCGCTCAGCTGCAGGAGCTGCTGCACCACTGGGTCCTGTGGTCAGCCGTCAAGAGCCGCTGGGTGATTGTGGGTAAGTGGACTCCCACCCTCCTTCCCCTCCACCTTCGAGCTCCTCCCCAGGGTCAGCGTGTGGGGAGCACACGCCCCCAAAGGACACGCAGGCATTGGGATCCCACCCCTTCCTGCAAGTGAGTGAGAGGTCAGAGACCCGGGGTGGCATCCACACTGGCTCGGAGCCTCACCTCCTTCCTGTGTCCCGTGAAGCTGGTCCTCAACGGCGTTTGTTTGTTGAGCACCTACTACGCGCCGGCCATCGTGTTGGGCAGTACAGCAGAGCACTTGATGCTTGGGCTCTGAGGCTAGAGTCTAGCCCAGGGGTGGGCAAACTTTTTGGCTCGAGGGCCAGAATGGGTTCTTAAACTGGACCGGAGGGCCGGAACAAAAGCATGGATGGGGTGTTTGTGTGAACTAATATAAATTCAAAGTATACATCATTACATAAAAGGGTACAGCCTGCTCTTTCGGCTCCGCGCGGACCGGATAGAACAGCCAAACGGGCTGGATCCGGCCCGCGGGCTGTAGTTTGCCCACGGCTGCTCCAGCCGCTAGACTGACTTGGCTAAGCTGGACCTACCATGGGCTGGCTGTGTGACCTTGGCTGTGTCCACAGTCCGCGCCTCAGGCTCCGGCCCGAGACTGAAGATGACTACAGGGTGTGTCTCCTCAGGCCCGTGGAAGGACCGGCACGGCGCATGTAAAGCCCCGTGCGTGGCCTGAGCCAGCTGGACGAGCCAGCTCTTTGTAAACCACATGCTCTAAGGTGGTGGCTGCTTGCCCCAGACTGTGGGCTTATAGCTTCTCGCTGATTCCCAAGGGGCGCCTAACAAGCAGCCCCCACCCCCGGAGGGCTGATCCCCAGCGAGCCCCACCCACAGGCTGGCGCACTGGGGTCTGCCCACTCCTTGGGAGAGCCTGCCCCCGGCCCTCCCCCATGAGGGGAGCAGCTCTTTGCCAAGGCTCTGGAGGTCCCGCCGGAGCCCGGCCCCGCCTAGTGTGGCGTCCTTCCCCCGCAGGCCTCTTCGTCTCCATCCTCATCCTGTCCCTGGTGTTCGCCAGCCGGCTCCGCCCTGCCAGCCGCGCCCCCCTGCTCTTCCGGCCCGACACCAACATCCAGGTGCTCCTGGACCTCAAGTACAACCTGAGCGCCGAGGGCATCTCCTGTATCACCTGCTCAGGTGAGGGGTTCCCTCCGGGGGTCCCCCGCAGGGTCCCAAAGAGTGCTGGCCTGGAAGATGCGTTTCCACATTTCATTAAACAAGTGTGTACCCGGTGCCGGCTGCCTGGCGCCGGGGAGGCCGCAGAAGGTAGCACCGGCTTCCTTCGCTCAGGGAGCTGGTCCCGCTGCTAGCGGCCAGCCATGGTCGCGGTAGACCTGAGCTGTGATGGAGGAAGAACAGGGCCACTGTGGAGCTCAGCATCATGGGAGGCTTCCTGGAAGAGGCGGCGTCTAAGCTGCGGCTGGAAGAACGGGAAGGGGTTAGCCAGGCTGGCAGGGAGAGCCGGCGCGGGGCCTGGGGCCTGCATGCTGATGGTGGCCTCGGAGTCAGGAGACGCTGAGGGAGTGAAAGCCGTGGGCCTTCGTGACGGTGCGTGTCCGGGATGGGCAAGGTGGCGAGACACACGTCTCCTCGCCTCAGAGGTGCCTGGGCCAGGCCCTCCTCCCCCAGAGGGAGGCCTGACGTCGGGGTCAGGGCAGGGGAAGCCGACCCAAGGTCACCCAGCTCCGCCTGGGCCGTGGGAAACCAGACGAGAAGATGCTTGGGCGGCCGTGCCGGCTCCCGGGAGGAGAGGGCCGGCGGCTGTGATTGCCTCCATCTCATGAGGGCGCGTTCGGGTTGGCTTGGCCTCCCTCGGTAATGGCAGCAGCTAAACGCGTGGTAATTGACTGCGGCTCAGAGAGGTGCCCGAAGAGCCCTTCCTAGACTGAGCCGGGCCACAGCCCCGGGCCCCTCCTGCCGCCTGGGCACGCACATCCAGCTCCGCGATCACCGCTGACCCTCAGGGCCAGGAGGCCACGAGCCGCGTCCACTCCCGTCACAGAGGGACAGACCCCAGGGTGACCCCGACGTTCCCGGGAGCATCGGGAGAAGGACCAGGACCCCAGTCAGAGGCCAGCCCCAGCCTCTTCTGCCTCTTAAAGGGACCCCTCCTGGTCGTAGCAAAAAGAGCTTTGGCCTTAGGGGCAGGCAGGCCGGCATCTTACTGGGGCCCTCGGCCTCTCAGCTCCTCTACAGGCCCCGCAACCCCCCCGGCCCTCTGCTTTCTTCCCGCCCAGTGGGGTTAACAACAGCAACCTCCTAGGACCATGGTCGGCAAACTGCGGCTCTTGAGCCACATGCGGCTCTTTGGCCCGTTGAGTGGGGCTCTTCCACAAAATACCACGGCCTGGGCGAGTCCATTTTGAAGAGATGGCGTTAGAAGAAGTTTAAGTTTAAACAATTTGGCTCTCAGAAATTTCAGTCGTTGTACTTCTGATATTTGGCTCTGTTGACTAAAGAGTTTGCCGACCTAGGAGCATTGTGAGGATTAAATTTTTGGAGATAAGACGTTTCTCTCATTAAAAAATAAAACCCAGCCAAAACCGGTTTGGCTCAGTGGATAGAGCGTCGGCCTGCGGACTGAAGGGTCCCGGGTTCGATTCCGGTCAAGGGCATGTACCTTGGTTGCAGGCACATCCCCAGTAGGGGGTGTGCAGGAGGCAGTTGGTCAATGTTTCTCTCTCATCAATGTTTCTAACCCTCTATCTCTCTCCCTTCCTCTCTGCAAAAAATCAATAAAAAATATATTTTTTAAAAAAATAAAATAAATAAAAAACAAAACCCTTCTACAATGCCCGTGAGCCGGGAGCGTTCCGTTTCTAGCTGCTCCTGGCACGTGCTCTCACTGAGCATCTGTCACTGGCCAAGAGCATGAGAAGCGGCGTCCCACCTGCTCCTCGGCCCCTTGGGAGGTCCCGGGCCACCCCTCCGACAGGAAGGGGGTGAGGCCGGCGAGGAGGAGGGGAAGCTTCCGGTGGCTCTGGCTGGCGGGGCCTTGCTCTTGCCTTAAGATTCCTGTACATTCCGTATTTGATGTTGTTTTTTATTTTTTAGTTCCACTTAATGTCTCTCAGACCCCTGACACTCCCTCTCCCCACGCTGAGGGCCCCGGGCTCCACGTCCATGGGGTTGTCATGGATCCCCACCTCTGCCCGCCCCCCAACCCCGGGCCCAGCCGGGGCGGCCCTGCGGCCCTGACCCAGCTCGGGGTGGTAGGTCTGTTCCAGGAGAAGCCCCACAGCCTGCAGAACAACATCCGGACGTCCCTGGAGAAGAAGAAGCGGGGCTCCGGGGTCCTGTGGGCCGGCCGGCCGGAGGTCACCCCGCAGGGTCAGTGGGCATGGGGTCTGCCTGGGGTGGGGGGTTTGGGGAGACCCTGCCGGTGCGAGGGTGTGGGGGCCCTGTGGGGAGAGAGGCTGTGGGACAAGAGCCTGTGTTCTCGGGTCGCTGTGGAGGGTGGGGTGGCCGGTGGACTCAGGGTGAACTGGGCCCTCTGCCACTGTCCCGCCAGCTGTCCCCAGCCAGACTGTGGCTCCCCTCCGCCACCGTCCAGCCCAGCCTGGGGTGCCCCAGGAACCCATCCCGAGTGGGGGAGGCGGGCGTCCCGATGCTGGGGTCTCCACCAGAGCCGGGGTGCTAGGACACGTGTAGGAATTAAGCGCCCCCCAGGGCAGTTCTGTATGACCGTGGTCACCCCATCGGTGCCCACCATTGCCCTTGCCAGCCCCGGCCCCCCGTCCACACTGCTCCCATCACTGGCGGCACTTACTCCCCTAGTCCGTGCTGACACATCCCCACCAACAGCTTCCCATCTCGGCCACTCCCTCCGCCCATGCCACCACCCCAAACTGCCGACCACCACCTCGTCCCCATTGTCCTCGAAGCCACCTCATCCCGGTGCCACCACCCAGGTCAGGGCAGCAGCGGGAGGACTGCTCCGGGGTCAGGGGGAGCCGGTCCAGTAACCCCACCCCCTCCGCCCCCCTTTGTCCCCCAGACGCCCCAGGCACCGTGTACGTGTCCAAGGTGAAGAGTCAAGGCCGCCCGGCTGTCTACAGGTTCTCCCTCAACGCCAGCCTGCCTGCGCCCTGGCAGACCGTGTCCCCCGGGGACGGGGAGGTGCCCTCCTTCCAGGTAAGCCCGGCCGCCGTGAAGCGAGCCTCCACTGCCAGGGGAGGGCCCTCGGTGCCACGCAGGGAGGGGGCGCGGGGTGTGGGCGACGGGAGCTACTGCAGGCAGATGAGGAGTCTCTCCCGCCAGTAGCCAGGTCTGTGGCGGGGACCCGCAGAGTGGCGAGAGCATGGGCTACCAAGTCAGCCAGTCCTGGGTTCGAGTCTTGGCTCTGCCATGTATATGCCCTGTGTGTCTTTGGGCTGATTCCTTAGTCTCTCTGAGCCTCAGTTTTCTCACCTGCGAAAGGGGGATATGAAAAGTGGCAGCCAGGGCTGCTGGAGGTGCGTGAGGGAAGGCCTGTGCAATGCATGCCATCTGGAGCCTCGTTCGTGCCCAGTGAATGGCAGACACCAGTTAGATGTTCTCCTGGGCAGCTGCCCCAGAGCCCCGAGGCCAGCCCAGGCCTCCGGTCCTCCCTTCAGGAATCATTTGTGTTTCTTCAACGTGTTACACCCTCCAAAGGGACACTTAGCACACGGCAGCACACTTGTCCATCTGAAAGACGAGGTGTCGGAGGCATTTCCTGACTCTGAGCCTTTGCATTGCTGTTCCCACCAGGAAGCTAGGAAACCCTCCTTGCAGCCTCATCTGCTGACAGTGCTCCCCATAAGCATCAGCTGCCCATGGAGGCCTGTGAGGCCATCCTTCTGGGTCGGCCCTCCTCTTCCCCTGCCCCTCTGTCCAGTCTTATCGTCATGATCGTTTACTTCTGGGCCTTTAAAAGAACCTAAAGCGGGCAGGCCGTGAGGGCCGGGACCACGCCCATCCTGCTCACTGCATTCTCAGGGCCAGCTCAGCGCCTGGCATGGGTAGATGCCCCGCTGAAGGAAAGACTGAGGCCCAGAGAGGGAAGGGAGGATTTTTCCCCATCTTCCAACTCGAACCCAGGCCTCCTGTGCTTCTGCCCAAAGCGCTCTCGTCCACTCCGGGAGGTGTCGGGGTGCGGGACCGGGTGGGACGGGCAGAGGAGGGAGGGGCCGGAGCGTGAGGCTGGGTGCGGCCGCGGCAGCCTCCCGGAGTCACGTGTCTTGTCTCTGTCGATCCACTGCTTAGGTGTATAGAGCGCCTTTTGGTAACTTCACCAGGAAGCTGACCGCTTGTATGTCTACAGTAGGGCAGCTCCAGGCGGCGAGCCCCTCCCGCAGGTGGATGGTGACGACCTTGGCCTGCGACGCCAAGCGGGGCTGGAAGTTCGACTTCAGCTTCTACGTGGCCGCCAAGGAGCAGCAGCACACGCGGTGAGGCCCGGCAGGGAGGCTGCCTCCACCAGCCCGGCCCCCTCCCTCCACCCCCCCCCCCATCCCTCTCCGCCAGCAGGTGCCTTTAAGAAGCCCGTGTCCCTCTCCACACCTCTGCTCAGATCTGTCTCTGCCCAGGGCCGTGGGGACACCAGCAAAGATGGCAGCGTGGCCTGCTCCCCCCACCCCTCGACGGGCCTCGATGACCTCCTCGCGGCTCCCCGGCAGGACGGGCAGTTCCCATGGCCGAGCCTTTGCGTTTGGCGTCCCCTCTGCCTCCAGTGCCGTTCCCCGCTCCCCGCGGGCTGACTTCTTCTGAAATCAGGCCTCAGCCAAGACGCCCCCTCCCCCCCTGGGAGCAGCTATCCCAGACCACGGCTCCTCCCCCAGTGAAATAGACACACTGGTCCCTCCTCGCGCTCTGGCCCGTCACCACCTGGATCCCTGGATCTTACTGATCTGCTGGCGCGGTACCTGCCTCCGCTCAGGAGCCTGGTGCACCGGCAGCGGGCGCTGTTGGTCCAGGCTGTGCCCCCAGCACCCCGTGTAGGCACGTAGCGGTTGCTCCACAAACACTGGATAGCTGGCTGCTGGGTGCATCCACTCTGCACTTCCTCTCCCGGGCTCTTCAGCACTCTCAGCACAGAACGAGTTCAGGAAATAGTTAATGTCCCTCCCCCGGCCGCAAGGTGGCAGGTGTTTCCCGCTGAATGCTCAGGACCTGCCTATGCCTGCTTGACCTAAATGCCCCGATGCTTCACTGCATTCTGTGCCTTGGGCATCCTGAGGGAGCTGGGGCAGCTGGGAGCGTCTGGAGCCAGCTGGGGGTATCCTCAGGCATCTGGGGGCGTCTGGAGCCAGTTGGGGGCATCCTCAGGCAGCTGGGGGCATCCTTAGGCAGCTGGGGGTGTCTGGAGCCAGCTGGGGGCATCTGGAGCCATCTGGGGGCATCCTGAGGCAGCTGGGGGCATCTGGAGCCAGCTGGGGTGTCTTTTCCCAGGTTCCCTCCCGCGTTCCGGGCCAGGGCCCCGCATGCACTTGTCATTGAGCTGTAGCAGCAGAGCGTCTGCTTTTCTCCGCCCATTCATTTAGCAAACGCTGCGCACCCCCGGGCTGGCACCATGCAGGTGCTGGGGTACAGGGGTGCAGTGGTGAACACGACAGCTGCCCGCTGCCCTCGGGCCCACTAGCGGGAGGCAGCCGCTAACAAGTCAGCCTCGGTGTCATTACAAATTATGACACGAGCTCTGACAGACGGAGCCAGGCTGCCCTGGTCTAGAGAGCGCTGCGGGGCCCTGCAGGGGGCTCCCGGGGTCTGGAGGCCTGGCCCCAGGACATCCAGCCCCCACACAAGGCCCAGATCCTCCTGGGACAGAGGGGTGAGGCGGGAGGCAGGGGGTGACCAGGAGGGCTTGCTGGGCCTTCCTCCGGGCACCTAGGCTCAGAGATGGGGGTCCCTCTGCCCACCCTCCCCCGAGCCCAGGGCTGGGCTCACTCTGCATGTACACAGCAATGACTGGGAGCAGGCTTCCTCGATGATCTTAGAACATTCTAGAAAGAACCGTGAGCTACATCAAGTCCGGTGGCCAGCATGCTGACCATAGGACCCTTTCTTCAAGACAGAATCTTGAGTCCCCTGACTGTTGAGGTTGAGGTGAGGAGGTACAGGGAGCTTCTGAGCCGGGACCCTCAAGGCTGGCCCTGGACCCCTCTGTGGACTCTTGCACCCCCTAGAGGGCGGTTTGGAAACTGGTCTCCTCCACCTCACAGGCCACAGGTGGGGAGACACTCATGGAGGGGAAGGGCCTTGAGCAGGCCCATATAGTGGGCTTTGGCCGGGCGGGACTAGAACTGGCCTCCAATCGCCAACCCCCAACTGGAGACCAAATCCCTGTGCTGGGGAAGCCCCCGTCCATCCTCTGCACATGACCACACTTGTCTCACTTCCCCGAGTCCTCCCAGCCTCCCTGGCCTCAGTCCGGCCTCCCCAAGTCCTCCCAGCCTCCCTGGCCTCAGTCCCATCCTCCCTGGCCTCAATCCTGGCCTCAGTCTGGCCTCCTCAAGTCCTCCCAGCTTCCCTGGCCTCAGTCCTGGTCTCCCTGGCTTCAGACCCGACCTCCCTGACCTCAGTCCTGCCTCTCTGGCCTCAGTCCCGCCTCCCTGGCCTCAGTCTGGCCTCCCTGAGTCCTCCCAGCCTCCCTGGCCTCAGTCCAGCCTCCTTGCCTCCACAGGAAGCTGTACTTTGCGCAGTACCACAGGCCGCCTTTCCACGGGCGCGTGTGCGCGACTCCCCCCGGCTGCCTGCTCAGCTCCAGCCCCGACGGGCCCACCAAAGGCTTCTTCTATGTGCCCAGTGAGAAAGGTACTTGTGGGGAGACCACGGGGGGCCTGAGGGGTGAGGCCCGCCCCCGCTACAACTGTGCCTCCCCGCAGGGCCCAGGGCCCGCCTCTCGGCCACCTTCGGCTTCAACCCCTGCATGAACACGGGCTGCGGGAAGCCGGCGGTGCGGCCGCTGGTGGACACGGGGGCCATGGTCTTCGTGGTCTTCGGCATCCTTGGCATCAACCGCACTCGCCAGGTGGACAACCACGTCATCGGAGACCCGGTACGTGGACCAGGCGCCGAAGGGAAGGGCCCGACTTAGCAGCTTGCCAACAAGCAGCAGCCCTGAGGCCATCCCCCTCCCACAGCCCTCCACACACCTTCCCCAGGCAGACAGGACCCCCCCAGCCCTCCACACGCCCCCCCCAGGCGGACAGACCCCCCACAGCCCTCCACATGCCCCCCTCCAGGCAGACAGGCCCCCACAGCCCTCGCTATCATTTCTTTGAGGACTGAGCAGAGTTGGGGTCTCAGTCACCCAGGAATCTGAGTACATGGGAGTCTGAGTTGGCGGTCCCTCACATCGGGGTGGAGATGGCGCCTGCCCATCGGCTGCAGGGGGCCCCGCCCCGTGGGTCCCTCTCCCCTCGTACGCGTCTGCGTTCTGGGCTGGGCTCTCGGGCATTTGGAGGGAGGAGGCCGGTGGGGCTGTGGCGAGGTGTGTTCCTGGCTCGCAGTGGGCGCGGGCATGTGGTAGGGAGGACCGGACGCGGCACCATCGGGCCGCTGCCTGGAGCAGTGGGTGCTCCTGCGGGTCCGGGTCAGACGGGAGGCACTTTGGCAGCCAGGGTGCTGGGATCTGTCCGCCAGGCCAGCCCGAGAGGAGGCTGGGAGGAGAACAGGCCGCCGGCCAGGGGGGCGTGAGGGGTTTGGCTGTGGGGAGGGGAGGAGAAGGCAGGAAGCCCGGGGAGGGTGCTGTGAGTGGAAGCCAGGAGGTGAGACTAAGGGCCGTGGGGGTGGGCAGTAAGGGAACGGGCTCGGGTGGGTACCATGGTGACCCACAAAGGGCTCCAGCTTGCTGGCGCCCACGGTACTGGGGGCCCACGATCCTCCACGACGGCATTCCCGACTCACTGAGCGGCCTGCGCCGCTTGTGTCTCCTTGGGAAAGGGCAGCGTCATCTATGACAGCGGCTTTGACCTCTTCAAAGAAATTGGGCACCTGTGTCGCCTCTGCAAGGCCATCGCGGGCAACTTGGAGCTGGTGAAGCCGGGCGGGGCCCAGTGCCTGCCCTCAGGTGTGTGGGGAGCCAGGCCCTCCAAGGGAGGAGCGGCTGCAGACATGCACGTGTGCTTGCGTGAACATTTGTGTGTCTCTCAGAGGTCAGGTGTGAATGTGCATTGGCCCAGAGGTGCCGTGTGAGGCTGGGAGGACTCGGGGAGTTAGGATCGTGTGTGGTGCCGTGTGTGGTGTGTGTGGTGTGTGCGGGCAGACTTGCAGGAGTAGCTTTCCCAAAAGTGGGGCACGGGCTGGCACAGGTGCCCCAGGCCTCCCTGAGAGGAGGGCACAGACGTCACTCATTCTCCACCCTGGGGGAGGGGGGTGTTGAGGGTTCCCCATGACGTTGCCAAGGGTTACACACACTTGAAACCTGAAGGTCAGAGGGAGGGCAGGTGCCCCTCCCACACGCACACGCACAGGTGAGCACGCGTGGGAGGGGCGGCCTGGGTGGGGCGCCCTCCGGTAACCGCCTCCCCTCCCCCTCCCCGCAGGCTACAGCATCTCCGCCTTCCTGCAGATGCTGCACCCCGAGTGCAAGGAGCTGCCCGAGCCCAACCTGCTCCCGGGGCAGCTGTCGCACGGCGCCGTGGGCGTCAAGGAGGGGCGCGTGCAGTGGATCTCCATGGCCTTCGAGTCGGTGAGCCCCGTGGCCTCCGTGCGGCCACGGTCCCCGGCCGTGGTCCCAGAGCAGAGGCGTTGCTCCTCAGAAGGGGATACAGGCCCAGCGGGTGACCCTGCTCGTCCAGGTCACCTGGGGGTGAGCTCAGGTGGAGGCCAGACCACAGAACCACAGAGCTCGATCTTTCTTTTTTTGTGAATCCTCACCTGAGGATATTTTCCCACTGGTTTTAGAGTGGAAGAGAGAGGGAAAGACGAAACATCAATGTGAGAGAAACACATGGATTGGTTGCCTCCTGCATGAGCCCAGACCAGGTCCCAGGCCAGGGAGGAGCCTGCAGCTGAGGGTATGTGCCCTTGACTGGAATCGAACCCAGGACCCGTTGGTCTAAGGCTGGTGCTCTATCCACTGAGCAACACAGGCCAGGGCAGAGCTCAGCCTTTCTACATGCAGGCGGCCAGTAGCTCCCTGCACCCTCCCCCCCACCTGCCTGGGTCTAGCTGTTTGGTCTGGGCTGCAGGGGCAGCTGGGGTGGGGGCTGGGGAAAGAGCAGGATGGTCCCCTCTGCCATGTGGGGGGCTCCCCCTGCGGGGGCTGGAAGCCCAGGGACTGGCCATCCCATAGCTCACTGCTTCCTCTCTCACCCGACACCCCAGGAGGCACACATGGGTGCACACACACACATGCACAGACATGCACACGTGTGCCCTGGGCATCTGCCAGCCTTGCCTTGCTGTCTTCCTGCCGAGCCCTAGGCCCAGGCCTGCTCTGACCCCAGTGGGCTCTGTCCCTGAGCAAATACCTCGGCCTCTGTGGCCTCAAGTCCGTCTAGAGAATGGTGTTCCCGATCCCTGCCCTCCGACGGCCCCTGAGAAGCAGCCGGCCACCACGTGAGGGCATCGGGGAGTGAGAATGCCAGTGACACGGGGACAAGTGGAAGCCGATTCTTGTTCTCTGTCCCCACCCTGCTCTCCTTCCCGCCCCTGTGCCACTCCCTGCACAGGTGACCAAGCCCCCGCCACCAGCGAGGGGGCCGGGGACCCTCCCAGCCCTCAGTGAGCCCCAGGCTAATGCAGACGCCGGTTCAAAGCCCAGGGAGTTGTATTAAGAAAACGGACCCTCCTGAATGTATAGTTCAGTCATAATAAGTATTCACATTGTTGTACATCCATCCCCACCATCTGTCTCTTCACTGTCCATCTCACAAACTGAAGCTCAGTCCCCCTTAAACACCGAGTTCCCGTTCCCCTCCCCCAGCCCTGGCACCCACGCTCTCCTCCTGCCTCCGTGAGTGACTCCTCCGGGTGCCCACATAGGTGGGATCGCGCAGGCTTGGTCTTTCTGTGTCTGGCACATCTCACGTGGCATGATGTCCTCCGGGGTGGTCCATGCTGTAGCACGAGTCAGGATGTCCTTCCTTTTTTATTTTTATCTTTAAATATGTTTTTATTGAGCTGAAGGGAGAGGGAAAGAGAGAGATAGAAACATCAAAGATAGGAGAGAATCATCGATCAGCTGCCTCCTGCACGCTGCCTACTGGGGACCGAGTCTGCAACCCAGGCAAGTGCCCTGACCAGGAGTCACCCATGACCTTCTGGTTCATAGGTCCACGTTCAACCCCTGAGCCACGCCGGCCCGGCAGAATGTCCTTCCCTTTAAGGCTGAAACCACAGATCCTTCCAGAGAGGAGAGGATCCCTGCTCAGGCTTCTCCACACGACAGATGTCACGTCCAAGCTGACCACCTCCACCCTCACACACACACACACACACACACACACACACACGTGCACAGACACATATGTGCACAGACACCCTGGATCCCCAACAGCTCCGAGCCGGGCCGTGTGAGCCAGACAGGCTCTGCCTCCCCGGACTCAGTCCAGCCAGGAGACCGGCAGGCTGCCGGGCAGTGACCAGAGCCATGATTCACGGACCAGAGTCCAGGTCCCCTCCTACTCGGGGGCATCAGGCCATTCTCCCACCCTGAATGGCCCACTGACAAAGGAATAATAGGTTCCTCTCAATAGGCTTCTTGCAGAGGGCCGAGGTTGCCTGTCTTGGGGTATGAAGGAAGGCTTCCTGGAGGAGACAGGACATAGAGAAGGTTGAGTGGAGCTGGCTTGCAGGCGGAGGGTGGGACACAGAACAGGGGCCCTGGGCGCTGAGGTGGCTGTGGGAACGGGGCAGCGACTGGTGCCCTGAACCGGCCACGGCTGTCACAATCACATGTGTAACAATCATCCTGGATTGGCTTGCCCTTCACTCCCCACAGACGGCACGCTCTGTTCGCAGGTGGCCAAGGACTGGCTGCATCTGCCCCGGAAGAGACCGGCCGTGTTCTGGGGAGGGGGAGGGGGCCACAGCCACCCCGTCTCACTGGCTCGTGTCCCCCACAGACCACGTACAAGGGCAAGTCCTCCTTCCAGACCTACTCGGACTACCTGCGCTGGGAGAGCTTCCTGCAGCAGCAGCTGCAGGCCTTCCCCGACGGCTCGGCGCTGCGCCGCGGCTTCCAGACCTGCGAGCACTGGAAGCAGATCTTCATGGAGATCATAGGCGAGCAGCTTCCGGCCCCCTCACCGCCCCCCGTCCCCACCCCCGGCCCCGCCCCCGGCTCCCGGCGGGGTGGGTGGTAGCAGCGGACAGGGAGGTGGCCCGGCAGGGAGGGCAGGCCGTGGCCGTTCTGAGCCACGCTTGTCATCCTCTCCGTCCTGGCCCAGGGCCCTGGAGAGAGACCGGAAGGACCCATGGCCGGGAACTCCCATCAGCAGCCAGAGTTTGGCCCCCCCCCTGCTCAGGGCATCTGGCTGCATTCTCTGGCCCTGAATTTGGCCACCTCGAAAGGAAGAGCAGCGGCCATATGGCGGCCTGGTATCATTTCAGTGCCAGGCTCTGTGCTCCTGGCCTGTGCTATGTCTTTTAAATATATATATATTATTGATTTCAGAGAGGAAGGGAAAGAGAGAGAAAAACATCAATGATGAGAGAATCACTGGTCAGCTGCCTCCTGCTCACCCCACACAGGATTGAGCCTGCAACCCAGGCTTGTACCTTGACAGGGAATCAAACTGTGACCTCCTGGTTCGTAGATTGATGCTCAACCACTGAGCTACACCAGCCAGGCTGTGCTATCTCTTTAAACTCCAGATGAGGCCTGCGGGTTAAGTACTGTCATTACCCCATTTTACAGATGAGGCAGTGGAGGCTCCGAGAGGTCAAGTGGCTTTCCCAGAGTGACACGGCCAGCTCTGACTGTGCCCTTGGGTGAACCCCTGTGACCTCTGAACCCTGAGGGGGAGGGAGGGTTGTGGGCGCCCCCCCGCGCAGCCTGGCTGAGGACCCCTCTGTCGCCTCGCAGGGGTGCAGAGCGCCCTGTACGGCCTGGCCCTCTCCCTGCTCATCTGCGTGGCCGCCGTGGCCGTGTTCACCACCCACGTGCTGCTCCTGCTGCCGGTGCTCCTGAGCATCCTGGGTAAGTGGCCGGGGTCCCGTCGGCAGCTTTCTCTCAGCCCTGAACTGTCCCATCCCCAGAGATGGCTTCCTGACCAGCCCCACCCGACCCCTGGCAAAGTGCCCGTCTGCTCGGTGCTGTCTCGACGACAGTGGTTCGTAGCTTTGGGCCCAGAGACCCCCAGTGCGCCTGGTCCATCCCCCCAGCTCCCTCTGGCCCTGGCCCTCCTGCCACCAGAGGTGGGGGCTCCACTCGGACTTCACCCCCTCCCTGGGGGCCTTCTGCATCCCCCAGAGCCCCCCGGGGCTGTGTGGAGGGGCAGGTCTGAGCGGCTGCCTGCTGTGCCCGCCCCGCAGGCATCGTCTGCCTCGTGGTGACCATCATGTACTGGAGCGGCTGGGAGATGGGCGCCGTGGAGGCCATCTCGCTGTCCATCCTCGTCGGCTCCTCCGTGGACTACTGCGTCCATCTGGTGGAGGGCTACCTGCTGGCCGGAGAGAACCTGCCCCCGCACCAGGCCGAGGTGAGCAGCCCGCGTCCCCCGTGATTCCCGCCTCAGAGCAGCGGGGGGACACCCTCGTGCCTGGGTCCCCCCAGGATGTGTTCTAGGAGCTGTGGCTCCCAGGGCCCTTCCCCCAGGGGCCGTAAGCTCCCAGGCAGCTCCCCCAGAGAGCGCTGAGGGCCCCTGTGGGTCCATCCCTCCGCCTCCCTAAGTGAGCGGGAGGGGCTGGACCGGGCGGCACCCAGGGGCCTTTCCGTGTCTCAGCCCGCAGCCCGGGGAGCAGGGCTGGGCCTCGTTCATGCCCCGAGGCCACAGCGGGCCCTGCTGGCTTCTGAGAACATGCCCTTGACCCAGTGCCAGAAACCGCGCTGGGCCGTAAACTTCTTGTTTTATCCTTGTTCGGAACTGCATTGGCGTGGAAACATTCATAAGTAAATTATGTATACAGTTAACTGCTCTTGGTCACAAGTAGGACATCAGTGCCAGTTAGGGTTCCCATTTATGAGGACCTACTGTGCGGATCGTCAGCATCTTGGTTGTCATAGCACCACCTACTGCATCCCTACTGTGCATGGAGCTGCTGTGGGAGAACCATGCCATCTGCACCCCCACCCTGTGGACTGGCCGCTATAATCATCCCACTTAGGGAGGCAGAATTGGGGGGCCCCCCGGGGCAGGCTGCCCTTGGGTGGGGGGTGCACATTCACCCAGCATCCAAGCCCCAACCCTGGCCCGGGCGGGAGGGACGGCGCCTCGTCGGGTCCCCGCCCCCAGCTCGCTCTCCCCACACCCAGGACGCGCACTCGCAGCGCCAGTGGCGGACGCTGGAGGCCGTGCGGCACGTGGGCGTGGCCATCGTCTCCAGCGCCCTCACCACGGTCATCGCCACGGTGCCCCTCTTCTTCTGCATCATCGCCCCGTTCGCCAAATTCGGCAAGATCGTCGCTCTCAACACCGGCGTGTCCATCCTCTACACGCTCACGGTCAGCACGGCCCTGCTGGGCATCATGGCGCCCGGCTCCTTCACCCGGACCAGGACTTCCTTCCTCAAGGCCCTGGGCGCCGTGCTGCTGGCGGGGGCCCTGGGGCTGGGCGCCTGCCTGCTGCTCCTGTGGAGCGGCTACAAGATCCCGCTGCCCAACGGCGCCTCCCTCTAGCCCGGGCGCCGGGCCCTGACTTGCTCGCTTCGGTGCAGCGGACGGGGACGAGACCCCGGTCCCGTGGCCCCACGGGGACTCGGTTCCCCAGCTCGGCTCCAGCTAGTTTTGGTCCCACCCGAGAGGCCCATGCTGCCTTCGTCCCAGCGGCCAGCCGGAGCTGGGCGGTGAAGCCGCTGCCGCCCTGCCCTGCCAGGCTGCTGGCAGCCACACTGGGCTCCCCCGACAGACAGCGGGAGAAACCAGCCCTCCCCCCACGCCTGGCCACCGCGGGGTCTCCCTCTCACGCTGCCTCGTGCCCACCCTCTCTGAGGTGGGCGTCCCAGGCTCCCATTCTACAGATGTGAAAACCGAGGCACCAGGAGGCCTGCAGCGGGGTCGGGGGCGGAGCCAGCGCTAGTTCCCGAGCCCCACGCCTCCCTGGGGGGCTCTGCAGGAAGAGCAAGCACAGTGATTTCAAGGGTGGGGCCTCGTATACCCCCGTTCCTCCTCCCCCACTTGAGCTTTACGAGGCCAGTGCTGGGTGCTCCCGGGGTCCTCCCCAGGCCTTTTGGTCCTGGCCAGAGAGGACATGGGGCCAGCCTGGGGTTCTGCATGCCCTCCCCTCGCCCCCGGCCTTAAGGGGCCCTTTAAGGCCCCCCCGAGGGCTTTGTGGCCCCAGCACAACCTTCCTTACGGAGCCGCCGCCTCCCGACCTGACTCTGGGGTGGGACCCAGGGGAGGGCAGCCCCCGGGAGGCCAGCTGGCCGCGCCCGCTGCCCGCTGCCCGCTCACAGCAGATGGTTCCTATTAAAAGTGAAATGAAACCGCAGACCGCCGCCATTAACACAGGAGTTTAAGCACCACTGGCTCTATCACGTTCTTCAGCTCGAAATGACTAAGTGTACGCATGCGGCCCAGAGCCTGGCCGAGGGGTGGGGCTGGCCTAGAAGGAGATGGAGGTGGGGGGAGGGTGCGGGCCGGTGGGGCCCAGGGCACGGGGGGGCCTCTGGGGCTCACTCGGTGCCCCTTTCTTTAAGGGACCCACCTGGCTCCCAGTTGGACATCTTTGCCTGCCGTTGGTCTGCCTGGCACTGTGCTGGGCACTGACCTTTCTCGTTGGGGCAGACATTGCCCCTGGGCCTTGGGAAGCTGGACCCAGACTGAGCTGGGCCTGAGCCCCGATGGTGGGGAAGACGTCGTCAGGGAGGCCTCCGGGCCGGTCACCGGGCCGTCTGTGGGCGTGAAGGGGCTGAGGACGCAGGACGAGGGCAGCGCCATGTGCCCTGCCGGCGCACACCTGGCATCGAGGAGCTGCTTGGTGTCTGTCGAGGGAACGTCAGGCCTTTAGACCCACCATCGGCGGTGAGACACGCCAAACCAGCAATTAATGGTGCGAGGCGACACAGATGGTATTGTGCCGGGGTTAGTATGAGTCGGCTGGAGCTGCCGTAACAAAATGCCACAAACCGGGTGGCTTATAGCGACGGACACTTGCTCTCACAGTCCTGGAGGCTGGACGTCCACCGTGAAGGTGTCGGCAGAGCTGGTTCCTCTGGAAGTTCTGAGGAGGATGTGTTCTGGGCCCGGCTCCTGGCTGCTGGTGTTGCCGGCATCCTTGGCGTGCCTTGGTGTGCAGACATCTCTGCCACCTTCTCAGGCCCATCTCTGTCCCGTTCCCGTTCCCACCCCTCTCACAAGGACACCGGTCAGCGTGGATTAGGGGCCCCCCTGGTGACCTCATCTTAACTCCATCATCAGCAAAAACCTGTTTCCAAGTGAGCTCAGTCACAGGCACCAGGGTTGGACAGATCTGGGGGTGGTGAGTGTGGGTCAGCTCGTGTGTTAGCCGGAAGGAGTAGGTGCTGTCATACCCATGTCACAAGCGGGGAAACCAAGGCTCCAAGAAACATACTCGGCTGGCTCACTCGGGTAGTGATGGTGGGGCCAGCCCGAGCCCAGCCCGCCTGCTGAGGGTGCGCTCACTGTTCAGTGGACAGCCTCTGGAGAATCACTGAGGCTGGTGGCAGCCGCAGGAAGGTTCCGGGTTGGTGCTCAAATCAGGAGGCCCGTTCTCAGGACATTTGGAATGAAACCCTTGAATGTGTACAATAGTTCCCACTCAAGCATTTTCCCCGTCCACCTTGTATAAACCTGAGCCTCCGGAGGCCCAGCAAAGAGCGCTGTGGCTGGGGGTCAGGGTTGTGCGGGGACCACGCAGCCCCGAGGGGCTGATCGGGGATTCGGGGGGTCCTACCCAGGGCTCCGGCAGCCCCCTCATGTGTGGGGGTGGGGGGCACAGCTGTGGGATTGACAGCTCCCCCCACTTTTCCCACTCCTTTCGGCGACCACTGTGGGAGGAACGGGAAGCTGGTGGGAGGGGAGGGGCTGGCCAGTGGACAAGTCATTCCATGAGGTGTTGAGAGAAAGCACTGCCATTTCCAAGTCTCTGTCCGGAGACCTTCCCGATAACCTGGTTGTAATGTGGAGGCCAAGCCATTTGCGTGTCCCTTGCCAGCCTTCCATTTGTAAGGAAACTCTCAGCCCATGTCCTCTTCCTTTCCCTGGGCCTCTGTCTGCCCAGAGCGCTGTGGGGCGGTTAGGTCGGCAGGCCAAGGGCAGAGGAAGCCACGCCTGAGGTCACCGTCACCTCACCCCCAGGTCATAACCGTCCTGAGAGCCGAATTCCTGTCTTCCCTTGGAGCAGCCCGGGGCCCCCAGAGGGCACAGCAGGTGCAGGCAGCGCAGCCAGGCAGCCTCTGGCTGGGCCCCGCCCCCTCCGCCCGCTGCCAGCCTCGCCCTCTGCGCTGGCGTTCTCACTCCTCCACGCTGCCTGTCCTCGCCCTCGGGCCCTGTGGTGATGGCTCGGCCCAGCTCCCGGCAGGAAGTCTCCCTCCCAGGGGCAGGGTCCCGGCAAGGCTGGGGTGTGGATGTGGGTGACGCTTTGGGGGACTCCAGAGAACTCCGGGCACACGGCCGGCTGCACATACAGGCCCCTTCGTTTGGGTGTGAACATCGCCCCGCAGGTCCCAGGGGCAGCCACTCCCACGAAGAGAACTTGGCCTTGCTCTGCTGCAGATGCTCAGCTGCTGGTCTTAATGAGATGCTCTTCGTTACCTCAGTCTGCTGGGGTGTGCGGGCATTCAGAGGGCCCAGGAGGGGCAGAGCGACCCCTGCACCCCCCCCCACACACACACACAAAGGTTCCCCGGGCCCCTGCTTCCCTCTGCCCTTCAGAGATCTCAGGGCCGGCTGTCTTGGAGTGCCTCCCCTGTCCCAGGCCCCACGCGTGCACTCAGGATCCTGCCCGCATTCCTCGGAAGGGATTCCACCGCTAAGGAAACTGAAGCCAGAGACGTGAAACCACTGGCTTCGAGTGTGTGCGCTCCCCACACAGCCTGCCGGCACACGGTGAGATCTCACTGGCAGCAGCAGCCGGTGGTGGGCCAGCCGGGCAGCCGGGGTCCTCTCCGCACCGCAGTCACCCCCTGCCTGCTCCTCTGAGAGGAAGGGACCCAGCCCTAAAGTTGGGAGCCTTAGCTCCAGCCCCGCCTGGGTGACCCTAATCACCCCACCGACACTGATTGAAGCCCCTGGAGAGGGGGGATGGGGGTCGGACCCCGTCCACTGCTGGGCTGCGGACACCCCCATAAGCCACCCCCAGGGCCACCCCCAGGGCCACCCCCCGGGAGGCTCTCTGTTCCCATCATGGTTCACGTCCCAGGGGCAGGAGAGTGCTCGCTGGAGCGGCTGTCCACCCATTTGCTTATCCAACCACGATTTATCACGCACCTGCTGGTGCGGATCCCGTGTCCGTCCTCAGTGACACGAGGGAGCAAGACCCTGGCATCAGAGGCCTTGTAGTCAAGGCGGGGGAAAGAGCGTGGATAAAAAGGACTCCTCAAACATGTAGCCACAAACCAGAGGGCTTGGAGGGAGAAACGCGGGGGGTGAGGGCACAAAGTGGACTGACTGGTGGTGGGCGGGCCAAGGGGCGAGGGAGGGGGAGGTGTCCCTGGGGAATGGCTTCTGTGCTGAGATTTAAAGGAGGAGGACAAGTGTCCTGGCCTCTGGGGAATGGACCCCATCGCACACAGGCCTTCTGGAGCCAAAAAAGTACAGGCTGGTGTTTGTTAGAGGGGGCGAGGCTGGAGCCTTTGGGGCAGTGGACAGGGAAAGGGGACAGTGAAAGGGACAACTCACGGGCCAGGAGAGAGCTTCTGGCCACCTCAGGAGCTTGGCACGAATGCCTCCCTGGCTCAGAGTCACACCCCCCACCCCACAAAGTGGATGGAGAGCGACAGGAGGGCTTGTGGAGTGGCCTCCGCGCGGGATTCTCAGACGGGCCTCGTCACGCTGTCGCTGCAGAGAGAGTTGCCAGGATCAGCTGAGTCTCCTGTTCCTCCGGGGCCTCCAGGGGGGTTCGGAGCACCTTCCCACCCGCTCCCCAGCTAAACACCGTTGCCTTTGGCTCTCGGGGCTCAGCACGTCCTGTGAAATTCCCATCGCTCCAAACGGACTTAAAATATGGGCCCAGCAGTCAATGATTCTCTCTCATCATTGATGTTTCTACCTCTCTCTCCTTTCCCTTCCTCTTTGAAATCAATAAAAAAATATATATTTTAATGGGCCCAGCACTGGGGGAAGGAGGGGACTCCAAACACCATTACCCACACACCACCTGGTGGTCTCAGGCTGGCCTGGGGCCTGGTCTTGGCCCAGCCCTGCCCCAGTCTTTGCTGTAGAACCAGACTCCGCAGCTGGTGGAGTGCGCCTCCTGGCCACAGGGGGGCGCTCAGGCTCCCACTCCAGGCCTTCAGGGGAGGAGCTGGGAGGGAGCCTCTTCTAGTTCCTCTCAGTCTCCCCACCTTTAATCCGTTCCCCAGAGATGCCTGTTCTTCCCTCTCTGGTCATTGCACCTTGATTTTAAGGATCCTACCAGCTGAGGCCACTCTACCATACCCCACCCCTCCACCCAGGTGAGTAACCATGTGACCTAGTCCTGACCAATCAGTGCACTCCATCTTCCTGGCCATAGTCATGGGTTGAGGGATGGCTGAAGTTATGGGGAAAGGCGACTCTCTTTTGACCGACATTTCCAGGCTGTGGCAGGAAAGTGTGGAGCCCGCCTCGGAATGAGGCCCACAGAGGAAAGCAGAGCCAAGGATGAAAGACAAATTTCTGGTGACATCTCAAGCCCCTGGATGTAGCCATGCATGAAGCTGGTGTACCCCTAGTTTTTTTTTTTTTTCTTCATAAAAGAGCCGATCCAGTCCTTTCTTCCTCGAGCTGCTTTGAGGAAGGTTCTCTTTCATTTAAAAAAAAATTTTTTTATTGCTTTCAGAGAGGAAGGGAGAGGCAGCGATAGATAAAAACATCAATGAGAGAGAACCATTGATGAGCTGCCTCCTGCATGCCCCCTAGTGGGGATCGAGCCTGTGCTCTGGACGGGAATTGAACCTGGGACAGCGCTGCATCCACTGAGCCCAACCAGCTGGGGCTCTCTTTCACCTGAAATCAAGAGTCCCAACTAAACGCCCACCCACTTCACTCGCCCTCTCAGAAGGCTTCATGGCGTCCCATCCTTTACAGGTTTAAACCCCCATGACAGTCAAGGCCCACTGTGACCTGGCCCCAACCCTCCGGACTCCTCTCCTCCGAGGTCCTCTGGCCTTGCTGGACCCTTCCCCCTCCCCAGCCATTCCCAGTGTCCCTTCTGGACTGTGCGACTATGTTCCCCTTCCTCCCCCACCCCAACACCTGTCAAACCCTCTCTCTCAAGGCTCCCTCTTCTTGCACGGTCCTCTTCCACTGAGCCCCGGGGCCTGGCATGGAATAGAACTTCAGCGAGACTCTCATGCATTCCAGCCGGTTGAGTGTGGAGTCCCCGCCTGCCTGCACGGGCTCACCCAGGGCCACGTCAGGTGCCCGGTCCGCAGTGAAGAAGCTTCCACAAGAGCCAACAGCCTCTGTGCTATGGCAGCTGCTGTGGAGAGCAGGAAGGCCTCTCAAAGGCCAGGCCCCCTCTTCCCGGCAGCTGCTTCCTGGGCCCAGGCTCCTGTCTCCCGGTCCAGACGAGGCAGTGGCTGCAGAGAAGAAGGCACGGCCACCTCCACGGAGCCGGAGCCGGGCAGGGGGAGCTCAGAGGCGGGCCAGCTCTCCCAGGTGCACGACTCTGCGCCATCCTCCTCCCCAAATCGTCCCCGACACACCGAGGTGTGAGCTCCTGGCAGCATCGCTTGCCGGCCCTAATTGTTCTGAACACCGAAGACGATCGAGTAACCGAGGGTTTCAAGCTGTCAGGCTGGGGAACAGGTCGCAGGGCCACGTGTCACTCACCAGGAGTCTTCACAAAGCAGCGTCAGGGTTCCTGGGACATGCGTGGGCGTGCACTTGACCTCCTGCTATGGGTTGAAATCCCAGAAGACGGGGATTATCGAGCTTTGTTGTAGAAAAAGAGGGAAAGCGAGGGTGGTGAGAGGGGAGACACTTGCCAACCCAAAAATGCAATTTATAAAACGAAAATCTGGTGTGACATTCAACTAAATTAGCAATTTATAGATAATTCACAATGCTCATACCATTAAGCAAATGCACTTTAAATTGATTTCAAATTAGTGTCCTAATGATTTCCCCCAGGTCCGGTCTCTGCCAGCCCCCAGCGCAGCGTGTTTAATAGGAGATAGGTGTGCAATAACAGTCTCTTTATTCCATAATTGAAACCATAATTGAACTTGAGGTCGTATCCAAGGGCCCTATTGATCTACACTGAGAGGGAAAGTGCTGACAGCGACCATCTTTAGGCCGTAGGGGAGGGCCGGGGCGGGCCGGGGAGAATCCTTCAGGTTTGGAAATCACCTCCTGCCTCCTGTATGACCTGCAAGAACTGATGGCTGATGGGAAAATTCAATCACCTGAGGCAGCAGAGGTGTCCATCCCAGTCCTGCAAGACCTCCCTGAAGGGATGGGAAGGGTTTATGTGACCCTCCAAGATCGCCAGAGCCGCAGGGTAAAGCCCTCACCTTCTCTCTTCTCACCATGCCTCCCTGCTCCCCAACTCTCTAGGCCAAGGGATTCCCAGCCAAGGTACATCAGCTCCCTCCCTCCTCCCCCTAAGTTTTGAATCCTTTAACCTCAGCTCAGCCAGAGCTCCCCAACTCCATCTCAAAAGGGCAGGTGGAAGGTTTTTGGTTCTTTCTTTAAAAAAATATTTTTGTTGATTTCAGAGACGAGGGGAGAGGGAGAGAAAGATAGAAACATTAGTGATTCCAAGCCTGGGCGTATACTCAGCATAAAGAAGTGCTTTGTCCATTAAAAAAGGCCTGCACAAGAAGGTTCACAGCTTTATTCAAAATGAGCCTCAAACTGGAAACAACCCAAATGACTATCAACAGTAGAATGGATCAATAAATGGTGGTGTTTCACACAAAAGAGTATTATAAAGCAAATAAAAAGAATAAACTAATGATATGCAGCAACATGGATGTATCTTAAGACATAATGTTCAATACAAGAAGTCAGACACAATGGAGTTCGTACTCAGTTATCTCATTTATTATTTTTTAAATATACAGTATTTTATTGATTTTTTTTACAGAGAGAAAGGGAGAGGGATAGAAAGCTAGAAACATTAATGAAAGAGAAACATTGATCAGCTGCCACCTGTACACCCCCTACTGGGGATGTGCCTGCAACCAAGGTACATGACCTTGACCAGAATCAAACATGGGACCCTTTAGTCGACATTCTATCCACTGAGTCAAACCAGTCAGGACTATGTTATGTATTTTTATCTGGATGGTGGTCATACACACACACACACACACACACACACACACACACACACACATTTAAGCTATACATTTAAGATTTGTGTATTTATATAATTTATACCTCAGACATGTTAACACGTATTTTTAAATGGTCCCTCCATCACTCCGAAATTTAAATCATCTGTCACTCACTTCTTGGGGGCCATGACATTCACAGAGCTTTGCTTTACTTTGCGCCTTAAGGGAGCCGGGGACATGCCTGCCCGCAGTGCAAATGAGGAAACTGAGGTGCGTAGGCTCGTTAAACAGGGGAACAGCTACAGACCATTAGGCTCAGGCTGGAGTGACAGGTGTCACGGCGAGTGCTCACTGTGACTCCTGATCTGTGGCACCTCTGTCCTTTCTCGTGGCATCGTTGATGCGCTTCACAATGCCTGCGGCTGGACACGCTCCTCAGAGCTGCCAACATGGCTTATCACCCCAAAGCCCCGCCTCTCCCTGGAGCAGAATAGGGCGGCCGTGGCAGCAGCTCCTAAATAGCGTCGAGAGATACGAGATGAGAATTGAATTATAGTTCAGCCTTGTAATTTCCAGCAGCCATCATTTCAGGGTGACCCAGCTATGGCAGGGCTGTTTCAGCACCTCGGACAGCACGACCCGGACTATTCATTCAGCACCTGGGACAGCGGCCCGTCCTTTACAAGAGTGTGGAAATAGACTGGCTTGGCAAAACATATTTGCGGAAAATAGTCTTCCTGTGGCTTGCTATTTGCGCACAACGTTAGTGCTTCCAACTTTGTAGAACAAATTAAATTCTGACAGCATTAAAAGATGTATGAGGGAGGAGAAGATTGGTTTGGAAACCACCCAAGAGTTACCTCCCTTCCACCTCTGCCTTCTTCCTCCAATCCAGGTGTGTTTTCCCAGGGCCTTGTGCATCAGGGGATGCCCAGGCAAATGGAGTTTCTCGTATTTAGAATTGACAGGGTACGACATGAGTGGAAAAGCAGAACCTCTGGGACCTGACTTGTTTTCCCTCTGAAACTTAGATGCGAGAATGCCTTCCTCTCTGAGAGAGGAAACGGGATTGCTTAGAAATCTTTCCCTTCAAAGATGTGCACCACCAACCAATTAATCCATTCAGCCAGTGTTTCCCAAACTTTTGACATATGTGCACCCCTTCTATAATTTTCGTAACGCTGAGTACCCCTCGTCAAAAAAAAAAGGATGTATTTTAATAACAATCAAAATATATTTATTTTTTATTTTTTGGTACATACATAAAATAATAATAAACAAAAAATAAAAGTATTCATAATAAAATATAAATAAAAGTTATATTATAAATAACATGTGCACACCGGACCATCTCACGGCTCACAAGACTGTCTTGACTTGACTCATGAGAATGCAGAATTAGGTGCAGCTAAGCACGGTGCAGTGCATATCCCCACCAAACTCCGGTGCAATGCGTACCCCCACCAAACTCTTCCCGTACCCCTGGGGGTGCGCGTACCACACTTTGGGAAACACTGCATTCAGCCAATAGTCATGGAAATCCCAGTGTGCCAGGCCTTACGCTAAGCACTGGAAATGGAGTGATGAGCCAAATAAACACCCTGCTCTCATGTAGTTGACATTCTACTGGGAGGGGAACACACTAAATACATAAACATATCAGAAACTGGAGCAATTTCAGTTGGTTATAAGTTCTATGAAGGAAGTAGGCAACATGATGGGCCGGATGGTGTCTGGGTGAGAACTTATTTCGCTAGGAGCGTCAGGGAAGGCAGCTCTGAAGCGATGGTGTTTGAGTTGAGACTTGAACCATGAGAAGGAGCCAGGCCTGTGGAGGCCTGGCAGAAATTCCGTCCAGGAGAAAGGTGCAGCAGCGACAAAGGTGCTGAGGTGGAAAAAAAATACGGCCTGTTCAGAGGAGAGAGAGGCGGCCAGGGGCTGGAGAAGGGTGCCTGAGGGGGAGACACGGAGGAAACAAAGTCGGAGAAGTTGGTAGAGGCCTGGTCATGTGGGCCCTGCAGGCCATATAAGGAGTTTGGATCGTAAGCCTGGGAGAAATGTGATTTTATTCCCGTCCAAAACAGCCTGCTTTGTAAGCTGCTGTGTGGAGAATGGAGGGGGGGGGGCAGTGGGAAGGGAAGCTGGGAGACCAAGCCAGGCTGTTGCAATGGCCCACTGAGAGATGACAGGGATGAGAGCCCCTCCTCACCCACCGTGTGCAACTGCCTCTCCAAAATTACGGACGCATTTCTCTGAGTCATACTCCTTTCTGCTAGTCCCTCTTGTAGCCAGAGCCATACGTCTGTGAGATGGTCTGAGAGGACATGCACAGGGTGACATATTGTGGCTTGTTTACTGTTGAATACATGAACCAATGGTGATATCACTTCAGAGCCACCTGGCTCATCTAGAAATATCATCGATAGCCTTTCTATGCCCTTCCTTCTCAAACGCTGTCTATCATGGGCTCCCACTTGGGGATGAAGGGCATGCAGAGCATTCAATCCACTCTTCAAGGCTCATCATCAGAGAAGCAAACCTCATCACAGCCGGGGGAGGGATGGGCCCGTGTGGATGGGATGCTGATGGCGGAGACTGTGCACCATCCATCATGCAGTGACCAAAAGCATCGACGTAGATGACATTTAAAGCATTAATGCCACGGGGATATTCCTTCCCATCCGGCCAGAGGACACGGGGAGACCACAAAATGTGTCGTGTGCAAGCCCACGCTCTCCCCAACTTGGCTCACCAGCCATAGGAGCCTTGAGAATTCACACCAACGTGACTGCCAGGAAGGGAGCAAATGAACAATGGGGGGGGGGGGAGACAAGGATCGCTTGGCTTAGCACGGGGTCCCTGGCCCTTGGTCTCATCTCATTCACTAACTCACTCCAGGATGTCAAGCAAACCCTTCCTCTCCTTGGGCCTCAGTCTTCCCAACTGTAAAATGAGGAGCTTTGTTTGAACTGCATCCTCCTCCAGCTCAAGCCGTCTGTAAATCCATAAATGTCCCGAAGACCCCCATTTCCCACATTCCTTCTGTATCTCCCCTGGACCGTGAAAAACCATCCTTGTGCCCATTTTCCAGGATGGGAAAACTGAGACCCCCCCCCAAGGACACAAGGACTATTCACAGATCTACAAACTGAGCTACCGGGGGCTTAGATTCCATTACAACTCACCCCGGCAAATCCTAGCTCTCGCAGAGGGGGCTGACAGCAACACATTCTGCAAAGCCTCGCTCTCCTCCCTCTCCAGCCACCCCTTCCCCCGCCTCCCAGACCTTCAAGCCCCAGCGGGGCCCTGCGACCTCTCTGGTCATCATCAGGAGGTGGGCTGGGACCGCAGAGATGCCCACATGTGCCCCGCAGTCTCCCAGTAGGCATTGCTATCTCAGTTTCGAGACCACTGGCAAATTCCACCGTGGCCGGGCCCTTGCGCTGGGCTCGTAATTGGAATCTGTTCCGCTCATTAGCGTGGGGAAGGAGAGGAAGGCGCTCTGGGTTTCAGTCTCGGGTCTTGATTCAGCAGGTGTTCCCTCTGCATCGCCTTGGGCCGTGGAGGAATCTGTGACCCGCCTGCGTGAGCCTGCGTCTGTTGTGGAAATTATCACTCGCCCCACACAGACGCCTGCATGAGAGGGTCCGGCCGTTTCTAATAGTTCCACAGGCAGCACCGGGGGGAGCCTGGCTGGGCGCGGCTGAGGCTGCTTGGAGATGCTGAGGCCCCCATCTCGGTGCTAACCTCAGAGGAATCTTTATCCCTGCAGAGTTCACGCAACACGCCGGACCCAGCCCTGCGCTCCAGGCTGCCCACGCACCACCACACTGGATCCTCACGATGACCCGGCGATCTCCGTGTTTGAGGTGGGAATACCGAGGCCAGGAGAGGTTTAAGTGACTTGCTCGATGCCATGGGAATGAAAAGCAGCTACTCTTGTTACCCAGATTCAAGGGCATCTCCATGGTCCTTGGATTCTCTGGGGGGTAAAATTGTGGTTAGAGGAAAGGGAGAAATGGTGGTATTATGCTCCAGAGAAGATGGGAACCCTCCCTCCACCCACCCCCCACCCCCACCCCCACCCCCGCCCCTCAGTCTCCCACTATTTCTCCCGTGGAGGGTATTCTGCCTCCCTCCGGAGGAAGCTTTTCTCCCACAGAAAGAGCCTTGGGGTTCAAAATATTGTCCCTTTTGCTCCTTTTGCGGTACAATCATCTCTCTCTCCCCCTCCCTTGCTCTATTGTTGAGGATGCTTTCAGCCGTGACAGAAACACGAAAATCCAGGACAAAACCTGATTGGGGGCACGACTCCACCCCCGGGCGCAGGCAGTGCTGTCAGAAGTCTGTCTCTCCCACTCCCGGCCCTGCAGGAACCCTTCTGGAGGCAGACCTGCCACCGCCGGCGGCGAGGAGGGTCACCACCACCCCAGACCCTCATCCTCCCAGGAAATTCCTCTCTCAAGTCCACGAATCCACACCACAGAAAACTCTAATGACCCTGCTTGGGGCATATATCCACTCCCGCACTGCTGCCGGAGGGATGGAGTAATCCGATTGATAGCGTGGACCAGGTGACCACCCCCGGGGGGACAGGAGGGACACGATAATGGACAGCCATGCCAGGATGGAGGGTATGTGTGTTGTGTTTTTGTCGACGTGGCCTCCACAGTACCTCCCATCCCATGTGCCCTTTCACCATGTGACACTGACATTTCCCCATGAGATTACTGGTGGCAAGAGTTGAAGTCCTGCCAAAACCGGTTTGGCTCAGTGGATAGAACGGCGCCCTGCGGACTGAAAGGTCCCGGGTTCAATTCCGGTCAAGGGCATGTACCTTGGTTGCGGGCACATCCTCAGCTGCAGGAGGCAGCTGGTCGATGATTCTCTGTCATCGATGTTTCTAACTCTCTATCCCTCTCCCGTCCTCTCTGTAAAAAAATAATCAATAAAACATATACCAAAAAAATTTTTAAAAAAGAAAGAAACTGCCTCTGATGGGAGATATCTATAATACTATCAACAATAAAAAATATTAAAAAAAAAAAAAGAGAGAGAGAGAGAAATTGCCTCCGAGACAATTTCCTGAGAGCAGCCACCTTTTGGCCCGGGGGGTGAGTGTATGGGCCACGGGAACTTGGTCTGGCACATAGTAGGTGCTCAATAGAGGGTGGTTGAAGGAATGAATCAGTGCCCACGAATACAGCAACGTAGGTGCAGTCAGGTCACGTTCCTCATTCATCCTCTCGGCACATCCTAGCTGAGCCTGCATCCTGGCCCTGCGCAGACGGAAAGAGCTTCCCTGTGTGACATCGGGACACCCCGCCCACTCAGAGCAGAGCCTCCTCGCACCCGGGCCTCCTCTCCAGGGAACCAGCTCTGTCCAGGCTCCCACGCTCCCCCCCCCTCCTCCCCTCCCTCCTCCAGGAACTTTAGGGCGGCAGCGGCCAGAGGTGAGGGAGCCAGTGTCTCGGAAAATGGCCGTCATCAGGTCAGACAAACCCAGGTCCCCAGCCAGCAGGACCCACAGCCCCCGCCACCAACTCACGGGATGAAAAAAAAAACTCATCCATATTTCATCACAGGCCCTCGGTCCCCCCGCTGCCACGGCTTCCTCCTGTGGCCCATTTCATGCCTCCCTGCCCCGGAGCCGCTCAAGATCAGAGGGGACACGCAGCCCTTGAGCTGGCAGCCCCTTTGCGCACAAGAGCGGGAGTCAAAGGTTGCTGCTCTGCCCTCCTGCCCTCCCCCGGGCCGGCACCCCCGGCACGCGGGCCCCAGCCTTGGCGCCGTGGAAGTCGGTTCCCCTTCGGGAGGGAAAGCTGTTTTCGAAAGGAAATGTCTTTCTTCTATGAAAGCAAAACCCTCAAGGAGTGAAGTCTCCAGCTGCGCGGCCACACTCAGTGGAGACGCTATGTAAACAGTCACCAATTGGCTCGGCAGCCTGCCCTGACCCACTTCTGGCCTCGCCTTGCTGAGCAGCCTCTTCGCGCTTATCTCTCTCGCCCCCATTTTCCTCCCAGGGAGCCAGGCCGGCTTCTCCTCCGCCCCAGGCAGACGCAGCAGACGCTGGGAGTTAAAGTCTTCGCGAGCCTGTGTGAGCCTTGGATTACCGCTGTAGTCTGTTAGCAAATGCAGGCTGCTCGGAGCTCGCCCCCACAGCTGTGCCGGTCACGGTTGGGGGTTCTGCTCACACGTGGGGTTCCTAGTTTTGCATGTGAATTAGGATGACTGCCCACCAGGGGGCAGTGTCTTGAGGAAGGGGCCCCTTCTTTGAATTTGCCCCTGAGCTGGCGGCTTCGGAGGAAACAGCTGTAACACAACCCGGGCAGCCACTGTCCTCCCGGAGCTCACAGTCCAGTAAGGAAATCAGACGCTGAAGAGGAGGGGAGGACAGTGAAAGGGAGGGGACGGCCCAGTCCGTGTGGCTTAGTGGTTGAGCGTCGACCTATGAACAGGAGGTCAGGGTTTGATTCCAGTCAGGGCGCATGCCTGGGTTGTGGGCTTGATCCCCAGTGTGGGGCATGCAGGAGGCAGCCGATCCATGATTCTCTCTCATCGTTGATGTTTCTATCTCTTTCTCTGCCTCTCCCTTCCTCTCTGAAATCAATAAAAATGTATATTTTTTTAAAAAGAAAGGAAGGGCCGAAACCGGTTTGGCTCAGTGATAGAGCATCGGTCTGCGGACTGAAAGGTCCCAGGTTCGATTCCGGTCAAGGGCATGTACATTGGTTGCGGACACATCCCCGGTAGGGTGTGTGCAAGAGGCAGCTGGTCCATGTTTCTCTCTCATTGACGTTTCTAGCTCTCTATCTCTCTCCCTTCCTCTCTGTAAAATATCAATAAAATATATATATTTTAAAATAAATAAAAAGAAAGGAAGGAAGGAAAGGGACGGGGTGGTGCTCTGGGAAATCTCCAGGTGTGGGTCGGGGGTGTAGGAATCAGCCAGGTGGCAGGGCGGGGAGGGGAGGGCTGAGAATGTTCCAGGCCGGGGAGCATCCTGGGAAAAGGCCTGGCAGCAGCAGAGAGCATGTCCACCCTCCTTCTGTGGGAGGGCCCTAGCCTCAGGGCCGCTGGCTCTCCGTCCCCACCGAGGACTGCGTGTGCTCGGCCTGCGCATCCCAAGAGGAGCTGCGTATTACGCCTCGATGGAAGGCGAAGGCGGAACATTCCGGCTTGTTCCGTGGTAATGCCCTCCGCTGTGGAGCTGTGCCTGTAAGGTCCCAAGATCCCCGGTGAGTCCGACGGAGTGGGCGACGACCCCAAGTCAAACGCCGAGACCGAAACTTGATGCAAAACGCATGAGGTTTTAATACAAGCGCAGCGCAGGGGCTTCTCAGGCAGACAGCAACCCAAGGGAAGTGCTGGCTGACTGGAGCGCCGAGTAATTGCAGGACATGAGTTTATAAAGGCAAAAACCACACGCAGGTGGTCTGTAAATCAGGGAACTATGTTAACAGTTAATATTTGGCTCATAGTAGTTGACAGTTGACTCATTTCCTGAGGAGGCCGGATGGTCTGTTTTAGCAGGCCGATCCCAGAAACAGATAAAATAGCTATAGCCCTGCGGTTAAGGAGACTGGATGGTCTGTCTTAGCAGGCTGAATCCAGGAACAGATAAAATAGCTATAGCCCTGCGGTTAAGGAGGCTGGATGGTCTGTTTTAGCAGGCCGATCCCAGAAACAGATAAAATAGCTATAGCCCTGCGGTTAAGGAGGCTGGATGGTCTGTCTTAGCAGGCTGAATCCAGGAACAGATAAAATACCTCTGCGGTGACCAAACCAGAGTCTGCTGGAAAGGTCAGTTAACCAGGGCTTACTGGAAAAGTCAGTTAAGAAGGGGACGGGGGTCCTTCCCCAGCCTTACACACCAATTGGTAAGCACACTGGCGCCTCGGGCTCAATCACAGATGCCCGCGACCCAGAACGCACGGCGTCTGGGCGAACGGACGTGGGCGTCGAGGAGGCTCAGCAGGCCGCTCAGCCAGATGCAGCCCAGGAGCCAGGGCAGGCGCCCGGGACAGCCCACCTCACCCGGCTCTCCAGGCTGGCAGCAGGCCGGGCCGGGCCGGGCCAGGTGGTTCTCACGAGCAGAGGCTGCCTCTGTCTGGATCTCACCTCTGCCGGCTCTGAGCTGTGTGGCCCTGGGCAAGTGACCAAACCTCTCTGAGCCCCGTCTGTCCAATGGCATAACAGGAGAACCCTCTTCATAGCGTCATTCATTCATTCATTCATTCATCCAATCACTCATTCAACCATTATCAATGGGGTGCCCTCGCGCAGGCCAGGTGTCCTGTGAAACTCCAGTAGGAAAACCCACGTGCGGACACAGCACAGAGCGTGGTCCCCGTGGTAATCTGCGTGGCCGTTTTCTATCCGGAGCCCCCGGACAAAGGCGGGGGGCAGCGAAGCGGGGGGCAGCCGGCGCGAGCAGGGGGGGCAGTTCCGGTGAATTGCGGCCACCCAGAGGCAGGTGGTAGGGCCTGGTTCCCCTGGAGAGGGTGGCGGGTCACTGGCTGCCTCAGCATCCAGGTGGCAGATTAATGTACCGGATGCTGAGTTGTGTGGTGTGTCTCTCTCTCTCCTCTCTCTCTCTCTTCCTGGACTTTTCTTAGAAACAGTGGCTTAGCCGGAACCAGTTTGGCTCAGTGGATAGAGCGTCGGTCTATGGACTGAAAGGTCCCGGGTTCGATTCCGGTCGGGGGCATGTACCTTGGTTGCAGGCACAACCCAGGTGCGAGGTGTGCAGGAGGCAGCTGGTCGATGTGTCTCTCTCATCGATGTTTCTAGCTCTCTATCCCTCTCCCTTCCTCTCAGTGAAAAAACCAATAAACTATATTTTAAAAAAAAAGAAAAGAAAGAAACTGTGGCTCAGTGGCTAGACCCCAAGGGGGGACAGAGGGGAGAGCAGGGTGGAGCGGGAGCTTAGCCCTGCTCGAGGACGCATACCCAGGCTGCAGGCTGGATGCTGGCCCTGGTCGGGGTGCGTGTAGGAGGCAGCCCATCAGTGTGTCTCTCTCATCATGGATGTGTCTGTCTCTCTCTCTCTCTTCCTTCCTCCCTGAAATCAATAAAAAGGAAAAAAAACAACACAGCGGTGACTCAGCCTGAGTGGGGGGTGGCAGACACACCTCGGACAGAGGTGACTTTGCCACCACGCCTTTTGGAGCCACTAGCGGTGGCCATAGGGTCATGTGAGCTCTGGGACTCCATGTGGCCTGTTCCGGTGGCCGCAGCCGGGACCACGCTTGCCCAGGAGCGGAAGTCTGGGCCACGCGGAACCCAAGGATCCTTAGAAATGGCCACCCGGTGGTGGGGGTTGATGGGAGACGCAGGGAAATGACTAGCTTGAAAAGACCAGGAGGCCGGGTGGGGGTGCAAACAGCCTGCTTCTGGAAGACCTGGAGCGACACCCCCTCTTCCCCCCCACACACTCCCTGCCCCCCAGACAGCTCTGGCCATGGCCGGGCATCAACCCTGAGTCCCAACCTTGTCCCCTCCAATGTAGGGCTTCTTCATGTAAAGGGACCAGGGGTCGCTGACCCCATCCAGACGGAGACTCTCTAGATGTTCAGTTGGACGCGTCTCACAATTGAAAAAGCAAACCAATTAATTATTCTGTTAGGGTAGGGTAATGAGGTTTTAGCTTTTTTTCTCTTTCCAGCGTTTTCTTTAGTTTGTCTGTTACTTTGAACTGTCACAGTTACGAAGTCCTTACGTTGCCAATATTAATCCCTGAAACGCTCACAGCAGTTCTCGGTGGGGTTGGCACGGTAACAGAGCCGAGGCTCAGAGAGGGTCCGTGACCTCTGGGATCACACAGCCAGGAGTGACCGAGGCCGGCAGCTGAGTCCATGGCCCTGGCCTCTCCTCCACGCTGCCTCACAGGAGAGCGTGACAGCCGGTCTGTCCACGGGCCTGGTTCTAGGAGGGCGGCCTAGATGGGGTGCTGCCTTTGGCAGGATGAGGCCACTAGCCAGCCGGTGGGGCTCAGTGACTGAGCATCGGCCTGTGAACCAAGAGGTCGCGGTTCGATTCCCGGTCAGGGCACAGGCCCGAGTTGTGGGCTTGATCCCCAGTGTGGGGCGTACAAGAAGCAGCCAATCAATGATTCTCTCTCATCATTGATGTTTCTATCTCTCACTCCCTCTCCCTTCCTCTCCGAAATCAATAAAAATATTAAAAAAAAAAAAAAAAAAAAGGCCGAAACCGGATTGGCTCAGTGGATAGAGCGTTGGCCTGCGGACTCAAGGGTCCCAGGTTCGATTCCGGTCAAAGGCATGTACCTTGGTTGGGAGCACATCCCCAGTGGGGGGTGTGCAGGAGGCAGCTGATCGATGTTTCTAACTCTCTATCCCTCCTCCTTCCTCTCTGTAAAAAAAAAAAAAAAAAAAAAAAATCAATAAAATATATTAAAGAAAAAAAAAGATGAGGCCACTAGAATGGTGCTGACACGCCGATTCAGGGTGACTCACTCCGACATAGGACGAGCTCAGGGCGCTGGGTTGCCTTTGGGTCACCCCACCCTTGGGCTTGAGCTCTCGTCCATCCGCCTCTGCCTGCGGGGCTGGCAGCAAATGTCTCTGCCCTGTGTCCCTCCTGCCCCTGGCACCCAGCTCAGCCACCCTCCCCCTGCACTGGACTCCACGGGTCCGGCAGTCCCCTGGGGGCGGCTGTGCCCACGCCCTCCAAGGGCTTGGGGACCATTGCTCCATGAGCCCCGGGGGGTCCTATTGTCGGTGTCTTCTCCTTGTCTGACAACGTGGTGGCATCCTGCCCTCCCAGGCTGAGGCCATGCTGGACGAAGGCCGGACACTCCCTGCACAGAGGGGACTTCTGTCCCTGCTCGTCCCCCGGCCCCTGCCTCTCTCCCTGCTGCGATGGTGGGGGAGGCAGGCACGCTGTCACCCACGAAAGAGATTGCATCCCAGGAGAGTAATGATGACAGCCCAGGAGTTCAGGAGCCGACATGGTGGGAAGAGGCGGTGTTCCATGCCGTGCCATGGAAGTCCACACATTTCCCCCCAAATTCCATCTCTCACTCGGGGGTCAGACTTGCATTTGTGGCCATGGTCGCTGGGGTTCGGTAGCAGCCTGGGAGAGAGCCCGCAGCAGGCGGGGTGCGGAGGCAGTGAGGGGGGGTGCAGCTCCGTGAGTGATGCTCTGGGGGGGGAGGGGGGATGGCACAGGGAACCATACCATCCATCACTTCCCATTCTGAACAGTGATGAAAAGACCTATATCGTTCCAGTGAGAGCAGGTTCCAGAGAGCCGGCACCCCGCCAGCGTCCGAGCTCCATGCAGACAGGAGCCGGCCCGCTGTGGAGACCCCAGCACGGAGCCTGGAACATACAGATGCTCCGTGGATGCTTGCTGAGCGCGAGAACACCCTGCAGAGCCTGGAGGGAGGGAAGCGTGGTCGGCTCGGTCCCTCCTCTCCTCTCGCCCCTGGACCGTGTCAGTGACGTGCCCACAGCCACTCGGTCAGTAGGCACGGATCTGGGTCTCCCAGGGTTTTATTTTGTGGCCGGTGAGATGCTTAGGACATCGTTCCCTTTAGATTTTCTCAGAGCATCTGGTGAAGGGAGACCCACAGCCCCCACCCAGGGCTGTGCTCAGGCGGTGAGGAATGGCTCCGTGCCGCTGCTGGGGCCAGCAAAAAGGACAGTCACATCCAAGACACAGAAGGATGGAAGGCAGGCGGCCAGGAGAGAGGGTGGGAAAGGAGGAGATCAATGCCTGCGGGACTTATTTTTCATTGCCTCTGCACGATAGCAAGAGTAATGGAAATCGAAACAGAAGGTGGAAAAAAAGCACCCCCGGTCCTGACGCCCTCCACAGATCACGCTCTGACACATTTGTCTGCGGGGACGGGCCTTGGACAGGGCTGTGGGCAGTGGCTCTGGGGACAGAGCAGGGGACCGGGGACCGGGTCCCGGGCCACCCCCGAGTTCTCGGATGATGCCACTCGAGCTGTGGCAGTTCCACGTGGGTCCCACGGGGAGAGAGGGGCAGAGCAGCCGGAGCCTGAAACACAGGTGGTACGTCCAGGAAGAGGCGGACGCCGCAGTGGGATGAGGGGGCAGGGAGGGCACCAGACAGGGAGTCAACCTCCGCTCTACCCTTCCTGGCTGGAGAACTCAGGGAAGTTACTTAACCTCTCTGAGCCTCAGTGTCCGCCTTTGCGAAATGTGAAAGCACTTATCTCACAGGCTATTGCGGAGAGTAGATAATACAATGTTTAGATATTTACATCCATATATTTATGTATAAGCTATATCTATAAAAGCCTAAGCAACTGTTACGACCGGAATGATCGGAATGACCGAATGACCAGTCGACCAGTTGCTGTGACACACACTGACCACCAGGGGGCATACACTCAATGCAGGAGCTGTCCACTGGTGGTCAGTGTGCTCCCACAGCGGACTGACCCTTCCCGGTGACCCACCGGCCCAGTGGCAGCCACTCATTTCCTCAGGAGTCCTGCGGTCCAGTCTCCTGAGAATGGGCCAGGCACCGATGGACCAGTGCTGCCGGCCTTCCCTTAGGCACCACAGCTGCTTCCCCTCCCTAGATGGAAGAAACAATATAAAGCGGCCATCAGGTGACTCCCAACAACCAGAGCGAATATCAGCGGGACGGATCCAGAACCCAGGCCGGCAAGGGTGTCCCACTGCCTGCCTGGAGGGCTGATTGCATCCCGGGCAACCCCCAACCCCCTGAGAACCTCAGGCCTCTAGTATATATATATAAAAGCCTAGGTGACCAAATGACCAAACAACCAGTTGACCAGTTGCTATGACACACACCGACCACCAGGGGGCAGATACTCAATGCAGGAGCTGCCCCCTGGTGGTCAGTACACTCCCACAGCCAACCTCCCATGGTCTCAATCAGCCTTGATCACCGGTCAGGCTGAGAGACCCCACCCATGCACGAATGCATGCACTGGGCCTCTAGTAATATATATATTACATATATATATTGTAATATATATATTACTAGAGGCTTTATTACATATATCTATGTAATAAAGATGGAATATGCAAATGGTCCTAACGACCGACTGTGTAACGACTGGATCACGGATCAGCAGGAGGGTGGGGCAGCGAGCTATGAAGGGGGGCAGAGGGAGGAGGGGGGAGCTACAGGGAGGTGGGGCAGCGGGCAGAGAGCACTGGAGGGTGGCAGTGAACTACTGGCGAGCTACTGGCGCATGGATTGGTGCGCAGGCTACTAGTATGTACATTTGTGATGTATATAAATGCTTATACAGTTCAGCACATCTGTATATCATTTTGCATATGGAGTAAACACTCCTCAATGATAGGTATTGCTATTATTGCTGCTGCCATTATTATTATTATTATTATTATTATTATTATTATTATTATTTTAAGGGGATAACAGAGTGGAGAGGTGAGAGAAATCGAGAATGAAAATGCTTTCCCTCCCCCTGTGCTTACCCAACACTCTGAACCCAGCAGACGGGAGAGGGACCGTCTTTAGAACCGATTCTAAAGTGCAAGAAAATGGTTGTTTCCCAGAAAGAAAAGGAAGCATCATGACTTCTCCCGCCCGCACACAGATTCGCCCTAATCAGAACCCCGCTGACGGAGCCGGCTCGCCGAGCCGCTCCCGGTGCTCCGGCCTCCGCGGGCTCCGCGGCCTCTGAAGTCCGCCGAGCGGGGCACCGACAGCTCAGAAAATTGCAAGAGGCCTGTGATTTAAGGAAACACGCAGCGTGGGAGGTAAATAAGCTCCTGATTCTATCTGCCTCCCGTTTGTCCACAGGCGGGAGCGGCTGGCGGGAGGGAGCACAGCCCCGTGAGGGATGGGAGGCGGGAGGCGGGAGGCGGGAGGCGCGTGGGTCAGCACAGGCTCTGGGTCCAAAGCCCAGCCTCCTCTGCTCCTGGACGTGTGTCACCCGAAGCCAGGCCACCGGCATCGCCAAGCCTCCGGTGAACAGGGCCACCAGCCCCTCCCCTTCCCGGCTGCGGTGTGACTGGAAGATGGTGCGCAAACAGACAGCGGGATGCTGGCGGGCGGGCGGGCGGGCGGGCCTGGCAGAGGATGCTGACAAGATGCAGAAAGAGCCCTGGCCAGGTAGCTCAGCTGGTTAGAGTGCCATCCCGATACATCAAGGCTGTCGGCTCCATCTCCAGTCAGGACACATACAAGAATCTACCACTAAAGGCATAAATTCCATAAATACATAAAACGTCAAATCAGCGTCTCTCCCTGGCAGAGGAGGCTGGGGGCACCCCTCCAGGCCCTCGGGTGCTCCCCGTCCTGCAGAAGCCAATGGCTTCCTGCCAAAACCGGTTTGGCTCAGTGGTAGAGCGTCGGCCTGCGGACTGAAAGGTCTCAGGTTCGATTCCGGTCAAGGGCATGTACCTTGGTTGCGGGCATATCCCTAGGTAGGGACGTTTCAGAATCGATGTTTCTATCCCTCTCTCTTCCTCTCTGTAAAAATTCAATAAAATATATAAAAATAAAACATTAAAAAGAAAAAAAGAAATAAGTTGCTCAGACCCTAGCTCAGGAGGACTGACCCAAGCACATACATCCCTGAAGGTATCGTAAGGCAGGTCTTTTTATTTTATTTTTTTAAATATATTTTTATTGACTTCAGAGATGAAGGGGGAGAGAGAAAGATAGAAACATCAGTGATGAGAAAGAATCATCGATTGGCTGCCTCCTGCATGCTCCCCGCTGGGGACCGAGCCTGCAACCCGGGCACGTGCCCTTGACTGGAATCGAACCGGGGACCCTTGAGCCCACGGGCCAACACTCCATCCACTGAGCCAAACCAGCGAGGGCGAGGCAGGCCTTTGTAACGGGGTCTGCAGCCCACACTTCCTCCTCCTTTGGGGATGTGCGTGCTAAGAACCACTGCCTCGTTCTGTTCCCCATCTGCCCGGGGCAGGAAAGCGCCTTCGAGCTGATCTTTAAGATGCAGCTTTCTGCGTTGTTCCTGTTGGTGGCATCCTGACTGCGCTGAGCGTGAGCAATTTCCCCTTGAGGTCACTGAGACGTTCACAGGGCTAAGGATGGCGCCGCCATTCCTGGCCGCAAGTCTTAACAAGGAGGGTGATTGCTCATGCGCTGTTGGGCACAGATCGATTTAGGGCCCAGGAGGAGATGGACAGCACGCCGGGGGCTTTTTGAGAGGATGGCAGCCAGACGGAGGTGGTTGAGCTGGTTTTGCTCAAATGCACAAAGGGATGTCTGGGGAGAAAAGAAGGTACAGGTAGGAAGATATTTCATTATCAAATTAGAAACAATAAAGTTGATGACAAGACCCGGTGCTGTTGAAGACGTGGGGAAACATACTTGTTTACACCTAACACCACTTGTGGGGTGTAATTTGATGTGGTTTTTCTGGAGGGCAAGTTAACTATGTGTATCCCAAGTCTTTAGAACATACACTGAGTGGCCAGATTATTGTGATCTCTGAACGCATAATAATCTGGCCACTCAGTGTATATCCTATATAATAAAAGGCTAATATGCAAATTGTCCCCTCGACCAGGAGTTGGACCAGCAGGCAGGCCAGCCAACCGCCCATGTCCCCTCCCCCTGGGCAGGCTGGCCGGACCCTACCCATGCACAAATTTATACACCGGGCCTGTAATATATATATTACATACACACACACACACACACACACACACGCACACACACTCTGAGTGGCCAGATTATTATGGGTTCAGAGATCATCATAATCTAGCCACTCCGTGTATACACCCTTCTCCAGTAATTTGGTTCTCGGCCATTCGTGCTTAGATTTCATTTCTGAAACGTCACTCATCCTGTTGTTTCCAATGAGGAAAAATTGGGAGCGATCTACCTTCATTCTCAAAAGTCCCAAGCATAGGTCATGAGGCTGGGGTTCTCGTGATGGGATGCGTGCCTGGACTGCTTGCTCTCCAGATCTATTTTTCTGCCACCTGAGGACACACAGCCAGGAGGGGCTGTCTGCAGGCCAAGGAGTGAGTTCTCACCAACCACCAAATCAGCCAGCACCTTGACCTTGAGCTTCCCAGCCTCCAGAACTGTGAGAAGCGAATGTCTGTGTGTAAGCCGTCACAGCCTGAGCTGGCGGATGTGTGCGCATGTCTGGGTTTTAGGTGGCCAGCCAGACTTCTGAAGTCCAGTCGCCTTCCACTTCTTAAAGGTCACCTCTCCTCAACATGGCCCTCCACGGGCAGGCTGCGTTGGCCGTATCTGTCCGGTGGCTGTAGCCCCATTTCCGAGAGTTCCAGTGACCCGGAGTCCCGGGCAGGGCTCAGGGTGGCAGCTCCGTCCCGATTTAGCAGTTGGGTCGGGTGGCGCTAGTGCTGGCCACGGTGGCAGAGGCGGGTCTGGAACCCGCAGCCGTGAGAGCAGCCCTCCCACCTCCACAGGAGCGGCAGCCTCTCCCTGTGGGTGGCCCAGCTCTGCTTGCGGCTGAGCGAACCGAACTGGAATCCGGGCCTTCCGCCCCCAACGACTCTCTGGGCCCCGAGAACCCTGTGAACGCGCCTCACCCCGATACTGGCCTGCGTGTCCTCACCTCGTTTCACTGCGCCTGCCCTTCTTCTCTGCTCGGTCTGTATTTGTGGCACAAACTCCGCACCCAGCTTCCGGGGGCCTCCCCTTTCGATTCTAACAGTGACCGCTCCTGCCTCTTGGTGCCCCGGCCATACTCAGTCCTGATGCAAGGGGTCCACAAGGGCCTGGGGGACAGAGAGTCACAAACGTCTTATCTCAAAGATCGAGAACCCCCATCTGGATTTGTCTGATATTTAGAAATGATTGCGTATTGCTGATGGATAAAGAAGTTTCAGAAATAAAGGTGTAACATATAAAGGCGAAATAAGAGGTAGCACGGAAGCCCTGGGGGGAGGGGGGGGAGCCACGGGAAGCAGAGGGGGACACAGGAACAAACTCTACGAATCGGTTCCGAGAAGAGGAGGTGCAGGGTTTGCCCGCTGGGTTCCCTAATGTGTGCCATCCGAGGCCGTGGCCACTGGCCACACGTGGCCACGAGGGACTTGAAAGATGGTCAGTCCCCGTCGAGATGTGCTCCGCGCATAAGAATACCAGACTGCAGAGTTGGTACAAAAATGAAAATAAAAAGGACGGGAAGTAGCCCATGAATAACTTTCCTATTGATTCCGGTTTCAGGCTGCAACAATAATAGTTGGGATCTATTGAGTTAAATGAAATATATTATTAAAATCCATCTCCCCCGTCTCTCTGTACTTCTTGCCTGTGGCGGGGGGAGGTTTTAAATTCCGTATGTGGCTGGCATCCTGTTTCTACTGGATGGCACTGCCCCGGAGCAGCTCGGGAAGCCTGAGTTTGGGGGCCAGGGAGTGGCTGGATCCAGGGGACACGAGGGGAAGGGGGGAGAGAATTCAGACAGCTGGAGGTGAATTAAAGAGGGAGCGTGGTGCATGGTTTGAGGGGGAGATAGGATCCATGGAGTGATTTCAGGACGGGGAGTCTGGGGATACAAGCCAGAAATTAGGGTCCAGGAGAGGGAGGGCAAGCCTGCCAGAGAGAGGATGACTATCTGAGCCAGCCCAGAGCGGGGCTGGAGTGCGAGCGTGATCCCCCCACGTCCTGTGTGGTTCAGGGTTCGGGTTCAGGGCTCGGGTCCTGGAGGAGGCCGCACACAAATGAGAGAGACAAGAAAATACTAATTTGGCCGAAACCAGTTTGGCACAATGGATAGAGGATCGGCCTGCGGGCTGAAAGGTCCCGGGTTCGATTCCGGTCAAGGGCATGTACCTTGGTTGCGGGCACATCCCCAGTAGGGGGTGTTCGCAGGAGGCAGCTGATCGATGATTCTCTCTCATGGATGTTTCTAACTCTCTATCCCTCTCCCTTCCTCTCTGTAAAAAATCAATAAAATGTATTTTTTTTTTAAAGAAAATACTAATTTGGGAATTGGGAGACAGACAGAAACCCAAGAGAGGACTCGGCTTTGCTTCACCTCTCGATCCCTTTTGTTCAGGTTTGGGATCCACCCGCAGCCCCCAGGCAGACTATCTCATCAGTACGGATTCCTGAGACTCACAGGGGGAGTTGCTTCAGCTCCCTTGTCTCCACCAGACAGTGGGTGTTTGACTCCGACCCTGGCCAGAGCCTCAAGGTTGACCAGCCTTCCGGGTTCCTGGGCCGCCCCTCCCTGCGAGTGAAGGGCAGCGTCCGACACTGGAGGACAGGACAGGGCGGACACAGAGGGAGCCCTGCGTGGGCCGATAACACAGCAGATGTGAGCACTGCGTCACGCGTCACAGACAAAAGACGAGTCAGCCCCAAAACGTCAGCGCTCTCTAGTGAGCGGGGCGACCATTCCCCTCTCAGTGGGTTTCTCTGCCTGCCTGGGTCTCCATTGTGCGGGTGCCGATCTTATCATCAGCCACCCAATAATATTTTTATTTTAACAAAATGAAAGCATGGCTCAGTGGTTGAGCGTCGACCTATGAACCAAGAGGTCACGGTTCGATTCCTGGTCAGGGCACAAGCTCAGGTTGTGAGCTTGATCCCCAATAGGGGGCGTGCAAGAGTCAGCCAGTCAATGAATCTCTCTCATCATTAATGTTTCTCTCCCTCCCTCTCCCTGAAATCAATTTTTTAAAAAAGTTTTTTTATTTTTTTAAAAGAATCCAAGAGGCCTGCGAAGCTTCTGGGTCAGAGAAGGACCCACAGAGGCCGTTGTTCTGAGGACCCTGAGATTCACCCCAGGCCCCACCCTGGCTTCTGGAGTCTGAGTCCTGGGTGGGGGCTCCCCAGGGGCTCGGAGGGGAGCCGTGCTCAGAGCCTGTGGCCTTGCCGCAGAGCCCGTAAAGCTGCTGGAGGCCCCACGGGGCTTTAATATACAGACGCGGGCTCTGCTTCCAGGCCGTGGTGTCATCCGTCTCTGAGATCCATGGCCCCTCGGGGTTGCTGGCTCAGCAGCCAGTTCTCAGGCAGCGGCGAGAAGTGAGGGCTGCTGGGAGCCTCCCAGCCAGACCGGAGTGAGGGGACCGGGCCAGCCACCACCCTGGGGTGGTGGTGGGCGGTGCCCTGCACAACACAGGTGCCCAAACTGCCTATTGCCATTAATGCCTCGAGCCCTCTGACCTTTATCCCCTGCTTCCTGCCAGAGCTGGTCTGGGCCATCATGTCCCACCTTGAGCTCAGGAGAAAATGGGTTCATAACTAACGTGGGGAGCGCTGTGGGCCCGGCACTGGGGAAGTGCTGGACAAGCCTCCTGGTCCCCCACCCCCAACCTTCACATCCACCCTGTAGGTGCTGACCTGCTACCACCCCATTTTACAGATGAGGAAACTGAGGCTCGGAGAAGGCAGGCCACTTGCCCAAGGGAATGAAGGCCCAGGCAGAATGAGAACTCTGACCGAGGCGTGCTCGCTGCAGAGCGACTCCGAGCTTTCTTATTCACCTGCCGCTGCCTGCAGTGCGCGTGCCCGAGGGTCTCGCAGATTCGGGGTTTGGGCTCAAGGCAAGAGCAGAATTTTGCATCTCCGTCTCCATCACCCAGCAGCGAGGCGGAGGGTGCCGGGCCGGCCTCCTGGGTGCCTGAGAGGGCCCGGGAGGCGCTGGGCTCCACACAGCCTCATTTTCAACCTGTCGGAACTTGCCAAATGAATTACAAAACAAAGCCCCCAATGACAGAATAATGAGCCATTCGTTTGAAATGTAAAACAAATAGGTAACTCTCCGGCGAGAAGGCAGGATAAATGGCATTTAGATGGCATCTGGTGATTAAATTAAACAGTAATGAGCTCCTGACTGATGTGCGAGAGGCGGCCGGGGAGGGCGGGCCATTTTTCCTGGAGCTGAGGACGTGGCGCCCCAGCTGTTCCCAGGGACCCAGGAGCCCAGCCGGGGTCACGGGTTCCGGGGTTGGAAGTGGGCAGCCCGCCCACCTGCTGCACCAGAGAGCCAGCCCGAGAGAGCACCAGCCTGTGCGTCGGGGAGCAGAGCCCAGGGCATGGGTGCCAGGAGAGCCTTCGAGACCATCTAGTCCACTTGTGTCACTTTATACCTCGGGCAGCTGAGACCTAGAAAAGTCAAGAGACACTTGTCCAAGGGGGACCAGCAAAACCAGGACTGGATCTTCTGACCCAAGCACAGAGACCTGGGAACTCACCTCACAGCAAGACAAGTGTGGCCGACGGCCCAAGCTTTGGGCTTCCTGGTCTCACCATGTCCCCCTTTGCGTCCCCCTCCCCCCACCCCATCCAGAAGCAGCTGGCTTGGCAGAACTGTGGGATGGCATTTTGAAGACTCATCTACAGTGTCAGCTGCCCAGTGAGACCTAGCAGGAGTCAGCTTCTCAGAGGGTAGTTTGTGCTCTGGATTGGTGTCCAACAGAGGGCGCCATTTCTCCAATAGCCGGGACTCACAGGTCCAGCTCTTCCAGCCTCTTGAGCTAACAGACAGAAAGGGAGTCCAGGCATTGGCTGGACCATAGGTCTGGACGACCAGGGTGGTGCTGGACTACCACTGCACGAGGGCAGTGAGGGAGAGTGGAGGACAGGAGATCCCTTAGGATGTTCTTAAGGAATGAAGTCAGTGAAAAGTGACAACAGCCCAACTCAAGCAGGACTGCAAATGGCCGGGCCCGTCTGGAATCTGAAGCGTGAGCAGCTGCGGTGCTTTCCAAAGGCAAAGGGCACATTGACAGGTGGTAGGAGAAGGTACTTACAAACTCTACCCGCTATGACCACCTGACCAGCTACCAACATCAGGGCTGTCATTGTCATGACTATTTCCCCCTTCTTTGTTATGAACATGTTTGTGTGCACATGTACATACATGAAGCAGATATCTCTGTTTTCTTTCTTCTCTGATTCCCTTACGAGAGGCCCGTTGCACGAAGATGAATGCAGTAGGCCTTCCTTCCCCTGGCTGCCAGCACCAATTTTCCTCTGGCACCTGGGACCCGGGCCGCAGGGGAGCCACACCTTCAGTCTTCAGTCTTCACTTTGTGCCTGCATATGTAAATTAACCCTCCATCTTTGTTGAGTTAATTTGCATTCTCACTCCTGATTGGTTGGTGGGCGCCATGAAGATATGGTCAATTTGCATCTTTCTCTTTTATTAGTCTAGATCAGGGGTGGGCAAACTTTTTCACTCGAGGGCCACAGTGGGTTCTTAAACTGGACCGGAGGGCCGGAACAAAAGCAACCTGACCATGCTGGCACTCTCATCTTGGGCTGCTGGTGAAGGAGCGGAGAGGAGAGCAAGAGAACCCTTCACTCTTTCGGCTCCGCTGGCCAAATAGAACAGCCGAACGGGCCGGATCCGGCCCAAGGGCCATAGTTTGCCCACAGCTGGTCTAGATCGTGTAACATAAGATGCACTGACTTCATGCCAGGATTCACGTATTGTTCGTTGTACATAGAATTTAGCCCATGGGATATCAAAAGAAGAACACCTCCTCTACTGGGGAAGCAGTTAATTCGGCTTTTGTGTCTGCAGCACAGTTCTCTCTTGTGAGGTGGAATTAGGGAGATGAAGAATGGCTTAGCGCAGGGGTGGGGAATGTCTGGCCCACAGGCCCTGGAAGGCCTGCAAAACCATTTGGTCAGGCCCTGCCACGGCATGAGGGGTGAGTGAATTAAATGTTTGACCAAATACAGCAGGCTAATTTTAGGTTGATAATTTTTTAGGGCCCAAGAATGATGTTATAAATACTCAAACGGCCCTTGGCAGAAAAAGGTTCCCCATCCCTGGCTTAAGGGGTTGTGTCTGGTGCCAAGTTGACAAAGGGTGAACTTGTGGTAGCTAATTTCCTGTGTCAGCTTGACGAGCTAAGGGCTGGCCAGAAAGTTGGTAAGACGTTATTTCTGGTGTGTCTGTGGGGGCATTTCGAGAGAGACCAGCATTTGAATGGGTGGACTGAGTAAAGGTCACCCACCCCAGGTGGGTGGGCACCATCTACTCCCCACCCACCCCCACCCCGAGGCCTGGACGGAGGAAGGGCACAGTCCCTCTCTTTGCCTGAGCGGGGCACCCGTCTTCTCCTGCCTCAGACACCAGTGTTCCTGACTCAGGCCAGGACGGACACCATCTACCGGCCCCCAACTCTCAGGCCTTCGGACCGGACTCGGTGATGCCACCCGCCATCCCGGTCTCCAGCGTGCAGGCAGAAGATGGTAGAACTCGTTTCCATAATCTCGGGAGCCAATTCCTAGAATAAATCTTCTTATACATATCCCATTGGTTCTGTTTCCCCGAAGCGCTGACTTCTACAGCTACTAAATTTGGGGGGAAATTCCTACACAGCAATTTATAATCGCCATATAACTGACTTTTCAAAGAAGGCAAAGCCATGGTCAGAAAGTTAAAGCTAAACTCAGTCCCCTCCCTCGGGGTTTAATGTGGGTTAAACTTGACCTCTAGATCTTCCGTGAGAACCTCCACTCCCAGGTCCCAGGCAGCCTGTCAGAGGTCCCGGAGAAACGGATCCTCTGGCTCATGTATTCATTCACCCAACAGACATGAATTAAGTGCCTTCGTGTCTTAATTAAATGCCTTCGTGTCTTAACCCTACATATTTGTTGAGTTAATTTGCATTCTCATTCCTGATTGGCTGGTGGGCGTCATAAAGGTATGGTCAATTTGCATATTTCTCTTTTATTAGTCTAAATCAGGGGTGCTTGCAGTTGAGCAGCAAAGTTACAACTGGGAGAAAACCAGACACTGACTTCAGGCTTCCAGGACTGACAGTGCAGCAGGAAAAACAGACACCAATCAAGTAACCTTGAGGGTCAAGCACAGGCTGCTACCGCCACCACCTCCTCATCCAGCCCTGATGACCTCAGAGAGCTGAGTGGGCGGAGCTCGGTGCTCCTTAAAGGAGAGGTTCTTTTTATTTTCATTGTGGCCACTGTCATCAACATCTGTGGAGGTGCTTTACAATGTTCTCCTGTGTTCTCCCCAAATCAATGGAGGGTCTATCCAGTGTCCTCACCGCCTACTTGGTAACCCACCTACAACCGGATGCTCTCCACGCTCCTGAAACTTGATGTCCCCCCATCTGCCTCCTCTCAGCATTCCCCCCAACGCTGCTCTCCTGGCTTCCCAGCTCCGCCAGTGGCTGCAGCATCCATGGCTTGGGGACACAAAGATCTGGGAGCAGGGACGGGGTTGGGGCAAAGAGTAGGCTTCCAAGACCCCAGGAGAACAGGTGAGCACCCCATAGCCACAGCCCTTCAGGGTCCCAGCAGCGGCAGCAGTCGCGTCTCCATGGCGGGAGCCTGGATCCACTCCCAGATGCAGGAAACTAATTTCTCGCTTGGAACTCAAGCAAGACCTCACTCCTCATTGTGCCAGAAGCGGCGGCCAGAAGGCCACACAGGGCATCCGTCACTCTGCGCTGTCGGGGTGGAGGCAGCTGCAGGATGGCTGTGTTTTGACCGGGATCCCTTACATTGCCAGTGTGACGCTTGCCTCTCTGAAGACTTTTCATTGAGAGGAACCATCCCGAGCACCCCCTGTGACTACCCCCTTCTGACAGAGGCTGTTGGTGCCCCCTGCATGCCGCTCCCCTTGGTAGCCGAAGCTGCTTCGTGCAAACACCCGTGGCCCACTCCCCATGTCCCTGAGGCATGGCAGCCACTCCAGCCACACCCTGAGCGCAGCTTCCACAGGGATCTTTGTGGGTCAGTGAAGGCGGGGTTAAACTTGAACTCTACATCTCCCATGAGAACCACCACTCCCCAAACCTTATCAATACATGGTTTACTCAGCTTCCTGCACCTGAACCCAGCGCTCAGAAACCAGGGCCAAAGTAGAGGCATCTCTCTGTTCGTTAATTCACTTAAGACTCATTTGCTGAGCACCGCCACCTGCCAGCTAAGGAGGGGTACCAGGGATACAACAGGGAACAAAACACCCCCAGTCCGTGTGCTCTCTAGGTGAGGTCTTAGGAGACAAGTGTGGCAGAGCCCCGCTGGGTGCTCTCTAGTTCCCTTTCCCTCTTCCAGGGCACATAGGAAGACTACATTTCCCAGCTCCCCTTGCAGTTGGGTTGGGGCCCTGCTGGGTTCTGGCCAATGAGATGCAGATTGAGTGTTGGATGCTACAGGTAGATCTGCCCATAAACCCCCTGTGTTTTCATCTGCATTTTCCCACCCACTTCAAGGGTACAAGTTCAAGATGGCAGCATCCTAAAGCAGAGAGAGCCAGGATCCCTATTTCCTGCATGTAGGAGGGCAGCCAGCAGGTGTCGGCGAACCTGCCTGGATGACAACTAGAGTGAGAAGTAGGGCTCCCGATGTGAAGCCACCGGGACTGAGGGCGGAGGCCCGCCCACCCCGACTATTAAAACACACTGGTGGCCAAGTGTGGGAGGAATATTTTCCAAAGAGGAATGAAATAATATCTCCCATCCCACACAATTCTCCTATAGTGTAACCTCGACACTCCTCCCCCTGAGTAATGGGGTCTGTGAGTCCTACTTCCTTGAGTCCGGAGGACTCTGTTTCTGCTCCAACAGAAGCGAGGTTCTAGGACTTCCACGTCTCGGTCCTAAAGGTGAGACAGCCTCCACCTGGTTCTGTTGGGTGCTCTGTGCCTGGCTGTGCCTTTCATCCCCGAGGACAGCTGTCTCTCTCAGCCCAAGTGTCCAGCCACCCCCAGGACCCCTGCCCCCGGGACGGGAAGGGCAGGATTAGAGGGGAGGGGGCTGGACACAGAGAGCCGAGGGCAGGGGCTCCCGGAGAGGTGTGGCCAGGGGGAAACAAGGACACGGAGCTGGAACCGCATCATTGAAGAGTCACAGTTACCAACAGACAAAAGCATGTTTTCTTCTGGGGAGTCGGGAGGCCCTGTACCCAAGCCCGTTCCCCGGACACTGTACATGTTCATTCCCACCCACTGCCTTCTGCCTGGAGGTCGGAATAGGGTCCCTGCAGCCAATCCCAGCTGTGGGAAACAGGCTGGCCAGGGGCAGGAGAGGAGGGGCTTAGAACCAATGAGGAATGAGCCAAACATCTGCCGAGACAGGGAGCCGACAGCGACCTCCGTGTCCCCAAAACACCTGGAGGTTGCTGGGGAAGGAGGAAGAGCAGAGTGGGGAGTTTGGGGCCTCTGACTGTAGGCCTGTCTCCACCTCCTAAAGCCAATATTACCAAACAGGGGAGGGGGCACACTGCCGCTGTGCCCACCTCTGTGTGGGAATGTTGTGGAGCTAAAATAACATGACTGGGGTGAGCGCTCTCTGGGATGGAGGCGTTCCGGCACTCCCAGGCGCCGTGGCGTGGAGGAGCCTCCACGATTCCAGGCTCTATGAAGGCACCTGGCTCTTACTATTCAGCGTTTCCCTTAAGGTACTTTACGTCACCGAACTTCCCTCGCACCCCCTCCCCCGCCAAGGACAGATAGGAAGGTATTCCAGAGCAAACCCTTGGGGGGCTGAGGGTACTGCCTGAGGGGCGGGGGACCCTCCTTTTCTCTTTGCATTATATATTTGTTGGCTTGGTCACAGCCAGTCTCACCCACTGAAGCCTGGGTTCCCAGACGTTGTCTCGCTCACCGCTGTGTTCTCAGCACCAAGGACAGAGCCAGGCAAAGCCTGTGTTCCAATGAATATGTCAAATAAATATCTACTAGAGGCCCAGGGCACAAAATTCGTGCAAGGGGGGAAGGGGATCCCCTCAGCCCAGCCTGCACCCTCTCTAATCTGGGACACCCCTCTCACATTCCAGGACTGCTGGCTCCCAACTGCCTGCCTGCCTGCCTGCCTGATTGCCCCTAACCACTTCTGCCTGCCAGCATGATCACCCCCTAACCACTCCCGTGCCAGCCTGATTGATGCCTAACTGCTCCCCTGCCGGCCTGTTTGCCCCTAACTGCCTTCCCCCGCAGGCCTGGGTCCCTCCCAACTGCCCCCCCCCCTCTTGCTGGCCATCTCATGGCGGCCATTTTGTGTCCACATGGGGTCAGCCATCTTTGACCACATGGGGCAGCCATCTTTGTGTGTTGGAGTGATGGTCGATCTGCATGTTACTCTTTTTTAGCTAGGAGGCTCTTTATTCATCCCTCACCAATTTTCTGCGTGGCCTCTGCCCCGAAGCGCTGGCGATATAACAATAATAAGGCCCAGTTCTGCCCTCAGGGGCTCACCGTCCACTGGGAGGCAGAGCCATGAGCGAGCGGCAGCGCGTGAGAACCAGCAGGGGATTGGCCTCCCATTTACCAACTAACCTTCACTGACATCTCTCTCCGGCGCCTGCCTCACAGATCCAGGCGTGCGCTTGAAATGCCCAGTCGGGTGGGAACTGAACACAGAAGTCTCAGTGTCCTTCCACACCCGCGTCTCCCTCCTGGTCCGGGCTCGGTTGCTCAGGCACCAGCCTCCACTCCGCTGGTTGTCCCGCCCCTGCAGCCAGCTGGCTAGTCCTCTGGGCTCCGTCTCCAAAATATACCTGGCGGTGAAGGTGCTGGAAAGGCCCCGGCATGGGTTTCACAAGTGCCAAGGGCGGCCCGGGGGCCTGGCCAAGCCCAGGAAAGAGGACTTCCAGCCCCCACCCCCTCTGTCGGAGCGTTTCGCCAGCAACCTTCAAAGCGTGCTTCTGCCTTGGCTCCTGCCCTCGTCTGGCTCAGGGTCTGCCCGCCCCGCCCGTGGGCTGTCCTCTCGTGTGTTCTATGGCCCACCCGGGGTTTCCTACCCGGCGAGGAAACACAGCCGGCGCCTCGCTCTCCCGGGCAACGACATCGTTATGGCTCTAAATGTCGTAATTCGTGCAATTGACCCAATGTCACGTTTTATTGGCATTTAGCATGTATTAAATTCCATTTCACCGTTGGCGCTGCCCGTTCTGTAGCCAATAAATATTCTAAGGTTTGTTAGCGGGATCCCGAAGAGCTCTCGGCCCGGAGAAGCGAGTGTGGCCCGGAAGAAGGAACTGAACTTGCCTGGTCTCGGTTTCCCCATCCTGCTCTCCAGGCCCTCCCAGCTGGCAGTGTATCCTGCAGAGCTGCGCCCCCCGCCCCCCCCTCTGTCCCCCCAGCAACGCCAAGGCCAAGCCCAAGGGACGCTGCAGATCCTCATGAAGACGGAGACCGAGACCTCCCTCTCACCCATGAAGAGCAAAGCCATAATAAAATGCTATTTCGCAGGCCATGGAATTTCGTGTGTGTGTGTGTGTGTGTGTGTGTGTGTGTGTGTGTGTGTGGCTTGGCGTGTGCTTTCTAGGTCATGAGCCTGCCGCGCGGACGACCTCCGTGGAGAGAAAGGGGGACGAGCAAGCGGAGGGGCCTGCACCCCGGCCACGGAGAGCGGCAGGACTGGGCAGAGCTGCCCGGCCGTGGGTGCCCCGGTCCGGTCAAGGGCGTCCATGGGGACGTGCTTACGCGTGCAGCCTGAGTGAGCTGGGTCAGAGCTCGGGGAGAACCCCAACCCCCACCTCCAGGTGTCTTTCCTGAGTAAAGGTGGCTGGCCTGCCCCCGCCTCTGCCCAGCCGGCCGGGGTAGGAGAACTGACCAGTGCCCCCTGCCCTGTCGACTTGGGAGAAAAGGCCAAAGACACTGGCGCTTGCCCCGGGGAAGAGAAGAGGAAGGGGTGCCCCTGGCAGCTTGGGTCCTGAATGGTCCGTGAGGATGGGACCAGTGGCTCTGGCTACACACACACACACACACACACACACTCCCTCTTCTTCCCTTAGTCCAGGGGGAGGAACCAGAGGCCACACCTTAGCACCTTGGCTGTTGCCCCAGCAGGGGGCGCCCCACCCACACTGGTCATGGGCTGCCAGGGCGGGAACCAGGAGTGCTTTGCAAGGTGGCATCAGGGGTGGGCTCCGGGCAAGCCAGCCCCTGTCCAGCGGGGGGAAGCCCTCGTCCTCTCTGAGTCCTTCCTGCAGTGCCCAGGCCCGCTCACAGCCCCGGCTAGCCTGTGCAGAAGTGACCGCGTCCTCCTCCATCCATCCACGCACACACGTGTATTCGCATCCTCTGCACGCAGGCCGGGGGTGGAAGGGACGCCGCGGCCACCCAGGCTGACCTCAGCCCTGGGCCCTTGGAGCTCACAGCGCTGCTGGCGAGATGGACAGGCGTGGCAGGCACAGAGGACGCTCTGACGGAGGACACACGGCTGCCGGGGTCAGCAGAGCGGGTACCAGGTCTGGGGAGAAGTCTTTAGGAAGACTTCCTGGAGGAGGGGACAGCTCAGCTGGGAAGGGAGGAGGGAGCTGTGAGGGGAAGCTTAGAGCACAGGATAGTGCAGAGGCACCCCTGAGGACCTGGGAGGGGAAACCCGGCCCCTGAGGCTGGTCTATTGATTTTTACAGAGAGAAAGGGAGAGGGATAGATGGGTAGAAACTTCGATGAGAGAGAAACATCGATCAGCTGCCTCCTACACACCCCCTACTGGGGAAGTGCCCGCAACCAAGGTACATGCCCTTGACCGGGATCGAACCTGGGACTCCTCAGTCCGCAGGCCGATGCCTTATCCACTGAGCCAAACCGGTCAGAGTGAGATTTTTAAAATATATATATATTTTTTTTATTTGAGAGAGAAAGGGAGGGAGGGAGAGACAGAAACATCAATGAGAGAGAAACATCGACTGGCCGCCCCTGCGTGCGTGCGTCCCGGGGGATAGAACCTGCAACCCAGGCAATGCCCTGGCAGGGAATTGACCCTCTCAGTGCATGGAATGACACTCAACCCACTGGGCCACACCGGCCAGGCCCCAACTCAGCCTTTTCACCACATCAATTACAAGAAGAGAGGGAAAGAGAGGGGAGGAGGAAAGGACAGGGAGGGGGGAGGCGAGGCGGGAGGGAGGGATGAAGAGGAGGCGGAGGCGATGGAGAGAGAAACGATGGATTCACCTGCAATAAGGCTTATGAGACAGAGCAATCAATTGCCCTGTGCAGAGTGTCCTAGGAAGTTATTTCACAAATTATTTACAAACTTTTACAAGATGTATGACCAGGGCTTGGGTGGAAGAGAGCGCACAGACTAGTCACCAAACGGGGAAGCGAGCTGTGGGGAAAGATCCCCCGAGGATGCAGAGAAGGGCGGGAAGCGAATAATGCGAGAGCCGAGTGATTATGGAAATCGTTAAGCCTGTAACCTAAATACCACGGGTGTTCTCAGAGGAAACGGAGCAAATGGGGCCGACGTCTCAGCCAACGTGGGAGAATTCTTAGCTGAATTAAGAAGCCACCTGAGCCAAAACCGGTTTGGCTCAGTGGTAGAGCATCGGCCTGCCGACTGAAAGGTCCCGGGTCCGATTCTGGTCAAGGGCATGTACCTTGGTTGCGGGCACATCCCCAGTAGGGGGTGTGCAAGAGGCAGCTAATGAATGATTCTCTCTCATTGATGTTTCTAACTCTCTATCCCTCTCTCTTCCTCTTTGTAAAAAATCAATAAAAAATAAAATAATTTTAAAGAAGCCACCTGAATCCGGAGATGGGCAGGAAGCCACGGCGTTCCAAGGAAAAAAAGGCAATAACAGTAAATGGAAACGTGGCCGGCACAAAATAGATGTCTGAGCCGGGGAAATGGGGGCGCTGAGGGGAAGCTGAGTGACACCGAGGGAATAGCGTTTTATTTCTCAGGTGTGATAATCGCGCTGCGGTTACGTCTGGGGGAAGAGTCTCTCTATCTCTCGGAGATAATGCTGAAACATCTACAGATTAAGTGACGGGCTGTCTGGGTTTTGTTCCGCAGCGACGACGCCGAGGAGGCGTGGGCAGGGCTATAAATAAGACAGGGCTGGCCACGAATGAATAATGGATCTGAGCGATGGAGAGAGGGGAGGGCTGTTGTTATTATTATATTGTCTTTGCTAGGGAAGCTGTTGGAAAGTTTTCCGGAATAGCCCGGTCGGTGGGGCTCCGTGGACTGAGCATCAACCTAGGAATCGGGAAGTCACGGTTGGATTCCTGGACAGGGCACATGCAACGTGTGTGCTTCCTGCTTCCTGCCTCCCGACTCCCAGGCCAGCGCTCTCGGGACAGTCCCCTCCCTCCTTCGGTGGCCCCTGGGAGCCCGAGGGCCCGATGAGAGCAGGGGCTGCCGACCCTGAGTTACCGGGCGGGGAGAACAGACGCTGGCTGGTGTGCCATTTACATGCTATTTTCTAAAGGTCAGGACATACAGACACCCCATCCCATCCACCTTCCTCCCATCAGCTGCACCTGTTTGGGGGGGCCTCAGGGAGCCCTGGCTGCTCTGGGCTGGCCCCCTGCCCACTGCCCTGTCCCCCGACCTGCCTCCTGACCCCGACCCTGGGGCAGCCCAGACCCTGGGGTCAGGAAGTCCCTCCTTCAACTGACCCAGGTTCCCCGAGTGGTGAATGCACCGCTGCCCTTGCGGTGCACGATCGGACGGTTGTTATTTTAAACCCGTGGACTCGCTTTTATGTTGTTTTGAATTTATGGCTAAAGGCGCCGCTTGGCCATTCCTGGCGGTGATATAAAGTTTCCCTTTCAACGCAATCCAAGTACTTTTTAAAGTGAGTCCATTTTATTTAGAAGTGGTGAAACTGGAACGTAAATAATAAGAACAAGCGGTATGTCCGCGTGGCCCGAACAGAACTGAAATGATGGAGCTTTTAGAGACACTGGATCCAGCCCTGACCGGTGTGGCTCAGTGGATGGAGCGTCGGCCTGCGGACTGAAGGGTCCCAGGTTCGATTCCAGTCAAGGGCATGTACCTTGGTTGCGGGCACATCCCCAGTAGGAGGTGTGCAGGAGGTAGCTGATCGATGTTTCATCTTCCATTGATGCTTCTAGCTCTCTATCCCTCTCCCTTCCTCTCTGTAAAAAAAATCAATAATTTTTTTTTTTAAAGAAACACTGGATCCAACAAAATCTTGCCTGCCCTAGGTGAAGGTGAAGGGCAAAGGACATGGTGAGTTACGGAGAAGTGTTGACTCCCACCCCTGCGTCTGGCTTTGAGACACGTGGCCCAGGTACCATGCCACGTCCAGCCGCCTTTCCCAGAATCCTCCAGGCCCTGGAAAAGGTCCCAGCAAGCCTCTGCCGGGGACCCACTTCCCCCTCAGGCCTCGCAGAAGCAGGGTCACGTTTTCCCCGCCTGGACCCCTCACCAACGCGGAAATAAGCCATTTCCCACACACAGGAGCCTGCGAGGTAATTAATACCCGGGTCGTTTAACTCGGCTGCAAGATCCTCACCATTAATAAGCTAGCTACGCGCTCGGCTCGAAATTAATAACTCGCAAGTAACCCAGGAGCCCTGGCTTCGTGCCTTCGTTAAAAAAAAAACAAAAAACAGAATTTAAGCAGTAAAGTGATTTTCGCTCATGGGCCAGGATCATTATGCATAACCGGAGAACCGTAAGGAGCGAGGAAGCTCTTCCCACTTAATTAAAACCTTGAACGTCACAGGAGAAGGAGGCCACGTGGAGCACAGGGGATGGGGAGTCCCCATCAAGAGGGAAACAGCCCCCCCCCGCCCTCCGCCCCATGTAGCTGGGGGTCTGCACAGCAGGACCTGGGGCTGTGCAGCCACCACAGCTGGGAACGGAGCCGGCAGCTGCGCCGGGGCTGAGGCTGGCAGGGGAGAAGCGTGCCAAGACGCCAGCGTGTCGTACCCACGTCCTCATGACTCTCGGAAGCCTCGTCTTCACACGGGAAGCCGAGACGCCGCCGGAAGGGAGAGAACAGAGGCAGCGAGTGGAGAGGCAGAGGCGGGAGGACCAGCCTCACAAAACCCGTATGTGGGACAGGGAAGGAGGAGGGGGAGAGCGAAGGAGGGAGGAGGAGAGGGGGAGAGGGAAAGAGATAGGGGGAAAGGGAAGGAAGGAGGGCGACAGGAACCTGCCTGGAGCCGCCCAGCCGGTGAGTAATCCAAGTCCTCCTGATTGCATGCCAGACCGGCCACCGGGCCCTCCGCCCCTGCAGTCTGCACAGCTGACTCTGCTGTGCTCCTTCTCCCCGCTGCCCTCTCCTTTAAGCCCCCTGCCCCCCCCCACCCCGCCTCCTGGTCAAGAGGGCATCATCCTCCCATTTCACAGACCTGGGAACGGAGGGTGGGACTAGCCGAGGTCGAGGCTGGGGCTTGAACCCAGGCCTGGGACTCAGCGCTCAGCACCGGGCTGGCCCAGGGCCGCCGGGAGGGCCGGTTCCCACCTCCACCGGGCCTGGAGCCTGGGGAGCAGTCAGTGACTGCAGGGACCCGCTGACACAGCTCACCTCTTTGTTAGTGACACCCGCAGCAGGACTTGCTCTTTTCGGGGCATCCGCATGGGCTGGGTCAGATGTGGGCAAACTTTTTGACTCGAGGGCCACAATGGGTTCTTAAACTGGACCGGAGGGCCGGCACAAAAGCAACCCGACCATGCTGGCACTCTCACCTTGGGCTGCTGGTGAAGGAGCGGAGGGGAGAGCAAGAGAGCCCTCCGCTCTTTCAGCTCCGCCTCCACCCGTGGGCACGGGGCAGCCACCACCAGGAGCTTATGACCCCGTCTGGCTCAGCAGGTACTGCCTCTTCCAATGGTGGCCAGTCCGTCCCGTTAGCTGCCCAGCCGGCAGGGGCGGCTGGCATGGCCACAAACAGAAACTAGTTAGTGCATTGTTCCATTCGAGGACCCGGATCTGGTAGGCAGCGGTACCCAAATGCCAGCTTCGTGCCTTTGTTAAACTTACATGTACGGTGTGAGTTTTCTGATCCAGCTCTGTCGGAACCACTCCTCAAACACAGCCTCCTCGGCTCCACTCCAGGAGGGTGTGATCGGGCAGGTCTGGGAGGGGCCCAGGAACCGCGTTTGAAAAGCCCCTGCCCACGCAGGCGAGCAGGCTTGGGAGCCGCGTGATTCACACGGGGTCAAATCCGGGCGCCTCTGGCCCAGCCCACCCATCGTACAGATGCACAAACTGAGGCCTGTGGGGCTTCTCCTGGGTCTCAGGGTGGCCCGGTGGCAGTGCTCTGACTCAGACCCGGGTGCCTGTGCTCTCCCCCACCCCCCCCCCGTCCCCACTACCTGCTGCAGTCAAATTGTCACCCACCAGGCATTGCCATTGGTCCCCCACGAGGCAGCTGCCAGCTGCCAATCACGCCGCAGCAGCCTGCCCTCCGTAGACCAGGGCGCCCCTCCTTCCCCACCCCGTCCCCCCCCCTGTCCCCCCAGCCCAGGGCCACTCAGCTCCCTCCAGCAGCTCCGGCTGGCCCCGGGGGACTGGCAGGAAAGCCCCCCCGAGCAAGGGGCATCTTGCTTGGCTATAATTAAACTCCGTCACCGCCCAGGCTGCAGACAAAAGGGAATCCATAATAGGATTAGAATTGTCACAAATTAAAACCAGGGATTCAATAAGAGCCTTATCGGCTCCCTCTGCAGACCGCTGGCCCCGGGGCTGCCTTTGATAGGCTTACTGAGGGGCCGGGAAGAGGGGTGGGTGCAGCCGGGCAGCTGTGGGTGGTGAGACCGGCTGGGCTGGCAGCCCAGGCTCACGGGGCCGGGTCAGGGGTCCCTCCCCGGAGGGGGCTCCTGCAAGGCAGGCCTGGTCAGCCCCTAGCGCCCGGGACCTGCGGTGGCTCCCTCAGCCCCACCGCCTAACCCAGCCCCGCTCTCCACCAACGACCTGCCTCCGAATTGCTCACACGCGTCTCCGCCACCCACCACACGGGCACCCGGGACATGGCCTCGGGCCTCCAATGGGTGGTGTGGTTGGATGCATACCGACACGGCAAAGCTCTGGGTCTCAATGTGAGTCCAGCTCATGAAGTCAGGCACGACCTCGGACAGGTATCTGTGTTCAGGGGCATCTGCCTTCCCGCCCACCCTGGGAGGACCATCCATCCACCCCTCCGTCCATCTACCCCTCCGTCCATCCACCCCTCCGTCCATCTACCCCTCCATCCATCCACCCCTCCGTCCATCCATCCCTCCATCCATCCACCCCTCCATCCATCCACCCCTCCATCCATCCACCCCTCCATCCCTCCACCCCTCCATCCCTCCACCCCTCCATCCCTCCACCCCTCCATCCATCCACCCCTCCATCCCTCCACCCCTCCATCCATCCACCCCTCCGTCCACCCACCCCTCCGTCCATCCACCCCTCTGTCCATCCACCCCTCCTTCCGTCCACCCCTCCGTCCATCCCTCCATCCATCCACCCCTCGGTCCATCCACCCCTCCGTCCATCCATCCCTCCATCCATCCACCCCTCCATCCATCCACCCCTCCATCCATCCATCCCTCCATCCACCCACCCCTCCATCCATCCACCCTTCCATCCATCCACCCTTCCATCCATCCACCCTTCCATCCATCCACCCCTCCATCCATCCACCCTTCCATCCATCCACCCCTCCATCCATCCACCCTTCCATCCACCCACCCCTCCATCCATCCACCCCTCCATCCATCCATCCCTCCATCCATCCACCCCTCCATCCATCCACCCCTCCATCTATCCATCCCTCCATCCATCCACCTCTCCATCCATCCACCCCTCCATCCATCCAGCCCTCCATCCATCTATCCCTCCATCCATCCACCCCTCCATCTATCCATCCCTCCATCCACCCACCCCTCCATCCATCCACCCCTCCATCCATCTACCCCTCCATCCATCCACCCCTCCATCCATCCACCCCTCCGTCCACCCACCCCTCCGTCCATCCACCCCTCCATCTATCTATCTCTCCATCCATCCACTCCTCCATCCATCCATCCCTCCATCCATCCACCCCTCCATCCATCCATCCCTCCATCCATCCACCCCTCCATCCATCCACCCTTCCATCCATCCACCCCTCCATCCATCCACCCTTCCATCCATCCACCCCTCCATCCATCTACCCTTCCATCCACCCACCCCTCCATCCATCCACCCCTCCATCCATCCATCCCTCCATCCATCCACCCCTCCATCCATCCACCCCTCCTTCCGTCCACCCCTCCATCCATCCACCCCTCCATCTATCTATCTCTCCATCCATCCACCCCTCCATCCATCTACCCCTCCATCCATCCACCCCTCCATCCATCCACCCCTCCGTCCACCCACCCCTCTGTCCATCCACCCCTCCGTCCATCCACCCCTCCTTCCGTCCACCCCTCCGTCCATCCCTCCATCCATCCACCCCTCTATCCATCTATCCCTCCATCCATCCACCCCTCCATCCATCTACCCCTCCATCCATCCACCCTTCCATCCATCCACCCCTCCAACCATCCACCCCTCCATCCATCCACCCCTCCATCCATCCACCCTTCCATCCATCCACCCCTCCAACCATCCACCCCTCTATCCATCTATCCCTCCATCCATCCACCCTTCCATCCATCCACCCCTCCATCCATCCATCCCTCCATCCATCCACCCCTCCATCCATCCACCCTTGCATCCATCCACCCCTCCATCCATCCATCCCTCCATCCACCCACCCCTCCATCCATCCACCCCTCCATCCATCCATCCCTCCATCCATCCACCCCTCCATCCATCCATCCCTCCATCCATCCACCCCTCCATCCATCCACCCTTCCATCCATCCACCCCTCCATCAATCCACCCTTCCATCCATCCACCCCTCCATCCATCCACCCTTCCATCCATCCACCCCTCCATCCATCCACCCTTCCATCCACCCACCCCTCCATCCATCCACCCCTCCATCCATCCATCCCTCCATCCATCCACCCCTCCATCCATCCACCCCTCCATCTATCCATCCCTCCATCCATCCACCTCTCCATCCATCCACCCCTCCATCCATCCAGCCCTCCATCCATCTATCCCTCCATCCATCCACCCCTCCATCTATCCATCCCTCCATCCACCCACCCCTCCATCCATCCACCCCTCCATCCATCTACCCCTCCATCCATCCACCCCTCCATCCATCCACCCTTCCATCCATCCACCCCTCCAACCATCTACCCCTCTATCCATCTATCCCTCCATCCATCCACCCCTACATCCATCTACCCCTCCATCCATCCACCCCTCCATCCATCCACCCCTCCATCCATCCACCCTTCCATCCATCCACCCCTCCAACCATCCACCCCTCTATCCATCCATCCCTCCATCCATCCACCCCTCCATCCATCCATCCCTCCATCCATCCACCCCTCCATCCATCCATCCCTCCATCCATCCACCCCTCCATCCATCCACCCTTCCATCCATCCACCCCTCCATCCATCCACCCTTCCATCCATCCACCCCTCCATCCATCCACCCTTCCATCCATCCACCCCTCCATCCATCCACCCTTCCATCCACCCACCCCTCCATCCATCCACCCCTCCATCCATCCATCCCTCCATCCATCCACCCCTCCATCCATCCACCCCTCCATCCATCCACCCCTCCATCCATCCACCCCTCCATCTATCTATCTCTCCATCCATCCACTCCTCCATCCATCCTCAAATCCTGCCCCTCGTCACACATTCCTGGCTGAGTGCCAGGCTGTGCTAACCACCGGGGGAACAGCAGTAAGCCAGGTCCTCCAGGCCATTCCAACGGGGAGACAGACACAGCAGGAAATCCCATGCATAGCTGATGGTCACTGCAGAGGGGCCGCAGAGGAGCCCAGACCCAACCACACTGGGGAGGAGAACACGCACCAAGAGCTCTGTGTGAAGAGCTAAAGCTCAGGCTGAAGATGGACCAGGAGGAGAGGGTGAGGGCGCGTGAAGAGCTCTCAACACAGGGGGGCACACGTGCAAAGGCTCTGGGGTAGAACAGCAGGGGCACCTGAGTTTATACAATTTGGGGGCGGGAGCATTTAAAAAAAAAAGAATATAAAAGATGCAAAACTGAATTCTTCATTCAAAAGAATGCAAAACGGGGCATGAAAGTTCATGTCTATTTAGAAGTTTTTAAAAGTGTTAGTAAATTACATTTTAGTAAAGCTAAAAAAAATTACACAAACATCACAAAATCCAAGGGGGAAATATTTTTTAAAAAATACATTTTATTGATTTTTTACAGAGAGGAAGGGAGAGGGATAGAGATCTAGAAACATCGATGAGAGAGAATCATCCATCAGCTGCCTCCTGCACACTCCCCACTGGGGATGTGCCCGCAACCAAGGCACATGCCTTAGATCCGGAATAGAACCTGGGATCCTTCAGTCTGCAGGCTAATGCTCTAGCCACTGAGCCAAACCAGTTTGGGCCAAGGGGTGGAAATATTTTTATGAACTGCTTAATACAACTCTACAATAGTTTCTTCTTACCTTTTTGGCTGTATGCTCTTGGCTTCCCTCTTCACATGTCAAGATTTTGTAACATCATTTTCTGCAGAGAAGCTAGAACGATCGTGCCCGCTCTGGCCTCCGAGGAAGTCCGTGCCCCAATCCCCAGAACCTGTGAACGAGGTGGGCTGGTTGCATGGCAGAAGGTGATAAAGATCGCAGATAGAATGAAAGGCGTTGGTCAGCTGACCATGAAACAGAGAGATTACCCTGGATTATCCACGTGGGGCAGATATCGTCAAGAGGGCTCTTAAAAGTGGGAGAGGGAGGAGCAGAGAGCTGGCAGTGTGAGCAGTGTTCTGTCCGACGTCAGCGGAGGAGGGGCCGCAAGCCGAGGGGTGCAGGCCGCTGAGACGCTGGGAAAGGGCAGGAAACCCCGTGCCTCCAGCAGCGAAGGCGGTCCTGACTCCTCGATGTCAGCCCCTGGTTTGGGACCCATTTTGAACTTCTGAGCTCTAGAACTTTAAGATAATAAATGTATGTTGTTTGAGCCACTAAGTTTGTGGTAATTTGTTACGGCGGCAACAAGAAACTGATACACCTTACAAACACGTGAATCCTGATCAATTCTGTGTCACATGATTACCACCAAGAAAGACATGCACACAGACACACACACACACACTGCAGTGATTTGTAAATGATGCCTTCCCGTGTGTATTCCTGGCTGGAGAGAACACACTCCTCTCTGGATAAGGCCTCGATGAAAACCAAATCCTCGCCAAATGTCCACTGGTGTTTGGCTCAGTGGATAGAGAGTCGGCCTGCGGACTGAAAGCTCCCAGGTTCACTTCCGGTCAAGGGCATGTGCCTTGGTTGTGGGCACATCCCCAGGGGGTATGTACAGGAGACAGCTGATTAATGTTTCTCTCTCATCAATGTTTCTAACTCTCTATCCCTCTCCCTTTCTCTCTGTAAAAGATCAATAAAATATTTTTAAAAAAACAAATCATCCACTTAAAACTTCCCACATCGGAGTGGCTCCCCACTGGGCCTATGCAAACCTCCTGGGCTGGGCCTGAAGGACACCTACACCTCATGCATCGACCCCCCCGGCTCTATGTCTTCACGTCATGACCTTGGATGAGTCGTGGGCTGGGGGTAAGAGCGCTCCTTAACTAGTCTCAGAGACCTTGAACCATTTATGTAAGTCCCCTTGAGCCCCCCCTAAGTGAATCCCCCACTCCACTTTGCCTTAGATCAACCATGGGCAAACTACAGCCCAGGGGCCGAATTCGGCCCGTTCTGCTCTTCTATCCGGCCCGCGGAGCCGAAAGAGCGGAGGGTTCTCCTGCTCTGCCCTCCGCTCCTTCACCAGCAGCCCAAGATGAGAGTGCCAGCATGGTCAGGTTGCTTTTGTTCCGGCCCTCCGGTCCAGTGTAAGAACCCATGGTGGCCCTCGGGTCAAAAAGTTTGCCCACCCCTGCCTTAGATGGATTCCAAAACTGCCCGCCCCGCCAGCACCCCTGCCCCAGGGGCCAGGAACATGGAGAAGTCTGGGTGGACCGAGGTCACAGGCTGCAGTCTACGTTAGCGGAGCCCCGAGCCTTGGGTGCTGGAGCTGTGCCAAACCCACACTCAGCCTGTGGAGGTAACTCAAAGCAGGCACGTGCCTGGGGCACAGAGAGCCTAGAGGGTTGATGGGGGCACCAGGTGGGCCTTGAGAGGGGGCCGGCCAGCCCAGGCAGGGCCTTGTAACTCAGAGCGGGGCCTTGAACCCATCTAATCCCCCCCACGTCCGGGCCACCCATGGTGCGGTCACAGCAGCTGCTGGTGGTGAGGGGCTGGAGGAGGAGGAGGGCTGGTGTGGGAAGGTTACTGCAGGTCCCAGGAAGAGCCCCATGGAGCCCCATGGAGGCAGGGAAGAGCCATGGAAGCTGGGAAGGGGGAGGGAGAGGGTAAGGGAGGGAGAGGGTGAGGGAGGGGAGGAACCACCTAGAAGGCAGCAGCCACAGGGTTGGGGGACGGGTTAGCGGTGGGACTTGAAGGAAAGGCAGTGTCAGGAGCAACACCAGACTTCTGGCTGAGCGATGGGAGGACTGCAGGGGTGGGCCTCCAGGAGCAGGAAGGAAGGAGGAAGAGGGGGCCTGTGTGTCCCCCTTCCCTCTCCTCCCCCTCCCCCCCCCCCTACAGGACGAAGAAGGAAGTCTGACCTCACTTCCCCTGAAGCCACCAATCCCGACGCTGGGAGGAGACAGACCATCCGGCCGTACCCACACCGCCACGCTAACCGCCAACCGGGCCTCAGCCCAGGAGGCAGAGCGAAGAACTGGCGGAACCAGACCCGGGGTTCTTTCCTGTGCCCAGCACTTCACAGCCCCCCAAGAGCCCCTTTCCCAAACCAGGGGCTCCCCGATCCTCGCCAACCCCACCCCTGCTCTCCGAGGGTCTTCATCCCCACACCCCAACTCCCAAGCCAGGCCAGGGTCGTTGCCAGCGCTGATTAAGCCGCTAATTAATTGAATTTCTCCCCCTCATTGCGTGCTGTTAATTAGTTCCTTGTAGCAACAGGGACTGTGAGTCTTGGAAGTAATAACTTGCTCCAGGAGGCAGGTGTAATGCTCCCTCTAATTGCGGGAGGAGGGGGGGTCCTGAGCTCAGGTGGGCAGGGCCAGTTCAGGAGAACTGCAGACTCCCCTCCCCTTCCAGCCCCTCACCAGCAGCAGCGGATTCTCTTATTTACAACAGCAGGGCCCGGCGCACAGATCTGTGCACCTTGAAAGGAACGGTGGGCCACGGTGGGCACAGGGCTGGGTCTCCATCCATCCATCCTCCGTGCCCCCACCCAGCCCCTCCCACCACGGCCCCGGTCCCCTGTCTGCCAGCAGCCCGGCTCCCGCTGCCACTACTCTCAGGTGCTGAGGGCACCAGCCCCGCCCACACCCACTGACAGTGCCCAGCGGTTAGGGCTGGCACTAGCAGCGGGTGCCAGCAGGGCTGGTGCTGTTGGCAGGTGCAGACACCCGTCAGGAGCAGAGGAAGGTGGAGAAGCCCCCAGGGGCCATCAGGCCGGCAGCCACCACTCACACCCACAGGCAGCACCGAGGGATCAGGACCTATGCCGGGAGCCGGGAGTGGGTGTGAGCCGTGGCTCCTGTGGTGCGGCAGCAGGTGTGAGCACCAGGTGGGACAGTGGTGGGGCGCGGAAGCAAAGAATTTTCAGTAACGGCTAGAGGCTCACCCGGATGACAATGACCAGAAGCCTGCCTTGGTCTGGCGCCCACGCTCACCTGCTCCACCATCCCGCCACAGCCCACACCTGCCATGTTTTCGCTGTCATAGCAACCATTTGTCTGGTCCTTCAGTTATTCCCCATTCAGTCTATGTACATATTAGGGAGATTATATATATATATATATATATATATATATATATATATATATATCCCTGTGCCTGGGAGAATGAAGCCGCAGCGCTGCCCTGGGGCGTGGCTGCGCTGGCTCCACAGCTTCTGTTCCGGGCTGCCCTTCTCTGCTCCCTCCCATGACCCCACAGCTCATGAACACCAAAACCAGGGTTCCAATCAGGGCTCTGACTGTGAGCCGGGGACTTAATGCTGACCCAAGCTGAGCTATGAAAACAGCTGGGAGCCTGGCCGGCGCGGCTCAGTGGCTGAATGTTGACCCATGAACCAGGAGGTCGCTGGTTCAGCTCCTGGTCAGGGCCCGTGGCTGGGTTGCAGGCTTGATCCCTAGGGAAGGTCATGCAGGAGGCAGCCGATCGAGGTTGTTTCTCTCTCATTGAGAGAATTCTATCTCTCTATCCCCCATCCCTTCCTCTTTCTCTAAAAATCAATAAAAACAACCCTAACTGGTTTGGCTCAGTGGACAGAGTGTCGGTCCCAGGTTCGATTCTGGTCAAGGGCATGTACCTTGGATGCAGGCACATCCCTAGTGGGGGGTGTGCAGGAGGCAGCTGATCAATGTTTCTCTCATCGATGTTTCTAACTCTCTATCCCTCTCCTCCCTTCCTCTCTGTAAAAAAATCAATTTTTAAAATAAAAATAAAAATCAATAAAAACATATTTTTTTAAAAAAACAGCTGGGGGTAATGTCTTCCCCAGATAAGGGATTGGAAAACAAGATGCGTTGATGAGGAACAAGAAACATCTGAAATTGCTGAGGCCCTCTTGCCTCGGTTTCCCATCTTCACTGAGCCTGCATTCTAGTGAAAGAAACAAAGAAGTAAGTAAACTAAAAGGGGAAACTGTGGGAGCAAAGGAACACGCTATGTACATGGGATGGCCAGGGTCTTCCTGAGGGGATGACATTTAAGCTGAAACCAAAGGGATTCGGGGCGGGGGGTTCCAGCCATACAAAAAGGGTTTTCAGAGAACTGGTCTGTGTTTATCCCCAAGAAGGGGCCTCAGTATCTGCCCTCCACCAAACTCCTGTCTCGTCCTCAGAGCAAAGCAAAGAGCTATCACTCACACCAATGAAAGCACAGGTTAACCGTGAGCAAGACCTCAATTAGCTGCAAGGTCTTAACTCTGTCATCGGCCTGGATGTGCGAGGGGAGGGGGTGGGAACCGCATCCGATTCCCAGAATGGTCTGTGCTGTTGAAAAGTGGCCAGACAGAGGCCGGGAACCCTGCCCCCCTGCCGTGGGGGGCTGACGAGCGCCTGACAGCCAGCTCTAAAGGGGGAAAGCCCTGAACGGTAGCACCTGCCAATTGCCGTAGTGTAAATACTCCCACCAGGGCCAATTGCAAACTACCCACCTGCCATCAGCCGAGGCCCCGCTGGTGAGAAGTCTGCTGGGCACATTCCTGCTTTGAGCATGACCCTGGGCAGACTGCCTCCTCTGTGAAGTGAGGGTTGAATGAGATAGGTGAGCAAGGGCATGTACCTTGGTTGCAGGCACATCCCCAGTGGGGGGTGTGCAGGAGGCAGCTGATCGATGTTTCTCTCTCATCGATGTTTCTAATTCTCTGTCCCTCTCCCTTCCTCTCTGTAAAAAAATCAATAAAATATATATTTTTAAAAAGAAGAATGAGATAGGTGAGTAACCATTACCATCTGGCACAGGTCGGGGCGGGCTAAGTAAGGGCTTCTTTCTCCCACCGAGGAACGCAGAGGAGTCCTGGTGCAGAGTTGGGAAATACCATCGGAGGACTTAGAGAATGGCTGTCTTGTTTAACCATCTGGGCAGAGATGGTGTGGGTGGGGTTGAGGTAGAGGGTGAGGAGGGGCTGGGGGGGGAGGGGAGTGGCCAGAGAATGAAAGGGATGAACTCCCACCCCCAGCCAGAGCCCCAGCAGAGTCTCGCCTACTGATTGGCGGCAGTTGGAGGGAAAGTGTAGCACGTCGTGTTGAGCTCCCCAGGACCGGAACCAGGCTTGGCTCTCATCACTGTAACTGGTACACATGCTTCCACCACTCCAGCCTCCAAGGGTGGATTTTGGTCCAGGACTTAGGGCTGGGGGAAGCGGGGAGGGTGGAGAGGGGGTAGAAGGCTCTGGAAAGAACCGCTGCCCAGGGCCCAGTGAAAAACAGCAGATGATGAATACTTGTTTGCCAAATGAGTGAATGAATGAATGAGATGAATGAGTGAATGAATGAATGAATGAATGAGATGAATGAATGAATGAGTGAATGAGAGTCCTCTCCAAGTGGGGGGTGGTGGCCTTCTCCCTGCCTCAGCTCACACACACACACACACACACACACGCACGCACACGCACACGCAGGCCAGGCAGCCTGAGGGGTGGGCTCCCAGGCCAGCAGCCAGGCCCCGGGAAAGTGCCGTGGGGACGGCGGCGGGCCCGTGAGAGCAGGTTAGAGGCGGCCCTGTGATTAATGGCAGCAAATGCCCAGGAAATAAATGTCTCAGTGCCCGGGCCCTTCCCACCGCAGCCTCTAACGTCCTTTCTGCAGGAAGAGCCTCATTAGTCAGGCCCGCGCTGACAGCTAACGAGGGAGGGAGGGACTCGGCGCCTGGAGATGGCTCCTGGGAACCCGATGTCCTTCCTGGCGGGGGGCGAGGGGGGGGGCGTGCTGCAGGGGCTGCGTGGGAGGAGGAGTGGGGACAAGGGTGGGTAAAACTGCCTGCCCCCATCCTCCCGCTTCCCCCCTGATGGGGAGCCCCACCCTCCGTGCTGTCACCTCCCAGGTTCTCACCTGGTTGGCGGTGCCCCTGCCATGGCTCGCCTTCCTGAGACAGAAGCAGCAGCGGTTCTTTCCAGACCCTTCTCCCCCCTCTCCACCCTCCCCGCTTTCCCCAGCCCTAAATCCTGGACCAAAATCCACCCTCCTAGGCTGGAGTGGTGGAAGCATGTGTACCAGTTACAGTGATGAGAGACCAGAGCGTTGACACCTCATTCTTTGCTGTCAGCCTGGCACATCATAGCCCCTCGATAAATATTTGTTGGCCCTAACGGGTTTGGCTCAGGGGATAGAGCGTTGGCCTGCGGACTCAGGGGTCCCAGGTTCGATTCCGGTCAGGGGCATGTACCTTGGTTGCAGGCACATCTCCAGTGGGGGGTGTGCAGGAGGCAGCTGGTGGATGTTCCTCTCTCATCAATGTTTCTGTCTATCCTTCTCCCTTCCTCTCTGTAAAAATCAATAAAATATATTTAAGATAGATATGTAGATAGATAGATAGATAGATAGATATTTGTTGCATGAATAGGTGCGTCAACAAAGTCATGAGGAAGTGCTTTCAGAACCGAACGGACAAGGGTGTGCACCTCTCAGCCATTTCTCCGCCTCGCTCTGTTCCTGGTTTCTCCAAGGACGCACCACCGCTTCCATCGCAGCAGCGATGTAATTCTCTGGCTCACACTCCCATCTAGTCTCTTGCTTCAAAGGGCCGCTTGGTTTTGCTTCCTTTCCTCCTGCTGTCAGAAGGTCCCCCCCCCGAAGTCCTCTCCCCCCACCAGGTGGTGGGCATCATCAGCAAACTGGCCCGTGTCCTCAGACCTCCTGGCCTTCTGCTTCCCTGAGGTCCCCTGAGATGGCCTTCACGGCCGGAATTCCAGATGCTGGGCCAGGCACGGAGCCATTCTGGGGCAAGAGGGCTTCCTGTTGCCTGGGAAAGTCATTGGGGGGGGGCACGTTTCTAGGGGTCAAGCGCCCCCAGGACCCTGTAGAGAAGGGGAGCCGTGAGCGTGGTAAGAGCGAACGGCCCAGTTCCAAGTTCTTCCCGAGGTCAGCGGGCTGCAGCAGCGCCAGCCCCACTCCACTGTCTGCCCCTCTGGCAGATCTGTCTCCTCATTATATCTGAATTATGCAAATCAATACCAGGGTCAATATACGATTTCCTCTAGCAAGTTGAGAACATGCAAGACGTGAGGACCTGGGGAGACGGGGACCCACTTAATCCGGAATGAGTTTCCCTGTTTTTCTCTTGGCAGAGGGAACAAAGGGACTGCGTGACAACCCCAGGGAGAAGGTCCGGGGACTGAGCAGGCAGCGGGCAGACAGGGCAGGACGAGGGGATGGGGGCTGGAGGGGCTTGGGAGGTCGGGGCCATGCTGAGAGCATGTGGCATACACCTGTCACAGAGCAGGCAGTCTCTTCCCCCAGACATGGGCTAAGAAGGAAACATTGAGTGAATGAATGAATGAATGAATGATGCAGCTACCATCATTGGACCTTTGCTACGTGCCTCTGTGAAGCTCTATGCCTCCGAGTTCTCCTTGAATCCTCAACACGCTGAGCTAGGTGCCTGTGTGACCCCATTTCAAAGATGAGCACAGTGAGGTCACAGAGGTCACATGTCCTGCCCAGGGTCCCATGGCTGTAAGTAAGATGCTGGACACCGACTCTAGTGGCCCCACTGCACCCCACTGCACCCCACGGCTTCATTCATTCAGTGCAACTGAATGGGGGGGTCATAGGCAGAGCAGGGACAGGCAGAGAGCTGCTGACGAGGGGTGGAAGAGGAGACAAGGACTCCCGTCTTGAAGCCATGGGGGCCCCTCGTGTGAGGAAAAAGCACCAGGCTGAGCCCCAAGAACAGGGACACCGTCGTGGTCTGGCTTAAACCCCTTTGGGGTTCATGCCCGATCACCTCGTCGTGGCATCTTCTCCTGAGACAGACTGGAGCACACCTGGCCAGCTCTCCGTGTGTTCAGCGGACAGACCTTCTCTAAGCTGAGGGCCCGGCGTGGGGCGCTATAGCACAGGGGTTAGGAGCCTGGCCTCTGGGGGCAGACGGCCTCCATCCGAGTCCCCGCTCTGCCCCTGGTAACCAGCTGGCTGGTGACAGCTGCTCCCCGGGCCTCAGTCTCCCCATTTCTAGAATGGGACTGATGACGGCGCTTGGTATACAGTAGGTGTTCAATGCATGTGAGCTGTTGGGAATGCTCGGGGCAGCGCACAAGGTCTCAAGATGTGAGAGACTCTTTGAGGAGCTCATCGCCTAAGGAATGGGGGAAAGATAGCGCTGAGGTAAGAAAGAAGGGTTAAAGAAGGAAATAATGGTGAGTGGCACGTCGGGGAGGTGACTAACGGGCCATGGGAGGCCAAGAAGATAGCACGTACCCTTGTCTGGCTCAGGGCTTCGCAGAAGCACGGGGCAGTCAGGGAAGGCTTCCTGGAAGTGGTGGCACCAGGGCCGAGTCGGGAATGGTAAGTGGCGCCCCCAGGTGGACAAAAGTAGCTATAATGGCTTTGCAGGCAGCAGGCTCAGCCTGTGCAAAGGCCTAGCCCAGGCACTCCACAGGTGGAGGTGGCAGCTTCAGCTGGAGAGGCGGGCAGGGCCTTGGCATCCTGGGGCCTTGAATGCCAGGCTAAAGGGGTGGAGATTTCTGCCCAGAAGTGCCAGGGAGACCCTGCAGAGGGTCAGAACAAGCCTGCACTTTGGAAAGGTTGCCCCACATCTGAGCGGAGGCTGGAGAAGAGGGAACGAGGCAGGAAGCTGAGTCCTGGGGCCCCACGCTCCCGGCTCCCGGCTCCCGGCTCCCGGCTCCCAGCCAGACGCCCCCCGTGGGGGCTGCCGTGGGAGCCGGAGCTCCGCGGGACCCGAGAAGCTATTAATCGCTCCGCGATGCCGCGGGCCATGGTCCATTTGCTGCTTTTCTTGGTCTGTTTTGAAACTGTGAAATGAGCCCTAGTCTTGAGGCAGCCATAATAACCATCCCGGTTCTGACATTTAAATTACAGATGGCATTTTCAATTAAACAGGCGCGCTCAGCGGGTTTAATTTAGCTATCAGTTCTGGTCTGTTCTTTAAGTGCTTAAAAAAAAAGAAAGAAAGAAAGGAAAAAGCCAGCAGTGAATTGTAGAGCTCTTTCCAAGGAGGGAGGTTCTCCGCGATGTGACACCAGCTCGAACCCACGCTCCCACGGGGACCCGCACAGCCTCTGCTGAATTCACCCGCACGAGCACCCAGCCGCTCTGGCGTCCTCGCTGCCCCGGGGTGCAGAGGCCGGGGGCCTCCCTCTGACGGAGGAACACTAAGAGACTCTGCGCTCAGAGGGACTTGGATGGAGGTCCAAGCTCTGCCACTCACCGGCTACGTGGCCCGGAGCAGTTTGCCTGACCTTGCTGAGCCGCCTCTTCTCAGCTGTCACACGAGAAGGAAGATGAGGCTGCGCTGGAATAATGTACTCGTGTCCAGCAATAACTCTGGCTGATAGAAGTGCCCATGCTGAAACCGGTTTTGCTCAGTGGTAGAGCGTTGGTCTGCGGACTGAAAGGTCCCAGGTTCGATTCCAGTCGAGGGCATGTACATTGGTTGCGGACACATCCCCAGTAGGGGGTGTGTAAGAGGCAGCTGGTCGATGTTTCTCTCTCATTGACGTTTCTAGCTCTCTCTCTCTCTCCCTTCCTCTCTGTAAAAAATCAATAAAAATATTTTTTTTAAAGTGCCCAGGAACCCTTGTGCCCTCCCTCTGTCCTGCCTTGGACTCTATCACCCCAATCTGGAGTGAAGCTCCCCCAGACAGAATTCCCCCCTCCTGGGGTCTCTGGCTGGTTGGCGCCAGGGTGCTGTCCGTGGTGCTGAACCACGCCAACCGGTTCTGGTTGGGTTCTCTAGCTCCAGGCCCCCAAGCCTAGTCAGCTTGTTCTGAGTCTCTCACCCCACCCAAGGCAGCCGCTGCAGGTGACCTGGGGGACAAAGACCCAAGTTTTTTCCCTGAAGGTTCTGCCTCCCCATATTCCAAAGTGAGTGAACCCCAGAGCGGGCAGAGGCACCCAAAGGAACAGTATGGCTGGACCTTCTCCCCCTGTCCCACCCCCTCCGCCCATATAGACACAGAAAAGTCCCCCTTCGGCCAAGCAAATTCTGGCTGCGAGGCTCTGGGAGGTTGGTCCCTGCTCTCCCTTCGGGTTACAGACAGGGTGTGGATGGGCCGCCTCCTCTGGCCACATGTGTCCTGGCTCCAGCATGTCAGGGGCAAACTGGCTTTGGAGATGCTGCATCTGGCCCGTTAGGGTGTATTTGCGTCAACTTGCCCCTTGGGGTTATTTACATGGACTCCCTGGCCCCGCCCCCTCACCCCCCCCCCCAGATCAGGTTCTGACTGGGTGGGATTAGGGCTGAGATAGGAGAAGGCAGAGGTTAGCGCCCCCTTTACAGGCCAGCGAACAAAGACGCGGAGACAGCTACACACCCACCCGGCGCGTCGGTCAGGCCTAGAGCTCCAGCCTGCCCCTCGGCCCACAGACCAGGGAGTGTCTTCCCACGGACACGAGAAGCAGGCGGGGGGTGGGGCGGAGGGCAGGAGGCTGCAGCCCAGAACCTGGTTATGACAGCCTCTCCCAGGCTGCGTGCGTGGGGTGTGGCTAGATCTCCAAGGGAGGGCTTCAGAAGGGAGGAGACTCTTCGAGTCTGGCAGGACCGTGTTTGCAGAGCACACTTTCTCAACCCCTCGCCTCCCTGGCTCTGGCCGAGGTTCTGTGTGGTAAGGACCATGGTCCCGTCTCACAGAGAAGGACGCCGAGGTTCAGAGAGTGGAGTGACCTGCCAAGGCCACCCTGGAGAGGGCAGCAGCGTGGGCTTGACCTCTGGACTTGCATAGACCCACCCACCCCTCCCTGGGGACCCCGGGCAGGCAGAGGGCTGACAGCTGGGACCCGGCCTGGGGTGGGCTGGGAAGCAGATGGAGCCGGAGACCATGAGGGAGGCAGAGGGCGTCTGGGCAGAGCCCTCGCACCCTGCCCAGGAGGACACTGGCCCCGGCAGTGAACGCTGGAGCCACCCCTGTCCACAGGGCCCTGCTCCGCTGAGAGCTCGCCCTGGGCCAAGCCCTGGGCCAGCACCCCTCCTCCCTGCCGGGGCCTGGGAGGGGGGGACTCCGTGAGCTTTTTGTCCCGGCACCCAGGCCCCCTCCCTGAGCCCACAGCACCCGCCCCTTCTCCCAGCCTGCGGTTCTCACAGGGGCTGGGCCCCGGGCCTCACCCATCGGGCATCGGCCGCCCCCCTCCCCACAGGTTCAGAGGTGCCAGGCGAGCCCCTGGGTTTACGTCTGGGGAGACATGCTGTGGGCCCGCCTGGCCCCGCCTGGGGGCGCCCGCCTGGGAGGAAGCCACACCGAACAAGGGGAGAGCCGAGTTCTGGACACACTGGGAGCCTCTGGACTGAGCGTCCCTGAAAGAAGCCTACTCCGGGCCTTCCTGTCGTGTGAGCCCCGATTTTGCTTTTATTATTATTAGTAGTATTATTATTATTGATTTTTTACAGAGAGGAAGGGAGAGGGATAGAGAGTTAGAAACATGGATGAGAGAGTCATCGATCAGCTGCCTCCTGCACACCCCCTACTGGGGATGTGCCCGCAACCCAGGTACATGCCCTTGACCGGAATCGAACCCGAGACCTTTCAGTCCGCAGGCTGACGCTCTATCCACTGAGCCAAACCGGTTTCAGCTGCTTTTTAATCAAACACTTTGACCTGCTTTTCTGCCGTTTGTGGGTGACATAGGGGCAGCCAGAACAGGGGTTTTCGTAAACCCCACTTTCGGATGACTGAAGGGAGGCCCAGAGAGGTTAAGCCACTTGCCCCGAGCCACACAGCTACAGATGGGCAGAACCAGCGTCCAGAGTGAAAAGCTCCCAACCCCAACTTCTTCCACCTGAGGTTCCCCGAGGGAGGGGGTACCCCGAGGCCCCTTTCAGCAGGAGCCAGAGGACGGGGCACAAAAAGGTGTCAGATTGCCCAGCTTACCATGTCCCTGGGTGGCCTCGGATAAGCCACCACACTGCTCTGGGCCTCGGGCTCGGAACAAATCTCTCCCCCTGAGGGTGCAGGTGCGCCCTGGGGCAGGCAGGGTGGCTGCCTCTTGTCCTCCCCGCCCCCCCCCCAGGGGACTGTGAGCAGGGGCCTCCCCAGCCAGGCCACAGAGACCACACCCCCACCCACACCCCACACCCCCACCCCCGCCAATACACACACTCCACCTGGTTTTCAATGTCTCAAAGGCCAAATTCAATTTGGTCTACCTCCGCAGGCTCTGCAGTGCAGAATTCATCGGATGAGGGGCCTGCTTCTCGGGGAATAATTCATTTTCCCCGTGTTGGAGAGGAGAGGAATTGATCCAGGGGGCTGATGTCTCCCTCCCCCTCCCGCCCTCCCCGCCCCCCTCCCCCAACCCAGGACCATCTGATTCCAAATGCAGCCGGAGACGGTGAGGCCAGAGTCACGGCAATGAATAGGAGGGGGCTTCTGCTTTGATGCATTGGATTATTCCGCTCGGGGGTGACAAAAAACAAGATTTAATTCCCCGAGAAGGCCAGCGGAGAAAAATCATTTCCCTGCCTGCTTCTCCCGTTCCTGCTTTTTTTTTTTTTTTCTTTAGGTTGTTTTTTTTTTTTTTTTTTCTTTCTTCAGAGTCATCTTTGTCTTTATGGCTCGGAGGGCCTCCCAGCAGCCCCCACCGCCGGAGGCTTCCTGCACCCGCCGGCCTGTCGGGGGCCTTCCTCCGCGTCCCAGAGAAGATTCGGGGCGCCCTCCACCCAGCCCCCTCCTCCCTGGGTCTCTGAGGGCAGAGACTTCCATTCGAATTTAGATGCCACTTTGGTGCTCAATGCAGGGATGGATTAGGACCAGAGGGCCGGTGAGGACCACAGCTGGGACGGGCGGGAGCGTCCGGGGCTAGGGGAGGAATGCAGCAGCCTGCCCTTCCTCCTCAGGTCACTGTCCACTCACTGCCTCCTCCAAGGAGCCGGCCCTGACTGTGGCCCAGGTCGGATGCCCCTCCTTCGGGCTCCCGAAATACGGGGGCTCCCCTCTCACAGTCCCGGCACCACGGGACTGTAGTTGGCCGCTTGTTCTTTTTATTTCTTCTTCTATTTTTTTAAAATATATTTTATTGATTTTTTTTTTTACAGAGAGGAAGTGAGAGGAATAAGAGAGTTAGAAACATCGATGAGAGAGAATCATGATCAGCTGCCTCTTGCACACCCCCCACTGGGGATGTACCCGCAACCAAGGTACATGCTCTTGACCGGAATCGAACCTGGGACCTTTTGGTCCACAAGCCAACGCTCTATCCACTGAGCCAAACCAGTTTTAGCATCTTTTTTATTTCTTTTCTTTTTTTTTAAGAGAAAGCGGGAGGCATCACACTTTCTTTTTTTTAAAAAAAAATATTTTATTGATATTTTACAGAGAGGAAGGGAGACAGATAGAAACATCGACCAGCTGCCTCTTGCACACCCCCTACTGGAGATGTGCCCGCAACCAAGGTACATGCCCTTGACCGGAATCGAACCTGGGACCTTTCAGTCCCCAGGCCGACGCTCTGTCCACTGAGCCAAACCGGTTTCGGCATCTTTTTTTATTTCTTTAACAAACTCATAGACAGCACTTCCCATGTGCAGACCCCCACCTAAGGGCCTTACAAATACCGGCTCACTTGATCCGCATAGCAACCCTACAAGGTGGCAACCGTAACCGGCCCCATTTTGCAGGTGAGGAGACTGAGACACTTCCCGGTCCAGTGGCTTGGTCAAGGTCACACAGGCAGGGGATTCAGACTGTCTCCCCCTTAGCCTCTGAGCTCCAGGGGGTGAGGATCCCGTTAGCTCACTGTTGCATCCTGGGAGCGAGCCCGGCGACCGGCACACAGAGGCGCTCAATACATGCTTGGCCCTAAGTGCTTTCACGGCCGAAACCGGTTTGGCTCAGTGGATAGAGCGTTGGTCTGCGGACTGAAAGGTCCCGGGTTCGATTCCGGTCAAGGGCATGTGCATTGGTTGCAGGCACATCCCCAGTGAGGGGTGTGCAGGAGGCAGCTGATCGATGTTTCTCTCTCGTCGATGTCTCTAACTCTCTGTCCCTCTCCCTTCCTCTCTGAAATCAACACAAATATATTCATACATAAATAAATTATAAACAAATCAATCCCTGTCTGAGCGGTGCCTTGACACCCCATAGTGTGCACACAGTGAGCGCACAGTGGGTGTGAAACGGCACGGGTGATAAAGCATGGACGAAGGGGCTATTTCTGCCAGGCTCGGAAAATGACAGAGTCCGTGCAGCAAGCTCTGGGACGTGGCTGGGAGGGTGGGTTTTTCCTGACAGCAGAGGCGAGCTGGGTGCGCTGCGGAGAATGGCCAGGAAGGGTTTTGTACATCACGCACAATCCATTTCCCTCTGGGAGCTCCCGGGACGTGGGGGAGTCTGAAACAGGGGCCCACCGGACCAGAAACAGCACTTGGCGGGCGTCTCCTTCATCAGCCCAGCCCATGATAAACGCCTTTCCCGTCCGTGGAGCCGCATGGATTCAGGCAGGGGCACTGCGACCTGGGCCTCAGACCCAGACCCCGGCCCGGCTCGCTCCGCAGGTAACAGCCTGGTGATCAGCTTTAACCACCACACCTTCCTCTCGGCGTCTTCGCTTCCTCTCCCACAAACTGGGGGGCAGAAGGAAGCCTCCCCCCCCCCCGGGGCCGCCGTGGGCAGCCGGAGACATACCACAGCCGGGGTGAGAGATAACACACGTTAGCCCCCAGCCCCGCCACAGTCGCCCATCCATCGCCTCCTGTCTTGGGCAGAAAGCTGGCCGGTGCTGGGAGCTGTGTCTGGGGACCTTGGGCCCGTCGGCTGCTCAGGACAGCAGAGCCGGCTGGCAGGGGGGGGATGCAGGTCCCATTTTGCAGGCGGGACAAGGGACAAAGCCAGGGCAGACCCAAGCGTTTCGGTCTCCAGACCCACGCTCTCAACCCCGGACACGTGGCCTCCCTGGCTCCCAGGAGAGGGAGGAGGGGGAGCAGGTGGGGAGGAGGCTGGAGGCTTCTCCACGCAGGTTCCTTTACCAAAGTGACCCTGGAATGGAGCCAGTGAGGCTGAGACAGGCCACGGGGACGCCCCCTGAGGGAGGAGTGCAGGGGAGGGTGCCAGGGGGCCTGGGATGGGGATGGGTGAGGCCGGGGGCCTCAGGGAGCCAATGCCCAGTCGTGCAGGGGTTCAGGAATGCCCCCTGGAGCCCCCCTCCGCGTCTCCCAAACATCACCTGGGTGGGCGGCTCCATGACCTTCACATCCCCCTCCCCTTGACTCCAGCCCCTCCCTCTCCCGGGCAGTTCTTCCTCACATCTAACTGGGATCCTTCCTGCTGCGTCCCCTGCAGACCCCAGCCCTGCCTACGGGGTCTGCAGAGCTCCTGGCTCGGGGTTGGGGGGGGAGGGCAGTCATCCTGCTGACAAGTAGTGGGCTTTTGTTGGAGGAGAATGAATACCCTCTCATCTTAATCTTCCTCATTATTCTCGTTCAGCAGCGTCAACACAAGAGTAGGTCTAATTTATGGGGTAAAAAAATAGCAAAGTCATTACTCACCAGGAGACCAGGACCGGATCTGCCTGGGTGGCCCGTGTGCCGTGCAGGCCTGGGCTTTGCCTCAGCGGGACAGACTGGGGGCTTCGGGACCCAGACCCACTTAGGGTTGGGTCCCTGGAGACCACCCACCCACCCACCCTTCCTAGACTGATCAGACTTAGGCCTCAACGGACCCAGCCTCCTAAATGCTCCCCGAGCCCCAGAGCAGGGCAAGGGGCCGAGCTCTTCAGACCCAGACTGAGCCTGGAGCAACGGAAAGAAACCAGGCGCTGGGCCCAAATGCAGCCTTCGCAGCCCCCTTCTCTGGGGAGAACTGGGGAGAACCAGCCCACTCTGCGCACTGCCTTGACGATGCTGCCACCTAGCGGTGCTGGGAGAAACTAGTTCTTCCTTCCCTGCCCCTTCCAGGCCCGCAAGGAGAGGTACCATACACACAAAAATCCAGATTTGCACAGTTAAATGAAGCAGAACGAGGAAAGGGGATTTTCCCCCTCATTTTTATTGATTTTTTAAGAGCTAGAGGGAGGGATATAGAGAGAAACATTGACTTGCAGTTTCACGTATTTCTGCATCCATTAAGGCTTGTATGTGCCCTGACCTGATTGAACCCAAAATCTTGGCATATTGGGACGTCACTCTAACCAACTGAACTGCACAGCCAGAGCTGATAGGAGGCTTTTTCAACTGAATTTTAAAAATATATATTTTATTGATTTTTTAAAAATATATTTTATTGATTTTTTTACAGAGAGAAAGAGAGAGGGATAGAGAGTTAGAAACATTGATGAGAGAGAATCATCAATCAGCTGCCTCTTGCACACCCCCTATTGGGGATGTGCCCGCAACCAAGGTACATGCCCTTGACCGGAATCGAACCTGAGACCTTTCAGTTTGCCGGCTGATGCTCTATCCACTGAGCCAAACCGGTTTTGGCTCAACTGAAAATTTTTAAAAGAAAATTCACTCAAGCCCTGACCCCTTAAGCAAGGTGGCCCGGGAACTCTTGGCTCCTTCCCCTCCTCCTGGGCCAAGGATATACAGAAGCCCTAAAGCCCACAGTCCTTGCCTCCAGCTCTTTCACTCCTCCTCCTCCTCCTCCTCCTCCTCCTCCTCCTCCTCCTCTCGGATCCCCAAACTGCCGCCCTGCTCCGTCCCCGGGCACGTGCCCGTCTTTGGTCATGTACCGTGGTGACGTGGCTAGGACGGGAGCTGGAAACCCAGCCACAACCGCTTACTCATTGGATAACCCTGGCTGACCTCCCACCCACCTCTCTGGAATGGGGCCATGAGGCTGGGACAGGCCCCAGGGACGTCCCCTGAGGGGAGGAATGCCGGGGGGGGGGGAGGGTGGCGGGTGGCCTGGGGTGGAGACGGGTGAGGTCGGGGTCCTCGGGGAGGCCCTCTCTGAAAATAGGAACATTGTGTCTACCAGAGAGGGCTGTGGAGAAGATCGAGTGAGCTTAGCCCAGGAACTGGCGCCCGTGGGGCCTCGGCAAGTGCCCGTCATTGTCACCACCATCATCATCGTCTTCATCTTCGATCTTCCTGTCGCTCTTGGGAAATTTGGTTTCATCAACTAGACCAGGGGTGGGCAAACTTTTTGACTCGAGGGCCACAATGGGTTCTTAAACTGGACCGGAGGGCCAGAACGAAAGCAACCTGACCATGCTGGCACTCTCCTCTTGGGCTGCTGGTGAAGGAGCGGAGGGGAGAGCAAGAGAACCCTCCGCTCTTTCGGCTCCGCGGGCCAGATAGAACAGCCGAACGGGCCATAGTTTGCCCACGGCTGCACTAGACTGTCAGCAGCTGGTCTCTGACTCCCTGTCCCAGCTCCTTCCTGCCAGACAGAGGCAGGCTTTCCCTCAGAGGACACCGATACCGTCTCTGCCTCCTTCAGCGTTTACCTCGTCTAAGTCAGAGCACACAGTAGGTGCTCAGGAAACGCTCAGAATTGCCTGCCTACACGTCCAACCTCGCGTCAAACCAATTCCCCCGTTTGCTCACTGAGCTCCAGCCGCGGGGCCGCCTTTTCGGGTCCGTGACTAAGTCCACTCCCCGCTCAGGGCCTCTGCCCTCGCCGCCCCCGTGATGCTCTCCGCCCGGGTATCTGCAGGTGTCCCCTCGCCATCCAAACGTCCCTTCCTCAGAGAGGCCCTCCCTGGTCCCCTGGACCGAAGGGCACCCCCCCCCTCACTCTCCACTGTGTTTCCCGTGCCGTGGAGGCCGAGGGCCTCGGTGGCTTAGCTGCGTGCTTCCGTTTTCTCGCCTGCCAGAACCGGAAGCAGTGACAGCGCCCACTTTGTGAGGCCGTGGTGAGTTAATGGGCACAGAGCTCTCAGGACAGTGCCTGCCGTGGACGCTAAGTGCTGTACCAGGTGAGTCATTTTCCTTTTCGTGCATTTAACGGCTTGTGTGCAGTGCCTCCATCTCGACTGTGTTCCAGGAGGGCAGAGTCCTTGTCTGTTTTACCCCCGCCTGCCAGGTAGTGGGTGCCCGATACATAGTGATTAATTAGGCAGGGGACATGCAGGCCTCTCTCTCCTTAGCCACGGGCCTTTAAGCTATGAGGCTGGCTAACCTGTCTGCTAGCTCCGGCTTGGACCCGCCAGCGTCCGGCGGGCCCTGGGGCGCCCCCTGCTGGACAGCGTGTGGATTCCCCTTAAAGGAAGCGGATATGCTATGCACAGTCCCCTAACGGTGCGGTCCTGGGGGCCCACTCTGCCCTCTCGAGGGGGGACGATGAGGCGGAGGGGTTAAGCGCAGGCCCTTTGGAGCAAGATGCTCCTGGCTCAGACCTGTGCTTCTCCAGTTACTCTGTGTCACCTGCCAGGAAGGCCTCCCGCCCTCAGGCTTGCCATGGGAGAAGGGGGATAATGCCCTCGCCCCCTTCCCTGCCTCCGGCTTGGGCACAGGGCTGGTGTGACAGACGCCCCTGGGCACAGTGAGCCTTGCACACACACACACACACACACACACACACACACCCAGGAGCAGCTGTCTTGTCTTCCCAAGCTAAGCACCACCAGTCTCCCCAATGGGCCCTCCAGTGACAGACGCTCGAGGACGGTGGGTCTGGGCCACCCCACTGTCTGAGCCCCTCAGCTCTCCTCTGCAGGCTCCGGGGAAAGAGTCTGGCCTCTGGGTCTCTGGATCTTTCCTCGGAGAGCCGGCAGCTGGCTGGAGGTGGCCTTGCTGGACTTGCACCCTCTTTCTCACCCCACCCCCCTCCCCGGCTGCTCTGTCTCCGCCATCGAGGTCCCCAGAGGCCAGGTTCCCTGGGCCCTCACTTCACAATTGTGTCTGGCCCTCGCCACTGCCCTGGGCTTTGCCTGCTGGCCCCACACACTGCGGCTCCCGGGACCCCAGACACCTCCGGGGCCTCCTTCCTGAACCCCCATGAGGGGAGCTCCCCCACCTCAGCACCTTCCACACCCCCTACACCCCCTGCCACCTAGCAACTCGGGTGGGTGTGGGTGGTGCCCCCCCACCGGACTGTGAAATCGCCCAGAGAGGACTGGGAGTGGGGTTCAGGCCTCTCCCTCAGACTGGAGACTCCCTTCCCGGGTGCCCCCTCCTCGGTGAGGCCGGGACGATGCCTCTTCCTGGGACAAGGAGTGTCTCCTTCGCCCCTGTCACTTCGGGACCCTGCTTACACCCTGCAATCCCCCCTGGCTGGCAGGTGGCGTCAGGGCTCGGGATCAAAGGGAAGAGGAGGGCACAGGTTTTATTGGTCCCCACGTCGTCGGAGAGAGCAGATGGTTCCGGACCCTCCGCGGCCCGGGACGAGCAGCTGGGAGTCCCGGGGCGGAGGCCGGTGAGAGAGCCGCTGGTGAGGCCAGAGCCTGACCTCTGCCGGCACAGACCCGGGCACCTCACCCTGCCCCCCTCCCTCCCCTCGAACCAGTGCCAGCCCGGGGCCAGGCTTAGAACGGGACCGTGCGTGCGACCAGATGCTGACGACTCCCGTGCGAGTCCATAGCGAGGCAGGGAGGACCGCATGCAGTGGGCGTGAGCTGGAGAGGGCGCCAAGCTGGCCCTTCCTGTGGTCCTCACCCCCCTCCCCGCCCCCCAGCCCGGGCCGGGGGCATCCCTGTCTGAGGTGTTGCCATCACCCACCAACCTGCCTTCAGAAGGAAATGAGAATGGGGGGGGGGATCGAGAAAGGCCTGGAGGGTGGCCCCACCCACAGAGCGCCCCCCCCCCATCCGGCCTCTGGGCAGCTTGGGTGTCAGTCCGGCGCCAGGCCCCGCTCCCCACTATGTGGCCTCACAATCGCAGCCTTTGTCCGCCGGCCCGGGCCTGGCGGGCCCTGCCCCGGCCCAGCGGGCCCTGGAAACCAAAGCGGCTGGAGCCCCACCAAGTATTTTTCCAGGCCGAGCCAGGGGCCCTCGGGAGACGGGGAAGGGTGCAAAGGAATCAGCCCATCTGCTCGTGTCTCCCGAGAGCGAGTAGTATTTATTGCAAGCCCGCCGTAGGGCAGGCGCTGTGCTAGAGGCGGGGGGCGCAGCGGCGGGCCCGGGCCAGGCCCAGGCCTTCACCCATCTTATTTTCCAGGTGCGAACACAGCCAACAAAACCCTTCTCTACCTGCGTGGGGCTGGGCTGGGCTGGGCTGGGAGCCGGGGGCGGGAGAGGGGTGCGTGGGGAGGGAGAGGGGCGGGTGCTACCTACGGCTGAGGCCTGTCTGCCCCAGGCCTCTGCCCTGCGGGGCAGCTGGAGGGAGCGGGGAGGGGTCACTCGGGGGGCTCCACCCACACGCTGCTGTTGGTCACCCGGGCCCCGAACCAGCCCTTCCAGTAGACGGAGTCCTGTCCCGCGTGCTCGAACCGGACGAAGCGAACGCCGGGCCCGTAGTCGGTGAAGGTGTGGGAGACCTGGGGGGGGGGGGGGAGAAAGGGGGGGACACTCGCCTCCAGCCCCAACTCGATGGCTCAGCCCCAGGCCCTCGCCCACCACGGGAGGAGGCGGGGCCTCCCCGCCAGCCCCGCCCACGGGGCGTGGTCTCCACACGCCCCGCCCCTCGCCTCCCGGTCCGGCCTCGCCTCCCGGTTCACCTCGACCCAGCCTCCGTCGTCGCCGTCCTGCGGCACGGCCACCTGCCCGGTGGTGAACTCGGCCAGCACGTCCTCGTGCTCCGACAGCAGCCTCACCGTGAGCTCGTACAGGCAGCCCGCGTCGCTGCGCCCCGAGTACCTGCGGGGGCGCCCGCGAGCCGCGGCCTCAGCGGGGGCGGGGCTTCTGAGGCCGGGGGCGGGGCTTCTGCGGGCGGCGGCCCCGCCCACTCCCCGCCGCAGAGCCCCGGAGCCCCGCCCCCCGGAGGAGGACGCGCTGGTCCGGGAGAGAGGGCGACTTTCCCGAGGGCCAGACCCAAGGACTCAAGCCCCGGTGGGCCACACTCAGCCTTGGGCCCCAAGCCAGCCCGCCGAGACGTGTTTTGTGTGGACTGTGGACGGGTTAAAACAAAAATTGTTTGCCAACATGTAAACCCGGGAGGGTAGGTGGGTGTCACCTTCTCCGGAGACCGGCCCACAGGACCGCCACCACCGGAGCTGGGAGGCAGGGCCCCGAAGCGGGCGGTGACCTTAGTCCCCTCCTCGGTCCCCACCCCAGCCCCCCGCGCCCCCCGGGCGGCTCACCAGTCCTTGACCACGATGGCCGGCTGGGTGGTGTCCAGCAGCTCCTCCCAGTAGCCCTCCGCCTGCAGGTCAATGACCTGCGCTTTGCGACACCACCTGGGTGGGGAGAGTGAGTTAGGGGGGGCGGAGGCCCCTTCTCCCCCTCCCGGTACCCCCTTCTCCCCCTCCCCGCATCCCCTTCTCCCCTCCCCGCTTCCCCTCCTTCTCCCCCTCCCCGCACCCCCTCTCCTTACTCAAAGGAGGAGGCGAAGAACTTCCGGACGCCCTCGTCCTGGACGAATTCGGCCCCGCAGTCTCCGGGCAGCTCCTCCACCCGCCAGCCGTCCCCGCCGTGCTCCACGTCGCACCAGCCCTCCAGGTCCTCTGTGGGCACAGGGCGGCCCGCCTCGTCACCCGGTGCCCCCCAGGGTGCCCCTGACTCCGGAGGGTGCCGGGCCTCGAGCCTCGCGCTCCATCCCACCCAACCCTCCAGGGCCCTGCGTGCGGCCCACCGTCCGGGGGGCACCCTGAGCCCCAGCCCCGCCCCCCCCCCTCGGGGCGGACCGCACCTTCCCCGCACGGGTTCCGCAGCAAGTTGCGCCGCCGCTTGCTCAGGAAGTAGAACTGCTGCCAGTGGTCCCGCTCGTCCTCCGCGCCGCCCGCGGGCACCAGCCCCTCCTGCTGGCACTTGAGCAGCCACAGGGGGGCGCCGTCCACCAGCTCCTTCCAGCGCAGACACACCAGGCGGCAGGCCTGCACCAGCTCGGCGGCCGGCAGCTCGGCCAGCACGCGCAGCAGCAGCGGCTCGGGCAGCTCGTCCAGGTACGCGGCCGCCGCCGCCTCCTCCTCCTCCTCCCCGCCGCTCGCCTCCGCCTCCGGGGCGTCCACGCACCCCTCCTCCTGCTGCTCCTCCTCGGGCTGGCCCATGCTCTCTGCGGGGATGAAGGGGTGAGGAGGTGGCGACTCGAACCCTAGGCTGTCCCCTGGCACGCCCCAGAACCCAGATGTGGCAGGTGTCCGCCCCCCACCCCTCCCCACCCTCAGACAATCCGCAGCTGGGGCCAGAGATCCTGAGACCGGAAACTGGTGCCCAGTGGAGGGGCCCCCAGGAGACCAGGCTCACAGGCCAGCATCAAGTACAAAGAGCCGCCTCAGAGGCCTCAGTTTCCCCTGCGGAGCCAGTGCACCCCACCCCGGAGCAGATAACAGCAACCGATGTTATTAACGGGATTGCCTCACATTTCACTTGCACATATGAACTTCTTTAACCCTCCCAACCACCCTCTGAGGTCCCTGCTCCTGTCACCTCCTCATGGAAGCCCTCTTGGATTTGCCCCCTGTTATATCCTCTCACCCCGGAGTTCCGGTCCTTCCCGGGTTTTGTTCTAGTGTGTGATGGTTTACAAAACACCTTCCTCAGGACTAGCCTGAGGACAGGAGGGCAGGAACAAGGTCTGGGAAACTCACTGCTTCATCCCCAGGTGCCTGGCGTCCCCAGTGTCAGCAGCTAATGTTTATTGGGAACTTAGCAAGTACAGGCCCTTTTTGAGCATTTTAAGTTCATTTACTTCTTTTAAATATATGTTTTTATTGACTTCAGAGAGGAAGGGAGAGTTAGGAACATCAATGATGAGAGAGAATCGTCCATCAGCTGCCTCCTGGACGCCAGCCCCCCACTGGGGATCGAGCCTGCAACCTGGGCATGTGCCCTTGTCCGGGATCGAACCCGGGACCCTTTAGTCTGAAGGCCGACGCTCTGTCCGCTGAGCCAAACCGGCCATGGCCATTTACTCTGTGTAGCCCCGGGCACCTCTGGGGTTTCTTCCTATTGTGGTCCCTGCTTCACTGATGAGGAGACAGCACAGAGGGGTGAAACAGCTGGGAGCACACTGTGGTTGGAGCCTGGATTCGAACCCAGGCACCTGGCCCCATGGCCACCTTTAACCAGCACACACCAAAAAGATAATGCATTGGCCGAAACCGGCTTGGCTCAGTGGATAGAGCATCGGCTTGCAGACTGAAGGGTCCAGGGTTCGATTCCAGTCAAGGGCATGTACCTTGGTTGCGGGCACGTCCCCAGTGGGGGGTGTGCAGGAGGCAGCTGGTCGATGTTTCTCTCTCATCGATGTTTCTAACTCTCTATCCCTCTCTCTTCCTCTCTGTGAAAAATCAATAAAATATATTTTTAAAATAAATAAATAAATAAATAAAGATAATGCATTGAATTAGGGAGCACTGTTACGATTTTGATTCCGTAGGTGAAATTGCTCGGGCTCAGAGATGTGAAGGGGCTTGCCAAAGGTCCCCCTGCTAGGACTAGAGAGGGGACATTGGAATCTGAGGCCCGAGGGGAGGGGGACAGGAATCTCTGACGTGGGAATGGGGGGCAGGGAGCTCATTAAAAGAGATCGTGTGTGTGTGTGTGTGTGTGTGTGTGTGTGTGTGTGTGTGTCAAACAGGGAGATGTAATAAATGTTTGGGAGAGGAAGGTTTTTCTCGCTTCTGGCCCTCCGTTTTCTCGTCCATAAAATGGGGACGCCAGGTCACTCTGACAGTGTTGATGTTCAGGCCCCTTGGGGAGGGGCAGGGGCGGTCTAGGTGGACAGATATCAGGAGCTGCAGGCTGGACTGTCTCCTGGGTGCCAGCCGGGCCCAGCGAGACCATTGAAGCCTTGAGTAAGCAGATACCAGGCGCCCAGTGTCTCTGCAGGAGGGAGAGACGGTGGGGAGGAAATGGGGCCACTCTGGGGGATGGGGGGGGGCACAGCTTTCCGACTTAGGATGGGGTTCCTAAGGGCTGAACCCTCGAATACGCCATGCACCGGGGGAGGGGACAGGCAGGCCCGGGACCCAAGACCGGTGTTGCCCAGCCTGCGAGCCTCCTACCCCCTCACATGCAGACTTTCCCCCGCCCCACAGTCAGACCCTTGATAACTGATTCAGGGTTTACCTCTTCAGACCTCAGAGCACGCAGTGAGTCCTCAATAGATCTTATTTAATGAATCTTATGATTCCCTTCATCATTAGCTTTTTTTTTCTTTTTCTTTCTTTCTTTTTCTTTCTTCTTTTTTTTTTTTTTTTCCACATCTTTATGATATGGGGCTTTACCGCCTTCCTTTAGGCAAAGAGGAAAGCTAAGGCCCAGAGACACTTCCTGCGTTTGCCCAAGTCACACTGCAGAGGAGTGGTCTCGGTCAGAGAGGAAAATGCCCGGCCCTGAAGCCGAGTCCCCTGCCCGTCCTGCTGCCCACGGCTCCCCGGGGAGCCGGCCCAGTGTCCTCACCTCTCCACCTGCCCTGGCCCCGGTGGACACCTGATGCTCCCGGAAAGGTGCGCCTCGCCCAGGCCCCTCTCCTGGCCCCAGGCTGGCACTTGAGGCCCCGGATCCGATTACGGCCCCCCATCCCCCGCCCGGGCACACACAACTCCCCACATTGTTGCTGTCGGAAAGCTATCTGGCCCCTGGAAACTGCCTCCGGGGCTGATTCATGCCCCTGGATTGGGCCCTGGAGTCCAGGGACTAGCTGGGCCCCGAGAAAAAAGCGGGCGCCCATTCTGGGGCCCTGTAAAGGGTGGGGCGAGGGGGCCAGAGGATTGGGAGTGGGCGCTGGAGGCCGGGGATTTTCAGGGTGGAGGCGGGGGCTGGCCCACCTGAGCATGCATCGGTCTATTCCCCATGCCCCCCTCCCCCCCTGCAGTGCCCACTCTCAGATGGGCCTGCTGAGGAAGGCGTGGGGGAGTCTGCTGGTGCCCACCCTGGCTCAGTTGGCAACCACTCCAGACCCAGCCAGCTCAAAGCATGGGGAGGGAGGGGGGTCTCTCGTGCCAGAGAAGATGACTGGGCAGTCTCAGAGGGCCCTGAGCGTTGGCAAGAGCCGGTGCTCCAACCTCCCTCACTGCTGGCCTGGTCCCCACTGGGCATCTGGCCACCCAGATGAAGGGTGGCCCCTCCAGACAAGGGAGCCCAGGAGGAAGGCTGGGATGGGGTGCGGAGAGGCCGGTAACCCCGAGAAGCCCATGGGAATGGGGATGCAGGCAGCTCACCGGCCGGGGCTGGCAAATGGGAGAAGTTGATGGAAGAAGAGGGCTTGCAGACGCCTCCGTCCCAGATGCGTCCTAGGCCCCGGCCCTACAGACCCCGGGAAGCTGGAGGTGGGGATGCGGGATTGCGCCGATCTCCTGGACACACGGGGCCGGGAGTCCTCCCTCCCTGCCTGTCACCTCGTGAGGCCTCCGGCCAGACCAGGGCACCAGGCAGAGGACTGTACTCCTGAGACAGCTCAAGGACTTTGCTTCGGTAAAAGTTTGCGGCGCTGGGTCTTGGCTGACCACCTCCCCACCACCTCCCCGCCTCTCTCTGGCGCTCGCCCGCCGGCCCCGGTCTCCCCTCCCAGGCTGAGCGAGGGGGCCCGGGCTACCTGGGTCCCCGTCTCCGTCCATCGCTGCGGAGGGCGATCCCGAGAGGAGGAGAAGCCGGAGCCGGAGCGCTGCGGGCGGCGTCGGCGAGGCTGGGCGCTGCCCGCTCTGGGTCGGCCCGGCCCGCGCGCCTCTTAAAGGCCCCCGCCCGCCCCGCCCCGCCCCGCCTTGGCCCCGCGCCCGGCGCCCCGCAGTCCGGAGCCTCCGGTCGGCGGAGGCCGGAGGCTGCAGGCTCCGCGGCGGACCCCGGCGGCCGAGGAAGGTCGGGAGTCAGTTGTGGGCGAGCGTGTGTGTGTTTAATGGGGGAGAGGGGGTCCGATCTGAGGCTTCTCCCCGCTCGCTCCGGGGGGGGGGGGCGCTGCTGGAGGGAGGAGGCAGAGGGCAGGGAGTCTGGGTCATGCGGAGGGTGCGGGGCGGGCAGCCCAGGCAAAGCGCGGGGGGAGGGGGGCAGAAGCTCCTCCCAGCACCCCAACCGGAGTAATTCTCCTATTTCCCGATGGGGGGCGCGTCCCGGGCCCAAAGCACCGCGGCGCAGCTCGGCTCGGTGCGGTGCGGGGCGCGGGCGGCGGGGAGGGGCGGGGCCAGGCGAGCGGGGGCGTGGCCAAACGGTGGTGGGGCGTGGCCAGGCGAGTCGGGGCGGGTCCAGCCGGGGGCGGGGCGTGGCCAGCCGGGGGCGGGACCATGAGGGTGGGGGCGGGGCCGCATCCCCGGAACGCCGGCGGCGGCCGCCTCTCCTCCGAGCGGGACGGCGCGGCGTGGGCCGAGGGCAGGTGACCCGCGGGGGTGGGCCGGGGACGCAGGCGGCCGGGGCCTGGCGGGGGGCTGGCGGCGCCCGGCCCCGCAGCTGTGCGCCCAGGAGGCCGGCGCGGACGAGTCCCAGGCCGCCCGCGGGAACTGCGTGGCGGCGCGGCCTCCCGCGGCGGTGCCAGCGGAAACGGGGAGCTGGGGGTCTGGCTCGACTTTGGGGGACATTTTAAAGTCACCACGAGGAATGGGAGGGTGAAGACTCCTAAGGGGCCTGGAACCCAGCCACGGGCCTGGGATGGGAGGGAGCGGGGGTGTAGGAGAGGCCTTCGCACTGCCCGCCCTTCTCCGGGCCCAACTTGGGAAAGTCATTTCCACTTGGGCCTTGAGAAAGTCACGTGAGCCCTTCGGATCTCCGTCGGGTTAGCCCCCCACATCGCCCTCCCCGCTCCGAGGGCAGGAGAGGGTGGGGAAGGCTCGGCGTAGGTGGAGTTACTCCCCCTCTGAGAACTGGCCTTTGGGAAAAGGCCGCCTCCTGCCCTCTGCTCCGGTCTGTGTGACTCTGGACAGATCCAGCCGCCTCTCCCGGGCCTCTCTAGCCTAGAGGCTGTTGTGAGGGGCCAGTTAAAAGCAAAAAACAAAACAAAAACAAAACCAGCTCACCTTGTACTGAGCTTCTGCTGTGTCACAGGCTCTTGAACCTCCCAGGGGGTGGCAGGCGCTGTCCCTGGCCCCTTGCTACAGAGGAGGAGGACACTGAGGCCCAGAGAGGCCCGGGGACTTTCCTGAGACCGTAAACCCGGGCTGGGGGCCTCCACCACCACGGGGTGCTGCAAACACCAGCCCCAGGCCCAGGTGAGGAAGCCTGGCTTTTCGATAACCACAGGCGAGCCCGGGAGCCGGGAGCTATGGCAGTGGAGAACATCAACCAGCTGCCGGAGAACATCCTGCTGGAGCTGTTCACGCACGTGCCCGCCCGCCAGCTGCTGCTGCGCTGCCGCCTGGTCTGCAGCCTCTGGCGGGACCTCATCGACCTCGTGACCCTCTGGAAGCGCAAATGCCTGCGCGAGGGCTTCATCACCGAGGACTGGGACCAGCCGGTGGCCGACTGGAAGATCTTCTACTTCCTGCGAAGCCTCCACAGGAACCTCCTGCACAACCCGTGTGCCGAAGGTGGGGTGCAGAGTGGGTCTGGCGTGCCCCCAACACACACACACACACACACACACACACACACACACACTGTCAGGATCCCAGCTAACATTTACTAAGCACTTAACGTAAGCCAGGTACTTTGAATGGCCTGCCAACTATAATCCTCTCACAGCAATCCTAAAAGGTACTGGTTGTGTACCCATTTTTCACATGATCAAACTGAGGCCAAGAGTGGCATTTCTTCTTCCACCCTTAAGCTGACATTCCCAGTGACCTTTCCTAGGAGAAGGAATGTTGATTAGTTAGGACTAAGTATGCTCCAGGCACAAGACCAGGAAGTCAGCATGTTTTTGTTGGCCTAGTTCCCAGACTCCAGGGCTAGGCCTACCAGGACGGTCCCGGAGGTCAAAGGGGACTTTGCTTGTGAAAGAATGAGAAGTCCCGTCTTCTTTCCAGCACACTTCAGCCACTTCTACTTGTCCCCTCGCTACGGTAACTCATCAGCTAGACCAGGGGTGGGCAAACTTTTTGACTCGAGGGCCATCATGGGTTCTTAAACTGGATGGGAGGGCCGGAACAAAAGCAACCTGACCATGCTGGCACTCTCATCTTGGGCTGCTGGTGAAGGAGCGGAGGGGAGAGCAGGAGAACCCTCCGCTCTTTCGGCTCCGCGGGCCGGGCCGGGTAGAACAGCTGAACGGGCCTGATGCGGCCCTCGGGCCGTAGTTTGCCCACGGCTGAGCTAGACACAGGGGTAGGATGGGATGGGAACCTCATTCTCCATCATGTGGCCAAATTCTTGGGCAAAGTGATGATAAAACAGCTCCAGACTCTGGGACTTTCAGGCGCCTGCTTCACGTGACTCCCCAACAACCATGTTCTCCACCTGCAGCCGACACGCTGTGTCCATGAGCCAAATCTGGCCCAGCAGCTAAGAATACCTTTTACCATTTAAAAGGGCTATTTTAAAAAAGGGTAAAACCATACTATAATAAGATAATATATAGCCCATAAAACCTAAACTATTTTGGCCCTTTATAGAAAGTTTGCCAGTCCCTATTCTTTGACCCCCAAGGACAAAACCAAGGCTCAGAGAGGGAGAGCAACTTGCCTAATGTCACACAGCCGGGGTGGCAGAGGCAGGGCCAGCCCAGACCTGGCCAGCCGCAGGGCGTGCTGCGTCACAGAGGGAAGCTGGTCCTTCACATCGTCACGTGTCTCAGGATTCCTGGCGGAAGTCGCTTAGCTTGACTCACAGGCCAGGAAGCACCCGATTCCAGGCCGGCACCATGGATGTGCAGTCCCACAGCTCAGGCTGGAGGGCAGCTGCTGAGATGCAGGGAGAACGGGGAGGAAGGGCCCCTGGGAGAAGGGGGCCACGGGGGGGGGGGGGGCTTCCCTTTGAGGTGAACATGCTTTCCTGCCAGAGGGGTTTGAGTTCTGGAGCCTGGATGTGAATGGAGGCGATGAGTGGAAGGTGGAAGCCCTCTCCGGAGACCAGAGGAAGGAATTCCCCAATGACCAGGTCAAGAAATACTTCGTGACTTCTTATTAGTAAGATCCAAGGTCAGGGGGGTCTTGGGGTGAGGGGGGAGCCCACGTCACTGCCCCCCCCCGGGGGGGTCCCTCCTCTCTGGGAAAGCAGCCTCGCCTCCCAGCGCCCTCGTGGTGAGCCTCAGCCCAGCCCACCCTCCGCCTGCCCCCAGCACCTGCCTCAAGTCCCAGGTGGTGGACCTCAAGGCCGAAGGGTATTGGGAGGAGCTGATGGACACTACTCGGCCGGACATCAAGGTCAAGGACTGGTGAGTGCCTGGGGCGAGGGCCTGGGGGTGGGCCCTGCCTCTCAGGTGCCCCACCCCCACGCTGCCCCCCATCCCCAAGGCCCCCTGATGGGCCGGCCCTCTGCCTGCAGGTTCGCAGCTAGGCCAGACTGCGGGTCCAAGTACCAGCTGTGCGTTCAGCTCCTGTCATCAGCGCATGCGCCTCTGGGGACCTTCCAGCCAGACCCAGCCACCATCCAGCAGAAGAGCGACGCCAAGTGGAGAGAGGTGGGTGGGGCGGGAAGGAGGGCAATGGGCAGGCTGCCCAAGACTGAGACTACCGCCAGGCAGGCCTGGGTTCAAGTCCCAGCTCTGCTGCTTCTTGCCTGGGCTTCAGCTGCTCTGACTTCAGTGAAGTGATGCTGATCAAGCCACAGCCAAAATGGTTCACTGCGATTAATGTCTAATATTGGTTGTCACTATTATCTAGACCAGCGGCCAGCAAACAGTTTCTTAAGAGGCTAGATAGAAACCTTTCAGGCTTTGCAAGCGGTGCTGTCTCTGTCACAGCTACTAAGGTCTTCAACGCTGCCGCTGTGTTGTGAAAGCAGCTTAAGCAAGTGAACATGGCTGTGTTCCAATAAAACTTTATTTACAAAAACAGGCATGCGGCCCCCAGGCTGTGGTTTGCCAAATCCTGACCGAGACCGCTGTTCTCCAGTAGAACTCTCTGCAGTGGCAGACATGGTTTGTCTGCACCGTCTGTATGGTAGCCAAAAGCCACATGTGACTATTGAATACTTAATAAGAGCCAGTTCCTAATGTGACCAAGGAACTGAATTTTTTATTTCATCTCATTTTACCTAAATAGCTAAATGTGCCCAGTGATGACGGCACTGGACATCCTTGAGAAATTTCCTCCAGTCACTCTGAGCCACGCTTAGATAATCCTGTGGGGAGTGGGCCCGACTCCATTTTACAGATGAGGAAACTGAGGCAGAGAGGAGGGGAGGTGGTCTGCCCGGCATCACAGAATTGGAGCCGGGATTTAGCTGGAATCCTGGCCCAGCACTAAGAGAGCAGCCCCTTCCTTGCCCCGCTGCCCCCTCAGACAGCGCCGCCCGCAGGGCCAGCTCCCCTGACCTCTCCCCTCCCTCCGCCTGCCCCCTCCCCAGGTCTCACACACGTTCTCCAACTACCCACCCGGCGTCCGCTACATCTGGTTTCAGCACGGAGGCGTGGACACTCACTACTGGGCCGGCTGGTACGGCCCGAGGGTCACCAACAGCAGCATCACCATTGGGCCCCCCTGCTGCCCTGACTGGTAAACTGCTGTCAGAGAAAGGCTGGGCTTGGGAAGGGGAGGTGGGCCAGGCCTCCCCAGATCTCCTGCTTCACCCTTGCCCCCCAGCCCCCTCTTTGTGGAGCCCCCACGCTGCAGGCAGCCAGCTCTCTGCCTGAGGGTGCCATCGGAATGATGGTGAGGGCTGTGTATACCTTTAAGAGGCAGGGCCCTTCGGGGAGGGACAGGATGTTCCCCCAGGTTCCTCCCCAGACTCCTCTGAGGCTGGGTGTCCAAGCTCAGATGGCAACCTAGATCTGTGTTTCTACCTTCCCCTCCTGGGCCTTCCCCCCTTTCTTTTTGGGGGGGCTCCTCGGAGGATATCTGGCAAGCTCGGGGCTGCCCTGGATGGTCCAGATGCTGGGAGTCCGTTGTGTAGCTCAGACAGATCTGGGAGAGGAAGGAGGGCTCTGCGGGCCTGTCCTCTGCCCCGTTCTCTGCCGCTCCCACGCTCTCGTGAGACCTGCCTGCTCAGAGGGGTGGCTGTGGCCCAGAGGCCCAGGCCTGGTCTGAGACGGGCAGGCCCAGGGTGGGGTGGAGTCGACGCCACATCTGGACTGTCCTTAGCATCAATGAAGCCCCAAAAGCCAGAATGGGGGGGAAGGGACCTCTCCAGAAGAACTCTGGAACCCGGTGCGGGGGAACCCAGGGCAGGTGGGTACAGGATTGGGCTCTGATTCTGAGAGCTAGGGTGTGTGAGCATAAGATGAGTGTGGGGGTGGGGGGCTTCAAGGACCGCCCGTCCACCTCCATGCCTGCACCAGGCTCTCTGTGGCTTGGAGAGCAATCCAAGCCCCCACCCGCCATTGGAACGGCCCTTCCCACCTGCCCTCTGCCTCTGCCGCCTCCAGCAGTGCTCTGATCGTACCCCTGCTGCATGCAGCCAAATAAAGGGTTTCCCAGTCCAGCTTGTGCCCTGTGGTTTCTGGGGGGGAGGGAGAGGGGAAGGGCAAACTTCAGGGGAGACCCAGACATGCAGAAGGTGCAACATGTGTGGCTTCTGTCCAAGATACAGAGGCGTTGACATTTCAGGAGCCAGACAATCGCAGAACCAGGGCCATAGGACAGAGCTCCGGTGGGCTGCAAACACCTCGCCCCAGCCGCCCTCAGCATCGCCAGCTTCCTCTGTGGCCTGGCCACAAGCCTGGGGTGGGGCATGTGTGTACCTCCTGCTGGGTCAACAGTGACATGTCAGGCACTGCTTGCTGGTATTTCCTTTATCTGCCAAGAGCTTTACTGACGTAGATGAAGACAAAGCATTTAGAATAGTTCCTGGCACCGTAGGCACTCAGTAAATACTGTTCCACTTAGTGCTCTCACTCATCAACAAGCTAGATTAGGGCTTCCGTCAGGGCAGGGACTCCTGGCTGTGTGGCAAGTTAGCGGAGAGGACCCTTCCTTGGAGAAGATACAGCCCTGAGGGGTTCACGTGATCTGGCCAGGCACCGCTTTTGGGGTTCCCTGCAGTGCCAGGAGCCCCGTCGTTATTTACAATGAAGAAAGCATTAATGAATTTAATCCTGGCACAGATGCGGAGAGATCTGTACCTCTGAGGACATTGAGGCCTGCCCTTGGTTAAGCCCCAGAGAAGGTAGGACTGACTTTAAGCGAGGCTGGTGCGGCTCAGTAGTTGAGCTTCAACCTATGAACCATGAGGTCACAGTTCAATTCCCATCAGGGCACACTGGATCCCTGTAGGGAGAGTGCAGGAGGCTGCCAATTGGTGATTGTCTCTTATCGATATTTTATCTCCCTCTCCCTTCTCTGAAATCACACATTTAAAAAAAATTCTCTAAAAATAACAAAAGACTTTCACTTTCATCAATCGCTTTCCAGGGAAGGGCCCACCGGCCCCACCTCCCTCCTTATGTGGCCAACGGGCTGAGCGGCCAGCGGGGCGGCCAGCGGGGCGGCCAGCGGGGCGGCCAGCGGGGCGGCCAGCGGGGCGGGGAGGGCCAGCGGCTCCCGGGGAGGCAGGAGGAAGCGAAGTCAGACTTGGGTCCCGGAGGGAAAGGCTGCGGGTCGGGCGACCGGGGCCCGGGTCCGAGGACTCCCGGCTCCTTCGGCTAACGAGGGCGGCCGGAGGTCAGCGCCCGCCCGGGGCCGAGGGCAGCGCCGCCCGCTCCGGGGGCGGGGCCAGATCGTGACGTCAGCGATGGCCGGGCCCGGAGGGGCGGGGCCAGCGGCGCGGACGGAACCCCGGAGGCTTCGGGCTCAGGTCTGTGCGCAGCTCGGGTCCCGCCGGCCCCGCCGCCCGGTGCCAGGTCGCGGCCAGCAGGACAGGCAGCGGGGCGACAGGCGCGAGAGGGTGAGTGTCCACGCCGGGGGGTGGGGGGCGCCCCGGGGCGCCTCCCGCGGGTCGTCTCGGGCGGGCGGGCGGGCGGGCGGGCCGGGACTCCCGAGGCCGCGGGTGGGGTTCCGCGGGGCGTGGGGCTGGGCTGGGCTGGGCTCCCGGGTCTGGGCGCTCCGCGGGGATCCGCCCTCCTCTCTCTCTCCCCGGCCCGGGCACACCTCGCGGGCGGCACCCGGCTGCGACCGCCCGGCACCCCCACGCGCGCGCCCGGGCCGGGAGCCTGGCTTCCCCACGCCTGGGCTCTGCTTTGGCGGAGGGACCGTGGGAACCGCGCTTTGGGGAGTCGTTGGGAGGGTCCACGGAGCAAAGGCAGCGCGTGACCCGGGGCCAGGCACGTGGGCGGCCCGGTGGGGCGCGGCGGCTTCTTGGGACTGACCCGGGGTTTCCACCCCCGCGGCCCCCGGACGGCCTTCCCTTCCGCTCCCCGCCGCGCAGCGAGGCCCGCGGGGGACAGAAGCGGAGGGTGGGTGGAGTGGTAACGGGGGTCAGGGCCAGAGACCAGGCTTCGGGTGTCGGTCCCTAACTCAGAGCCCAGCGACCTTTGCCTAGAGACAGTGCTTTTAGAAGCCGCCAAAGTTTAAAAATTCACAAGTTTCATATTTTAAAAAAAATATATGTTTACAAGTTCCTCCTGAAAAATCCGATCTGGCCACGTCAGAGTTTTTATCCATCAATATTTTGCACGCCGTACAAGTGCCTTATACATATGTTGTTTATTCTCTGCCATGCTAAAATAACCCCTCTCTGCGCCCCCTCATTTTGGGGGGGGGACAGGAGCCTAAAGAAGAATCTAAACTGCTTCTTTGCTCCAGTCTCTAGGGAAAAGGATGTCTTTTGGGTGCGGGTGAAGGTTCCCACCCCGATGCCTTGGGGGGTGGGAGGGGAGATAAGCTTAGCAGATCTGTATTATCAGAACCTCCCCCAGGCCAGTGACATTGTAAATTCTTGTGCAGTTAGGATAGAGAACGAGGAAGTTTTGGTTTTGGTTTTGGTTTGGTTTGGTTTTGCTCCAATAGAAGAAGTGTGAGTAATGGTATCCTGTGCTCTCTACTGGGCCATCTGAGGTAGGAGAGGTCACATTTACACAACTTCTGGGTGAGTCACTGCAGGCGAGGGTTCAAACCCAGGCCCTCCAACTGCTTTTTTGTTTCTGGGCATTTCACAGTGGGCTCTGGCCCTGGCGAGGCGGCATCATCTAATAATCAACCAATGAATGCATATAGGACTGGAATAACAAACCAATGTTTCTCTCCTCCATCACCACCCCCTTCCTCTCTCCCTCTAAAATCAATCATTAAAAAAAAAAAATGTGATCGAGCTGGTGTGACTGGTTGGGCATCACCTTTGAACCAGGTGGTCACCATTGTATGTCGTAGGGTACGTCCTCTGTGTGGGGCGTGCAGGAGGCAGCTGGTCATTGGTTCTCCCTCATCACTGATGCCTCTCTTTCTTCCTCTCTGAGATCATTTTTTAAAAATATATTTTATTAATTTTTCAGAGAGGAAGAGAGAGGAATAGAGAGTCAGAAACACTGATGAGAGAGAATCATCAATCAGCTGCCTTTTGCACACCCCCCACTGGGGATGTGCCCACAACCAAGGCACATGCCCTTGACCGGAATCGAACCTGGGAGGGACCCTTCAGTCTGCAGGACGATGCTCTATGCACTGAACCAAACCGGTTTCGGCTGAAATCAATTTTTAAAAAATGTATTTTTAAGAAGTGGGCTCTGGCTGGACACCTCCCCCCAGGACTGGGATGGGAGGGGCGGGTCCTCATCTGGGTGTTCTATCACATCGGACCTCCGGACCTCCGGCCACGAGAGGCAGCGTGGAGAGGTGACTCCTCAGTATGAGCCCCCCCCCCCCACTTAATGGAGCTGCCGCAGACTGGGGTGTGATGGAGATTTTATTATAACAGTGAACTCATACACTAGAGTATCACCACCAACAGAATCCTACTGTTCACCAGACCCGCCAACTTAAAAACGAAGCCATTATTTTAATGGGGGGAAAGGCCTCCTACAAACTAGTCCATATTCTGAGGGCCTGCTGTGTCCTGGAAGGATGCTCAAATGCTTCTTGTCTTCACCCTCTTGTCTTACAGCAGAAGCAGGATTAGGAGGCCCAGGCCCAGGCCTCTGAAGATCTGAGGAATCCACCTCCTTGGTCAGGCTCATAACCACCGTTGTTGCCCCCCAACCCCCCAACACACACACACACACACACACACACACACTCACACACACACACACACACTCACACACACACACACACACACACACACACACTCGGCCTGTGTGTGCACCCCAACCAGCCATGGCCCTGGTCAGCATCAACGAACTGCCCGAGAACATCCTGCTGGAGATATTCACCAACGTGCCTGCCCGTCGGCTGGTGTTGGACTGCCGCCTGGTCTGCAGCCTCTGGCGCGACCTCATCGACCTTATGACCCTCTGGAAGCGCAAGAGCCTGCGGGAGGGCTTCCGCATCGAGGACCGCGGCGAGCCCGTGTCGGACTGGAAGGTTTTTTACTTTTTGTGCAGCCTCCGCAGGAACCTCCTCCGCAACCCGTGTGCTGAAGGTGGGCCGCTTCCTGTCCTCCCTTTCTGGAACCTCAGGGTCTTCGCCCTCGCTATGCCCCGACCACCTGGAATGTTCTCTCAAAGCTGAGCACCCAGCACGCTCCCTTGCTTCCTCCTCATTCTTTTTTTTTTTTTTAAATATATATTTTATTGATATTTTACAGAGAGGAAGGGAGAGAGATAGAGAGCTAGAAACATCCATGAGAGAGAAACGTTGAACAGCTGCCTCTTGCACGCCCCCTACCGGGGATGTGCCCGCAACCAATGTACATGCCCCTGGCCGGAATCGAACCCGGGACCCCTCAGTCCGCAGACCGACGCTCTACCACTGAGCCAAACCGGTTTCGGCCCTCCTCATTCTTGAGGTCTCAGACCAGAGACCTGCCCTGGCCCATCCAGAAACAGTATCTCTGTATCTCAGTCCCATCGCCCCGTCTCATTCCTTCATAGCACTTTTCATAGAATTACCTTTTTATCTCTTCTTTTTTTCCTTCACGTGCCAGGGGCTTAGTGCAGTGGTCAGCAAACTGAGGCTCGTGAGCCACATGCAGCTCTTTGGCCCCTTGAGGTTTTTTGTTTTTAGCAAAGACCAGCTTAGGAGTACCCTATGAAGTTAATAACAATGTACCTACCTATATAGTTTAAGTTTAAAAAATGTGGCTCTCAAAAGAAATTTCAGTCGTTGCACTGTTGATATTTGGCTCTGTTGACTAACGAGTTTGCCGACCACTGGCCTAGTGGATCTTGCTTGCCACTGTACACCCCGTGTCCACAATTACACCTCCACAAGCAGGTTGAAGACCCAACCGGCTGCGGTCCACCTTCCCCCTCTCGCTCCGTCCACCCTGCCTGGCCTCTAGGCTCTCTGTCCGGGCCAGGCTCTAGCCCCAGCTCTTCACAGATGTCCGTCCCTCCCCATTACCGATGAAGGGAAGGTTTTGAGAAGTGGCTGCAATCACATCATTTGAGTTTCCTGTTTAGCTTGCCTTCTCTTGGTTTTTTTCCGGGTTTTTCCCCCCTTTGTTCACTACCTACTACGTACCAGGTACCTTGTTCCTTACTGGGGTCACGGCAGCAAGTGAGGAAGAGGCATTATTTGTAGACTTAGAATCCCTCTCATGTCTGTTTTCTCTATCCTCACCGGAGCTCCATTTTATAGATGAGAATGTTGGGCCCCAAGCAAGATGCGTCTTTTAAAAAAAATATATATATATATACTTTATTGATTTTATACAGAGAGGAATTGAGAGGGATAGAGAGCTAGAAATGTCAAGAAACATCGACCAGCTGCCTCTTGCACACCCCCTACCGGGGATGTGCCCGCAACCAATGTACATGCCCTTGACCGGAATCGAACCCGGGACCTTTCAGTCCGCAGACCGACGCTCTACCACTAAGCCAAACCGGTTTCGGCCACGTTTTTTGTTTTTTTTTAAAATATATTTTATTGATTTTTTACAGAGAGGAAGAGAGAAGGATTTAGAAACATCAATGAGAATCATTGATCAGCTGCCTCTTGCATACCTTCTACTGGGGAGGTGCCCGCAACCAAAGTACATGCCCTTGACCGGAATTGAACCTGGGACCTTTCAGTCCACAGACCGACGCTCTACCACTGAGCCAAACCGGTTTCGGCCACGTCTTTTTTGCCAACGCTCTAACCACTGAGCAAATGTGTCTTGCCCAAAGATCCAGAAATGCTCAGCTCTGAGCTGGAGGCCCTCGGGCCCTCTCAGAAGCTACCCAGCCTGGCCACCAGCTCAGCTCACAACGCTGCAGAGCCAGCCTGCAGCCTTGCCTGCCCGGGGCCCTGTGTTACCCGTCTGGGTCTCTCGGGGGGGGGGGGGGGGGGGACCCTGGGCACACAGGGAATAGACGTGGGTTCCTTATAGAGGGAGCGGGGGAGTAATTTGGAAAAGCTCTCCTGGTGATTGTTCTGGAAAACCTTGGTGAGCAACATGCCAGTTTTCTAAGTTCCTCTCAGCTCTCTCTGAAGAGGGAGACCAGCACACGTTGAGCCAAGCTGGCGGGGTGCTTCCATGAACATGGGGTTACTACATGCCGCCAACTCAGAGGGCGCCCGTTCTCCCAATGATCCCTCCCACCCAACGCAGAGGTTCCTGTGACCCGGCCCTCACACCCCTTCAGATCTGTTACAAAGTGAGGATGTCGTGGGGGGGGGGGGGTGTCAGTTGTCAACTGAGGGGTCCCCATGGGACAAATGCACATTAGCCATTAAGAACGGAAGTACCATCACAGGCGAATGTTCTGAGAACTGAAACTTGGGTATTTCCCAGAGGGTGTCGGCCACGTGGAAGTGAGGACAGGCAGTTTCCCCCAGCTTCGTGGAGGAGTAAAGCTGGTCAGGGACAAGGGGTGGGGGTGGGAACAGGTTGCAGTTTAACTTCATAGGGGTGTTCCAAGGCACAACGGGGGTACACACCTGGAGATGAGCACAAGCAAGCCCTGCATTTCACCCCCATCCCAAGGGGAGGACCGGGCTCCACATTTATAGGCTCCTGTTTTCCCAGAGGGTATGAGATCCTGGCAAATCGACTCTAACGAGGGGGATCACTGGAGGGTGGACAGCCTGCCTGGACCCCATGGGAAAGATTTTCCTGACTCCAATGTCAAGAAGTACTTCGTCACGTCCTATGGGTAAGACAAACTGGACCCGGCAGGCTGAGTTGGAGGAAGAGGGTCGGGACGCCCTTGGCCAAAGCCAGGCCCGCCTACGCCAGGGCCCCTGCGAAGCTCAGGGCGGTGTTTCCAAAGCCGGCTCGGAGTCTGCTGCTCCCGGGGCACGAGTACCCGGTGACCGGGGGTGGGGATCGGTTTAAGGGGGCTGAGGGCTGTCAGGAGTGTCCACAGGCCGGCCATAACCTAGGAACGGGAATTCCCGGGGCCCCAGGCGTATGGACTGGGATCGGGTGCCGCCCAGGCCCCAGGGAGTCAGACTCCCTGCGTATCGCTCACGGGCCCACACCGAGGTGGAGTCAGTCAGCAGCAGCCAGTAAGTGTCCCGCAGCCGCCGGGGACACTGCTGGGTCCCCTGAACCTCCCTGGGTGCAGGCCACGCAGAGCACACCTAGGAATGCAAGCTTTTCCTCTGCTCCCCAGGTTATGCCTCAAGTCCCAGATGGTGGACCTCAAAGCTGAGGGCTACTGGGAGAAACTGATGGACACAGTGCGGCCTGACATCGTGGTGAAGGACTGGTGAGTGCATCCTCCGCTTTCCCTGAGGACACCTGGAGGGAGTGCCCACTCTGTGCCCGGCTGGCTTGTCTCGTGTGGACAGACCAGCACTCCCTCATCCAGCAGCGCCTCCTGGCCTCCCACCATCACAGCAGGGAATGGACCTTAACTCCCACTTACAGGTGGGGAGACTGAGGCCTGCAGGTGTTATCCCAGACACGCACTAAGCAAGACACCCAAGACCCAGCCTCCCCGGACCTCACATGTGTGCACATGCCTTCTCATCTGCCCCTCCTGCCATTGACCCCACAACTCCTCCTCAAGCTCTCTGCACAGGCCTGTGCCGGCCGCTCCGCCTTGGCCACGGCAGAAGCAGGGCCCCCGGGCCACCACTCTTGAGGGTGGAGGGGTGGGGTTTGAGGGGTGTGCAGAACTGCGGGGGACAGGGGAGACAGCAGGGCTGAGCTCGGTGCCAGCCCATACCACACGGGCCACCCCTTGAATCTCCCATTGAACCCATAGCCTGGCCTTTATCTCTGTGGAGATCGTTTTGCTTTTTAAGATGTAATCTCTGAAATACCCCAAAGGGTGGCCCTTTTCTCAGATGGAGAAACTGAGGCCCGGCACAGATAGAGACTGCTCGCCCTGGGGGTACAGGGCGCACTGAAGGTGGTTCACGGGGAAATGAAACTGATTTGTAGGCCTGCCGCCTGCCCACCGCCAGGGCCACCCTTTGTCTTGGGGTGCTGTCCTGAACCCCAACCTCCCCTAGGTTCGCTGCCAGACGAGACTGTGGCTGCACCTACAACGTCCGAGTACTGCTGCTCTCAGCCAACCAGGACATCTTGGCCTCCTTCCAGCCCCCACGTGTGACCATCCCGCAGTGGAGCGATATCCAGTGGACAGAGGTGAGGCCTCAGCTGCTGGCCTGCCATCCACTTCCCCCAGGGCCTGGAATGCCCCAGCTCTCCCACCTGGGACTCCCCTTCCCCCCCCCCCCCCCCCAGTGAGTGGTCACCCCCATCTCATCCCCTCCCCAGCTGTCCTGGTGGTCACTCCCTCTCCCTTCCTCCCAGGTCTCTCACACCTTCTCAGATTACCCTCCGGGCGTCCGCCACATCTTCTTCCAGCACGGGGGCCAAGACACCCAGTTCTGGAAAGGCTGGTATGGGCCCGGTGTCACCAACAGCAGCGTCCTCATCAGCCCCAAGAAGACCAGGTACCCAGCGGCCTCCACAACTCAGCCCAGCACCACACAGGAGCCGGAACAGAAATGGGAACGGGAATGGTTACGGGAATGGGAACGGGAACGGGGATGTATAGTGTATGACGATCGGGAATGGTTATGGAACGAGGAATGGGATGAAGAATGGGATGAGGACTAATAACTTGCCCTCCCGCACGTCATTTCTACAGACCCTTCTGACAGTCTGGATCTGCTAGCCTTTCATCTGCCCTCTGTTCCCGCTAGCCAAGTGCCAAAGGTCTCCTCCAGGCGAGAGAGGACCCGGGACCTCCTGTGCCCCGGGACCTCCTGCCACAGCTGTAACCTTGGGCAAACCCACTGTTGTGTAGCCCCCACTTCTTGTCATAATAAATGCTCACAGCAAAACCAGCCTGGGGTTGGGTCTGGGGGCGGGGGGATTGGGGGTCCAGGTTAATTTGGCCGCACCTGCCTCTCCCCACCCCCACCCCCTCCACCCCACCCCCCACTACAATTAGTGAGAGCCAGGTCTGCCCTTGGGGCCCTTTATTGAAACAACTCCCAGCACAGCATTTGAGACAGACAGTGTTGGCCGGCTGAACCCCAGGAGGCTGAGAAATTGGGAGCCCAGCACGCTTCCTGCCCCCCGGGGGCCATTCCTCCGCGAAGGCAATCAGACCTGAGCAGCTCCGGGCTGGAGGGCGGGCGGTCCGCACAGAGGCAATAAGAGCACTTGGAAGCGGGTGGCCCTGCAGCGCTGCCCGAGGCTGGGGGCCCCCAAAGTCCGACAGTTGTGGCATCCATGGGGCAGGCACACCCTCAGCTGTTCTTATGAGCTCGTTCTTCCACATAGAGCTGCATCTACCGGGCAGGAGCACACAGCGTGTCAGGTGGCAGCCGGGGCGCCGATGTGCAAGCTCCTGGCAGGCAGATGTCTCTCCGAGGGCCGGGCCGCACGGCCACGGTGGGGATGGGAGAAGGAAGGGATGGGAGGAGCCTTGTGCCAGGTGTTGCCTGGCAACCTCCAAGCTTAGTCCACAAGGCCTCAAACACCCTAAATAAGACGGACCCGGTCCCGATGCAGCTCACCTTTAAAATGTCTGATGTCATGGTTTTGAGGGGAATCAGCCGGGGGTCATGCATGTGGACATCCTGCTCGTCCGCCAGGATCCAGGGGAAGTCCTAGGGAGGAATCCAGGTGACGGGGTGGAAGGGGCTGGGTCTGCCTGCCCTCCTCTTCCTCACCCCCTACCTCCAGAGCTGGGGTCCTCAGACTTGGGGGGGGGGGGGCATCAAATCACTAGGGAAGTGCAGAATCCCGGCTCCTCCCCTAGACAGGCCCAGTCTGTGGGTCAGAGCTGGGCTGGGAACCTAAGTATTTCATTAGCCCCAGCACCCATTCTGACGCTGGTCGGAAAGGAGAGCCTCACTGAACTGGGGCCCCGGCACACAGCCCCTCCTCCCAGTGCCACGGGCCCGGGTGTAGCAATGGCAGGCATGTGGCCGCACCACTAGCACGCAACAAGAACCTACTGGGTGCCAGGCACTGTCATAAGCAATGGCATGGGTGCAGTGCCCACGGGCAGCACCCCTGCCCACTCCGCACTGTGGCATCTGCCTACCAGAGCCTCCCGCTGTCTCACCTTGATGACCTGGATCTTCTCCATGTTGCGAGTGGCAGCTTCCCTCGTGTGCACCAAAACTGTGAAGGTACAGCCTGCGGGGGAGGCAGGCGTCGGATCAAGGCTGGGCCACCCCGTGCCTGCCCCGGCGCAGTCTCTCCCCTCCTCCCCAGTTGGCTCAGCAGCCCGAGATCAAAGTGTAAACAGACCAAGCGTTCAGACACAAGGAAACAGACTGAAGACAGAGCGGAGTTAACCAGGGAAGTTCCTGGAGGATGCGGACTTTGAAAGGAGTTGTAAAAAGCAGGGAGAGACAAGGCTCAGGGGAACTTGAGAACACAGACCAGCCCAAGGTAGCCATGGAAACGCGCAGGGAAGAGGCAGCAGGAGGCGGGCTCACCTGGGGGATTGTGGTCCAGGACAGCATCACACACGCTGATCTTCAGGATGAAAGCTCGGAGCAGCTGCTCCACATGCGACAGCAGGGAGTCTGAGCTGGGAAGGAGAGAAGAGGCAGGTCTCTCACACCGGAGCCCCTCCACAAGCAGTCAACCCTAGAAGCAGACGAGGGGTCCGGAGCCCCTCTAGTCCCTCTGAGGGCTGGCATACCTGCCACCAGGTGAGTTTACAACCACTGCAGAGCCCCATCATCCCAGACTAATTAAGCCAGGATGGCGGAGAGGGGTACAGGGGGCCCCTATAGGTGGTTCTAATATACTAATGTCCACTGTCCCATCTGAGGACCAGGACCCCAGCCGTGAGGGGAGAGGGCTTGCCCAAGGCCATTTGGGGGCAGATTCTATTGTCCTGACCTCACCACAGGAAGCCAGCAGCTGACCAGCCAACATTCCTGCCCAAGGTCAACTTCTAACGGCTATGGATTACACCGCTTGCCTGGGAAGTTAGGACCCCGGATTGTGTCCTGGCTCTGCCACCGTTTGGGTGACCCTGGGCAGTTCCTGTCACATCTCTGGACCCGAGTTTCCGCATCTATACAAGAGGAGGTTGGGACTAGCCATTCCCCAGGGTCGTGGTTTTCCACGTGTGACACGGGAGGCTCTCCACGTAACCTGTGTGATGCCCAGAGAGACCACTGGGCGGCCTGCCTGTTGGGTTGGCATGCCTTGCGTTTCCCCAAGGTATTCTGGGAGCTGCTTAAAGGCATGAAGGCGGGATATTCCTGAGGACCTCCCACCATCTAGCAGGCGGGTGGCGGACAGGCAGCTCACCTGATGGACAGCAGAGGCGGCTGGGTAATTTCAAAGACGAATTTCTCCACTGGGCGATGCTCTTTGTCCAAAATCACCACCACCACTTTCTCCACATCATTCTGCAAGGACAGAAATCTACTCTAGAACTGGGTCCCCCCACCCCCACCCAAGGAAGGGTGGGAAAGGGCCCCCTCACAGGCCTGCTCAGCCTCTAGGCCCAGGGTCCCCAAGACCCTGGAGAGAGGTCCTGACATGAGTGGTACGGGCCGAGGCCCCATAGGGGTCACAGAAGATACAATAGAAGGCGGAAGCCCAGGTGGAACTTGGGGGGATGGGGAGAGAAACACATGTGAGAACCCAGAACCCTCCCAGGCAGGCCCCACTCAGGACCATCCACTGCACTCTGGGGCTCAGCACACCTTTCACGTGGCCCACGTGCCCCGGGGCCTGTCCTTGGGCTCAGGGGGTCCCCAGGGTGCAGGAAACAGGCCTCTGGGTGTGACAGTCCTGGGTCCCCTGCAAGGTCCGGCAGCCCCCGTCCCGTATCGGGTGTGAGGTAGGCTGGTGGCAGGCCTCACCTTCTCCAGGAGCGGCTTGACACAGTGCAGCGTGTCCTGGATGTACTGGTTCAACTCCGGGTGGCAGGACATCTGCACACAATGCCATGGTGGCTGGTGAGGCCCCGGCACCCCTGGGAAACCTCCCACATCCCCTCCAGGAGCCCACGCCGGTCTGCCTGCGGCCAGAGGCCCCACAATGCCCTGGGGTTCCCACCAGCGGGGCCAACTTCCCATCCTGGGCTCAGAACTCTGAAGCATCCAGAGGGGGAGAAGCCAGGAGGTAAGAATTCGGGCTCAACGTGAGCACTTACAGCATCAGGGTTCCCTGATGAACTCCCCCAGAGTCTGAGAAACCCCGAGATTGTGTTTGAGTATAGGGGCATCTTTAAGAGAAGGGACCCAACAATCTGATCGGTTTAAAAGATAAGAATCTGTGAAGATCTGCAAGGGAGGGTGAGGATTCAGTGGGTGCTCAGGCAATGCTGTTCCTCTTTTCCTTTTCCCAGTACGTCCCCTGAGCTCCCACCACCTTCAGTGAGTGCCTTAAGGGGGCAGACACTTCAAGAGTATTTTGTGGCTTTGTTTCCCTTTTAACGTACAATCGAGGTCAAGTAAGGGCAGAGAGAAGGTACCTGAGGTGTACAGAAATCCTCTCCCCAAAACAACCTCAGGGCAACTTCAAGAACTCTTTTAGAACACAACCACAGCCCAGGGCAACGCTCCTGCCTGCGAAGACCTGGTCCCTAACGCCTGGAGGGGCACTCCCAGGTCCGAGGGGACGGAGGATTGGGGGGGCTGTCAGGCTGCCAGCAGCTGCCAGGGCCCCGGAGGCAAGGTGTCCCCCCCCCTCCCCCGCTGGAGAATGAAGGTGGGGCAGAGGTTTCAAACCCACTCCCTGCCCACTCTGTGACCCGGGGGCGCCCACCTGGACAGGCACGTTGTACTTCTTACGCTTCTGGAAGATGCCCACCGGGTAGACCTCGCGCACGTAGAGGATCAGGTGCACGGCCACCTCCAGGAACTCGCACAGCACGTCGGCCACCACTGCGAGGGGCACAGGCCGGCGCTCAGCAAGGCCCGCCGTACCAGACCCTCCCTCCCCGGCCCCGGCCCCGGCCCCCGCCCCGGCCGGCAGGCCCGGGCTCTCTACCTTGGCCAAAGTTGAGGTCCTGTCGCGTGAGCGTAGTCATCCTTCCCGCCACCTGGGGGGGAAGCGGGGGGACAGGAGTGAGGGGCTGGTTCCAGAGGCCCAGGCAGCCTGGGGCCTCCGCCTGGGGGGACCCCGGAACGCGGCATCGGGGCAGCTGGGAACGGCCCCCCGAGCCGGCGTCGTACCTCGGGGGCATCCGCTGCGCCGCGACGAGCCTCCGTTCCCGGGCCACCACGCACTCGCGGCCTCGGGGGCGGGAGAGGCCAGAAGGGCCGCGGGAGCCGGAGGCGCAGGGCCGGGAGCGGGAAGCGGCACCCGCGGGAGGAGACACCAGGCTGGAGGGAGGCTCCACCCCCGCCCGGGTGGTCCCTCCCCGGAGGGAGTCCCGCCCTTTTCCCTCCCGCGGTCCCGGCTCCGGCCTCGGCTCGCGGGTCGCGGGTCGCGGGCTCGGGCCCCGCGCGGGGAACCCCGGTTCCCCCGGACCCGACCACGGGCGCCTCCGGCTCGGTCCGCGCGGCCGGGCGCCGCTTCGTGACGTCCGGAGGCCGCTCTGGGGCCACGCCCACTCGCCGGCGGCCGGAGCGGGGGCGGAAGGAGCAGCGCCGGGGGCGGGGCTTTACGGTGGGCGTGTCCTCATGTGGGCGGGGCTCTGTGGTGGGCGGGGCCACGCCTCCGCGCAGGAGAACCCGGGGAGCCACGCCGCCTCCTTTTACTTTCGGGTGGAAAAACGGCAATTTTGGTCTCCCCGTCGGATCGCTAGGAGCCTTCCTCCCCAGGGCATTCCTCTCGCCTCGGGAGGCGCGTGGCTGGTGCGGAGCAGGTGGAGGTCACCGCTGGGAACGACGGACAGCGACCTCGCCCGCCGGCCCCGGCGTCCGCCGCTCGTTCCCGGAACCGGCGGCCCAACCGCGAGCGAATCCGCCGGCTCCGGGGCGGGGACAGGGGAGGACCCGGCGGCACCTGCGACGCCCCCGCCCGGACCCTCACCAGCCCGGCCTGACCTCCTGGGCCCAGGCCTCCATCCTACCAGCAGCCGGCCTCGTACACCAGGCGCTGGGTGGGCTGTGTGTGTCCACGGATTATCTCACTGACGCCTCTCAACAACTAACTCTACGCGACAGTTACTGTAAAATTGTCCCCATTTCACAAATGAGCCAACGAGGTTCCGAGGAGCGAAGTAAAAATGTCACACACCTATTGAGGGAGGTGTCCTGCCACCAGCTCGGGAGTCATCCCCTCCCGGACTCTGAAAGGGCTGTGAGGCCTCTGGGAGATCATGATTAATATTAAAACAATTACTAACATGGATTGAGTACTTGTGTTCAAGCACTGATTTCGTTCATTCCCTCGTTAACCTTAGGCGCTAAGCACCCATGACACAGCCCCACTTTCTAGACCGTAAATCAGGCACAGAGATGTTCTCTAACCTGCCAAAATCACACACATTTGGAGGACAAGCCCAGTTCTAACTTCTAGCCTGACTCAGGAATCCAGCTTACTTTCAGCCCCTGAGGTCAGAGACGTAGCTGTGGACTTCTGGGAAACAGTAAGTCAGGACCAGAAGTCATAGACCTCGTGACTGACCTCCGAGAGCTTGTCAGTAGTCACGCTCACCTGTGGGTACACAGATCTAGCCTGGGCTGTTGGGAACCTGTGGCCCCCTCCCTTCCCCCCAGAAGCCTTAGGATCTTCATTTACACACTTCTGTCGAGGTGGGGGCAGAGGAAAAAATACCTAACCTAGCCCATTAAGCCAGGAATGCTGCACAGCAGGTCTCCAAAGGAGTCTTTGGAAATCTACAGCTTTCTCCCTGAGGAGCCCATTACAGGAACTGTGGCCTCCCTGACCTACCAGATCGGTCCGTGTGCACAGCACGGCACCGGCCCTTTAACCAGCTCCCCAGGGGCCCCGATGCCCGAGTAAGCATGGGCATCGCCACAGCGGGTTCGAGCTGTTCCCGAGGAGAGTCTGCATTTCATAACACGGCAATGCTTAATCCGAAGGGATGGATGATTTTTTTTTTTTTTCCAGAGACGGATGCACCTGGCGGCACATTTGGGACACAGCGACTCTTCTCCAGACGCCGGGACCCTGCTCACACCCTGCCTGGCCCGAGAGGACCAGGTTCACACACAGCCAGCCAAGCAGCTCGCTGGTTTGTAAAGATGGCCCTGGCTCTTTGAGATTTAATTAGCGAGATGCTTTGGGCACGGGGTGGGGGGGTGGGGGGGAAAGTGGACATCCTTAGGGGACATCCTTCTCTGCCTCTCTCTGGAGCAAGCATGTCAAGCTCGTCGTGCGGCCCGCCGGCCGTAAGTCTGACATGCCTGCTCCAGAGGCTTTTTCATTGGTGACAGGAAGTGGCAGTCTTAGGGCGGAGGGTCCTTGTAAAGGGCCCCCTAGGATTGGGGGCTTGGGGGGGGGGAGAAGCTCAGAGCCCAGCCACTGTTGTGGGATGGCCCCCAGGGCATGGTGTGAGCAGCCAGGCCCGGGGCCCTCCTGAGAAGACACAGTGCAAGCCACTCTCAAAGGTCTCCTGATACACAGCTGTAGAACTCCAGAGAGCAGGGAGGGCATGTTGGGGGGGGGGGGGGGGCAATGGTAAGATATGTACACAGATAAAAATTTATTTAAAAAAATTTTTTTTAAAAGAAAAAAGAACTCCAGAGAGCCCTGGCCGGTTTGGCTCAGTGGATAGAGCATCAGCCTGCAGACTGAATGGTCCCGGGTTCGATTCTGGTCAAGGGCATGTACCATGGTTGTGGGCATATCCTCAGTAGGGGGTGCGCAGGAGGCAACTGATCGATGTTTCTCTATCCCTCTCCCTTCCTCTCTGTGAAAAATCAATTATATATATATATTTTTTTTTTTAAAAAAAGAACTCCAGAGAAATCTTAAAGGACGGACAGCCCACCACTTAACATTTTTCCAACTGGGAAACTGAGGTCCCAACGAGCTTGGTTTGATCCTGGAATACCCCTTTGTCAAAGCCCATAGATAAAAAGGCCTAGGCTCGGGGCTTGGGTTCAGAGTCAGCCATACACAGAGGAAAGCAGGTGGGGACAGATGAGGATTGGAACTGGCCTGACCCCCTAATCTCTAAAAAGGCCTCTTCTCCTCATCTGTGACATGAACCCGCTGGACAGATACTCCTAAACCTCCAATGGGCCTTGAGTTCACGGGGGCCCAGACGCTGGGGCTGGGGCAGGGACCAGGGGCTGGAGGGGAGCTCTATGCAAACTCATCTGTCATTCCCATCCTCGGGGCTCCGCAGCATCTGGTTTTCCATATCTTAATCTCATCAGCGTGATGGATGGCCGAGGGGCCCAGATTACATTATGGGGTTAATTTATTACATTCATGAGTACCCAGTTGCTGGGAGATTGTTTCTCAAAGTCATTTGCATAGTTTTCTCCGTAAGGACAATATGCAGGAGGGGGGGGGGGGGAGGATGGACGTTTAGGAGGAGGGAGAGCGTACTTGCCAACTGGAGCAGGTCCCTGAGGGTGTGCAATGGGGACAGAGAGAAAACCACTCCCGGGGGACATTTAAATGGAAACTAAGAGAAGGCAGGATGCAACAAAGGCCTGCATGAGCAAAAGAGGGTTCCTGAGCAAGCACACCATGAGTGAGCTGAGAAAGGCAACAGGCAGCAGTGCCCAGACCGCCAAGGGGCTCTCCAAGTCCCTTCCACACCCGCCAGGCTGATCACAGGCGAAATCATGGACCCAACCCCTGCCTGAGGTTCCCAGGACACCGAACACAGGCAGGTGGGGAAGTCACAGGTGGGGGATTCTCAGAGTCAGCCACATACAACCCGGTGACCACCCCGCCCCAACGCTCAGGGACCGGCCAGTTGGGACGAGCCTTAAGCAGAGACCCAGCCTCATTCATTCTTTTGGTTCAGCACCTCACCCGTGCCTGGCCAAATCCAGGTTCTCAATGGACGCGTGTTCAACGAGTGAATGAAAGAATGGAGGAATGGCCGAAACCAGTTTGGCTCAGTGGATAGAGCGTCGGCTTGCGGACCGAAAGGTCCCAGGTTCGATTCCGGTCAAGGGCATGTACCTTGGTTTCGGGCACATCCCCAGTAGGGGGTGTGCAAGAGGCAGCTGATCGATGATTCTCTCTCATCGATGTTTCTAACTCTCTATCCCTCTCTCTTCCTCTCTGTAAAAAATCAATAAAATATATTTTTTAAAAAAAGAATGGAGGAACGAAACCATGGCAGACAGTGGCTCATTGCCATTTACCTGACTCCTAACAGTCCGGACGGGGAGCAAAGACCTTTGATTCCAGCGCGTTGGCACAGTGTGCAGAGAAGCGCTGCTTTTGAAAAGAAGCCACGGATGTGGAATGCTCACCGCGGTGCCCTCATACCCTCCTGCTGCTCCTGTATCCAACCTGCTGTTTCTCTGCCGCCACCGCCGCCGACACAGCGCTTGGGCCCTATTTTCTCTCAGCCTCAGTTGACTCACTTGTACACTGGAATGGTAGTAGTAACAACTCCATAGAGCTGGACGGGCGTAAATAAGATATGTTGGTGAACATATAAAGTGCACAGTGCCTGACACATAGATGCTCAGTTAATGGCAGTAATGACAATGACATTAAAATGGACACACAGTGATGGATCCTCCCTCCCCGCAACCGATGGACGGAGCATGACCTAACCCGCACCGGCAGCACGGACATTCCTGAGCGCCTAACCAGGCACCTTACGTGGACTGTACATTGAGCCACCCATCAGCACCTGCCAGATACCCTAAGCCCCGGATTCCTAAGTCCCTAAGTGCCTCATCATGTGCCTTATGTGAAACCGCCATCAGCATGTGCCGAGTATCCTAAGCCCCATCATGCGAACACTGCAGGCCAGCCATCATGCTTTTCAAAACCGCACCCAGAGCACCCTGAGCGGTGTCCTCCTGCCTCGTCTTCACGTCCCAGAGCACCAGGCAGCCTTCAAGGTGCCCTAAGGAAGGGCAGGCACCGTCCCGGCCCCAGATGCCTGTACTGGGGACTGCGGCAGGCAGCCAGCTCCTCTGCCCCCACGTCCGGGCTTCTGGTGTGAGGCCTGCCCTGCACGGCTGCCCCGGGCCCTGGGGCCCACGCCCCTACTCACACCCAAAGCCCCGACTTGGGCCAGTCACACTGGGCCCTTCCAACCCCTCAGCCAGGGCAGGGTTCAGCTGGCCACTCCCTCCCCAGGGTTAGCTGACTCTCCAGTGTCCTTGACCCCTTGATGGTTAGGAAGACCTTACAGGTCATCTCTTCTTTTTTTATTTATTATTTTTAATTGATTTTTTACAGAGAGGAAGAGAGAGGGATAGAGAGTTAGAAACATCGATGAGAGAGACTCATCGATCAGCTGCCTCTTGCACACCCCCCACTGGGGATGTGCCCGCAACCAAGATACATGCCCTTGACCGGAATCGAACCCAGGACCTTTCAGTCCACAGGCAGATGCTCTATTCACTGAGCCAAACTGGTCTCAGCAAGGTCATCTCTTCTTAAAATCTGAACCTCTACCCAAATGCTCAGAGACACTAAATGTCTTCCATGATTTTAGGGGTGTCCGGGCCCTCTGAGGTCACCCTGGACCACAGGGTAAAAACCCTTGATCCAGCTCAACTGCCACTTTTTAAAAATAACTGATTTATTAAGATACAATTCACAAACCACAAGGTTCACCCCCTTTTTTTGTTTTGTTAACTCTCACTCACCCGAGGATATTTTTTTCATTGCTTTTCAGAGAGAGGGAAAAGAAGGGAGGGAGGCAGAGAGAGAGAGAGGGAGAGAAACATCAATGTGAAAGAGACGCATCGATTGGTTGCCTCCTGCTCGTGCCCCTATGGGGGCCAGAATGAGCCTGCAACCCAGGTACGTGCCCTTGGCCAGATCGAACCAGAGGCTCTTCACTGCGCAGGCCAGCGCTCTGCCCCTTAGCCACACCACGGGACAAGTTCACCCTGTGAAAGTGTGCAATCCCGTGATTTTTAGTAGAGTCACAAAGTTGCGCATCAGTCACCAACACTTTCATGGCTCCAAAAAGAAAAAGAAAAAAAAATGCCACACACATTAGCAGTCACTCCCCAGTCTCCCTCCCCGACCCCCCACCCCCAGCCCCTGCAGCCACTATGTCTGCTTTCCATCTCTATGGACTTGCCTCTTCTGGACATTTCTTATCAACTCGGTCATGCAATATCTGGCCTCTTATGCCTGGCTTTTATGCCTTAGCATCATGTTTTCAAGATTCATCCAGATGTGGTGTGTTCTGGTACTTCATTCCTCTTTATGGTCAAGTAGCAGTCCATTGTATGAATATACCACGTTTTGTTTATCGGTTCACCAGTTGATGGATAGTTTGAGTTGTTTCCACTTTGGCCACTCAACCACCACATTTTACCAATGGGGAAACAGAGGCCGAGAGCCACCACAGCCTGGATGGGATAGGAGCCCAGGCCTCCCCTGACACCCACCTTTCCCCACGGAGTCGCTGGGAGAACACGAGGAGCAGAGAGTTTAAGCACCGCGACAGATTCCCTGCTGGCTCACAGCAGCGGCGTTCAAACCAGCGTATCTCGTCATCTGCTCCTGGTTCAATGGATGCCGGCCACAGCTCATCCTTGAAAATGAGAATCACGGCCTCTGTCCCCCTCCCAGGCCTACGGCACCATCACCTCTTCTCTGCTGCACCTCCCCACTGGTCTCTCTGCCCCACTCCAGATTTTTCTCGATTTTAGGAGTCAGAGGGAGCCGCCCTTAAAACCCAAGTCAGGCCCTAACCAGTTTTGCTCAATGGATAGAGCGTCGGCCTGTGGACTGAAAGGTCCCAGGTTCGATTCCGGTCAAGGGCATGTATGTCCCTTGGTTGCAGGCGCATCCCCGGTAGGGAGTGTGCAAGAGGCAGCTGATCGATGTTTCTCTCTCATTGATGTTTCTAGCTCTCTATCCCTCTCCCTTCCTCTCTGTAAAAAATCAATAAAATATATTTAAAAAAAAAAAAAAGACTGCCATGCATTCAGACTAAAAGTCAAGGTCCTTACTCTGGCCTTTGCATGCTCCCAAGATCCTCTCCACCTCTGACATCCTCTCTCTGGGCTCCAGCCCTGCGGTCCTTTCCCAAATGCCAGGCACCCTCTGGCCGGCCGCAGGACCTTTGCACTGCCTCTTCCTTCCGCCGGCACCGCTCTCCTCCCCTCGGCGCATTGCCTCCTTTTCTTTGTGAAAAGACGGCCTTCCCAAAGAGGCCTTTCCTGGAAACCTTACGTAAAACAGCTCTTCCCTCTCATGATTTCTCTCCTGATGCTGCTTCTTTTTTTACAGCACGAATCACCATTGACATGTGATACAGATATGTGTTCACTGGCTTCTCCTCTGTCTCCTTCCCTAGAATGTCAGCTCCGTGAGGGCAGGCAGGCCGGTTCGCGGTGCTCATTCCTGTATCCCCAGTGCCCAGACACAGCTGGCACACACTGGGTGTTCAGTAGGCACTAAGGGATAGGGGTCCCAACCTGCCAGCGAATAAGCAGTCTAGCCCAGATGTGGGCAAACTACGGCCCGCTGGCCGAATCTGGCCCGCGGAGCCGAAAGAGCAGAGGGCTCTCTTGCTCTCCCCTCCGCTCCTTCACCAGCAGCCCAAGAGGAGAGTGCCAGCATGGTCAGGTTGCTGTTGTCCCGGCCCTCCGGTCCAGTTTAAGAACCCATGGTGGCCCTCCAGTCAAAAAGTTTGCCCACCCCTGGCGGCCCTTTCACCAAGCCGCCATCCGGCCGAGACTATGACAACAGCAGCAGCAGTTGATTGTGAATCTAGAGCATTTCCTGCGAGGCCGGGGCCTTGCTCTTAATCCTTGAACCCTGAGCCTTCCAGGTGGTGATGAGCTCAGAGAGGCTCAGCGATCTGCCCCAAAGAGACAGACGGGAATGGCATCAGGAGGGGAGCCCAGGGGAGCAGAGCTCTTAAGCCGCGGAGCCATAATTTGCCACACTCTCAGGAAAGAAAACAAAACAAAACAAAAAAAAACAACAACAAAACACAGAAGAAATGGGAGCCTCGGTTGAGTGGGCGCCAGGCTCTGAGTCGGCCGGGCCCGCCCTCCGCCCTCTGATCTTTGCGGTGCCCGCGGCCCGCCGACCCTGCCATGAGTGATGGGGCCGCGGGACCATCGCAGCATTCCCGGGCTCCGGGGTCGGCGGACGTGGCGCCCCGAGCGGTGATGGATGAGCCGGTCCGGCGCTGGCTTTGTCCGGCGGAGCCGGGCTGGAGAGCATCCGACAGACTTTGGACAGGGCGTGGCGAGAGGCGGACCGTGTGTGTGAGTGTGCGTGCGTGTGTGTGTGCGTGTGTGTGTGTGTGTGTGAGTGTGTGCGTGCGTGCGTGTGTGTGTGTGTGTGTGAGTGTGTGTGTGTGTGTGTGTGAGTGTGCGTGCGTGTGTGTGTGAGTGTGTGTGTGTGTGTGTGTGTGTGAGTGTGTGTGTGTGAGTGTGTGTGTGAGTGTGTGTGTGTGTGTGTGTGTGTGTGAGTGTGTGTGGTGTGTGTGTGTGAGTGTGTGTGGTGTGTGCATGTGTGATGCTTGGGTAGAAGGATTGTCTCGCTTCCTTTCCCGGGGAGCGCAGGGAGGGCGGGGGGGGGGGGGTGAGGGTCACCAGCACCGGGAACCTCACCAGGTCGAGCCGCGAAGACCCCGCACCCCCACATCCCAGGGCGAGCTCTCCTCGAACCCCGCCCCCCACTCCGCGCACTTTCGGGGGCTACAAAGGCCCCGCCGGGCCGGGTCCCGCCTCCGTCGCCGCCGGCTTGTCTTCCGTCCCATCTGACAGCCTCGGCGGAACAATCCTTTCGGGGACCCGCCGGCCCCCACCGGGCCAGCCGAGGCGGCCGCCGCTCGCGGAGCGCTCAGCCCCGGTCCATTGTGGGGTCCCCCGGGGACCCCCTGCCGCGGCCCTTTGTGGCCCGCTGCCCGCGGGGCCGCTCCCGACGCGCCGCCGCCGCCCGCGCCCCGCCCGCCCCACGCGCCCCGGGCCGCGCGGAGGCGGCTCTGGCTCTCACGCACCGGGAGGAGCGGCCCGCCTTTGTCTGGCGCCTTTGTCTGCCCCGCGCCTCGCGGCGGCGGCGGCGGGGCCTCCGGGGAGCGGCCGGGACCGCCGAGCGCAGCTGGCGAGGGCGCGCCGCCGGGAGCGCGCGGGGCCGGCCGGGCCGGGGCTGCCCCTCCGCGGGGGGCCTGGGAGCCCGCGCCCCCGCCCTCTCCCCGCCCCTCCCCGTCCCTCCCCGCGCCCCCGCCCCTCCCCTCCCGCCCGCCCCTTCCCTCCAGCCCCCGCGCAGCCCGGGCGCGTCCTCCCGCCGCCGCGCACCTCTCCGTGCCGGCCCCGCTGCGCGGTTCGGCCCTCGGCTGCGTTCGGCTCCCGCAGGCTCCCGGCCCGACGCCCTCCGGTCCCGCCCCGCCGGCGTCCAGGTAAGGCGGCCCCGGCCCGCCCGGCCCCGCCCCCGCCGCACCTGGCGCCGGCGACAAAGGTGGCCGGCCGCCCGGGCTCTCGGGGACCGCGTGCGCCTCGGGCTTAGGCTGCCGGCGAGGATGCTGCTCTCTCCCCTCCTTCCTGGCCCTGCGACCCGTCCGTCCGTCCGTCCGTCGGTCAGTCCACCGCCTCCCCTCCTCGCCGCGTCTCCCCTCGCCTCCGGGCTCTGCCCCGGCCCCTCCCTCGCCACCGTCCGCCGGACACTCACTTTCCCACGATCGGACGCGCGCGCGCCCTCGCCGCCCTCCCCCGGCCGCGGCTCCGGCTCCCTCGCCTCCTCCTCCCCGGCGCTCGCCGCCTTCTTCGGGGACGCGGTCTCTCTTTGTCTCTCTCTGTCTCTGAGTCTCCGTGGGGGGGGGGGGTTGTCTCTCGGTGCGGGGACCCCAGCTCACCACGGTTCCAAGGCGCTCCGGAGACTCCCTGCGCCCTGGAGGGAGCTGCCAGGGTGCCCTCCTTCCTGCCCCGCTCCAGGCTGCCCGGAGGGCTGCGGGTGCCGCGGGGAGACGGGGGCTCTGGGTGCGCCCGCCAGCCTCCCGGCCGGCCCCGTGCGCTCCCTTTGGGCACGGACCAGCACTGCGCCCCAGTAACCCCGACGGCGCCACCCCGACGGCTCCCCACTGCGGGCTGCTGTCCCCGCGCCGCGCCGGGGTCTCAGCCCCCTGCGGAGGACGCCACGGGTTGCAGGGAGAGGGCTCTAGGGTTTCCCGCCAAGTCTTGCTTCCTCCGCTGGATGCCCCTCAGCTTCGCCTCTGCGTCTGGTCTCTGCGGCCCGGCGCCCTCCTCCACGCCGCCCACCTCCCCGTCTGGGGGCACGCCAGAAAGTGCCCAGGTGCTGGTGTAGTGCCACCCCTCTGGGGTCCGGCAGACATGTTCTGGGAGCGACTTGGACAAAGGAGCGCACTTCTCTGAGCCTCAGTGTCCCTTCCATAAAACGAGAATAATTCCAGCACCTACTATAAGGATGTGTGTGGCGTCCGTGAGAAAAAGCATGCTGGACTGGACCAGCGCAGGGCAGGGCACACTCGGAGGCGCTGAGGGAGTGTCCAGTCCCTGGGTGGGGTCTGGGGGAGGGGCCTCCAGAGAAAGGGGGAAATGCATAAAAAAAATTCAAGGTTAGAGACACTGCAGAGAAAGCTGACTAAGCCCCTTTGGGCATCACTCTCACGCCACCCACCTGCCCACCCCTGCAGGCATTTGCCTTCTCACTGTCGCTGCTCTCTTTCTGTCTCTCTGCCTCTGTTTGTCCTCAAATCAGAGTTTTAAAAAAATCAGGGCGAAAAGGGGTTCTGCCTTCAAAATGAGACCAGCGTGGCTGTCGGTGCCGCCAGCAGCTGGCCATTTATCCTGAGGCGTCCGATGACTCACCCCCAGGCCTCTAGCCCTGTCCTGTGCTGCCGACAGCTTTTTCCGTGGCGTTAGCTCACAGGCCATTTTCTTACCTCCTGGGAGCGTCACGCGGGTCCCTGGACCTCTGGCCGTCATCTGTGCCCTCGTCACGGGGACCCCCCACCCCAGCTGTCCACTAGGATGTGGGCCCAGGGGCTGAGTGAGGAAACTTCGGGACAGGGAGGCCTTCTCCCGGCCGGTGAGTTCTGGGCTCTCCTGGCTGAGGTTTTGTTTTGGCCACAGCCAGGGCTCACGGCCAGAGCCTTTCTCTAGAGGCACGAGTGGGACTGGGGACACACTCGCACCCCGTTCAGCCTCCGCTCGTGATCCTGCCTGGCAGACAGGCCAACTCTGGCACCCAGAGCCTTTTGCCATCTCTGGCCCCTGCCTTCTCCTTCTTCTTCTTCTTTTTTTTTTTTTTTATTTTTTACAGGGAGGAAGGGAGAGGGATAGAGAGTTAGAAATATCGATGAGAGAGAAACATCGATCAGCTGCCTCCTGCACACTCCCTACTGGGGATGTGCCCTTGACCGGAATCGAACCTGGGACCCTTGAGTCCGCAGGCCGACGTGCTGTCCACTGAGCCAAACCGGGTAGGCTGTCCCCCGCCTTCTTGGGCCACAGCAGCCCCTGTGACTTCTGGGGACCTTGCTCACAGCCTCCTTGCCCCTGGCCCACGTGAAAATGACGGCACCTTCTCTGCCTTCCTCACCGTTCAACCCACCCCTCTCCCCGGCGCTAACCTCCTCCGTGGCTCCCAGTTGCCACTAAGCTAGCTGCCTGCCCCCCACCACACCCACCCGCTCCTGGGGGTGCAGCCATGATGAAAGGCTAATCCTCTCCACGCCCTTACTTCCTTGAGGCCCTGGCCTCCATCTGACATGTCTCCCCTGCCCTGTGCTCACTTGGTGGCTACCCCTTTGCCTCCCTGTCTCTGTGGTCCTCCTCTGCCTGGGTGGGCGGGGTCTCACTCCACCTGTAGTCCCAAAGCCCGACCTCAGTAGGCGCTCTGCACACACGTGTTGTATTGAATGGATTCCCGGGTCCAGGAGACAGGAATGAACGGGAGGTCGCAGCCACAAGTCATCCCCGGGTGTGGCTGGGTCCCGCTGGCCAGGCCAGGCCAGGGGCAGAGTGGCTCTGGCACAAAGGACCGTGGCTGGGGAAGTCAGCGGGGAGCAAACTGTCTGGCGGTTCCCGGTGGTTCCGGGAGGGCCTGCCTCCCTCCGGCGGGCGAGGGCGGTCCTGTGCCCGATTAGAGCTGAGGAAGCGGACCAGACAGGGAACCGGGCGGAGTGGGTTTCCCCAGCGGACTGCTTAGCACTGTGTCACCCGCAGGCGTCCCCTCGCTTGTCTCCGCCGGAGCTGGGGTCTGCGCCCCGGCCTCCAGACTCCACAGCCCGGGAGCAGCAGAAGCGGAGAGGCGTCCTGGGCGGATTCCCAGGTGGGGTGTCAGTCAGGCCTCCCTGTTGTGAGTGAGCCTCTCCGCTGAGACCTGCCTCCCCGGCTGCTCCAGGCCCTCTGCTCGTCCCACCCAGCCCTTCCTCCCGAGTGGGCCTCTGTGGCCAGCAGAGCGTCGGCCTGCCCAGGAAGGACGGGAGAGGGTGGGAGGACTGGCTGCTAGGGGCCCTGCCCCCCTCCCTCCCCACTGCACCACCCAGGCCTGGCACCGATCACCTGGACACCTCCCTAGATGGCTGTGGGTCATGAGGGATGACGCCCCTGCCTGACCCAGAGCAGCTGGGGTGCACGGACTGTAGAACCCACGCTTTTGAAGGGGCTCTCTCCGTGCTAGGCTCTGGGTTAAGGTCCCCAGCATGGCAAGGGCACCGGTATCGGTCGCTGAAGGTAGCAAGACCAGTGGGTTCAGGTGGGTTCAGATCCCGGCCCCACCGCTTGCTCTACGGTGCAACCGCGGGCAGAGCCCCCAGCTCTCTGGCCCAATGTTGAGCCGGTGCCGCCATTATTGCCTGAACACTAGTGTCCACTCCAGGGGGGCTACCCCGGGTTGTGCGTGTGCCGCTCTAGGCCTAGCGTGGAACCTGCCCAGCACGTGATCCCCAGAGAAACACACTCGTCTCTCACACGTGGGCCCGGAGCCCAGAGAGGCGAGTGGACTGGCCCGGGGTCACACAGCTGTTACGTGCTGAGCCAGGGTTCAGAGCCAGGCTGTCTTTCCACGCCCCCCTGGCTCCTCCAGAGCCAAGGGCGGGCGTTTTTGTCCCCTGATGACTGAGTGATGCGTCGGACCAAACGGCAGGTGACCGTTACGTGGTCTGGGCACCGAGGTGATGAGGTGTGGGGAGTCGGGGGTGGGAGGGTCGCCTAGGAGAAGAAGAGGGAGGGGAGCACCTGTAACCAGGAGGTAGACTCTGTCTCCGAGCATTCCCCCTCACCCCCCAAAAAAAGACAATGGCCCTACACCCGTTTCCCGAGGCTGGGGGGGGGCAGGAATTCCTGGGGCTGCCGTGGGAACCAGTACAAGCAGATGGCACTGCCCCCGCGGGGAAGCCCCGCCTCATTTGCCAGACAATGGTCCCTCCCAGGCTGGCCCGGCCCGTCCCCACGGAAGCCATCCATCACCCGCCAAGGACGGAGGAGGCAGATGCACAAATGCAACCCCCCTTTCCCCTCCCCATGGTGGCCAGCTACTGCCTATGGCACCCTCACTGGGTAACACCGACTTCATGTACCTTTCCCTCCTCTCATCCTCACCTCCGTGGGATGGGAGGCTCAGAGAGGTTAGGCGACTCGCCCAGGGTCACACAGCTCTTTGTGCTCTGCTGGGCGGGGCCCTCCCGGGGACTCCGCCTAATGGGTTTGGGCCGGCACCTGTGTGTTCAGGTCAGCGACAGCCACGCCTGTGCCTCAGTCCCTCCCCGGACCCTCGGCCTCTCCGCCAGGCAGAGGGGCCGCCCGAGGGCAGCGACCTCGTCTTTGCCCGCAGACGAGGCGCTCCGTCCAGCTAAGAGTGTCTTCCCCGGGTCCTGGCCGGACCGGTGTCCCTCCTCGCCGGCTGGGAGGTCCCCGCGGGCAGCGGGTGGAACCAGGGACCACGGAGCCTTTCTGGGGCGTGGGCTGCTTTTCCTGCTTGAACCCACAGGGTGCCCTGCGGCCCGAGCGGTGCCTCGGTCAGAGTGTGCTCCGGGACGAGAGCCGGATCGCCCCTGTCACACTGGGGCCTCCCATCACTCTGGCCCATCTCCCCCTTCAGACGGGAGCCCGTTCCTGTGTATGGCACCCCGGGAGGCTGGGCAAGTGGTGCCCATCTGGCCCCGCCTCCCGGAGGCGGAGTTGTCCGCGTGAGGCCAGGCGGGCACAATGGCCTCTGGCTGTTCTGAGGCCTGGAGGGAGAGGCCCCTTCCTGTGGTCAGGTGGCACTTTGGGGGTGCAGAGCTGCAGGGAGGCGGGGGGATGGGTAGGGACTAGCTCAGGGTGGTCAGGAACACCCCCCACCCCCCTGCAGCTTAGGAGCACCTCCCGGGGCGGCTGATTGGAGTCCTGCCCACCCCACCAGCGAGCGGTCTTCACTGCCTTCCAGCCCCCTTCCCCTTCCTGGGCCCACGCTCACCCAGAACCACACCCCGCACAGGACTGGCTTCCCACACCGTCAGATCTCAGGCAGGCTGAGAACCCCGTCCCCAGACAGGAATGGATGGAGGGAGAGAGCGTGAGCCGAGTTATAGGGACAGTCTTATCCCAATCGCTATCCTTGGTAGGAGCCCAGCCCCTGAATTTAGGACCCACCCACCCGTCCCCCACTCGTGCGAGTATAACTGCTTCCCTTGAACAAGCAAAGTGCCCATTTTCCAGCCCGGGGGGATGGGGGGGGGCTGGCTCCCCCATAAGAAGACAGGAATCTGCTCCTAGAGGGGCAGGAACTCTGAGATCCCCACCCGGAGACCCCGTGCTGGTAACCGAGGGAGCACATCCCAGCAGCTCGGCGTTTAGGGTTTCATCCGTGCCCGGGGTCAGGCCAGTGAGAGAGATGGACAGAGCAAGGCAGGGCACCTCGGAGAGTGAGTGCGGCTCTGGCGTGGGTGGTTATTATCATGTACCGTGACCCCTCGCCAGCCCTGTTCCCACCCCCCCAACTACCGCCTGATTCTCCCCCAACCCACCATGCAGCTGGTGAGCTGATCAGCAAGGCAAGAAGGTGGGACCCTGATCCAACCAGTTTGCTCAGTGGTTAGAGCATGGCCCCAAGGACTGGAGGGTTCTGGGTTCATCTCCAGTCAAGGGCACATACGTCGGTTGCAGGTCCAATCCCCAGCGGGAGGCAACCAATTAATCTGTCTCTCTCCCATAGGTGTTTCTCTCTGTCTCTCCCCCTCCCTTCCACTCTTTCTAAAACTTAATGGGAAAAATATCCTTGGGTGAGGATTAACCAAAAAAACAGAAGGAGGAGGAGGAGGAGGCAGGGCCTTCAGCTGTCCTGGATTGCTGGCGGTGGCCCAGCTCCACAGTTGTCCGCAGGGCTGGAGCCCCCTTATCTCATGGCCCCAAATGCAAACTGTTGGGGGAGGGGCTCGGGACTTAAAGCCCACTCCGGGCGGATTAACTGCCTTCCTTGGCAGGGGGCGCTGCCTCCTGGCAGCCTTCTGGACGGAAGCAGCTTTGCAGGGACAGGGTTCGGGCCCAGATAAACCCCTCCCCCCCTCCGAGGTCAGTCTTCCCTTCCCAGCTGCCCCGCCTGCCCTCCCCCGCTGGGTCCTGACTGCTCTCACGGAGATGACAGATGTGGGGGAGAGGGGGGCAGGGGACCCCGGTGCCGCGTAGGGGTGGGCGGTGGAGTGCAGGGCTGTCCCCGTGCAGGGCACCCAGGCCCTGTCATCTTGGACTTGTGGTTTCCCTTCCCAGAGCCTCGGCTTCCTCACTTCCTCACTTATTTTCAAACACATTTTTTATTGATTTCAGAGAGGAAGGGAGAGGGAGAGAGAGAGAGAGAGAAACATCAGTGATGAGAGAGAATCACTGATGCGCTGCCTCCTGCACACCCCCCCAGTGGGGATGGAGCCCACAACTCGAGCATGTGCCCTGACCAGGAATCAAACCATAACTTCCTGGTTCAGAGGTCAACACTTCAACCACTGAACCACACCGGCCGCGTTTGGGTTCCCCATTTTAAAAAAGCGAGAGGGAAGCGGTAAGAAATGGACGGGACACGCCCCTGGCAGCTCGGGCTTCGCAGCTGCTCTGGAGCGGAGGCTCTGTGTCTGCCATTGCTTTTGTTTTTGTCGCTTGTAACGAGCCGCTATCGGTCTCAGCTCTGAGCGCCGTCTCTGGGGGGTGGGTCCCCGTACCCCTGGACAGCTCTGGTCCCGGCGACTCCTGAAAGCCGGCCTGGTGAGCAGCCACAGCAGCAGGTCCATGGCTGGCGGGCGGCAGGCAGCGTGTGTGTGTGTGTGTGTGTGTGTGTGTTTGTGTGTGGAGCGGAGGGGGGTGCCTGCGCCCCCTTTTTGCCTGGATGCTTGGCACTCTGCATGCAGCCTCCAACTGGCTCCCAGCGCGACAGAAATGGCTCGGAGCCCTTCCCCGCCGTGGATCCTTGGCACGGCGTCGGGAGCAGCCCACGCTTCCTGGGTGGCTCGGCGCCAGGCTGGCATCGCGGCTGCTGGGCTGTGCCAAGATCCGCGTGCAAGCCCTGTGCGTCGGGGAGAGAGTTCCAAGCAGTTGTCAGGACAAAGTGGTGCGAGGTCCCCCAGCTGTCACTGCAACCCCCCTCCGCCCCCCCCCTCCACACACACACACACACACACACACACACACCCTGAGAATATAGCTATGATTTTGCACTCGGGTTCCATTGTGCTCGACCCACTTTCACTTCTGTCCGCAGTTATCAGTGCCTGTCTCTGCAGGGCCCGTAGGTCTGCTGGGCACAGCGGGACAGGGCCCCCTGCGATGCTGCTGAAAGGGGTGGGCAGGGCTGGGCAGGAGCACCGGGGACGCAGCTCCCGGAACTGGGGGGCTGGGCACGGCTTCCCAGAAGCGAGGGCGGGCAGGGTTTGGACACAGAGAGAGAACAGAAGCGGGGAAGGTGGGGTGCGTTTGGGGCCGGGGAGTAGTCTCTGTCGGCTGTGAAGGGGGGGAGGCAGAAGTCAGGGCCGCAGAGTTAGGCTGGGCCCACATTATACAAGGCCCTGCGTGCCAGAGCGAGGCGTCTGTGATTCCGGGGAAGGCAGCGGGGAGCCACGGACGGCTCTGGGCAGGGAGGGCGCGGTGGCGGCCTGGTCAGAGTGAGCTGGCAGCGGTACAGGCTGGGTGAGGGGGCAGGACGGTGCTAATAAGGTCTGGGGAGAGGGGTACCCCCCCACATGGGTGCACCAGAGCTGCCCACTGAAATCCCCTCTCCCCTGCCCCAGGCCGGCTGCCTGCATCATTTGTGGGGTACAAGGGGCGGGGAGGGAACGAAGATGGCCCTGAAATTGGGGTCCCTGGGTACAATGAATGGATCCACAGCCATTGGCAGGATGTTGGCAACAGAACCTCAGGAGGGAGTGGGGAGGGAGGGAGGGAGGGGAGAAAGAGGGAGTATAGATGGGGTCGTGATGCAGGGGGTGGGGGCTGGGCCCCCCTCCTGGCTCTGCAGGGGACACTGTCTCTGAGGCCAGTCCCCAGGCTGGTCACCGGCTCAGGGGCTGGCTTGCCTGTGCCGTGGGGACAGCAAGCTGCCCACACACGTCCGTGGTCTGCCCAGGCCGCACCCCTCCGCCAAGCCTCGTCCGGACTCTTGCCTACACTCTTCGGGTGCCTGCCTTGCTTCTCCCCCTGGGGGACGGGGATTCCATTCGCTGGCCAACGCCTCGAAGGTTCCCTGTTGAGGGGTTCTCTGTGGGCTCCCCGGCTCGGCTCTCGGCTGTCGGCGTCCCGCAGGATGGGGGGGCAGGGCTGGGCCCGGGGCAGCGCCGGCAGAGTCGGGGGGCCTTTCTCCTCACAGGGAGCCCAGGGTGAGGCCTGATGAGGGCGGTCTGCGGTCTGCCAAGCAGCCATCGCTGCCTCAGCCCTGAGGCCGGGTCCCTGGGAGGGAACAAAGCTTGACTGACAGCCCTTGAAACGGCCCTGCCCCCAGCCCGGCTGCCCACAGCCCAGGCTCCCAGGACTTGCTGGAGGTGAACCCCCTGCTGCCGCTGGGTGGACGGGAAATCAGACCCGGGCTGCAGCGGGAATGGTTTTAGGAACGGAAGGATGTGATGAGAACGAGGGTTGTCACAACCAGCCCATCCCAGGTCCCGCCCAGCTCCCTGAGGCTCACCCGGGCGATGCCTGTGACTCCGGGGGTGGGGGGGTGGGGGGGGGTGGGATGAGATGAGAAGTGACAGTGACGGGACAGCCTGTGTTCCATGCTTCCATGTCCCTCTGGATCTATTTTGTTCCTGGGGTGGGGTTTTTTTTTGGTAACCTTTTATACAGTTAGTTTATTTTTTTTAAATGTTATTGATTTCAGAGTGAGAGAGAGACAGAAACATCAATGATGAGAGAGACTCATTGATCAGCTGCCTCCTGCACGCCCCCTACTGGGGATCGATCCCAACACCTTGGCCGGAATCGAACCTGGGACCCCTCAGTCCTCAGGCCAACACTCTATCCACCGAGCCAAACCCGGCTAGTGCTGTTCCCCAGTTTATTCTGTTCATTAGATTCCGTGTGCTGGTAGAAGTGAGCTCGTGTAATACTTGTGTTTCTCTGACCGGCTTGTTTTGCTCAGCATAATATCCTCCACGTCCCTCCACGCCGTCTCAAGGGATAAGGGCCGCTTTGTCACGGCTGCACAGTGTTCCGCGGCGTGCATGTGCCACAGCTTTGTTATCCACTCACCTGCTGGCGGGCTCTTCCCAGATCTCAGCCGTTGTAATCTGTGCTGCTGTGAACATAGGCGTGCATTCTTTCTGATCGGTGTTTGGGGATAACACTGCCCAGTTTTGCCAACCCAGAATGTCTGCAGACATTGCCCAATACCCCCTGGGGGCAAAGACCCCCCCCCCTCTGTCCCCGTGGAGAAGTCCGGGGCTGCCAGCGCATAAGGGAGGGGCTTGGGAGTGGGGGGTGGAGGAGGGGGGCTGCCAGCTGCCCCCTCAAATGCTGCTTTTCTTGCAGGAGGAGCCCATGGCTGGGCCCACCGCCCTCGCGGCCCCCGTGCTGCTCCTCGCGCTCCTGGCACTCCTGGAGCTGAGCCTGGCCGGCTCTCTGGGCCCCGGAAGCCCCGGGCGAAGCCTCCCCGAGAATCACATGCACCTCCCAGGCCCGGCTCTGTGGACACCTCCGGCCCGCCACCACCACCACCACCACCACCGGCGGGGCCTGGGCAAGAAGGAGCGGGGCCCGGGCATGCCTGGCCGGGCCCAGGACGGGGCTGCGGCCACCTCCTCCAGGCAGGCCTCCGGGCTGCCCGGGGCGGGGGCCCTGCTGCCTGGGCAAAGCCCGGCAGGCCTGCTGCAGGACAAGGGTCTGCTCCTGGGGCCGGCCCCGCCCCGCCCCGAGAAGGAGAGCCGGTCTCCAGGGAGGAGACGCAGCCGGGAGCACAAGAGACGCAGGGAGAGGTTGAAGCTGCACCGAGGTAGCTGGGCGTCTGGGATGGATGGGGTGGGGTCTGGATGGGAGGGAGGCGCGGAGTGGGGGGCGCCGTGGGGGGCGGAGATGGCTTTAGGAGGGAGGGTCGGTGGGATAAGGCTGCTGGGAAGACACCCGGAGGCCCCAGAGGAGGCAGGCAATGGGCACCCAGAGGCGTGAGGGGGCCTCACGGAAGTCAGAGGGATCTGGCGGGAGGCGGGGGGGGGGGGGGGGGGGAGAGCCTGGGAGAGGCTGAGAGGGACGTGTGGCCACAGACGCTCTGTCTTTTTTTTTTTTTTTTTATTATTGATATTTTACAGAGAGGAAGGGAGAGAGATAGAGAGCTAGAAACGTCGACGAGAGAGAAACATCGACCAGCTGCCTCTTGCACGCCCCGTACCGGGGATGTGCCCGCAACCAAGGTACATGCCCTTGACCGGAATCGAACCCGGGACCTTTCAGTCCGCAGACCGATGCTCTACCACTGAGCCAAACCGGTTTCGGCTGACGCTCCGTCTTATCAGTAGATAATCCTCCCCACGTCAGAATTTAACTTTGTATCGGACCCGAATGTCCTGATGAGCCGTGGACCAGTGCAGTGCCCTCCGAGGACGGCACCATCACCTCCGAGGCACAGAGCAGGGCCGAGCGCATAGATTCTGAAGCCAGAACCTGCCCGGGTTACCAGCTGTCTGAGTCACTGTGCCTCAGTTTCTCCCTCTGCGAAATGGGGAGAAGGGCTCCATGGAGCCTCGGTGTAGGCCCAGAGACCGCTGCTCGGCGGAGTGCTTGGAGCCGTGCCTGCGAGCGGCAGGGCCGGCCGGGGAGCAGGTGCTGCCGGCTGATGCTCAGCTTCTTTTTTTGCTTTTTTTTTTTCTTTTTAATATATTTTATTGATATTTTCAGAGAGGAAGGGAGAAGGATAGAGAGCTAGAAACGTCGATGAGAGAAACATCGACCAGCTGCCTCCTGCACACCCCCCACCGGGGACGTGCCCACAGCCAAGGTACATGCCCTTGACCGGAATCGAACCTGGGACCTTTCAGTCCGCAGACCGACGCTCTATCCACTGAGCCAAACCGGTTTCGGCCAGCTTTTTCTTGAGGCTGAACCAGGGGAGGTCCCAGGGGAGACGCCGCACCCCTATCCCTCCGGCCTCCGCCCTGTCTGTCCCTGCGGTGCTCCCCTCCCCTCAGCCCTCCGCACCTATTAGTTCCCATTTGTTGTCTTCCACCTATGGGATGTTGCTTCAGATTGAGAATCCTTGGGCTGTCTCCCCAGCAACACTTCAAGTTCACCCCAGACATTCCTCCCCCCCAGGCCCCGGTTTCCACCTTCCGGGGAGAGTGGACAGCAGGGATGTTGGGGAGCCGGGCTGTCAGACCTGTCACGTGATGCCTCCACCCCCTTGTTTGCGACAGGAAGTGGGTGTTCCGGTTTGGGCCGGTGATAGAGGCCCCGTGTGTCCTATTCCGTCCCCCAGGCCGAGCCTCGGTCCGAGGCCCCAGCTCCCTGATGAAGAAGGCGGAGCTCCCGGAAGACCAGGCGCTGGACGCTGCCCTGGAGGACTCGTCCACCAGCCTGGCCCCGACCATACTCTACCTCAGCACCTGGGAGGCGGCACCTGCCACGGAAGAGTCCCTGGTCCTGCCCGTCACCTCCCTGTGGCCCCAGGTGAGGCCCCTGCGCCAGGGCGTCCTCGAGGACCCCGCCGTGCAGATCCCTCTGAGTCATTTAGGGAGACTGAGGCCCGGGGCCCGGGAGGACGTGGGTGGAGGCCCCTGGGGTGGAAACCAGGTGTTCCGGTGCCCGTCCAGCCCAGCTTCAGCCCGGTGGGCGCTCTGCCCCTGCCCAGGAGAGAGGGTTCCGGGGGCTCACTCTGGGGACAGCCAAGGAGGCCGCTCAGCACCCTGGTCTGGGCATGGAGAAGAGCAAGGCCCGTGGCAAAGCATCCCATGCACACGGGAAAGGACGGAGAAGAACAGCACCGCACAAGGCTACGTCCCCACCGCCCCGAGCTAACAAGCGTTCATTAGCACATCTGCTTCGGACCCTCAGGAAGGTGTGTGGAGGGAGCAGAGCTTCCTCGGGCGAATAGACCACGGGAACCCGCGAGTTCGTGGCATCAGCCTTGCAATTAGCAAGACGCGCCTCATTGTACCTCTGTGTCGCTTTGCAGTGTTTTTCAAAATAATATTACCCAGCCCTTGCCGGTTTGGCTCAGGGGATAGAGCGCCGGCCTGCGGACTGAAAGGTCCCGGGTTTGATTCTGGTTAAAGGCACATGTAGGTTCCGGCTCGATCTCCAGGAAGGGGTGTGCAGGAGACAGCTGATCAGTGATTCTCTCTCATCACTGATGTTTCCATATATCTCTCTCTCCCTCTCCCTTCCTCTCTGAAATCAATAAAAATATATCTGCCGAGACCAGTTTGGCTCAGTGGATAGAGCATCGGCCTGCGGACTGAAGGGTCCTGGGTTCGATTCCGGTCAAGGGCATGTACCTTGGGGATGTCCCCAGTAGGGGATGTGTAGGAGGCAGCTGATCGATGTCTCTCTCTCATTGATGTTTCTGACTATCCCTCTCTCTTTCTCTCTATAAAAAATCAATAAAAATATATATATATATATATATTTAAAAACAAAGGCTTTATAAAAATATATATATCTAAAGTAATAATATTCCGGAGGACTGAGAAGGTGGGGCAGTTCGGTACCGTGCTGCCTTCCACTGGTTAAGTCCTCCAAGAGCAAGGGCTACCGAGGTGAGGATGCCCCTACTGTCACCTGTAGAGGGGCAGCACTGAGCTGGCCAATATTTGTGGTGGTGCTGCTTGTCCTGGCTCAGGGGAAGCGTTCCACTAAGTCTGAAAGACTAAGACATCGCAGGGACTCTCCGCCACCACCCGCGGCCTGCTCTGCCAGGCCTTCACGCGCGCTGAGCTGGCGCTGCGCCTTCCATTGGCAGACCCGGAGAATCCTCTCTCCGCTGCCACATGGCCAGGCCAAAGCATCAGACACTACCACCATGCGGATTTTAAAACTACAGGGGAAATTGAGCCACAGGAGCTACCATCGCTGCCGCTCCCACCGCCGCCCCCAAGAATGGGAATCCACTGAAATCAGAGCTCACTATACACCGGGCTCATAGAGAGTGTGGCTTCAGAAATTAACCTCTGCATCCACAGCAGCTCCACATCCGCAACAAAGAGGACACCATTGAGGGCGGACTCTCCCCATGCAGCCATCACAGCCCGCCCACAATCTTCCCAGCACACCCACCATGCTGGGAGGGAAATGGAGCGCGCTGGTGAGGAAATGGCACGGTGCCTTCCATTACCCACCCAGGCGAGCCCATCCTCCGATGCCACATGGCCAAGCCGAAGCTCTCGCCACCACCGCCATGTGAACTTTAAAACTACAGTGGTAATTGAACCACAGGAGCGACCGTCAATATTGCACCTGGCACCGCCACCCGCCACTGCTGCCGATAATAAAGGAAATCCACCAAGAATAGAGCTCACCACGCCTTGGGCTCAGGGAGTGGGCGACCTCAGAACTTAGCCTCCATGTCTGCAGCTGCTCCGCTCCCACACCGAACGAGACACCTTTGAAGGTGGTCCCCCGCCTGCAACCATCTCAGCCCAACTGCAGCTGTCCCAGCCTGCCCGCCATGCTAGCAAGGAGCTAGCGTGGCGCCTCCAATATGCAACCCCAACACCCTAGAGGGGCCGTGTGCCCCGGGTGAGCCGAGTGTCCCAGGGGGCCGTGTGCCCCGGGTGAGCCGAGTGTCCCAGGGGGCCATGTGCCCCGGGTAAGCCGTACCCCCCAAAGGGGAAGGGTGTCCCAGGGGGCCAGGTGCCCCGGGTGAGCCGAGTGTCCCGGGTGAGCCGAGTGTCCCAGGGGGCCGAGTGCCCCGGGTGAGCCGAGTGTCCCATGGGGCCGAGTGCCCCGGGTGAGCCGAGTGTCCCGGGTGAGCCGAGTGTCCCAGGGGGCCGAGTGCCCCGGGTGAGCCGAGTGTCCCATGGGGCCGAGTGCCCCGGGTGAGCCCAGTGTCCCAGGGGGCCGTGTGCCCCGGGTGAGCCGAGTGTCCCAGGGGTCCGAGTGCCCCAGGTGAGCCGAGTGTCCCATGGGGCCGAGTGCCCCGGGTGAGCCCAGTGTCCCAGGGGGCCGAGTGCCCCGGGTGAGCCCAGTGTCCCAGGGGGCCGTGTGCCCCGGGTGAGCCGAGTGACCCAGGGGGCCGAGTGCCCCGGGTGAGCCGAGTGTCCCAGGGGGCCATGTGCCCCGGGTAAGCCGTACCCCCCAAAGGGGAAGGGTGTCCCAGGGGGCCAGGTGCCCCGGGTGAGCCGAGTGTCCCGGGTGAGCCGAGTGTCCCAGGGGGCCGAGTGCCCCGGGTGAGCCGAGTGTCCCATGGGGCCGAGTGCCCCGGGTGAGCCGAGTGTCCCGGGTGAGCCGAGTGTCCCAGGGGGCCGAGTGCCCCGGGTGAGCCGAGTGTCCCATGGGGCCGAGTGCCCCGGGTGAGCCCAGTGTCCCAGGGGGCCGTGTGCCCCGGGTGAGCCGAGTGTCCCAGGGGGCCGAGTGCCCCGGGTGAGCCGAGTGTCCCAGGTGAGCCGAGTGTCCCATGGGGCCGAGTGCCCCGGGTGAGCCGAGTGCCCCGGGTGAGCCCAGTGTCCCAGGGGGCCGTGTGCCCCGGGTGAGCCGAGTGACCCAGGGGGCCGAGTGCCCCGGGTGAGCCGAGTGTCCCAGGGGGCCATGTGCCCCGGGTAAGCCGTACCCCCCAAAGGGGAAGGGTGTCCCGGGTGAGCCGTGTGTGTCCCAGGGGGCCGAGTGCCCCGGGTGAGCCGAGTGTCCCAGGGGGCCGAGTGCCCCGGGTGAGCCGAGTGTCCCAGGGTGCAGTGTGCCCCGGGTGAGCCGTGTGTCCCAGGGGAAGCAGTGGGACCCAGGGGAGGGGGCGGTGAGAACCAGAGGAGGAGCGGACTCTATTAATATGGTCCTGAGATAGTCACCATAAAACAAGCAGACTGCCAAATGAGGAGCGGATTTTATTCATGGGGTCCTGAGATGGTCACCATAAAACAAGCAGATTGTCAAATGACAGCGGGGAGGGGAAGGAGACCTGGGGGGAGATAGGAGAACAACCGAGGCACTGGTATGCATGAACATAAGTACAACCAATAAACACAGAACTCTGGGGAGGGAGGGCATAAATGGGAGGTGGGGGGGGGGCAATGGTAAACTATGTACACAGAAAATACCTTAATGAAATAAAATTAAAAAATAAATAAATAAAGTAATAATATTATCTAAAATGATCAATAGCATCAATAAGTAGAAGGAAAAAACTTTACTTTTTAGCAGGTCTTTCTTATTCTCTTCTGGGGTCTTGCACCCCCTGAGACTCTGAGAAAACCTATTTTTAAAATCTGTCCCCCGGGCGGGCTTCTGGCAGAGGGCGATCGGCCTCTGAGGAGCCCCCCCCCCTTGCCCTCTGGCCTGGGCCCCCACCTTTCTGCTCCCCCTGCTGGGGCTCCACATCCCTCCTCTCCGCCCGCCTTCCCCCCCAGGCTCAGCCCAGGCCCGACGGGGAGGTGATGCCCACGCTGGACATGGCCTTATTCGACTGGACCGACTACGAAGACTTGAAGCCCGAGGCCTGGCCCTCCGCCAGGAAGAAAGGTACGTCCGCCCAGCGGCTGGGCTCGGGCCGAGCACCGACCTGTGACCGAGGAGACCAGGGTTCGATTCCCAGGCAGCTAGCTGATCAATGATTCTCTCTCATCATTGATGTTTCTCTCTCCCTCTCCCTTTTTCTCCGAAATCAATAAAAATGTAAAAAAATTAAACAATTTTTTAAAATCTTAAAAAAACAAAACCAAGAAAGATACGTCCATTTGACCCTAAAAATAAATTAAAAAAAAAAAAAAGTGGTCTGTACTATCCATGAGCCCGTTTTGGGAAAGAGGCGTCTGAGGGGCGCCCGGCCACACCGTGGGATGGCGGTACGTGCTTGCTCTCTGCCCCGCCGGGCAGCTTCTGACCACCATCTTCCTGTCCCCAGAGAAGAGCCGGGGTAAACTCTCCAGTGACGGCAACGAGACGTCCCCAGCCGACGGGGAGCCGTGCGACCATCACCACGACTGCCTGCCAGGTACCGGACGGGCGTCACGTTCGAGGCACCGGGCTGGGTGCAGGGTGCTGGGTGCCGGGGGCCTGAGGCGGGTGCGGTGGGCCTTCCCAGGCACACGCGGGGGCCTGTGGGTCCAGGACCCTCTCGGGGTAACAAGGAGCAACAATCCAGCTACCCTCCACTGAGAGTTGTTGGAACACTGAATCCTCAGAGCAACCCGGAGGAAGAGACCCTGTCGCCCCCAATCTTCAGGCAAGGAATCTGGGTCTCAGCCAAGGTCACAGAGCTGGGAGGTGGCTCAACCCCGAGTGCTCCTGAGGAGCCACTGCCCCAGCGCTGACCCCTCTCCCCAATTCCTCCTGAAGTCTGGGCGGCCTTCATGCTGCCCTCGGCCCCTCACGACACTGCCCGGCTTTTTGTGGCTGTTCCAGCGGCACCCCCCCATCCCCCACCCCTATTCAGCAGCTCTGCCCATCGAGACTGAAAGCGAGGAGCTGGCGTTTTGACTGGTGCCCTAACCCCAGGGGCATCTACTGAGGTGGAGTTGGATATGTGGGGGGTTGGGGGGTAAGGTCTCAGGGGGACAAGGGGGGACGGGGCAGGAATGGCAGGGAAACCTACGATGCAGTCTTGGCCCCTTGGCCCGGCCCTGTTACACCCCCACCCGCCCCCCCACCCCCACCCTCCGCCATAGCTGGGACTGCTCAGGAGACAGCGTGGCATCGGGGTGACATCCTGAAGACGCTGGCAGCTAACTGCACTCCTCACTGCCGGGCAGCACATGCCCCCTGGGTCCTGGAGGGGGAGCCGAGCGGCGCACCCCCAGGGGGACACGTGGCTCCTTCGGCGGCTGGAAGGGTCTGCAAAGCAGTCACTCATCAACGTGTGGCATTGTGTGAGCCAGCCCACCAGCCCCCGGCAGGCAGGGTCTAAGCCATTGTTTCCGCCGGGAGCAGGAAGAAAGGCTGGAGTGTGGTTCAACGCACGGGAGGGGACCCCCGGAGTGGGTGGGGCCGGGCCTGGGCCTGCCTTGGGGGGTCCCATGTCTCCATCTGTCAAAAGAGGACGTTGGTGTCCATGACCCTGGAGCCCAACCCCCCAGCTCCACGCCGGCTCCACACCTGGCCGCCCCCAGCTGTCCCACCCGCTGTCCCCGGCGGTGATCCCCGGCGGTGATCCCTGGTGCTCCCCCCACCCCACGACCCATCCATTGTCCGTCTGGGCGGCTGGGCCGCTGCCACCCGCCCGCAGGGCCCTGGGCCGTGACAGCCATCGGCGGTTCTGGCCGGGAGCTTTGCACGCCAGATGGCCCCCCCCTGCCAGGGCTCGGCCCTGCGGCAGCCACGATGGACCTCCCGGCCGGGGGACCGTGTGCCGGGCGTGGGAGGGGGGGTCCACCCGGCTTGGCTGACCACTGACCACGTGTGCGTGCCGCGTTGCCAGGGGCCTGCTGTGACCTGCGGGGGCACGTCTGCACGCCCCACAACCGGGGCCTCAACAACAAATGCTTCGACGACTGCATGTGCGCCGAAGGTGAGCCTGGACCCCCGGGGGGCGGGGGGGGGGGCGGGGGGCACTCCTCCTGCTCTGAAGCTGGTTCTGCTCGGAGCCGGACACGATTTCGAGGCGGAGGTGGCCCCGGGGCCCGCAGCGGGAGAATCCCCGGTGGGGAGCCGCCGCCGGGAGCAGGAAAGCTTTGCCGGGTGCCTTCCCAATCTGCGACTCATTTAGTCTCCCTTCCAGTGTCGTTTCTCCGACTTGCTTTTCTCACCTCTCAAAATACAAGCTGGCTTCATCTCCGTGATCGGGAGGCGGGAGGCGGGAGGAGAGGGGAGACTCTCTCTTTAAAGAAGATCAAACACGGAGGCTGGAGCTTTCAGGCCAGATTCTACCCCAGGGGAGGCACTCCAGGTGCGATAGCAGGCGGGGTGGTTACCAGCGCGTCTCAGCCGGGGATGCCCTTGGCTGCCAGCTATGGCTCTGACCCTGGAGCGCCCACCCCAAGCGGTAGGTGCCTCCTGCCCGGGCGTGCCCGGCTCTGTGCTAAGTGCGTCACTCACATTATCCTCCTCACCCTCCTTCGTCCTGAATCCTCCTGTCGTCGTCGTCTTCTTCTTCTTCTTCTTCTTCTTCTTCTTCTTCTTCTTCTTCTAATGTATTGATTTTTTACAGAGAAGAAGAGAGAGGGATAGAGAGTTAGAAACATAGATGAGAGAGAAACATCGATCAGCTGCCTCCTGCACACCCCCCACTGGGGATGCCCCCGCAACCAAGGTACATGCCCTTGACCAGAATCAAACCCAGGACCCTTCAGTCCACAGGCCGACTCTCTATCCCAGCCGTGGGCAAACTACGGCCCGCAGGCCGGATCCAGCCCGTTCGGCTGTTCTATCTGGCCCGCGGAGCCGAAAGAGCAGAGGGTTCTCTTGCTCTCCCCTCCGCTCCTTCACCAGCAGCCCAAGATGAGAGTGCCAGCGTGGTCAGGCTGCTTTTGTTCCGGCCCTCCGGTCCAGTGTAAGAGCCCATGGTGGCCCTCGAGTCAAAAAGTTTGCCCACCCCTGCTCTATCCACCGAGCCACACCGGTTTCGGCCCTCCTGTCTTCTTAACCCTCACAGCCTTCCCGGGAGGGAGCGGTTACGATCTCCGTTTTACACGTCAGCACACGGAGGCGCAGAGAGGTTTGGGGACCAGCCCAAACTCACACAGCTAGGAAAGGGGGAGAATGTTCTTAGTTTTGTATTTCTGACGTTTTTCGGACATCCGTGAAGTGGCCAGAACAGTAATCACTATGACAACGAACCCCCGTTTCCCATCCCCCAGCTAATTGTGATGCCACTCCTGGGAGTGGAGAGAGATTTTATCTGTGGATATTCCAGTGTATATCTCTGTAAGATAAGTACTCTTACAGGAACAAAATACCGAACACGAACAATAATTACTCAATATCATTCGGCATCCAATCAGTGCTCGTATCTCCTGGGCGGGAGAATTGGGTCTCGCCGCCTCTCCTCACCGTCCTCAGAATCGCGCCCCATTTCTGCTCACATGAGGCTATAACAGCTCTCTGCTGTGGAAGCAATCACGCCATGTCCGTCCCGCTACCCGTGCATCCATGCATGCGGGAGGTGGTTCCCGGGCCCCTGCTCTGTGACTGGCGCTGCTCTGGACGCTGGGACTCGGCAGCTAAGAGGAGGAGCAAGCCCTGCGCCCTCAGAGCCGTCCCCGGGAGGAGGCATCCTCTCTCCCTGCCCAGTGAGAGGGGTCGCCTTCTGAGGCAGTGCGGGCTGAGGATAAAACCGTCCGAGGCCAGCTGGGAAGGAGAATACTGGGTTGTTACAGGGGGAGGGGGGCAGTAGTGGACAGTGGGCCCAGCCACCTGCAGAGGGTGGCTGTCGGGGAGACCCTCCCAGCCGAGAGGCAGGGGACCGGCAAGGGGGGGGTGCTGACTGGGCCCCCGTGGCCAGGGGGCAGGTGGCACGTGGGAGGAGGGGGAGGCTCGTGGGGAGCACCGAGCAGGACCTTGTTGGTCTTGTTTGATTTCTGATTGGAAGTTGCAGATTGTAAAATGGTCTGGCTGTGGGCTTAACCGTTCACGATGGCTGTAGGGGCCAGGAATGGAAACAGGAAGGCCCAGCTGGGAGGGGAGAGGGGGTGGGGGCAGCAGGAGCGTAAGATGGGGGTACTTGTGTGCAGGGCCGAGGCCCCATGTCACAGAGGAGCAGCTGAGGTGCCAGCCGAGTGGGCAGGAGGCACTCGGGTCCAGGGAGCCAGGCAGCGCTGGGGCCCAACCGCAGTCCTCGGCCTCCAAGTCCAGCCCCCCAAGTGAGGGGACTGGGCCCTGCTGAGCTGCTCATGCCCAGCTGGTGCCTGGCTGGTGCTCAATGGTGACCCCTCTGCCCAGGAATCAATCCTCCCTCCCTCCTTCTTTCTTTATTTCCCTCCTCCCTCCCCTCTCTCTCCCTTTCTCCTTCCCTCCCTTCCTCCCTTCCTTATTTCCCCCTTCCTCTCTCCCTCCCTCCTGGGCCTCAGGTGGGAGGGGGCGGCAAAGGCTGTGTCTGCAAACAAAGCCCCATCTGCTTGTTCCTCTGGACCCTTGCTCTAGTCGGCTCCATCAAAACTCTCGCGTCCTCCCTGGAGACTCAGGCTCAGAGAAACGAGGAGAGGAAGCGACAGTCCAGGCAGCTCACTGACGACGGCCCAGGAAGAGGCTGTCACCGGGATGCCACCCCGGAGGGATCCAGAGGGGCCAGGGACCCTCCCGGGGACCATGTCCCAGAGCGGTGGACACCACGTGCCCTGACCAGGAGCCAAACCTGAGGCCGTCTGGAGTGCAGGCCGGTGCTCTAACGGACTGAGCCACCAGCCAGGGCGTAATGGACTTTTTTTTAGGGCATTTTTGGGTTTACAGAAAAATTGTGCAGAAAATACAGAGTTCTCCTCCTACCGTTTCCTCTATTATTATCTCCCGTTAGTGTGGCACACTTTCTGATACGTTGTTATTGTTTTCAAGAAGAGCAGTTTGTTTTATATTTGTTGCTTCTAAAAAACGGAGAGAGAAGCATTGATTTGCTTTCGTTATTTATGTATTTTCGTTGGTCAATCCTGACCAAGGATCGGAACCGAAACCTTGGAGCATCGGGATGATGCTCTCACCCAGTGGTCGGCAAACTCACCAGTCAACAGACCCAAATGTCAACAGAACAATGATTGAGATTTCTTTTGAGAGCCAAATTAAATTTTTTTCTTTTTTCTTTTTTTTATTAAGGTATTATATGTGTACATATTTTTCCATTGCCCCCCTCCCATATATGCCCTCCCTCCCCAGAGTTTTGTGTCCATTGGTTTTGCTTATATGCATGCATACAAGTCCTCCTTCGGTTGATATCTCTCTCTCTCTCTCTCTCTCTCTCTCTCTCTTTTTGCTTTTTGTTGGAAGGTCTTATTTTTTAAATTTTTTAAATTAAATTTTTATCTGTGTACATATCTTACCATTGCCCCCCCTCCCTCAGTTGGTCTCTTATCTCCCCCAGATCTCCCTACCCTCCCCACTGTAATTTGACAGTCTGCTTGTTGCTTTACTGTCTCTGTATCTATCTTTTTTGTAATCAGTTTATTATGTTCTTTATTATCCCCAATTTTTTAAACTTAAATGTTATAGGGAGGTCCATTGTTATTAACTTCATTAGGGTCCTCCTAAGCTGGCCTTTGCTAAAAACTCAAGGGGCCAAAGAGCCGCATGTGGCTCGAGAGCCGCAGTTTGTCGGCCACTGCTCTAACCAACTGAGCTACCGGTCAGGGTGATGCATTATTATTGTTAACTGAGGTCCGTCGTATAGTTTAGGGTCTGCTCTTCGTGCTGTTCCTCCTGTGGTTTTTGATGAATGCATAATGACAGGCACCCACCATTACAACGTCACACAGAATAGTTCCATGGACCCCAGTGTCCCCTGTGCTCCTTCTGTTCACCCCTTCCTGCCTCCGCATTCAGGCTGTGTGGTGGGTAGGGGGTTGGCTGCAGGGCAGAACGAAGAAGGGGGTGGTGGTGAGAGGGTGCCGGGTCCCGGAGGCTGTGCAGGGGAGAGCATGGGGGGAGGACTGGCCCCCTGCACCCCTGACCCCCTTGCCTCTCTCTGCTCAGGGCTGCGCTGCTACGCCAAGTTCCACCGGAACCGCAGGGTCACACGGAGGAAGGGGCGCTGCGTGGAGCCCGAGACGGCCAACGGCGACCAGGGCTCCTTCATCAACGTCTAGCGGCCCAGGGGGAGGCGCCTCCTGCAGGCCTGGGGGGGCTGAGCGCTGGAGGTTCGGAGAAGCCACAGTTTGTTTGTAACTAGCAGTGGGAGAGCACATGCGGGACCGGATGTCTGAGGCTGCAGGCTCCGACCCAGGACCAGATCCAGGACCTGCAGCTGGAACTGCCTCTGCCCCGGAGCCAGCAGCTCGTCTGCACCCACAGCCCTGGGGGACCCGCAGGGCCTGAGCAACCGCGGTGGCAATGTCGATGGTGCCCTCTACTGTCCGAGCGCAGCACTGCAACCGCTTCTCGTTGTAAAAGTGAGGAGATTTTAGCAATGGAAACTCCCTGATGAGACCGGGCACTCAGGGGCGGGAGATGGACACGAAACACCTCCTTGGCACCAGGCGCCGTGCTCAATGCGTGGCATACGTTATCCCACGGCCTTTTCACCGTTTCACAGGTGAGGAAACAGAGCCACCGCTGAGTCATCTGGCCTGCCCAGGGTCCCGGATGAGTGCTCCTCAAACCTTAACCCGTGCTCCCGTCCTCTGGGGTCTGGTGCAAGTTCAGATTCCTGCCTTTCCCACAAGCCCAGGACCTGCCCACACCGCTGCTCCCCCCCCCCCAGCCCCCCTTAGGACTCCCACCACGTCTTGGGGAGCAGATGTGGAGTTGTGATCACAACGTGGCCCAACGCTGTGGGGCTCCACAGCCCACATTCTTGCTCCTTCACAGCTGAGGACTCACTGCAGGCTCTGCAGGGCTCTCAGCGGGAGGCGTGTCCCCTGCCAGTCCCTTCTCTGGAAGCTGCAGTGGCTCACTCCTCTCCTCCTTCCCTGGACAAACAGGCATCATCTCGAAAACGGAACCAAATCGGCTCTCAGCGCCTGCTTGTCTGTACGGCGTGATTTGGGCAGATGGGCCCCCGCCCCCCGGGAGCTGGCATTCTGAGCTGGGACAGGTGCCTCGGAGTTGCCCGGCGCCTTCCACCCCCAGGTTCTTTAGCCTTTTTAAAAAATATATATTTTATTGATTTTTTACAGAGAGAAAAGGAGATAGTCAGAAACATCAATAAGAAACATCTATCAGCTGCCTCTTGCACACCCCCTACTGGGGATGTGCCTGCAACCAAGGTACATGCCCTTGACCGGAATCGAACCTGGGACCTTTCAGTCCGAAGGCTGATGCTCTATCCACTGAGCAAAACCGGTTTTGGCTTTTTTAAAAAAATATATATTTTTACTGATTCCAGAGGGGGAAGGGAGAGGGAGAGATAGAAATATCAGTGATGAGAGAGACTCATGGATTGGCTGCCTCCTGTACACTCCCCATTGGGGATGAGCCCACAAGCCGGGTATGAGTCCGACCAGGAATCAAACCCGTGACCTCCTGGTTCATAGGCTGACGCTCAACCACTGAGCCACACCTGCCGGGGAGTTCTTCAGCTTTTGTAGTTCATGCCCTTGGAGAATGTGCTGCAAGCAGGGACTCCACACACACACACACACACACACACACACACACACACATCGCCCATATGCACCCGGCACCTGAGTGGTTCCTGGGCCTCCCAGAGGCCGTGCCACAAAGACCCCCCACCCCACCCTTCTGCCACAAGGCCCACTGAGGAGGTGGGGCATCTCGGAGGTTGAGGTGCTTGAAGCTAACTGCCCCCGCCCCAGGCCAGACCCAGGATGGCCATCCAGAACGTCTGTCCACGCAGGGCTGGCTCTGGGGACCACCTGAATGCCCCCAGCTGGCACCTCATTCCTGCCAGCCCTCTGGTCCAGGGCAAACCAGGCCACAACTGACAAAAGCCCGGCCCATCCAGACTCCTTGCACCTGCTGTGGGGGGGAGGGGGGCGCCTGGGGGGGTAGGGGCCATGCCCACAGGATGCCAGGGCTCTGTACTCCCCTGGGAAAATCAGTTGGGGTCAGGGCTCTGGCACCAAGGAACAGACTCATCTAGCAGAAACCAGATACGCTTGCTCTTTTCTCCTCTTCAAGTTCGATGGGCATGGGCCTCTTGTGGGGGTGCAGGGGGGGGGATGCGGGGGGATGAAAGATCAAAGGCAGCTCTTTGGAAATGGAATCCTGAGTCCGCCGCCGGCAGATCTGTCTGTTGGGAGCAGACAGCGCCGCTGCTGTGTGTGCCTGCATGGCTGGCTGGTGGGAGCTGCGACAGAGCCCCAAGGGTGAGGCTGCAGGCAGGCCGTGAAGTCTGGGGGCAGCTGTCGGGTGGCCCTGGACATCAGCAGTGGGAACAGGGGGTCAGGACAAAGCTGAGAGGCCCCGCCGAGCTGTCACTGCCCTCCGGGGGAGTGCCAGGGCTAAGAACTGGCGCCTCGATATCTCTCTGCCCTGGCTGGCTGCATTGGGCATTTGCAAAGTGGGGTGGGGGCCGGCGTGGAATCCTCTTATCTCCGGGGGGGGGGTCCTCAAAGCCCCCTCAGTGTTTAACTTCTCTGACAAGAAGTTTTTTTTTATGTATAAATATATTTTTATTGATGTTACAGAGAGGAAGGGAGGGAAGAGAGAGAGAACGAGAGAAACGTCGATGAGAGAGAAACACATATTGGCTGCCTCCTGCACACCCACAACCAGGTCATGTGCCCTGATCAGGAATCAAACCGGTGACCTCTTGGTTCATAGGTGGACACGCAACCACTGAGCCACCCTGGCCGGGCAGCCAGGAAGTGCTTTCTTATTTTCTTTGGGGGAAGAGGGGAGAGTTCTTTCTTAGGTCTACCTTAAGTTTCTTCTGCTGGTACAGAAGCCAGTTTCCTCTGATCCAGGGGTCAGCAAACTTTACCAGGAAGGGCCAGCGTGTTCCCATAACACTGTGGTCACGGAGATATGGATCTCATATAGCTCTCACCAGTCACGAGCTACTGCTCTTCTCTTGACCTTCCTGAAGCACATCTAAGAATGTGAAAACCTCGCCTCGCCTGCGGGCGGCGCACACGTCGGCCGTGGGTTGGATGGGGCCCACGGGCCACGGTTTGCAGACGCCGCCCTCGTCCCTCGTCTCAGCCCGAGCCGCGCGTGAGAACCGTCTGGGCGGCCTCCAAAGGCTCCGGCGTCCAGGCCCGTCCACAGAGAGCCGCTCTCGTTGGTCAGGGTGGTGCCGGGTCCCCTGGGCTTCCCGAGCTCTGCTGGTGACTAGCGGGGAGCCGGGCCCAGGCCTGCTCCCCCTCTCACCGCCTTCCTGACCTTAGGGGAGGAGCTCCTTAAGGTCTCTGTGCCTTGGTTTCTTCATCTGTATAATGGGGACAGTGACTCTTCCTTCACAGGGGTATTGTGAGAAGTAACTGCACATCCTCATAACGTGCTTCTGACAGTGCCGGGCACGTGCTAGGTGGTTTATTTTCTAGGGTACATTCAGTAGGTGGTTTATTTTCTAGGGTACATTCAGTAGGTGGTTCATTCTTTGCTAACGATCCATCGCATCATCCAAGGTCATTTCTAAGTCACCGTTCAGGCTCCTGCCCCAAAGCGTGTCCCCGGGATCACTGGAGCTACGAGATGCTGTGTCAGAAAAAGAGGACGTGGGTCCCGGGTCAGAGGTGTGGCGAGCTGCGTGCACGGACTCCGGGCAGATAACGGTTCATGAGCTTTTAAAGACGCGCCCCCTCCCGGGGGGGGGTGGGGGAGAGCTGAGCTGGGGGCCAAGTGGAAACCGAGCTGCCAGGACAGCCTGCATTCCTCCTGTGGCGTCGTACCGCCGTTCCCCGGAGACTGTCCCCGCTCCCACGGGGCTGCCTGCCCAGGGTGTGTCTGGTGACCCCAAGAGCGGCTCCCCTGGCGGCTGGGAACGGCCTGAGGTCCGAGGCTACGAGGGCCACGCCTCGTGGGGAAGGGGCAGCTTGGCTTTGGGGTGTAACTGGCACCCAAGTCGGAGCGTAAAGCCATGACCCCCTCCACCTCGGAGATGCTTGGGGGGAGGGACACCAAGCATGTTCAGCACCCCCAATACCTCGATGTTGAGTGGTAGCTGCACAGCACCCCAAAGGGAATGGGGTTCCCTTTGCAGCCGGAGAGAGGGTGGAGATGCAGGCAGGACGGCGAGGGAAGGTGGGCGCTGGGGTGGGTGGTGAGCGGGGCCAAAAGGCAAAGCGTTTCCCAGGCTGGCCGGAGCGCGTCGCCTCCGGGATGACCGTGGCTCTCGTGGGCCATGGCGGGAGGAGGGTGTCTGAGTGGGTGTGTGTGTGTGCCGGGGAGGGGGCGGCAGGAACGAGCAGTTTGCAGAACCCGGTGCTTCCATTCTGCGTTCTGTGTCAGCATGGGCGCTGGGGTTTGGGATCCGTGGCCTCTTCTGGGAGGCTTCCGAGTCCCTCCTCATCCCGGGGCTCCAGGACCAGCTGCGGGGCATGGCGGGGGTGGGAGTGGGGGGGAGGGGGAGAGATGCAGGCCCCGGGGCCCACCTGCTGAATCAGAGTCTCGGGGGTGGGGCCCGGCCCTGTGAGTCTGTACAACTTCTCCGGCCATTCCCACGCTCTGGACCTGAGAGGCAGGTCTGGGTAGGGTAAGGTGACCAGACGTCCCGCTTTCTAACAATTTGTCCCGCGTCCCGCTTTTGGCGGGACAGTCCCGATTTTTAACAATTTGTCCCGCGTCCCACGGCGTTTTGGGACTTTTGTAAAACGCCGTGGGACGCGGGACAAATTGTTAAAAATTGGGACGTCTGGTCACCTTAGGTAGGGAGCTGTTGGGCCGGGGACAGGGGGGGCGGTTCAGGGACGTTACCCGTCAGGGTGAGTGGGCAGTCCAGTTAGCCAGTTCACGGGCCATGACGAGCTCGGAGGCCCTGCCTCGGGGCTGGAACTGGCCTTTATTTTTGGAGAAAATCCAGCGGGGCGCGGGCCTGGGCCCTCCCTCGGTTGGGTGTTGTGGCTCGGAGGCACTTCCCGGGGGGTCCGAGGTCCCTCCTCAAAGTGGGAGGGGGTGCTACGCCCTGTAGTCCTGTGTTGCATGTGGTCTCCCGCTGTAAATAAAGAGCCGATGGTTAACAAGCCGAGTGGCCGTCTCTCTGCCCCTCCGGGAGGCGGGCTGTCTGCGGGCCGTGAGCGCGGCCAGGCGTTTGGAGAGACCAGATGCTTCCTGTTTCCCCAACACGTCTCATGCATTTTCTCACTCTCCCCTTTTACTGAGGGTCTGCACTGAGCTAAGCAGTTACCCAGGCAGACGGGGCCTCTGCCCTCACCTGAGCCTCATCCTGGTCCTCCGACCAGACCTCGTGGGTGGAAGTTTCATATTTTCTTTTTTTAATATATTTTATTGATTTTTAAAATTTTATTTATTTATTTTTTTTACTTAGAGGAAGGGAGAAGGATAGAGAGTTAGAAACATCGAAGAGAGAGAAACATCCATCAGCTGCCTCCTGCTCACCTACTGGGGATGTGGCCGCAACCAAGGTACATGCCCTTGACGGGAATCGAACCTGGGACCTTTCAGTCCACAGGCCGACGCTCTATCCCCTGAGCCAAACCGGTCAGGGTGGGAGTGTCATACTTTCATCTCCTTCCCCACTTTAGGGTTGGGGCAGCTCAGGCCCCACAGAGATGACGAGGTGGTCACAGCAGGCCGGCCTCTGGCAGCCTCGCTCCAGGCCTGGGTGGCCGAGTGCCGGGAAACACTGATGCCAACGTTGGCAGGACAGGGAAGGACTCAGTAACGCCATCGAGGCCGGGCCGGGGCAAGCCCCGGTGCATCTTGGGAGGGGGTGGCCCGGCCTGGCACCGGGAAGGGCATCTCTTGTCTCGGTGGCAGCCGCAACCAGCCCTGCTCACCTCCCGGCCCCCTGGGGACCCTTCTCCGTGCCTTCGCTCTCCGTGGCCTCAGTTCCCCACGATCAGCCTCGTTCTGAAGTGACATAAAAGAAAACTGCAGAAACAAACAGCTCAGACATTGGAAATCGGCGCTGTGTGCAGCGGCATGATGAACTCTCAGGCCGGCCCGCTCTGTCCACCGCAGACACGACCATCCTGTGTGTGGCGCATCCATGCTGCTCACTGAACTCCGCTAGCTGTCCCAGCTCTCAGGTCCGCCGGCCAGGCCTGTGCTTGGCGCCCTCATTTCACCTAACCGTGACTCACTCCCCTCGCCTCGTCCGGCCACACCGACATTGTGTCATCTCACGGCATCGCAGAAGGCAGAGTCCAGGACAAGCTATTCTGGGAGAGCGCACGCTCCGATAACTTTTATGAGGATGTTGTTAGAGTTGTTCCGTTTTTATTAGTTACTAGGATCCCAGCGCACAATTCAAAATCGGGCGACACCACCCACCCTCAAGTGGCCGGTCCAGCCCTGCCTCCCTCTCCGGCCCTCCCCTAGAGCAAGCACACAGAGGCCCTTGCCGCCCCGCCCCCAACGCTGCGCACAGCACGCAATGTCCTCCTGCCGGGTCAACCTGTTATGGCGTCCTGGTTAATTAGCATATTTTTACAGAGAGGAAGGGAGAGGGATAGAGAGCCAGAGACATCAATGAGAGAGAAGCATCAATCAACCGCCTCCTGCATATCCCCCACTGGGTATGTGCCCACAACCAAGGCACCATGCCCTTGACCAGAATCGAACCTGGGACCCTTGAGTCCGCAGGCCAACGCTCTATCCACTGAGCCAAACCAGTCAAGGCATTAGCATATTTTTCTATTTTAAATATATATATATATATATATATATATATATATTTCCCATTAATCTCTTACTCTGCCTAATTGATAAATTGAGCTTTATCATAGGTATGCATGTTTGTATAGGAAAAAAAACCCCAATATACACAGCGCTCCATACATAGAGGGTTTGGTACTGTCCAAGGTTTCGGGCATCCCCAGTGGGGTGTGTCTTGAAATGTCTAAGGCTGAGAGGAGGGGTGGATAAGGGGGGGGGGGCTGTAGAGGTTTGGAAAGGAAATGGAAATGCATCCATCCAAATACAGCCCTGGGGGGTGCGAGGTTATGGAGCTGTGCCCACTGCCTGAGGGACCGGTCCTCTTGTATGGCTGGAAACGGTTGCGCCCATTTTGCAGAGGAGAAGAACGAAGGTTTTGAGAAGTAAAGGCTGCAGTGACAGTAGTGAAATGCCAGGGGCTCCACTCAAACCTCTCCAGACCCAAAACCTGGTTATGTTCACCGACCCCATGTTGCCTCTCCAATGCCTCATGTTTAGTCGGTCACCTGTCCTCAGACCCACCCCCACCCACTCCCCAGCCCCTCCAGGACCCCCAGGGCTGCTGCCAGAGCCTGCAGGGGACAGGAGCTCCTAGGACCGGCCCGGTCCTGGGCTGCCAGAACCAAAGGTCTCGCGCTCACCTGCCCGCTGCCTCCAGGAAGGCCCCCGGGATTTCCTCCCAGGGTCTTCCCGGCTGGCGGGAGCTCTGGAAGCACCTGCATGCCCGCCACTGCCTCCCCGTTCTCCTCTTACCTCCCCCACCTGAGCTCAGGCCCTCTCACTGCCCTCGGGGAGCCAGGGAGCCAGACAGGAATGCTCCTCAGTAAGCCAGTCCAGCCCAGAGGGTGAAAGCAAACACCAGAAAAAGCCCCAGGCCGAGAGGCATCTTGGGGGCCGCAGGGCTCAGCGGCCATCACTTGTGTGTCCGAGCAACTGAGCAACCGCTAAGGCACAGCCAGGGCCTCGATACCTCCCTTGGAATTCCACCCAGACCCCGTGGAGAGAAGAGGCTGGACAGGGGGCGGGGGGGGGGGAGGTAGCCCCAACTCCCCCAGCTTCCAGGAACAGAGACCGTGGGAAACGAAGCAGAAGTGAGGGAACAGACCCTTTTAAAAAAGAAGAAGCAACAAGGCGTTCCTTCCCCAACCCAAGGAACACGCAGCTGGCGTGTTTGTGACAAGCTGAACAGAAACGCTGGAGGACAGGTCTCCAGATCAAATCCCAGCAACATTCCCTGTGCCTGCGGGCAGTGCCTCGGCTACTCTCTCTCTGTCCCAGTTTGACTTGCCTCCTGGGGAAAGGACGAGGCCACATCAGAATTGCTAGGTGTCCAGAGCTTTGAGGACCAGAGGGCATTGGGTAGCATCTCAAAGCTTTTCCTATTTGGTGCCTCCTTTGTGCCTCACACAGCTCTGGGGTTGACTATTACTGTCCCCCTTTCTTAGATGCAGAAAAAACTTCAGATGGCCTGGCCAGCATGGCTCAGTGGGTGAGCATCGACCTATGAATCAGGAGGCCATGGTTCAATTCCTGGTCAGGGCACATGCCTGGGTTGCAGGCTGGATCCCCAGTGTGGGGCGTGCAGGAGGCAACCAATCAATGATACTTGTTCATCACTTATGTTTCTCTCTCTCTCTCCCTCTCCCTTCCTCTCTGAAATCAATCAACCTATATTTGTGTGTGTTGTTGTTGTTTTTTTTTGTGTGTGTTTTTTTTAAAGAAAAATCTTCAGAGATTAAGTGACTACCCAAGGTCACATAGGAGCAAAGTGGCCATGCTGGGCGGTCAGGGTTGGGAGGTCACACACTTAACGCTGGCTTTGCTCCTAGGAACGGGGCGTGGGTGGGGTCCTCTCTCCATCAAAGCGGCCTTTCCCTGCTGCCTGGATCCTGGCCTTTACCCAGGCCCGGGAGACGCTGAGAGACGCTGGAAGATGCTATGTTTTTCCCGTAGCGGCAGGGTAGCCGTTTGCTTCCTAAGCGTTTCCAACGTGTGAGGAGCTGTGCCAGGAAAGCTGTGTAAATGATCTCACAGGATCCCCACAATCACTCTGAGCTAATTAACTTGCCCGAGACCACTTTGCCAGGAGGGGGCAAGGCAGGGACCCCCAAAAATACTTTTACCTAAAGGACGCAAGCAACCGTAGGAAGGAAGTGGCTGTGGTTGCGTCACCAGCCATTTCCATAACCAGCGGCATCCACCGAGTGGCTCCCTGCACAGAGCCTGGACTGCCGTGGCCCCTGGGGACAAGCAGGGCGCTGGGTGGCAGGTCTTCCGGGTGCCTGTGACAGGAGGAAGCGAGCACACCGGTGTGTTCAGTTGGTGTAGGCTCATTCCCTGAACACCTACTATGTGCCAGGCAAGTGTGGAGGTTGACAAGGGCCACGAAGAAAATGAAACAGGGTGATAGCATAACCAACGTGGAAAACGGTTTGGCAGTTTCTTAAAAAGCTACATATGACACCCACGCTGTGATCCAGCCACTCCTCTCCTCGATATTTACCCGAGTAGATGTTCAGTAACTGTTCTCTGAATGGATGGCCCGCTGGCTGGCTGGATGAATCTATTCTGCATGTCAGTTTCTTTGTTGAAGGTACGAAGATAAAAGGTGAGCCGTGTATCCCAGGAGGCCGTGTGCCCCGGGTGAGCCATGTGTCCCAGGGGACCGTGTGTCCCAGGGGACCGTGTGTCCTGGGAGAGCCGTGTGCCCCAGGGGAGACATGTGCCCCGGGAGAGCCATGTGCCCTGGGGAAGCAGTGGGACCCGGGGGGAGGGGCGGACTCTATTCTTGTGGTCCTGAGATAGTCACTATAAAACAAGCAGACTGCCAAATGAGGAGTGGATTCTATTCATGGGGTCCTGAGATAGTCACCATAAAACAAGCAGATTTTCAAATGACAGCGGGGAGGGTAGGGAGATCTGGGGGGAGATAAGAGAACAACCGAAGGACTGGTATGCATGCATATAAGTACAACCAGCGAACACAGAACTCTGGGGAGGGAGGGCATGAATGGGAGGTCGGGGGGGGGGGGGGACGGGACAATGGTAAGCTATGTACACATATAATACCTTAATAAATTTAAAAAAAGCATTATATTATATTTAAAAAAACAACGTGGCTGAGACAGAAAGGACTGATGAGGGACATGAAAAACTTAAACTTCACTTCCAAAAGTGTACTCAGAAAGGATGACCTCCTCACCCCAAAGCCTGTGGAATGTGCTTTGTGGGGGGTCCATCAGTCCTCCCACGGTCATGACTGGGTCTTCGCAGGGACTCGGGTCTCTTCGAGAACAGTTCCACTTTCTTTGTTCCTCTGGGCTCCATCCGCACCGGGGCCAGCTGGATCTACACCCCCACCCCCACCGCCCTCACCCCCACCGCCCTCACCCCCACCACCCTCACCCCCACCGCCCTCATCCCCACCGCCCTCACCCCCACCGCCCTCATCCCCACCACCCTCACCCCCACCCCACGCCTCTGGCCCCAGCTGGCCGGGATGAAGGCGGTGGCACTGGGTGAGCTGCTGGGACATTCCACAGACGCAGCCTTGTGTTTCATCTGGCTCCAATCTGTCTCCCCCCGCTTGCCTCCATCCCTGCATCTCCGCCCGGGCAGAGTTTCCCTTAGATGTGGGCAGCAGAGCCGAGTGGCTGAAAGTCAAGGTCCGAGAGCCAGACCTCCGTGGCTCCCAGCTCAGTTTCATACAACTAGCGATGTGCCTTTGGCCAAGCCTCTCAGCTTCTCTTAGCCTCGGTCGCCTCACTGAAGCTCTGGATAAGAACAGTACCTGCAGCATCGGGTTGCTGGGAGCGTTTACTCTGAGCGCTTTTCACACCGTCTGACACAAAATAAGCACTTAATGAATGCCAGCTCTGATCCTAGAAATTGTTTTGCATTTTCTGCTGACAGGGAGATCACAGTCTTGCTACGGACCTACAAGCTTGGATGCAACACCACTAGGATCTGGGGTGCATGGAGAATATTTCTTTTCTTTTTTAAATATATATAATTGATTTTTTTACAGAGAGGAAGAGAGTGGGATAGAGAGAGACATGGATGAGAGAGAAACATCCATCAGCTGCCTCCTGCACACCCCCTACCGGGGATGTGCCTGCAACCAATGTACATGCCCTTGAAGGGAATAGAACCTGGGGCCCTTCATTCTGCAGGCCGAAGCTCTATCCACTGAGCCAAACCGGTTTCGGCTAGAGAATATTTCTTGACTCTGCTGCTTGGCTATAAAACCCCATTAGTCCTTGCTGTCTTTTAATATAGATAGATAGATAGATAGATAGATAGATAGATAGATTTTAGATTGGAAGGGAGAGGAAGGGAGAGCTAGAAATATCAATGATGAGTGTGAGTCATTGATTGGTTGCCTCCTGCACATCCCCTACTGGGGATCAAGCCCCCAACCTGGATATGTGCCCTTGACCGGAATTGAACCCGAGGCCCTTCATTCTGCAGGCGGCTGACGCTCTATCCACTGAGCCAAACCGTCTAGGGCTGTCTTTGCTGTCTTCCTAATTAAGCTTGATTTCTCTTGCAATTTATTCCTATTGCAAAAGCCTTGAATAAAGCCTTCCTTACCATTTTAGCAAGTGTCAAAATAATTTTTTTTCTTTAGCAACATGAATTCGTTCATTTAGATCTAGGCGGTAGGTCTGTGAACGTCTCCAACTTAGCGCCGGGAAGCAGGAAGGAGAGCGGATGCGCTCAGACATGAGGCACCAGCTGTGGCACATCTGCCCTTTGCAGCTGGACATCTGCCCTTTGCAGCTGGACATCCCCCCAAGCTCTCCCGGCTGCAGGCGGTCCCGTCCGTCCACCTCCTGGGACACTAACCGGGCACACAGGGCGCCCTTAGCGACAAATCCTGGGTCCTCCAGCCGAGGGGGGACCGCCGGAGCAGCGAGCGGGGAGCCCGGCCTGGGGGACTCCCTGGCAGCCCGACGCCATCTCCTAGCAACCGGGCGGCGGCGGTCACGTGGTCCCCGCACGTGGCCGGGGGTTGAGCGGGGGTTGGAGCCCGGGGAGCGGGCTGGGCGCCGGCAAGCTTCCCTCCGGAGTCCGTGGGTCCGGAGCTGGTGCCTGCAGCCTAGGTCGGGATGGATCAGCCCCTCGTGAACCTGAAGGTGGCGACGGGTGGGTCTCCCGAGGGTGGGGGGCGCCCGCCTGCTTTTTAGCTGATGGGAGGACCCGCCCGCCCACGGAGCCCGCCCGCCAGGGACCCGTGTGCTGTTTAGAAGTGGGGTTTTGGGGGTGCGAGGGCCCAGGGCTGGGGAAGGAGGTGGGGCGGGGAGGAGAGAAGGCACGGGCGCCAGGTGGGCAGGAGGCGGGCAGCAAACCTTGGCAGGGATTGGGGTTCAGAAACAGGTCCAGCCCCAGAGGATCGCTCCGGCCCACAGGGGGTCCCCTGGAGGAGGAGGAGGAGGAGGAGGAGGAGGAGGAGGAGGAGGAAGGCGCGGGGAGGGGTTCACCCAGCCCTGGGGCGGGGGGGGGGGGTTGAAGGGGGACACCCCCAGCGCGGAGAGAGGGGTACCGCCTGATAGCCCCGTCTGTTTGCTAAATCAGGTTAAGAAAATTAGATTTCCCGGACAAGTCGTGTTTTTTTTCCAAACTGTCGAAACCCTGCCACTTTATTTCCTAAGAAACACGAACTCTAGGCGAAGTTGCTTAAAAGCAGAAAAAAAAAAAACCCAAAAACCCCAACTTGGTACACTGAGCAAAACACTGCGGGGCTTCCCGGGGTGCCCTCGCTTCCCGAGCCGCCTCCCCAGCACCCCGGGGTGCCCCCCCCAGCTCCCCGGGGTGCCCCAGGCTGTTCCTCTTTCCCTCCCCGCCCACTCCTGCTTGGCAGTATTTGTGACAGAGGCCCCCAAAGTTGCCATTCTGCATCTCTCTGCTGTCTCCTTTGAGACTTTACTCAAGACTATTCACACATGACAAAGCATTTGCAGCCAGTGGTGTCTGGTACTCGGGGAACCGAAATGACCGCAAAATAACACATGGCATCATCCAAGTCTGGGTTCTGAGGCGCAGTCTGAGCTGTGATTTCGCCATCACGCTCAAACCTCCCGGAAGGTCCCAGTCAGCATCGGCCTGGAGAGGGGCCGGAGCCAGGGGAGTGAGTGGGCGTGGGGTCCCGTGTGCGCTGGGAGGAGGTCTACGTAAGGGCAACTGGGGTTGGTTGGCATCCATACCCCTGCTGTCCAGCGCCTGTGGGGTTCATGCCCAGCGCCTGTCCTCTGACAGGCCGAAAACACGGCGAAGGGAAACCGAGGTGACGGGCAGAGGGGCCCCTGCGGTATGCCGGGTTATCTATCGAATCCCAGGCGCCTCCGGAGGAAGCCGACACGGCTCAGATCAGGCCAGTAACTTGCCGAGGTCCCACAGGGATTGGGTGGCAGAGCCAGGATCCGAACCCGCCGGGCCGGACTTCAAAGCCGTCCTTTCCTGGCCCGGTCAGTCCGTCGGGGCGGGCTTCTGCCTTGAGGGTGTAGGTGCACCAGGGGCTGTGTGGTTTCTTGTTTTTGTTGTGTGTTTTTTATATATCTATTTTATTGATTTTTTTTTTTTACAGAGAGGAAGGGAGAGGGATAGAGAGTTAGAGACATCGATGAGGGAGAAACATCGACCAGCTGCCTCTTGCACACCCCCCACTGGGGATGTGCCCGCGACCAAGGTACATGCCCTTGACCAGAATCGAACCTGGGACACTTCAGTCCGCAGGCCAACGCTCTATCCACTGAGCCACACCGGTTTCGGCAGGGGCTGTTTTTTGAGCAACTTTGTGGGCTGGCAGCCACGCTCTGCCACAGGTGGGAGCTCTCGGTGCCCAGAGCGAAGCAGCCGGCCCTCCCATAACGTGGGAAACAAGACCCTCTGTCTCCAAGGGTCTTTGCTGCTACTCGTCAGAGACCAGTGAGCGCCGGGAGGCCTGAGGGGCTGGGGTGCCAGGTCGCAGGCGGGCCATCCAGCTGACTCTGAATTCCAGAGCCACCGTGAGTCATTTTTTTAGCAAAAGTATGTCCCACACAATATCTGGGACATACTAACAAAAACATTAAAAATTAGCTGGGTGTTCCATGTTCCTGTGGTTAAGTCTGGCCATCCTATGGAGGGCAGCTGTCGATTCCTCCTTCCCCGGCCACTTAGGTGTCCTGAGACCAGGCCCCCCGGGGGAGCTGGGACATGCACCCCTGTGCCCCTGCACTCCCCCTCCCCCACTTCTTCATCGGCCCCTTGCCTGCGTGTGCCCCGGCAGAGCGGGCAGCGGTGCCAGATGAGGAGGAACAGTCGCCTCAGGCCCTTGGCACAAAGGACAGGCCCCAACTTGAGCCCTGTCACGAGGCAAGTCCTGCGCCGGAGGAATGACGTGGGGACGGGTCCAGGAAGGACTAGGCCTGGGTTCGTGGGTCCCTGTGGAAAGAGGCCCCGGGAAGGGGTGGGGGGTCGTGTCACATGAGGGTTAAGAATTCAGGACAGCTGAAACTGGTGTGGCTCAGTGGATAAAGCGTCAGCCTGCAGACTGAAGGGTCCCTGTCAAGGGCATGTGCATTGGTTGCGGGCACATCCCCGGTAGGGGGTGTGCAAGAGGCAGCTGGTCAGTTTCTCTCTCATCGATGTTTCTAACTCTCTTCCTCTCTGTAAAAAATCAATAAAATATAGATTTTTTTAAAAAAGAATTCAGGCCGAAACCGGTTTGGCTCAGTGGATAGAGCGGCGGTCTGCGGACTGAAAGGTCCCAGGTTCGATTCTGGTCAAGGGCATGTACATTGGTTGCAGGCACATCCCCGGTAGGGGGTGTGCAGGAGGCAGCTGGTCGATGTTTCTCTCTCACCGTCGTTTCTAGCTCTCTATCCCTCTCCCTTCCTCTCTGTGGAAAATCAATAAAATATATTTTTTTAAAATCAAAAGAATTCAGGACGGCTGGGTATGAATGGCTGGCCACCTGGCAGGCACTGTGTTAGTGTTCCATGACCCTCTCCACCTGCCTGTACCGCCAGGTCCACACAGCGACCCTGTGAAACAGGCGTGTTGGCCCTAATACACACACGGAGGAGCAAGCGGCAGTTGTGCGAGGGCCGGTGATCGGCCCACGGTCACACAGCTTCTGCGTCATGGAGCCGGGATCTGGCTCTTGTATCCGGCTCCAGACAGTTCCCCGCTGCCTGGTTCTGCCTCCCCTCGAGGGCAGCCAGGACGGGGCCCCTGAGCCTCAGCCACCCTCGGGGATCACACTACCTCACGTGGGAATGTATTCCATATATTGATCAGTATGTTGATCTGAGGTCTGGCCACACTCGTCTTGGAAGTTCTCCAGCCCCATTCCCGAGCCCCCAGGGGCTCTAGTGGCCAACAAAGGGTCCTCCAAGGCCAGGTCCTCAGAACTCCTTGGTGTCCCCCGCAGCCTTCCCTCCCGCCGCTGAACCCCATTTCCACCCGCCCTGCCCTTGCTCTTCCGTCTGGCCAGCGTCGCACAGGCCTTGGGGCCAAACCAGCCTCCAGGGCCAGGCTTTGCGCTCGGCCTTGACAGGTTCCTTAACCTCCCCGAGGATCTGAGGATCGTTTCCTCGCTGTCGAAAGAGGACAAAAATAAACCCTATCTTCCAGGGTTGTAAGAGGAGGAGCGGGTGGTCCAGGAGGGGGTGTGACATTCTGTTTTTATTGGCATTAAAAACTCGGAAGGGATAAACCGGTTCTGAGATTTGCATCTGGGCTGTCTTGTTTTTTTTGTTGTTGTTGTTGTTTTGTGTGTGTGTGTGTGTGTGTGTGTGTGTGTGTGTGTTTTAAAAATATATATTTTATTAGCCGAAACCGGTTTGGCTCAGTGGTAGAGCGTCGGTCTGGGGGCTGAAGGGTCCCGGGTTCGATTCCGGTCAAGGGCATGTACATTGGTTGCAGGCACCACCCCAGTAGGGGGTGTGCAAGAGGCAGCTGGTCGATGTTTCTCTCTCATCGACGTTTCTAGCTCTCTATCTCTCTCCCTTCCTCTCTGTAAAATATCAATAAAATATATATTAAAAAAAAAAAAAAAAAAAAAATATATATATATATATTTTATTAATTTTTTTTTACAGAGAGGAAGAGAGAGGGATAGAGAGTTAGAAACATCGATGAGAGAGAATCATCGATCAGCTGCCTCTTGCACACCCCCTACTGGGGATGTGCCCGCAACCAAGGTACATGCCCTTGACCGGAATCGAACCTGGGACCTTTCAGTCCCCAGACCTATGCTCTATCCACTGAGCTAAATGGGTTTCGGCTGGGCCGTCTTGTTGATGCGTGTGTTCTGATCCGGTCCAGTTCACATCCTCTCTCTCAGCCCCGGTGTCCTCTCCCCCATGGCCCCGCGCTGGGGCAGTGTGGACACGCGGCAGGCACATCCCCCCAGGAGCGGGCGTTGCTCTGGCCACGCTGCTGCCGGATGCCTGCCCACCCGGCGCCTCTGCTTACTAAGCGGCTGCCCTCGGGACCGTCCGGCGCCTGACTCCGCGGTTGAGGCCCCCGCCCGGGACATACGGGTGACGGGCATTGCCTCCATTTCACAGACACCGAGGGACCTGGGCCGGGACCAGAATCCTGGTGTCTTGCTCCTAACCCAGCATCCTGTGCCGCCCCCGCTACGGTAGCTCTTGGACCCTCTCTTGCCCGGTCTTCTGGCACAGCTGGACACAGGCTGGCCAGCTGCCCTCAGCCGAGCACTGTACGGAGAGTCCCCCGCTCTGAAGGAGAGCTCGGTCTTCCTTTCCTCCTGCCCGGCCAGGAGCGGTCGGCTGCCCAGGCACAGCCTCGGACCCCGGCGCCTCCCTCCCCCATTCTCCATGGCCTCCCCTGAGAGCCCCAGTGGCCCCCGGTTCCCGGAGACCTCCCCCAGAGCCCGCGGACAGCTCTTCTGCGCTGACATGAGCCACTGTCCTCAGGGGACAGTGGAGAAGGCAGGGCCGGGCCGGCCACGTGTCCTAGGGAGCGATCCTGCACCCAGGCCTGGCCATAGGCCCGGCGGGCTGTGCCCTCCCATTGCAGAGCTGGGGAAACCGAGGCAGGGGAGGCCGCTCTTCAGTGGGTTTCTCTTCCCGGAGCTTAAGCGAAGTGATCGGTCATGCTAAGCTTCTTAAATTTTTACGAAACAGGAGTGCTGTCGCTCGGAAGGGGCCGGGTGTTGTTTTGAGGATGTGCGGTATTTCTCTCACCCTTTGGTCAGACATGGGTGCGCACAGCCGGGGCCCGGGAAAGGACGCCAGCTCTGGGACGGAAGCCCCGGTGCTGGGAAGGGTCAGGTGCTGATTCTCAGGCGGCGGTGGCCCTGGGACTGTCCCCTGCGCCGCCTCTTAGTCGGGAAGGCAGATACCAGGGCCGCTGGGCTGGTCCCGGTGTGGCCTTGGCACCTCTCTCCTCTGTGGGCAGGGGCTCCTGCAGAGCGGAGGGGGCAGTGGCTGGCTCTCAGGATGAGACCAGAATCCACCCCGCCCCCAGGGCCAGCCCTGCCCAGCTCTCCTCTCACCCCCTCCCCCAGGCACCACGGCTTCTTCTCAGTAACCTTCCGATGACCAGCAGTGGAGGCCTGTTCCAGTCTAGGGGGCTGTTCCTTTAAGGACAGATGGGGCAATAAGAAAGGGTGCAATGCCGAAACCAGTGTGGCTCAGTGGTAGAGCGTCGGTCTGCGGACTGAAAGATCCCAGGTTCGATTCCGGTCAAGGGCATGTACCTTGGTTGCGGGCACATCCCCGATGGGGGGTGTGCAGCAGGCAGCTGGTTGGTGTATCTCTCTCATCGATGTTTCTAGCTCTCTATCCCTCTCCCTTCCTCTCTGTGAAAAAATCAATAAAAACATTTAAAAAAAAAAAAAAGAAAAAGAAAGGGGATGTTACAAAAAAGCGGGAGGGGTTTGTGGCGTGAGCATAGATCATACCAGGGACTTTCTGGCCGAAGAGCCTCCCGTGGCCTCCTCCCGTGGAATGAAATCCACACGCCAAGGCCCCTGCCCCCCAGATGTGCCCCCACCCCTGCCCTACACAGCACCCCCCTCACCCCCACCCCCGCTCTAGAGTCCCAGGAGATCGGCCTCTCTGAGCGCCTCACCACCCCCCTGGCCATTCCCCTCAGGGTGTCCTCCGTTCCAGAGCAGATTCCCGGTTCCCCAGCGGACCCTCCAGCCTCTGGAAGCAGGAAGGGGCCAGCTGCCCCGAGGGACTGGGGCGGGTGCGGTGGCCTGGTCCCCGGCCTGGCCGGGCCCTCCTCCCCCACCACCAGCTCCCTTGCCATTGCAGACATCCAGGGAGTGGCCTCCTGGGTTTTCTGGCTCCACAAGCTCCCCCACCCCCTGCTCCCCATGGCGGTCCCACTCACGGATCTCCCCCCACCCCCTCCTCTTTGTGCCACAGGTGATCCTCCTGATTCACTGGGTGCTGACAGTCTGGTAAGTGGCTCCACAGGTGCGTCCGCTTCTATGTCCACCTGTCTCCCGGGATGTGGGGGGCGCCCCTCCCCCCTGTCTCCTGTATCCCGGCCAAGAGTAACTAGCACCTCTGTCAGGAAGATCGTCGGCAAGCTGCCCGCGTCCCAGGGATGTTGGAGGGGGCAGGCGGTCCCCAGAGGCCTTGGCCGCCACTGCCTCGGGGGAGCTCCGAGCCCTCATCCAGGGTAGCGAGGTCCAATACACGTTTCTCAGCCGCCCTCCTCCAGCCCCGGAGCTGGTGAGCCTGGGCTTCGTTCGGCCCCGGCACTCGCTCTCCGAAAACCCAGCATGGGTTACTTACTGGGTAACGTGCATTCTGCACGGAGCTGCTCTGACCAGTTTTCGGGATGGTGCACTTCGGGGATTGTTGTGTGAGTGTGTGCAGCGCCGCACCGCGCTGGGGCAGTGGAGGTCCAGGGAACATGGCAAATGAGGGCATGGCCTCCTGCAAGCCATGCCAGCCTGACAGGTGAACCGGACTGAGATGGGCAGGTGGGAATTAAGAAAAGAAAGACGTGAAGGCGGGACCAGGAGGACTGCAAGCCATTGGCGGACTGCAGCAGCTTTATTAACTGCACAACCCCTTCCACACACAAACACTGGGAGGTCCGTTCCGAAGGAAGGTACTCTCTGTTCCTCTTAATCAAGGGAGATAAAGCAGGAAGCCAAATTCTCGGTACAGCAGACCTCAGTAAACGGTTACAGACTTCTGGTAAGCCGTGGAAGGTCGCTCTCATCCTGCTGACAATTGGAAATGGCCGTCCAGACAAGTCAGGGACCCTGTGTGGACAGGGGACTGAATCTCCTCAGTCCCTTTGGGTGCAAGGACTCTGTCAGCTCACACCCAGCCTCTAACAGTTAACAGTGGCTCAGTGGTTGAGTGTCGACCCATGGACCGGGAGGTCATGGTTTGATTCCCGGTCAGGGCGCATGCCCAGGCTCCATCCCTAGTGTAAGGGGTGCAGGAGGCAGCCGATCAATGATTCTCTCTCATTATTGATGTTTCTGTCACTTTCTCTCCCTTCCTCTCTGATATCAATAACTATATATATATATATATATATATATATATATATATATATACGATTTCATTTTTTTTTTTAAGAAAGAGCATGGCCTCTTGAGCCAGATTGCCTGGGTTCAAATTCCAGCGCCACCGCTTAGCAGCTGTGGGATCTCAGGCAGGTTACTTGACCTCTCTGTGCCTCAGCTTCCTCACCTGTAACATGAGGATAACAATAGCACCTCCTTCCCTGCGTTGTTCACACAAATGCACATAAACGAGTTCGTTTAAAGCGTTTAGAAATGTGCCAGATTCTAGGAAGGGCTCTGTTTGTATTTTCATTGGGTTGACAATAAGTAAACGTCAGTCAGGAGCAGTACCCTAAGAAATAAAACAGAGTGGGCATTGCATTAGACGGTGATGAGGTGGCCTTCAAGATTGGGCATTCAGCCGAAACCGGTGTGGCTCAGTGGATAGAGCGTCGGCCTGCGGACTGAAAGGTCCCGGGTTCGATTCCGGTCAAGGGCATGTACCTTGGTTGCAGGCACATCCCGGCTGGGGGGTGTGCAACAGGCAGCTGATCGATGTTTCTCTCTCATTGACGTTTCTAACTCTCTATCCCTCTCCCTTCCTTTCTATAAAAAAATCAATAAAATATATTATATAAAAAAAAAAAAAAGATTGGGCGGTCAGGGGAGGAGTCTTGGTTAACATTTGAGCCGAGTCTGAAATGACACAACGGGGCCAGGTGTTCAGGGCAGAGGTAGGCATGGGTGTCACCAGTGGCTCCCACTGGGCCCCTCGGCCATGGAGAGAGTCCCTTCTTCCAAGTGGGACAGAAAACTGGTGGGACTTTGAGCGGAGGAGAGCTCACCGGATGAGCTTGACTGGTTGCTATTGAGAGAATGGCCCGGAGGGGGCAGCAGAGGGAGGGAGCAGGCCCGTGGGAGGCCAGCTGGTACGTCCTGGCAGGAGAGGATGGTGGTTTGGCCTGAAGGGAGCCATTTGGGAAGCTGAGCCGATGGGATGTGTTGACAGTCCTGGCTCACAGCTGGGGCACAGGAGGCCTGGCCGACTGTGGCCTCTGCTCAGAGGGGCCCTGGGACCTGGCGCTCCAGGGAGTCGCCGTGTGGGAGGGCGGGCACCTGTGGGGCAGTCCCCCGCTAAGCTGACTCGGACCCATCTTCCCACAGGGGCTGCCTCATGTTCGGGGGCCCCTACGCCTGGGCCAACTTCACCGTCCTGGCCCTGGGCGTGTGGGCCGTCGCTGCGCGGGACTCCCTGGACGCCATAAGCATGGTGAGCTGGGGAAGCAGCCCCGGGCCTGGCTTCGGGGTGCTCTGTCTCCCCTGTGCCTGCTCCAGCCTCCTGCCTCTTCCTGGTTCCCATTTTCTAGAGCCAGGCTGTAGAAAGCCCGAGTGTGTTTGCCGGCCTGGCCTGCTCCTCTGCCTGCCCGGCTCATTGTCTGCCCGCAGAAAGGCATGGGCCGGGGTCCCACCAGTGCCCCAGGCTGGCCACGCCCCGAGGGCAGTGGAACACGTACTCAAGACCCCAACCCCCCACCCCCAACCCCCACCCCGCCAGGACCCCCTCTTAGGAGGAGACCAGCAAAGAGGGCACTCCAGCCCTAGCTGGTTTGGCTCAGTGGATAGAGCATCAGCCTGCGGACTGAAGTTCGATTCTGTAGTCCCGGGTTCGATTCTGGTCAAGGGCACATGCCCAGGTTGCGGGGCTGGATCCCCAGTAGGGGGCGTGCAGAAGGCAGCCGATCAATGATTCTCATTGTTGGAGTTTCTATCTTCCCTCTAACTTCCTCTCTGAAATCAATAAAAAATATATATATTTGTTTAAAAAAGCCGAAACCGGTTTGGCTCAGTGGATAGAGCGTCGGTCTGCGGACTCAAGGGTCCCGGGTTTGATTCCGGTCAAGGGCATGTACCTTGGTTGTGGGCACATCCCCAGTAGGGGGTGTGCAAGAGGCAGCTGATCAATGTTTCTCTCTCATTGATGTTTCTAATTCTCTATCCCTCTCTCTTCCTCGCTGTAATAAAACAATAAAATAATTTTTTTTTTTTTAAAAAGAGGGAACTCCACTACTTTGTGAGGTCAAAGTGGACACAGCCCAGTTAAGCTCTTCCTGGCGGCAGGGGGCTTCTCTGCACCCACTAAGCGCGGAAGTGTGGGGGCTGGGGCGTCTCAGGGTGACAGAAGGGATTTCCTTGGTGGTGGAGACAGAGTGGGTGAACTCTGAGGTGCCTTCCATCTCAGATGTTCTAGAACAGCCGTGGGCAAACTACGGCCAGTGGCCGGATCAAGCCCGTTCGGCTGTTCTGTCCGGCCCGCAGAGCCAAAAGAGCAGAGGGTTCTCGTGCTCTCCCCTCCGCTCCTTCACCAGCAGCCCAAGAGGAGAGTGCCAGCATGGTCAGGTTGCTTTTGTTCCGGCCCTCCGGTCCAGTTTAAGAGCCCATTGCGGCCGGGACCGGCTTGGCTCAGTGGATAGAGCATCAGCCTGCGGACTGAAAGGTCCCAGGTTCGATTCTGGTCAAGGGCATGTACCCTGGTTGCGGGCACATCCCCAGTGGGGGCTGTGCAAGAGGCAGCTGATCGATGATTCTCTCTCATCGATGTTTCTAACTCTCTCTTCCTCTCTGTGAAATATCAATAAAATATATATTTTTAAAAAAGAACCCATTGTGGCCCTCGAGTCAAAAAGTTTGCCCACCCCTGTTCTAGAACCAAGCCGTCCCTTGTCATGGCCTCAAGGATGACAGGAGATGGGCGGGGGCTTGGGTGGGGCTGGCAGGCTGGGGCTGGACCTCAGCGACCTCCCCGAATCCCGCCTCTGCTCTGCAGTACCATCGGGCATCTCACCACAGGGTCCTGCCTGCTTGCCGGGTCACAGTAGGGCTCAAATGCAGCTTCGGGCCTGGCTGTGCACGCGACAGGGGCGGGACGGGGAGGCCGCGAGCTCGCGAACTCTGGGGCCACGTGGTCACGCCCGGGCTCTGTGCTGGCCTGTCTTGCAGTTTCTGGGCAGTTTGATCATCACCATCCTCCTGGACATCATCCACATCAGCATCTTCTACCCGCGGGCCAGCCTCTTGGACTCGGGGCGCTTTGGCGCCGCCATGGCCATCCTCAACCTGGTCCTCAAGCCCTTCTCCTGCTTCCTGGTCTACCAGATGTACATGCAGCGCGGGGGGGGCGGGACCATCATCCACCCCAGTGAGTACCCCTTGGGTGAGCGCACAGCCAGCTCACCGCGTCTCCTCCTCCTACTCCTTTCCTCCCCTCCCCTCCCCCACCCCCTGCAGCCCCTGCCCCCAGGGGTGCCAGCTCCTGGTCTCCGCTGAAGGGTCCTGAAGCCAGCCCTGATGGGCCTCATGGGAAACGTGTCCCAGTCCCCAGCTCAGGTGTGGCCTGCGTGGCTCTGTGCACACAGCTGTCTGTCCCAGCCGCCTGGGGTGACCTTGCCCTGCCATCAGGCTAGAGGCAGAGCTGGGGCAGCAGCCAGAACTCCCTCGGAGCCCAAACACCGGGTACAGCTGGGGGAGAGATGCGGTTCCGAGGGCAGCTCTAGGCATTCTGCAGCCTGAGATTCGAGGCACCTGCAGGGGCACCCTCTCTTCTCAGCTCCCACCAGCCCCCTCCCTGGAGCCCCCTTCTCCTGTCTCCTGGGATCTGGGTGGCCAAGGGAGAGATGGTGCCGGCACGAGCCAGGGAGCCTCAGGGAGGGCAGCGCTCACCTGCAGGGCTCACCCTGCCTCCCGCCCTCTCCCTCCGCCAGCCCCGCACTGCCCTCTGCACGGCCTCACCTGGCTCCACCCCTCCTCGTGGAAGCCCTGCTCTCTCTCTCCCTCCCTCCCTCCCTTTCTCAGAAGTGGGGAAAGATGGGTGAAGTTTCCTACCGGTCACTCCCGAGAGAGGCTGTGGGTGACCGGTGGCCTGCCTGCTGGAGCAGTGGGGCCAAGGGCAGGCAGGAGTGGCCTGTGGCCTGCCCTGGGGTGAGGGGAGCCAGTGACATTCCTCCCATTGGACAGATGGGGAAACTGAGGCCCTCGTTCAGGATCATAGGGCAAATGAGCAGCGTGGGGATGGGATCGTGGAGCGTGGGCGCCGAGAGCCCTGCCGCCTGCCTCGCTCCCCGGCCCCGGCTCTGGGCCCCCGGCCCCGGCTCTGGGCCTCGCACCGGCCAGGCCCGGGCCTTCTGCACAGAGTGGTGACTCCCAGAGTTTTTTAAATATATATATTTTATTGATATTTTACAGAGAGGAAAGGAGAGAGATAGAGAGCTAGAAACGTTGATGAGAGAGAAACATCGACCATCTGCCTCTTGCACACCCCCCACCAGGGATGTGCCCACAACCAATGTACATGCCCTTGACCGGAATCGAACCTGGGACCTTTCAGTCCGCAGACCGATGCTCTACCACTGAGCCACACCGGTTTCGGCCGCGAGAGTTTCTTAAAACGCGTGGGACCTGGCTATCAAGTCAGGAGCACCGACCCCTTTTCCCTCAGACTGCCGGGGAAAGAAATTACAGCCGCCAACACAATAGCCATCTGGTGTGAGTGAGTCAAAATCATACTTTTTTTTTGGTCACATTGGCAAAAAGTATATGTTTTGGCGTCAGCCACACAGAAAGGCAGTGGTTAGTGTGGAGGCCACACGAGCCACGCGGGACATCGCTGGGATCGAGGAACACAGCGCCCACGTTTGCATCCTCGTCCTCAGCTTCGAGCTGCGTGGTCTCAGGCAAGTCGGTTCATCTCGCTGACCCTCAGTTTCCCCATCTGTATCGTGGGGGCAGGACGGTAAAAATGCCTGCTCCGTAGGGACATGGGAGGACTGAGTGAGCACGTCGGTGAAAGGCTGTGGCCGCTGTCACGGCCCTGGGCACCAGGATGCCGCTCTGGCCCGCCCGGCGGGGCGGAGTGGATCTTGGTTTGGACTCGGCGGACTGCCCGGAGCCTCACCCCTCATTTTTGCTTTCTCTCCCGCCTCCCCGCCCCCTAGGCCCTGGCGCAAACCAGAGCAGTGTCTACCAGATGATTGACTCAGCAGAGGCCCCCACAGACTTTTATGCTGGCCTGGAGGGCAAGGGTCACACCTCCCAGGGCTACTGACGCCAGCCCCGCGCCCCGGCCGCAGCCCGGGGGGCCAGAATCACAAACTGGAGGGGGGGCTGGACCCCGCCCTCTGGGACCTCATGTGGAACGTGTCCTACTCCCCATCTCGGTGTGGCCTGAATGGCTCTGTGCACACAGCTGTCCACGCTCCCCGTGACCCCCACCCACCTCCAGGCACCTCACTGGTCCCATTCCCCACCTCCACCCCGAGCTGCTCCGTGCAGGCCCCAGGCCAAGCTGCTTCTCAGCCGGGCAGAGTCCGGCCTCTAAGGGCCAGTGACGCCCCCGCAGTTGTGGAGTCCCCCGTCCCCCCCATCTCTCTCCCCCCGCCCCCGCAGGAGGAGGTCTGTGGTATAGGGTGCGGTGCTGTGCTGTGCTTCTCACTACCTGGTCACTGGGTCCCGGAAACCCCGGGGCTGGAGGCAGGCGGTGTCGACTAAACTTGAGACCCGCGACGGCCCCAGCCTCCCTTCTCAGAGGCATGGCATTAAAGTTTGGGGAACTGTGGAGCTGCATGTGTGCTGAGCCATGTTTAATCCCCCAGCAGGGCACGCGCCTGGACCTGCCGTCCCCAGGAAGGTTTCTGCTGGGGCAGGGAAGGCGGGGGCCCAGGGCCGGGCCTGCGCTCAGTGTGGCAGATGGATGTCTGCGTCTCTGAATCAGTGGGCTCCGGGGACGGATTGAGTCTTGCTCTGCCACCTGCACCGATTGGCTGTGTGCCCTTGGGCCACTTGGCCTCTCCGGCCTCAGTGTCTCTGGGCGGGGACTGATGCCTGCCCCGAGGGGCTCCTGAGGGAGCAGCTAAGTTGTTGGCCGGGTTGCTCCTCCAGCCTGTGATGATGTGGGGTCAGGTGACCCCTTCCTGGCCGACCCTGGGTCTTGGCCTCAGAGCTGGCCGGGACTGATGCTGTCCAGAAGCTCTGAAGGTCTTTTGGCCTGGGCCCCCACCCCGCTGACTGGGGTGGGCACTGACTGCTGGGCCCCAGGTGTCCGGCCCCTCCTGGCCTGTCCCCCGTACCGAGGGGTCCAGGCCTGGCGCCCGGCCCCCACGCTTACGGCCACGCTGGAACTTCATTCATGTACTGTTGTCCTTTCAGCACCGGTGACAGTGCCCGCCCCCCAGTGAGTGCTTTGTGATGGGGTGGAATGAATGGACGAAGAAAAGCCGCAGGGAACCACACACAAACACTGAGATCCCCAAGGCAGCCAGGTAGAAAAGACAGCGTCCGAAAAGGAACGGCAAATACACCAGCAACCGATGGCCTGCCAGAAGACAGGAGTGTTACCATGAGAACAACTGTCTCCTCCTGAAGCTGTATAATAGTTAACTTCCAGGGATTGAGGGTGAAATAAAGACATTTAGAGAAATGACAATGAGTGTATTACCAACAGACCCTCAAGAACGAGACGTATCAAGAATCTTTGTGGAAGAAGGACGTTTTTCTGTAAGGGAGACCCGAGGAGCAGGAAGGAGATAGTGAATGTGGTTTCGCCTTCACAGCAATAATAGTTCAGGCGAGTTGGTCAGAAACTAGGTTGTAAAGTCTTCAGTTTTTGGTTTGTCTACTTGTTCTTTTTGTGTTTTGTTTTGTGTTTGTGTTTGTGGGGTGTTGTTTGTGTGTGTGTGTGTGTGTGTGTATATGTGTGTGTGTGTGTGTGTGTGTTGTTTTTTGTCGAGGGAGGGCGAACATTGGGTTAACTTAAACTTTGTCAAATTAAATACGCAAATTAAAATGTGTTGGATAACCACTGAAAGAATAGAAATAGGATGTGTAAGTTCCAAGACATCTGTAAGGGGGGGGGAAACATGAGCAAAAAAAAAACAAGAAAGGAGAAAAAGAAAAAAACAAACACATGAAGTTTGATCATTAACAGGTACAAAAATGAGATGGTTTGAATATGTCATAATCATATAATTGTAACATTTTTAAAAATTCCAGCCATAGCCAAAACCGGTTTGGCTCAGTGGTAGTGCATTGGTCTGTGGACTGAAAGGTCCCAGGTTCGATTCCGGTCAAGGGTATGTACCTTGGCTGTGGGCACATCCCCAGTGGGGGGTGTGCAAGAGGCGGCTGGTCGATGTTTCTCTCTCATTGACGTTTCGAGCTCTCTAGCTCTCTCCCTTCCTCTCTGTAAAATATCAATAAAAAATATTTTAAAAATAAATAAATAAATTCCAGCCATATTGTGTCATAAGAGACCCCCCTAAAATATATGGACACAGCAAGGCTGAAAGTAAAAGGATGCAAACATTAAGCCGGGCAAATAACCCCAATAGAGCTGGTGTAGCTGGGTTAGTATCGGAACAATTTGACTTTAAGGCAAACGTTTTACTGGAGGCAGAGGAGGAACAAGAGCTGAATACCGAAAGGTTCGATCCAGCAGGTTTACCAGGAGTTGTTGGATGCATAGACTTAGGAAGGAAGTAACCACACACACACACACACACACACACACACACACCTTCAAGGTCTGCTTCGGAGTTTGAAAGGCCGTCCTGCATTTGTTAAACATCTGACTCACCTCAAGCCAAAGGGGGTGTCAATGCTCCCCTTTTTACAGACAAGGACCCCGAGGTTCAGAGGCGTTAGGGGCTTATCTGCAGTCACACGGCGGCGGCAGAACCCATCTCGATGGGGTCTCCTGACCCCCGGCCCAGGGCTCCCTCCTCTCCCAGGAGAAGCAGCACAGTCTAGGGAGGAAAGGGCGGGTGGGGGGCGGTGGGGAACCGCAGGGACAGGGGCTTGGCCTGTGGAGTGCCTGGCGGGAGGAGTGGACAGGGCAGGCTCCAGCCAGTTTTGGAGGGACCCGAAGGCCAGCAGCCCTACAGGCCTCGGGCGGGCGAGAAGTTTGCAGGAGGTCACGCGCTTGGCGGCGGGATGCACAGCGAGGGCGCGGGGGCAGGACCCTCGGCGCGGAGCATCCCTGGCCACGCCCCCTCCGGCCACGCCCCCTCGGGCCCACGCATGCGCAGACAACGACGGCCACGCTCGCCCCTGGGGACCACCGGACCCCAGAGCATCCTCCTGGGACGCCGGGCGGCGCGCGCTCTGACGCTGCCCCGCGCCTGCCTCGTTGGATCGTTGGCCGCCCTGGTCCTGCCAGAGGGCCCCTCTGGGTTCAACCCAACGGGGTGAGAGAGGGCCCGAGGAAGACAGATGCTTCCTGGAGGGCAACAGGAAAGCTGGCCCAGGTTCTTTTGGTGGGAAGGGGAGGAGGGTGGAGTTGAGGGGTAAAAAGGGGTAGGTGGATGGAGCCAACTGCTGTCCTTAACTGGACAGGGGTGGGGAGAGTGGTGAGGGAGTTAGGAGCAGATAGGGAGCCCAGGCATGGGGTGAGAGAGGAGGGGTGGGGGTAAGGGGACAGACAAAGGGATATGTGGATCGAGCTGTCTCCAGTACCCTTTGGGAAGAGGTGGGGAGCAGGGTTGGCCTGGTGAGGAAGCCCCGAGCCAGGTGGCCCCCCTGCAGCCACTGACCTTGGCTGGGCAGGCAGCCCCTTTAAAAGCCCCAGCTTCCTCTTCTGTAAAGAGAAGGACCTAATTCTTTGGGCTGTGGTGCAGAGGAAATGATAGGAATCCCTACTGTGTGCCAGGGACGACTCCCTATGCTGTGGATACGGCATGGAAAAGAGACAGTGGCTCATTGTGCACCCGAGGGAGAAAAGCAGACGCTAAAGCCGTCCATCTGTGGGTGGTGCTGAACCATGGAGAGAAGGGAGTGAGGAGGGCGCTGTGGCTGCAGAGACAATGGTCAGGGAAGAGCTCACGGTGGTATCGAGGCAGACCTGGAAGGAGAGAGAGGGAAAGAGAGTTCCAGGCCAAGGGAACAGCAAGTGCAAAGGCCCTGAGGTCGGAACAGGCAGGGCGTTTGGAGGAACCACCAGGAGGCCGGGGTGTTTGGAGCAGAGAGGGCAAGGGAAGAGGGGTGGGGATGAGGGTGGTAAGGTGACGGGGGGCAGGTCTCTGGGGCAGGGGCTCTCGATGTACAATACAGCGATTTGACATTTTTATGCCATACAGTGGTGATCGCGCCACTAATTCTGTTAGCCAACTGTCACCATATAAACTTCCCACAATGTTGTCGACTCTATTCCTCTTTCCCTTCTCACCCATTTCCCAAACCCCTGCCTTCTTATGCAAACTTTCTCTTCTTTCTTTTTTGAGAAACGGTATTTATTTTTTAAGAAAAACAAACACATTTTATTGACTTTATTACAGAAAGGAAGGGAGAGGAATAGAGAATTAGAAACATCGTCAGCTGCCTCCTGCACAACCCCTAGTGGGGATGTGCCCGCAACCAAGGTACATACATGTCCCTGACCGGAATCGAACCCAGGACCTTTCAGTCCCCAGGCCGACGCTCTATCCACTGAGGCAAACCGGTTAGGGCTGTGCAAACTTTCTTAAAAGCCAGAAAGCAGAAGTTTTAGCCTCTGTTGGAGTTACTCCGCCGTGCAGTGAGAAAGCAGCCACAGACAAGCCGAGAGCCAGCAGGCGGGCTGTGTCCCCCCGGTATTAACACGGCATAGAGGCTCCTCCGGGGGGGCCGTGAAGCCTTCGGTGAGGACGGCGTGGGCTGGGGAGCCGGGGGCTGTTTGAGTTGAGTCAGGACATGCTCTGATCTACGTTTGCAGGATCGCTCCGGCCGCAGGCGTGTGGGGGGAGGACAGAGCGGGAGACCAGTCAGGATGCAAGAAGCAATGGTCCTGGACCGGGCAGGCGGGCTGGAGGCGGTGAGCGGGGCTGGGTTCAGGATGTCTTTGGAAGGTAGAGCGATGCGATTGGCTAATGGATTGCGGGTGATTCGAGGGAAGGAGAGGCCAGGGTGGCTCCCGGATGAGCCTCTGGGCCCGTGGTCGGCAAACTCAGCAGTCAGCAGAGCCAAGTCTCAACAGGACAACGCCTGACATTTCTTTGGAGAGCCAGATGTTTTAAACTTAAACTTCTTCTAACGCCACTTCTTCAACATAGGCTCGCCCAGGCCGTGGTGTTTTGTGGAAGAGCCACACTCAAGGAGCCAAAGAGCCGAGTGGGGCTCGAGAGCCGCAGTTTGCCGACCACAGCTCTGGGCCAGCAGGAGGCTACGCTGACATTCTGGGAGAAGGGGGGATGGGAGTCTGCCTTAGAACTGTGTGGAGCTGAGGTCACTTGGGGTGCAGTCATCGGGAGGAAGGAGACTCTGGCACCTCCCATCCTAAGAGCTCAGGAGAGGGACCCGCAGAGGAGCCTGGGGAAGAGACGCCAGCAGGGGGACAGAGGCCGAGAGGTGGCTTGCTGGGGGGCTCCAAGGAGGAAGTGGCCAGGGACCTGCACCTTGGAGGTCCCCTGGGGGAAAGCCGCTTTGGGGAGGGGGTGGCTGATGGCAGGGAGGGCAGCGGAGGGAGGGGCGAAGGGGAGAGGGATTGGGATTTGGGTGTGAGGGGGAGGGGAGAAGTGGTCTGGGACCTGGAGGCTGGAGAAGTGTCTGCTTGTGGGTTAAGAGCTGATGGGAGCCGAAACCGGTTTGGCTCAGTGGTAGAGTGTTGATCTGCGGACTGAGAGGTCCCGGGTTTGATTCCGGTCAGGGGCATGTACATTGGTTGTGGGCACATCCCCGGTAGGGGGTGTGCAAGAGGCAGCTGGTCAATGTTTCTCTCTCATTGACGTTTCTAGCTCTCTATCACCTCTCCCTTCCTCTCTGTAAAATATAAATAAAAAATATTTTTTTAAAAAAAGAGAGAGAGCTGATGGGAGTGAGTCAGTAAGGGAGGGGGAAGTGGGATGATGGGAGAGGGAACCTGTGTGCTGACCCCCAGGCTCGGTGCCCTGTGTGTGGCTGAGCCAGCAGGGGGCGTGGCAGTGTGGTTCCTTTCCTGGTTCAGAGAATGGCACCTGGGAGGCTGGTGATGGTCCTGGGAGCTGCCCTGGGGAGGGGAGCAGAGTGGGACCCAGAACTTGGGGGAGGGGACCACACAGGATGGTGGAGAGTCAGGAGAGGCAGTGGCCGTGGAGCCGGTGGGGAGCTGGTGGCATTTCTCTTCTGATGGTGGTGTTTGCGGGGGGTGGGGGGTAGGTCCGCTGAAGGGGGTGTGGGAGAAGAGGCGGCAGAGGTCTGAGGACAGGGGACGCGTGAATGGGTGTCTAAGAGGGTGGGGAGGGATCGTCCATGCGGATGGCGAGCTCACTGGGAACTTAGGTGTGTGAAGGAAGTGTCGGTGAGCCCGGCCGGGGTGGCTCAGTGATTGAGCGTCGACCTATGAGCCAGGAGATCACAGTTCAGTCCAGGTCAGGGCATATGTCCGGGTTGTGGGCTCGATCCCCAGTGTGGGGTGTGCAGGAGGCAGCCAACCGATGATTCTCTCTCATCATTGATGTTTCTATCTCTCCCTCCCTCTCCCTCCTCTAAAATCAATAAAAATAGATTAAAAAACACAAAAGGGGGGGGGAGTCTCAGGGAGCCAGGAGTGAAATCTTCATGGACTGAGGGGTGACTTCCGGCATGGAGCACCTGGGGCTCGGAGCCAGTGTGTTAGGGAGGAGGGAGGGAGAGGAGGGAGGGGGAGGAAGAGGGAGGACAGTGGGGAGATGAGACAGGAAACAAAGAGAGCCTCGCCCTCTCTCAGGGCCGGGCAGGGACGCTGGAGGACAAGAGGAAGGGAGATGGAAAGGGGGTGGCATGGAGGCAGGGGGAGGAGACCTCTCGGGGGCGGGAGGGCAGCCAGGGGTGCCATGAAGGGCGGGCAGCGGGCCAGGGCTGCGGGGTGGCCTGGTGGGAGCCAGGGCACCCCGTCCTCGTCCCTCAGATCTCGTCTGGTCAGCCAGGCGCTGGCTGTGCCGTGGCTTGGCCCTGAGCCCATGGAGCGGAGACCTGCCGCCCGCCAGAAGGAGAATGTGTCCCCCCGGCCGGGGACCCCCCTGAGGCCAGGCAAGAGGCTTGGGGGGTCTGGGTGGGGCGGTGGCAGGAACAGGGTCCCCCCGAGGTCGTGGCCCTGAGCTCCTTCCCAGACAGGCCAGCCCGGAGCCCCCACAATTCCCGGGATTAGCCGGCTGGGCCAGCGGGGCCAGGACCCAGCCTTCCCTGCCCGGGCCCCAGGGAGGGGGTCAGGAAGAGGGCGGCCCGGAGCAGGCCTGGCCGGGCCCTGGCTGAGGAGGGGCTCCCACAGGTAGGTGGGGGCCAGGGGGGGTGGGCTGGGGAACCTCGGAGTTCAGGTGCCTGGGGCTCCCTGAAAGCCACGGGCCACTGCAGCCACAGTGGAGGCAGCCCAAGGACAAGTTCAGATTCTGACTCGCATGCCAGTTTCTCTGTTCTGGCTGCATGACTGCGAGCAAGTGGCTCACCTCTCTGAGGCTCCTAGCTACACAGTTAAAAAAAAAAAAAAATATATATATATATATATATATATATATATATAGAGAGAGAGAGAGAGAGAGAGAGAGAGAAACATCGATCAGCTGCCTCCTGCATACCCCCTACTGGGGATGTGCCCGCAACCAAGGTACATGCCCTTGACAGGAATCAAACCCGGGACCTTTCAGTTCGCAGGCCGATGCTCTATCCACTGAGCCACACCGGTTTCTGCTCTGCACAGTCTTATGGCCCATCCCAGGCATCGCGCCAGCCCCAGGCCGTGAGGGCTGGGGGCAGTCGGGAGGGGGGCTCTGAGCCCCACCCCAGGGTCCCCCGAGCAGCCTGCAGCTGTTGGATATACTGGGTCTTGCTTTCACCTTCAGCTGTGTCTACTCCCCCGACCCCCATCCCTTCTTTGCTCAATCAAGCTGGAAGTCAGGGATTGTCCTTCCCGCTCCCCTTTGCTCCGCTCCTGTAAGCCTCCCCAGCGGATCTGAATCCGCCTTCCCTGCCTCCCCAGACCTGGTGGTCTCCCCCTCAACAGCCCCCTGTCCCCCAGCCTCCCCCTGCCCTCCTTGCCTCTGACCCTGCCCGTCTCTGCTCCAAGCAGCCAGGCACGGTCAGATCGCGTCTCCGCTCTCGCTCGCGACCCCCAGGCACTGCCGTCTGAGGCCTGACCCGCCCGGGGCACGACTGTCTCTACTCTCTTTAGAGCAACGGAGCCTCCCAAAGAGCCCGGGTGTCGCCCTGGGTCGTGGCCCCGGCCCGTGGGCGCCCAGGGGCCCGGCGGAGAGAGGCGAGCCTGCCGCCACCCCCTCGCCGAGGGCAGCCCTTCGCCCGGAGCCCTGCCACGTCCAGACCAACCTGGCCAGCCCGAGGCCCCGCCTGGGCCTCGCCCTGAAGGACACGACCGGCCGGCTGGTCAACTCGAGATTCCGGCAGCAGAGCAACCTGCAGCCGCGGGGAGCCCTCCGGCTGCGGGGGGCGTCGGCCGTCCAGCAGAGTAACCTGCGCCCGCGGGGGGCCGGCCCGGCCGGGTGCGGAGGTCTCCGCAGCCCCCACCCCGGGTCGGAGCCCCGGGAAAGCTTCTGGCCTCGCGGGGTGCCCCGGAGAGGCCCCCAACCCCCAGGGCCACAGGCCCAGCCACCGTCCATCCTGAAGCCGCCCCGGCTTCTGGCCGCAGACACGCCCTGCCCACGCTTCAGGCCCGCCCTGCGCTGTGCCCCCACCCGTGGGCCCGCACAGCCGGGCCCCCGATCCTGGGGGGGCCTGGGGACCTGGACCTCCGGGCTCAGCGGGCAGCCCCTCACCCTGGACGACCTGGCTGTCCCCGCCAAGAGTCTGCGGGCTCGGGCCCCACCCCGGGCCGCCACCTCCCGGCCGTCCTCTGTGCAGGAGCCGGAGCGGGGGGCAGCCGGCCTCGGGTGTGGGGGGGCCCAGGAGCCCCCAGGCCCTTCGCCGCAGGAGCCCTGGGCCGGCGGTGGCACCCGCCCTGCTGGCCCCCAGCCTGCTCTCGCCATCTGCGACCAGAGGAAGAAACACCCCCGCGGTCTCAGGGGAGCCGGGAGTCCCCCCGAGACGCCGGGGGTCCAGGCCGGGCTCCGGGGCCCCCAGGCCAGCAGCAAGCCCGCGTCGCCACCGCAGACCACTTCGGAGGTGCCGGCTGGGGGCTGCCTTGACCCCAAGCAGGGGGTCCTTCCAGCCTACCCCGGAAGGCAAGGAAAACGGCAACCCCTGCTCCCTCAAGAGGTGGGCAGCAGAGAGGGCAGACTGTGGCCCCCCGCGTCCTCCAGGGCAGCCTGGGGTGCCTCCCCGGGCAGGAAGGAGGGGATGAGGCCCCGAGGGAGCAGGGCAGGGGGGAGGAAGAGAGGCCGCTTCCTGTCTGTGGCCTCGACCCAGCCACTAGGGCCCTGCAGGCAGCGGCCCGGGGAGTCTGGGAGCAGGATTTTGGGGGGCTCCAGGGGGGCTGCTATTGCCTCCCCCAGGAATTCTTTCTCCAAGCAGCCGGGTTGTCAGAAAGGGAGGCCGTGGGGCAGGCCGGGCAGAGGTGTCTGCCTGCTCACCTCGGGCCTGAGCGCTGCCTTGTCCTGTGTTTTCCAAGGACAGGGCCGGGCATCTTGTGGACGTGGAGGCCGAGAGGGCCGGGTGAGGCGTCCGCTGGGCCCGGGACACCCCCTCCCTTCCGCCTGGGCGAAGGACACAGGCCTCCTAGCCACTGGCCCTGATGGCAGAGCCACACGGGACTTGGGGGAGGGACTCCCACACTGTCCCCGCCGGGGATGGCCGGGGAGGGGCGGGCGGCAGCTCCCGGGATGTGTCACTGCCGGGCCTTCTCCCGCCTCCGGCGTGTTCTTGTCTGAGATTCCCCAGCCATCACAGGGGGAAGCCCTTTCCGCTACCCCCGGGGCCGAGGGGCCGAGGGGCCGAGGGGCTGAGGCCCACCCTGACCAGCCCGTCCACCCGCAGCCGGCGGCCGCTGTCCAGGTGTTTCGGGGCGTGGCGGCGCCTGGTGCGGAGGCGGCGGGCGGCGGCCCGGGGCCCGCAGGCTCCGCGCTGGGCACCGCGACTCCCGGAGGCCCGCCCGGAGGTGGCGAGCGGCCGGCACGGGAGGGCCCTTCTGGCCCGGAGCTTCCGAAAGGTCAGGACCTCCGGGCTGGGCAGAGGGGAGGGGTGGAGTGCTGGGGTGCCCGGGAGGAGCTTCTGCCTTCGGAGTGACCCCCGGAGAGCGCACAGTGACCCCCGGTTCCGGCACCCGAACCAGCCGTGCCTCAGCTCGCACCCTGTCTCCGCCGCTGTCTTTCTTTTTCTTTCTTTCTTTCTTTCTTTCTTTCTTTCTTTCTTTCTTTCTTTCTTTCTTTCTTTCACACTCTCTGGCTGTGTGACTGTGGACTCGTTACCTACCCTCTCTGTGCCTTGGTTTTGTACCTCTAAAGTGGGACAATAGTTGGCCGTCCTCCTCGGGGCTGTGGTGAGGTTACGTTCTGCCCAGCGCACAGCTCGCCCTCTGCCCCACACTGTCAGGGTGCAGTGTTTCCCCAGGGCAGGGGTGGGCAAACTTTTTGACTCGAGGGCCACCATGGGCTCTTAGACTGGACCGGAGGGCCGGCACAGAAGCAACCTGACCATGCTGGCACTCTCCTCTTGGGCTGCTGGTGAAGGCGGGGAGGGGAGAGCAAGAGAACCCTCTGCTCTTTTGGCTCCGTGGGCCGGATAGAACAGCCGAACCGGCCGGATCCGGCCCGGGGGCCGTAGTTTGCCCACGGCTGCCCTAGTGGTTTGCAGGCCGGGCCGGTGTCTTCCCTCCTTGGGAAAGGGGTGCTGTGGGGGGGGCAGCCCCAAGTTCGGTCTCCCAAAGAAATCCCTGCCCCAGGGCTCCCCGTCTCTGTCCATTCATGCATTTCCAAGGAGGCAGGGCTGTCCAGTGGTTAGCCCGTAGGCTGTGGAGGCTGATGGAAGTGTTTGGCCCCTGTCCCTGCCCCTGCCTGGTGCTCCCTCTCAGAGCGCGTCGGAGGCTGCAGCCAACATCCCTCTCTCACACATTCCCCACCCCCGCCCCCCGATCCAGTGGAGAAGCCTGGCCCGGCAGCAGACCCACGGGCCGCCCCGCACCCAGGCTGGCCCGGGACGCCCACCCTCCGGGGGAGGCCAACCCCCAGGCCCCTCGGGAAGGAAGCCGGTGGTGGACGCCGCCCAGAGAAGCAGGTAGGGGTGGGGGCACCCGGGTGGGCCTGTGCGGCTGGGCAGTGCTGGTGGCCTCCCTCCCCGTCCCCCGAGCTCCTCTCCCCAACAGGAGAACGAGGGTGCCACCAGCGGGCGTGGACACGGATTTGTGCAGAGAGATGTCCGTCGCAGCACTGTTTATCCTCGTGAAAGCTTTGAAACGGCCTCCATGCCCTGCGCGCCAGAAAATTCTCACTTAGCTGCATGATGACTGTTTGGCAACCATTCGGCATGCGGTGGAAGAAGACTTAAAACATTCCTCCCCACTCTCTTTTCCGCTATTTTTTTTTTTCAGTACCTTTAATTTTTATTTCTAAGTCATGACAGTCATGCATGCTTGGTTTGAAAACACATCAGTATAGTTGGAAATTCCAACCCCCGCCCCAAGGATTCCCATTCCTGGAAGTATTTTTATGGATATGTGTGTAGAATTTTATTTATGTTATTTTTTAAAGAATATTTTTTAATTGATTTTTTTTACAGAAAGGAAAGGAGAGGGATAAAGAGTTAGAAACATCGATGAGAGAGAAACATCCATCAGCTGCCTCCTGCACCCCTCCTCCCCCCACTGGGGATGTGCCCTCAGCCAAGGTGCAAGCCCTTGACCGGAATCAAACCTGGGACCCTTCAGTCCGCAGGCTGACACTCTATCCACTGAGCCAAACCGGTTTCAGCTGTGTAGAATTTTTTTAAATATATATTTTTATTAATTTCAGAGAGGAAGGAAGCGGGAGAGAAAGATAGAAACATCCATGATGAGAGAGGGGATCAAGCCAGCAATCCGGGCATGTGCCCTTAACTGGAATCGGACCTGGGACCTTTCAGTTTGCAGGCCGATGCTCTATCCACTGAGCCAAACCAGCTAGGGCTGTGTGTAGGAAAAATGGTTATGACAATGTTAAATAAAAAAGAAAAAGGAATAAATAGCATCTAAGATATTTTTTTTCTATGTACCTAAACAATGCATAAGAAATGACTAGAAGGAAAAAAACTAAAATGTTGCATAGCAATGTGAATGGACTTAACACCACTGAACTATCCACTTAAAAGTGGTTAAGATGGCCCTCGCCGATTTGGCTCAGTGGATAGAGCGTCAGCCCGAGGACTGAAGGGTCCCGGGTTCGATTCCGGTCAAGGGTAACCGCCTTAGTTGCAGGCTCCTCCACGGCCCCTCAGAGCACCTGTGGGAGGCAACCAGTTGATATGCCTCCCTCACATCGATGTTTCTCTCTGTCTCTCCCCCTCCCTTCCACTCTCTAAAAGTCAATGGAAAAATATCCTCTGGCGAGGATTCACAACAACAAAAATACTGTTAAGATGGTAAACCCAACCTCCAAAAAAATAAAATGCAAATAGTGCTTATCTCTGAAACAGGTTAGGTTGGCTATTTTTTCCTCCATTCCCTCAACTTGCCACTATCCTGGTGTATTGTATTTGTTCTTATTTTTTACTGTTTAAAATGTGTTTAAAATAATTATTTAAATAATATCCATTTAATACATGCCTGTTATGAAAAATCCAAATAGTGTGGGAGAGAGTGAGGCCACGGCAGAGCCCCCTCCCCAAGCCCCTCGTGCGGTCAGGGGTCCGTGCCCGTCCCGGAGAGAACAGCAGGTGGCTCAGCGCCCGGGCTCCTGTGGGCGGGCAGGGGCCGCCCGGGCCGGGGCGGACAGGCTGGGTCGCGTGCCCTCCCCGGGCCCCGGGCATCAGTTTCTCTCTGGGCCCCTTCACTCTCAGCCCAGGGAGCCTGAGGGAGGAGGCAGGAGCCCCGCCAGTTCCATCGAGTTCCGGGCCGAGACCTGATGGAGGAGACGGGAGGGTCCAGAGCCTGCAGGCCCTGCAGCGACTGGCTGGTGAGAGGCGGGGCAGACGGAGGTGGGCAGGGCTGAGTCCCCACGCAGGGCAGGGCAGGGCGGGGCAGGGCAGGGGGTCCGGAGTGGACGAGCGTTCACGGAGCGCCAACTCCGGCACCTTCCCAGACGCGATCTCATTTGAGCCTCGTGGTGACCTCGGCAAGGTCATTGTGCCCATTTTCCTGACGGGAAGACTGAGGCACAGAGACATTAAGTGACGAGCTCGGAGGCACCCCATGATAATCTGTGTGCCGCTGACGCTGGCTCAGGCCCAGCCGAAGCCCGAGCGTTAGGCCTGGAAAGTCCCTTTATCAGACATCCTTCCCGCACGGGGGACAAGCCCAGAGACGAGGAGCCACAGGCCGGAGGCCGCACGGCTGTCCCAGGTATCAGTGGCCCTCCTGGCCCCGGTCCTCCCCTCGGCTCACTCGCTCTCTCACCCCTCCCTTTATAGTCTTCCTCCAGGAGGAGGGGGCCCCGGGAGAGGCCGCCGGGGCCACGCTGAGGACTCAGAGCGCGGGGAGGCGCCCCCAGGCCCGGAGCTCTCCTGCCGCAGGTGCAGCCTGGGGGCCCCCCTCGGTCCCCCAGCGTCAGAGAGCCCGGCTCCACAGGTAGGCAGAGGGGGAAGGGGGAGGGAGGAGGGAGGAGGGAGGAGGAAGACCGCCTTCCCTGAGGCAGCCGGTGGGATGCAGCTGGGAGGTGCCCTTTGTGTTTGTGGGTTTCTTTTAAGGAATTTTAAAAATATATATTCTATTGATTTTTACAGAGAAGAAGAGAGAGAGATAGAGGGTTAGAAACATCGATGAGAGAGAATCATCAATCAGCTGCCTCCTGCACACCCCCTACTGGGGATGTGCCCGCAACCAAGGTACATGCCCTTGACGGGAATCGAACCTGGGACCTTTCAGTCCTCAGGCCAATGCTCTATCCACTGAGCCACACCGGTTTTGGCCCCTTTGTGTTCTTGGCTCCCCCTTGTCTTGAGACAAAGATGGGAGAGACGTGAAAGCAGCTGCCGTTGACCAGGAGCCTGGACCTGCCAGAAACCACCAGGCCTGGGGTCCGTTATAGCAAAGCTGATGCCAGTCATCACCTGTCCCACAGGAACCACTGGCCCGTGGGGGACAGACAGGAAGTCAGCGGTCACAAGGGGTGTGTGCGAGCACACCACTCGAATATAGTGTTGTGAAGGGAAGAAACTCGGATCTATGAGGTTTTTTTCCTTGTTAACTTTTTCTTTTTTTAAAAAAAAATATATACTTTATTGATTTTACACAGAGAGGAAGGGAGAGGGATAGAGACTTAGAAACATCGATGACAGAGAAACATCGACCAGCTGCCTCCTGCACACTCCCCACTGATTTGAAAAATCACTCCAGCCAAAACCGGTTTGGCTCAGTGGATAGAGCCTCGGCCTTTGGACTGAAGGGTCCTGGGTTCGATTCTGGTCAAGGGCAAGTACCTTGGTTGTGGGCACATCCCCAGTAGGAGATGTTTCTCTCCCATCGATGTTTCTAACTCTATCCTTCTCTCTTCCTCTCTGTAAAAAAGTCAATTGTGTGTGTGTGTGTGTGTGTGTGTGTGTGTGTGTGTGTGTATATATATATATATATATATATATATATATAAATCACTCTGGATACTGAGTAGGAACTGACTGGAGGGCCAAGAGCGGATGAGGGCAGCCAGGCAGGAGGCGGGGGGCGGGGGGGGGGGAACCAGGCATGTCGAGGTGCTGGCGTCCAGGCCCTCCTGAGGCCCATTTTACAGATGAGAGCCTGAGGCCCAGGGAGGCGCAGGGGTGAGTCTGGCAGGAGGTGCGGCCGGTACAACCAGCGCCGGCTCTCCCTCCCCCCCCCCCCCGGCTCTCCCAGGTGCTTCGAGGCCTGGCGGCGGTCGGTGGAAAGACGGGCCCAGCCCCGGGAGCACCCGGCTGACCGGGAGCACCTGGCTGACCCGGAGCACCTGGCTGACCGGGAGCACCTGGCTGGCCGGGAGCACCTGGCTGACGGGGAGCACCTGGCTGACCGGGAGCATCTGGCTGGCCGGGAGCACCTGGCTGACCGGGAGCACCTGGCTGGCCGGGAGCACCTGGCTGACGGGGAGCACCTGGCTGACCGGGAGCACCTGGCTGACGGGGAGCACCTGGCTGACCCGGAGCACCTGGCTGACCTGGAGCACCCGGCTGACCGGGAGCACCCGGCTGGCTGGGAGCACCCGGCTGACCGCCAGCTGGGAGCCCTGAGGACCTGCCTGAACCGGTGGGTGCAGCTGAAGCAGCTCGGGGCTCCGGACCGGGCGAAGGTGACTCGGCGGTCCCTCTGCCGCCGGCGGCAGGTGGGTGCGCAAGGAGGCCGAGGGCCCCTCTTCCCTCCACCCCAGGCACTGAGGCCACGGTCGGCAAACTGCGGCTCTGGAGCCACACGCGGCTCTCTGGCCCCTTGAGTGTGGCTCTTCCACAAAACGCCACGGCCTGGGAGAGTCCATGTTGAAGAAGTGGCGTTAGAAGAAGTTTAAGGTTAAATAATTTGGCTCTCAGAAGAAGTTTCAGCCGTTGCACTGCTGATATTTGGCTCTGCTGACTGATGAGTTTGCCGACCTCGGGCTTGTGGGTTTGACCTGAGGATTGTTGAGATGGGGGTGGGGGATTGGGCCTTCTCAGGGTGCAGCCTGGTGGGCCCGGGGGGGTCCAGGGGGGCCCCGGGAGCGGGTGCGCCCTAGGGGACCTGGCTCCCGTCCGGAGTTCCCCTAAACCCGAGACTCCCCGTCTCCCACCAGGAAGGGGGGCCCCCGCTGCCGGGAATCGCCTGCGGTGAGTGGACGCCCGGCCCCTGACCCCACAAAGCTGACGGGGAGGGGGGGGGTCTCGGGGCTGGGAGGCGAGGGACTGGGGTGAGGGGGGCGAACTGCCTGGGAGCGGAGGGGTGTCAGGGGCGGGCCTGAGGCAGAGGGAGGTCGAGGGGGACATGGCTGAGGTGTCTCTTGACCGCTTCTCAGGGAACGTGGACCTCGGCAGCCCAGCCCCTGGAGGGGCCGTACCCCATGGCCTGGGGAGGGTGGCCCAGGCCCAGGGGCCGCCCCAGGAGCGAGGCCAGGGCCCCCCGCAGGAAGCCTGCCCCCGACGGGCCCTCCGGGGGGCGCTGCTGCTCTGGAGGGCGAGGCTCTCTCAGCGCCTGCGGGCCGAGTAGGTGTCCACGGGCTGTGGCTGGGGCGTGGGCTGGGGCAGGGGTGGGCACGGGGCAGGGGTGGGCACAGGGCAGGCGTGGGCTGGGGCAGGGGTGGGCACAGGGCAGGGATGGGCACGGGGCAGGGGTGGGCACAGGGCAGGCGTGGGCTGGGGCAGGGGTGGGCACGGGGCAGGGATGGGCACGGGGCAGGGGTGGGCACAGGGCAGGGGTGGGCCTGGGGTCGCCCTGCTTAGCAGCCACTGCAGCCGGGGGTGAGGCTGGGCCCGGGAACTCATCTGCCCCTTGCGGTAGCTTCTTCTCGCAGGGCGTGCAGCGGCAGATGCTGAGGCGCGTGCTGAGGGCGTGGCGCCTGCGGGCGTGGGCACCAGGCCAGCGGCCAGCCAGGGCCAGGGCCCCCCCGGCCTCAGGACCGCTGGGCAGCACCCCGAGAGGCCCACCGGCGGAGGTGAGCGGCAGGCGGTGGGGCACACGTGGGAGGAGGGGGGGGTGGGCAGAGGCCGCACACCCAGGCGACCACCCCCCCCAGGCGTCCGGGGCCCCCGCCCTCCCAGAGACGCTTCGGCCGGGCTCCCTGCGGGCAGCTGGGCGGCGGCGGCAGGCGCGGTGCCTTCTGCTGTGGCAGGCGCGGGCTCCGCAGGCCCGGGGTGCGGCAAGCTGGCACCGGCACAGCCTTCAGAGGCGGTAGGGACCTGCCCCAGGCTGGGGACCCCGGCCCCCCGCTACTCTCTGAGTCGACTCTTTCCCGGGCCCCTCCCCCTCAGCCCTTCGTCCCAGAGGACACCCCAGTCTCAGATCCTCTCAACTCCCCCTGCCCTCCTGCCCTGCCCTGCCCTGCCCTGCCCCGCTGAGAGGTGTATGCGGAGGGGGGGGAAGACGACTCATCAGAGCTATGATTTCAGAGATTTCACAGCCGTGGCTCATTCATTCATTCATCCATCCATCCATTCATTCTAGCACGGTGCTTAAGAGCTAGTCTGCCTGGGTTCTAATTCCTCGCTGGCTGTGGGATCTTGGGGCAATGTGCTCAACCTCTCTGTGCCTCCATCTCCCCACTTGTAGGGGGTAATAATAGTACTCCCTTCAGTGGGCAGCAAGGAGGTAGGGCACATGCCCCCCCCAACATCCCCCCCAAGCACTCCATTCCTAGCAAGGTTTGGCACTAGCGGTTGGCACAGACCTGGCATTGGAGGCCTGGGGCCCCCTCTATCCCCACCACCTGTCATTGTGGCCCTCGAAGGGGCAGTCCTCTGACCCCCCTAAAACGACAGTCCCCCAAGATGGGATCAGGGAGAAGAGTCACCCCAAGCCCGCAGCAGCAGGGAGAGCGGGCTGGGCGGGCCCGAGGGGCAGTGACCACTCTCAGGGTGGACACTCCTCTCCCAGCGTCCTCCTCGGCTGGAGCCACTGGTCAGTGGCCCAGGGGGCCCGGAGGAAGCTGGCCGCCCGCCGGGCCTGGGCCCGGGGCTGCGGGGCCACGCTGGGCCAGTGGCGGCGGCAGCTGGCGCGGCGGGAGGCGGAGCGGCGGGCCCGGGGCCGCACACGGACACGGGACGCCCTGCGGCTCTGGCGCTGCTCCTGGCAGAGTGAGTGGGGGTGGAGGAGGGAGGGCCAGGGCCCACCAGGGAGACCCGGGGTCCGCGTCCTCCAGCACAGAGCCCAACAGGGGGACCCACAGGCATGCCCAGGACCGGGGGCGTGGACCCTGGTCCCAGGCCCGTGTCCCCGCTTCCTTTCCCTGGCTGTTGTGCAGTTCAAACAAGCGACGTAAGCTGAGTCTCCGCTTCCTGTGAAATGGGGGTGGCGGCAGTAGCACCTCCCAGGGGGATTGTGGGGTCCGGTGAGACAGCCCGCCAATGGGCGTGGCTCGGACCCAGCTCCCAGCCGGCCTCTTGTCTGTCTTCAGCCTCGTCGCCCTCACCTGGCCTCCAGGAGGCAGGGCCCCTCAGAGCCCAGCGCGGGAGTCGGGGTCACCAGGGGCGGCCCCCTACACCGACACCGCGTGCCGACGGGCTGGCGGCGGGGCCGTGGTTCTGGAAACCTCAGCGCTGTCTCAGGAGACAGTCGCTTCTCCAGCCCCCTGTCCCGTCGCCAGGAAGGCTGCCCCGTGCTGTAGACCTCGTGGGTTTTTTTTTTTAAAAAAAAAGAAAAGCAGGGAATCTAGATGTTTATGACATTCTCGGGATTCCTAAGCATCGCCAAGGAATTTTTTAAAAAACAAACAGCTCCCTGAGTTGGGTTGGCTCGGTCAGCAGCAGGACACCTGTCACCAAAGCGTTTCAAGCCGGACAGCGAGGGTGGCCTCCTCCGCTCCCACTTGGGCAGAGGGCAGAGGGCAGAGGGCAGAGGGCAGAGGGCAGAGGGCTGGCTAAGCAGGGCCCATGGTCACACAGGGCCCGGGGGCGAGGCCAGGGTGAACACCCAGAGCTTGGGGGATGAGGCCAGGGTGAACACCCAGGGCCCAGGGCGAGGCCAGGGTGAGCACCCAGGGCCCGGGGTGAGGCCAGGGGGAGCACCCAGGGCCCCCTCAGCATCCCTCTGGCCACAGGGCAGCAGTGCCTGCGTGACCGGCACCAGGGGTGGGCGCAGCTGCGCCGGCAGGGCCTGGGCAGGGCCGCGCTCCGGAGCTGGCAGCAGGCGGCAGCTCGGCGGAGACGCAGGATGGCCAGGCCGGAGGGGCTCGCCCTGCAGAGGTGGGGGGCCATCCCCACCCCGGGAGGAGCGGGGCAGAGTCCGGGGGACGGGAGGCTGGGTGGCCCCTGCGGCTCCAGGGGAGCCCAGGCTGGAGGCCTGGGACCTGGGAAACGGGGGTGGGGGATGTGGGGGTGGGGGTGGGGTGGGGGTGAAGGGAGACCCCCGGCCTGGAGCCGCAGAGCCTCGACCACCAGCCTTCGCTGCCCGCTTTGTGCGGGAGGCGGGCATGGCAGCCCCTCACCCCACGTCCCCTCGCCCTCCTGGCCGGGTCGGTCCTTGGGTTCGGAGGTTACGGCTGAGCTGGAGGGATGAGGTCCTCAGACCTCCACCACCAGCGGTGTCCCCGCCCCGCGTGTTTGGGGGTCAGCTCCGGGAGACTCTGTACACAGGGGCCAGCAAGAGGGGCTGGCACCCTAACTAGAGATGCTCTAGCCCAGTGGTCGGCAAACTCATCAGTCAACAGAGCCAAGTATCAGCAGCACAACGATTGAGATTTCAATTGAGGGCCACATTTTTTAAACTTAAACTCCTTCTAACGCCACTTCTTCAACATAGACTCGCCCAGAGCCACACTCATGGGGCCAAAGAGCCGCCGTTTGCCGACCACGGCTCTAGTAAAACATGCACGTGGTTCATGAATGCCGTGGAGGAGCCGAGGGCACAGGCGACGCCCGCGGGGCAGAGACAAGCTCACCGTTGCTCAGGGTCCCCCCAGCCAGGAACACAGGCTGCGGGCGCTGCCCCCCCCCTTTCCCACCTGCAGGCCGTGCCCGTGTTTCAGGCCCTCAGAGTGGGGGGCTGTGCTCCCCTCATGACCCCCTGCCCCGGAGCGGGCTTGTGAGGGGAGGCAGGGGTGGCTGTCCCAGGGGATCTGGGACTTGAACCACAGCTGCTGGGCGCCCTCAGACTCCTGGGCAGCGTATACCTCGCCTCACCACCCCCTCCTCACCCCCACAGTGTGCGCCCCAAGGCCCCCAATGAAAGCCGGCACTTTCCCCATTACACACTGGTCCCTACGTTTCTAAGGCACAGGTATGAAACCGTGCCTTAGAAACATAGGGACCAGTGTGTATGAAACTGTGTATGAAACCGTGTGGAACCTGTAAGACTTCGCTAAGACTTTGGGGGAGGGGTGCAGGTGCCGCTTTGACTAAGGTGACCAGACGTCCCGCTTTGGGTGGGACAGTCCCAGTTTGTAACAATTTGTCCCGCGTCCCGCGGTGTTTTAAAAAGTCCAAAAGATTTAAAAGAATCTTTCCAAAAAACTGGACTTTTAAAAAATATATATATATTATTGATTTTTCACAGAGAGGAAGAGAGAGGGATAGAGAGCTAGAAACATAGATGAAAGAGAAACATCGATCAGCTGCCTCCTGCACACCCCACACTGGGGATGTGCCCGCAACCAAGGTACATGCCCTTGACCGGAATCGAACCCGGGACCTTTCAATCCGTAGGCCAACACTCTATCTATCCACTGAGCCAAACCGGTTTCGGCAAAATCGGGATTTTTAAAAAATGCCGCGGGACAAGTTGCTCAAAATCGGGACTGTCCTGCCAAAAGCGGGACGTCTGGCCACCTTAATTTTGAGTAAATGGGACTTGTCGCTGACAGCAGCTGTCCCTCCTCTGCTCCTGTTTCGCAGCCATTCCCAGGCCTGGCGTGGGTCTGCGAGAGACGCGGGCACGCTCCGGGCCCGGGGCCGAGCCTTCCAGGCCGGCCTGAGCCGACGGGCCCCGGGAGCCGCCTTTGCCACGTGGCAGGAAGCCCGCGTGGCCGCAGCCCGGGCGCGGGGGCATCGCGGGGCCGGGGCCTGCCTCGCTCTCTGGAGGAGCCGCGCGCAGGGCGGCCGGGCAGGCGGGCAGCGGAGGAGGGCCCGTGCCCAGCAGGCCCTTACGGCGTGGCGGGCGGCCCCGGGCCGGCGCCGTGGGGCCCGCCAGCAGGCAGAAGCCAGAGCTCGGGCCCAGACCCAGCTGGCCCTGTGCCGGGCTCTGTGGGCGCAGGGGGCCCGCCTGCACCGGCTCCGCCGAGCCCACGCGGCCCAGAAGCTGAGCGCCGGGTGGATGCCCAGGGCCCTGCCCGCGGGGCCGGGGGCTGGTTGGAGGCAGGGGAGGGGGTGTTTGGGGCTGGTGCCAGGGCCTGGGAGGCTGGGGCCGCCAGGGAGAGGCGATCCTGGTCATTGCAGCTGGTCCCGGGTCAGAGGCCCGGCCTGCCCTCCTGGCTGTGTGACCCTTCTGGGGCAAGTCTCAGGTTAAAGGTCAGAGACAGATAACAGAACTACTTGTAGGGAGGCCCAGAGATTAGAGATAGCGAATGTAAACATTCAGCAGCGCAGGGCCAGACAGCATAGAGGTGCTCCGTGAACCGTTCCTGGGAGCACAGGGGGGGCGGCGTGACTGGCAGGGCTGTCGTTCCTCTGAACAGGATGCTTGCCCCAGTGGTGTGGTCTTCTGCTGCTCTCTGGGCCCGTTAAACCCGTTCGCTCCAGCAGAGCGGGGCGGGGGGAAGGAACAGGGCTCGGGGCTGTGCCTGGAGGTCCCCTACCACAGGCTCTAGCCAGGGCTGGGAGGGAAGGCTCCCGGAGCTGCCATGAAGCCAGTCTGGAGCTGGTGGCCCTCGGTATGGGCTCCTTCCTCTCCCCTCCCCCCCCAGGGTCCTAGAGGCCTGGGCCCAGTCTGCCGCCCGGGGCCGTGTCCAGCGGGTCGCCATCACCCAGTTCCAGCTGGTTGAGCACAGGCAGCTCCTGCGGACCCAGTGGCGGACAGAGCTGCGGACAGAGCTGCTCAGAGTGTGGCTAGAACCTCAGACGGAGGCCCAGGAGACCAGCACAGCCCTTCCCAGGCCCGGGGCTGACCTCACGCACTGGCGTGGGCCGGCCAGCAGAGGGCGCCTCCTGACGCTCATGGACACGGCAGCCCCATGGAAGCAGGTGAGATGGGGCCCAGGTAAAGCAGGAAGTTCAAAATGACCGGAGGGCCAGTGGCTTCAGACTCGGCTTGTGTCAGCCCCGGGCGGCACGCCGGGCTGGATACTCCCCCGGGGCCGGCAGTCCTGTGGACACGGCCCTCCCAGCCCTTAGCCAGCCTCCTGGCTCTGGAAGCCAACCCCGGTCCACCAGCAAACACCTCCCGGGCACCTGCTGAGTGCCAGGCCTGCCTGGGTCACCGTCTCTTGGGCACCCAGAGTCAATGTATGTCGTGGTGCAATGTGGCATCAAGACAGAAATATGGGGACAGTTAGCACTTCTTTGTCGTTCCTTTTCTCACTGAAAAATGAGACGTGCTCATTATAGAAAAATCAGAAGATGTAAATGAGCGGGTTTTCTTTCATGATACTCTCTGCCCAAGACAACGGCCCGGCGTTCTCCAATCAGAAGCAGTCAGCTCTGAGACGAGCAAATGGTGGCAAAAGCTTGCGGGCCTGCAGGCGGGAAGAGGCTGCCGTGAGGGCCGGGCACAGACGTGGCGCCGTGTGGCGTCCAAGGCTGTGTCACTGCGGACGCACAGCCCGGAGTTACCGGCAAGGCCGCAGCGCCCTGCAGATGAACTGGCGCCCCAGGAATCCCGTGTCAGAGTGCCGGGAAGTGGCTAATAGACTCGAGAGTCTGAGAGGAAAGGCCACGTGGTTTTTAATGGGATGGGAAGGAACTGGCGCTGGTGATTTGCAGAATCCACATCCTCTGTGTGGGGCTGCGGCCACAGCAGCTTCTGGGGGCTCAGGGTGTTTTATTTCTGGTTCTGTGCTCCAGACAATTCTATTTTCGGAGTGCGTTTACAAACACGCTCACCCATTCCTGTCAGCGAGGGCAGGCGGGCAGGCACCCCCTTCCTGGTGGAGAAACAGGCTGGCAGGAGCTGGAAGTCAGCGCTGGGAACGGGAACGGGGTGCTGAATCCCGGCCCCTTCTTTCTACCACATGCCACACACGCCCAGGCAACCCTCCCCTCACAAGAGTGGGTATTACCCACCTCCTGGTGGCACTGAGCCCGAGCGAGCCTGGGGTCTGAGGGACAGTAGCCGGGGGCCGAGGCTGAGTCAGCCCACTCCCGAGAGGGGTGGCCTCAGGCAAGCGACTTCGTCAGCTTTAGGTGGGAGAGGACACTGCCCCCCAGGCTGGACCTGGCACAGGGGAGCTCTCACCAGTGGTAGCTGTGATGGCTCCACTGCTGCCGGCGCCTCCAGCCACATGGGGCCAGGGGAGTGGCAGTGGTGTGTGCTGATGCCCACACTGTGCTTGGGCACCTTCTCTGACTCCTCTGGCAGCCGCAGGGCTCACGGGAGAACATGCAGTCCCATGAACCAGCCCACGTGTGCCCGCACGAGGAGGAGGCCCCGGTACTGGGTCAGGGGCCGGGGGGGGCACCCCATCAGGCCAGCTGGGCCCGCAGGGCCACGCCCACGGGGCTCAGGCGTTCCTCTCTGGCTGTTCTCACAGGCCCTCGGCTGCAGGCCGCAGGGCACGGGGCCCCGGCTGCCCAGCCCAGCACGTGGCAGCCTCGGCGGGCAGAGGGCGCGGAGAGAAACGCCGGGGGCTCGGGGTAAGGAGGCCTGCCCTGAGGAAGGACGATGGCCAAGCGCGGGTCACCGGCCCTTTAAGGGCCCGGTGTGAGCTCCGAGCTCCTTGGCAGACCCGATGTATGTATTTGCCTGTATGTCCACCATCCACTCCCTCTTCAGCAATATCTCAGCCGTTTCCAGAAAACGGTACATCCGCCCCGCCGGCCCTGCCTGCTATTTCGAGGCTGGGGTGGCACCCGCTTCACTCAGCCCCTTTGCCGCTCACCCGTGATCGCATGCTCAGCCCTAGGGGTGCCCTAAGGGGGAGTCTGCCCCCCTGAATGTGAGCCTTTTCTGCCTCGACTCCCCTCTGCAGGCGACAGTGCCGGCCAGCTCTGGGCGCAGAGGCCCGGACCCAGGGCCCGGGGCCGGCCCCCTCCAGGGCCAGGCGGGGACTGCGGGAGGTGGCTGGGGTAAGCACCTGCATGGGGAAGTGGGGTGGGGAGGGGGGCCCCACAGGGCGGAGGGGCGAGCCTGAGCTGTGGCCAGGGCTGGGACTCTGGCCAGCACTCGCCCCCGCAGGCTCCTTGTGGACACTGCAGGGCCCTGGCTCAGCCCTTTCTCCCGGCCGGGGCCGGCCGTCGAGGGTCAGGATGCCCTCGGCCGCCAGTCAGTCGGGACGCACACCGGCCTCTCTCCCCAGGAGGAAGTACCTGCGGCGCTGGCACCTTGAGGCCCTGCTCCGCCGGCTCCAGGGCTCCCAGCAGGCCCGGCGCCTGGCAGGGGCCTGGCAGTGCTGGGTGGATGCTCAGGGGGCAGAGGAGCTGGCGCGGTCGCTGGTGAGTGGGGAGGCCCCCCCCCCCGCCCCCAGCCTCACACCAGTGTCTCGTGCCAGCCTCAGCCCTAACCCCTAGATGAAGTCTTTCAAAGGACGGCCTCTGGACCTACTCAGTCTGCAACCTGGGACGGGCCCGGGAATCTGTATTGTTCACACCCCTCCGATGGCACCCTCCTCCTCCTGTGCCACAGAGGGGCTGGGGCCGCGGCCAGCCAGGGCCCAAGGCGGCCGCCAGCCGGTCCGGGCTCACCCTGTCCCCACAGCTCAGGCAGTGGCGGCTGAGATGGGTCTGGCGCACGTGGCGGCGGCGGGCGGTGCAGCTGCAGGCGGCCCGGCGGTTACAGCGACGGGCTGAGGGCTGGGTCCTTCCTCAGGTACCGTGTCCCTTCCTAGCCAGCGCCTCGGAGCTGCAGGGCCCCCCTGCGGGCCACCAGGGCGCCTCCACTTGCGGGGGGTTGGGGGGGTCGGTTTGGGTAGAGAAACCAGCTTGGGTCTGGAGCCCTTGATCTAGCTGGCAGCCCTGTGCTGGCCCGGTCCTGCCTGGCACGCAGCCTGGGAACGAGCTTAGCCTGCGGCACAGCTGGCCGCACATGGCCGCAAAGGCGCTGTCCCTTCCGTCCCTTCTCTTCCCGTGTGTGCTCGGAGCATAGCTGCCCAGGTCACAGGGCAGCCCCATTCTGAGCTCTGCATTTGGCCGGGGAGGGTTGGCCGCTGCCCGCCTCGGGCAGAGGGAGGGACCTCTATTTCCCAAGGGCCCGAAGGAGCTGGGCACAAACGGCCCAGGCCAAAGGGAGCTGGGGAACCTCTCCTCCCCTCCCCGCTCCAGGCCTTTGAGAAGTGGCACCGGAATCTGGCAGCCAGGGGCCTGAGGAGGGGCCGCCGGCAGCTCGAGAGCCCAGAGTAAGGAGGGCGTGGAGCCCAGGGGGCGCCCCGTGTGCGGCGGACTCGAGGGGGAGCAGGGGCCGCTGCCGCTGGGACGTGTCACCATGGAAAGGAAACCAGAATGGAGCCCTGCCTTCCCAGGGAGGAACCGCGCCCCTCCCCTCTCCAGGGAGTGCAGACTGGCAGGCCCGGGGCGCTCAGCCCACCGAGGGTCCCGGGAGCTTTGAACGACAATAAACTGCTTCCTTGTTCCCAGCTGCCTCTCTGGCTCCAGCGGAGGGGATGTGCCCACAGGCTGCTCTTTGTATGTCCCCCCTTCCCACTCCCTCCCCCCCAATAAGCTAGCAGGCAGGGCCGGGGACACCTGCCAGCCACCACCCTGGGCAGCGCAGCTTGAGGGCTCATTCCTGGAAGCAGTGCCAGGCAGACAGATGCCAGATGCGCAGGGGGTGGCGCAGCCGGTAAGAGGAGGTGCTGCTTGAAAACTAGGCCAGGAAAACAAGTGACCTCAGGTGACCTCGCCTCTGCCCTCCGTGGTAACGGGCAGCGGAGGCCCCAGCGGGCACAGAGACCAGACCCTGAGCCCCTAAGAGGAGTGTATCGCTTGCGCCACCGGAATAGAGAGCCAGCTGCTCCTACAGCAGCCTGGCGGAATGTGAGGCCCGGCGGGGCTCCAGGTAGAAGGTGGCCTGTGTTATTGGGTTTCAGCCCCAGACCCATCGGGGGCCTGGTGCCAAGGGTAGTGTCTGCCCTGCAGTTACGAGTAGGAAGGTCTTGGAGGCAGAGGGGGCAGCACCCTCACTCTGCCTGGCTCTTTGGCAGTGCCACACGCGCCTGCTGCCGGGTGCTCTGCCCGTCTGCCACGGCCAAGTGCAGCCACTGGCGGCCTCAGGCTGCTCCGAGAGGCCGCTCGGGCGAGGTGCCGTCAGCAGTAACGTCGTCAGCAGTAACGTCTCCTCCCCGGCTCAGGGAGGATGGGGCTCCACCCACCGCGGTCCTGGGCGGGATGGAGGTGCTCCCCACAAAAGAGCAAACTCTCCCGGCCGAGCGGGGACACCAGGTCCCGCACGGGGCGGACTGGGTCCAGCCGGAGCCGGGCCTCGCACCGCGGCTGCCGCTGCAGGGGAGGGAGTCTGGGCCTGAGGCTGTCAGGGCGCAGGGTCACGGGGCCTGTCCCCTCTCGTCCCGGGTCCGTGGAGCAGTTCAAAGGTGTCCTCCACCACCTGCCACAGGCAGCTGTCCAGCGGAAACTCGTTGTCCACCAGGTTGACGAGGAAGTAGTTGTCGTGGATGGACTGGATGATCGTGCGGGACGGGGACTCCTCGTCGTACAGCTTGCCCCACTTCTCCACCCACAGCGCGAAGGCTTCGTCCTGCACGTGCACACGGGAGGCATGGGCGCGGGCGCGGTCACACGCAGGCACACAGACACACAAGCGCAGACAGACATACAACCGCATAGGCACGGTTCACGGGCTGCCCGTGGGCCAGGGCTCCTGCTCGGTGCCACCAGAGCCCCGGCCACGGCCACGGCCCGGGAGGACCTTCCCGGGAATAGCGCATGCCCACTGCGGGCCGCCTCCCGCTCCCCAGCCCAGAAGTAAGCTGTGGCTCAGCGTCAGGGTGCAGCCAGGAGGCCCAGCCGGCCAGCCCCGGGGGCCTGGCTCCCAGCCACCCCGGGGACCCAGCGACCCCGCTGGTGTCCTAGTGGGCCGGGCAGGCCGGCTCCCTGCCCCTTACCTTCCAGAACATGAAGCTGACCGGGTCCACCACCGTGGGCTGGATGATCTCGCGCCCGGGGAAGATGCCCCAGGTGACGGCGTTGGGCTGCAGCTCGGGGGCATTGGTGATGTTTTCCCCCTGGGGGGGGGGGTAGGAGCAGATGGGACCAAGCCAACCAGAGCCCCTTGTTGCCCAGGCTGCCCTCTGCTCCACCCCCCACCCCCACCCCTGCCCCCAGTTCTGTGGAGAACTCTGAGACCGAGAGGCCACGCTGAGCACTTCCTCCTCTCTCGCTTCAATCAGCTCTGCACCCCGGGGTTCTGCCTGCTTCCTCCACTCTGCCCCCTTGGGTCTAGCCCAGCTGGGCCTCTCGCTACTCAGACAAGGGCCTCTGACTCTTGTGTTCCCGGGCCGTTCGTCATCAGCGGGGCGCTGTGACCTGCCTAAACAACGCCCGGAGCCGGCGGCTCACCTCCGGGAAGGCCCCCTCCTGCCTTCAGGGAAAACCCCGCCCCGGGCAGGACCGGGGCCCGAGCCCCTGCTCCACAGTCAGCCGCGACCCGCCGCTGTAGACGCTGCCTTGGCACACCCACCTCCCCAGGAACGCCCTCCCCTCCTGTCCTTGAGGGTTCGGGCCACAGAGCACCCGCCAAGAAGCCTCTGTGGCCTCCCAGGTTAGGTGTCCCTCCGCTGGGTCCCCAGCACCCTCCGACGGGGCCCCCTCATTAGGCTGGGGCTCCGAGGCGGGGCCTGGCTCCATCCGCCCGAGGCCAGTGCCCGCTGAGAGCGGGGTGACCTTGGTGACCTCGGCTGGCACCTCTGCGTGCGGCTGGCCTACCTTCACGTCCACGATGTGGTAGTTGACGCGTTGCTCGTACTTCTTGAGCACCTGCAGCAGCGCCCCCACCGTGTCCCGGGACGTGAAGAACTCCAGGTAGGCCTGGGGAGCAGACGCCCGTCACCCCGGCCCGGCTGGCCGCCTTCTCGGCGCTCAGCAGTCCCAGCCCCACGCCTGCACACGACCGCCCCGGGGGGACCCAGGTGCACAGGCGTGCGGGACCCTCAAGACAGGGGCACTGGTGGAGTCACTGCATGGAGTCATGGAGCAGGTGGGGATTGGCCAGTCTGAGGGACCCCTGCCAGCCCGCCCCCTGCTGGGCAGGGAGCCCCGAGTTGGAGCGCAGGCTTGTGAGACAGGCCTGCCCCGTCCCACCCGCCCCCTCACTGGAGGCAACATTGGCTCTAGAGCAGCCGTGGGCAAACTACGGCCCGCGGACCGGATCCAGCCCGTTCGGCTGTTCTGTCCGGCCCGCGGAGCCGAAAGAGCAGAGGGTTCTCTTGCTCTCCCCTCCGCTCCTTCACCAGCAGCCCAAGATGAGAGTGCCAGCATGGTCAGGTTGCTTCTGTGCCGGCCCTCCGGTCCAGTTTAAGAACCCATGGTGGCCCTCGAGTCAAAAAGTTTGCCCACCCCTGGTCTAGTGGCTTCTGTGGCACCAACTGGATCAGAGATTAAGCTGGGTTTACCCGTCCTTTGCCGTAATGCCCACAACACTGCAGGGTGGGCCTCTTACCCCCATTGCACAGATGGGGCAAGCCCAGGGCAGTAGGAGCGGGCTCACTGGTGATAGGCAGCGGAGCTGGCCTCTTCACACCGGGGTCGGGGTCGTTCTAATCAGGCCCAGGGATTCGGTGATTGTAACCTTCACCCCGGCAGCCCCGGGAGGTGTCAGCTCGGAAGAGTGGCCAGTGCTCCCGTTCCTCCCCGGGCTAAGCTCTGCCTGCCCTGTCACGTCTCCTCCCCACAACACGGGTGATCGGCCCCCCGAGAAGGCGGCGGCTCGGAGCACCAGGGGGCCCCGCCCAGGCCTGACCTAGAGCCGCCGTCCACCCTGGCCCCTGCTGCTCGGTGAAGGGCCCGGAGAGGAAGCCTCCTGTCCCCGCGGCTGGGACAGCCTGGGCCCCCCGCACACCTTCTGGAAGACGTAGCCCCCGCCGGGGCCCCAGCCCACCACGGGGTCGGAGGACGGCTTCCCGTTGATGCGGGGCTGGGAGTTGATGGTGAGGATGCCCTGCCGGTTCACGCGCAGCAGCTCCTCCTTCATGAGGCTCGTCTCGGCCGCCAGGGGCTCGTCATTCCAGGGCAGGCAGGTGACCTGCAGGGAGCGCCGGGCGGGCTGACCATCGGATCTGGCTCTCCGGGCCCCTCCCTCTCGGGGGGTCCCCATGAGACACCCAGCCTGTCTCTGCCTCTGTGAGCCCCTCCCAGGCCCCCAGCTGGCCGGCCACTTCCCAGCCCACCCTCTCCCGTGGCCGAGGTGCCACGCCCAGAGCGGAAGGAGGAGGGGAGGGTGGGCGGGCCACAGGGAGGCCGGGTGGGGGGTAACCAGGGACCCCACCGAGCCCCACTCACTGGACAGCCGCTCCGGTTCGGCTCTCCCGAGAGGTAGTGGACAAAGACCTCAAAGACGCTCTCCTCGCCGGTCAGCTCCTCCCCCCACATCTTGAGCAGCTCCTCCCGGGGGGCCCTGCCACTCAGGTAGAAGAGGTAGTAGTCCTTCAGCTCCCCGAAGGCCGGCGAGGACGAGTGGCCCCTGCGGAGGGCGGGCCGGGGTCAGGGCGCGGCCTCCCCGCGGGCTCCGTCCAGGACGGCGGCTGTCCCCCACACCGGAGGCCGTCCGTGACGCCGTCCCTCCAGGACAGACAGCCGTGCCAACCCCCGCCCCTGCCCCCCAGGACGCGGGCCCCCCGGGGGGGCCAGGGACGCCGCGGCCTCACCAGCGGCCGTTGGGGAACTCGTCCCAGTCCTGGGTGCGGTAGATGTAGCTCTTGGGTCTGGAGGCCCAGAAGATGGGCCGCACATCTTCCTCCCGGCGCTTGGGGTGGGCGCTGACGGCCCAGGGCAGGGGGCGCCTGGGTGAGACGGGGACAGGAGGGTGCTGGCTCAGGTCCTCGGGGGAGGACCCGCTGGGCTGGGGCTTTCCATCGGAATTGTAAACATCAAGGTGCACGCGGACCTCCACTGAGGCTGGAACCCGTGTGCCTCCAGCCCCGCTAGGGGGCACTCTTGCTGCGATTTCCACGACTCCCATCCGACCCCCCTGCCCACTGACTTCCCTCTGCGGCTCCCCAGCCTGCACCCGGGGCCCCGGCCTCACCTGGGGTCCTCGGCCCACATGCCCAGGCGCTTCAGCACCTCCGTGGTGGCCATCCTGCGGTTGAGGGTGTAGAAGTGCAGGCCGGGCACCAGGCCGCTGGCCAGCAGCTCCTGGCACAGGCTCACGGCCTGGTCGATGCCGTAGTTGCAGATGGCGGCGTCGTTGTCCTTGATGGGCTCGATCACGTCCCTGATCTTCTGCGGCACCTCCAGCTTGGACAGCTTCACCAGCTGCTGCAGGGAGTGGTAGCCCTGCGGGCGAGAGAGACACGGGGGCTGTGGAGCCACGTCCCACCCCGCCTCCCACGCGGCTCCTCCCCTCGGCTCCCTCCCAGGCCTCGGGGCCAGCTGCAGGGTGACAGAGACCCGCTGTGCAAGGACCCTCGCCTGCTCCTGCTCTTTCTGGGCTGCAGGGGACTCAGCTGCCCGGAGCATCCCGCCGTCGGTCGGGGCCAGCCCTTTAGCCCCTGTGGTTCCCAAGCCTCCCGGGTCATGGGAACCACCCTCGAGACTTGAGACGTGAGGTGCACATTCCTAGGCCCCACCTCAGATCTGCTAAATCAGCACTTCTAGGCATGGGATCTGGAAGTCCATCTTTTAAAAAAGCTTATCCAGCCGAAACCGGTTTGGCTCAGTGGATAGAGCATCGGTCTGTGGACTGAAAGGTCCCGGGTTCGATTCCGGTCAAGGGCATGTACCTTGGTTGCGGGCACATCCCCAGTAGAGGGTGTGCAGGAGGCAGCTGATGGGTGTTTCTCTCTCATCGACGTTTCTAGCTCTCTATCCCTCTCCCTTCCTCTCTGTGGAAAATCAATAAAATATATATTTTTTAATTTTTTTTAAAAAAAGCTTATCCAATCAATGATTGTGATGACAGCCCAATTTCAGAAACATCGATGTAATAAAAATTTAGGGTGAGAGTTACAATGATTCCTTGTAGTGACGCTTGTCAGTAAGCCAAGTGCAAGCCCTTCCGGCAGGCGCTGTTGCTGGTTTTGGGGGGGGAACTGGAGGTAACCAAAATGGGTGGTGACAGAACATCTGCCAGAGGCATCCGGCAGGAAATGCACGGAGTGTCCCAGAACCTGACCACGAACTGAGCGCCTGACCCCGGGCCTGGCCTGGGGGAGGCTGGAAGTGGGGGGTGTCCGGCGGCCCACGCGGGCCCCCCACCTGAATAGGGAAGATGCCGGGGAGGATGGGGCAGGTGATGCCCATCCTGGAACAAGCCTTGACGAAGTGGAAGAACGTGTCCGCCTCGAAGAAGAGCTGGGTGATGATGAAGTCGGCCCCCGCATCCACCTTCTCCTTCAAGTGCCTCAGGTCGTCCTCCAGGCTCTCCGCGTCGGGGTGGCCCTTGGGGTAACCTGTCAACAGGACGGCAGTGGGGAGGCCGCTCCGCCCGCTCCAGGGGAGTGAGGAAGACGCCGGCGAGCTGGCAACACACGCTCTGCCGCCGCGGTCCCGGACCCGGCCCTCCCGCCCCCAGAGCGTGGCCGGGTGGGATGGTGAGGAGCTGGAATCACAGCTGATGTCCCCTCCTCCAGGAGATGACGCCCGGTGAGCGGGGGCTCAGAGCCACCCCCCAGAAGTGGGAGCAGATTGCTCCGAACCCCACACCGTCCTGCCTCATGTCCCTTGCAACCAGCCAGGCAAACTAGCCCGTGCTTGGTGGCCTCGGGGGAGAGAACGCCCGCTCAGCAGTTGGCAGCGCTTTTAACGTTAAAATTACTAAAAAACACACACACCAGCCGAAACCGGTGTGGCTCAGTGGGTAGAGCGTCGGTCTGCGGACTGAAAGGTCCCGGGTTCGAAACCGGTCAAGGGCATGTGCATTGGTTGCGGGCACATCCCCGTTGGGGGGTGTGCGGGAGGCAGCTGGCCGATGTTTCTCTCTCATCGATGTTTCTGGCTCTCTATCTCTCGCCCTTCCCCTCTGTAAAAAATCAATAAAAATATATATTTTTAAAACACACAAAAAACACACACACCAAAAAAAAAAACACGATACACACAAAAAATAAAACATCAAGATTACTCAGAGGTCCAAGAAAGTGGAAAGTCAGAAAGCTCGGGTGTTCTGCTTGAAGAACGAAGAGAAGACAGTAACTATTTCTAAGTGGCGAAAGGGCCGTCATGGTCACGTTCATATTCTCTGATGCTTCTCACGGCAGAACCGGGGTCAGCAGAGGCTGCCTGACAAGGGACGGAGCAGCCCCACTCAGCAGTGAGCTGCTGGGCAGCGGGGATACCCCCACGCCAGGGACACACGACGGAACCGGAATTGCCTGGGAGCGGGCGTGGGTTCCTGGGCTCCTCGCTGGCTCAGGGAACTCTCCGACTACTTGGCCTAAATCAGAGTCACATGTGGCTCACGAGCCGCGGCGTGCCGCTCTGTTGACAATGAGTTTGCCGACCATTGCGTAAGGCAGTGTTTCCCAAACTCCTCTCAAGATAAGAATCCCCTGGTGGAGTTGTTAAACTACAGATTCCTGAATCCCAACCAAGAAGTGCTAAACTAGAATTTTTGGGAACATATAGGTAAAATTGTATACTTAACTAGTGCTCCAAGCTTAGAGTATACAATTTTACCTATATGTTCCCAAAAATTCTAGTTTAGCACTTCTTGGTTGGGATTCAGGAATCTGTATTTTAACAACTCCACCAGGGGATTCTCATCCTGAGAGAAGTCTGGGAAACACTGGCGTAAGGCATTACCCTTACCCAGAAGTTTTGACTTCATGTTAAAGACATTAGTACATTATTAAAATGTTTTTTTAAGTGTTTTTTCCCCCTATGGCACTGGTCGGCAAGCTCATTAGTCAACAGAGCTGCAAACCGTGGCTCGAGAGCTGCCGTTTGCCGACCCCTGGTAAATGACTGAGCTCGCCTAGCCCGGCCCGCACAGGAAGACTGCAGGCCCCAAGGAAGCGGCAGGCAGAACGCTGGCTGGCTCAGCCCGGGGCCGGGGCCGGGGCCAGGGCAGGCCTAAGACCAGGCTGGTGGGAAGCCAAGCTGCTCTGTGCGTGGGGCTGGGTTAAACCCAAAGTCACTTAAAACGAGTAATTTCACTGATAGCACATGGCTTATTTTTTAAAGTTCGGATCACTTTTTCTATACTACTCTATCAGGTGGCTTTGTTTAATTATATAAAAAATGATTTTTCCTGAAATATTTGAGAGAAAAATGTCATCCCAAGATGATGTGCCAATGAATCCCCAGACCTCCTGTGTCCCGAGCACATTGCCTCACCACCCCCAAGCCCCTATCTGAGAAGCTGAGGGCCAACCCCGTTGGTGGGGTGGGAGGGAGGGCCCCGACCCATTTCCAGCAGGAAAACCTTGCCTCCGGATGCAGCCAGTGGAACTAGAGTTCAGCTGATCTGATTCTCCTGAGAATGTGGGTTGACATTGAGGCCTGTCAATCAGTCTGGGCTGACCAGGTGCCCTCAGGAGCAGCTGTGCAGCAGGAGGCAGAGTTGGGTGGGGGTCCTGTGACCCAAAAAGATTGAGGGCCTTGGTTTCTTTTTTTAATTTTTTTAAAAATATGTTTTTATTGCTTTTTAGAGGAAGGGAAAGGTATGAGAAAGAAACATCAACCTGTATGCCTCCGTATGCACCCCGATCGGGATCAAACCCCAACCCAAGAATGTATCCTGACCAGGAATGGAACCAGTGGCCTTCTGTTGTACAGGATGACGCTCAACCAGCTGAGCCACACCGGCCAGGAAGGGCTTGGTTTCTGACGGCCTCCTGGCTCCAGCACCCAGTGAGGTCTGGAGCTGTTTCTTGGCCTTGGGTTCTGTGATTCCCTGCCTCCTAATAAATATTCCTCTTTTTGTTTCTTTTTAAAAAATATATTTTATTGATTTTTTTACAGAGAGGAAGGGAGAGGGATAGAAAGTTAGAAACATTGATGAGAGAGAAACATCGATCAGCTGCCTCCTGCACACCCCCCACTGGGAATGTGCCGGCAACCAAGGTACATGCCCTTGACAGGAAATCAAACCCGGGACCCTTCAGTCCGCAGGCTGATGCTCTATCCTCTGAGCCAAACCGGTTTCAGCTCCTCTTTTGTTGTAAAGAACAACAGGTTAAGTACGTGAAAGGCAGAGAAACAAAACCTTCAGGGTGTGGCAGCCTGGGCAGAGCGCAGATGATAGAAGGTTGAGTCAGGGCATTAACCCACCTCTGCCCTGCTCTCCTCCGCCGACAAAGGCTCAGGCCCGCAATCACGGGGTGCCCACACCCTGAACTGGACACGGGGGAGCCCTCTGCGCCTGCCCCGCCCACGGAATGCCCCGCCGCTCACCTGCCACGCAGACGTCAAAATAGTCCCCGAACTGGCCGCGGATGAGCTTCACCAGGTCCGTGGCGTAGCGGAAGCAGCCCTCCTCCTCCTCCCACCGGTCGCCCACGGGGTCTGCAGGGTTGGCGAGGGTCGTGGTCACCGAGGCTCCCTGCCCTGCAGTCACTCTCCTGTACCTTCCCCTCCCCCTCCACCCAGGACCCAGCTCCTCAAAGGCAGAGCCCCGTGCTATTCCAACGGGGGTCTCCTCTCGCTAGCCTAGCGCGTGGTGAACAGTGGGGGGGGAGACAGTGCCCAGCCTGTCAGGCATTTGCCGGGCACTGGCTGCGGGCACTGGGCTGGCAGGGTTGAGCAGGGGACAGCTGCTGCTCTCGGCTTAGCTTGGAGCATCTGAGACACCGCTGTCTCCCCTCCCCCCACCCAGATCTGGGTGCCTACCCTCACCCAACCAGCCCCACTGCTCGCCCACCCACCCTATTGGGGCTCTGCTCTCTGCGAGAATTTCCCACTCATCTCAGGCGGGGAGTGATCTTGTCGTGGGAGCACAAGCCCCACGAGCCCTCCCATCGGGCCCCCTCTTCCCACACCGCGGCCAGAGACACAGCCGGGACAAGTGCCAGCACTGCCGTCTTGATTGTGCCAAGAGCTGGGGGCAGCCAGCGATCGATGAGGCTACGGAGCCGGGGCAGAGGGTTACCGGGCGCCAGCGGCCTCCCTGACTGAACTCCTACGTCAGGGCCGGGCCGGGCCGGGCTCGCACCTCCTCTCAGGGCCAGGATGTTCTTCAGGCCCAGCCGCCTGGCCTTGTGCAGGTGGCCCGTGATCTGCTCCTGGCTCTGCCGGCAGCAGGTCATGTGCAGCACGGTCTCCAGGCCGCAGTAGTTGACAGCAGTGCTGGCGATCGCCATGGAGGAGGTCTCCTTGTCCGAGCCGGGGTCTCCTGCCGGGTGCCAGGTCACATCTATGAAGAGGGGGCCGCCTGCCCCCATCTGGTCAAACCTGTGGGGAGTTTCTTTCTGAAGAAGGGGGGGTCCCCTGGGGGCACACCACCCTCCCCCGAGTTGCGTGGGGCCCGGGACTTAGAGAAACAGCACAGGAGGTTGGCATCAGGCTGGCGGGCATTCATATCCTGACTCTGCTACTTATTAGCTGTGTGACCTTGGGGAAATTAATCTCCTTTCCCTCATTCCTACAATGTGACAGAGAACAAAGCCAGACCCACTGAGCCAAACCCACTTCATAATAACTCTCTGCGACCGCTCTTAGAACAGGGCCTGGTACACGGTGAGCTGCTCTCATTAGGATCACTGTCCGGGAGGCAATATACAACAATATAACCAGCCGAAACCGGTTTGGCTCAGTGGATAGAGCGTCCGTCTGCGGACTTAAAGGTCCCAGGTTTGATTCCGGTCCAGGGCATGTGCCTTGGTTGCGGGCACATCCCCGGTAGGGGGTGTGCAAGAGGCAGCTGGTCGATGTTTCTCTCTCATCGACGTTTCTAGCTCTCTATCTCTCTCCCTTCCTCTCTGTAAAATATCAATAAAATATATATTTTTAAAAAAACACAATATAACCAGGCTGTGTGAAAGCAGCACTGTAGACTTTCCAGTGCTAGCATATTTGGTATATGGGTGAGTTCAGTTCACTGGGCGAGGGCTGGAGAACCCTCGAGGGTGGCAAGCAGGCCTCATTCCTGGAACACGAGCGAAGAGGGTCAGCAGACCCAAGTGTGAACCGTGCTGCCCCTCCCCCGGGGCCCGGTGCAGCAGGCAGTGCTGCTGGGCGAGGCCACAGCCCAGGAACCAGACTCAAGAGGCTCGGGGGGGTGTGTGTGTGCACACGCCGTGTTACAAGCCATTTAACGAGGTATTTAAACATCCTCGTGCCTCCAACTTCAAGCCTGGGGAACTAAACACGAGAAGTGAAAGTGGGAAAAGGCATAAACTTCAAAAATAAAAGGAGCTGGGATCCAGAAAGTGCTAACGTGACGCAGCTGGCATTTCTAGATTTCAAGAGGCTGACTTGTGGAAATGCTCTACAAGATGCTGCTTTGCGACTTCCTAAACCACACTCGTGATCCAGCTTACGTCCTGCCAGAGAATGCCGTTAGAGTCAACATTTAAAAAAAAAATACATTTTATTGATTTTACACAGAGAGGAATTGAGAGGGTAGAGTCAGAAAAGTCAATGAGAGAGAAACATCGACCAGCTGCCTCTTGCACACCCCCCACAGGGGATGTGCCCGCAACCAAGGTACGTGCCCTTGACCGGAATCGAACCCGGGACCTTTCAGTCGCAGGCCGACGCTCTATCCACTGAGCCACACCGGTTTTGGCTAGAGTCGACATTTTTAGCCCAGTGTGGAGTGTGTCTACCACCCCCGAGGCTGTAGGTCCAGCGACTGACCCTGCGTGCACTCCTCCGCCCCCTCCTCCGCCCCCTCTGGGGGCCTCTCTCTGCCCCTGGCCCTCCTAACGGGGCCCTGCTCCTGAACCGCACACCCACTCACCTGGAGATGAGATTGACAGCTCCCTGTGCCGTCCGCGGAGGGAAGAATTCCAGAGAGAACCACTTGTCCCCGGACTCCATCCTCCGCCTCATTTTCTCCCGCAGCCTCTCGGGGTCCAGCCCCGGCGAGGAGCATCTGGAGCTGTCCTTGGAGCTCTCCATGCCGCTGCCGCCGCCCTCCAGGCCGGGTTTGGGGCCTCCGTTCCCTCGGGGTTCGTTCACCATGGCCGAGTGCCTGCTGCAGGGGGGGGGCGGGGGGGGGCGTCAGAAGCCGGCAGGCAGCCAAGCCCCAGAGGGGCCGCGTCAAGTGACAGATGCTGCATTTCCGTGCAGGGTGGGGGTGAGAAGGCCCCTACCCGCTGGCTCACACGCCACTGCTAAGACTCACACCGCAGCCTCACTCAGCTTCTCCCCGTGCTGCTGCCCGACTCCGACTCGGTGTAGGACAGCCCCCTCCCGAACGGAAACACGTCCCTTCAGCCCTCCGATCCACGGCGGCAGCTACCTGATGGAGGGAGGCACCGAGAACCTCATGATGCCAGTCTCCAGGGCCCGCATTCCTAGGGAGGGGCAGCAGTGCCCGGCTGGGAGGACCGCGGGGTTTGGAAGGTCCATCTCCGCCAGCTGAGACCCAGCCTGGGCTGGGAACAGGAAACTTCCCCGCGGGTGTTTCCCTCATGGGCGGAGCAGCCACAGCAGAAGAGCTCCGAGTTAGAGCTGGGGCCTGCTAAGGGGGAGGGAGGCGGGGGCAAGGCCTCGGGGCAGAGGGAGGGCTGAGGCTCCGGCTGGCTGGAGTAGGCAGATAGGAGGAGGAGGACGAGACTCAGGCCCGAGACTGTGGGCGTGGAGAAGAGGCCCGCAGACGTTCAGGGTCACTGGATCACTCCCCAGGGAAGAAACAGCTGATTGGGTCCTGCCCGGGCCATCGCCTGCTGCCTGGGACAGTGTGTGTGCAGGATGGAAGAGGCGAGGGCTTGACAAAGCGGCCAGATTTCCCCCGAATTCCTGCTACTCCGAAAAGACTAGCTCATGTGTTAGAACTTGATAATTGGTTGGGTTCCAAAAGTAGCCAGACCCAAGTTCAGTGAGGGCCGAGTTTATGTCCAACTCAGAATAAAAGCTACCTGATGAAGGAGACTTTGACTGCGGGCGATGAAGACACAATACAATGTCCAGCTGATGCATTAGAGAACTGTACACCTGAAACCTTAGAACTTCATTAACCAATGGTTACCCCAATAAATTTAAAAAAAAAAATTTAAGAGCAAAGGCTACACCAGGCACACCACCACTAACACACACCACTGAGGTCAGTGAAACTAGTTGTAGTGACTGCTCAGGCACACATCCCAAGCTCTGCGCCATGGCAACCACAGGCAGGCCAACAAAGGGCATGGTGCCACTGGGCAGTTTAGTCAGAAAAATAAGCCAAATACTTAAAAACAAAACATTAATCTTGTGCAACTATGTGCAAACAGATCTAGTGTGTGGTGACATGGAAATCAGAGGAACAATCTGGCCAAATTCATTCTTTTCAGGCCATATCCACTGCTAAGCTGGTGTTCTTTTTTTTCTAATCCTACTTAATAAAGAGTAATATGCAAATTAACCATCAGTCCGCTATATCCTCCAGCCACGCCCACCAGCCAATCAGAGCGAATATGCAAATAAACCCAACCAAGATGGCTACAGCCACAGAGAGCAGGAGTGAGGCTTGGGTTTCCCAGGCAATGAAGGAAGCCAAGATTTCCGCCTGCCCTTGCCAGCTTAGGCCTCCACTCAAGGCTACAAAGTTTCAATTATAGAAGGTAAACAAATCCAAACAGAAATGGCTGCCGACCACAGACTGAGCAGGAGGCTTGGCTCTGCTCCAGGCTACAAAGTTTCAATTGTAGAAGGTAAATTCCAGATACCAGGGCCTCCACTTGGGTCACCAGGGGGCGTGGCTGGCCTGCAAACCACCACAGGCCCCTTGCTCAGGCCACCTCACACCCCAAGGGAACCCCCAACCTGATCCAGGACAACCTTCAGGGCAAACCAGCTGGCCCCCACCTATGCACCAGGCCTCTATCCTATCTAATAAAAGAGTAATATGCAGATTGACCATCACTCCAACACACAACATGGCTGCCCCCATGTGATCAAAGATCCTGCCCCTATGTGGACATAAGATGGCCACCACAAGATGGTCAGCAGGGGAGGGCAATTGGGAGGCACCAGGCCTTCAGGAAGGGCAGTTGAGAGGGACCAGACCTGCAAGGAAGGGCAGTTGGAGGTGATCAACCCTGCAGGGAGGGCAGTTAGGGGTGACCAGGCCAGCAGAGGAGGGAAGTTGTGGGCAAACAGGCTGGCAGGGGAGCAGTTAGACATCAATCGGGCTGGCATGGGAGTGGTTAGAGGGTGATCAGACTGGCAAGCAGAAATGTTTAAGGGCAATCAGGAAGGCAGGTAGGTGAGCAGTTGGGAGCCAGCAGTCCTGGATTGTGAGAGGGATGTCGGACTGCCAGTTTAGGCCCGATTCAACTGGGATCCGGTCTAAACAGGCAGTGGGACATCCCTTGAGGGGTCCCAGATTGGAGAGCATGCAGGCTGGGCTGAGGGACATCCCCCACACATACCCTGTACATGAATTTCATGTGCCGTGCCTCTAGTCCTATATAATAAAACCCTACTATGCAAATCAACTGAATGGCAGAACAACTGGTCGCTATGGCGTACATTGACCACCAGGGGGCAGGTGCTCACCGCAGGAGCTGCCCCCTGGTGGTCAGTGTGCTCCCACAGGGGAAGTGCTGCTCAGCCAGAAGCCAGGCTCATGGCTGGCAAGTGCAGCAATGGTGGCGCGAAGGACCCCTTGGGGGATGTCCAACTGCCAGCTTAGGCCTGCTACCCACAGGGATTCCAGGACTGCAAGAAGGTGTAGGCTGAGCTGAGGGGAACCTCTCCCCACCCCAGTGCATGAAATTCATGCACAGGGCTCAGCCCTTGCAGCCTCAGCTTCATCTGGAAGGTCATCCAGAGGATTATTTGGCCATCTGGTCTAATTAGTATATTATGCTTTTATTATTATATATTTTTAAAAATTTCTTTATTGATTAAAGTATCACATATTTGTCCTCAACCCCCCATTCCAATCCACCACCACCCCCCACTCATGCCCCCACCCTGCTATTGTCCTCAACCACTGGTTAGGCTCATATATATGCACATAAGTCCTTTGGTTGATCTCTCACTTTTATCCCCACCCTCCCTTTGAAGTCCAACAGTCTGACCCATGGCTCCTTATCTCTGGGTCTGTTCTTATTCATCAGTCTATGTTGTTCACCATTTCCCCTAGATGAGTGAGATCATGTCTTACTGGAAATACACTTATAAGAATCAAAAATGAAACAAGCAATATACTGTGTTTTCCTGAATATAAGACCTACTTACAGGTTTCCTTCTGAGTGAAATATAAGGCATCCACCCGAAAATAAGGCCCCCAGGCTCTGTCTCAGAATGAAAATTAATTTACCATAAACTGGTTGCTAGGGTCACCCCGACTGGCGTCTAGCAACCAGTGACGTTATGCGGAGTCCTGATGTCACTGCTGTGTGAATGGAGAGAAATCAGCATGGAAACTTTGTGAAACCTAAACTGCAACAAGTTGTGACTTGGGTGAAGAATTCATGGGAGAAAATCACTGACAGTTGCATTGCAAATGCACTGCGAGCAGGCTACCTTGACAAGAAGTACTCATTTCAAGACAGTGCTATTGCTAAACATGAGAGATTTGGTCCACTGATTCTGAAAGAAATGGAGTCACAAGAGATTCACCAGGAAATTCAGGAATTGGATTGTTATGATGATGTTCCAGAAGATGATGACATGACTGTCATTGAATAAATTAGTAAATTCTTGATACTGTAGGATTCACAGTTTGTCTGGTTTGTGTGGACAACTACCGTACTACCGTACCGTAGTATACAGGTAATAAATGTCCTTTATTTTCATTTAACAATAAATGTGTACCGTATTCTTCTTCATGGAAAAATAAGACATCCCCTGAAAATAAGACCTAGCGCATCTTTGGCAGCAAAAATTAATATAAGACACTGTCTTATTTTCGGGGAAACAAGGTATTATAGATATTTTTTAATGGATTTCAGAGAGGAAGAGAGGAGAGAGAAACATCGATGATGGGAATAATTGATCGGCTGCTTCTTCCATGCCCCACCCTGGGGATGGAGCCTGTGACCAGGGCATGTGCCCTGACTGAGAATCAAACTGTGACCTCCTGGTTCATAGGTCCTTATTTAACCACTGAGCCACACCAGATGGGCAAAGATGGTGTTCTTAGCCACTCTGGGATCCTAGAGTCATGAGAAACTAATGAAATCCAAAGCTCCAAACACAGAGGTGCCATAACACACAGCGACACAAGTCAAGAAGTCAAGACCAGACCAAGAACACTTGTGCCAATGTGTACTCTCCCTAAGGATGCCCGCCTTGGTTCTGACCTAAAACTCCTGCTTCTCGGTGAGGGTGGCCATCGGGAGAGAGAAACCGGTCAGTGTCCAGGTGGGCCTCGCTGGCCTTTCCCACGAATTTAAGAGCGGCGCCTATTAACTGCTGGAACAAAACCAAGAGAGGGGTTGGCGGTGGGACCACCATACAAATGATCGGCTCTTTCCGTTTGTTCCACAAACACGTACTGCATCCCTAATATGTGCCAGGCACAGCCCTTTCCACCGCCTTCCTCGTGCCTCTACTTACCCATTTCAGGCTGCACTCCCGCCGCACCCTGGATTGCAATCGTGGGCCCACAGGTTTGTCCCCATCGCCTGCCTCACCCACCCCATCGCCCCCAGTTCCAAGACCAGGGTGGGATCCTGCCTTCCACTGGTATCCTGATGTTCCTGGGACCCGCACAAGGTAACGTGACAGCCAGCCAGCGCTGAGCGCCCACAGGCCGGGCTTGGTCCCTCTGATCTCCAAAATGGCCTTCTGCCACGTACTAAGCGCTTAATCTGCGAGCAGCGGAGCGTGTGGAGCCCACAACCGAGCGCAGCCCGAGGCGATGGGCCGGGAGGGTGTGGGGGGGGAGGTGAGAGGGGGGGGGGAGGCATGTGTGTAGCGGCCCAGGCCCAAGTGGCTCCAGAGCCCCCTCATCTCTGGCATCTGTCCAGGCCGGGACTAAAAGAGAGTTTTTGCTTCAGGACTGGGGGCTGCTGGGGATGACAGCCTTTTGGGATGACAGCCTTTTGGGATGACAGCCTTTGGGGTTACACTAGTCCCGAGAAAGAAGCTCACAGAGGTGGCGGGAGCCCCCGCCTAGAGGGGCGGATCGCCCTCCATTGACCCCCCCCCAGCTGGTGCCCCCCTCACCCCCATGCCAGGTGTGTGCACCCCACGCCACGCCGTCACTCACCCTCCCGAAGCGGGCGCCCCACAGCACGCGCGCCAACCACAGCCGCGCGGCCGGCGCGCCGAGCCCGGGCGAAGGGGGCGGGCCGCGCGGCGACGCCGGAGTCGGTTGCTAAGGGAGGCGGGGCCAGCGGGCGGAAGCCAGCCCCGCGGGCGACCGGAAGCCCCGCCCCCAACATGGCCGCGCCCAGCGGTCCCGTAGTTTGAAGCCGCTCCACCGCCCGTCCTGTGACGCGGCCGGTCGTCCCACCCGCCTGCAGCCACTCCCCGTCTCGGTCGCCGAACTCGAGAGGGACACGTGACGCTGCGGGGCCCAGTCACGTGAGGCGCGGGCCGGGTGGGAGGGGGTTGGCCCTGGGGGTCCGGAGTGGCAGCCAAAAAAAAGAGGAAGATGGCGGGGTGCAGGGGGTCCTGGTGCTGCTGCTGCCGGTGGTGCTGCTGCTGCTGCGGGGAGCGCGAAAGCCGCACGCCCGAGGAGCTGGTGAGGCGGGGGCGCTGGGGCCGGGCCGGGCTGTTGCTAAGGGACCGGGGGAGGCGTCGCCGGAGGTGGGGCCGGGCCGAGCCGGGCCCGCAGGTGGCCGCGTGTGCGGACGGGCAGCCGCGTCCCGGGCTCTCGCACCGTCCGCCCTGCTTCCCGGGCCCAAGTCCGGAGTCTTATTCTCCTAACCCCTCCCTGGAATCCAAGAGAATCCAGGCCAGCTTCAGTTAATCCCATGGATTTTTTTTAAAAAAAAATTTCCATCTGAAAGGAGTTTTGAGTGAAACGGGCAATTTTCGGAAGGAACCCTCTCATGCCTGCCATGCCGCTGGCAGAGGTCCTCCAGCCCTTTTCTCTCTCCACCCCTGAGCCTTTCGGGGTCATTGACAAGCCAGCTTTTCCCTGCAAAGCATCCTGGGAAAACTGGAGTTGCTGTGTCCCCAAAGTTGACAGGCCCCTTCTGGTTTCAGACTGGGCGCCGTGTCATGTCCTGAAGACAAGAGTGGTTATTTGGAGAGTGTGTCAGTAGAGGTGAAAAGCTCAGCTGTGTCCCCACCCACATCACCTCCTGTTCCAAAAGGGTTTTGTGTTTTTGTGGGTTTGTTTTGTGTGTTTTGTGTGTTTTGTGTGTGTGTGTGTGTGTGTGTGTGATCTTGTTCCCATTGATGACAATGGTTCTAGACAATTTAGAAACTAGCAACAGATGTCGGTAAAACACTTCCGCCTCCTTTTCCTTTTAACCACTAAAAGGGTCTCGCTTATGTGGATCTGTTTTTCTAGACCATCCTTGGAGAGACACAGGAGGAGGAGGATGAGATCCTGCCAAGGAAAGACTATGAGGTGAGCTTCTCTGCTGCTGTCTTGGTAACAAAAGCAGTGACCGACCTGGGCCCCTAAGACAGAAGCATTAGGATGCCAACCAAGGGAGTGGGTGAGAGGTAACTTCCCTCTGGGAAAGGGGCTGTTTAACAAGCCCCCTCCCTTTCTTAGATATATTTTTATTGATTTCTCCCCTCTTAGTAACCATTTTTGAATCACCAGATACTTTTCTACATTATGTTTTTGATTAGGGGAATACCATTTTACTGTGCCATAGCTTTTTGTTTGTTTTAAAAAAAAATTTTTTTAAGGAGAAAGGGAGCGATAGAGAAAGAAACATCAATTTGTTGTTCCACTTATTCATGCATTTATTGGTTGATTCTTGTATGTGCCCTGACTGGAATTGAACCTGCACCTTGTCATATTGCGGTGTTTCCCAGAGTGTGGTACGCGTACCCCAAGGGGTACGGGAAGAGTTTGGTGGGGGTAGGTGTTGCACCGTGCTTAGCTGCGCCTAATTCTACGTTCTCATGAGTCAAGTCAAGACAGTCTTGTGAGGCGTGAGATGGTCCGGTGTGCAAATAAATGTGATTTATAATATAACTTTTATTTATATTTTATTATGAATAATTTATTTTTCGTTTATTATTATTTTGTGTATGTACCAAAAAATAAATATATTTTGATTGTTATTAAAATACATCCATATATTTTTTTTTAACGAGGGGTACTCAGCGTTATGAAAATTATAGAAGGGGTGCACATATGTCAAAAGTTTGGGAAACACTGTCGTATTGGGACGACCCTCTAACCAGCTGAGCCTCCCGGCGAGGGTAACCGACTTTTCTGTTTGATGAGCTGCATGTGACATCCTTTCTTGTTCAACAGTAAATGCTTCCTTAGGATTAATTCCAAGAAGTAGAGTTAATCATGTGTATGTGTAATGCTTTTTTTAAAAAAAAATGTCATGTGGACTTTAAAAATTCATAATCTAGAGCAATAATATACTCAGACTAATTTTCTGAGTATTTCATCTTACTTTTGCTACAGAATTTGGTGTAACTATCATGATTGGTCATGCAGCATGAAAAATTTTAAAAGCTTTTGTTACAGTTTCAAGCATCCACCGAAAGGGACAGAACAGTGTATTGAAGTCTTCAGTGTCTTCGGCTCCTGTGTATCATGTGAATGATATACTAGCTCCCCTCCACTGCCCTGTCCACGGAGACTAAATACGCAGGAGGCTTCACTGGGACTAAGTGACAGAGTTTTATTAAAGGGCTTTAAGATTTGCAAATCAGAAACACCCAGCGTGTTCTGAAGAAAAAAAGTTGAGGGTTTTTACAACTGAAAAGTACATTCTTGAGAAAAATCAGTCCTGTGTTCTTAGCTTCTGGTTGGTCTGAGATGGTGATCTTCCAGATGTCAGGCAGTCGATACATTCTTTCCAGAGTTCTGCAAAGGCTGAGCTGCAGGCCTTACGTGTTTCTCCAGGAACTGATGCACAACTGTAAAGTTCAAAACCTTTAAGTCTTCAGGTTCAATTCCCGGTAGGGCGTGTAGGAGGCAGCCGATCGATGTTCCACTCTCACGTACATGTTTCTTCTTCCCCCCTCCTCTTCCCTCTCCGCGCCCTCTCCCCTCCCCTCCCTTCCCTCTGTCCCCCCTCCCAAAATTAATAAACTATTCTTCAAAGAAAATTTTTCAATTGTTATTCTCCCAAATCAAAGAGCAACATATACAGCAGAAATAAAAGGAAGTTAGTTATGGTAGAGAAGTGACAGCTCTGGCTGATGTCGCTCAGTGGTTAGAATGTCTGTTGGAGCACAGAAGGATCTCTGGTTTGATTCCAGTCAAGGGCACGAACCTGGGTTGCAGGTTTGATCCCAGGGCATGCATGGTCAGGCATGTGCAGGAGGCAGCCAATCAATGTGTCTCTCTCACATATCTTTCTCTCTTCATCCCCCCTTTCTCCTTGTCTCCGCGCCCCCCCCCGCCCCCCCCCCCCCGCCCTTCCACTATCTGAAAATCATGGAAGAAATATCCTCGGGTGAGGATTAACGAAAGAGAGAGAGAGAGAGAGAGGTGACAATATTTGATTTTAAGAACAGAGCATATATAGTTTATTATGCTCTGAATAGCATCAATAGTTTATTGATGTATATTTACAAAGTATTAGGCTGATTCATTTTTAAAAAAGAAAAGATTGACATTCTGGCATTGCATTTGTTTCTCAATGCCCCTTTAAATAGCTTTAGTCAGGGTTAGGGCTATTATATAACTCACATTCTTTACAATTTACCTATTTAATGTGTATAATTCACTGGTATGTTTAGTATATTCAGAGTTGTGCAACCCTCACCAAATCAATTTCAGAACATTTTTGTCACCTTGGAGAGAAGCCTCGTACCCATTAGCAGAGTCACTGCCCATTGTCCTCGTCCCAGACCCTAGGCAACCACTAATCTACTTATTGCTGCCTCTTCTGGGCCTCTGGAACCTTTTCATTGTTTGTGGAGTCATAACATTATTAGGCAAAACCATCAAGCTAATAATTAATTGGCCAGTCATTCAATAAATATTTGGTATGAAGAATATTCATGTTTTTCAACATTTTAACTTTTTCCCTGTTTGTTCCTAAAATGTGATGTCACTAACTTGATTAAAAAATATATATACATATATAAATATATACTTAATCACTCATGGATAGATCTAGTTTCTTGGCAGAATTTCTCTTTCTTTTTTTTTAATTAATTTCTTTATTGATTAAGGTATCACATATTTGTCCTCAAACCCCCATTCCAATCCCCCACCCCACCCTCACTCATGCCCCCACCCCCCTATTGTCCTCGACCACTGGTTAGGGCTAGGCTCATATGTATGCACATAAGTCCTTTGGTTGATCTCTCACTTTTATCCCCACCCTCCCTTTGAAGTCCAACAGTCTGACCCATGGCTCCTTATCTCTGGGTCTGTTCTTGTTCATCAGTCTATGTTGTTCACCATTTCCCCTAGATGAGTGAGATCATGTCTTACTGGAAATATACTTATAAGAATCAAAAATGAAACAAGCAATAATGGTTATGCTGAAAGGCATATGAATCAGTCTGTAGTGAGCTTCTTTCTGGGCCACCAGTTCTTTTGAGACCCAATTTCAATGTCAAACAGTCCCTTATGTGTACACGTCAGCAATGATATTTCAGTTCTGGATGGTGGGCAAATGGTGGGTAATGCAGATCTAACCCTCACTGGTTTGGTCCTGGGCAACCTGCAGTGATACACAGCTGCTGACTGCTATTATGGTAAGGTGTCATCAGCACTTCCATCTCAGCAGAATTTTTCACTGGTTTTTTTTATATGTATACTAGAGGCCCGGCGCACAAAAATCCGTGTGTGATCAGGGCCATCTTTCACAGCTGCCCACAGTTGGTGCCTGATGGCCAGGGGAAGGGACTGAGAGCTGGTCAGTGTACCTCATAGTGACTGGTCTAGCGGTCGTCTGGTCATTCTGCCAATTTTCATATTGCCCTTTTATTATATAGGATAGAGGCCTGGTGCACGGGTGGGGGTAGCTCCTGTACTGAAGGAGGCCCCAGATTGGGGTGGGGTCTCTGCTGGGGCAGGACCAGCCTGGGCAAGGGACCTGGGGCAGTTTGCAGGCCATCCACACCCCATCAGGGTGGAGGTCCCTGCTGGGAGGTGGGACTGGCCTGGGCGAGGGGCTGTGGTCGGTTTGCAGGCCAGCCATGCCCCTGGCTTTGTCAGAAAGGACGCCCGGAAGATGTCTGGTCTATCCAGTCTAATTAGCACAGTACCCTTTTATTAGTATAGATATCTTTTTATTGATTTCAGAGAGGAAGGGAGAGGGAGAGATAAGAAACATCAATGATGAGGGCGAATCATTCATTGATCGGCTGCCTCCTGCACGCCCCCTACTGGGGATTGAGCCCACAACCCAGGCAAGTGCCCTTAACCAGAATTGGACCTTTCCACTGAGCCAAACCAATTAGGGCTCTGATGTGTTTTTTTGTAATCAGAGAAAATGTGATTTTTTGTAATCAGAAAAAAATTTTTTTTCCCCAGATATAAAAAGTACCACGTTTGTGGGAAAATTTCAAACAGTACCCAGATGTGAAGAGCACCTCCTAAACTATCACCTCAGAGAGAGCCATTGTTAAGTTTTCCCAGATGTTTTTGCTTTATGTATGCTGACACAAAAAATGTTCATTTTATTTACTCAAAATGGGATCATATACCACATTATGACTTTTTCACTCACGTGTCCCTCTTGCAGAGTTTGGATTATGATCGCTGTATCAATGACCCTTACCTGGAAGTTTTGGAGACCATGGATAATAAGGTGAGTCCTGTATTGGTCTCTTGGGACTGAGGAGGTCTTACGACAGCTCCTTTACCTTTGCCCCTTGCCCCTTGCCCTTTTAACCCTCATGAGACAGCAGCATTTATCCCTTAGACCTTCCTCCTGCCAACCCCAGTACCGCCTGGCCCAGCCTCTTAGAGTCCATCATTCTTGCATTATAAGGCCCCCTCCGTATCAGACATCATCTTTGACATTTTTGCTGTCCTTGTGACATTCACTCTGAAACTGGTTGGCCAAGATGTGTTCCTTCCCTGCTGCCAACATAATCCTGAAACAAACTGAGTCATCTTTTCCTGTGTGAACAGAAAGGCCGCAGGTACGAGGCGGTGAAGTGGATGATGGTGTTTGCCATTGGCGTCTGCACGGGTTTGGTGAGCAGGCGGGGCATGAGGGGGGGGAGGGGGCAGAGGGCTGGAGTGGGTCAGAGGTCAAGCTCCAGCTGACAAATAAGTTGTTTGTCATAACAGGGACCGCCTTGCCTTTTTTCCTCTTTCATTTCTTAATAATCTGACACTTTCCGATACTTCTCTTTTTGTTTCACTTTATAAAACGAAAGTAAGTCATACAACTTCTGTGTTCTTTAACCCACTCAGAGGTTTGGTCCAGTTCTCTCAGATAAGCCGTGTCCTGTCAGGTAGGCAACGTGGAGGGGAGAGCACTCAGTTGAGTCACTCTGTAGGGGGAAAGCAAAGTAATGGGAACAAAACTAAAGATCTGTTCCTTTAGCACAGCCACCAGGACACCGCCGATCTCAGTGAATAGTCTGTGCTGTCCTGGCCTTTTCCCTGCACGTTGCTCGTTTTTTTTTTCTAGAAGGTGGAGCTGGCAGTTGTGGGCAGAGGAATACCGTATTTGCCAGCGTATAAGACAATTTTTTGGCCTGAAAAATATGCCTCCAAGTGGGGGGTAGTCTTATACAGCGAGTATATAACAAACTCTGTATTTTTAGTGGAAATGTTAGGGGGTCATCTTATACGCCCCGTCTCTTATACGCCAGCAAATACGTATTTTTCAGGGCCAAAACATCGTCTTATACGCCGGCAAATACGGTACACCTGAATGCTCAGGGTTCTGGGGTCAGCACATTCACACACGAATCACGGACAAGAAAGGACTATGAAACATTGCCAGAGATGATAGTAGCACAAGGTCTGGAACCATAGCTGCTGATTTACCATAGTAAAACCTGGCAGAGAAAAGCTGGGAAAGGTAGCAGCCAGTCCAAATGAGACATGTCCAATCTAATTCTCCATCATCGCAGTGTTAAGTAGGGGTTGTCTTGGCCCATTTGGGCTGCTATCACAAAAATACCATAGACTAGATGGCTTGAAACAGACATTTATTTCAATTCTGGGGACTAGACGTTCAAGATGTAGGACCAACAGATTGTTGTCTGGTGAGGATCTGCTTTCCAGTTCAGAGATGACCATCTTTTTGCCCTGTCCTCACATGGCAGAAGGAAGCAAGAGAGCTCTCTGGCTGGGGTCTCTCTCTCTTTAATCATGATAAACATGGTATATAAGATAATACATATTTTAAGTATACTGTTATGGGGTCAAACCCTGGGTTCAAAATAAGACCTCTGGAGGCTGATGATTAATTTTAAAAAGCAGGCAAAGATTTATTGAAATTACTGGCCAGAGCAGCCGCCAGAGCACCACACGCAGGTGGACTCTATACGACTGCACTGTTCCAGGTGTAAACAAGTCTTTTTAAAGGTTCAAACCACAGGAATTTTCCTTTGTTCTAAATTCTAAAGGCTGGGAACATTGGAATGTGGCCCTATCTTGCCAATAATATAGAAGCAGAACTCAGAGGTTAATCTCTAAAGGTTATCTACAGTTTCTACCCCTAAAGCTACTGAGTCAGTGGGAATCCATCTCCTGTAACTACCCTAATGTTTAAGCAAGTAAGCGAAGGTCGAAGTCAGAATAGGAAGGTTAAAATTCAAACAGCAGTTTTTACCCAAGTATGATTGCTACCATATTTCATATACTATATTATTGTTCAACTAGAGGCCCAGTGCATGAAATTCGTGCACTCTGGGGGGGGGGGGTCCCTCAGCCCCTTTCCCAGCAGGCTTAAGCTGGCAGTCGGACATCCTTAGTGCTGCCACAGAGGCGGGAGAGGCTGGCCCAACTATGGCGGAGTGGTCCTCTCCCTCTGGAGCGCACTGACCACCAGGGGGTCTTAGTAACCAGTCATTCTGCTGTTGGGCTAAAGCCAGCTTTCCAACATCCCCTGAGGGGTCCTGGGTTGCAAGAGGGCACAGGCCAGGCCAAGGGACCCCACTGGTGCACGAGGGACACAGGAGGACTCCAGGGCATGTCCGTTCATCTAGCTCAGTCCCTATCAGCTTAGCCCCAGCAGCAAACTAACCTACCGGTCTGAATGTTTGCCCCCAAGTGATCAATGCATGTCATAGCGACTGGTCGACCAGTCGATTGTCTGCTCTCTGGTGGTCAGTGCATGTCATTAACGAGTGGTTGATCACCCTTAGCATATCATTTGCATATTATACTTTGATTGAAAGGCCGGATGGCTGGACACTTAGCATATTAGACTTTTATTATATAGGATAATGTATATACTACATAGTGTTTATTACTCTAAGTGTAGTAGTAACCCTCTCACCATACAGTTGATACCATACACACACAGTTGATCCCCTTCACCTATCTGCACTCCCCCAGTCCCTTTTCCTTCTTGGGTCTCTTCATAAGGGTACTAATCCTATTCATGAGGGCTCCTCCCTCGTGGCCTCATCACCTCCCAGAGGCCCCCACCTCCAGATGCCATCATGTTAGGGGCTAGGCTTTCAACATGAATTTGGGGTGGGGACAAGCACAAACATTCAGTCCATCATAAGGGATATCTATATTCCCAAGCAGCAGCCTGCTTGTCATCTTTCTCTAGAATTGACCACACGTCTCATACTTAAGTCTACATGATACACCCATAAAATGTGAACGTGTTTTTAATATAATATAGCCACGAGGGCCGACCACAGTTTTTGTTTTCATAGCACTTGTCCAATTTTTACTGTAGTAAATTAGAGGTCAAGGAACATCTTAGTAGTTAAGACTAATGGCGCTTAGAGGCCTGTTTTGTAACTTTCTGATGGATACCAGTGTGGGGCAACGTGGGTGGATTTCATTGTTTTGTGGAAATTTCAGAGTATGAATTTTGCTATGTAGGGTTCTGATTGCAAAGTTCCCTGTAACAGGCACCGTCATTAGCTATCTAGTTGTTATTCTTTTTGCCACTTTGATATCAAACTCCTTTGAACTGCCATTTATCAGTACTAATAGCTTTACCTCCCACCCTCATGTTAAAGGAAGGCAGACCTTTGTAATGTGCTACCTGTTTCCCTTGCTACTGGCTCTCTTGTCCTTTGATCTGTCACCACTTACTGCTTTAATGTTTAAAAGCCTCGGCATTGGCTTGAAGGAAGTCTGGAGTTAAAGGCATGAATCCTTTGATGCTGAATCTACAAAACCAGAAGTCTTTCCAGTTCTACTTTAAGCCCAGAGCAGGGACTTATGAGAGTGGAAGAGTGGTTTACCAGGGTAACCACAGACTATATAAGACAGTTATAGGTCCAAGTAGTGACTTACGTAAAATAGAAATAACCAGCTTGCAAATCCCACATACAGCTAAGTGCATGTGTCGTACAAAGTAATTTAAGCTAGCCCAGAGCAGATTGGCTCAATGGGTTGGAGCATCATCCCATACACCTGAAGATGGGTTCAATTCCCAGTCAGGGCCCTTCTCCAGGTTGTGGGTTCAATCCCGGTCAGGGCCCATAGAGGAGGCAGCTGATAGATGTTTCTCTTTAAAGTCAACTTAAAAGTTTGCTGTTTTTTCAAAGTCATCTAAGCTCTGTGCTCACCTAGCTAAGCATCACTGAGACACAGGGGTCTTCCTTGGCCTCGCATCTTTTTCTGCATAACCTTCTCTCGTTGTTCTCCTTTGCTCCCTCATTGTAGCTGTCTCCATTCTTTGGTTCTCTAGTGGGCAGCGGGGCAAGGCTGGAGCGGGGCCTTCTGGAGAGCCAGAGTGGCTAACGAAAGCCCCTTCGCCCACTGCTGGTTGATAGCGCAGGTTGCGTGTGTGCCCAGCCGGTGTGCGTGCCCAGTAGCGTGAATGCGTGGGGGAGGTCCGTGCTTCTGAGGGCAGTGCCCATAGCACCGCCAAGAAGCCGTGTGACTGACAGCCCTTTGCTCTTCCCAGGTGGGTCTCTTCGTGGACTTCTTTGTGCGCCTCTTCACGCAGCTCAAGTTTGGAGTGGTGCAGACCTGTATCCTTTCCACGGTTGCTGACTTTGCCTTCTTGTCAAAAATGAGTTTAACAGTTCACATGATCTGCGAAGAGCTGTTATTAGCCATTCGGCTTTAAGGCGTTTATCACTGAAGGACACAAAAGGAACACTTTAATAAGTCAAGAGATACATTCATGGTTGGTAAGACACAAACCAGCAAGATGCCTGCTTTCCCCGGTCAATCGATACTAGTAAATTCAATGTAGTTCCAGTGAAAATGCAATAGAATTGTTCATAGAACTTGAACATTCTCTTCCTAAGTTTGTTAGGAAGAGTCAAGAGCCCAAAGAGTTGAGAGAGTTTAGAATAAGCAGGGGACTTATATAATTTAAGACATAGTCATTGGAACAGGGTCACATTGATGTAGAAACACCCAGTTAGATGGTGGGAAATAGTGACGAAGCAGAAACTGGCCGGAAGGGGTGTAGAGGTGCAGTGAATGACGGAGCCGGGTGATAAATCTGAGGATAAAGTGGGTCATTGGATAAAAGATGCTGAACATTGGTTAACCATCTGGAAAAACATGTAATTAGATTCCTACTTTGTACTAGAAATTAATTCTAGGTTGATTAAAGAGGTAAATAGGCAAAGTGAAACGTTAAGAGACTGTCTGATGTAAAGAGTAGGAAATCGGCTCTGGCCGGTGTGCTCAGTGGTTAGAATGTTGGCCCTAGCACTGAAGGGTCTCGGGTTCGATTCCCAATCTAGGGCACATTGCCTGGGTTTCAGTTTCCATCTCTGGCCCTGGTAGGGGCTCAGGCAGGAGGCAACCAATCAGTGTGTCTCTCCCATCGAAGTTTCTCTTTCTCCTTCCCTCTCTCCTGTCCCTAAAAATCAATGGGAAAAATATCCTCAAGTGAGAATTAACCAGTTTTTTTAAAAGGGTAGGGAATTGTTTCTTAAAACTCCAGAAGGCACACAGTGAAAGGGAAAAGATCAGAAAACTTGATCACATCAAAGTCAATATTCTCTTTATACAAACAAACAAAACCCCAAACAATAATGTAAACTGCATGAGAAGTCCACAGCCTCAGCGAGGTTATCCACTGCGTTTAGGAGACATAATTCGTATCCAGAATTCAGGGAGAACTACAACTCTAAGAAGCAAAGCCCAAACGGCCCAATAAATACGCTGGCGGAGGCTTCGAACAGGCCGTTCTCAGTGGAGGAAATCGAACAGCCAGTAAGCTTGTGCAAAAGCGATCCCTCACTTGATTAGGGAACTGGAAATTAATTAGGGAACTGGAAATCAATAAATGGGAAGCTGTCCTTCCCACGACTCGCGGATTCCTCTCCTGCTGTGGGCTTCAGACGTGTACCAGATGGGCACTGCAGCTTTGTGACAGCGGAAGGTTGAATCGCCCCGAATGGGAAAATGATGGTATGTTCATCTGATACAGAAGTTAGAACGAACAAACCAGACTGGTTATCAACAGGCGAATTGTCGGAAACGGGCATCAGCTGAGAGGAAGGAAGTTGGAGTATAAAAGACCGTGTTTTAGTTTTGAAACAAAACAATATGGAGACATCTAAAAAAACACCAGTGCTAACCTAAGAAGAAAAGGCCAAAATGAAAGGCAACGAGCATTTGTTCCAGATTCAGAGAATGGCTATTTGGGAAGCCCCAATTCAGGCAGAAGCCCTAGGGTGCTGCTGTGGGGAGGGGTGTTTATGAGAAGGGGAAGGGCGGCAATAGCATCAATAGGAGGAAGTTTCTCTGGGTGCTGGTAAGCTAAGGGAGGGGTGTCTTTAACTAGGTGATGCTAATGCTTTAACGTGTGCTTTCTTGTTATCTTTGTAATCAGCTGTTTGAAAACCTCTGCCTTAGGCCCAGGCCAAAGGTTAATTTGCCCCGTTGTAACATTCCTAAGGTTTGAGCAGTGAGACTGCTAGGCAGTTCCTCTGGGGTGGCAGCTCCGATGCCACTTTAAAGCGATTCCATGTATTTTATTTTATTTTAAATATGTAATTTACCAAATTGCTTTAAAAATGCTTCCTTATATCTGAAAAACAAAAAGTTCAAGAATCAGCAATACTTTCAACAAAAGTTACAAAAACTATATAATTACTTTCCATTCATTCAGCCCCATAATCCAATTTTTGTTTTGATTTTTTCTGCCAGTACTTCTATAAATCCAGATACTTTAGAGTAATGCAAATGACATGGAATCTTGTCCTTTCTGTAAAACACAATATTCCAGAATAACAATTAGCGCTATAAATGAAAGCATAGTATAGTTATTATTTGACAAGACTTCCCATGTACCTTAAGCAGAAAATTTTCCTTCATGAGAGAAAACAAATTCTTGAGGCATTTTAGGGCCTATTGGAATGACCTAAAGCCAATTCTAGGTCAAGAAAAGTTTCTTAACATTCAAATATTGGAAAGATTGCCAAACTTATTTTACCAAAAGATCATATGTCAGATTGACTAAAGGGTATTAGACACAGCCACAGGCTAGCAAACTTTAGTTCCCATTATTAAGAAGATGGCGCTATATATATATATATATATATATATATATATATATACACATATATATGAAAAAAGTGTCTAATTAATATAACACACTATTTCAGTAACTTGTAGAATTTTTTTCTTCCTGGGCAAAAACAGGAAAGACCTGTCCCTTTTAATAGACTAGAAAAGGATAAACCAAAATGAGGTTTATTTTGTAACTGCATTTGTCCTTGGGTGTGGTCAGTAAATGACACTAATTGGGTTTCTGCTGTCTGTCTCCTGGGAGGGAGGCAGAGTGCAAATCTTTTCCTCTTAGTGTCCTGGGTGTAGGAAGATAGGATTTACTAGGTGTCTCCAAATGCTGTTTGACCACCTCGATTTCCCTATTCTACTACTGCTGGCTTATTGGCCTGTGTCATTTATATAATTTCAACATTTCTTTTTACAAATGTTTTATAACTTTCACAAAACTTTCTTCACAAACCTTACAACTTTCAAAAGTAACCAACTTCAGAACCCACTTTCTTTTCCTCCAAAATGCATCTCCGTGCCGCATGCCTTCTATTACACCAAAACCATCATTTCTTTCCAGTTAGTTAGAATTCTTAACCTTAGAAACCTTGATTTTTAGGTGTCATGTAAGTAATTAACATTCCCCAGATACATTCATATTTTTAAGAGGTATTTCAAATAAAATACAAGAGTTATTCATTAACAGATTCAAATCCACCCTCTAGGTTCTCCATATGAGGCAGACTCAGATTAATAGTTCAGTATCCTGATATTTCAAAATACTTAGATATTTAATAATTTTTACTATTTAGCCCTGCAAACTCCAAAGTTTTTAGTTACCAAAGACTTTGGCAAACTATGTTTAGATATATATAATTATCACTCTTTAAAAAGCTTTGTCATAAACCCTTCAATTTAGTTATATTATTTTATCTTAACAACTTTGATATTTTAAAGCCAGTTATCATTACCCAAGGCATTTTCTTGACCAGTTTTTTAACAGGGATAACTCACTAGCCTTCAGTGGCTTTAATGTGAAAGTACTATTTTATTTTATTTTTTTCTTACAAATAGCCCTCCACTGCTATTTCTGTAGTCTGCTGGAGGGTACTTCTGCAGATCTGATCCTCCTAGGAAAAGAACTTGGAGGTAGGGGGGTTCGGAAAGTCTTATTTTCCATATCTTTATTTCTGAGTAGACTGTAACATGAAATCTTGCATATAAGAAGATAGCTTTTAAAAAAAACAAAACACAGAAACAAGGAAACAAAAACCCCTGCAGTGAATAAACGAGTACTCTGAAAAGGGTGGACTGGGCCATTAGCCTTGGAATCTTCTCTCCACTACCCCAGCACAGCAGATGGGTTCTGAGTGGCACAAAGCCCAAACAGCAGAGACAGAGGATTCCTTATGTTCATAAAACAGTGAAGAGCAAATTAGTCCCCCAAAGAAGAAAGCAAGCAAAGAACATCAGTAACCCAGTTACATTACTGATAAGGACTTTGAGTTCCCAGTGGCTGATGCCTTGAGAGGGAGAGCAGGAAGTTGTCCCCACGGTTAAGAATGCTTGGCAGCTGCTGGGAAGTTCCTGCAATCCCTGCCACGGGTAGCTGGAGTCCCTAGCAAAACAGGACATGCCCCATCTTTAAACAAATTAAACCAACCCAAGACTCAAAACAACAGCAGAGGCACACTATGTACAGTATTTACAGGTGCGCCCAGCCCACAGACACACCATGCTCCCTGTCTGTCCAGCCTCAGAAACCTCGGAATGCCCTGCGTTTAAACCTGGCCAAGCAGAGCAATGTCTCGTCCCAGAGTGGACGGAGACCAGGCAAGGACCGCTGGAGGTCCATTGCCATCAGGAGCTGATCAGGCTCGTCCAGAGGAGAAGCAGTAAAGTGCCTCCCGTGCCATACACAGTGCTTATTGCCTTACACGGCGCATGCCTCCTTACAAGGAAGCCCAGACCAGACGCAGCCACTGCTGCTTGTACAAACATGCTCGATTCCTCCAAAAACGCTTGATTCAACTGAGGTCTCAGGTGAGACGATGGGGATTACTGAGGCAGCGCTGCAAATAAGAGTCCAGGCCTCAGCCCCAGGAACCCGCAGTCCAGGCAGCTAGCGCACTCACTCCACAGGAGTCTCGCTTACATCCCTTCCTGGTCGCCGGAATATGCAACCGGACAATCCGTGGGCCCGGGCCGCCTGTCACTACTTGAGCCAGTTGAGCAGAGACAGGGTTGAATCATACATGAGTGATTATTCCAATACCGCCAGCAGTATGGGAGGGCAGCAGGGCAGCCACAAACATCTGCTCTCTCACCACTTTGATTTTTTTAAAAAAATATATTGATTTTCTACATTGAGGAAGGGAGAGGTAGAAATATCAATGAGAAAGAAACATCCATCAGCTGCCTCCTGCACACCCCCTACTGGGGATGTGCCCGCCACCAAGGTACATGCCCTTGACCAGAATCAAACCTGGGACCCTTGAGTCCGCAGGCCAACGCTCTGTCCACTGAGCCACACCAGGTAGGGCCATTTTGATTTTTAAAAGTACCTGGAGCAAATATGCTAGCACCCTGATCCTTATTAAAGGTCAGGCTGGGAAGGGGTGGGTGGTGGTTCCTTTTCGCAATGTTGGAAGCACTTCATAAGGAGAGACGGTGCCTGGTGGAGGCGACCTCTCGGGTAGTTTCCTTGCTCACACTCGGAGGCATGGAGGCAGGAGGAGGCGCAGTGAGCCTCTCGGAGGAGGATGAGGAGCTGCCCAGGCAGGCGTCTGCAGGAAAGGCCGTGGCTTCGCTGGGGACACGGCTCCTTAACTCACTCTGTAGCGGTGGAGGAATGCAGCCACAAAGGGTGCCTCGCCTTGTCCCTCCTTGAACTCCTGGGTTTCAACCTGACCTTTGTCTTCTTGGGGAGTCTTCTTGTCCTGATTGAGGTAAGAGGCCTTTTTGTTGTCAAGACTTGGGGTCCTACACGCCTTATCTCCATCGCCATGGCTGGGAGGCCAGAGAACTGAATTGGACTTGGGATATAGATTCTTGCAGAAAGCGGCCTCTCGTTCACTTAGAAATGTTTCTGAAAGCCAGGTTTTAGCCGGCGGTGAGATTGAAGAGCAAACATCTGGAGGAGGAGAGTGGTTCTCCACCCTGGGGAGCACATTAGGATAGGGTCCCCTGGAGAACTTTAAAAATGATTGGCACCCAGCCCCCAGCCCACATGAGTGAGATCAGGACCTCCGGAAGGGGAGCCTCATGGAATGTTGAAGGGCTCTGCCGTGATGCTGAGTGACTTTTTAGAAATGCATGTCCTCCCATCCCCTCAGACCTGCCGAGTCAGACCCGGCCAGCAGGTTGTCCCTCTGGTGAGGTGGTGGGTTTGAGTGTGGCTGTGCCTCCTCTTCCAGCCTGTGGCTGCGGGTTCCGGGATACCCGAGATCAAATGCTATCTGAATGGGGTGAAGGTGCCCGGAATCGTCCGTCTCCGGACCCTGGTCTGCAAAGTCTTCGGGGTGCTGTTCAGTGTGGCTGGAGGTAAGGGGGGTTGGGGGGGGGTCTTTCTGACTTTTCTTCAAAGGGTGAAGAGGACAAGAAGCATTTTGTATGTAAATGAAGTAGACTTGGATGGGAGGGCCTGCCCTTAGCAGATCTCTACTTCCTGTCCAGGGCTGAGATTTTTTTTTTTTTAAATATTTTATTGATATTTTACAGAGAGGAAGGGAGAGAGATAGAGAGCTAGAAACGTTGATGAGAGAGAAACATCAACCAGCTGCCTCCTGCACACCCCCCACCGGGGATGTGCCTGCAACCGAGGTACATGCCCTTGACCGGAATCGAACCCGGGACCCTTCAGTCCGCAGACCGATGCTCTACCATTGAGCCAAACCGGTTTCGGCCAGGGCTGAGATTTTAAATGCATACCTGCTAGTTACCATTCAGAGATCTCTGAGAAACTCATTAGGTTTTACAGCAGACCCACCATCCAGTTGGTTTATGGAGTTGGCTTTTAGCAGAATCAGTGAGCTTTATGTGTAAACAGCTAGATAGTCAATGTTTTAGGCTTTGTGGGCCAAAGTGGCAACATTGAAAACATTTAGGTGCTTAAACTTACATAACCATTTAAAATATTCCCAGGTGAGAACGAAAAAATTATTCTTAGCTCACTCACCAGCTGTAAAAATCAACCAGCGTTTGGCCCACAGGCTGTAGTTCGCTGATGCCCAATTAAGAGTTTAAAGAGTATTTCCTCTTATTCGATGGGAACTTGACTCTACCTGGTAGGCTCTCTGTTCTATGGAGAGGAAGGTTTACACAGCAAGGCCTCCGAGCTAGCATGGTGCTGTGCTGACTGATGGTCTCCCTTCTCCTCCTGCCCCCAGGGCTCTTCGTGGGGAAGGAAGGCCCCATGATCCACAGTGGAGCCGTGGTGGGCGCTGGCCTCCCTCAGGTAAGGGCGATGGGTGGGGAGGTGAGCCCCTTACAGCGGGCTCCCAGCAGGGGCCTCTGTGAGTCAGGCTGGAAGAAAATCCATCGGCAGCGCCCTAACACGGCTTTGGAGTCTGCCGTCAGTTGGGTTGATGTAAAAACTGTGGCCTGTCTCCTGGGAGGGGGGGTAACTGGTACCCCAGAGTTTTAACTGGTCCTAGGAACAGAAATGGGACACAGGGAACGTCTGTTCAATTGAAAGTCACCTAGTGTTCCCACAGCCATTGCCCGGCGCCTCCACATATGGTGGCTCAGCGGGTCAGCTCGGCGCTGCCCTTTCCCAAGACGCTAGAAGCACGTCTGAGGTGGTTCGGGCACCAGGCTGTGCCGAGTGCCCTGAGGCAGCACAGGACTAGCACACGGGGCTTCGAGCACTCCGGACTCGAAGCTCCCATCCTTACGGGCCATCCCGGATTCGGGCTGCAGGGTGGAGACACCTCGGTTTCTTGTGATCGGTCATTTGTGGGCATGTTCCTCTCGTCCTGAGAGGAGGGATGATGCCAGTGAGTGGTCAGAGCCAAGCAGAGGAGGCTTGCCAGAGCCCGTCTCTGCTCTCTCTGCTGCTGCCTCACCCTCCCAGCCAGCCCGGCCTCCCAGCGTGAGCACTCGGTGGACAGGTGGAAGGTGGTGCTGGGCCCTTCCTTACTTTTTTTTTAAAATATATATTTTATTGATTTTTTACAGAGAGGAGGAGAGAGGGATAGAGAGTTAGAAACATCGATGAGAGAGAATCATGGATCAGCTGCCTCTTGCACACCCCCTACTGGGGATGTGCCCGCAACCAAGGTACGTGCCCTTGACCGGAATTGAACCTGGGACCTTTCAGTCCGCAGGATGACGCTCTATCCACTGAGCCAAACCGGTTTTGGCTGGGCCCTTCCTTACTGCCACCCCCGGGCAGGGCTCACTTCATCTCTGCGGCAGCTTTCACTTCCTCCCACCCTTCGAGCAGCTGTTTCCTTCCCGTTTTCTTTCTGACTGATTATGTACAAAATGCAATTATGTACAAAATGCAATTATGAACAAAATGCAGGAAAGGAAGTTCTTCCCAGAGACAGCTCTTTTCCCAGCTGCTCTTGTGGACTCTCCCTTGTGGCAGCGCATCTGCCAGCCGTGCTCCAGGCAGGGACCTCCCTCTGACCTTGTTTTCTCTGTCTCAGTTTCAGAGCATCTCCTTCCGGAAGATCCAGATTAACTTCCCCTATTTCCGAAGTGACAGGTATGGAAAGGTTAGGAATTGGATTTTCTTCTCTTTAAGTTAAACCTATTGGGTTGACAGTGGTTAATAAGATTATATAGGTTTCAGTGTAGGTGTCTATGCTACATGATCTGTATATAACATTGTTTTACCATCACCTAAGACGGAATCACCTTCCGTCACCATGCATTTGGCTCCCTTTCCCTTTACTACTCCCTCTCCCTTCCGTCTGGTAAGCACCATATTGGCTGTGTCTGAGTTTCAGTTTTATCTTCTACGGATGAGTGAAATCAGATAGTTCTTAGCTTTCTCTGATTGACTTATTTTGCTTGGCATAATCTGAAAGTCCATCCATGTCACAAATGGTAGTATTTCATTGCTTGTGGCCGAGTAGTATTCTATTATGTATATACTAGAAGCATAGTGCACGGAAATTTGTGCACTTGGGGTGGTCCCTCAGCCTGATCCGTGCCCTCTCACAGTCCAGGACTCCTCAGGGGATGTCCACCTGCCTGCTTAGGCCCGTAGCCCTGGAGCCCTCGGGGGATGTGCTTGCAGCCGTCAGCCCAGCTTACGGCTGAGCAGAGCTCCCCCTGTGGGAGCACACTGACCACCAGGGGGCAGCTCCTGTTTTGAGCATCTGTGGTCAGTGTTTATCATAGTGACCGTCATTCACAAAACTGCCTTTTGTGGCCTGAGGGCCCTTTGTCCAATAAAGCGTCTGCCTCTTAGGGTCAATTTGCATATTACCCTTTTATTACATGGAATACTACATCTTCTTTATCCAGTTATCTATTGAAGGACATTTGGTTGTTTCCATGACTTTAGCCACTGTGAATAATGCTGCAGTGAACATAGGGGTGCATAAATCTTTGCCAATAAATGTCTTCAAGTTTTTTGGTTTAAAAATGCTGAGAAGGATTGCTGTGTAATATAGTAACTCTTCTCTTTTTTTTTTTTTTTTTTTTTTTTTTTTTTTTTTTTTTTTTAAATAAATCTTTATTGCTCAGATTATTACAATTGTTTCTCCTTTTTCTCCCCCATAGCTCCCTTCCACCTGATTCCCACCCCACCCTCTGCCCTTATCCCCTCCCCCCACTATTGTCCTCATCCATAGGTTATACAATTTTAATCCAGTCTCTTTCTGCACCCCACACCCCTTCACCCTGATAATTATCTATCCACTCCCTTTCTTTGCCCCTAATTCTATTATATTCACCAGTTTATTCTATTCCTGAGATTTTTAATTCACTTGACCTTCTTCCTCTTCTTAAGTAATACCTTTCAGCATTTCATATAATACTGGTTTGGTGGTGATGAACTCCTTTAGCTTTTTCTTATCTGTGAAGCTCTTTATCTGCCCTTCAATTCTGAATGATAACTTTGCTGGATACAGTAATCTTGGTTGTAGGTTCTCCCTATTCATCACTTTGAATATTTCTTGCCACTCCCTTCTGGCCTGCATGGTTTCTGTTGAGAAATCAGCTGATAGTCGTATGGGTGCTCCCTTATAGGTAACCAACTGCTTTTCTCTTGCTGCTTGTAAGATCCTCTTTTTGTCTTTTACCCTTGGCATATTGATGATGATGTGTCGAGAAGAATTTTTCTTTGGATTCCTCTTGTTTGGGGTTCTGTAGGCTTCCTGTACTTGTAAGTCTATTTCTTTCACCAGGTGAGGGAAGTTTTCTGATATTATTTCTTCAAATATGTTTTCAGTATTTTGCACTCCCTCTTCTTCTGGCACCCCCATAATTCTGATGTTGGTGCGCTTGCAGTTGTCCCAGAGGCTCCTTACACTATCTTCAACTTTCTGGATCCTCTTTTCTTCTTCCTTCTCCAGCGGAGTGTCTTTTGGCTCTTTGACCTGATTCTTGTGTTCTTCCATTCTGCTGTTGGATCTCTGCATAATATTTTCCAATTTAGTCAGTTTATCTATACTTTTTAGTTGGGTCTCATGAAGTTTATCGAGCTTTTCTAGGATATTGTTGCATAACCTTAGAACCGTAGTTCTGAACTCTATATCCTCCATCTCTTTTGTTTGAGATCTATTTCCTTGTCTCGGCATTATCACTATTTTTCAGAGTTGGTAGGATGGCTTTGTGTGTTTGGTGTCCTATATAGCACAGTGGATCAACCTCCTCAGTTACCTGAGGTAGACACTCTTGGTGATCCCCTTTGTGGACTGCGTGCACAGCTTTGTTGTAGCTAAGTCTCTATTGTTGTGAATTGACCTTCAGGCCAATTGGATGTGGGTATCAGCTGTGTCTACTCTGGGATAACTTCTGTATTGGAGACAGTCTTATAGGATCAGACTTGAAAAACTGCAGAAACCTCTGCTCAGCTTGGATGGGGCGGAGTCTCAGGGCTGAATTGACAGTCTTGGCTTCTGCCCTGCCCTTGTGCACTCGCCTGAGTTTCCGCCTGACCGGCCCAGTTTCCCCAAGCAAGAGCGTGGGTGCCGCAGGGGCTCACCCGGACTTGGGCTGGTCTCTGTAGTTTGGAGCTTCTGACTCCTTCCACTACAGAGAGGCCGCCATCTTGTACATAGAGGCAGCGGCAGCCTCCGTGGTCAGACTGGAGCTTCTGACTCCTTCCACTACGGAGAGGCTGCCACCTTGTACAGAGAGGCAGCGGTAGCCTCCGCGGTCAGACCTGGAGCTTCTGGCTCCTTCCGCTCCGGAGAGGCGGCGGTCAGACCTCAGCGCGTACTTGCTCGCGCGCGAGTCTGTAGACCCTGCCGGCTGCGACTGCGGCTCCCGGTCCCCCGGTCTCTGAGTCTCTGAGTCTCTGGGTGCCTTTCTCTACAGTCCAGACGCCACCCGTATGAGCCTGGGACCACGGAATTTCAGCCGGGGTTGGGTTCAGTACAGTCCGAAAGGGTTCCGTGCAATCGGGGATTCCTCCCCTCCCACCGCCAGGCAGGTATTCGGCGGCCGCGTGAGCGAGCGTCTCCTACCTCAGAGCTTTTCGGCTCCCAGTCCGATCCGTGAGCCTCTCTCTTTCTTTCTAGTTGTAGCTATTCCACTCCGCCAGCTTTCCTGACGTTTTGGTGAAGTCCTTTTTGATTTTAGTTGTTTTTTTAATTAAATTGTTGATGAGGCGGCAGCTTAGGAGACTGCCTAGGCCGCCATCTTGGATGTTCTCGTAACTCTTCTCTTAATGTTTTGAGGAACCTCCATACTGTTTTCCATAAAGGCTGTACCAGTTACATTCCCGCCAGCAGTGATGAGGGTTCCTTTTTCTCCACAACCTCTCCAACACTTACTCTTACTTGTCTTATAGATAATAGAAATTGGAGTTTCTTTTTTTTTTCTTTTCTTAAAGGTTTTTTAAAATTGCTTTTTAGAGAGTGGGGGAAGGGAGAGAGAGAGAGAGAAACATCATTGGCTGCTTCCTGACCACAACCTGGGCATGTGCCCTGACCCGGAATCAAACAGGCAACCTTTTGGTGCGTGGACAACACCCAACCATTGAGCCACACCGGCCAGGGCAAAATTGGATTCTCATGGAAAAAACAAACTGTTCATTTACTGCCTCTCAGACCCCATTCTCGCTCTAGCTGGCTTATTGCCTCCCCTGCTGGGCAGGCTGCGTGCAAAGCCTGGTGTCAGAAAGAAGGTTCCTGAAATGAGCATCCAGGGCCCGGCTGGTCTGGCTTCCACTTTGTCGGGACCTACGGCCCAGAAGCATCTCAGGCAGCGGAGACGAAAAACACGGCCGAGACAGCCCCCAGACCCCCTCTCTAGAGCATCTTCCATACTCCAAAGCAGTGTCCCAGGTCGCTGCCTTTCTGGGTTGGGGCTTTGCCTGTGGGATTTGTGCGTGTGAAACCGTCCCGCCCACAAGGCCCCTGGAATCGGCCGGTCAGAGCTGTGGTCTGCCTCCCGCCTTGGTGTTCCTGCGTGCCATTGTTACCTGCTCCTCTGCACGTCACCAGCGCTTCGGCGTTTCCATGACGCTGCGACCTTTGGAAGGAAGATCTGGGGAGAGTGTAGCTCAGCAGGGACTGGGCTGGGGCTGAAATTCCATCTTCGGAGAACGGGGTGTGAGGAGGCCTCTCCCCTGAGGAACTCGGGTTGTGGAGTGAGTCTGCCTCTCAGGTGAATCGATTTGTTGCCCAGTCGGTCTGCCTCAAACCCTGACTTCATGGCTCCTGGATAAAATGTTGGCGGATAAGGCCCTGGCCGGTTGGGCGTCATTCGTGCACCAAGAAGTTGCTAGTTTGATTCCCCATCAGTGCACATGCCCCGGTTGCAGGCTCAATGCCCACTTGGGGTGTACAGGAGGTAGCTGACCGATGTTTCACTCTCACATCAACGTTTCTCTCGCTCGCTCGCTCGCTCTCTCTCAAAAAAAAAAAAAAGTGGGCAAAGAAGGCAGGGAAAACTGCCTTTTGTGGCCTGAGGGCCTTTGTCCAATAAAGCGTCTGCCTCTTCTCTCCACAGAGACAAGCGGGACTTTGTGTCAGCAGGGGCCGCTGCTGGCGTCGCTGCAGCCTTCGGGGCTCCCATTGGGGGGACCCTGTTCAGCCTGGAGGAGGGCTCGTCCTTCTGGAACCAAGGGCTCACGTGGAAAGTGGTGAGGAGGACTTTCAAGGAAAACCTTCTCCGTTTAGGGTTAGGGACTACCCCATTTAAACTGTAGTCCTGACGCGCCCAGGCCTTGGCGTTAGACACCCCCACTGCCAATGAGGCCTTTCCCGTGCTTTTCCCGTGCGCCCGCTCCCGTTCCCACATCAGGCTGCCAGTGCCAATGTGGAACTGGTCATCAGGCGGCGGCGGAGCCTGAACTTGAACCCCGACTCCTACCCCAGAGCAGCGCGTTCCTCCCATGCTCACTCTTCCTTTGGGCCCAGGAGTCCGTGTGCACGGGCTCTCAGTGAATAGTCTCACGGCAGGCTGCCGAAATGAGAGCTGCTTGGGCCTGTGGTGCAGTTGTCCACACGGGCGGGTGCCGGACACCTGTGCTGGGCCGCGTTGGCCGGTTCCTGTGCAGAGCAGCAGGCGTTAGGAGGAGGGCAGGGAGGAAGTAGCACTTGCGCTATTGAATGTCCCCTTTGTGTCACGGCCCCCAGCTCTTCTGCTCCATGTCGGCCACCTTCACCCTCAACTTCTTCCGTTCCGGGATTCAGTTTGGGAGTTGGGGCTCCTTCCAGCTTCCTGGATTGCTGAACTTCGGCGAGTTTAAGGTATGCTTTGTCCTTTTCCCCCAGAAGTTCTTCTTTTATTTTTAATAAGATGCAATTTAAAAAAATGTTTTATGTATATTTTTATTGATTTCAAAGAGGAAGGGAGAGGGAGAGAGAGATTAGTAATAAGAGGAAATCGTTGATTGGCTGCCTCCTGTATGCCCCCTATAGGGGATTGAGCCTGCAATCCAGGTCTGTGCCCTTGACTGGAATCGAACCTGAGACCCTTCAGTCCACAGGCGGACGCTCTATCCACTGAGCCAAACCAGCTAGGCCCCTCAGAATGTCTTGCTTGCTCGGTGATGGTTGCTCTAAGTAATGCACCAGATAGAAGCAATCAGCAGGGCAGGGCAGCTTCTGGCGGGCTCTGGGCCCCTGTAGCCCCCTGTGGGCGCCCCTGCCGGTGGGGGCAGGCCCTGAAGAGAGAAGACGGCCTCCCTCCTGTGTCTGTCCTCTCCACTCCCGTCCCTTCCTGTTCTCACGGGCACCTGGTTCTCTCTCCCTTTCTTGCCCTTTCTCTCAGTGCTCTGACTCTGATAAAAAATGTCACCTCTGGACAGCTGTGGACTTGGGTTTCTTCATCGTGATGGGGGTCTTTGGGGGCCTCCTGGGAGCCACATTCAACTGTCTGAACAAGAGGCTTGCAAAGTACCGCATGCGAAACGTGCACCCGAAGCCCAAGCTCGTCAGGTACCCGCGCAGCCGCCTCCCCAGCCTGCGGGGCCCCCGAGTTCTGTGTGGATGGCCGTCTCCCCGAGGGAGGCGATTGTGTGACACCCTGCTCCCCACACCAGCTCTGGTTCCACATCTGAGACGGGAGGTAGAAGGGGTCGTGTCCACTGTATTCGTCAGGCCTAAAGGCTGAGTCTGAGCTTCATATGGGAGCTGCTGGTTGCCTCCCCGCCCCCACCTCCCCGACTTCCACTAGGACGCGTGACAAAGTCAGAAAGGTCAGTGTGAAAGGCATTTTGTTCCCGGAGAGAGATGATGTGGACGCAGCAGCCATGTCCCTGCCGCCCACTTTTCCCGTAGGAATTGCTGAACGCAGCACATGCTGACTGGCGGAGGCTCCTCCACATGCTCTTTGGGGAGAAAGGCTAGGGGTCGGCGGGGTTGTGTATTTGAGTTCCCAAGACGGGGTGTCTTATCACCTGTAACAGCTGTCCTTTGCTTCCTAGAGTCTTAGAGAGCCTCCTGGTGTCTCTGGTAACCACCGTGGTGGTGTTTGTGGCCTCGATGGTGTTAGGAGAATGCCGACAGATGTCTTCAAGCCAGATCGGGAATGACTCGCTCCTGCTGCAGGTAATCCCGTCCCTCTGCGTATGGAACCTGCGCTCTGCTTTTCATGGAAGCTGATTTCCAGCAGGTGTTCTGGAGCTTCTCGGTGCATTGACTGCAGGACTTTCCAGAGAGCCTTCAGGACTGGTGTTCCTCCTGCCGTAGTTTGGGAACCACTGCATGCATGTCTTCTCAGCTCGCTCTCTGGGTTGCTGTTCTAAACACTTTTCTCCTTTGCCAGCTCTTCCTGCCATGTTCCACCACTAGGGGGCACTGTCCTGTTTCCTACTGTTGGCCAGCCCGGTTCACCTGGTAGACTTATACACCACCCGGTCCACCTAGTATTATTCTAGTGTTCACATAAGGGCATCTCCACAGTGTTAGCCACAGAATGGAGTCCAGGAGAAGTCCATCCTTACTGAGCTTTGTAGCAACACTTACTTGTATGTGCAGCGAGAGGTATGAAGTACACGCCCTATACTACCGGCCACCATCAAATAGAAAACAAGAACTTTCATAGTCCAGATTCCCTACCTCTAATGAGCGAGGCAGCACCGGATTGCATCTTCCTACACAAAATGGTGGAGAGGATGGGAGGAGTGGAATGTGGAGAAGTAATCTCTTCCCAGGCGGGGTTTTGTGCGGCCGGGTGGAGCCTGGGGGAGGCAGGCAGGAGCACGGTGTGTGCACCAGTCCTCGTGTGCAAGTGGTTCTGCTTCTGCAGCAAACTCAGGACGGAGGCTTTTGCCATTTGGAACCAAAGTTGGGGCATTAGATCGGGCCGTACCCTGGAAGCTCCTCTGAAAAGCTGTCAGCTTCCAACCACTAGTCTGTCTGTCACCTGCCACATCTTCCCCTGGTCCCTGCGGTTCCCAGCCAGGCTCCCAGGAGTGTCACACACAAAACTAGCTCTGGGAGAAGAGACAGGACGCAGTCCCTGTGAATCATTGTAGTTACAGTTTCATTATGAATGGATGAGCGAGGGCCCACATCTTCATTCATTCATTCTCAGAATGCAAAGAATACATTCTCAAAATACAAGCTGGCCGCTCTTGGGTATAGATCTGTGTTTGCTACCTGTTTAACTCACAGGAGAAGCACGGATGCCAGGCTTTGTTGGCCTAGGTGGGGACCTCCCACTTGAAGATTCAAGTGCCCTGCTCAGGTGCTGACCTTGTACTGACTTCTGTTTCTTAGGTCACATCAGAAGATGTGAATTCAAGCATCAAGACCTTCTTCTGCCCTAATGAGACCTACAATGACATGGCCACCCTCTTCTTCAATCCCCAGGAGTCTGCCATCCTCCAGCTCTTCCACCAGGATGGTGAGCTCCGAGGCGCCCCCCGTTCCCGTGTGGCTGGGTTTTTCCTACAGAGAACAAATAAGAATCATCCCTGTGCTCCTCTGCCGCCCTCAGCTACAGCCAGGCTCCCTTTCATTCTGAGCGAAAAGCAGGGCTTTCCCTTTGCAACTCCACCCCAGACCAGGTTAGCCTGCCTGCCGCCGGTGCTGGAGGTGGCCCGGTTGGTGTGCAGAGGACCTGCGGGAACCAGGTGGCCTGGGGGCATCTGGCATCTGGCAGTGGGACCAGGTCTGTCCTTGCCTTGCAGGTACCTTCAGCCCCGTCACGTTGGCTCTGTTCTTCATCCTCTACTTCCTGCTTGCGTGTTGGACTTACGGCATTTCTGTGCCGAGCGGCCTCTTTGTGCCTTCTCTGCTGTGTGGAGCTGCTTTTGGACGTTTAGTTGCCAATGTCCTCAAAAGGTACAGTGTGTGCGCGTGTGTGCATGAGCGTGCACGTGTGTAAATGAGCGTGCACGTGTGTACATACATGTGCAAGTGCTCGAACCGTAGCCCTGCCTTCCACCAGCATGATTCCAAGCCCCATTCCTGCTTTCTCTCTTCGCCAGCTACATCGGACTGGGCCACGTCTACTCGGGGACCTTTGCCCTGATCGGGGCCGCGGCTTTCCTGGGCGGGGTGGTCCGTATGACCATCAGTCTCACGGTCATCCTGATCGAATCCACCAATGAGATCACTTACGGGCTCCCCATTATGATCACTCTGATGGTGAGCACTCCCTTCAAGGCCACTTCCGGGTTCAGGGCCAAGTTCACCCCCCGGCAGCCTCTTTTCAGTCTCCACTTTGTGTTTCAGGTGGCCAAGTGGACAGGGGACTTTTTCAATAAGGGCATTTACGACATCCACGTGGGCCTGCGCGGAGTGCCGCTCCTGGAGTGGGAGACCGAGGTGGAAATGGACAGGTGAGGCCGGGCGGTCTCTTCACCCCGAGGGCCAGGGGATGTTTCTGTCGGGGCAGGAGACGGTCCTCAGGTCCTCGGGTTAGAATGAAGTGAGGCGGGGTCATTGAAGAGCAGGTATGTTTGGGAACACTGAGCAGTTCCGTGTGGGGGAGCTGGGGCAGAGCAGGAGGGCAGGGCGATGCATGGCTTTGTGTGGTCCTGTGTTCTGGTTCAGCAGGAAGTGAGGGCTGTGCATAGAGTCTGTGTTAGGCTTGAATGTCTAAACGAAGGGCATGCTAGCTCTGGCTGGTTTTTCTCGGTGGTTAGAGTGCCTGAGGAACAAAGGGTTGGGAGTTCAATTCCTCCTTGTGCCTTGGTTGCGGGTTTGCTCCCCACCCCATCAGGATCCGTGCAGGAGGCAACCAGTTGGTTTGTCTCCCTCACTTCAATGTTTCTCTCTATCTCCTCTCCTCCTCCTCCTTCTCTTTCACTCTAAAAATCAATGGAAGCTCTAGCTGGCTTGGCTCAGTGGATAGAGCGTTGGCCTGTGGACTTAAGGGTCCCAGGTTTGATTCGGACCAAGGGCACATGCCTGGGTTTCAGGCTGGATCCCCAGAAGGGGGCATGCAGGAGGCAGCTGGTCAATGATTCTCATCATTGCTGTTCCTCTCTAAAATCAATAAAAATATTTTTTAAAAGGATACTAGGTTTGTGGGTGTTCATCATGTTTAAAAAAAAAGTCAATGGAAAAAAACGTCCTCAGGTGAGGATTAAACTAAGGGTCTCCTAGCCCTGTTTGAGAACCAGCCTGCCTCACGTGTGCCTAACGAAGTCTTATATTATAACCACCAAATTGCCCACCAGCCCACAATGGTTTGGGCCTCCTACGTCTGGTACCACACAGTCCCTTGTGGTCAAACGTAGGGTCATCACGCCTCTGTAAAGGGCCCGATAATTGTCAGCTCTGCAGGCGTGTGGGCTCTGCCAGTCACCAGCTCTGCCCTGGCCATGCAGAGGCAGGCGTAGACAGTATCTAGACAAGACGGGCATGGACTTGACCTGTAGCTGGAGCCATGTTTGGTTGCTCTGGTCTAAGGAGCACCAAATGTTTTTAAAAAATTCTAATTGCCAATTCAGTATGATACGGGAAATGTGCCACGGAGTGCTGAGGAGGGGCGGCCGACCGGTCCCCTGGGCAAGCAGAGGGGTTTGTGGTGAGGGGACTTCTCGTGTTGAGCCGAGGAATGAGTCTGGGCCCACCCACCGGACAAAGCGGGGAAGGGCGTGTGCAGACGGGGTGGCTCAGGAGGCGCCAGGAGAGCCAGGGCAGCCCATCGCACTTGCTCCGGGTGCTGTGGCTCCAGCGTGAGGCTGATGGCTTCCCTCCTCCCCAGACTGAGAGCCAGTGACATCATGGAGCCCAACCTGACCTATGTCTACCCGCACACCCGCATCCAGTCGCTGGTCAGCATCCTGCGCACCACTGTCCACCATGCCTTCCCCGTGGTCACCGAGAACCGGGGCAACGAGAAGGAGTTCATGAAGGGCAACCAGCTCATCAGTAACAACATCAAGTTCAAGGTGAGCACACAGCCGAGAGGAGAGGCGGGTGACAGGTGGTTCGGTGGTGCTCACACTGGTGCTCGTCACGCCCCACGGGTGGGGTGGCTCTAAGGAGAATCACCACCCCATTAGGTGCGACAGCAAGTGTAGATGCGACAGCGAGTGTGGACTCCGTTAGGCCATCAGGGCGTGTCCATTCTCCCAGTAAGCACAGGGACGGGTTTGTTTGTTCTGTGTTTAAATGTATTTTTATTGATTTCAGAGAAGAAGGAGGAGAGAGATAGAAACATCAGTGCTGAGGGAGAATCACTGATCAGCTGTCTCCTGCATGCCCCACACTGGGGATGGGAGCTGCAACCCAGGAATCAAACTGACCTCCTGGTTCATAGGTCAGTGCTCAACCACTGAGCCACACCAGCTGGGGGGGACAGATTTGTTTTTAACCGGCAGTCTTCGGGATTCCTGCACGTTGTATCAGCGAGAGTTCTAGAGTTGCCAGCCACGGAAGTGGACTTTGCCCTGGTTAAGAGAGGGAAAGAAATCTATTGAAAGCTGCAGGACCGACAGGAAAGTAAAGGAGCCAGAGCGTGTGCTCGGGCATGCAGGCGGCGAGGGGACCCTCTGGGAGATCAGGCCTCGGAGCTGCTGTTCTCTGTCTTGGGATGCTCCCCGTTTGAAATCCAGGCAGAGGGAGAGTCCCGTGGCCTCACCTGGTCCCATGCCCACCCTGGGCTTGCTGGGAGAGAGGGTCTGTTCCCCACTGGAGAACAGAGATGCTTTTCCAATTCAAAGAGCAAGCACGTTGGGCCGGCAGAAACCACTGGGTCTGCAACAAGCCCTGCAGTGCCCAGAGGCTCCTGTGCACCGGCCCCCGGCCCCTGCCAGCACTTGTGGCAGTTCCTGTGGGCACGTGCTTCTGATCCTCACTGCCCCCCAATCCTTACGCTAAGTAGGGCTGTGTTGGTGTGCCTGCGTGCCATTGCCACCCCTCCCCGTCCTCAGAAATCCAGCATCCTCACCCGAGCCGGCGAGCAGCGCAGGCGCAGCCAGTCCATGAAGTCCTACCCGTCCAGTGAGCTGCGGAACATGTGTGACGAGCACGTGACCTCGGAGGAGCCGGCCGAGAAGGAGGACCTCCTGCAGCAGATGCTCGAGCGAAGGTGAGCGCGGTCCTCCCTCCGCGCGGGCCCAGCAGCCTGCAGGGGTCAGGAGGGCAGCCTCTGCCCGGGCTGTTAGGTAGCCCCGAGTTTTGGGGGATTTGGGGAGTGGGTCGGGACGTGGGTGAAACGCGGTCCTGCTGAGGGTATAGTAGGCAGCATCTGGTTTTTATATAACAGATACACTCCCTACCCCAACCTATACCCTGACCAGTCCCCAAGTGAAGACTGGACCATGGAGGAACGCTTCCGCCCTCTGACCTTCCACGGCCTGATCCTGCGGTCGCAGCTGGTCACCCTGCTCGTCCGGGGAGTTTGCTATTCCGAAAGCCAGTCGGTAAGTGTCTCCTGCCCGCGCCGGCATTCCGGAAGGCAGGAGGGTAGGAGCACACCTCCGCCTCAGGGAGGAGGGAGACAGGAGTCGTGCCAGCAGCTGCTTCGGGGGCGCACACTGCCCCGCTTCCCTCTGCTGCAGTCGGCGTCCTCCGGGGTCGCAGGCAGGGGTGTGAGTCCCCCATTCTCCGCGCAGCTCTGCACCTGGTCGGGTGTCTGCCTGCCTGCAGGCTTTCCGCTCTCTACATTTAGTTTCTGGTGTGCGTGAACCTTCCTCCCTGTGTTTCCAGAAGTCCCATTCTTCCCGTGAGTTCCCCTGTAGTTTCTTTTCCTTTTTTGTTTGGTTTCTGTGGAGATTAGCTGGGGTGGGGGAAGTGGGTGTTGTTCAGAGGGGTCCCGCTCACTGAGACCCGCTCACTCACACACCCATCCCTTCAGATGGAGCCTGAGAACGCTGCCTGGAGACCTGGTGTCCACGCTGGCTCTCCTGGTTCGGGGTCAGCCTCAGGTCCCTCGTGGCCCAATGGCCTGCAGAAGAGCAGCTGCCAGGGCAGGGCAGGGAGGGCTTCGGTGCAGAGCCTGGGCCCAGAGCAGGGGTGGGCAAACTTTTTGACTCAAGGGCCACAATGGGTTCTTAAACTGGACCGGAGGGCCGGAACAAAAGCATGGATGGAGTGTTTGTGTGAACTAATATAAATTCAAAGTAAACATCATTACATAAAAGGGTACAGTCTTCTTTTTTTTAATTTTTATTTCAATAGTTTAGAACAGCCGAACAGGCCGGATTCGGCCCGCGGGCCATAGTTTGCCCACGGCTGGCCTAGAGCGTGTGGTCTGTGGGGAGGGCCCGCCTGACAGGGAGTGGGGCACAGCAGTGAGACTCGGGATGGAGGAAAGCAGCGGCTGTTGTCTGTTTGCTGTGCCGCTGTGTCCAGTTGCCACGAATGTGGCTTCAACAAGCTTGCTTTCAAGGCCAGAGCACAGAGTCCAGGGTGGGCGGGGCCACGCTCTCTGGCGGCTCCGGGAGATCCTTCCTCGCCCTCCTGGTCTGTGGTGGTGCCAGCGCACTTGACATTCCTGACTGCAGACCAGTCACTTCCCCCCACGCATGGTCACGTGGTCTCCCCTGTACCTCCTCTGTGAGTAAGGACGGTCGTCATGGGTGTAAGGCCTCCCCGTCCAGCGGGCCCTCGTCTGGCCTTGACCACGTGTGCGGAGACCTGGCTTCCAACAAGGCCGCCTTCACCGGCACCAGGGGTGGGCTTGGACATCTCTTTTGGGGGCACACAGTCACCCCACACAGCTCTATTAGCACTTTTCCCCTTTAAACTTCCCTGGCCTGCCGAAACCGGTTTGGCTCAGTGGTAGAGCGTTGGTCTGCGGAATGAAGGGTCCCGGGTTCGATTCCAGTCAAGGGCATGTACATTGGTTGTGGGCACATCCCCGGTGGGGGGGGTGCAAGAGGCAGCTGGTCGATGTTTCTCTCTCATTGATGTTTCTAGCTCTCTATCCCTCTTCCTTCCTCTCTGTAAGATATCAATAAAAAATATATTAAACTTCCCTGGCCCGTGTCCATTTTACCGGTGAAGGAAAGGGGAGTTTGGGGGATTAGGAGGCTTGCCGGGGGGGGGGGGGGGTCACCGCTGGGAGCAGGCTGGGAACTGGCTCTGGATCACTGGGTCTCACTCCAAAGCGCGTGTTCCGGCCACTGCCGCCCCCTCCCTCTGGGGGACCGTGGCTGGGCGGGTTCAGACCGGACGAGGGAGGCGGCTCTACATGTGGCCCTGCCTGTTGCAGAGCTCGCTGCAAGGACAGTGTCTTGGTTGGGTTTGCAGAGCACCAGCCAGCCTCGCCTTTCCTACGCGGAGATGGCCGAGGATTACCCACGGTTCCCCGACATCCACGACCTGGACCTGACGCTGCTGAACCCGCGGATGATAGTGGTGAGCGGGCCGCTCTGGTCGGCGCTGGTTGGCGCCCCATCGGGTTAGGGCAGAGCTGGCCGCGGGAAACTCCAGTCGTCTTTCCTCCGCAGGATGTCACCCCGTACATGAACCCGTCACCCTTCACCGTGTCCCCGAACAGCAGCGTCTCCCAGGTTTTCAACCTGTTCAGGACAATGGGGCTGCGGCACTTGCCGGTGGTGAACGCCGTGGGAGAGGTGAGTGAGTTCGGGGGAGGAGGGAGCCCCCGCAGGCCTGTAGCAGCCCGGCCTCGCCCCCGCCCCTCCCCGCCTTCAGGAAAGGACCCTCCAGCCACAGAACCCAGCAGGGAGGGCCCTAGACCCAAACCTCCTCTGAGCTCTCCCACCAGGAGTGAGGGGGGAGCTGGTGCCTGGAGCCTGAGATAACCACACACCTTCCCCCTTTGCCTTGCGTTTCTTATACGCCGTCTCCAGCGCGGCCAGCAGGTGTCGCCAGAGGCACTGTGGACTAGAAAAGTTTAGAAAAGTTTAGAGTCATGTCTCTTCTTTACCCAAGACCTGGCAGCAGCTGGGCGGATGGGGTGAGGTGTCCGTTCCCCAGCTGTTATGGGCATTGTAACGTTAAGTGGGAGACTTTCAAGCCAAATACTGGGGGTGGGAGGAGATGGGGACTGAGAAAGCTGGGGAGGTGTGCCGTGGCTACACAGATGAGATTCAGATGGTCACCGGCGGACTACAGCCCACGGGCCTCCCCTGTAGGAGCCCTGTTATCCGTGTGTCCTGTTCCGTAGCGGCCAGGTGGCCTTTGAAGTGGGTGTCGTGATGTCTGCGTACGGACCCCGTCTGTCCTCCACCCTCCTGACAGACTGGGCCGGCTCCGTCCTCCTGGGCCGGCCCCCTGCGTGGGACTCGGCAGGTGACTGGGTCTTTCTCTCCTCACCCTAGATCGTTGGGATCATCACCCGCCACAACCTCACATACGAATTCCTGCAGGCCCGGCTGCGGCAGCACTACCAGACCATCTGAGGCCCGGCCTCACCCACGGGCCAGCGCCCTCCTGGACTCGGGGGAGCAGCTCTGCTCCCCCACGGCTGGCGGGCTGCCCAGGGCACGGCAGCGCCCCGTCACCCCTCGCTCGGAAACCTGCCGTCATCCAACGCTTGCTGGTCTAGATCTGGGACGGTCTGACCCGGCGGAGTTTGGGTTTGTCTGCCTTCCTCAGCGAGTATCTTCCCGTTCCCTGCTCCCCGAGCTCCTTCCACCCAGGTCGGCACAGGCCCCAGCCCCGCCCCACGAATGCCCGGACCCGAGAGAGGCCAGGCCTCTCCGCTGGGGTGACACCGAGCAGTGTTCCTGCCCTCCACTGCTTTCCGGGGGGGCCCCGCGCTGCCTTAAGCCGGGAGGGGGGTGTGGCCTCGGCCAGCCCGGGGAAACGCCAGGTGGAAGAGGACGTGGACGACGGGGGCCGGGCACGGAGAGACGGCCCGTTTGGGGAGGCCCTTCCTCCGCTCCCACTGGTCCCCGGGTTCACGGGGGGGAGGGTGCTGCTCCGGCTCTCAGCTCCGGCCCTGTGGTTTCAGTCTCCTTCGACACCCCCCCCCCCCCCCAAGAAGCATTAACCCCACTAGTCGTCCCTGGGCAGTGGATCTGACAGTGGGGCCAGCTTTACATCTGCCCTGGTTTTGACATTTCAGCTTTCTCTCCACTTCCCAAGTGACGCACGGTCCCCGGGTGACTCATTTTTACCCGATTCGTCCCTGCTCCGTTCACCTCCACGGAATCCCTACACTTTCCCCACGTTTGCCTGTAAGCCCAGAGGATCTTGATGAGCCTCCCCCCAAGTTAACTAAATAAAAGCAGCCCCCCCCCCCCCCCCCCCCCCCAGTTTAACTAAGAGCAGGGCCCTCAGATAAACCGCTCGGCCCTGGAGAAGGTACGGTTACTTCCAAATGGGGAGGAGGCAGTCTGAGCCAGCGACCGCCACGAGGTACGAGATGCGGCTTGAAATGCCCGCGTGTGGCCATGAAGTAGATGGGTGTGCGAGGGCGCAGGTGTCCGCACCCCACAGACCCTGTCCCTTCCTCTGCCGCCCCAGCCTGCCGAGGGGCTCAGCAGTGAACAGGATGCTTCCTGCCAGGACGTGCCCAGGGCTTTGATATCAAACCCGGAAGCCTCCCTGTCTCCGTGCTCAGCTCATCCAGGCTCTTCCTCCTCTCCTGCTCCCAAAGGCCGCCTGGGCCTCTGGCGTCGGCATTGCTCTCACTGGCTCTGCTCTCCATGAGGACAACATCAGGCCCGTCAGGAGCCGGGGCAGGTGGGCTTGGCACTCGAGATGGCCTTCGTTGCTTCGTTTTCTCATGCTTCAATCTGGGAGTCGCCCTGTCTTATCTCCACCAGAAGTCCTTTAGGTCTGAGCGTGTCAGCTTCCTGGAGGCACCTGGTTTGTGAACGTGATGAAGCCCCACGAATCGTGGGGAGTCACAGGGACCAAAGAGGCCAGCCCTTCCCAGCGTGGTGTGAGCGGCCGCCACTTTGCTGTGAAGTGTTCAGAGCTTGCCCGCCTTCTTCCTCCTCTCGAGAGGAAGGAAGCCAGTCGCAGTCAGGAGAAGGGCATGACCCCCTCACGGGAACTTGACCCCCTTCCCAGCCCTCCCTGAGGGGGGCCGGGCCAAGTTCTTTGGGGGTCAGCGGGGCCTCGTCCTGGGCTGGGTCACCAGGAAATTGCCCTCGTGCACATCGAGTTGCTTTTAAGTCGCCAGACATTCGTTCCCTTCGGTGTAGCCCAGAGATAGACGACAGAACGCAAATGCCTCCCCTCTCCCCATCTTCCCCCACCCCCCCAGCCAGCTGGACGGCTGCCCAGGAGGCCAGACCAGGCCCCTCGGGAAAGGCGCTTCCTGTCCCCTGGACGGCCATCCTCTCCTGGGGCCCAAGGACAGCCATGCCCACCTGCTCCCCGGGAGTCTCAGAAACCTGCATTCCCCGCCTCTCCTGGTGCCCGCAGCCCGGGGCTCCGGGGACCTGGTCCCTCCACAGACGGCAGCACAGACTCCCGGCGTGGCCAGCAGTGGCTGTGTTTGGTCTCTGGTGTTTCGTGGTCCCTGACTGCCGGCAAGGAAGATGGGGTAGAGGCCCCACGGCTGGAGGACTTGCACTCTGAGAGGTGATTTGCTCATGACCTTGTCTAACGAGTGGCTCCGGGCTGGAATGGACGTGGCCTGACCCAGCCGGCCACGTGGCGTGTCCGGTGTGAGGTTGCACACCGATTCCCCCCTGGGTGTCGGGGCGGCCGGTCGCCGTGAGGTTTGTGGGCGGGATTGCACGCCTGCTGCGGCCTTGGCGTGTGGACAGCAGCCGCTTCCTTGTTGTGTTTGCACTGTTTGTTTATACGTAACCTTCGCTAATTCCATGTGTATATAAATTGTATTTTTTTAATTTGTAAAGTCCTATTTTTATTTGAACTCTTGGAACTTGGACGTTCTCATCATAACCTTACCGTGTCGGAATAAACGTCTCCATCGGTCTCCTTTAGCCAGTCTCCACGTGTTCTCTTCCGGGTGTTTTTATCTCACCCCCTCGCTGATCTGTGGCCTCAGTCTCAGTTTCCCCCACGGCTCTCCCCTCAGGGTCCTCTCTGCCTTGGAAACCAGGGAGGCCTGTGGGCCCTGGCAGACACCTCCCAGCCACCCCTCCTCCAGTCCCTCCTCTCCCCTGACGCCGGTCCTTGTGAACACTGCCTGCTCCTTCCCGGCTGCTGCCCACCGCGGTGGGGGGAGCCCCCAGCGGGATCGGGGAGCCCCCAGCGGGATCGGGGAGCCCCCAGCGGGATCGGAGAGCCCCCCCAGCGGGATCGGAGAGCCCCCAGCGGGATCGGAGAGCCCCCCCAGCGGGATCGGGGAGCCCCCAGCGGGATCAGGGAGCCCCCAGCGGGATCGGGGAGCCCCCAGCAGGATCGGGGAGCCCCCAGCGGTGGCGGGGAGCCCTCAGGGGATCGGGGAGCCCCCAGCGGGATCGGGGAGCCCCCAGCGGATGGGGAGCCCCCAGCAGTGGCGGAGAGCCCGTTTATAGGCCTGTGTTTAGGAATTTGCCCGCAGATCGCCTGAGACCAAAGGAAACAAGCTGAGCTGAGCCTGCGGAGGACTGGCTGTGGCGGCTGCGGGTCTCAGAAATGTGCCTTTTCTCTCGCCCCTCTGCTCACGTCGCCGTTGGAGCGGCGGTAGAACGGTCTCATGGGGCCCTTCGCCCGCCCCCACGTCTCCTGTTTCTGGAGCGTTTTCTGTGCATTTGGCGCTTTGAGGCGGCCACTGGGTCACGGGGACACGCGGGGAGTACGGCCACCCGCCCTCCCTGGGCCTCCCCTCCCTGTGCTGACCGCAGGGGCCGGTGGACGGCGCTGCCTCCCGTCTCTCCCCTTGTCCTCGCCGGTCTGCTTCTCAGCCTCCTGCCTCCGGTGTGTGATTCTCAGTGGAGGGTGGGAGGTCCGAGGTCTGCCCTCGTCCGGGCTCCCTAACCACCATTCACTTCTGGCTTCCCCAGCCCTCCCGCGACAGGGAGCCAGTTGCTACCTAATTACCCCTTTTCCCAGTTCCCACACAGACCAAGAAAGTGGACTGGTCCTTATTGAGCATTGACTGCCATGTGTGTGTGGGGGGGGGGGGGTGCCGAAGGGGGCATCTACCCTCACAGAGCTTGCAAGCCAGGCACAGACACAATGGCACCAGGAAAAACTGTCCCATTATAATAGCTATACAGCCTGGCCAGCGTGGCTCAGTGGTTGAGCATCAGCCTATGAATCAGGAGGTCACGGTTCGATTCCCGGTTAGGGCACATGCCTGGGTTTTGTAGGCTTGATCCCCGGTGTGGGGCGTGCAGGAGGCAGCTGATTAATGATCCTCTCTCATCATTGATGTTTCTATCTCTCCCTCTTGCTTCCTCTCTGAAATCAATACAAACACACACACACACACACACACACACACACATATACTAGAGACCCGGTGCATGACATTTGTGCACTGAAGGAGGGGTCCCTCAGCCCGGCCTGCACCCTCTCACAGTTCGGGACCCCTCAGGGGATGCTTGCTTTTCGGCTTCGGCCTGCTCCTAGGCCAGCAGGCAGACATCCACCAAAGGGTCCTTAGCGCTGCCACAGAAGTGAGAGAGGCTCCCACCACCGCTGCTGCACTTGCCAGCCATGAGCCCAGCTTCTGGCTTAGTGGTGCTCCCCCTATAGGAGCGCACTGACCACCAGGGGGCAGCAGCTCCTGCATTGAGCGCCTGCCCCCTCATGGTCAGTGTGTATCAAGCGACTGGTGTTTCTGCCTTTCGGTCGATTTGCATATTAGCCTTTTATTATATAGGATACACACACACATATGTAATAGTTATACACAAAACACTGCCAGTAAAGTTTAATTTATACTGGGCATGTGGTATCAGGGAAGGCTTCAGGGAGGAAGTGGCATTTGCAGTGAGCCGTGAGGAAGACTGAGTAGATGTCCCCTGGAGAAAGGGTGTTCTGGGTGAAGGAACAGCATACATAGGGCACAGAGGAGCTGTCGTGTAGGTGGTGGGAGGGGTGTCCCAGCAGCTGACGCAGAACGGGAGGCGCGGGAGGCGAGGGTGGGAGACGGGTGAGGGCTGCTCCCTGCAGCCGGTGAGCTCAGTGGCTGTTTCTGCGCAGGGCACCTTTTCAGGAGCAGGTACAACGGAACTGTCTTCTCCGGGGCGCCCACCTCAGTGAGGCCTGCCAGTCCAGCACCTGGGCCCGGAATTGGTGAAAGGCCGTGGCTATTGTGTGAACACGTGTTAGCGCCTAAATGGTGCATGGACCTGAAGTTTGTCAGCAGAGCAAACATTTCCTCCTTCGCTTTGCTCAGCTTTTATTTATTTTTATTTTTTTATTGTTTGAAGTATTACAAATAGCAGTACATATGTCTCTTTTTTCTCCCCCATGGATCTCCCCCCGCACCCCGCCTACCCTACCCCCTTGCTCAGCTTTCAAACCCAGTCCTTTGCCTCCTCTTCTTAAAACAGTAAGTGCAGCTGAAACCGGTTCGGCTCAGTGGATAGAGCGTCGGTCTGTGGACTGAAAGGTCCGGTCAAGGGCATGTACCTTGGTTGCAGGCACATCCCCAGTAGGGGGTGTGCAAGAGGCAGATGATCAATGATTCTCTCTCATTGATGTTTCTAACTCTCTATTCCTCTCTGAAAAAAAAAAATCAATAAAATATATATATATTTTTTAAAAAAAAACAGTAAGTGCAACTCACTCATTGCAGCAGCTGTCCCAAATGGATCAGAAAATGTAGCGCCCTCCTATAGATGTGCCTTTGTTAAAAAGCTGTAACCAAAAAAGTACTAGGTGTGCAAAACTCCCCTGTTGCATACAAACTACGTTGGGTGTAACCGGAGAAAGGAAAGTGTAGGTGCTTAAGTTTTCTTTTTCATAGAAAAGGATCCTGAATAAGAGTAAATCTGGAAAATAAATGCCCTGTCAGTCTCTTTTTTCAGGATCTGTGATGAGGCTGGAGTGAGAGAGCAGGTTCAGACCTGCAGTTTAAATCCAAAACCCCAAAAAATAATCGAGGAGAGGAAGGGAGGGAGGGAGGGAGAGAGGGAGGGAGGGAGGGAGAGAGGGAGGGAGGGAAGGAAGGGAGGGAGGGAGGGAAGGGAGGGAGGGAGGGAGGGAGGGAGGGAGGGAGGAAGGAAGGAAGGAAGGAAGGAAGGAAGGAAGGAAGGAAGGAAGGAAGGAAGACATAAATTGTCCAAATCCACAGAATGTACACCAAGAATGAACTCTGTGTAAACTATGGATTTGGGTGACATGTCGTGCCAACGCAGGCTCATCAGCTAACGGATGTACCCTCCAGTGGGGGGGCGGTGATGACGGGGAAGGCGGAGCATGTGAGAGCTAGGGGTCCCAGGGAAAGAGTGTCCTTTCTGCTCCATTGTGCTGTGACCCTAAAATGGCTCTAGAAACGAAGCTTATTAATTATCTTTAGAAGGAGGAAGCAAGGCACTGAGCATTCTTCTTTCGGACAAAAGGTGAACCGATAAGGAACACCAGGCTGTATTCTTTTACCCCCACTCACCCCACTCCCCGCAGCAAAGAGAAAGAAATCACACGCGCGCAGGCACTGGGCTCTCGGCTTCTGTCCGAGGTGCTGAAGTTTATTCATTTTCCAAACCTCTTTCCATCACAGGTGAGGGTTATCCCAAAACTTAACGCACGGGGAGGGCGAGGCGGGGGAGCCATGTTATCTACATTTAGCACAAAATGTGGGACATGGCGACTGGCAGCTTGAGGAGGGCGCTGGTCACAGCTCCAGGGGCCGCAATGGGGGGGGACAAAGAGGGGTGGCAGGCCCGGGCGGGGATGAGGGTCCGGCGGAGTCCGAGGGCCCGGCCACTATCTCCGGTACTACAAAGAAAACACGGCACGGTTAGCGTGGCTCTCCCGGAAAAGTCGGCCGCATAGGACGGCGCTCACACCCCACCGGCCCCTGCCTCAGCCCAACGACCCTCTCTGAGTTGCATGAACCGATAGTTGCTCCCTCGACACGCCTACGGCCAATCCTGGTCCATTTCGATTGACCTTTGGGATCTGACAGTTCCGGGGAGGGAACATCCCTGCCAACCAGCAGCGTGACAGTGACTTGTTCCCGTGGACACGCTAAGTACCCGATGCTCAAGGCAGTAACTTTTTTTTTTCCTCAGCAACCGCTAGCTCAGGACGAGGCCACTGCCCCTGGGTCCCTGGGCCCGGCCCCCCGAGGGGGCAGACACCTCTAAGGGGGTAGCGCCTATGCCGGTCCCTCCCCATCCCCGCGGTGGTCTTCTAGGACGAGGCGGGAGACTCGGGGCAACCACACCTCCCTGCCTCCCCGCCCCGCTTCCACCCCCATCCAGGCCCTCTCACCCGGAAGCTGTTGCAGCCCAGGCCGCTCTGGGCTCCGATCCTGTCCATCCTGCCCCCGAAGCAGCTGGACCTCCGCAGGCTCCGGGGGGCGGCGAGCAGCGCCCTCAGCTTGCTCTTCAGGAGGGCAGCCCTGTCGGAGGGGTCCCAGGGGCCCCGCCCGAGGGCTCCCTCCTCTCTCAGGGCTGGGCTGACCTCCCCGGCGGCCCAGGGAGGCATCTCGGGGAGCGGGCTGAGCGCGGCCCCCGCCTCCTCGTTCTGCTCGCTTAGCACTTGCGGGGGCATCGCCTCGTCTTCTAACGGCATCTTGTCCTCCAGACGGTCCAGCAGGTTCTTGACGAAGGGAAGACACGGGGAAGGAGAGAGGTCTCACTGACCGGCAGAGTCTCCCCAATCCCCCCCAATCCTCCCAATCCCCCCCCCCCGGGCCCAGACCAAGCCCCTACCTTGAAATCCATCAGGTCGGCGTTGGCCACAGAGCTGTACACGGGGTTGGCTCTGGTCTGCCCTGGGAGCTGGGCCGCCAGGAGGAGGAGGAGGAGGAGGCTGGCGGTGATGGTGGAGAAGGAGCCCATGCTGGCGGCGGTCGGTCGGGGGAGTGGTCTGCTGCTGGCTGCCTTCTCTCTCTCCTCTCCGGTTCCTCTCCGCTGACCTTCTCTCGGCTCCGGCTCCCGGCTGCCCTGCGCCTCCTCTTTTTATAGCCCCCCCGGCTCCCCAGGAGCGCGGGAGGGACTGAGCCCTCCCCATTCTGTCACTCGCCGCGATAGAGCGGCGGCGTGAGGGGCCAGCAGAAGATGCCCTTTTAAAGTTATGGGCCCGGCCGGCGGGCCCTCGCCTTGAGCAGCCCCAGCCGCCTCCGGGAGCCTCGGCAGCGGGAGCCACATTCTTGTTGATTTGCCTCAAGAGGTTCCCACTTCAAAGGTGTGAGAAGAGCAAAAAAGAGTCCTTGGTTATCTCACAGCAATGCGCCGCCTCCTCCTGGCCTCGCTGCTCTCTCCCTCTCTCCGGGGCAACGGCACCCATGCCGGGAAGTCGCCCAGCTGCTCTGCGGCGCGGCCGCCGGGGGCTCCAAATAAGGGTGGGAGAGGAGGAAGCGGCGGGCAGCCGGCCGCGAGGGACAAATTAGTCCGGATGCTCCTGCCCGGCCTCGCACCTGACTCACCAGCGGGCAGGGCCGGGCCCCGCTGTCCACGGGGCTGCCCTCGCTGCGGGCAGCTGCTGCCAGCGGTCAGGGGGAGAGGGGGGTGGCTTTTCTGAGCACTGATCAACCGGGGACCACAGGCCATGAACGCCCCAAGGATGCAGCTCCCAAACATGAGCACCAAGAGAAGTTGGGGGAGCCCAGTCATTCCTCTGCCGAGCTCCCCTCCGGCCCCTTCGCCCCGCCGAGGGAGACAGGCCCGGAGCGAATGCCCCCTTTCCTGGTGCTGCCTGAAGCAGCTCTGATTCTTTGAGTTTTAAGCTCATCAAACTCCCAGGAGGCGGCTGGTGTCGCACCGTGGACTGCAGAACGGAACTGGGACTAGGAACTCAGGTCACTTGCTCAAGGTCACAAGCAGCGGAACTGGGCCTTGAACTCCAGGCCTGAGAGCCACGCCCATGTCCTTAAGCCATCTCCTGGAGATCAGGCTCCTTAGCAAGGTGGCTCCTGGCAAACCTTTCGGTGCAGTCCCTGGTGAATGCACCCTCTTCCCCTCTCTCAGGCTGCCTCGTCTTCCAGGGGCTGCAGCTTGGCGTCTGTGGCAGGTGTGTGTGTGTGTGTGTGTGTGTGTGTGTGTGTGTGTGTGTTGTCTCCAGGACATGCCATATCCAGCCTCCTCAACCTCACTATCACAGCTGACATGTCTGCACCAAGCTCCTACCTTGAAATCCCTCAGGTCGCGGCGTTGGCCACGGAGCTCCCCCTCAGCCAGACCCTCCCCGCTGTGCTCACTCCTTGGCCCACCGACAGCGAGAGCCGGACATGGCGGCGGTTTTATCCTGAGACGGAGAAAGGAGCCTCTTCAGCCACTGGTTTGGGTCGGCCAGCCTCAGCTTGGCATCGAAAGGGGGGTCGCCCTGAGCAGAAGCTCTGGGGGCCAGGAGCCGTGGCACCCCGATGAGCCCCTGGAATGTGCCCAGCGCTTAATTGCCCGGTTGGCAGGTTATTATTAGCAGAGAGGGCTCAGTGGGCAGCCATGTCGGGGGAGCCGGCTCGGCCACGTGCGTCACACCGCCGCCCCCCGGAGGTGCCCTTTCGCGTGGCCTTTGATGCCGGCGAGGACCTCCCCTGGGAGGGCGCCCATCGATCTCGGTCGTGGCGGGGGGCTGCCGAGGGCCCGCACCGCCCTGCGTCCCAGCCTCTCCGGAGTCAGCGGGAGGCCCGGGGAGAGGAGGGAGTCCTGTCCAAGGTTCCGGAGAGAGAACTCGGAATCCAGCCACCCCCTTTTGCTCCATGTCGGGGTCCCCCTCTCTCGGAGTGAAGCGCCGAGTGTCCGGTTAGCCAGGCTGGGTCTGTTGGTTCGCAGAAGGGGATGGAAGGAAAAGAACGTTTTTGCTGCCCTGAGGACTTGGTATAGAACCGATACCGCCTCCTGCGCTCGCTCTCGGGACCCCGATAACACACGGGCGGTTCCCACATACACCTGTTCCCCCCAAATCCCAGGAAATCCCGGGGCCTGCGCCTGAAACGGACTTGACATTAAGCTTCTCTCTCTTCCCACGCTCCTGCTCAGTTTGGGGGGAGGGGGTTGTATGGAGGAGCAAATACGTAACGGGGTGTTTAGGAGCCAGCCTACTGTGAGAGAGAGAAGAGCAAAAGGCACAGAAAACGCCAGGACTGGTTTGGCTCAGTGGATAGAGCGTCTGCCTTCGGACTGAAAGGTCCCGGGTTCGGTTCCGGTCAAGGGCATGTAGCTGGGTTGCAGACACATCCCCAGTGGGGAGTGTGCAGGAGGCGGCTGATCGATGTTTCTCTCACATCAATGTTTCTGTCTATCCATCTCCCTTCCTCTCTAAAAAAAAAAAAAAAATCAATAAAATATATGTATTTTTTTAAAAGGCACAGAAAACCACCCCCATTCCCCACCCCCCACTGGCTGCCAAACCAAAGGCCTGCAGTTCCCTCCCACTAGACATTGGTCATCAACCGAATGAACATTGCAAATGGGTGGGAGAGACCAGAACCGGGGAGTCTCCACGGGGATGCTGCGGGCAGCTTTGGGGAGCCCTAGGGTCCAGGGGTGTCACGCGTGCACAACTGGCAGGAGAAGCCCACCCTGTTCATGGCCCGAGCCTGTCGGACCCAGGTGGTCTGACACGGAAGGTCCGGCGGGGAGAAAAGGGTAGGGCACCGTGGCACGCGGAGGGATGGTGGTTTCTGACTCTGAACACGATGTTCTGTCCCTTCGGTACCACAGGGAGGTTCCCGGGATGGGGAATGGGAACAGGTCCCCCCCCCCCCAGGGGAAATCCATTTTTTATAAGGCATTCTGGGGGTGCTGGTCCAAGGGAAGCAAGCGCGAGGGCGGGAGGGAAGTGAGGTGGTGTGTTTATCGGCTGTTGCTGCGTAACAAAGTGCCCCGGACCTCGGCAGCGTCAAACCGCACACCCCGGCTGGTGCGGCTCAGTGGGCTGGGTGTCGCCCCGCGCACCGGAAGAGACTGGGCAGCTCTGAGGCTGTGCGTGGACCAACGGCAGGATGCCCCAGCACCCAGCACCCAGCACCCAGCACCCAGCACCCAGCACAGAGCCGGCACAGGCTGCTGCTTTACAAAGCACCCAGTTGTCCTCTGAATGCCTGCATCGGTGAGTTCGCCTTCCGTGCCCCTGGTACACACCCTGCCCCACGTGCATGCGGCACCTTGTCCCCCGGGGGTCTCACAGGGAGGGGGAGTCGCCCTCGGGCCGAAGCATGAAGGGTCTGCCCTCTCCCTGGTGGGGAGGAACCTGGCCAGGAACCGGGGGGAGAGGCCAGTTAGGAAGCCGGTGCGCCCACGTCTGCACAGGCGGTGAGGGTCTCAGCCAGGATGGCAGCGAAGGACGAAGCACAGGAGATGCCCAGAAGGGAGGGGGGCACGGTGCCCGCCTCGGTGGTTCAGCCCAGGAAGCTTGCCAGAGCTCTCACCTTCAAGGGTGGGACTAAGGGAGAAGAGGGGAGGTGGCGGAGTAATCCCGGGGTGCCTCCTGAACCTGCGACAAGGATTCAGGCAAAAGTCATTGACTTTGGAGCGGATGCCAGAAGCACCCAGAGAGTGGGGGAGTGACGAGGGTGTGCAGGGAGTCAGGGACCACCTTGGGCAGCTGGAGCTTGCCCCACCTTCCCCCCCCCCGCAGAGAACTCTGGGAACCAGGTCAGATGGGTCCCACCTGGGAATCCAGGGCGCTGGGCTCTTTTTTTAAAATATATATTTTATTGATTTTTTTACAGAGAGGAAGAGAGAAGGATAGAGAGTTAGAAACATCCAGGGGGCCCTGTGCCCCAGGTGAGCCGTATGTCCCAGGGGGCCGTGTGCCCCGGGTGAGCCGTGTGTCCCAGGGGGCCCTGTGCCCCGGTTGAGCCGTGTGTACCAGGGGGCCCTGTGCCCCGGGAGAGCCTTGTGTCTCGGTGGAAGCAGAGGGACCAAGGGGGAGGGGCGGTGAGAACCAGAGGAGGAGCAGACTCTATTTGTGTGGTCCTGAGATAGTCACCATAAAACAAGCAGACTGCCAAATGAGAAGCGGATTCTATTCATGTGATCCTGAGATAGTCACCATAAAACAAGCAGAATGTCAAATGACAGCAGGGAGGGGAAGGAGACCTGGGGGTAGATAAGAGAACAACCGAAGGACTGGTATGCATGAATATAAGTACAACCAACGAACACAGAACTCTGGGGAGGGAGGGCATGAATGGGGGGGGGCGGGCAATGGTAAGATATGTACACCTAATACCTTAATAAAAAAAAATTAACAATAAAAAAATTAAAAAAGAGAGAGAGTTAGAAACATTGATGAGAGAGAATCATCGACCAGCTGCCTCTTGCACACCCCCCACTGGAGATGTGCCCGCAGCCATGGTACATGCCCTTGACCGGAATCGAACCTGGGACCTTCCAGTCCTCAGGCCGACGCTCTATCCACTGAGCCAAACCGGTCTTGGTGGCACTGGGCTCTTTAAGTACATATATATAGGCCTGGTGCATGAATTCCTGCATGGGTGGGTGGGGTCCGGCCAGCCTGGCCAGGGGGAGGGGACATGGGCCGTTGGCCAGCCTGCCTGCTGGTTGAACTCCTGGTCTAGGCTAAATTTGCATATTAGCCTTTTATTATATAGGATATACACTGAGTGCCAGATTATTATGCGTCCAGAGATCACGCAGTATAAGTCTCAGTAATCTCATTAGGCGGCCGTGACTCTGATGCGCAGTGGGTCACAGTGAGAAGCAGCACAGAAACCCACCGCCTCCCTGTCTCTCAAAGAAACGTCGGTGAGACGAGCAGAACGACTGTGCGAGTGCAGCTCGAGGCCAGAGCTCCAAGGGAGGGCAAGGCGGAAGAGTCCCCAGGACCTGCGCTCACATCTCAGCGCTGGCGCTGGGCGGCTGCCTGCTGGCGGGTCTCAGTTTTCTCATCTGTAAAATGGGGTTATAGTAATCTGCCTCCTTTGCTGCGTTGGATCATAAAAGGAATGGCCCCCGGGACCAGGAGGTCATGGTTTGATGCCTGGGGATTGCAGCCTCAATCCCCAGCAGGGGGTGTGCAAGAGGCAGCCGATCAATGATTCTCATCATTGATGCTTCCATCTCCCTCTCCCTTTCTCTCTGAAATCAATAGAAATATGTGTTAAAAATAAATAGAAAAGAAAAGATAAAAAGTCCCCCACCCCACCCCCCTCGCTTGACCAGCGCTTGAGGCTGTGTTCCCACCATTAAGGCACCTTCGGGGGCTCCAAGAAAACCCGGAGTTTGGGGTTGTTGTTCTTGTTTGGTGTTTTTTTTTGTGGTTTTACGATGAACTATTTTGAATACACTGAGACAAACCAGTTTCCAAAGAAACAGCTTTAATGTTGACTTTACCTCTTCATGGAAAAAAAGGTAAGAACCGTCTTATACAAAACAATCCAATAAATTAAGAAATAATAAATAAATAGGAGTTGCTTCAAAGGGGACCAGGGGGTCGATGGCGAGTCGGCGTGGATCTCTGCGGCCAGGACTTCCTCCTAATGCCTCTTCAGCACTGCGGGAGAGAGGGTGGTGATGGTGTTGGCGAGGGAGACGGCGGATCCAAGCTTCTCCCCGAGCCCCATCCCCGCCACCACCTCGCCTGCCCCATCCACAGCCGATCTCGGTGTCTGAGGCTTTGGAAGGATCCATCTCGGACTCTCAGTTTGCTGTCTGTACCCGGGATTGCGGCTGCCCTGGGGACCCAGCCCTCAGTCTTTGCAGCTACAGACAGGCGAGGGGAAACCGGGAGGAAATAGGGCTCTCTCTGCTGCCAGGCCGGACTGCATTCCACCCGGAAGCATTTCTGTGCCGTGGAAACAGCTGCAGGGGGTGGGTGCGGGTGGGTGCAGGTGGGTGAGGCTGGGGGGCGTGGTGATGAATGGTGTCCGCGGGGAGAGGGCCCCAGAAAGGCACCCCTGGGCCCCGAGGACTGCGGCAAGAGGGGGTGACGTCAGCCGGCCCTTTCTCAGAGTGTGGCCCCAAGAGACACAATACAGGGCGTGCCTGTATTGGTGGAACCCACGAGAATGGGGTAAGGGGATCCCCAGGGTGGCTGGGAGGGAGCTCACCATTACAGCCCAGGCCGGTGAAGGAGCCGATCCGGTCTATCCTCCCGCCGAAGCAGCCCGAGTCGCGCATCCTCGGGGGGCCGTGGAGGGCGTTGGCCCGGCGCCCCAGGCCGGCAGCAGAAGCCTCACGCCTGGCCTCCCCGGCCGCCTCTGACCTGCGTCCCTGGCGGAGGGGCTCCGGGGCGGCCCGCTCCCCCTGCGGCTCCCGGACTGTGCCCGGAAGGTGGTCCGGCGGCTCCTGCATCAAATGGGAAGAGCCCGCGCCTCAGGAACCCGCACTGGAGCCCCGCCACCCTCGATGGCGCCCAGGTGAACCGACCGACCCCTTGGGCACAGGGTCCTGGCCCCCCGTCTCGCCTCTCTCTGGCTCTCAGGGTGACCTCTGTGACGGTCGTTTCGGTTACCCAGCACCCAGTCCTGGTGCCTCCATGCAGCCCTGCACGGCTCACCTGCACTCCGGACAGTCCCGAGTGGGGGGCTGGGCTGGGGCCACCCAGCGGGTGCGGACGACCTGGCGGCATCAGGTGCAGGAACAGAAGGAGCAAGAGAGCCCTGGTCAGCACCCCCTGCGGGTCCATGTCGCTGGAGAAGCTGCCGCTGCCGCTGCTGCTCTGTCCTGGTTTCCCGGCTCAGCTCCCGTTCCGCGGGCAGGCACGCTCCTGGGTCCTCCCGCGTCCAGCGCCTTTTATCCCGAGCCTGGGTGCCCACAGGCCCTGCCCTCTGGGGTTATCTCCGATTTATCAGCCACATTCCCACCCGCTGAGCTCAGGGCCCGGAATGCACCCCTCAGTGCAGGGGTGGAGGCAGCGGAGAGCAGGCCTTGTATAGAAATGGGACCGGCCGGGGGCAGGAGCACGGGACTCGGGGGAGGGGGAGAAGGGGGCATCCTCACCTCCCCTTCCATTTCCCTGCAAAAATCCCGAGACCTTAGCGTGACGCTCTCCCCTTCCCTCCCCGCCCCAACCATTCCTGGAAAGGGCAGGGAGAACTCCAGCTTGTGGAGGCCCTGCACAAGTGCAGGGTGCAGGGGTGATTCCGTGCGAGGGCAGCCCAGCAACACCCCACCCCTGCAGCGCATCTTCCCTTCCCACGCCAGTTCCTTTGCTCTGATCATCAGCCCTGGTCGCTGTCCATGGTTCTGATCTCCCTGAGCAAATTCAACGCAGGAGGTCTTCCTCCAGCATCGCAGGGCTAGCCAGAGGGATGAGCGTGGGACAGGGTCAAGACTCCCTCCCCTGCCGAAACCGGTTTGGCTCAGTGGATAGAGCATCGGCCTACGGACTGAAGGGTCCCGGGTTTGATTCCGGTCAAGGGCATGTACCTTGGTTGCGGGCACATCCCCAGTAGGGGGGGTGCAAGAGGCAGCTGATTGATGTTTCTCTCTCATCAATGTTTCTAACTCTCTATCCCTCTCTCTTCCTCTCTGTAAAAAATCAATAAAATATATATTTTTTTAAAAGACTCCCTCCCTTGGCCCTCCCACAGCCCCCTGCTCTAGGATGCCAATTCTCCAGTGTCACCTCAGCCAAAGCCTGGGTGTGACGAGGAACTTCTGGAATGCTGACCCTGCTTCCAGCCCTTAAAGGGGAGAGCTGATTTGGCTGGAATTTTGAGAGGCAAGGCCTAGGGATGAAGTCATCCAGAGAGGCCCCCAGGTGCCAACACCTCTTCTCCGTCACCACGCCAGCGAATAACGGAAAAGGCAGGGGTAACGGGGGGTGGTTATCTGTTTGGTGGGGTTCTGGGGTGGGGGGAGTGCCCTCCCTCATGCCTCCTCCTGCTGCTGACCTGTGGTCTACTTCCCGTTACAGACGGTCAGGACCGCTGGTCTGTGATTACAACCGAGGCTGCAAAGAAAGGCGGCCCTGGGAAGAGGCATGGCAGGTTAACCCCCTGAAACTGCGTGACCAGGGTCACCACCCCTTCCCGATGACCTGTGTTAACAGGCAGAGGGCTGAGGGGGCAGGTCACCCAGGAAGGCAGATGGCTGCTGACAGAAGAGGAGAAAGGGCATCGCGGAGCAGAAGCTGTGGCTTCTAAGCAAATCTTGCCTTTAAAAAAAATAGCATCTGCCGAAACCGGTTTGGCTCAGTGGATAGAGCATCGGCCTGCGGAATGAAGGGTCCCGGGTTCGATTCCGGTCAAGGGCATGTACCTTGGTTGCGGGCATATCCCCAGTGGGATGATGTGCAAAAGGCAGCTGATCGATGTTTCTCTCTCATTGATGTTTCTAATTTTCTACCCTTCTCCCTTCCTCTCTGTAAAAAAATCAATATATATTTTTTTAAATAGCATCTGCCAGATACAGAGTGGCAAAACTACTGTTATCGTCCCTCCGTTTTCAGAGGAGGGCACTGAGCTCAGAGGAGTTCACTTACACACACACACACACACACACACACACACACACACACCACAGAACGACTGTGCACAGGTGAAGTGGCAGCGAGAGAGACGGCAAAACCCAGCCACGCGCAGGGGACTCTCGGGGAGAATGGCCGGCCGCTATGCCAAGGGCAGGCGCGATGGCTGCTCCACCTGCTGGCCGAGTCCTTCCAGAAGCGCTGCTGTACCAAGGCTGCCAGCTCTAACCTACTCACCTTCGAACCCCCGCCCCTGTGGCTGGTGCGGCGAACTGCCACGCCCCAGATCGGGGCTCGGTATTTGTGCGGTGGGCAGTCAGATAGACATGTGCAGAGCGGGACCACGGGCTGGGCTCAGGAAGTCACCAGGGCTGAACGCCCCAGGGGTCATGCAAAGAGCAATTGTAGGGGGACCTCACCCCCAGGTGGCCTTTCCTCCCTAGCATCTGGCTGGTCTTGAGGTTTGGACCCCTGGCCTTTCCTCCCCAGAGATAACATCTAGGCCTCAGTTGTAGGTCAGCTCCAGGCCCAGAGAAGCAGCCGATCCAGACCAGAGGGCCCGTGGCTGAGCCCAGAGCAGCTGCCGAGTAACGCCCCTGCCCGGCCACCAGCCAACCGTGCGGAGCCCAGCCCGGACCGGACCTGGAAAGCTGCTGGGTATTCTACGGAGGTCTCCCCTGCGACCTCCCCTAAGATCTCCACCCTTAAAACCTGTAGGACGAAGGACCCAACAGGCTCTCTCCTAGCCACAGCTCCTCCTCCTACCGTGTTTCCCCGAAAATAAGACCTACTTACAGGTTTCCTTCTGAGTGAAATATAAGGCATCCCCCCGAAAATAAGGCCCCCAGGCTCTGTCTCAGAATGAAAATTAATTTACCGTAAACTGGTCCCTAGGGCCGCCCCGACTGGCGTCTAGCAACCAGTGACGTTACGCGGAGTCCTGACCTCACTGCTGTGTGAATGGAGAGAAATCAGCGTGGAAACTTTATGAAACCTAAACTGCAACAAGTTGTGACTTGGGTGAAGAATTCATGGGAGAAAATCACTGATGGTTGCATTGCAAACGCACTGCGAGCAGGCCACCTTGACAAGAAGTACTCGTTTCAAGACAGTACTATTGCTAAACATGAGAGCTTTGGTCCACTGATTCTGAGAGAAATGGAGTCACAAGAAATTCACCAGGAAATTCAGGAATTGGATTGTCATGATAATGTTCCAGAAGATGATGACATGATTGTCATTGAATAAATGAGTAAATTCTTGATACTGTATGATTCACAGTTTGTCTGGTTTGTGTTGACAACTACCGTACTACCATACCGTACACAGGTAATAAATTTCCTTTATTTTCATTTAACAATAAATGTGTACCGTATTCCTCTTCGTGGAAAAATAAAACATCCCCTGAAAATAAGACCTAGCGCGTCTTTGGGAGCAAAAATTAATATAAGACACTGTCTTATTTTCGGGAAAACAGGGTAGGTGGACGTAAGCTTTCTGGGACTGATTTTGCCGACGACCTCTGCTTCCTCCTCCTCCACCTCCTCTCCCTCCTCCTCCTTTCTTCCTTCCTTCCTTCTTCTTCTTGTTACTGAAGCCTTTAAGCCTCCCTCCCCAGCTGCTCCCTCCTACAGGCTGGCGGTGGCAGAGTAGATCTGCTGGGACTGGCGTTTGTTGGCGGCCGTGTCCTCTGTCTCGCAGTACTGCTGGAGGCTCGGGTCCTGTGAGGAAGGTAACGGCACATGTGCCTGGGGAGTCACTGAGAACAAGCACGTACCGGCCTCGGTCCCTGCGGACACTCTGGGAATGGAGAAGGGGAGGGAGGGGAGAGGCAGAGAGAGGGCACAGGACGGAGCGGGGAGCCTGCCAAGCCCAGGGGGGGGGTCACAGTCATGAATGGCGTGGAGCGGAGCGGAGCGGGGGGCGCGTGTGAGGACGAGATCGTGAATGGCTGTCCCAGAACACCCACACGAGGGCTATTCATAGATCTGTCGCCCAGGGGACACTCCGTGCCCGGGGAGGCTCCGGCCTGAGCGGGGCCAGGCCCGGGGGTGGGGGGAGCAGGCCCTCTGACAGCCCCACCGCCGGAAATGCTGGCGGCGTTGCCAAGGTACCGGTGCCCTCCTGCTGGCTCCCGTTCCCGGCAGGAGTGTCCAGTGACGCCCGCCGCCCCCATGCAGGCTCAGAGTCCCAGGCCACCCCCCCAGGCGAGCTCCGACCTCCTGGACATGGGTGGGAGCCTGGAGCTGTGTCCCCCACCCAAAATGCCGTGTCCAGCAGTGTGAGGGACGGAGAACACAGCCAGGCGTGACAGGAGAATCATAAAGGGGCATTATACTGGGTGGAACGGTGTTCCCCTAAAATGCATGGCCACCCAGCACCTCAGAATGTGACCCCACCAGGAAACGGAATCTGTACAGATGTTGTTAGCGTTAGGTCGCTGAAGAGGGAACACGGGAGGCCAGAAGGGGTCCAGATTCTGAATGTATTAGATATCTGCAGACCAGATGGGCTAAGCCCCCAAAAGGCATCAGCTCCCAGGGACGGGGAGGCGGAGGTCTGAAGGGGCTCTAGGCGCCGGCGTTTTCAGCAGGGCCTCTCTGGGCCGGTCCAGATCCTGGGGAAGCCTGGAGGGGAAGGTCAATGGTTTTAGCAAGGGGGATGTGGTCTGAGGGAAAGGCAATACTGGTTGTGGAATGGTCTAAAGGTCAGTTCCCAGGGGTGGGGATACCGATTCAATTATTTGATCAGACCTAACCATCAGTTAAGATGAGTCCTACTGAATTAGGGTGGGCCCTAAATCCAATGTGATTGGTGTTCTTCTAAGAAGAGGAGAGACACAGGCACAGACAGACAGAGAGAGAAAGCCAGGTAAAACCAGAAGCAGCCTGGCCCCACCGGTGTGGCTCAGTGGATAGAGCGCCGGCCTGCAGACCGAAGGGTCCCGGGTTTGATTCCGGACAAGGGCACCTCGGTTGCAGGGCTCTCTGGTCATGGCACGTGCAGGAGGAAGCCAATTGATGTGTTTCTCTCACGTCAATATTTCTTTCTGTCTTTCCCTTTCTATTCCACTCTCTAAAAACCAATGGAAAAATGTCCTTGGTGAGGATTAAAACACACACACACACACACACACACACCAAAACAAAAACAAACAAAAAAACAACACACAGAGAAACAGAAGCAGCCTGGCCAGTGTGACAGTTGTCTGAGTACCTCCCGTGCACCAAGAGGTTGCTGTTCAATGCCCAGGCAGGGCACATGCCCCAGTTGAAGGCTCGATCCCGTTAGGGGTATGCAGGAGGCAGCCGATCAATGTTTCTATCTCTCCCTTTCCCTTCCTCTCTCAGAAATCAATAAAAACATATTTTTGTAAAAAATTTTTTAAAATAGCCCTACCTATTTTGGCTCAATTCATATAACATCCGCCCACAGACTGAAGGGTTCCAGATTCAATTCCCAAGGGCACATGCCCAGGGTTTCAGGCTCATCCCCAGTCAGGGACATGCAGGAGGCATCCAATCAATGATTCTCTCTTATTGTTGATGTTTCTAACTCTGTCTCCCTCTCCCTTCCTCTCTGAAAGCAATAAAATTGTGTTTTTGTTTTGTTTTTTCCCCCCTAAACCAGTTTGGCTCAGTGGATAGAGCATCAGTCTGTGGACTGTAGGGTCCCAGGTTCCTTTCTGGTCAAGGGCATGTATCTTGGTTGTGAGCACATCCCCAGTGGGGGGTGTGCAGGAGGCAGCTGATCAACGTTTCTCTCTCAGGATGTTTCTAGCTCTCTATCCCTCTCTCTTCCTCTCTGTAGAAAATCAATAAAATATATATTTTTAAATGTATTTTTTAAAATCATCAGTGTGAATAAAATGCTGTTGTTGTTTTAAGCCAGTAAGTTTGGGGTGTGTGGTGGACTACAAAAATATTAATACTTTCCCTCCCACCTTCTAAATTCTTCTAGCTGGGCTAATAATCAAATTAACAGAGACAGCACATTAACGGGGGGGGGGGGGAATTCCAAGTTTTAATACATCTACATGGGGAATTCACATAAACATGAAAATGTCAAAAAGTCAGTGAGGCAACTTAGCCTGTCTTTATTATTATTATTATTATTGATTTTAGAGAGGAAGAGAGAGAAACATTGATGTTGAGAGAGAATCATTGATCGGATGCCTCCTGCCCGCCCCCTACTGGGGATTGAGCCCACCATCCAGGCATGTGCCCTTGGCTGGACTTGAACCTGGGACCCTTCGGTCCGCAGGCCGACGCTCTATCCACTGAGCCAAACCAGACAGGGCAGTTAGCGTGTCTTTTACCTTTTGCATCTAAGGTGAACTGTCCTCGGAATCCCTTCTCCAGAGCCTCCGGGTTCACCCTCGCACCAGCGTAGAGACCGCAGGACCCTCCCTGTTACCGTGTCCCTGAATGCCACCTCCACGTCCTGTGAATGTCAATGAAGAACTATCCTGTACCCCAACTCCCTGCCCACCCCCCCAATGCAATATCAAAGTACTGTCTGAGTCTCTCCATTTCACTCTTTATCCAAACCCAGAGATTCTGCTTTGTTTTCTCCTGTCCCCTCCCCTCGCCTAGATCTACCCCCAGTGGGTTTCATCCAACCCCCTTGCGTCTCCTGCTTTGATTCCGTGGGATGCATAACATGAGCTGTGAAGCTGCATTCTCCGGAGCATTTTCTCAATCCAGTGGCTTCCTGGCCATTGTCACCAGCTTGGCTCAAACAAACTCAGAAGCATTCTAAATGTATTAGACCATCTGCAGACCAGATGGGCTGAGCCGTTTGGACGTTTCTCAGGTCGACACCTCGGTCCCGTGCTCAGACGCACGCCAGGCGGTCTACCCTGCAAACGAGGCGGTGTTTCTGAGCGCGGCCCACGTGCGTGGATGCTTCCGCATGCTGAGGCCACCACCGCTCTCCCAGGGGGACGGGTGGGCACGTCTGGGTCATCAGTGGTCACGTTTATGACCCCGTGGCACAGGGGGACCGCGTGCCTTGCCCAAGGCCCGTGGCATGTAAATGGTGGTGCCAGCCTCAGGGTCTCACTCAGCCCACCGCTCAGTCCTCAGGGACGGCTGGGCGGGGCCCTGAGAAGCTGTCCCTTTATTTATTTATTTTTAAAATATATTTTATTGATTTTTTACAGAGAGGAAGAGTTAGAAACATCAATGGGAGAGAATCATCGATCAGCTGCCTCTTGCACACCCCCTACTGGGGATGTGCCTGCAACCAAGGTACATGCCCTTGACCGGAGTCGAACCTCCACCTTCCTCCACCCCCCCCCACACACACACACCCTGAGGTTAGGCCTGAGTTTGGACTTGCGGCCTCCAAACCTGGGAGAGCTCCCTTGTCTGAAGGCAGCAAGTTTTGGGCAACTTGTTCTGGCAGCAGCCGCCGCGGGTCAGCAGCGGGCGAGGCTCGTGGGAGCTGAGAGCCGGGTCAGGCGCCGTGGATGGAAGGAGTTCGGATTTTGTTCCCGGGGTGCCGCCCACACCCCTTCTCTCCGCTCCTCCTCCTTTCTCCCTCGCATGTGCCCCAACCCTCCACACACCCCTTTCAAATCCTTCATTGGCCTTGAAACTGTAAACATGTTTTTAAAAAAAAAAATTTTTGTTGATTTCAGAGAAAAAGGGAGAGGGCGAGAGAGACAGAAGCAACAATGATGAGAGAGAATCATTGATTGTTGCCCCACACTGAGGACTGAGCTCGCAACCCGGGCACGTGCCCTGACCGGGAATTGAACCGTGACCTCCTGGTTCGTAGGTCGATACTCCACCCCTGAGCCACGCCGGCCCGGCTTTTTCAAAGATTTTAACATGGGGCCAAAACCCGTTTGGCTCAGTGGATAGAGCATCGGTCTGCGGACTGAGGAGTCCTGGGTTCAATTCCGGTCAAGGGCATGTACCTTGGCTGCTGGTACATCCCCAGTAGGGGGTGTGCAAGGGGCAGCTGGTTGATGTTTCTCTCTCATCGACGTTTCTAGTTCTCTATCCCTCTCCCTTCCTCTCTGTAAAAAATCAATAAAATACATATTTTTAAAAAAATCTTTGAAGAAAAGAAAAGGGGGGAATGGAAGTAAGCCCCTCAGCTCATCTTTCTCCCTCTCCTTGTCCCCACCCCCTGTCCTCTCCTCAGATGTCCCTGCGAGGTGCAGCCTGGCCTGGGCTGTGGACACTGGGCACTGGCACCGGGCACCGGGCACCGGACATCGGGCACCAGGCACCAGGCACTGGGCACCAGGCACCAGACACAGGGCACCGGGCAGAAGCCCGCCCGCCCAGCTCCTGGCTGTCAGCACGTCGCCCAGCAGGCCTGACGCGAACTCTGGCGGCTGATAAAGCCCCACAACCGGCCCGTCTGGAGCCCGGGCCCTGGGCCTGATGAGTCCGCCTGTCAGCGCCGCATCCACGCCTGCTGCTGGCCAGGCCGCCGCGCCCACCCCGGCCTGTGCTTCCCGCCGACCGTCCGCAGCCCAGCCCGGGCCGCCGAGCCGTGCCGTGCCGTGCCGGGCCGGGCCGGGGCCAGACCACAGTCACCTTGGGACGCCCTCCGGGGCCAGGCCCGGAGCAGCGGGATGGAGGCCAGTTCGTGCAGGAGGTGGAGCGGGCCCAGGCGCTGTGCAGGCTGCTGCCTCCAGGCCCCTCTGTGCGGTGCCGATCACACACACACACACACACACACACACACACACACACACACACACATACACATACACACACACACTAGGCTCACAGCGTCCGGTCTTCGGAGGGCAGCCCGCTGGGCCGGGGCAGACCTTGATCCTGGGAGCTACCTGGCACCATCCGGGGCGTTGCTGGTACCGTGATTAGGGAGGGAGCTGCCTGCCCTGGTAGGTAGAGCCAGGGGCACCGTTAAACATGCTACGTGCACAGGACACCCCACGACAGAGGACGATCGGCCCCCTATGTCCACGTTGCCGACGGAGGGAGCCAAACCAGCTAGGGTTTGTGGGATGATTTTTACTTAACAGACAATTAGTCTGCCTGGTGCTTGAGCATCAGCCTATGCACCAGGAGGTCACGGTTCGATTCCCAATCCCGGCACATGCCCAGGTGCAGGCTCGATCCCCAGTGTGGGGTCTCATCACTGATGTTTCTCTCTTTCCCTCTCCCTTCCGCTCCGAAATCAATAAAAGTTGGGGGTTTTTTTTAAGGAGGGACCATTAGTGTGGGCCACAGGCTGGGTGGGGACCAGCAGAGGAGTGATCGGGGCTCGAAGCTGTGCTCTGAGGTCTAAAGCACAGACCCTCCCACCCCCGCCAGCTGACGGTCTCAGGAGAATCCCTGAGGGTCCCCAGCCTCAGGTCTCCCCGCCTGTGAAATGGTTGTAACAACTGGGTGGGTTCCCGTGAAGATGAAGTGAGATGATGGCGGCACAGTTCTCAGCACATCGTCCCTCAGGACCAGCTGCTGCTGTGACTGTTACTACTACCCTGTTTCCCTGAAACTAAGACAGTGTCTTATATTAATTTTTGCTCCCAAAGACGCGCTAGGTCCTATTTTTAGGGGATGTCTTATTTTTCCATGAAGAAGAATACGGTACACATTTATTGTTAAATGAAAATAAAGGACATTTATTACCTGTGTACGGTACGGTAGTACGGTAGTTGTCAACACAAACCAGACAAACTGTGAATCCTACAGTATCAAGAATGTACTCATTTATTCAATGACAGTCATGCCATCATCTTCTGGAACATCATCATAACAATCCAATCCCTGAATTTCCTAGTGAATTTCTTGTGACTCCATTTCTTTCAGAATCAGTGGACCAAATCTCTCATGTTTAGCAATAGCACTGTCTTCAAATGAGTACTTCTTGTCAAGGTAGCCTGCTCGCAGTGCATTTGCAATGCAACTGTCAGTGATTTTCTCCCATGAATTCTTCACCCAAGTCACAACTTGTTGCAGTTTAGGTTTCACAAAGTTTCCACGCTGATTTCTCTCCATTCACACAGCAGTGACGTCAGGACTCCACGTAAGGTCACTGGTTGCTAGACGCCAGCCGGGGCGGCCCTAGTGACCAGTTTAGGGTAAATTAATTTTCATTCTGAGACAGAGCCTGGGGGCCTTATTTTCGGGGGGGGTGCCTTATATTTCACTCAGAAGGAAACCTGTAAGTAGGTCTTATTTTCGGAGGATGTCTTATTTTCTGGGGAACACGGTATGATGACTCTGTTCAGTCTCATTACGTGTCAGCTCCAGCCCCCTCTGACGCTTTCATGCACCTGCCCTGTCCCTCAGAGCTGGGGTTCCGGAGACCTTGGAGAGTCCGCGTAGGGGTACGCCCCGCCCCGCCCCCCCCACCCCCGTCCGACACACTCATCTTCACCACCCCTGAGGAAGTCACACGGGTGGCCACTCTCAGACCGTGAAGTGCTGTCAGCAGCCCCGCCACATTCCCGGGATGCTTCTGCTGCCGGGTGCGTGAGCTTCAGCTGCCATCACTCAACTGCCATCACACAGGGTAACCTTTGCCCCAATCCTGGCAGACACCGCCAACCACACCCAGAGCTGCTGCCACCGACCCACCAGCATCTGTCCCCAGACGAGCCTGCTTCCCTCCTGGTGGGAGGCCTGGACAAGCTCTCAGAGCAGACAGAGGGCAGCCACGACGATGCCCCGAGCGATCCTGGGGCTTCCTGCTTCTGAGAGGCAAGTGGCCTTCCTCCATCCGGGGGCTCGGCCAGCATCTGCCCACCCTGACCAGGAGCCGGCGCTCTTTGGGGCAAAGGGGACCCCAAATGCCCCTGCCTTGGGGGAATGCAGTCTTGAAGGAGGGGAAGGCTGGTCCAGGCTGTGGTTGTTGTATTTTGCTTTGTTGTCTGCTCATTACCAAGGCCAGACCTCACCACACGTCCCACCAACACTGAGAAATAAGGAAGAGCAGAAGAGCAAAGGAGAAAGCCCTGAGCCACGTGATAAAACCCTGGCGTGCAGGCGGGGGAAGGGGTGGGAGACGCCTGGCCTTCTGTTTTCTGGAATTTTCTCTTAAAAAAAAAAAAAAGTAACACATGTTCGTAGGAATAAAAAGAAAATCACGCCCAGCCGGTGTGGCTCAGTAGTTGAGCGTGGACTATGAACCAGATTCGATCCCACAGTTCCATTCCTGGGCAGGGCATTTGCCTGGGTTTTGGGCTTGATTTCCAGTAGGGGGCGTGCAGGAGGCAGCCGATCAGTGATTCTCATCGTTGATGTTTCTCTCTCCCTCTCCCTTCCTGTCTGAAATCAATAACGATATATTTTTTAAAAAGCCCTAACTGGTTTGGCTCAGTGGATAGAGTGTCAGCCTGTGGACTGAAGGGTCCCAGGTTCAATTCTAGTCAAGGTCATCTACCTTGGTCCTGGTTGTGGGCAGTTGATAGATGTTTCTCTATCATGGATGTTTCTAACTCTCTATCCCTCTCCCTTCCTCTCTGTAAAAAAAATCAATTAAAAAAATATCTTTAAAAAACCAACAACAACAAAGGAAATCAGACTTTTGAGCCAGGCGCACCCATCCGGAGCCCCGCCCTCGGTTCCACTCCCCTCGGAACCAGGCTCTGGTCCCGTCCTCACGGCCCCTCCGTGGCCGGCCCGCCCACTCCCAGCGCACACGTCTGCCCGGTTGTACGTCAGTATTTTGCATATTCCTACTCTTTTACCAAATTATTAAGCTGCTCAGTTGCTAGATTACTAAATAATCTTAGGGATAGTCCTATGTGAGCATATATTGGCCTAGCAGCGTAGTCGCATCGCATGAAGTCCAGACCAGGATGCTTCTGAGCGTGAGACGGGCGATGTGAGGACAGGAGGAGACAGGGAAGCCCAGTGACAGGGGCTTCTGTGTCCTGGGGGACAAGGGCAGACTCCTAGGCCCCACTGCGCTGGGGCACCTGGCCCCTCACAGGCTCACACCCAGGCCCTACCCTGGAGCACCAGGCTTCCTGGTGACTGATGCTTGTTTTTCTCTTTTGTTTTTTAATCTTTATTGTTGAAAGTATTACATTGCCGAAACCGGTGTGGCTCAGTGGATAGAGCGTCGGTCTGCGGACTGAAAGGTCCCGGGTTCGATTCCGGTCAAGGGCATGTGCATTGGCTGTGGGCACATCCCCAGTGGGGGGTGTGCAAGAGGCAGCTGATGGATGTTTTATGTTTTGTTGTTGTTGTTGTTCCATTATTTTTATTTCTTTTTTTTCATTTGATTTTTTTTATTAAAGTATTATATGTGTACATTGCTTACCATTGCCCCCCACACCCCAATTGATGTGCTTTTCTCATCGATGTTTCTCTCTATCCCTCTCTCTTCCTCTCTGTAAAAAATCAATAAAATATATATTTTTAAAAGTATTACATATGTTCCCTCCTCCCCCATTGGCCCCTTCTAGCCCTCCCTTGCCTCCCTACGCCTTCACCACCGCATTGTCTGTGTCCATAGGTTATGCATATAAAGGTGGTCCATTCTGGTGAGCCCCCCAGCCCCTCCCAACACACACACACACACAGAATGGAGCAGAAAGCATGGGAGGCAAAGGTACAGTCAAAAAAGGAAAGCAGCCCTAACCAGTTTGGCAGTCCGCCGGCCTGCAGACTGAAGGGTCTTGGGTTCGATTCCGGTCAAGGGCATGTACCTTGGTTGCGGGAGCATCGCCATTAGGAGGTGTGCAGGAGACAGCTGGTCAATGATTCTCTCTTGTCGATGTTCCTAACTCTCTATCCCTCTCCCTTCCTCTCTGTAAGAAATCAATAAAATATATGTAATAAAATTTTTTTAAAAAAGGGAAGTGCAGCAGACTGGAGGTCAGACAGCGGGCCCGTACCTTCCTGCCCGCTCGGCGCAGGAAGCGGCGGGAACCAGCTCCAGGATCCGCGGGCGGGCGGCTGGGGACCGCGCCCCTGACCCCGGCCCTCGGGCCCCACCGCCTGCGGCTGACCTCATAGCCCAGGCCCGCGGAGCCCTTCCGGGGCCACATTCCCCGCTGAAGAGCCCCTCTCCAGGGCCTCGGGTGGCGCCAGTGTCTTTTTAGGAACCAAGGGGCTAATTTTAGTGGCCCGGCCTTCGACACCTTCTGGAAATAGCTCCTGTGTTCCCTCTCGCCCCCGCCCCTCCTGGGGAAGGTGAGCCCCCGCGTCCCCGTGATCCGAGGGAGAGCACAGGCCCGGGCCTTGTATGGGTCTGGGCGGAGGGCCCGGCTCCCTGCCGCGGGTTCCTGTGACCGGCTCACCTGGGAGCGGGCGGCTCAGGAGCCTGCCAGGGGGGGGCCCAGCACCCCGGCAGCCAGAGCTCGCTCCTGCCTCCTCCTGTCAATCAGCCACGCTCAGCCGTGGCACCGGCTCCCGTGGCCTAAGGTCAGGTCCCCACCCTCCCGGAAGCCACGTCTAGCCCGTGGCAGTCATGGGTCAGCTGCCGCTTCCACCCAGGGAGCCTCTGTGTCCCGTGTCACCCATTCCTGTGGCATGATTCTGTGCTGCCGGGCCCGCGTGGCTCTGTGGTTGAGCGCTGACCTGTGAACCAGGAGGTCACGGTTCGATTCCAGGCAAGGGCACAGGAGGCAGCTGATCAATGATTCTCATCTCTCTCTCCCTCTCCCTTCCTCTCTGAGATCGCTAAAAATATATTTTAAAAAGAAAGAATAGTAATAATAATTGCTAAGCCTTTTCTGAGCACTCACTGGGCCGCCGAGTGCTTCCGGGGCATGCTGTCATTAAACCTTCAGTAACTGTCCCCAAGGTTGTGAAGCCACCAGAACCGGGATTTGAACTCAGTAAACGGACCCCCACCCTCGGCCTCATCGCTCCCCCGGGTGCCCTACACTCCCATCCTCACGGCAGCCTCTCTCCCCCACCCCCACCCCCACCCCCACCCCCCAGCACTTAAGTCCTCTCGGCCTCCCAGGGAGCAGGCGGGGGCAGCCTGCTGGCCTGAGGCTCGGAGGGAGCACACTGGGGCAGGAGGACACACCCAGCTCTGAAGCTCTGAGATCCCAGTGGCTTTCCCGGAAGCAGGCTGCAGCCCCCACCACCACCACCCTGCCCCGCCCCAGGTTGAGGGGTCCCAGAGAGCCAGGTGGGGGCCACACCTAGTCAGAAGAAGGAAGCCGGGGGACACAGCCCAGCGTGAGCCTCTGGGGATGGGAGACTCAGCCAGCAGCCCTCCCTCCCCCGAGAGGCCGGAAGGCTGTCTGTCGTAAGGGCTGCCATCGGAGTCTAGGAGTCGAGGCAGCGGCCCCCCCAGGACACTGTCCACTGGGCCCCGTTGTCCTGCTGGGAAACGGACCGGCCCCAGAGGAGGAAAGCCAGGCGTGGCCTGCGGGGCCTCCTCCTGCGGCAGTCACAGCCCCAACCCCACACCCCACACCCCACACCCCACACCCCACGCCCCACGCCCAGGGGTCCCTCCACCCCACACCCCACACCCAGGGGCTCCGGGAGGGACCGCCTGAGGCCCTGCCCTGCAACCGGGAGTCTGGTCATGTGACCAGGCTCCCCAGAGACCAGGTGGGGTCGGAGAAAGGCAGGGGTGGCCCGTGGGGCAGAGTGTGGGAGCACAGGGTCAGCCAGAGCCCAGCACTGAGTCAGGAGCTCAGGAAGCTCCTCCAAACCCCAAAATGTCTCCAACGTCTCCATTCCTCCTAGCAGCCCGACTGCCAGGGCAGGAAAGAGCCGCGTATTGTCCCCCAGAGCCAGAGCCGGCAGCTTCCTTCTATTCTTCTTTTATTTTTAAAAAATATATTTCATTGATTTTTTTTACAGAGAGGAAGGGAGAGGAATAGAGAGTTAGAAACATCAACCAGCCGCCTCCTTCACACCCCCTACTGGGGATGTGCCCGAAACCAGGGTACATGCCCCTGACGGAATTGAACCAGGGACCCTTCAGTCCGCAGGCTGACGCTCTATCCACTGAGCCAAACCGGTTTTGGCTCTTTTATTTTTTAAATTTATTTTATTATTATTTTTTTAAATATATTTTATTGATTTTACACAAAGAGGAATTGAGAGGGATAGAGAGTTAGAAACATTGATGAGAGAGAAACATTGACCAGCTGCCTCCTGCACACACCCCACTTGGGATGTGCCCGCAACCAATGTATATGCCCTTGACCGGAATCGAACCCGGGACCCTTCAGTCTGCAGGCTGACACTCTATCCACTGAGCCAAACCAGTTTCGGCTTTAAATTTATTTTTATTGACTTCAGAGAGAGGAAGGGAGAGGGAGAGAGCGCTAGAAACATCAGTGATGAGAGAGAATCATGGATCGGCTGCTTCCTGCACGCCCGCTACCGGGGACCAAGCCCACAACCTGGGCCTGTGCCCTGACCGGGAATTGAACCCTGACCTCCTGGTTCATGGGTCAGCGCTCGACCACTGAGCCACACCAGCCGGATACCAGCAGCTTTTGTAAATGCCGCCAACCTGCAGAGTCAGGGCGTGGTGCCAGGCGCGTGGGCACACACGGGGCTGGGGGAGCAGCAGAAAGAGGGCGGACTGTCACCCCGCCAGACGGTGCTAAGCCTTGAGATGACCAGAGGGATGAGGACAAGACTCTGCTTCCCGTGCACATGACACACGCGTTACAAACCCAGGCACGTAGGGGGCCGGACGGCTGGTGTAAGGAGGGGGCGGCCACGGCCCTTTGCCCTAAGTGTGGGGACCGCCCAGCCGTGCAGAGGTCGGGGGGCCTGGAGAACTTAGCTCAGCCTGCCCGCGTGCCGTCTGGGGGGAAGGTACTTGGATCTTCAGATGCAGAAGTAAGTTCAAAATCTTCCGTAAAAATTTGATTTTTAAATCTGGGCCAAAACTTTAAAAACATTTTATAAAAAAATATTTTACTGCCGAAACCGGTGTGGCTCAGTGGATAGAGCATCGGCCTGTGGACTGAAAGGTCCCGGGTTTGATTCCAGTCAGGGGCATGTACCTTGGTTGCGGGCACATCCCCAGTAGGAGGTGTGCAGGAGGCAGCTGATCAACGTTTCTCTCTCATCAATGTTTCTAACTCTCTGTCCCTCTCTCTTCCTCTCTGTAAAAAAAATCAATAAAATATATATATATTTTTTTTTTTTTTTTTTTTTTACTGCCAAGAGTTTCTAACAAAACGTGTCTGCAGGTGGCATCCATCTATGGAGAGGGCTGGGGAGGCAGCAACTGTATGAAACGATGCTTTTCTTGTTTACAAAGTGCATCATCTTGTGTAACTGTCACCCCGACCCTGAGAGCAGACGGGGCCGGCCTGCCGTGCCCATCGGGCAGATGAGGGAAACTGAGGCCCAGAGGAGTGAAGCGCTGTGGCGTGTCTGTCACACGGCAGAGGTAAACATTCATCTCAACTCGGGTCCCTCTGATCCCGAAGAGGGGCGTTCGTTCCCCCAGCCCCGCCGAGGCTGTGTGGGGAGGGCCAGGGTGGGCTGGCTCCAAAGCGGAGCCATGTCCCCATTCCGTTACCTGGGCTCCCGGCCCCCTGCCCCCAGCCCCCCGAGGAAAGCCTAGCGCGGCGATAAGGGTGCTGAGGTGCTGATGGGGCATGTGACACCGAGATCTCTGCAGCGCCACAGACAGCGCCACCCTCCCCGGGGTCTGGCCCGGGCGGAATGCAGAAAAGAAGGGTCAGGTGGTGGACAGGGTGTCGCTGATGCACAGATTCCAGTGTCAATCCCGGGAGCTCGGGGCTGAGTCCTGGCCTGTCCCCGAGGCCACCTCCCTATCCATCCCTGGCGGCGTGTGTCTCACCTCCTCTGGCTCCTCACCCTCTAACGGGTCCCCCCACCCTGTCTGCCTCTCGGGGTCCCTCAGCCCTGAGTTCCGAGATGCCCGGTGTGGGGAGGAGGCCGCCCGCACGCCTCCCACTGGACTCACGGGTCCCGTAGGCAGAGGTGAACGGGTTTGCCGTGGATCCTGCCTCTGAGGCCAGCCGGCATTCCTGGTTCCCTGAAGGAGACCCACGAGAAGCTACTTGGGACCAAAGCTGCCCCACCAGCGTAGATCACCACGGAGGAGGCTCCACCTCTGAACACCCAGGTCACAAGCACACGGGAGCAGCTGTCTAAGGTCTCCCTGACCCAGGACCCTCCTCTGCCACCCACCCCTTCCCCGGCTTCTCTGCCCCTGGGTGTGGGTCCGGTCTGGGGACCTGTGGCTCCTCCTCTCTCCCCGCTGGCCAGGCCCCCGCTCAGAAACACACACCCAGCACCCATGGGCTTGTCTGTGGGGCCAGACCGGCTTTCCCAAGGGAACTGAGTCAAAACCCTGCCTCCAGCCCCGGCCGCGTGGCGCAGCTGGGTGGGCACCGTCCCATGCAGCAAAAGGCCGCCGGTTTGATTCCTGGTCAGGGCACATGCCTGGGGTTCGGGTTCTATCTCCAGTTGGGCACGCACAGAAGGCAGAAGATCTCTCTCTCTCTCTGTCTCTGTCTCTGCTCTCTTCCCCCCTCACCACCCCTTCTAAGCACGTCCTCAGGTGGGGATTTAAAAAATAATTAGACACCCTAACCAGTTTGGCTCAGTGGATAGAGCATCGGCCTGCGGACTGGAGGGTCCCAGGTTCGATTCCGGTCAAGGGCATGTGTCTTGGTTGCGGGCACATCCCCAGTAGGGAGTATGCAAGAGGCAGCTGATCAATGTTTCTCTCTCATCGATGTTTCTGACTCTCTCTCATCCTGTCCTTTTCTCTCTGTAAAAAATCAATTATATATATATATATATATATATATATATATATATATATATTTAAAAATAACTAGCCCTCATTGGTTTGGCTCAGTGGATAGATCATCTTCCTGCAGACTAAAGGGTCCCAGATTCGATTCCAGCCAAGGGCACATGCCCGGGTTGTGGGTTCGATCCCCCACCCTCAGCAAACGATGTGCAGGAGGCAGCCAATCAATGATTCTCTATCATCATGTATGTTTCTATCTATCCCTCTCCCTTCCTCTCTGAAATAAGTAAAAATATATTTTAAAAATAAAAATAAAAACTAATATTTAAAAACAAACAAAAAAATCTCACTTCTGGGATGGATTATGCTGCTTTTAAAAAATACCTGGTCTTTTGTTTTAGCACCGCACGTCAGCATGAAGATGTCCGCCTGGCCAGGCTTTTTCTAGGAGAGCAATTATTCCTCTCCTATACCCAGGCCCGGAGCACGGGATTCGTGCACTGGTGGGGGGGGCGTGGCCTGCAGGGATTGGCCCGCTGTGGAAGCGCTGGTCTGGCATCTTCTGTGGAGCTGGAGCACTCGCCTCTCCAGCGAACTGGGTGGGGCCAGGCCCAGGACAATAGCACTGAGAGGGGCAGAGTAGGCCTCAGTCCAGCTGTGGCCATGAACCCACCTCCAGCCTCCAGGGTTAGGCTGAGAGCCCGCCAGCAGCAGCGCTGCACCACCTGCAGGCATCCAGAGGAGGCAGCAGGGAGCAAGGAGGAGGAACATGGGGTGAGGAGGTGATGACCGCAGGAAACCAATCACAGCCCAGGTTCCTGCCTGGCGAGCGGTGCTCCCACTGTGGTAGCGCACTGACCACCAAGGAGCAGCTCCTGTGTTGAGCATCTGCCCCCTGGTGGTCAGTGCACATCATAGTGACTGGTCAACCGGTTGTTCTGGTGGTTCTGCCATTCAGTGGCTGGGCTTTTATTATAGAGGATAATAAAAGGCTAATATGCAAATTGTCCCCTCGACTGGGAGTTCGACCAGAAGTTCAACCAGGGGGCGGTCCGGCTGACCAACCACCCACCGTCCCTCCCCCTGGCCAGCCCGGCCCCATCACCCCATTGGGGGCAGGCCAGCTGGCTCCCACCCGTGCACAAATTCATGCACTGAGTCTCTAGTTTGTACATAAAGTAGAATGTTCCCTCCAGCCCTGTTGTGAACGAAGCAAGGGCTATTTGAAAATCGGGGTGATGTGCCCAAGTGCCCCAAATGGGCGGGGGAGGGACTGAGGTGGCTGTTAGTGAGACTCTCCTCGCCCCACCCTAGTTCCCGCTTACCAGGAGCCTGATTCTATCTTTTCTCAGGGAGTGAAAACCACAGCCCCTCGCTGGGCTCAAACTGCCTACCGGGCCATAAACTGCTACCGAGCCTGTGGAGGAGGGAGCCAACCCACAGACCCCGGTTAAGACTGGTGCTTTTACACGATGACTCCTTTAATCCTGATGCTGACCTGGCTGGCGTTAGGCATCAGAACCCCATTTCACTGGTGAGTAAACTGAGGCTCGGAGAGATGAGGCAACGTGCCTTCAGTCACACAGACCTCAACAGACGGGGCTTGGATTTGAACTGAGTCTGTGTAACTGCAAGGTCTATGGCCTTTCCAATGCCCCGGGAACAGTTCTGGGGAGACAAAGTGAGGTTGGCTTTGACCACCGTGCAGCTGATGCCGGACAGAAGGGCGACAGGCCCTCCTTCACAGGCTAGAAATGGCCACCCAAGGACCAAGATCTCTTACGGGAGTTCCCCTGCCCCGCCTGCTGGCCTTTGGCCGAGCCCCTACCCAGTCTGACACACCTGCTCCTTCTCAAAGCGAGGACCCAGCAGACAATGTCACCCAGGTGAAGAGAGGGCCTTTAGCGTCACCTGCTGGAGATACAGTAACAGCATCTCCAGTGACCCCCAGAGGCTGGGGTGAGACATGACTAAGGGCAGGAAGAGGGGGCCCGAAGTTGTGGGTATCACTCCTGCCAGAACCTTAGAAATGTGCAGCTGGAAGGCTCAACGCACATTGGTTGTGCCTCACAAGGTACCTCACAAGGTACCAGGAGCCAGACCTCACAAGGATGGATGGATGGATGGATGCTACACTTGATCTTAACCAAAAGGCTGAGAAGTAATGGATGGATGGATGGATGGATGGATGGACAAATAGATATTTGGTCGGATGGATGAATAGAAACAGTGTTTCCCCCAAAATAAGATATCCTCGGAAAATAAGACCTACTTCATGGAAACATAATACATCCCCTGAAAATAAGACCTAGCGCATCTTTGGGAGCAAAAATTAATATAAGACACTGTCTTATTTTCGGAGAAACAGGGTAGATGGATGGGTGGATGGATTAGATTTATGGGTAGATGGATACGTGGGTGACTGAATGGATAGGTGGATGAGTAGATAGATGAGTGGATGGATTGAATGAATGGATAGATGGATAGGTGGATGACTGGATGGATGGATGGGTGGATGGGTGAATAAATGGATGGATTGGTAGGTGGAGGCATGTCTACTGTTGAGGGCCAGGCTAGGAGGAAGATTAGCTAATTGCTGTAGCATAAAAGCAAAGCAATTCTATATAAAACAGCCTTAATATGCTAAGTACCCAACCGTTCCTTCAATCTTTCAAGTAGTCGCTATGACGAGCACTGACCACCAGGGGGCAGATGTTCCGACAAGTAGTAGGTTAGCTTGCCTCTGGGGTGCAGCTGATCGCGACTGGGAGATACCCGCCAGACAAATCCTGGAGTCCTCCCACGATCCCTCCCCAGCCTGGATCACGCACCAGTGGGGTCGCTTAGTCTGGCCTGCGCCCTCTCACAATCCAGAACCCCTCAGGGGATGTTGGAGAGCCAGTTTCGGGCTGATCTCTGTAAGCCTGGCTGAGGGACCAGCCAGATTTCTATAATTTTCTGAGTTCTGCCCTGGCTGTTTGAGCCCCAGAGGGGCCAGCTGGGACTTCCTGGCATTCCTATGTCCGATCAGCCCAGCATTTTCATATCAGTCAGGACCATTGGTGGGACTGTGCTCGCTGTCACTCTAAACCTCCCCTCTCTCCCCTCTCCCAACCAAACTGCCCACAGCTTCCTCTGAGGGGCCCGGGGTGACACTGGCCCCGGGAACCTGGGGGACGTGGACAGCAGGGCCCTAAGGAGTGTCCCTCATCCTGAATTTGTCTGACCTTTTCCCCTCATGGTAGGCACTTACTTCTTCCTCCAAATGCCATGTGTTCCCCTGTCCTCTAAGCTTCCGATAACTCACCACCCGCTCTGCAGGCCGGGTTAAGTTCTGGTGTGTCATTGTTGTATCTTACATTGTCTCACATTATGTGTATTGAACAACAGCTTCTCCAACGTGTCACGGGGTTTCCTGGGGGTGTGAGGCTCACCAGGGGCCGGGCCTGCAGCAGGTGCACATGACCCTGCACCAGGCAGCCTGCGGGGTGAATCCAGATACAGAAGTGCTTGGTCTTGTTTTTCAGTTTTGAATTAGTTCTCAACGTGTAAAAAGCTGGGCATTTTATAAGTAAACCCCCAGATTTCTGGCTCCTTTAGCAACCCGCGTCCCTCTCTGCATGGCCCCCTCCGCGGGAGCCGAGGCAGGTGCGCCCCCTGCAGGACGCGTGGGGCTGGAACTCCTGATCCCGGCTTTCCCTGCCTACCCCGCCCCCCTTTGGCCCCCCATCTTGTCTGAAGAGCAGCGGGTGTTTCTGAGGTCCTGATTCGGTAGTTTTAGTTATCATAGGTCTGGAGTGGGTGGGACCCAAGCATCCCTAAGGGTACCCAGGAGAACTTTGGCTAATCCAGGGGCCATGCATAGTGAAAGCACTGTTTTAAGCACTGATCTGATCACGTTACTCTCTTTTAAATGATTTTTTAAAAATATATATTTTATTGATTTTCCACAGAGAGAAAGGTTTCAGCTTAAAGGATTTTTAAAAAATATATTCTTGCCAAAACCTGTTTGCCTCAGTGGATAGAGCGTCGGCCTACGGACTGAAGGGTCCCAGGTTCGATTCTGGTCAAGGGCATGTACCTTGGTTGCGGGCACATCCCCCATGGGAGGTGTGCAGGAGGCAGCTGATCGATTTTTCTAACTCTCCATTCCTCTCAATTCCTCTCTGTAAAAAATCAATAAAGTATAATTTAAAAAATATTCTTATTGATATCAGAGAAAGGAAGAGGGAGAGAGAAATAGAAACATCCATGATGAACAAGAATCATGGATTTGGATTGGCTGCTTCCTGCAAGTCCCCCATTGGGGATTGAACCCACAACCGGGGCATGAGCCCTTGATCAGAATCAAACCTGGGACCTTTCAGTTCTGAGGCTGAACACTATCCAATGAGCCACACTGGCTAGGAGATGCTACTCTCTTTTAAAGCTCTTCTATGCCTCCCTTTTCCTTCTAGGTAAACCCAAGCTATTTTTAAAATACATATATATTTTATTGATTTTTAAATATATATATTTTATTGATTTTCTTTTATAGAGAGAGGAATTGAGAGTTAGAAACATCCATGAGAGAGAAACATCAGTCAGCTGTCTTTTGCACACCCCCTACTGGGGATGTGCCTGCAACCAAGGTACATGCCCTTAACCGGAATCGAACCTGGGACCCTTCAGTCCGCACACCGACGCTCTATCCACTGAGCCAGACCGGTCGGGACTAAACCCAAGCTCTTAGCTTGGTCCTAAGACTTGCCCCTTCAGCACTGTGCCTCCCTGCTGGGATGCCCTCGCCACCCCACTGCTGTGGGTCCTCTCATGCTCTGCCCAGACGTCAGAGAGCATCCTGTGGTCGGTGCTGACCACACACACGTGGCGCCCCGGCACAGAGCATGCTCCTTGAAGATGACCTGCTAGGGATCTGCTCTGCCCCAGGAGCCCAGCACCGTGTTTAGAACAGTGTCCGATGCGTTTTTGCTTAATGAAGAAGATTCTTCGCACGTCTCATGTTGTTTTACAATTTTACTTTATTTATTTAAGTCTCAAATAAATTTTACTTGGAGGGCCAGCTGTAAAAGAGTCAGACTTTTTTTTTGTTTGGACAAGGCTCCGGTTCATACGGTTCATACCGTATTTCTTAAATCTGGCTCCCGCTCTGCCCCCTGGTGGCAGTCCCCGTTGCAGCACCACGACGAAAGATCTATTTAAGGTATTTCCGGAAACCGGCCGCGACTCATTTGCATATCCACAATGCATTGCACGTGAGACGGAACAATTTCCCACCTAGAAAAAAGGCTAGATCCCCTTATTTTCTTTGAGCTATGCTCCCCACAAAATGAGACCTCTCTGACGGAATTGTCTGGGGAGGGAGAGGAGTCATTAGCTCTTCCCGGTAAATAGCCACCATTACAGAATTAGGGGTAACAGATACCCGAGGAATGTGGGCCGGAGGAGCGGGGCATACTCTGGTTTCTCTTCAGATCGCATAAATCTTTCGCCTTTTACTAAAGATTTCCGTGGAGAGGAACAATTCTGAGTTTTGTGTCAATTTTTTGAGGCCTTGTGTTCGCAAGGCTAACAAGTGGTGCCGAAAAGTAGACTTAGCTTCTGTAGACAGCTGTGCACTTGCAAGTTAGCACCAAAGGGGCATGACTATGTGGGTGCCAACCCTCTAGGGGAGCTGGGCATAGCTTGCAACGTGATGACGTGATGCCTAGTTCCATAAATTAACTTACGCAGAGCTCGGAGCTTGATTCTAATCGGAATTGTCATCTACCCGCCCGCGGAGAACGCTGAACCGGGAACTTCGGGGAAGGGAGGGGAGGGAGATGTGGGGGAGATAAGAGGTCACCCAAAGGACTTGTATGCATGCACATAAGCATAACCAATGGACGAAAAACCCTGGGGAGGGAGGGAACGGGGGGAGGGGTGGGGATTGGTAAGGTATGTACACATATAATACTTTAATTTTTTTAAAAATGAGAAGAAAAAAGAAACGGGAACTTCGTCACGAAGCCCAGAGTCTTGTCCGCAAAATGTTTGCAGGCGGGCGCCAGCCGGCAGACCTGCTCCCCGCTCCCCGTTCCCCCCTCTCCCCATCCCCACCCCCTCTTCTCCTCCCCCATCGCGTGGGGTGGGGCCTGGCTCCGACATCTGCGAAATACAGAACCCGTTGTGCCGACCTTAGACAAAGCTTCTTACATTTATGTGAGGACGATTCGTGGGCACATCTCTCCGCAAACATTTTTCCAGGAGGGAAGTGCCGGGCGAGCCCCAGCCCCTCCCTTTCCAACTCCGTTACGTGTGGCACGCATTGTCAGCTTCGACTGCTTTTTAAATAATCTTCTAGGTTTTCCTACAACGTGTCGTAATTATAAATATTGTTGTTTTCTGATCATGTGGTTCCGCCTTAAAACGAGAACTGGATCGTGTGTTCAAAACAGGAACGAGGAAGACGTTTGATGATGTTTATAATGTATTTGATAAAACTCAGCGCGCGAAGTCAATGTTTTTTTCACCAGTCCCATTAGCCAGAACTTAGTTTCTTTCTCTTTTTTTTATTTTATTTTTTAAAATATTTTTATTAATTTCAGAGAGGAATGGAGGAGAGATATAGAAACATCAATGATGAGAATACTGCACGCCCCCTACTGGGGATTGAGCCTGCAACCTGGACACGGTGCCCTTGACCAGAATCGAACCAGGACTTTTCAGTCCCCAGGCTGATGCTCTACTCACTGAAGAAACTGGCTAAGGACAGAACTTAGTTTCTAGACCACACCTAGCTGCAAGGCAGGCTGGGAAATGTAGTCTTTCTTCTGGGCAGCCATGAGGCCTGCCATGGTGTGAGAATACCTAGGAAGAAAACTAGTCCTACCTGCCCCAACACAGGACAGAGGGAGGGAATCTCTCCCGAAGTTCCTTCCTGGGGCTCCATTTCTCAGCCTCGCACGCTGCTCTCTGTGGCCAGCTCTTGTGTAGAGAATCATGAGCCCAAGCTCAGGGAGCCGGAGACAGATACCCCCAGTCCAGCCGGCTCCATTGGTCCCAAACACTATTCAAGGGACAAGATGGTATTGTTCTTTCCTTCCCCCAGACGAGCTGCTCCTCTCAGCACCGGCGCTGGCCGGTCAGAGTCAGGTGCCTGGAGCCAGTGCTTTCTTTGGGCTCTGAAGGCTGGGTCTGTATCCAAAGCAGGGTTTTTATCTTGTTTGTGGTTCACCTTTGGCAAAAACAGAACCCAGTGTAGGGAGCACTCCACGCCCCCAGATTACAGTCAACAATTCAAATGAAGCCGGTTTGCCCTAGCTCAGTGGTGGGCAAACTGTGGCTTTGGCCCCCTTGAGTGTGGCTCTTCCACAAAATAACCACAGCCTGGGCGAGTCTATTTTGAAGAAGTGGCGTTAGAAGAAGTTTAAGTTTTAAAAATGTGGCTCTCAAAAGAAATTTCAATCGTTGTCCTGTTGATATTTGGCTCTGTGGACTAATGAGTTTGCCGACCACTGGGTTAGCTGGTTTGGGGACTAAAGACACCTGGGTTCTATTCCAGTCAAGGGTATATGCCCAGGTTGTGGGATCAATCCCCAGTAAGGGGTGTGCTGGAAGCAGCTGATCAATGATTCTCTGTCATTGATGATTCTCTCCCTCTCCCTTCCTCTCTGAAATGAATCATATATATATATAACCTGCTTCCTTTGTGTATATATATATATATATATATATATATATATACACACACACACACACCGTATTTGCCGGTGTATAAGACGATTTTTTGGCCCTGAAAAATATGCCTCCAAGTGGGGGGTAGTCTTATACGGCGAGTATATAACAAACTCTGTATTTTGAGTGGAAATGTTAGGGGGTCGTCTTATACGCCCAGTCTCTTATACGCCGGCAAATACGGTATTTTTCAGGGCCCAAAAATCGTCTTATACGCCGGCAAATATGGTATACACAAAGGAAGCAGGTTTCTTAGAGAGATGGCTGATCCCAGAAAAGGGCCAGGAAAGGCTCCCAAGAGCCCAAGATGGTGTCATGGGACGGTCAGGAAGATTAAGATAAGAGTGCCCCTAATTTCCTCTCGGAGCCACTCCTCTCCTATTATTATTCATTTTTCAGTGGTTTGAGGTTGATGTTCCTGCCCAGCTCTGAGGAGGCGGCTTGAGCGGCCTAATCGAATTACCATGCCCCTGGCAACCTGGCAGTGACTGGCTCGTGGCTGGGCCGTCCAATGAGGTGAGCCTGAGCACCGTGAATAGGAGTGCTGGGACTCAGACTCCACTGGTCTTGCTAGGAGGGCATCAGCCTTGTGGTAAGTAACTGGCCATTCTGTTACCACCAGGGCAGCCGATGTGAGGACGGAAGCCCATCTCCCAGAAGCAAGAGATGCACCCTACTGAAGCCACTGGAGTCTGGATCAAGCCATTCCTGAAGCTCCTACTACACTACATTGTTATGTGAGTCAGTACTTTACCTTGTGTTTAGGCCAGTGATAATTTAGCTTTCTGTCCCTTGCAACCCCTGAAGTCTTAGTTGAAACACAAGGACTAAATGGCAGAATGCGTACACATGCCATTCGACATGTGTTCTGTGAACGTCTGCCCTGTGCCAGCCTTGTGCCAGTCTCTGGCTTTCCAGAGACGGTATAGCCACTGCCTTCCAGGACTTAAGCACAGAGCAGAGGTTCGTCAAATGTAACTCCCCCTCGCCCGCCTTTGTCACCCAAAGGCCACATGCATGGCCTGCTAGGGGATTCTCAATGAACGTTTGCTGAAGCAAACAACTGTCAGAAGCTCCCGCTGGCCAAAGCCGAGGGAACCAGGAGTGCCAGGCTGTCGGCAGCTTGTTCAGGGTGAGGCTGCTGGACTGGCCACACCCAGCGGCTGAGAGGACCCCGCCCTCCCCGCCCTCCCCTCTGCAGGGAGGGGACCTGCCCCACAGCCCGGAGGACGAGCCCCTAAGCAGACTTCTGAAGCTCAGGCCGCTGCTGCTTCCAGAGAAGGGGGTCAAAAACAAGACCCCACAGGGAAGGTTATCTTGTCCTGAAGGTTTTTGAAGTCGGGCATCCTTTGAGAATCCGAGGAAAGCTACAGGACCTCTGGTAAAAATAGATAAAAGTGCACACACATGTTGCAGTTCCAGGGGTTACGGGCCCCTGGAAGCTAGTTATGAACGCGAGCAGGAAGGCTCTAAGGCTCCCTCCTCTGAGGTCCTGTGACTCTGGACTCGTGGTTTGCTGTCATCCCTGGCAAGTTCCGTTACTTCTGGAAGAAGATGCTCGTCGCAGTCTGCGTGGGCTCCCGTAGAACAATAGGCCAGGGGGCTCATGAGTGACAGGAATGTATTTCTGATCATTGGCTCACCCATTTGGGGGAGCAGAAACCTCCGGGGTGCAGCTGGGTGTGGCAGATGGTGTGACGTGCCCTCTAGCCACCGCGTTAAACCGGAAGCTGCCTGACCCAGGCTGGGGAGTGGGAGGTGGTTCTCAGCTCTGCGCTGCCCAGAGCGGGGGTGGACGGTGCCGGCCCGGGGCGCCAGGGCAGCTGGTGGTAAAGCTGAGGCTTTGTTTACTGTCTCCTGGCCATGTGCCCTGGGCCCTCCGGCTCCTGGGCCAACAAACCCGGCTTCCAGGTGAGGGCCACAGCCTCCCCAGGTGGGCCGCCACGCCCGGCCCAGTCCTTGGTGGACCAGTGGCAGCTCCATTCTCCTCCCAGACAAGCCTAGGCTACTTAGGGCAGGTGGGGGGACAGGGACGATGGCAGCGAAAGGACCGGTGATGCTTCGACCAGCCCACGGGCAGGACCACCCAGGGACCCCAACCCCCGGGGAGCAGAGAAGTGGCCGCCTCCACAGCCAAGTGGATGCCTCAGAGAGGAGGAGGAGGAGGAGACGTGAGAAAAGAATTCCTATTGTCACAAGGGGTGGCCGGCCCTTCTGTTTGACACCCCCCCCAGTCTGGTGACTGAGAAAGATGGGAGGTCGCCAAAGGTTTCAACCACACACACACAGACCACGGAAGGTTGAAAGAGATTTATTTAAAAACAGAACAAAAGAAAGCTTTGGTATTTCAAAACCAACAATTAGCAACCACTAGAAAGTTAAACACTTCCCCTGAAGCCCAGAAATACAAAACACAGATCTCCAGAGGGACAATGTGCAAACCCGAGGGGGCCCGGCCCCGAGCCCTCCACACAGGCCACGGGCAGCCAGGGTGCCACCACCAAGAATCACCGTCTACAGTGGAAGGAAAAGCCATCAGCAAAATCTCAGCAATAAATTAAAAATCCAGTCGAGAAGGAACACATTAAATTAGGAAAAAGCCCACAATTTCTCCTAGACGAGTCTTTTCAAAAGAGGTCTAGTTCCTGGGCAGAGGAAAGGGGGAAAGTGGAAGGAGTGAGTTCGATTTCAAGTATTTTCCATGTGGGGTTCATTTTATTGAGTGGAAAGCTTACAAAAAGTCCACTGGCCCCTCCCCCGCTCCGCAGTGCGAACTCCTGAGCATCCACACGCGCTTCTGCGTCACTGCTGTCCCCAACAAGGCACAAAAGGGGGGTGCTTTCAAAGGATCCCTTGTGCGCAGCAGCAGGAGTGTCAGTGCTGGGTGTCCTGTGCCACTGGTGGCGGAAAGCAGGGCTGCTGGTTCACTCAGACACTGGGATCTTCCTGTTCAAGTAACAAAACAAGCTGTTACTGCTGGCCGCCGACCCGTGGGCAGCTACAGAAATGCTACGGGGAGCCGGCCCGGAGCCCGCGCTGGAGGCGCCCCCTGGGCTGATCGGGGGGTGGCTGCCCGCTCCCGGCCCAGGGTCAGGCTGGGACTGCTATGGATCGGTGTGCGGGCACTTCTGGGCAGGCGCAGAGTGAGCACCGGGCCCCGCTCCGGGGTGGCCAGCTCTGGCACAGGTAACTGAGTGGCATGGGGCAGTGCCGCAGGAAGGCAGTTTGGCTTGTCCCCCTGACTGTGGGGAGCCAAGGTGAATGGATGTACGCCGCTTTAAGAGCGGAGAAGCCCCCCAACCAGCAGGGAAAAGCAGCCTGGGGCAAAAGAGGCTGCCACCCACACAATGCAAACCCAGAAGGCTCCCCGGATGGTGTCTGCACATTTCTTTTTGATCTGACTTTGTTTGTTCTTCAAGCTTGAGGAGCTGACCTGCCTCCCACCCTCTTCCCGCTCCTTCAGGTCCAATGCTCCTTCCTCCTCCCAGTGCGGCCACGAAGCCCGCGGGGGAGTGACGGGCATTCCTCCTGCCCCCGGCTCTTTAGCTACTTGAGAAGGCAGACCCAGACCTTCATCTTCCTCTCTACTCTCCGTGGGAGGAGGGCAGGGCAACAAGCTCCCCTCTAGCGCTTCCTCCTGCGACTGCCAACAACCGTCCCTCCTGTCTTTCCCCCCGGACATCCTGGTGGTGAGGAAGCACAGACGACTGACCGACTGACCAGGTGACAGGGCAGGAGGTGGCCTCCCCCGAGACATCAACCCTGATGTCCTGAGATACGGTCCAGACACAGCCCCACAGCGACTGGGGTCCAAAGCAAGGCTTCACGGGCACGGCCCCGTGAGGAACTGAGGGGAATGGACTTGTCTGAGCTGGCAGAGACCCCTCTGGCCCACGGGGAGGGCTGCCCGGGTCCAGATGGGGTCCCCCAGCAGCTTAGACAGAGGCCTCAGGTTAATCTAGGGCTTTGCTGCAGTTATATTCAGATGCTGAGATTCATCTGGGGTGGGGTGGGGTGGAGGACAGCTGCCCAGGTCCCTGGGAGGCCCGCGGGCTCACCCATCCGCAGCTGTCCCTCCCTATGGCCTCCTTTCACGAGTCACTTCTTAGAGTCCTTTCAAAACACACTCGCTCCTGTCTACGAGTTAAGGGCTGGGGGCATGGCTGAGAGGGCACCCCAGGCCGGCCCAGGCCTCACCCCGTCCTAGGCGGGCCCTGGCCCCGACGACACGAGGCTCTATACCTTACTCCTGAAGAGGGGCTTGGCCCCGGGCCCACAGTACTCGTTGTAGATGAGCTTGAAGAGGAAGAGGTGGAAGAGGGTGATGAGGGAGGCCACGCTGAACCAGAAGAGGAAGGGCAGCCCGGGGTCCTGCTGGGCCATGTGCTCGTCGTGGGCCAGGATGGCCTTGAGGTGCAGCGTGTGCCGCAGGTCCTGCAGGTGCGTGAGGTCGGTGGAGATGTAGAGCAGAGGCGTGATGGGCTGCGTCACCATCACCGGGAAGGTGTGGCCCTGGGGCGCCGAGGTCAGCTCCACGGGCTCCTCTAGGCAGCCCGCCTCGCAGGCGTAGATCTTGACGGGCTGGCCGTGGGTCTCCACGGACACGTGCAGGTACGGCTTGCCCTCGGCGTCCGCGAGCACGGCCAGGTTGATGTGGTCGTTCTTGTAGCGGATGCCGTGCAGGGCGTAGCTGTTGTGCAGCACCTCCGGGTCGGCCTGGAACTGCAGGTGGTTCTCGGTGAACTGCAGCCCGCCGAAGCTGAGCACCATGCCCTGCAGGATGCCGGGCGCGCCCACCCTCACCAGCCCCTTGCAGCCGCGCTTCTGCAGGGTCAGCTTCCACAGGTCGGAGAGCTGCAGGATCTGCTGGACGGAGGACAGCCGGCCGGGCCAGAGGTTCTCGGCGTGCATGGTGGCGTGGCCACTGAAGCAGTGATCTTCGTAGTTGAGTGTCGACTCCATCTGGTCTCGCTCCCTGTGGCTCAGGCTGGGGCTGAGCAGGGGGGCCGTGGAGCAGGACAGCATGTAATACAGCGTCAGGTTCACCGTCAGGCCAGACGGGGTGTGGGCGTCCGTGATCTTCTTCATTTCCACACCTGTAACGGCACCGAGACTGCACTTAAGGAGGATGGCTAGGTATGAAAGGGAGAGCGCGGGCAGCAGAGACACAAAGTTTCTCTCCCAAGGGGCGGAAATGGCAGATCCCGTTTCCCTGGAGTGAGAGCACCTTCCCGCCTGGCTTCCTCACATGACTAACCTGAGCCCTGTGGGCCCGAAACTGAAAATCTTATTAAAAGGCAGTGACACTGCCCTAACTGGTTTGTCTCAGTGGATAGAGTGTTGGCCTGCAGACTGAAGGGTCCCGGGTTCGATTCCAGTCAAGGGCATGTGCCTCGGTTGCGGGCACATCCCCAGTAGGGGGTGTGCAGGAGGCAGCTGATTGATGACTCTCTCTCATCGATGTTTCTAACTCTCTATCCCTGCCCCTTCCTCTCTGTGAAAAATCAGTAAAATATATTTAAAAAAATAAAAATAAAAGGCAGCGGCACCTCCTGCCAGAGCCCCAAAGAACAGACAGAGCCAGACCTTGGCCCGTCATATGGAGTCAAGTAGAAAGTCCACCCCAGGACACGGTCACTCAGGCCCTGGCCAGCCCTCGGCTTCTCCACTCTATCCTCTCTCTCTCTCTCTCAAGTCCTATAGCTTTTAAAAATTTTTGTTTTTATTGCTTTTAGAGAGAGAGGAAGGGAGAATAGAGAGATAGAAACATTGATCAGCTGCCCCTGCACACTCCCTTCTGGGGATCGAGCCCGAAACCCGGACATGTGCCCTGACCGGGAACTGAGTCAGTCACCTCTTGGTTCACGGGTTGTTGCTTGTCACAGAGCCTCACTGGCCGGGGCCAGTCCTGTAGCTTAAACATCTGAACACGAGATCTCCAAGTTCTGGATGACCTCTAGACCCAACCAGCGAACCGAACCGCAGCTCGGCATCTCCACCCGGACGACAGGCATTTTGAACCTGACGCGGCTGAGTTCTTCAGCCCCAAACCCATCCTTCCCTCAGTTGTCCCCAGACACCTGCTCAAGCCCTCCCCGCAGCTCAGGAGTCACCTTGGAGTCCTTCCTCCCCGCAGCCAGTCCTTGGAAAGTGCTGGCAGCTCTGCCTCCGAAGGTGTCGGAATCTGCCCACTTCTACCTCCAGTCACAGCTCTGGCCCCCGCCACCCCTCTCTCGCCTGGTCTCCACGCTCCCCTTTTGCCCCCAGACAGTCGATACTCTGCATACAGCAGCCACTGGGACCTTTAAAACCGTGCACCTGATGGTGGCTCTGCCCTGCTTCCCATCCCACTTACAATAACATTCACCATCCTCACCAAGGCCTACAAGACCCTTTCGGATCTGGCCACTGCCAGCCTCCCTTTCTGACCCTCCCCCCACTGCCTTCCCCTCCCCCACCGGCCCCAGGCTCACCACACTGGCCAGTCAACCAAACTGGCTGCTGCTGGCTTCCCGGCCATTCAGGTCTCAGCTTCAGTGTTTCCTCCTGAGAGAGGCCTCCCTGACACCTGGGGCTAACCAGAGCCTGCCCCCGGCTTTTACCTCCCCCTCCAGTCACCTTCCATCCCTTACTTTTAACTTTTCTCCCTACCGTAGTACTTTTGATTCTAGAAAGCTACCTTTCTTATCTATTCAAATTTTCATTTTCTAATATCTGTCTTCCTCCCACCCAGTTTGAGCAAGCACCGTGAGCACAGAAAGCACTGAGCCGGGGACTGTGCTCTGTCCGCTCCTGTCTTCTCCAGGAGGGCAGGCCTGGCAGCGGCACGCACACACTTCTTGAATGAATTAAAGACTCCTCAGGCAACTAAATATAAGGATCCAGACATCTAGGAGTCTGCAGGACTTTTTGTTTCTTCCACAGTCAGGGGGAAGAAGTTTTCCTTTGACAGCATCCCACCTGTGAAAGAGGGCCGCTACCTGCTTGTGAGAAAAACTGCAGCCACCTCGGCCTGGAGGGCAACGAGATGCCCGTGCCGGTCACCAGCCGGATCCAGGGAACTGAAGAAAGAATCTGGGTGGGGGTTGACCAGGCTCCCTCTGCCTGCCATTTTTATCCTCTACAAATTGACCCCCTAAGCCCGTGGTCCGCAAACAGCAGCTCACGAGACACATGCGGCTCGTTGGCCCCTTGAGTGTGGCTCTTCCCCAAAATACCACGGCCTGGGCGAGTCTATGTTGAAGAAGTGGCGTTAGAAGAAGTTTACGTTTAAAAAATCAGGCTCTCACGTGTGTCCCAGGGGGCCATGTGTCCTGGGAGAGCCGTGTGCCCCAGGGTAGCAATGGGACCCGGGGGGAGGGGCGGTGAGAACCAGAGGAGGAGCGGACTCTATGGACTCTATTCGTGTGGTCCTGAGATAGTCACCATAAAACAAGCAGACTGTCAAATGACAGCGGGGAGGGGAAGGAGACCTGGGGGAGATAAGAGATCAACCAAAGGACTGGTATGCATGCATATAAGTACAACCAACAAACACAGAAATCTGGGGAGGGAGGGCATGAATAGGGGGGAGGGGCAATGGTAAGCTATGTACACATATAATACCTTAATAAATTAAAAATAAAATAAAAAATCAGGCTCTCAAAAGAAATCTCAATTGTTGTGCTGTTGATATTCGGCTCTGCTGACTAATGAGTTTGCCGGCCACTGCTCTAAGCCACTTTGCTCAAATCAGGCCTCACCCACAAGGACAAAAAGGAGACCTACCCGTTACACTCACTCTTACGTTAGAATCTCAGTAAAGCCCTCTGAGGTGGGTGCTACTGTTATTACTGAATACAGGCCCAGACAGATTGGGCTACTGGTCCAGGTCACAGGGACACTAAGTGATGGAACAGGGTCAGCCCTGGGTCAAAGGCCACGCCCCAGGTTTAACCTCTGCGGAGGGGGGAGGTACCCCTGCAGGGTGGGCCCGGTTCACCCCGGTGCTGGGTGCAGACTGCGAACCAGGCCCCGGCCTCGCCTCACCTGGGCTGAAGAGCTGGGCCCAGAGGCGCTGGTGGTCCTGGAGCAGCTCGGCGGCCGGCACCTCCAGGAGCTCCAGCATCTCCTTCCGGGCCGAGTCCTGGAGCACCTTGAGCTCCTTGGCCGCTTTGCTCTTGAGCGCTTGCGCGTTCACGGGCCCCGAGACGTGCACCACCCACAGCACCGTCTCATCCAGCTGCGTCTTGGGAGCCACTTGGAGCCGGTCCACCAGTTTCTTGGCGGCCACCACCACCAGGTGCACCAGCCCCGTGGGAAGCGGCGGGGACAGGCCCGAATAGAGAAGGAACTGATGGTCCCCGACCTTCTCCAGGGTGCTGGTGTAGGCCCGGGGGCCCGGCCCGGCCGTGGGCCCCACCGTCTGCAGCGTGGCCACGCGCTCCGTGGGGTTGCTGAGCTGGAGGCGCTGCAGGTAGACGTGGGGCCGGCCCCGGTGCGCCAGGAAGTCCTCCTGCAGCAGCACGCAGTCGCGGGCGGACCCCGTGACGAGGCCGGAGGCCGAGGCCGGGCCGGGGGCGGCGGGGGCGGCGGCGGCGGCGCCGGGACCCGGGGCCCCCAGCTGCAGGCAGCGCACCCGGCGCAGCAGCCCTTCGCGCAGCAGCAGCACCGACTGTCCCGCCTCGGCGAGCGCGTTCAGCGGGCGCAGCTGCACCAGGGGCACGAAGTCCGGCGCCACGGCGGGCTCCCGCTCGCCAGGCGTCACCCACAGCCGGTTGGCGGCCACGTCCAGGGCCAGGAAGCCGTTGGCCACCAGGGCCGGCACGCCGGGGCCCGGCGGCACCGCCTCGCCGCGGTCGCGCAGGCCGCGCCAGGCGCGGGTGGCCGCCTCCAGGCAGGCGGACGGCGCGGCGGCGCCCGGCTGGCCGCGGGCCCAGGGCAGCAGGCGCAGGCCGCCCGCCGCGCGCCGCGCCCCGGAGCCGCCGAACCACAGCAGCAGCAGCAGCAGGCCGAGCAGGCAGAGGAGGCGGCGCGCCCAGCTGCTCGACAGCAGCCCCGGCAGCCCCTTGAGCCGCTGCTGCAGCCACATCGGGCCGCCGGGCGCGGGCGCGGCGCGGGAGGGGCCGCCGGGCCCGCCGCCCAGCCCACCGGCCCGGCCGCCCGCGCCTCACTCGCCGGCCGGGACCGCGGGGCCCGCCACGGACCGCGTCGCAGCCGCCGCGGCAGCCGCCACCGTCCCTTCTTCTTCCTCCTCAGACGCCTCCGACCATCAAACGACGCCGCCGTCAAGCGCCGCCGAGTCTTTTGCGACACATGGAAGCGAGGGGGCGGGGCGGGCTTGGGGAGGGGCGGGGCCAGGGCGGGATGGGCGGGGTCGCGGTGGGAGGGGCGGGGCCAGTGCGGGGAGGGCGGGGTGTGGGCGGGGGGGGGGAGGGGTTGGGCGGGCGGTGCTGGACCAACTTGTGAAAAACACAGAGTCGGCCAAACCCAGCACATGCCGGCCCCGTTTGCTACTGGTGGAGTCAACAGACCTAAGATTTAAAAGTAATAATAAAACTTTTTTTATGTAAAAATGACGATCCTCACCGCAATGAAACAAAACAAAAAAGAAAGAGGAGAAGGAGAGAGAAAGGAAGAAAAGAAGAGGAAGAAAAAAGAAGAGGGAGGGGAGAGGAGAAGAGGGATGGGAGGGAAGAGGAGGGACCCCTCTAAGCTAGACTTCCTGGGAAACACGTTGCTGGCCGCTCTCCCAGACCTGCCCGGCGGCACGTAGGACCCAAGGCACAGAAATCCAGCCCAGGACCGTCCATGTCTCGACCACACCAACCCTGAGTTTTTAACTTACTAAATAACATGAGACACTGAAGTCCCAGGCTTTAAATTGTGAATCATGGATGCGAAAGAGACATTTAGCTTTGTTACTGGAGGAGAACATTCCTATTCGCACAGCGCTGACAGTGGGGCCATTGTTCCCACTTCGCCGGCAGGATATTCCAAAGCCAGACAGTGCTTCCCGGTTGTTGACGATTAACCGGGTATTTGAGGTGGCTTCTTGTGGGCTGTGAGCAGACAAAGATGCGGGTGCCAAGTTGCAAGTCTGGGTGATGGTACAAGACCCCTTTTCATCCCCCCAAGGTTATTATCCAAACACAAACACAAAATCCTTTTGTTTTTAATGTCTGTGGGGGTTTTTGTGTTTTTTTAAAAATATATATTTTATTGATTTTTTACAGAGAGGATGGGAGAGAGAGTTAGAAATATCAATGAGAGTCATCGATCAGCTGCCTCTTGCACGCCCCCTACTGGGGATGTTCCCCTAACCAAGGTACATGCCCTTGACCAGAATCGAACCCCGGACCCTTCAGTCCACAGGCTGATGCTCTATCCACTGAGCCAAACCAGTTTCGGCTAATGTCTGTGTTTTTTAAACACATTTTTTATTGATTTCAGAGAGGAAGGAAAGGGGGAGAGAGAGAAACATCAATGATGAGAGAGAATCGTTGATTAGCTGCCTCCTGCATGCGCCCCACCAGGACCGAGCCCACAACGGGGCATGTGTCCTGACTAGGAATCAAAATGTGACCTCCTGTGGGGTGCATAGGTCGGTGAGATGGAAGAATACCGGACCAGGTGATCCTGCCTGTGGAATGGGAAGGACCAGAGACCCTGCCTCTTGCATTTTTTGAGGAATTAATAAGTTAATACAGACAAAGCAAGCAAGGTGCATTACAAGCTAAGTAATTTTTAATTGGAAACCCAATTAAAAAATGTCATTATTTTTTGCAGTTACAAACATCCATGAAATAGGTATATATCTTGGCCCATTTGCATGATTTTTTTTTTTTTGGGGGGGAGCAATTCCTGGAAGCAGATTCCTAGTCCAATGAAAGGCTCATCATTCAGGAACCCCCTTGCCACTCTCAAACTACCCGAGGGAAGGAGACTCACAGGGAAGGGTCGGCAACACAGCCAACACAGAGCCAGGGAGCCAAGAGTAAGGACCGTGACATCAGGCTGCCTGCGTTTTCAATCTTGGCCTCAGCCCTTGCTAGCAAGTCAACTAACTTCCCTGACTTCTCTGTCCTGTTTCTCTGTCCATAAAATGGGGACCATTAGAGAAAGGGGCTGCTCCGAGGTTTACATGGACAAACACAGGAAACATTTGGCACGGTGCCTGGTTCAAAATAAGCACTCATTACTTACTTTTCCTAGGAAACCGGATATAGGACACAAAATTCAACATGTGGAAAAGGGTGAAGAGCGGCTATAAAGTCTTCCTCCTGCCGGAGCCCCACCCAGCCATCTGTTCCTCTCCGCTGAGGCAACCCCTGCCTTGGGTACTCTCCGATATTCTATTTGCCGACAGGTATATAGGCATCTAGACATATAGTACAAAGTTTTTCTTTCACAGAAATTGTAGCATATGATTTTCACTTGCATCTTTTCCTTTTTTTTTTTTTTAACTTAGGGGAACAGCTTGGAAATTCTATTCCTATTATTATTATCATTTTTACTAGAGGTCTGGTGCATGAAATTCATGCACTTAAGGGGGCGCCCTCTTACACTCCAGGAGCCCTTGGGGGATGTCCAACTGATGGCTTAGGTCCGCTGGCGGGGGAGGGGGGGTGAGGGTGGGGGTGGATGAGGGTGGGGGGGGAGTGGGGGTGAAGGGTGGGGGAGAGTGGGCCTAAGCTGTCAGACATCCTTAGCACTGCTGCGGAGGTGAGAGAGGCTCCCGCCATCACCGCTGCACTGGCCAGCAAACGGCCTGACTTCTGGATGAGCAGCACTCCCCCTGTGGGAGCGCATTGACCACCAGGGGGAAGCGCCTGCGTTGAGTGGCTGCCCCCTGGTGGTGAGAGTGCATCATAGCGATGGGTAGTTCAGCAGGTTGACTTGCATATTAACCTTTAAAAAAAAAAAATATATATATATATATATATATATAATTGATTTTTCACAGAGAGGAAGAGAAGGATAGAGAGTTAGAAACATCGATGAGAGAGAATCATCGATCAGCTGCCTCTTGCACATCCCCTACTAGGAAAGTGCTCGCATCCAAGGTACATGCCCTTGACCAAAATCGAACCCGTGACCCTTCAGTCCGCAGGCCGACGCTCTATCCACTGAGCAAAATGGTCCTGGCTGTATATTAACCTTTTATTTTATTTTTTAAATATATTTTGTTGATTTTTTACAGAGAGGAAGGGAGAGGGGGATAGAGAGTTAGAAACATCGTTGAGAGAGAAGCATCTATCAGCTGCCTCCTGCACACCCCCTACTGGGGATGTGCCCTTGACCAGAATCAAACCTGGGTCCTTTTAGTCTGCAGGCCGAAGCTCTATCCACTGAGCCAAACCGGTTAGGGATTGACATTTAAAAATATATATATTTTATTGATTTCTTTTACAGAGAGGAAGAGAGAAGGATAGAGAGTTAGAAACATCGATGAAAGAGAAACACCCATCAGCTGCCTCTTGCACACCCCCTACTGGGGATGTGCCCACAACCAAGGTACATGCCCTTAACCAGAATCGAACCCGGGACCTTTCAGTCCCCAGGCCAACGCTCTATCCACTGAGCCAAACCGGTTTCGGCTAGGTCTAGACTTTTATTTTATAGGATTATTAAAGGGGCAAAGGGTGAGTGGAGTGGGATTAGCTGATGGTTGTAAGGGGCGGGGGCACTGAGGGCCAGCTGACAGTAGCCTGTCCGGCAGCACAGAGTATGACTGTCCTCAGGACAAGAAAGGACGTGGGTAAAAGGAGAGAAGGAATGTGAGGAAAGCCCCATGGCAGCAGACAACTGCCCTCCCGGCCAGCTACCCTTTCTGTACTTTCCCAGGAAAGCGGGGTCCTGTGCCTTTAACTGTGTGCAACATGTGCTGCACGTAGCAGGAGGAACATCTGGGCGGCAGCCACCCCTGGTTAAAGAGACAGGACCCCTTTTCGGATGAAGCTCGGACTGGGTTCAAGTCCTAGCAATTTGATGAAGGGAGCGAAGAAATGGGATCCAGTGTGTGGAGGGCAGGCTTGTCCAGGGCGAATCCTTTCTCCAGGGGAGGACAGCAGCCTTCAGACGGTCCCCCCTCCTGATTTGCAATGATTTCTGGGGTCTTGGGCCATGGGAACCCCACTGCCCAAGGATTTTTTTTTTTTTTCTGTCCACAGAACATCACCATTGAGGTTCTCCTAGGGCCCCAGGTAGCAGTTTTGGAGCTGGGTTCCAAAGCTGCCACCCTCCCTGTGGTCCCACATCAGCAGTGTGACTTCAAGCAGGTCACGTCACTTTAAATGGGCTCCTCATTTCCCCAACGGGGGCAATGCTGCCTGACGTGAGGAGCCGCTTATGAACATGGGATGACACGGAGCGTTGAAAACGGATCCAGCTGACATAAGCTCATTCTCGTCCTCTCTGCTCACCCTTCCACGTCCTCCTCCGGGGCTCTGGAGTTTCAGTCTGCTTCTCCTGGATTCAAAAACATCCGGCGCATTCTGGCGCCAGGTCGCATCTCCAGCTGCAGAGGCTCCCTGCCCTGGCCCCCGCTGGCGGGAGGAGCCCTGGGCGGCACCCAGGCCTCTTATTTTTAAAATACATTTTATTGATTTTTTTTTGTTTTTCACAGAGAGGAAGGGACAGGGATAGAGAGCTAGAAACATCCATGAGAGAGAAACATTGATCAGCTGCCTCCTGCACACTCCCCACTGGGGATGTGCCCGCAACCAAGGTACATGCCCTTGACCGAAATTGAAAAATAGAAATATCTATTTCTAATACTAATAGAAATAGAATTTCCAAGCTGTTCCCCTATGTTAAAAGAAAAAAAGGAAAGATACAAGTGAAAAATCATATGCTACAATTTCTGTGAAAGAAAAACTTTGTACTATACGTCTAGATGCCTATATACCTGTCACTCGCCCGGTGCCCTAGGCTTGCTGCTGGCTCCCTCCGGGCCTCACGCCTGCCATCTGTACAATGAGCAAATGTCCGTTCCGTGTGGTGACCGCGCCGGTTCCCAGAGATTGTACTTAACTTCTTTTTTTTTTTAATTAAGGTATTATATGTGTATATAGCTTACTATTGGGTTCCCCTCCCCTACCTCCCATACATGCCCCCCCTCCCCAGAGTTTTGTGTCCATTGGTTGTACTTATATGCATGCATACCAGTCCTTCGGTTGATCTCTTATCTCCCCCAGATCACCCTCCCCTCCCCGCTGTCATTGGACAGTCTGCTTGTTGTTTTACTGTCTGTACTTAACTTCTAAAATCACACGTGTTGCCCTGACCGGTGTGGCTCAGTGGATAGAGCATCGGCCTGTGAACTGGAAGGTCCCAGGTTTGATTCCAGTCAGGGGCAAGTACCTTGGTTGCGGGCACATCCCCAGTGGGGGGTGCGCAGGAGGCAACTGATTGATGTTTCTCTCTCAAGGGTGTTTCTAACTGTCTATCCCTCTCCCTTCCTCTCTGTGGAAAAAAAATCAATAAATATATTGATTTTGTCAATATATTGACAAAATAAAAATAAAATAAAATCGCATGCGCTGCCCGGCCGGAGTGGCTCAGCGGTCAGTCGAGTGCCAACCTATGTGGACCAGGAGGCTGAAACCCAAACTGTTGTTCTTTTCTCGCCACTGTGTCCCGCCCTCCGTCCGTCGCCCAGGTCCCCTGGCCGGGCTTACTGGCCGGCCTCCCGTTGTTGCCTCCGGGGACAAAAAGGGAACTCAAAGGATTTCCTGTTTGGGGGGCTGGGGATCCCAGCCAGGAGAGTCAGGCTGGGCCGGGGTGTGGACGCCTTTGAACGCGTCCCCCCGGCCCGGCCCTCTCCACGCCCCAGGGTTCGGGGGGGACTAGTGAGACCCCAGGAGCCGAGTCCCGCCGAGGGCTCATCGGGGCCGGTTCCGAGGGCTCCTCCGCCGTTAGCCCGTGCACGGCTCCGCGGCGGAGACCGGGGAACCCCCGCCTCGGCTCACAGTCCCGAGGGCACAGAAACCGATGCCCCGCCCGCTGCCCCCTCGTCTTCCAGGCGGGACCGGGGCCCCGGGAGCGGGGAGGGGGGCGGGCAGGCCGGCGGCAGCACCCGGGAGCCGCGCAGACGGGCCCGGGGGAGCCGCTGCAACCGGAGGCTCCAGCTCCGGCTGGTCTGCAGGGAAACCTCCTCCTCCCGCCTCTCCAGGCCCCCCCGGGGGCGGGGAGCGGAGGGGAGCGGAGGGGGCGGAGGGGAGCGGAGGGGGCGGGGGGCGGAGGGGCGGTGTCACCCCGCCCCGGGGCGGGCCCCGTGCGTGGCAGCGGCGCGCCGGCCGCGTCCCGAACTTTCCAGCCCGCTCGCCCGCTCGCCCGCTCGCTCGCTCCGCGGGGCGCCCGGCCGGAGACCCCCCACACCCCGGACCCGGCGATGCGGGCCCCGCTGCTGCTGGCCCCGCTGGGCTGGCTGCTGCTGGCCAGGGCGGAGGCGGACGCCAGGCCGGAGGGTGAGCGCCGGCCGGGGCGGCGGGGAGCCGGGGCGGGGGTGCAGGTGGGGGGGCTGCGGGCTGATCTGGGGGCTCCTCGGGGAGGACCGGCACCGGCAGAGGCCTGGGCTGGCGGCGGGGGAAGGGGGGTGTCCGGTTCGGGCTGCGGGTGCACCGAGGCGCGGGTGCCCTGGGGAGTCACTTCCCGTCTTGGGTGCTGGTTCCCACGTCTGGGAGGGACGGCCCGCCCGGCACTGGAACCGGCACCGGCACCGGCGGGACAGATAACGGTGTTTCCTGGTAACGGCGGCGGCTCCTGTTCACAGGGCACTTACCTCGGGCCCCGCGGCCGTTGAGCCCGATGGCAGCCCCCCGGTGTGCGTGCTTCTCCCGTCCCCATTTTCAGCCGGGCAAACTGAGGCTCCAGGGCTGATTCACCCGCCCAGAGGTTAGGCAGCTTGGGGGCCTGGGAGCCAAGAGGAACACCCAGTGGCGTCCGGCACCCAGAGCCCCATGGGCCCAGAGGTCAGGGGGATGAGCGGCCACCTGGTGAGGTGGGAGGGGTGGGTCCCGCTGCAGAGCTGCTGGCACTGCCAACTGCGTTCTCCTGGGTCTGCCCTGCGCCTGCCAGGGTGGGGTGGGGTGGGGGGGTCTTCCTCTGCCCAGTGTGCACAGTGGGGACAGGCCCAGTAGGTGCCGAGACCGCCCAGCAGCTCCCAGGTCCCCTGAACTCCGTGTCTGGTGTTCCTTCCACATCCCCAAGGCAGATGGGATGTTGGAGCGGCCCCGCCATCCTGAGTGGGTGCCACCCTCCCCTGCCTCCCCTGGCCCGCCTCCAGGGCTGCCCGCTGCGCATCGGGGAGCCCCCAGAAGGGCGTAGGTAGGTTGTGGCAGGCCCACGGAAGCAGACCTGAACGGGCCACACCTCCCATGATCCTCTGTTGCCTGGGCCCACGCTCCTGGGGAACGTGGGAGCTGGAGGGAGCGGGTGGTAGTTTGGCAGACCCTCGGACCCGTTCTTGAGTGTCCCTTTGAGCCACGTTGTGCCCGGGCCACGTGTCTCCGGTGAATAAGGCAGTCGCTTGATCTCCATGAGGCTCGGTGTCCCAGCCTGCAAAACTGGGGCTACTGGGGCTACCTCCCTCCAGAGCTCTTTCAGGGATCCCATGGATGAGGATCAGCTCAATGCCTGGCCCCAAAAGCCATTTCTGGCCCATGCTGCCATCTTCCCTGGTGTATACCAGCCGGGCAGTAGGACAGGCCGAAAAATCCAGCGAGGGAGGTGCTGAGCCCAGGGCTGGGCTGGTGGTGTGTGCAAAGGGCCTGTGGCCAGGGTCCGCTCACAAACCCTGTAACAGCCTTTATTTTCCCTGCGCCTCTGCTGGCAGTTCCTCTGCTTCGGTTTTTTGTTGTTGTCTTTGTTGTTACTCCTCACCTGAGGAAATTTTCCCATTGATTTTTTTAGAGTTGAAGGTAGGGGGAGAGACAGAGAGAAAATCGAACCTGGGACTCTTCAGTCCTCTGGCCGATGCTCTATCCCAGCCGTGGGCAAACTACGGCCCGTTCGGCTATCCTATCCGGCCCTCGGAGCCGAAAGAGCAGAGGGTTCTCTTGCTCTCCCCTCCGCTCCTTCACCAGCAGCCCAAGATGAGAATGCCAGCATGTCAGGTTGCTTTTGTGCCGGCCCTCAGGTCCAGTTTAAGAACCCATGGTGGCCCTCGAGTCAAAAAGTTTGCCCACCCCTGCTCTATCCACTGAGCCAAACCGGCCAGGGTCTCTGCTTCTGTTTTTGTAATTCCCTCCACCTGAGACCATCTCATGAGAGAAACGTAGCCCCCTCCAAGGAAGCCAGGGAGGTGAGTCAGGGAGGGACTAAATCCCTGACAAGGCTTCCGGTGATGGGAGGGGGCAAAGCGGACACAAAGGCAGCCAGCCCCCACAGCCCGGTGTCGCTGAGATAACCCGGCGACCTCGTAGATCGTAACCGTTCACTGACGAGGAAGGGACAGCGGGGCCCGGGCATGATCCCAGATCCTTTTGGGAAGTAAGGAATCATTAGCCCCATTTTGCAGATGGGAAGACTGAGGCCCTGAGAGGCTATAGACTCCTAGTGCCTCAGCCCTTGGTTCCCAGGGAGCCTGAGGGAGGAGACATAGCCCTGTCCCCCAGGCGAGCCCCAAGACCAGCGTGGGGGGCAGAAACAGGCCTTCCACAAAGAAGCATCCAAAGGAGCACATTTCCGTAGAGCTGAGGAGAGTGCAGACCCCCTCCCTCCCGCCATGGCCCTTCCTCCCTTTTGCAGAGGCTTCTGGCTTCTCCCAAGCTCGCGCCTTTCCCTGCAGGCCGTGATATGGAGAGGGAAGGGCCCAGGAGACCCTGGATTGGGGGGGGGGGAGGTCCTGCCTCCACTGGGCAGGGGTCAGAAATAGTGCCCGGGTCAGGAGGAGACCTGAGGCTGCCAGACTCTCCGCCTGCTGCCATTCTGCTAACCCGTGTCACGTCGAGCCCCGCCTGGGCCTGAGCCTGGGGGAGAAGCTTCACGCGTCCCCACCGCCCCAGAGAGCGGACGACGGGGTGTCCTGACAGCCTTGAGACCAGACCACATGCCGGGGCTGGCGCTGCGTGGGACGGGGACGCCCGCCAGAGCCAGCGAACCCGGCCCGAGGTCTCAGCCTCCTCTTAGGGCCCCGGGGAGGTGTCTGCACTCCCCACCCCGGCTCAGCCTCGGGAGGGGTCCTCTCTGCCCCCGGCCCCCAGGAACCTGCCCTCGCCCCTCTCAGGGGGGCTTCCCTAGGACGAGGATGCCTGGAGCCCCATGGTCAGGCGGCCATCAGCGACTTTAACCCGCGTGGGCGTCTCTGGGGGAGGGTGCGTGTTTGTGGTCATCACCCTCACTTTGCCGACGGGGACACAGGCACGTAGAGGCTGAGGCACCTCGCCGCTATCTGCCCGCCGCTCCTCCCCACTGTCCTGCTTATCTCGCTGACCGGGTCCCGGGCCACTCGTCTGGGGCAGCCACGGTTGGACTTTGGGCAGCAGGACCCAGAGCCCGTGGTGTCCGGCCTCACGTGGGTCCTGGCCCAGCTCCTGTCACGTGGTGAGCCTTTTTTTTTTTTTGAAAAACTTATTTTATTAATTTTTCCACAGAGAAGAAGAGAGGGACAGAAACATCAATGAGAGAGAAACACTGACCAGCTGCCTCCTGCACACCCCCCACTGGGGACGCGCCTGCAACCCAGGCACATGCCCTTGGCCGGAATCGAACCTGGGACCCTTCAGTCTGCAGGCCGACGCTCTATTCACTGAGCCACACGGGTTTCGGCGAGCCTTTTTTTTTTTTAAAGTTCATTCATTTTATTATTATTTTTTTTAATCTTCACCCGAGGATATTTTTTCCATTGATTTTTAAAGAGAGGGAAAGAAGGAGAGGGAAAGACAGAAATATCCACGTGCAAGAAACAATTGATTGGGCGCCCTGACCAGGGCCCAGGCTGGGGAGGAGCCTGAGACCAGGTACCTGCCCTGGACTGGAATGGAACCCGAGACCCTTTGGTCCACAAGCCGATACTCTATCCACTGAGCCAAACTGGCTAGAGTGCTGGTGAGTCTTTTCCCGGCTCCCGGCAGGCTGGGCCAGAGCTCTGGGCACCCCGTGGGGCCAGGTCACCCTGGGGCTTTCAGTTTCCCAGCACCGGCCCCGCCCACCTGCTTTCTCCGTGCTCCGGGCTGTAGGGGGAGGGGAGTCAGCGTGTGTAAAGGCCCAGCTCGGAGTCTGGCCAGCCCACGAAAGTGCTGCTTAGAGGTTAGAGGTCATTGCTATGGTGATTTGGAAGCAGAAACCCCAAAAAGGGGCCCGAAGACCTGGCACCCGTTCCCCCCTCCCTGCCTGGCTCCAGGAGTCAGTCGGGATCTAATGGGGAATCCAGAGTCTCACACACACGCTGGCTTTTTCCATCGTGAAACGTGACACTCCCCGTCCCCAGGAGCCCCGAGGACAACAAGAGGGCCTCAGACAGGAGGGCTCCGGGCTGGCAGCGCTGCCTCTCCTCACCAGGCAGGGGCTCCCAACCCTGCCAGGAGTTAGGGGAGCCCTTCCCCAGGGGGGAGAAGCACCCCTCTTTCCTGGACCCCAGGGCCGGGGAGTGAGGCCTCCCGCTCCACACCTGCCTAGCGCACCCACCCACCCACCCCTTCTGCCGCCGCCGGGCCCGGGCCCACCCGGTGGATTCCTGCCAACCCCGGCGGGCTGCGTGGCGCCAGCCCCTGCTCTGGGCCAGCCCCCTGCCCCTCGCTCAGCTCTGCCAGCCTGGGCGGGCCCCTTTGTTCTTTAGTTTTTTAAATTCTCACCTGGGGACATGTTTTTCTTTTTTTTTTTTAATTTATTTAAAAATATATTTTTATTGACTTCAGAGAGGAAGGGAGAGAGAGTTAAAAATATCACTGATGAGCCAAAACCAGTTTGGCTTAGTGGATAGAGCGTCGGCTTGCGGACTCAAGGGTCACGGGTTCGATTCCGGTCAAAGACATGTACCTTGGTTGTGGGCACATCCCCAGTACAGGGTGTGTAAGAGGCAGCTGACCCATGTTTCTCTCTCATCAATGTTTCTAACTCTCTATCCCTCTCTCTTCCTCTCTGTAAAAAAAAAAAAAAAATCAATAAAATATATATTTTTTAAAACAAAAAACATCAGTGATAAGAGGGAATCATTGATTTATTGCCTCCTGCATGCCCCCAGCTGGGATTGAGCTTGCATCCTGGGCATGTGCTCCGACTGGGAATTAAACTGTGACCTCCTGGTTCAGAGAGAGAGAGAGAGAGGGAGAGAAAGAGAGAGAGACCGCGTTAGGTTGTCTCTCTTCTGGGGACTGAACTGCAAGCTAGGTATGTGCCTGTTGGGGAGTGAGCCTGAGGCCTTTGGGGGTGTGGGAGGCTGCTCAGCCACATGAGACACCCCTTCATTCTTTGAGCCCCAGCTCCTCTTGACTTCCTAGGGTGAGATTGGGGGTGCCCCACCCGCCTTTGCTGGCAAGTCCCGGACGCCAGGGGAGCAAGGGTCACCCCGTGGAACAGGGATGAGTGCTGCAAAGCGGGGTCCTGCCTGAGGGAAGACCTGGGAAGGCTCCGTGGAGGCGGCAGGGAAGGGGCGTCACTGTCACTGGCCCTGGGGCCGGAGGGAGGTCAGGGAAAGGGCGGGAGGGAGCCCTGGCAGGAGGGAGGTGCCCGGCAGGGTGTGACTTCTGGTAGGAGGAGGGCCCACTGGCCGCCGGAGGGAATGTGTGCATCATCGGACGGATCAGCGATCAGTGAGGGCCTTGAGCGCCAGAGCAGGGCGTTTGCTCCTCATTCAGCATCACCAGTGACAGTGCTTAGCTGTGCCAGCCTCCCCACAGGGCTGTACAGGCCCGATCCCCTGGGGCAGTGTTTCCCAAACTCCCCTCAGGATGAGAATCCTCTGGTGGAGGTGTTAAAGTACAGATACCTGGCTGAAACTGGTTTGGCTCAGTGGAGAGAGCGTCAGTCTGTGGACTGAAAGGTCCCGGGTTCGATTCCGGTCAAGGGCATGTACATTGGCTGCGGGCACATCCCTGGTAGGGCGTGTGCAAGAGGCAGCTGGTCGATGTTTCTTCTCATCGATGTTTCTGGCTCTCCCTTCCTCTCTGTAAAATATCAATAAAATATATATTTTTAAAAAATACAGATTCCTGAATCCCAACTAGGAAGTGCTAAACTAGAATTTTGTATAATTTTACCTATTTGTACAATTCTAGAATTGTACAATTACCTATTGTACAACTGTAGAATTGTACAATATTACCTATTATACAATTTAAAATTATACAATTTTACCTATATGCTCCCAAAAATTCTAGTTTTCCTGAATCCCAACTAGCACTTCCTAGTTGGGATTCAGGAATCTGTATTTTAACACCTCCACCAGGGGATTCTCATCATGGGAGAGGTTTGGGAAACACTGCCCTGGAGTCAGTCCAGAAGCCCGGGGAAGAGGTATGGTTACTCACCCCTGTTCTACAGGGAGAACCTGAAGGCAGAGAGGTCAGGGACTCGCCCAATGTCAAGGTCACACAGCTGCGAAGGAGCAGAGCCGGGACTCTGGACCAGAGCCCTCACTGCTGCCCAGAGGATCCAGCCTCAGAGTGTGGGTCTGGGAGGGGCTTCCCCGGGGCTCCCAGCGATGCCTTCCGGCGAGTCGTCTCCCATGGGCTCCATGGTAGAGAGCCTGGGAGGGGTCTGCTGCTAAAAAGGTAATGCAGCCCTGGCCAGTGTGTTCAGTGGTTAGAGCATCCATCGCCACCCCCCCCAAAAAAAAAAAAAAAAAACACCAAAAGGTCCTGGGTTCAGTTCCCGGTGAAGGGCACATACCTGGGCTGCAGGTTCAGTCCCAGCTCCAGGTGGGCTCACATGGGGGGCCACCAATCCATGTGCCTCTCGCACACCGATGTTTCTGTCTCTCCCCCTCCCTTCCAGTCTCTCTGAACACCAGTGGGAAAAAGATCCTCAGGTGAGGATTTTAACAAACAAACGCAAAAAGGTAACGCAGCTGCTCTGGTCAACGGCCAGGATTTCAAGTCGGTTTCCTCCATTGGTTCCCATGCTGTTGGGAGAATCCGAGGATGAGTGAGACTCGGCAAGAAAAGTCTGTAGGGGTTGATCGGCGATGTCCGCTCTGGGTGCAGCGTGGATAGCGGAGGCTGCCCCTGGGCTGATGGCCAATGTGGACCAGAGAGGTCCTCCCAGGACTCAGCATCCAGAGTGAATCCTCCCCTCGTCCCGTGCCTGGCCCAGAGCCCCCTAAAGTCAGAGAGGCCGAAACCGGTTTGGCTCGGTGGATAGAGCGTCGATTTGCGGACTGAAGGGTCCCAGGTTCAATTCCGGTCAAGGGCATGTGCATTGATTGCAGACTCATCCCCAGTGGGGGGTGTGCAGGAGGCAGCTGGTCGATGATTCTCTCTCGTCGATGTTTCTAGCTCTATCCCTCTCCCTTCCTCTCTGTAAAAAACCAATAAAATATTTTTAAAAAATTAAAAAATAAAGCCAGAGAGGCCCAGTCCCACAGTGCAAGGTGCGGACACCTCTGCTCGGGACACTTCCCGCCGTGCTGGTCCGTACCAGGCGAGGGCGCCCTGCGGGAGAGGCTGGAGACCCACGTGACCTCCCAGCGCTGTCACTAACCAACTGGGTGACCTTGGGCACAGCACCCCCCTTCCTACCGGGGCCTTGGGCTCTTGTCCCCAATGGAAATGGGGACACGGCCTGTGGGACGTGACAAGAACAGTGACCTGCCCCCACCTGTCACCGGTCCTCCCCTCCGTCCCGCTCACCACGCCCTTCTCTGTCCCCAGACAACCTCCTCGTTCTCACGGTGGCCACGAAGGAGACCGAGGGCTTCCGGCGCTTCAAGCGCTCAGCCCAGTTCTTCAATTACAAGGTCCAGGTAAGGGGGCGCCCCAGGCGGGGCGGAGAGACACCCGGGGCGTGGAGAGGGAGCCCGGGAGCTGGTGTCCGCCTTCCCCTGCGGAGGGGGAGCCACAGGGGGGACTTCTGGAGGCCTGGACGCTGGAAACGCGTTAGGAAAAGCAAGAGGGGGAAAGACAGAAGCAAAACCCACGAGGAGCTGGAGGTGGAGAGTGTGGGGGGGAGAGTGAGCCTGAGAGGCGTGTGGGGTGCTCCATGCAGTGCTCGCAGGGGGCGGGGGGGGGGTGGCTAGGTGAGAGGGCGTTGGCATTGGCACTTCATGGGTGATTTGGGGATGGCCACGGTCTGGAGACCTTACCGTGCAAACACGCCTCTGAAGAACCACGGGCTGTGGCCTGTCCACGGAGTCACGGGGGTGTGTCCTCTGTGTCTGGCCCCTGGGGCTGAGCCCACAGGAAGGCATTTCTCCGTTTAGCTGAACGTGCCGAGTGCCTCCTTGTGTCGGGCACAAGGGTAGGCGCCAGGGATGATGGGCAGCACGAGCCACGTCTCTGCCTGTACCACTGGCAGCCGAGCGGCATTAAGCCAGAAGGGGAGTGTGTCAGCTCACGCGAATGATTTGAAGCAGGGCTGTTGCTCCAGGCACAGCTGGGTCCAGGGGTTCAAGTCCAGGAAAGTCTCTGTCTTCAGGCCCTGCTTGTTTTCATTTGCAAGACGAACTCTCTGCACGTGGCGGCCAGATGGCCACCAGCGTCTCAGCCTCTGCAGAAGAGGCGGTCTTTCCTCAGCGTTAATATCACAGTCCCAGGGAAGGCTCTGATAGGCTCTCCTTGGGTCACGTGCTCACACCATGGCTGGGGGAGGAGGAGGGGTGGGACGCAGGCCGGTCACACACGGTCACTTGGCCATCTTTAACGGGCCTTGGTCTGCAGGCGCTGGGCCTGGGGGAGGACTGGCCTGGAGAGAAGGCAGCGTCGGTGGGCGGAGGGCTGAAGGTTCGACTGCTGAAGAAAGCTCTGGAGAAGCATGCAGACAAGGAGAACCTGGTCATTCTCTTCACAGACAGGTCAGTGGCCAAGGGATACCTGGACGGGTCCCTTGGCAGGGAGACAGAGGAAGATTTTTTATTTTAAAACAATTTTTAAAAATATTATTTTATTGATTTCAGAGAGGAAGGGAGAGGGGGAGAGAGAGAGAAAAACATCAATGATGAGGGAGACTCAGCTGCCTCTTGCACGCCCCACACTGGGGGATCGATCCTGCAACCCGGGTATATGCCCTGACCAGGAATCAAACTGTGACCTCCTGGTTCCTAGGTCAATGTTCAACCTCTGAGCCACATCAGCCGGGCTAGAGGAATATATATATTTTAAAATATATTTTATTGATTTTTTACAGAGAGAAAGGGAGATAGAGAGCTAGAAACATCGATGAGAGAGAAATATCGACCAGCTGCCTCCTGCATATTCCCTACCGGGGATGTGCCCGCAACCAAGGTACATGCCCTTGACCGAAATCGAACCTGGGACCTTTCAGTCCGCAGGCCGACGCTCTATCCACTGAGCCACACCACCTCCGGCTAGAAGAATATTTTAAATTGAGGTTCTCCCAGGACATCTGGAATGGGAGATCACTCTGGCTAAGCTTGTCTAAGTCTTAGGGGGTCTGTGTGTCCTAGGAGAGACCCTCTGGGGCAGCCCACTTCCCGATCTTGGTGAAAAGATGGGTGGGGGACCTGTCCAGGGGTGACGAGACGAGCCACGCTCTGAGCGGGAGGAGGGCTCGGGTGAGGGGGCCATCTCTCTGTCCTGGGTGGGGGCGGAAACATGGCGGGCAGGGCCGGGCCCCGGAGGGCAGGGGGGTTGCAGAAGCCTGGATGCGGGTCTCCTGGGCCCCCTCCTCACTCCGGCTCACCCCTGCCCGCCTCCCCCTGGCTCCGGCTGCAGCTACGACGTGGTGTTCGCCTCGGGGCCGCGGGAGCTCCTGAAGAAGTTCCGGCAGGCCCGCAGCCAGGTGGTCTTCTCGGCCGAGGAGCTCATCTACCCGGACCGCAGGCTGGAGGCCCAGTACCCCGTGGTGGCCGAGGGCAAGCGCTTCCTGGGCTCCGGAGGTGAGGGGCCGGGCGGGCCGGGTGGGCCCAGAGGAATCCTCCGCGGCCTCCGAGAACGAGGTCCCTCGCTGGCTCGGTGTCCACAGGATGTCCCTCGTGTCCCAGCCACAGGCTCTCCTGAGTCGAATTCCTGATTCTTTATTTTTATTTTTAAAATATTTTTTTTATTGATTTTAGGGAGGAAGGGAGAGGGAGAGAGAGAAACATCAGTGATGAGAGAGAATCAGCTGCCTCCTGCACGCCCCCTACTGGGGATGGAGCCCACAAACCCAGGCGTGTGTCCTTGGCCTGAATCGAGCCTGGGACCCTTCAAGTCTGCAGGCCAATGCTCTATGCTCTGAGCCAGATAGGCTAGAGCGAATTCTTGATTCTTTAATCCTTAACAACCCCCCCCATCTTTTTTTTTAAAAAAAATATTTTATTGATATTTTACAGAGAGGAAGGGAGAGAGATAGAGAGCTAGAAACGTCGATGAGAGAGAAACATCGACCAGCTGCCTCTTGCACACCCCCTACCGGGGATGTGCCCGCAACCAGTGTACATGCCCTTGACTGGAATCGAACCTGGGACCTTTCAGTCCACAGGCCAACGCTCTACCCCTGAGCCAAACCGGTTTTGCACCCCCTCCCCCAATCTTTTGAATCTCATTCACAGCCACCCATCTGCATAGGGCGGAACCTGCCCTCCCCCACCTCAGTCCTTTGGTGGGTCACATGACTCCCACTTCTAAAGGTCCCGTGCCCTGGCCAGGTGGCTCAGTGGGTTGAAGCATTGTCCCATATACCAAAAGGCTGTGGGTTCGATTCCCAGGTGGGGAGCATACGAGAGGCAAGCGATCAATGTTTGTCTCCCCAACCCACCCCCCCATCCTCTTTCTCTAAAATCAATAAACACATCCTCTGGCGAGGATAAAAAAAATACCTCCCGAATCTGCCCTCGGAGGGCCACACCCGTTGCCACTGCCTCACGGGGCTCCTGGCACCTCTAAGTCTCCACACTGTGCTGCCAGCTCCGCCCTCCCACGCCCGGCCCACTCTCCTCCCAGCAGCCAGAGGCAAGTGCACGCGCGGCACTCAGTGGCTTCCCGCTTCGGAGCCTAAAATCCCTGTTTTATTCTGGGTTTCTCTGTCCAGCCGCAAAAGCCACTTCTCCCCACTGGCCGAGAGGGTTGGCACAGTCCAGATGGCCTGGCCCTGGGGTACAGGTGTCCCCTGGGGCACTGCCCTCCCTGAATGCTCACCTTCTTTCATTTCCGCCTCCTCTCACCGGCCTTCCCCATAGCCAGGGATCTGTGTGGGTTTTCCCCTTTAAGCCCCCATGTGCTGTGTGACCTCGGCCCAGCCTCTGCCCTCCTCTGGGCCACGTTTCCCAGGTAACTCTGTGCCCACCAGCTCTGCTCTCTAGGAACTCCTGGCGTAGTCCATTCACTCACCATCGGTGAGGTGCTGGACCGGTATAATTCAGTGGGCACCACTGATCTTCCTCTCCGGGCTCAGTGGGAACCGGCACTCAATGACCCTACCTGGCAGGCTGTGCCCAGCCTACAGATGTCACCTGTCAATCTAGGAGGACTTCTGAGAGGAGGCGGGGATGAGGAGGAGGAAGCGGGGAGGAGAGGGGAGGCCGGGAAGAGGCCCCTCGCATGGAGGCCGGAAGCTGAGCGTCTGTTTCTGTGTGCCCTCACCCAGGCTTCATCGGCTATGCCCCCAGCCTCAGCAAGCTGGTGGCCGGATGGGAGGGCCAGGACGGCGACAGCGACCAGCTCTTTTACACCAAGGCCTTCCTGGACAAGGAGACGAGGGTAAGAGGCAGCGGGTGGGGCTGGGGAGACCTGGTCTTAAATCCCTGGGGTGGCTTTGACACCCCCATTTCTCCATTCATCGATTCACGCATTGACTCAGCAGATCTTTTTTTATTTTTATTTTTATTTTTTTTTCAGAGAGGAAGAGAGAGGGAGAGAGAGTTAGAAACATCCATGAGAGAGAATCATCGATCAGCTGCCTCCTCCACACCCCCTACTGGGGATGTGCCCACAACCAAGGTACATGCCCTTGACCGGATTCGAACCTGGGACCTTCCAGTCCGCAGGCCGACGCTCTATCCACTGAGCCAAACCGGTTTCGGCGACTCAGCAGATCTTGATGGGGCGCCCACTGTGTGGGAGACACCGACAGGGGCGGGGCCAGGAGATGGCAACGAACGAGCGGGTTGGGGTCTGTGCCCTCGTGGCCCTCAAGGGGGGAGACAGGAATTTGCACCCCCATGTCAGGGGATGGGGATGGGGATGAGAAGATGACAGGCTGAGTGCTCACTGTGCCTGGGGCTCCCTGGGGGCTGGTGAGAGCCGACAGGCCACTGCTGAGCCTGTCTCAAGGGGCAGGGGTCACGGAGGGGGCGGAGGTAGCGGAACCAGGCCAGTGCAGCCCCAGACCCGGCCAGGAGCCCCTGGGTAGACAGGAAACTCAGGTGCTCGTAAGTGTCAGGGTTCCTGGATTCTGCTCCGCTTACCTCCCCATCCTCCATGCACGCTGTGCTGTGTGACCTAGGGTAACTCACTTCCCCTCTCTGGGCAAGTGTTTAGTCATCCAGCAGAACGATGAGATGAAGCAGCCAGGCCCGTGCGGTGGAAACTATAAACTTTGTGTTGACGCACCCTTCCTCCTTCCCCTTTGCCTCCTGTGACATCCCTGTGGGAGCCCGGGCCTGAGCCATAAACACGGAGCCGCTCTGCTTGGGACGAGGGCGGAGCCCAGAGTGGTGGCCTGGCCCGTTCTCGGCCCGGCCGTGGCTCCGTGAGACCCAGCGGAGTGGGACAGGCAGCACTGTGCCCACGAACAGGGACTTCGGGGCCACGTTGCCTGGGTTCGAATGCCAGTCAGCTGCTTACTAGCTGTGTACCCAACCTCTCTGTGCCTTGTTTCTTAAATCTGTCAAATGCAGCAATGATGGAATTTTGCCAGAGGGATGCTGTGCGGGTTAAATTAAGTAATGTGGATAGAACACTTAGAAGAGCAATTGGCACACAGTCAGGTACTACCAGCCGTGAGCAAACTACGGCTCGCGGAGCTGAAAGAGCGGAGGGTTCTCTTGCTCTCCCCTCCGCTCCTTCACCAGCAGCCCAAGATGAGAGTGCCAGCATGGTCAGGTTGCTTTTGTTCTGGCCCTCCGGTCCAGTTTAAGAACCCACTGTGGCCCTCGAGTCAAAAAGTTTGCCCACCCCTGCGGGTGTTTGTTATTATTAGGGTGCTTGTGGCAGTGGGACCCGCTGTTTCCTTAGACTCCTTCCAGGGCTGAGAGCCCCTGATTCTCTGTAAAGGGGGCCACTCAGCCAGGGGACCCCAGGGGCGTGGCCACTGGCCGGCCTCCCCGGGGCTCCCCGCTGGCCTGGCGTGGCTGGGCAGAGTGGACGTGGGGAGGAGAGGCAGCGGCGGTCCCTGACGCAGCCCGGCGCCCTGTCTCCTGCAGGAGCGGATCAACATCACCCTGGACCACCGCTGCCGCATCTTCCAGAACCTGGATGGAGCCCTGGGTGAGCGGCCCCCACAGGGAGGGGTGGAGGGAAGGAGGGGAGGGTTCAGGCAGGGCCTGGTGTCCGGGGCAGAGCTCTTTGTCCCTGCGGGGTACGGGATCAGCGGACTCCGTGCTCACCCTGTGCCGGCCTGGTGCTGAGGGCTCTCTGGACACACAGTCCTCCCATTCCTGTCCCCAGTTCACGGATGAGGAGACTGGGGCGCTGGGAGGTGAAATACTAACGCACTGGGGGGACCCCCTACTCCCTGGGGGAGCGTGGGACCTGCGCCCCGAGTTTGGCCGCTGGGCCTGACGCTGGGTGGCGCTGTGGCCTCTCGCCCCCAGACGAGGTTGTGCTGAAGTTTGAAATGGGCCACGTTCGAGCGCGCAACCTGGCCTACGACACCCTCCCCGTCCTGATCCACGGCAACGGACCCACCAAGGTAGGGAGGGCCCAGGTCCTGGGGGGCGGGGACGGAGGGGGGGGTCAGCGTCTCCTCGGGGCCAGGGCCACCCGCCCCGTGCCCGAGAGCTCGTAGGCGTGGCCCTCTAATCTGGGGTCAGCGTGAGCCTCTCTCCCGCGGCGGGGGTGGTGGTGGTGGAGGTGGTGGTGGTGGTGGTGGTGGTGGTGGTGGTGGTGGTGGTGGTGATGGCTGCTGATGCCCTGTTCTTCCTGCGGGACCGCAGGCCACAAAGGAAGCCACTGCCCCACTCAGGCCCAGGCTCGGCTGCCCCACGTCACCTGTACTCCGTCACCCGGGGCTGGCTCGTTTGTTCACTTAAGGCCTGGTCGGCCACGAACGGGACAGACGGGTCCCCACACTCCTGGAGCTACGGCCCCTGGGGAACTGGTCCCCCCCCCCCCCCATTCACACCACATTTCTCTGAGTGACAGGTCCTCAACCACCCAAATGGGAATCTATGGAAGGAAGAGGAAGGGGGGGGGGGGAGGTTGTTAAAACGCAGAATTCCCGCCCCCGCCCACATGCTGGCCAATGGGAATCTCAAAGGGGCGGGGCCTGGGAACCTGCATTTTACAAGCTCTCGGCCCCTCCAGAGATGCAAAGGCGCCAGGGCGCCAAGCCCTCCCTCCGCCCTCCCTGGGCTGTGGTGACCTCCGGGGCCTGAGCATGCTCTCTTCGAGGCCCCCCAAAATAAGGCCACACCCCTGCTCCCTCATGGCGGGGGGGGGGGGGGGGGGGGCGGCGGGCCGGCCCGGGAAGGGAGGCCTCGGTGGTTGCGGCGGGCGGACGGCGCCGCTCAGGCCCCTGGTCCCGCAGCTGCAGCTGAACTACCTGGGCAACTACATCCCGCGCGCCTGGACCTTCGAGACGGGCTGCGTCGTGTGCGACGAGGGCCTGCGGAGCCTCAGGGGCGTCGGGGTAAGGCCGCCGCCGGGAACTGGGTGTGTGTGTGTGTGTGTGTGTGTGTGTGTGATTCTGGAAGAGACTCCTGTCCTTGGCAGAAGGCAGAGGGATGACCTCCCCGTCCGGGGTTCCACCCTGCTCCGCGCCGGCACCTCCTCCCGGGAGCCTTCCCAGACTGCACATGGCTCCCCGTCTCCCCCGAGGCCCGCGTTCCCGGTTTCCTGCCTGGTCGGTCAGGCTCTCCCGCAGCCCGTCCCCGTCCCACAAACCTCTTCCTCACCCGTGGCCCCACATCAAGCCCCATGCCAGCCACGCTCCCCAACAGTCTGCCATCCACTCAGCCCCGCTCCGTGCCAGGGCTCAGCTACCCCTGGTCCCCAGCAGGGCCGCCTCCCGCCTCCCTGCCAGTCCCAGCCCCTGTCCACCTGCCCACCCTCCTTGGAGCTCCCTGCCCGGCCCCTGTCCACCTGCCCTCCCTCCTCGGAGCTCCCTGCCCGGCCCCTGTTCACCTGCCCACCCTCCTCGGAGCTCCCTGCCCGGCCCCTGTCCACCTGCCCACCCTCCTTGGAGCTCCCTGCCCGGCCCCTGTCCACCTGCCCACCCTCCCCAGAGCTCCCTGCCCGGCCCCTGTCCACCTGCCCACCCTCCTCGGAGCTCCCTGCCCGGCCCCTGTCCACCTGCCCACCCTCCTCGGAGCTCCCTGCCCAGCCCCTGTCCACCTGCCCTCCCTCCTCGGAGCTCCCTGCCCGGCCCCTGTCCACCTGCCCACCCTCCTCGGAGCTCCCTGCCCGGCCCCTGTCCACCTGCCCACCCTCCTCGGAGCTCCCTGCCCGGCCCCTGTCCACCTGCCCACCCTCCTCGGAGCTCCCTGCCCGGCCCCTGTCCACCTGCCCACCCTCCTCAGAGCTCCCTGCCTAGCCCCTGTCCACCTGCCCACCCTCCTCGGAGCTCCCTGCCCGGCCCCTGTCCACCTGCCCACCCTCCCCGGAGCTCCCTGCCCGGCCCCTGTCCACCTGCCCACCCTCCCCGGAGCTCCCTGCCCGGCCCCTGTCCACCTGCCCACCCTCCTCGGAGCTCCCTGCCCGGCCCCTGTCCACCTGCCCACCCTCCTCGGAGCTCCCTGCCCGGCCCCTGTCCACCTGCCCACCCTCCTCGGAGCTCCCTGCCCGGCCCCTGTCCACCTGCCCACCCTCCTCGGAGCTCCCTGCCCGGCCCCTGTCCACCTGCCCACCCTCCTCGGAGCTCCCTGCCCGGCCCCTGTCCACCTGCCCACCCTCCTCAGAGCTCCCTGCCTAGCCCCTGTCCACCTGCCCACCCTCCTCGGAGCTCCCTGCCCGGCCCCTGTCCACCTGCCCACCCTCCCCGGAGCTCCCTGCCCGGCCCCTGTCCACCTGCCCACCCTCCCCAGAGCTCCCTGCCCGGCCCCTGTCCACCTGCCCACCCTCCTCGGAGCTCCCTGCCCGGCCCCTGTCCACCTGCCCACCCTCCTCGGAGCTCCCTGCCCGGCCCCTGTCCACCTGCCCACCCTCCTCGGAGCTCCCTGCCCGGCCCCTGTCCACCTGCCCACCCTCCTCGGAGCTCCCTGCCCGGCCCCTGTCCACCTGCCCACCCTCCTCGGAGCTCCCTGCCCGGCCCCTGTCCACCTGCCCACCCTCCTCGGAGCTCCCTGCCCGGCCCCTGTCCACCTGCCCACCCTCCTCGGAGCTCCCTGCCCGGCCCCCGGGCTGCTAGGCCCACACGCCCCTGGCTCAGGTGGCTCGGTGGCTGGCCATGGCTGGACTCTGCTGCCCTCCCCCCGCAGGACGAAGCTCTGCCCTCCGTCCTGGTCGGCGTGTTCATCGAGCAGCCCACGCCCTTCCTGTCCCTGTTCTTCAGGCGGCTCCTGCGCCTCCACTATCCCCAGAAGAGGATGCGGCTCTTCATTCACAACCACGTGAGCAGCCGGAGCGGGGGGGGGGGGGGGGGGGGGGGCTGCCCGGTGGCAGGGGTCGGCAAACTCATGATTCAGCAGAGCCAGGTATCAACAGTGCAATGATTGAGATTTCTTCTGAGAGCCAATTATATATATATATATATATAAATAAAATTGATTTTTTACAGAGAGGAAGGGAGAGGGATAGAAAGCTAGAAATATCGATCAGAGAGGCACATCGACCAGCTGCCTCTTGCATAACCCCCTCCGGGGATGTGCCCACAACCAATGTACATGCCCTTGACCGGAATCGAACCTGGGTCCTTTCAGTCCGCAGGCCGACGCTCTATCCACTGAGCCAAACCGGTCAGGGAGAGAGAGAGAGAGCCAAATTATTTAAACGTACACTTCCTCTAACTCCACTTCTTCAACATAGACTCGCCCAGGCTGTGGCATTTTGTGGAAGAGCCACACTCAAGGGGCCAAAGAGCCGTGTGTGGCTCTCGAGCCGCGGTTTGCCGACCAGGGCCCCGGCGGGATCAGTGATCTGGGTGTGAGGCCTGTGGGTTGGGGGGCTGTCCTGGTGGCAGAGGCTCTGCAGAGGCCTGTGGGCCTGGCCTGGTCAGGGGAGGGTGGCCAGAGGGTGGGCAGGGAGGGCATTCCGGGCAGAAGGTCCGGCCTGGGCACAGGCGTGGAGGTTAGGGAAGCAGGTGGCCAGCGAGGTGCCGGGAATGAAAGGGGGGGCAGCCTGCAGTAGCAGAAGGTGCGGTGGCCCCTCTCATCCTCATCCTCATCCTCAACCCCCTTCCCAGGAGCAGCACCACAAGGCTCAGGTGGAGCAGTTCGTGGCAGAGCACGGCGGCGCGTACCAGTCTGTGAAGCTGCTGGGCCCCGAGATGCAGGTGGCCAATGCTGATGCCAGGAACATGGGCGCGTGAGTCGGGGGTCAGGGAGGCGCGGTTACCTCTGCTGACGGTGGTGGGCAGAGGGGCCACCGCATCCGGGGCCCCAGGCCGGGAGGCAGGAGTCGGGAAGGCTGGGGGGGGGGGTGGTCTCCGGCAGGGTCCTGCCCCTCTGTGGGCCTCAGTGTCCCCATCTGCCAGATGGGGAACTGGCCTCTGTCCTGCGATTGGCTGGCTGGGGCTGAGCGGTGTCGGCGTTTCGGAAGCAGATCTGAGAAAGGAAGGACTGGGGGCCCGGAAGTGAACACGTGCTGGCAGCCTGGGAAATAACCTCTGGTTCCCCCGTGATTTGCGCTGACTGCGGCAGAATCGGACTGTCCAGACCCGGGGTGGCCGCCTGCCCGCAGAGGACCAGGCTGCGAATCTGTGCAGACCGGCGCGGTGGGCTCAGCTCTGCTGGTGTGGCGGGCGTGCGTGCGTGTGCGTGGCTGGGCTCCACCCAGGGTTTATTTATGGACGCTGACGTCTGGACTTCTGTGACTGTCATGCAACTTAGATTCTTTCCCCCAACCAGTTAAAAATGGAGAACCGCTCTTAGCTCGGGAGCCACGAGAAACCAGGCAGGGGGCTGGATCTGGATCGCGAGTCTTAGTGAAGGCTTTTTTATTTTTTTATTTTTTATTTTTTATAAATATATTTTATTGATATTTTACAGAGAGGAAGGGAGAGAGAGAGATAGAGAGGTAGAAACGTCAATGAGAGAGAGACATCGACCAGCTGCCTCTTGCACACCTCCTACTGGGGATGTGCCCACAACCAAGGTACCTGCCCCTGACTGGAATCGAACCCGGGACCTTTCAGTCCGCAGACCGACGCTCTACCACTGAGCCAAACCGGTTTCGGCGGCTTTTTTATTTTTTTAATAATATATTTTATTGAGTTTTTTACAGAGAGGAAGGGAGAGGGATAGAGAGCTAGAAACATCGATGAGAGAGAAACCTCGATCAGCTGCCTCCTGCACACCCCCTGCTAGGGATGTGCCCACAATCGAGGTCCATGCCCTTAACCGGAATCGAACCTGGGACCCCGCCCCAGTCCGCAGGCCGACGCTCTATCCACTGGGCAACACCGGTTTCAGCATTAGTGAAGGCTTTGATATAAGTACCCAGATATTCTAAAGCAGGGGTGGGCAAACTTTTTGACTCGAGGGCCACAATGGGTTCTTAAACTGGACCGGAGGGCCGGAACAAAAGCAACCTGACCATGCTGGCACTCTCATCTTGGGCTGCTGGTGAAGGAGCGGAGGGGAGAGCAAGAGAACCCTCCGGTCTTTGGGCTCCGCGGGCCGGAGAGAACAGCCGAACGGGCCGTAGTTTGCCCACGGCTGGCCTAGAGGAAGGCACCACCAGTTGGCCCTGGCCCTGGGCGCAGTGGGAGCCTGTCTGTGGGGGTACCAGGGTTTTCGGGGCGCTGGATACCAGTTGTCAAGCTCTGGGCCTTCGTCTTGAGGGTTTGGGATCTGCCCCGGGGTTTGGGCCTTGGAATTGGCAGGGACCTTCGAGGCTGCTGGTCCCGGCCCGCACCAGGGCGGCCCAGCCTCTCTGAGACCCGTGGCCGGTCCCTGGTGGTCGCAGGGTGGGCGGGGTGGACAGTGCAGCTGCGGGAGCCCCGTGACCCGGGGTGGGGAGGTCGGCACTGGAGCCACCCCCCACTGAGCCTGCATATCCCCCCTCTCCCCCCCGCCCCCCCCCCGCAGGGACTTGTGCCGGCAGGACCAGGGCTGTACCTACTACTTCAGCGTGGATGCCGACGTGGCCTTGACCGAGCCCCAAATCCTGCGACTGCTGATTGAGCAGAACAAGTGAGGCTGTGGGGGGCTGGGCTGGCAGCCGGGGGGCCCTGAGAGCCGGGCTCCTGGGCTGGCGTTGCCCCATAGGCCCGGCCCCGCCTTTGTCCGCCTCCCCTGCCTCGGCCTCACCCGCTACCCTGAGCTTGCCCCAGCCTGGCAACCTAGTCTTGGTCTAGGACCGTGGTCGGCAAACTGCGGCTCGAGAGCCACATGCGGCTCTTTGGCCCCTTGAGTGTGGCTCTTCCACAAAATGCCCCGGCCTGGGCGAGTCTATGTGGAAGAGGTGGCGTTAGGAGAAGTTTACGTTTAAAAAATTGGGCTCTCAGAAGAAATCTCAATTGTCGTACTGCCTATAGTTGGCTCTGCTGACGAATGAGTTTGCCGACCACTGGTCTAGGATGTCCCCCCTTCCTCTCCCCCTGCCACAGCCCTAAGCCACCCCCTCTCACCCTCTGCTCTTGGCTGCCCTGAGGGACGGAAAAGGTATTGATGTCCCCCCTTCCCCTCCCCCTGCCATAGCCCTAAGCCACCCCCCCTCACCTTCTGCTCTTGGCTGCCCTGAGGGAGGGAAAAGGTATTGATGGACCAGGCCCTGCCCCAGGGCGCTGCTTGCAGGTTGAAAGGGACCCCCCCATCCTTCCCGCGCCCCCCAGTTAGATCCGCCCCAAACTCCCAGCGGGGAGAGGGACCCCTCTGAGGCACCCCCTTCCTCAGGAACGTCATCGCCCCACTGATGACCCGCCACGGGAGGCTGTGGTCCAACTTCTGGGGGGCGCTGAGTGCAGACGGCTACTACGCCCGCTCCGAGGACTACGTGGACATCGTGCAGGGGCGGCGTGTGTGAGTGCCGACGGGGTGGGGGGCACCCTCCCTGTCTTCCTCCAGGCCTTGCAGCACCCCCTTCCCCCGTATGCTTGTCCTTACTGCCCTCAAAGTCCCACCGAGCCCGAAGCAAGGGAGGCTGCGGTCAGACACACAGAAGGACTTCCCGACAGTTTCCCTGGGCCCAGTGCCCAGGGTAGGGGGCTCAACTCAGCGCGATCGTGCCCTTCCCGCGGCCCCCGGCCCTTAGTCTGCGGCCCTCCGCTCAGGCCGGCGGCCCTCCACCTTCCCCCCCCCCCCAGGGGCGTCTGGAATGTGCCCTACATCTCCAACGTGTACCTGGTGAAGGGCAGCGCGCTGCGGGCCGAGCTGCGGCAGACAGACCTGTTCCGCCACCGCAAGCTGGACCCCGACATGGCCTTCTGCGCCAACGTCCGCCAGCAGGTCAGCCGGGGGCGGGCCAGAGGGGGCCCTGTGGCCGGGGAGGGGGGCCGGTCACCGTACGCCCTGGAGCCTCTGAGGTCCCAGCGGGGCGGCTCAGAGGCTGCCAGGCCCGGCGGGCACACGGGGCGGGGGGGGGGGGGGGTAGCCCACAGGCACGCGGGCTGGTCCTCGGATCTGTGGGGATCATTTCAGCAGTGCCGGCTTTTACACCGTTTATTTTATGTTTTAAAACACACTGTTACTGCCAAAACCGGTTTGGCTCAGTGGATAGAGCGTCGGTCTGCGGACTGAAGGGTCCCAGGTTCGATTCCGGTCAAGGGCATGTATATTGGTTGTGGGCACATCCCCGGTGGGGGGTGTGCAGGAGGAGCTGGTCGATGTTTCTCTCTCATCGATGTTTCTGGCTCTCTATCTCTCTCCCTTCCTCTCTGTAAAATATCATATATATATATATATATATATATATATATATATATATATATGTCTGCTTTGTGGCAGTGCCTTGCAATTAAAAAAAAAAACAAGACGCACTGTTACTGATTTCAGAGTGGAAGGAAGAGGGAGAGAGAGAGAGAGAGAGAGAGAGAGAGAGAGAGAGAGAGAGAGAACATCCATGATGAAAGAGAATCATTGGGTCAGCTGCCTCCTGCACGCCCCCTACTGAGGATGGAGCCTGCAACCCGGGCGTGTGGCCCTGACCAGGAATCGAACCGAGACCTTCTGGTTCCTAGGTCAGTGCTCAACCACTGAGCCACACCGGCCAGGCTATTTTATTTATATGTTGTTTGCAGCACCTAAAACAACACAAAACTGTCCATCTAAATGTCCCCCACGTAATGGGCCCTCAATCACCCTTACCCTGTTCCTGGGCCCCACCCAGTATTCTTTGTGGCTTTTATTTATTTACTTATTTATTTTTAAAACATATTTTTTATAAAATATGTTTTACAGGGAGGAAGGGAGAGGGATAGAGAGTTAGAAACATCGACCAGCTGCCTCCTGCACACCTCCTACTGGGGATGTGCCCGCAACCAAGGCAATGCCCTTGACCGGAATCGAACCCGGGACCCTTCAGTCCGCAGGCCGACGCTCTATCCACTGAGCCACACCGGTCAGGGCTTTTTTGTGGCTTTTAAAAAAATGTGACAGCATGTTGATGTTTCCCACCGTGCCCCAAGCTCCAGGATCAGGCGCCATCCTCTTCTTGGGCACATTCGTTCTTTTATTCCCATTCAGTCCCCCGGGAAGCCTCCTTGACCGCCTCTGAGTGTCAGGTCTGGGTGAGCCCGGGGCAGAGGAGGCTGCTGTTGGGGGCCCCCCCCCAGGGCGTGCAGGGAGGGGAGGGGAAAGGAGGGGTCCTCTCATCGGCCTGGTCTCCCCAGGAGGTGTTCATGTTCCTGACCAACCGGCACACCTTCGGCCGCCTGCTCTCCCTGGACAACTACCAGACCACCCACCTCCACAACGACCTCTGGGAGGTGTTCAGCAACCCCGAGGTGAGGCCTGGGTGGACGGGAGGGAGGGAGGGAGGGAGGGAGAGAAGGAGGGAGGGAGGGAGTGGTGGCAGTGGAAGGGGCCCCGGTGATCCTGTAGCCGGAGTTGCCTCCCTCTCAGAGCTGGACGCTGGGACCCTGTGGGCCACCTGCCTTCCTTCATCCCAGGGGGGGGGAGGTAGAGTGGGAGGTGGGGTGAGTGGGGCCTGCCTGCAGGTTTCAGTAGGAAGGAGAGGGCGGTTTGGGAGGCAGCGCCATCTAGTGGAGGAGGGACTCGGCGTCAGAGGCCCCTTAGCTGGGACTGAGCTGAGCCTCAACCTCCCGGGGCCTCGTGATCTTAGCTCTGAAACGGGTATACTGTCCCAGCCTGCCTCGCCCCTGAGAATGTTGTGATCCGAAGAGGAGGGAATTGTGACAGGGTTCTTACACGTTGCGGGCTTGTGCCTGAGGTGGGCCCCAGCCTACATAGACCTGGACACATACGCACACGTGTACACACACATGCAAACCCCGGCTCTCCTGGGCACATTTTTACGCCCCAACAACACAGCGCCCCCCCCCCCCCGTGGGCACAGGGGCAGCCGGCCCCTCGGGGCTTGGAGACATTCACCTCCACGGTGCGTGGTCTGGGGGCGGCGGCCCCTCGTGGCGCCTCCCGTGGAGCTGAGCCCGGGGTGAGTGGCCCGGCCAGTTCCCAGGACCCCATCCCGCTGCCCCTCCCCACAGGACTGGAAGGAGAAGTACATTCACGAGAACTACACCAAGGCCCTGGCGGGGAAGCTGGTGGAGATGGTGAGGACCGGACGCCCTGGGACCGAAGGGGACCTGACGCCCGGCGGGCAGGGGAGCGAGGCCAGCTGACCGGGGGAGGAGGCTCGGCCCTTTCCTCCTGCTGGCCCTCTCCAGCCGGCACCGGCAGGGCCCGGGCATCCCCGATGTGGCCTCGGCTGCAGACCACGGCCCGCGTTCCCCGAAGCCAGCAGGCCTCTGCCCCCTCAGTGCCCACACACGGGTGGCCGTGGCCGTGGCGCTGGCAGGTCCCCGACCGTGGCCAGCTCCGAGCTCCAGTTCTTTCTTCCTTCAGCATCTCGCTGGGGCCGGGCACCCTGGGGACTCTCGGGGATGGGTGGGGGGGGGACACTCAGAGGCCCTCAGACCAGGGTGGGGCCGGGCACAGACCACACGAGGGGTCTTGCCCGTGGCGGGTTCTGCCGGGGGCCACGGGGTCAGGGGGAGGAGGAGGGCTGGCCACTCTGGACCCCTGTGACCGCATGTCCCCCCTTCCTTCCCCCCCAGCCTTGCCCGGATGTCTACTGGTTCCCCATCTTCACGGAGACGGCCTGCGACGAGCTGGTGGAGGAGATGGAGCATTACGGCCAGTGGTCTCTGGGAGACAACAAGGTGGGGGCCCCGGGCGCCCGGGCTGGGGCTGGGGGAGCCGCCCCTCCCCTCCCCTCAGGCCCGCCCTCGGGGCTCTGGGCCTGGGCTCTCAGGTGGGGCGCTGGCAGTGAGGAGTGGAGGGACTGGGAATGGGCTGGAATGCTCGCCCGTAAGCTGCCACGCCTCAGGGTCACCTTGAGACGCCGTAACCTTAAGGTGCTAGGTTTCCAGCTCCCCTTCTTCCTGCCATTGGGCCTCCTTCCCAGATGGGGCGTGGAGAGGGGGAGGAGGGAGCAGGCGTGGGTGGGGAGCAGTTAGGAGGCGGACATCCCCCAGAACAGCCGTGGGCAAACTACGGCCCGCGGGCCGGATCCAGCCCGTGTGGCTGTTCTATCCGGCCCGCGGAGCCGAAAGAGCGGAGGGTTCTCTTGCTCTCCCCTCCGCTCCTTCACCAGCAGCCCAAGAGGAGAGTGCCAGCATGGTCAGGTTGCTTTTGTTCCAGCCCTCTGGAACCCATTGAGAACCCATTGTGGCCCTCAAGTCAAAAAGTTTGCCCACTGCCAAAACTGGTTTGGCTCAGTGGATAGAGCATCGGTCTGCAGACTGAAAGGTCCTGGGTTCGATTCCGGCCAAGGGCATGTACATTGGTTGCGGGCACATCCCCGGTAGGGGGTGTGCAGGAGGCAGCTGGTCGGTGTTCCTCTCTCATCGACATTTCTAGCTCTCTATCTCTCTTCCTTCCTCTCTGTAAAAAATCAATAAAATATATATTTTAAAAAAGTTTGCCCACCCTTGACCCAGAAGCGAGTGGCGCCCTGCTGAAGGAGGAACGCCATTCCTGCCCTCCTCTGCAGAGCCCAGGACCCCTGGTTACAGGCACATGCGCCCTGGGCCGGCGCCTCAGGGCGTGGCTGACCCCAGCCTGGCAGCTGACTCCTCTCTGGTCGGGGAGTTTAGCTCCAGAACCCAGAAGGCACCGGCCGAACCCAGTAACCGGCACAGCCCGTGCGCTCCGGGTCTGGCTGATCAGTGCCCAGGCTAACCTGCGGCCTCTGCGTGGGTTTTCCCTGCTGTGGAGCCAGGGACCACCCAGCTTAACGGCTTAAAACGTCCACTTATTACCTCCAGGCTCTGTGGGTTGGGGTCTGGGTGTGGCCTAGCTGGTGGTCTGCTCAGGGTCTCCCAGGGCCCCCGCCAGGGAGTCAGCGGGGTGGGTGCTCATCTGAGGCTCAGGGTCCTATTCCAGGCTCGCACGGCAGAATGCATTTCCTGGCAGCTGTGGGGCTCAAGGTGAATGGCCTCTTCCGGGCCAGCAGGGAGATTCTCTCCCTCCAAGAACCTCCTTTATTTGTTTATTTTAAAAATATATATATATTTCTATTGATTTCAGAGAGGAAGGGAGAAGGAGAGAGATAGAAATATCAATAATGAGAGAGAATCATTGACCGGCTGCCTCCTGCATGCCCCCGACCGGGGACTGAGCCTGCGACCCAGGCCTGTGCCCTGACTGGGATGGAGCTGTGACCTCCTGGTTCATAGGTCGATGCTCAGCCACTGAGCCACACAGGCCGGCCTCCAAGATCCTCCTTTAAAGACTCACCCAGGGCCCTCGCTGGTTTGGCTCAGTGGCTAGAGCACTGGCCTGCGGACTGAAAGGTCCCAGGTTTGATTCCAGTCAAGGGCACATGCCCAGGTTGCAGGCTCAGTCCCCAGTAGGGGGTGTGCAGGGGGCAGCCAAACAATGATTCTCTCTCATCATTGATGTTTCTTTCTCACTCCCTCTCCTTTCATCTCTGAAATCAGTATATATTATATATATAGACTCACCAGCATCATCTCCCTTTTGATTAAACCAAAGTCGATGGACTAGTTACCTTAATTACTCCTGCAAAACCCCTTCACCTTTGCCCAGTTCAAGGCCAAGGGGAGGGGGTCGGGCAGGTGGCAGGAGTCGGGCCGTCGTAGGGTTCTGCTCACCACCCGCTCTGGTCGCTTCCAGGACAACCGCATCCAGGGCGGCTACGAGAACGTGCCGACCATCGACATCCACATGAACCAGATCAGCTTCGAGCGCGAGTGGCACAAGTTCCTGGTGGAGTACATCGCGCCCGTGACGGAGAAGCTCTACCCCGGCTACTACACCAGGGTGGGCAGGCGGGTGCTGCCGGGACCGGGCAGGGAGGGGGCGCGGGGTGGGGAGAGGCGGAGGGGAGGGAAGTGTTCCCTGCGGGCAGAGGCCTGCCAGGTGCCGGGGCCAGGAAGGCGGGCCCCTCTGCCTCTATCCTCTGGCATCACCCACCATTTGAGCCCTCCCTCCGTGTCCTGGACCCCTGCACCCATGCATCCATGCCAGCTCCGTGTCCTGGACCCTCGGTGTCCTGGACCCTCGGTGTCCTGGACCCTCGGTGTCCTGGACCCCTGCACCCATGCATCCATGCCAGCTCACCAGACAAGCCCCCGGTCAGGGGCCAGCCTGCCCTTCCTCCCGTGGGTCCCTCTAGCTCCCTCGCTCACGTGTCTGTGGATGCCGCTTTGGCTTCTGTACGTGTCACTTCCTTGTTCACAGGGTTTTCTCCAAACACCTGCCCTGGGTGTGCCTGGGCCCTGCCCTCCAGGGACCACCCGCTAGATAGGTGGGAGGGTGTGAGCATTAGATTCATTCATCCCACCTTCCTTCCCTTCTCTTCCCTCTCTCCCTCCCTCCGTCCCTCCTCTCCCTCCCTTCCCTCCTCTCATTCCTCTCCCTCTCTTCTCTCCTTCCTCCTCTCCTCCCCTTCCTTCCCTTCCTTCCCTCCCTCCCCACATTTTTAAAAAATATATATTTTATTGATTTTTTACAGAGAGGAAGAGAGAGAGATAGAGAGTTAGAAACATCTATGTACTGAACCAAACCGGTTTTGGCCCCACATTAAAAAAAAAAAAAAAAATATATATATATATATATATATATATATATATATATATATTTTAATTGATTTCAGAGAGAAAGGAAGAGGGAGAGATAGAAACATCCATGAAGTGAGAGAATCATGGATTGGCTGCCTCCTGCAAGTCCCCCACTGGGGATCAAGCCCACAACCTGGGCATGTGCCCTTGACGGGAATTGAACCTGGGACCTTTCAGTTCGCAGGCCGACACTCTATCCACTGAGCTAGCCCAGCTAGGGCCCTCACACATTTTTAATATATATATATATATATATATATATATATATATATATTATTGATTTTTTTCAGAGAGGAAGAGAGAGGGATAGAGAGCTAGAAACATCAATGAGAAACATCGATCCACTGCCTCCTGCACACCCCCCACTGGGGATGTGCCCACAACCAAGGTACATGCCCTTGACCGGAATCGAACCTGGGACCTTTCAGTCCAAAGACCAACGCTCTATGCACTGAACCAGACCGGTTTTAGCCCTCCCCACTTTAAAAAATATATATATTTTTATTGATTTCAGAGAGGAACGAAGAGGGAGAGAGAGAAACATCCACGAAGAGAGAGAATCATGGATTGGCTGCCTCCTGCAAGTCTCCCACTGGGGATCAAGCCCACAACCCGGGCATGTGCCCTTGACTAGAATAGAACCTGGGACCTTACAGTTCACAGGCCGATGCTCTATCCACTGAGCCAAACCAGCTAGGGCCCTAGCACATTTAAAATATATATATATATTTTTTTTAATTGATTTTTTACAGAGAGGAAGAGAGAGGGGAAACATCGATCTGCTGCCTCTTGCACACCTCCCACTGGGGATGTGCCCACAACCAGGTCCTTGACCGGAATCAAACCTGAGACCTTCCAGGCCGACGCTCTATCCACTGAGCCACTCCGGTTTCGGCTCCCACATTTTTGTTGAGAGCCTTTTCTGTGCCGGCACGGTACCAGGCCCTAGAGATCACGGCGTTAGATAAACTGCCCTCCGGCAGCCGCGGTCCCGCAGAGGTGAGGGGCCCCGTGGGCAGCTGCCTCCCGGCCTGCGCAGCCTCACGCCGCGCTGTCTCCCCGCACAGGCCCAGTTCGACCTGGCCTTCGTCGTCCGCTACAGGCCCGACGAGCAGCCCTCGCTGATGCCACACCACGACGCCTCCACCTTCACCATCAACATCGCCCTCAACAGGGTGGGGGTGGATTACGAGGTGAGCAGGGGCGGCCGCCCTGCCCGGGCCCAGGGGGCAGGCAGGAGGGAGGGCTGGCTGGTGAGCAGCGTGCCGGGTGTTCGAAGCCGAGGGGCCCGGGTACAGCAGCACCAGGGAGCTAGGAGCCAGGTTAAAGGGCCCTCCCCACAGTTGTGAGGCTGGCCTGAGCTCATCCGGGTAACAGCGCACGGGGACCCACAGTCAGGACTCACCGAGCGGTAGCTAGTCGTAGCAAGTTCGGGGTCCACCTCACCCTTGGGAGAGGGCTGCTTTGGGGAGGACACAACCCGGGCTTGTGGCTGGAGGGGAATCTGGGGAAACCAGGACGACACGAGGGTGAGGAGGAGCAGTTCTGGGCCTTTGGACCCCAGGGGAGGCCTGTGGGGTGACCAGCTATAGAGCCTTTCACCCATTCACTCACTCACTCCATCAGCGACTTTAAAAAAAAATTTTTATTGATTTTTTACAGAGAGGAAGAGAGAGGGATAGAGAGAAGCATCGATGAGAGAGAATCAATCAGCTGCCTCTTGCACACCCCCTACTGGGGATGTGCCCGCAACCAAGGCACATGCCCTTGACCGGAATCGAACCTGGGACCTTTCAGTCCGCAGGCCGACGCTCTCTCCACTGAGCCAAACTGGTTTCGGCCATCAGTGACTGTTTTTAAGGAGTTTTTTTGTGACTCAGTCCCTCCCGGGTTACACACTGTGAAGGAAGGAGACCCCTAAAAACACCTGTGTTTTTTTTGAGTGGACAATGTGCCAGGGGCTCTCATGGGGGACGATTCTGCCCCCCTTCCCAAAGGACATGTTTGGTGCTCCTGGCATCTAGTGGGTAAAGCCCCTCAGGAAAGAATGACCCGGCCCGTCATGGTGATGCTGTGTCCCCGGATGAATGTACTTGGTACCATTGAACTGTTCACTTAACGTGGTTACCACAGTAAAGTTTACGTTACGTGTATTTTACCCCAATTAAATAAAAAAGGAACTCTCTGGCTCAGAATGTCCATAGTGCTGAGGCCGAGACACCTGGCCCTCAGCTCTTACTTATACCGTGAATTCTCACAACTCTGAGCCATTTAATGCCCGTTTTACAGAAGGGGAAACAGGCGCAGGCTGGTCACAGTGAATAAAGGGTGTGGCTGACATAGGCCCAGGGCTGCCTGACTTTTAAATATATGTATTTCATTGATTTCTGCCAAGACCAGTTTGGCTCAGTGGATAGAGTGTCGGCCTATGGACTCAGGGTCCCAGGTTTGATTCCGGTCAAGGGCATGTACCGTGGTTGTGGGCATGTCCCCGGTGGGGGGTGTGCAAGAGGCGGCTGGTCGATGTCTCTCTCATCGATGTTTCTGACTCTCTGTCCCTCTCTCTTCCTCTCTGTGAAAAATCAATAAAAAATATATTAAAAAATATATATATATATTTTATTGATTTCAGAGAGGGAGAGGGAGAGAGAGAGATAGAAACATCAATGAGGAGACTCATTGACTGGCTGTCTCCTGCATGCCCCCCACTGGGGATCAAGCCCGCAAGCCTGGGAATCGAACCCAGGACCCTTTGGTCTGCAGGCCAATGCTCTATGCACTGAGCCAAACCAGCCAGGGCTGCCTGACCCTTGACCACTCTGTCTTTGCTGAGTGACCGCCTTAGGCAGCGCATGGCTGTCACCCCCCAGACATCGCAGGCGGGCTGTGCTGAGGGCTGCTGGGTTGTGGTGGCTCAGCCGGCAGAACGGGGTGGGGGTGGGGGTGGGGGGAGGGCCCAGCTTCCTGCTGGGAAACTGACATTTGGCGTCTCCTAGGGCGGTGGCTGCCGGTTCCTGCGCTACAACTGCTCCATCCGAGCCCCGCGGAAGGGCTGGGCCCTCATGCACCCCGGGAGGCTCACGCACTACCACGAGGGGCTCCCCACCACCAAGGGCACCCGCTACATCGCCGTCTCCTTCGTCGACCCCTAACTGGCCAGGCCCAGCCGCTGCGGACGTTTTCCTCTCTGCCGACAGCCATTGCCCGGGCCCCAGGGAGCCCCGTCCCTGGCCTCCCGTCGCTCTGGGAGCTTCCACTGGGGAGACTGGGCCAAGGCCGGGGGCCGGGACGCCTTGGGACTGGGACATTCCCGGTGCTCTGCCCCCGCCCCGCGGGAGGCTGTGTGCTCACTTCCACTGCGTCAGCAGCTCATCCTTTTCCACCTGTCTTCCTCAAAAAACCCGGCCCCTCCCTCCGGTCCCGCCAGGAGTGACACTTGAGCAGAAGGGGCTTACCCAGGGCTCTGGGGCGTGGAGCCACACCCCGAGCTTCTCCCACGCGGAGCCGCAGCCCCAGGATCTTCTGCTTCCAGCGTCAGGGCCCACACGAGACCTGGATCAGACTCAAGGCCTCGCCCGGGACTGCGGGGGCCCCTTCCCCAGCTCCCCTCAAGGAGCCAACGCTGTCCTGCGGATGGAGACTCGGCAGACCTCCTGGAAGGCGGGAGAGGCATGGCTGCCACAGCGCCACCCTCTGGGGGGGAAGGGAGTGACATGTCCACACACTGTACTGCGTGCGTCAACCCCTGTCCTGCCTGTCCCCGTGCCTCTGGAGGGAGGGACAGACAGAGCAGGAGAGTTTCTATTAAAAGCCATTCAAACCACCGGCGGGGAGCGGCCTGGGTGGGTGAGCGCTTGTGTGTGGGGGCGGGGGGGCGGTGTCTGCAGGGAGGGGTTTTAAGAGCCCATGGTGAGCAAGAAAAGATCTCCCAGGACAGTGGTCGGCAAACTGCAGCTCGCGAGCCACATGCGGCTCTTTGGCCCCTTGAGTTTTTAGCAAAGGCCAGCTTAGGAAGACCCTGATCCTATATAATAAAAAGCTAATATATGCAAATCGACCAAACGGCAGAACAATCGCTATGATGCACACTGATTACTTGGAGGCAGACACTCAACACAGGAGCTCCCCCTGGTGGTCAGTGCACTCCCACAGGGGGGTGCCACTCAGCCAGAAGCCAGGCTCTCGCTGGCAAGGGCAGCGGTGGTGGTGGGAGCCTGTTCCACCTCCGTGGCAGCGCCAAGGATGTCCAACCGACAGCTTAGGCCCACTCCCTGCAAGGGCCTAAGCCAGGGGTGGTCAAACTTTTTGACTCAAGGGCCACCATGGGTTTTTACACTGGACCGAAGGGCCAAAACAAAAGTAACCTGACCATGCTGGCACTCTCATCTTGGGCTGCTGGTGAAGGAGCGGAGGGGAGAGCGAGAGAACCCTCCGCTCTTTCGGCTCCTCAGGCCGAATCTGGCCCACAGGCCGTAGTTTGCCCACGGCTGGCCTAAGCTGTCAGCTGATTCCCCAAGGGCTCCCAGACTGTGACAGGGACGCAGGCCAGGCTGAGGGACCCCCCCCCCCCAGTGCACGAATTTCATGCACCAGGTCTCTAGTTAATAACAATGTACCTACCTACCGTATAGTTTAAGTTTAAAAAAGTTGGCTCTCAAATTTCAGTCGTACTGTTGATCTTTGGCTCTGCTGACTGATGAGTTTGCCCACCACTGTCTCAGGAGACTCAGGGCCCGTGGTTCCCAAACAAGCACGTGACCTTGGCGTCGGGTGAATATTCTGCAAACCCTTATGTGTGAGCCCGGCACCGCCGCCTGGAGCAGGCTTCTGCATCCGTCAGGATCCGCACTAACAACCCGGGAGTTTATTCATAACACAGGCGAGCATCCACCCACTCCTTCCCGTGGGCTGGGCACTGTGTCTGTCAGACACTCGCACACAGCCCTCTGGGTGGAGCCGTTATTCCTTTTTATAGACGAGGAAACGTCGGCTCTGAGAGGCCAAGGAATTGGCCAAAGGTCACACAGGGGTAGGGACCGGGATTTATTTATTTTTAATTTAAATGACTTATTGTTTAAAGTATGACACAAGTCTCCTGTTCTCCCCATTGACCTCTCACCAGCGGCTCCTACCCCCCAGGGACAGGGATTTGGATATTTCAGCCGGAACCTGGCCCCTACTGCCCCCCCTCCCCACTGCCGGGCCTCCCACCCCCACCCCCAGGCATCCCGTAGTCAGCAGCCAGGGCAGAGCGAACCACCTGCATCCACCGTGGACCAGCGTGAGAGGGGCCACATGGCTGGCGGCTGCCGTGGGGGAGGGAGGGAGGGACTGGTGACGTGGGTTAACTCCATGCTTCCTTGCTGAGAGGGATTTTGCCCCCTGGGGAACCTTGGACATTGGGCACTGTCTGAAGGCATGTTTGGTTGGTTACCACCACCGGGAAGGGGTGAGGAGAGCTACTGCACTCCTGGGTAGAGGCCAGGGATGCCTCCAAACATCCTACTATGTGCAGGACGGCTCCTGCCTCCGGCCAAGAACTACCCAGGCCAAATCTGAGGAGCGCGGAGCAGAGCCTGACGGCAGAGGCTCTCTCAGTGGCCTGGGGGGGGGGGGGTTCCCTTAGGCAGAGAGCCAGCCCGGCACAGACAGACAGACAGGAGAGGCTCAGAGGAGGGCAGGTACGACTGAGAAGGGGGTCAGACGGTCAAAGTCCATTTCCCCAGGCGAAGGAGAGATGGACTTCATCTAGGAAGAGGTGGACTTTGCTATTTAATTGGGGTCATTAGGCCCAGGGTAAATTCAAACAGCACAAATCTTTTAAGAAAATATATTTATTATTATTATTGTTATTGTTATTATTTTTACAGAGAGGAAGGGAGAAGGATAGAGTTAGAAACATCGATGAGAGAGAAACATCGATCAGCTGCCTCCTGCACACCCCCTACTAGGGATGTGCCCGCAACCAAGGTACATGCCCTTGGCCGGAATCAAACCCGGGACCCTCCACTGAGCCAAACCGGTTAGGGCAAACAAGCACAAATCTTAACCATTCTCCTCATCTCTCTCCCCTGACTGCCCAGTGCTCCCCAGAAGCACCCATGCCCAACCGGTTTCTTGGGTGCCCTTTCTGGGCAGATCTCACCTGCGTTAGGGGTGTTTTTAGCTGTTATCTTTTTTTCCGATTGCAAATGCAATTCCAGGCCGCAGTGAACAAGTCCATCAACACAGAAGTAGGAAACGCAGAAGAGAAAGGCCCGCACACACACACTACTCTTTTAAAAATATATATATTTTATTGATATTTTAGAGAGAGGAAGAGAGAGGGATAGAGAGTTAGAAACATCGATGAGAGAGAATCATCAATCAGCTGCCTCTTGCACACCCCCTACTGGGGATGTGCCTGCAACCAAGGTACATGCCCTTGACCGGAATCAAACCTGGGACCCTTCAGTCCGCAGACCGACGCTCTATCCACTGAGCCAAACCGGTTTCAGCCACACACTACTCTTGCCCTGCTCCCTCCAGTAACACTGCCAGCCGCCCCGGGAGTCTCTCTCGGAGGGCCTTACCGCCTGATGCTGGTCCAGAGAGAGCACCCTGGTGCAGGTGGGGGTTGGGGGAGGGCAGACTAGAAGGCTGGGGACCGATTCGGAGGGTCCCGCAGTCCAGGCAGGTGGCCAGAGCTCACCGGAGGGGATGGACAGAACAATGTTTACGAAGGAGGACTCCGGGCTAGAGGCCAAACAAGGGAAAGGAATGGAATTTGGTGAATCCCGTCCCGCCCTGGCAGAAGTGAGTCTCCCGGGGCGGCGGCTCGGAGGAGGAAGCAGCCAACGGCACTACCAGGCGGTGCTGTGATGTGAATCAGGTACTGGAGTCCCGGCCACACCCCGGGCGCTGTCTGGCTGCAGCTCTGTAGTCCAGAGTCTGACTCAAGGCCACTGGCTCACTGGGCCACGGGTCGGGACAGCTTCCTCTGGCCATCCTCCCGGGGAACTGATAAGCCCGCAGGTCCGGCGGGTACCAGTTGCCTCCTGCGGCGTTTGTGGTGAGATTCTGACCAGCGATGTGCAGTAGAAACTGAAAACTCTATTGTTTTCCTTTATGTTCCTTACAAGACTCCTCTGAAACCTCTGATCACCCAATGGGTGGGGTTTTCCCCACACCTAAGAATTCTCCCTCTCTCCGCAAACACGGAAAGGGATGTCCGACAAATTTAACCCAATTCTTCGGACACTATCTACCTGGAGATAGAGAGTTAAGGACTCAGTCCCACAAGGCCGCCCCTCCCCCCATTCAAACACTGATCACAGATCCCGGAGTCACCGGTGCTGCTGGCCCAGGACAGGAAGCAGTTTACCACTCAAAACACTCCTTTTGGGATCCTGATTGTTTTAAGTTGGCTAAGAAACAAAAGATCAGGCCAAAATCGGTTTCGCTCAGTGGATAGAGTGTCAGCCTGCAGACTGAAAGGTCCTGGGTTCAATTCGGGTCAAGGGCATGTACCTTGGTTGCGGGCACATCCCCAGTAGGAGTGTGCAAAAGGCAGCTGTTCGATGATTCTCTCTCATGGATGTTTTCGGAGGATGTCTTATTTTCAGGGAAACACGGTAGGTAGAAGACCTGCTCAGGAAGGGAGTATTTTCATCAATAACTAGAGGTTCGTATGAAATAGGTGTGATAGGGAGGAACCTATCAAAGTTAAAGGTCCTCTCGGGGTCCCATTGTTAAGACCCAGCAAACAGTTACTTCTCTGTTTCCCCAGGCATTGCCTTCCTGCCCTTTGACGTCCCAAATCAGAGCCCTCACCCTCCTCCTTAGCTCAAGATGGCATACAGGCCTTACTGCCCCATCTGTCCTGGGGTCTCATAGTCTTAAGGAGCCCTTGCATGTACATACGACACAAGGTTGGTCATTTTCTCCCGTAAATCTGTCTCATGTTAATTTGATTGGTAGTCCAGCCAGAGGAACTGAAAAGGGTACCAGGAAAAACTTGCCCACAATGACCAGTGAGTGTCAGAGATTTCCACAACCCCCTGGCTCGGGTTAGATGAATTTTCTAGAGTGGCTCAGAGAGCTCAGGACAGCAGTTTACTCACTAGGTTACCAGCTTATCGCCAAGAGGACACCATCTCGGAATGGCCAAGTGGAGGAGATGCGTAGGCCAAGGTCTGTGGGAAGGGGCGAGGCGTATCCACGCTCTCTCCAGGGTACCACCTTCCCAGCACCGGCAAGTGTTCCCCAACCCGAAAGCCCTCTGAACCCTGTAACTCAAGGATGTGTATGGAGGCTTCATTACTGAGGCGTGATTGGCTCAGTTATTGGCCATTAGTGATCAGGCCCATGCGCAGCCCCTCTCTGCTCCCAGGAGGTGGAAGTGGTAGGGCTGAAAGTTCCAGCCCTCTAATCACATCACTGGTTCCCCTGGCAACCAGTTCCCATCCTTAGAAGCTTTCCAAAAGTCATTCCTTAACATCCATCCAGATGTGGCTGAAAGGGGCTGTGACCAGTAACAAAAGACACACCACTTTCATCGTTGGCTGAATAGCCGGGAGCTATTCCAGGAACTAAGGTCAAAAGTAAAAATTACAACAAAAGATGCCCCTATGGTTCTTAAACAGAGAGCTGTCAGGATTCCAGGAGCTATGTGCCAGGAACAGTGGACAAAGGCCAACTATCTAGATTTCTTATTATGAACCACAGTATCGCCAGGAGACACTTAATGTAATTTTAGATTTTTTAATAGCCATATTTTAAAGCTGTGTTTTTTTTTCTATTTATAATAAAGCTGTTTTTAAATTTATTTTAAAAATCTATTTCTTGCCGAAACCGGTTTGGCTCAGTGGTAGAGCATCGGTCTGCGGACTGAAGGGTCCCGGGTTCAATTCCGGTTAAGGGCATGTACCTTGGTTTCGGGCACATCCCTGGTAGGAGGTGTGCAAGAGGCAACTGGTCGATGTTTCTCTCTCATTGACGTTTCTAGCTCTCTATCTCTCTCCTTCCTCTCTGTAAAATATCAATAAAATATATATTTTTAAAAAATCTATTTTTTAATTGATTTCATAGAGGAAGCGAGAGGGAGAGATAGAAACATCAACGATGAGAGAGAATCATTGATTGGTTGCCTCCTGGACGCCTCCCTACTGGGAATTGAGTCTGCAACCCGGGCATGTGCCCTTGACCAGAATCAAACCTAGGACCCTTCAGTCTGCAGGCCAATGCTCTATCCATATCTTAAATAATAAAAAGAAACAGATGAACTCAATTGTAGTATATATTTCATTTAATTCAATTTATCCAAAATATTATCACTTTGTCTACATGAAAGATGTCCAAACTTGTAGAGAATTTTTCCTTTAAAAAAAACTTTATTGTTGCCAAAACCAGTTTGGCTAAGTGGATAGAGCGTCGGCCTGCAGACTGAAAGGTCACAGGTTCGATTCCGGTCAAGGGCATGTACTTTGGTTACAGGCACATCCCCAGTAGGGGGTGTGCAGGAGGCAGCTGACAGATGTTTCTCTCTTATTGATGTTTCTAACTCTCTATCCCTCTCTCTTCCTCTCTGTAAAAAATCAATAAAATATATTTTTTAAAATGAGGCTGACTATACACCACTTTGCAAAAAAACCCAAAACGCATTTATTGTTGAAAATATGACATATATCCCCCTTTTCCCTCCATCGACTCCTCTGTAGAGAACTTTTATGAGTATTTGAGCCAAACTGATGACGTATGCCAGGGAGCACGATCTCAAATGGTCCAGATTAGTAACCGTTTGGCAGCTCTTATGTGATTGAAATTAAGGAGGGAATGTAAGGAAGGTTACGTGAAGGCGGGAGGAAGCAATCTGGGAACGGGGTTACAGAATGGTTAAGATCATGTGCCCTCTGGAGGGGTCTGACAGGGGGCATTTCAAACGTGTGGTAACCTAGAAGGACAGAAACAATGGACAGGGTTTGCCTAAGACAAAGATAAGCCTTTTAGTAAAGAAGCTGTATGCCTGGGGTGTGACTACCCACCATCACCTACCAGTTAGGAATGTATGCTCAGATGACCTGTTGAGATTACTTTCCAAAACCACCCCCCACCCCTTTTAAGTTCACAACTTAAACACACAGCCAATGCAAAGATATCAGTGAGATCATTTACATACTTTTTTGGTCCAAAGTCTTACAGCACATCTCAGTTTACTCTAGGAGCTCGGAGGGCACACGTGACTGGTGGCTGCCATCCTGGGGAGCCCAGATTTGGGGCTGTCCCTTCAGTGGCTGTGGCCATGCGGAGACCTGTTTATTGCTGTATCCTAGTGCCTGGCACATAATGAGGCCCAGTGATCTGCACCTGTGAGCTGGGGGGTCATCTCCCGGAGACTCCTGGAACTGGGGTGAAGGTTAAATGAAATGAGGTATGTTAAGTACCAGCTCAGTGACTCTTGTTACTGTTCTTACTTCTCAAAGTCAATCGAAGGGCATCCGGCCCCAACCTGCTTCCTGTTTTCCTCTTTTGAGAGCGCTTCTCTAACATTACACACCAAAGGTTAGATTCCCGAGTTAGCGGAGCCCTCGGGATCAGGCCCCGGGGGGCCACCCAACAAAAGAGCGGGAACCTCCGCCCACGCCCTTGTTTTCTTCGCCCCTTGACAGCTGGAGGCCCCACCCACCCCAGCCCAGACCGTCTCCGGGAGGAACTACAACCCCCATGATGCAGCGGGAGCCCCGAGGCTTGCGTCATCGGCGTGGGACGCCCCGGCGGTGAAGGAGCGCGCGGACATGCGTCTCCAGGCGCCGAGCAGACGCACCCCTGACCCCTAGAGAGTGGCGGGGTCCAATCAGTTGAGCTTGGAGCCCAACGACTCGCCCGGGCCAGAGAGGCCCACCTGCGGCGGCTGGTGACACGCGCGTCCTTCCTACTCCTCCCGCCTCCCCTCGGGCTGGCGCCTGCTGGTGACGTTGGGGGGCATGATGGCCGCCGGGAGGCCGGGAAGGTGAAGGTGAGAGGGCGAGCGCGCCGGGTGGCGGGGACGGGTGGGTCCGGCCCCGCTCGGCGGGTCTCGAGCAGCCCGGGGCGGGGAACGTTTGGGGCGCTGAGGTGGGATGCGGGGGGCCCCGGGGGTCCAGATCCGGGCGGGCGGGCGGCCGGCGTCCCCACGCCCTGGGCTCGCCGCCGCCGGGCCCACCTCGGCCCTGCGGAGAGGGGCGGGACTCGGGGTGGGGTCCCCTGACACGCCTCGTCACCCCAGGCTTCCCGGCCACGTTCCACCCCCTGCCCGGTCTCCTGCGCGTACCCAGCCCTTTATACTAGCCAGCATTTGCTGGGCACGGGGCAGTGCCCACGATCGGCAGCGTAGCGCCCTGCGCTGCCCTCCCCGCCCTGCTTCGGGCACTTTCTACCCCCTCATACGGGTGTCTGTTTACTTGTTTGACTTCAAACCCCACGGCAAGCCCCTCGAGGGCAGGGTCTGTTGTTGTGTTTTTTTTTTTAACCCATCCCTGACGCTAGGCCTGGCACACACAAAGAAGGCACGCAGAAAATGCCCAATAATGAGCCCGAAGCCAAAACCTGCCCACTCCCCTCTCTAGTCATCCTTCATGCCCTATTCCTCTTAATTTCTCTATCTTCTCTCGTTCCCTCCTCCCAGAAAGGGCTCTGATGATCGCCCTTCTCACATAATTGAGGACAAGTGAGCTTTGGAGTGGAAGGGAGGCGGCGTCTGAGTTCTCAGCGTGGCCGCTCCACTGGCAGTCTGTACATCTGTTAGGTATCCCGAGCCTCTGCCCCACGGAGTTGAGAATGAAGGAGGACACTTGACAGCATCTGACACACATAGGTTTTCACTAAGTCCCACTTCTGGGCCTCATCCCTGCCCGCCTGTCTCTAGTCCTCCTCAGTTCCACGCCCTCAGTCCTGCTTCCTCCTCCGCTCCTCTCCCCACTCTGGATTTGCCCCTACCTGCGCCCCTCCTCCTCCCCAGCACGTGGCTGACCACCAGGCCATCACACAACTGCCTGTGTGTTTGTACACACCCAGGATTGGCCCCACACCAGCGTGTTGTGTTTTTTTCCTTGGGGCACCTCACATGTCACCCCGCACCCCAGTGAATAAGCAAGCTTCCCTCCGTGAGTCAGCTTCCCTCAGGGGTGCGTTTGTTGAGCTTTACGCCCGATCAGACTTGCTTTACGTACCAGTGGTTGTTGTTTTTTCCCCTGGCTGTTGACATGTCCCCTTTTCTTTCCAAAGTTGGAATTGGTGGAGTTAACACAACCATTAGCCAGCTTCAACCCGAGACAAGGACCCAGGAGAACCAAATACCTGTGGTCTTTTTGGCCCGGCCGTGCCCATGATGCCCACCCTGTGAAGGTCTTTCACCATCTAAAAAGTAAGTGGTGGCTGGGCCGTGGGGTGCTCTGCGTCTGGGTGCAGGGGAAGGGGGGGCTCTGTTAGGCATCCCGTGGCAAGTCTCTGGAGAGGGCCATCTTTGCTCGGAGCTGGAGTTCCCCAGCCCGGCCTGAAAAACTGTCTCCTTTCTGCTTCCATGGAGGGTTTCGCTGGTTGCGGAGAGACCCTGGGTAGAGGTGACAGTTCAGGAAGCAGCTGGGATCTCTGGGCTCTCGGAGGAGTTAGTCTTCCTGGCTAGCGCTCTGCTGTGCTGGCTCCACCCTCCCGCTCTCTGCCCGGCAGAGACTGGCTCCTTATCACACGCTTCTAAGAGTCAGCTCCGCCCGCTCTGCCCGCGTATGCTCTTCTGTTCCAGTTTCTCAGCCTCTCCTCTGTTTTCAGTTGTGCCGGCAGAGGACCCGCGGATCCGTTTTCTTTTCCCTGCTAGGAGTTGCTCTACGTAAATCTGGGTAAGGAGGTGGTGTGGATCCAGGGACTGTGCTTGGGATCCAGGCGTAGCCTGCAGTGAATTTTGCTACTGCTCTTCCTGCACCCAGGACACCTGTAACGCTTCTCTACTAATGGCCTGAGCTGAGGCAGAGCTTTCCGTTACCATGGAGTGCTAATAGGCTAATAGTTTCAGTTTGGAATTTGGTTTGGTTCTGGTCTTAGGTTAATATTAATAACAATCCTTGTGTGTGAGTGAGTGTGTGTGTGTGTGTGTGTGTGTGTGTGTTTGAGAGAGAAGAGAGAGAAACATCAGTTGGTTGCCTCTTGTACACACCTGACGGGGGGTGGGGGTGGGGTCGAACCTGCAACCTGGTTATGTCCACTGAGTGTGTCCCCGAACCCGAGTCCTTTCCGTGTACGGGGCGATGCTCCAACCAACTGAGCTACCTGGCCAAGGCAGTAACAGTCTCTTAACATCGTTCTCCTAGCAGTTCTTCTTTGGGGTGGGAGGTTTTTCCCAGCGTGTGATCAGGAGTTAAAAAACTGTTACACAGAAGAAGGGTTTCTTCCGGCAAATTTGTGAAAGGCTGCATCAAGTCCCGTTAAACCAGTGTCTTTACAGCAGGCCTTGCTGCCCCAAGTCTGCTGCGCTCATGTGCTCCAGGGGAGGGTGTGAAGCGCATGGTGGGACAGGGGGTGCACGAGCGTGCTGTGGGCCACGCGTGGGAAGTGCTTTCTGAAACCACGACCTCGGGATGCTGTACAGCAGTCACATCTGCGAGCATAGTGGACAGCTGTGCCTGGGGTGGCCCCTGCCTGCGGTGAGCCCTGCGGGGAAGTAGGGACTATCAGGGCTTTCCAGAGGACAGGAACCCGGCGCCCCACTGCCCGGGAAGGCTGGGAAGCCAGCAGGCGAGCCCAAGATAGCAGAGATACACAGTTCTTGGCTTGTGTGCGTGTATTTTGCAACTTTGGTCCGTTGGTGTGCCTGAGTGTGTTTAGCTGGCTCTTTGGGAGGACTCAACCCTGGCATCTGAAAGGCTTGTTCCACTCTTGCCTCACTGAGCTCCAAATGCTAAGAAGCAGAGGCTTAGTCAAAAGCTGCTTTTTAAGAAAAAAGTAGATGCGGGTGCTCCAGGGATGGGAGGGTAAGGAGATGCAGTCTCACTCACACCAGGTTTCTCACAGCTGTGGGGGAGGAAGTAGAAACGGAAATAGGTCACTGCTCTGTGTCAAAGATTGGCTTTCTAGAAGCTCATAGACTAGACAGGGAGACAGAGTAAGGCAGTGGTTGGCAAACTGCGGCTCTTTGGCCCCTTGATTGTGGCTCTTCCACAAAATACCATGTGCAGGCGTGCATGTACAGTGTGATTGAAACTTTGTGGCCCATGCACAGAAGTCGGTTTTCGGCTCTCAAAAGAAATTTCAGTCATTGTACTGTTGATATTTGGCTCTGTTGGCTGAGTTTGCTGACCACTGGAGGTCAGCAAAAAGGAAGGCGAAAAACCAAAACGTCAGGTAAGGTAGTGTGTCCTCCCTGGAGACCAGGGGAGCTTCCTGGAGGAGTGATACCAGAGTTGGGTCTAGAAGTTCAGTAGGAGTCAAATGGGTGAAAAAGGAAAGAGGATTACAGGCTGAAAGCAGCATCTCAGCTTGGGAGTTAGCAGAGCCAGAGCCATCAGAGTTTGGAGGAGTGGGAGGTTCCACGTGAGCGGTTCCACGTGAGCCATGTGGGTCGTGGCATATAGCTGCAAGTTGGGGAATGGGGAAAGCAGTCAGTTCCTGGACAAGCTGACGTCCCAGTAGACCTTGTAATGTCAAAGAAACACTGAACTTTTATTAACGTGCATGCCTGTAAAATTTTTTTGAATCTTGCACTTACTGGACACTAACACCCTTCTTTTCATTTCCTTTTTGCTTGCAAACAATGACCAGAACTTTAAAGCACTTGCTTCTAAAAGCTGGCCGGTTTGGGTCAGTGGGTAGAGCGTCAGCCTACATACTGAGAGGTCCCTGGTTCGATTCCGGTCAAGGGCACATGCCCAGGTTGCGGGCTCGATCCCCAGTAGGAGGTGAGCAGGAGGCAGCCGATCAGTGATCTCTCATCATTGATGTTTCTATCTCTCTCCTCTCTTCCTCTCTGAAACAATAAAAATATATAAAACAAACAAACAAACAAATAAATAAATAAAAGCCCATGGATCTCAGGGAACTTGCTGCCTGGAAGCAAGTCAACCTTGGGTCCGAGCAGACCTGCTCACGCCATCCTCCTGGCAGCAGGAGGAGCTGTGGGTGTGTCATGGAGTTGCCTCGGCCCTTCCCTGGGGGCTGGGTGTTGTGACCTTGCTGGTAGGGTCTGTGGTTGCTATATAACATATAAAGTTACCTTTGTGCTCCTACTGCCATCCCAGTCTTCTTAGTCTGTGGGTGTCACGCTTGTGCATGTGACGAATCAAGGCTTTGAGGATAAAGAAATTGCTCAAGTTTATGTAGCTCAGAAATAGACTGAGCACGATTTGTACCCAGCTGTGTGTCATTCCAGTCTGTCATCTGCACGCTACTTCGGCCGGGTCAGGTATCTCTGTTCTCCCTTCGTGGTTTTCCTCTTTCACTGCTCGCATTCCGGTTTCTCCAACAGCCTTACCTGCCGGGCCTCGGTCAGCCTGATCGCATGCTCTCTCCTCTTCTGCTTTGGAGGAGTGAGTGGTGTTTTCTTCCCAGTGTCCCTTTAAAATATATATATTTTTATTGATTTCAGAGAGGAAGGGGGAGAGAGCGAGAGATACATCAATGATGAGAGAGAATCACTGACCAGCTGCCTCCTGCATGCTCCCCCACTGGGGATCAAGCCTGAAACCTGGGAATGTGCCCTTGACCGGAATTGAACCTGGGACCCTTCAGCCCACAGGCCAACACTGTATCCACTGAGCCAAACCAGCTAGGGCTCAGTGTTCCTTCTCAGAGCACTGCTGTCTCTCTTATTTTTCTTCAAGGGTGCTGGACTAGAAGCTTTTTAAAAAACAGTGTGTATGTATTGATTCCAGAAAAAAAGGGAGGAGAGAGAAACATCAATGATGAAAGAGAACCATTGACCAGCTTCCTCCTGCATGCCCCCCATTCGGGATGGAGCCCACAACCCCAGCATGTGCCCTGACCAGGAATGGAACCATGACCTCCTGGTTCATAGGTTGATGCTCAACAACCAAGCCACACTGGCCGGGCTTCTGTCTCTTATTAAGCCCTTGACACGTGGCCTCCATGTTAAGAAACTTGCGCAGTTGTGGTGTTTTACTGAGGAGAAGGTAGAAATGGACGTACAAGTCACTCCTGTCTCCCCAGAAGTCATTAACAATGCAGAGTAATCCGTGGCTGTGGGCACAACATGCTGGTTGCAATTTCCCTGTGGGTCTGTCTGTCTGTCTGCCCATTCTTTGGGATAGCTAGTTCCTGGGATCCAGTTTTCAGATATGCAAAATCTACTTTTTCTAGATACTTTGTTTCTCAGGAACTTTGACACCCTTTGGAAGTTTGTCATGTGTGTGTGCTTACTCATGAGCAACGCCTTCTCCTCTCCCAGGTAGAGAGAGTGATTGCTTGGCCTTGGCCGCCGAGAGGGCGGCGCTGATTAGGCCTGCTGGAGAGGGAGTGGCGGCCAGGAACTTGCTGGGTGCTGGGGAACCGACCGCAGAGCCTGGCACACCCACACGCTGTGGCACACCCTGACTCATCCCCGAGGGGCTTTTCCCTTTCGCTTAGCAGGATCCCAGCTCTGCTGGCGGAGTAGCCATGTGTGTGGTGGGACCTCTGAGCCACAGCCTGCCTTTGGGACCAGAGATTCCCAGCCACACGAGGGCGCTACCTTCTTCGTTCGTTCTGTCTGTCCTTTTGACTCGAGCCAAGTGTCTCTAGAGCTTTGGAGTGAGGTCTGGAGGAAACACCGGCTGTGAAGGAGTGTGGGAGCGCAGGAGAGCCTCCCGCACAGAAGCGGGCCGGCTGATGAACGTTAGCAGTGCTTATCACGGGAGGTCGCCCGAGCAGAACGTCCGGCCCCGCAGAAATACATACAGGACTTGGTTAGAGCAGACTAAGGACGTGCCCGGAAGCAGGCCCGGGGAGATGCTGGCTGAGGATATGGCACGGGCATGGCCGATGTGCAGCTCTCCTGCACTGGGAAGGAAAGGAGGGAACTGAGGTGACTGCATGAAATCCATTGGTGGCAGACCAGGAGGAGGGAGAGCAGAGCCGGGGAACCTCTGCTTGGATGAGAAGTAAAATGGACAGACGTATACTTCTTTTGTATTGGTGTGTCAGAACAGTTAACCTTTAACACTTACAGTGAACAGAGGCTGCCTAGAGATAATATCTCATGAGGGTGGTTATGTCTCTGAGGGGGCTGAAAAAGGGCATTACTCTGATATTTCACAAGTACCCAGAGACCCAAGAGCAATAGGTTAAGGCAAAGATTAACTTTTTACTGAGGAGGTTATAGTGAGGTGACCAGATGGTCCAGGTGTTGGCGGGACAGTCCTGATTTCTAACAATTTTTCCCGCATCCTGCGACGTTTTAAAAAAGTCCCAATTTTTGGAAAGAGTCTTTTCAATGTTTCCAATCTTTCCAAAAATCAGGACTTTTTAAAAATGCTGTGGGACGTGGGAAAAATTGTTAGAAATCAGGGCTGTCCCGCCAACACCTGGACCATCTGGTCACCTTAGGTTCTAGGCCTGAGGTGTGACTGCCCAGCCCACCATGACCCACCCAGTTGGGAATTTATCACCGGGTCAGCCTGTGCTGAGACTTTCAGCCACTGGGCTTGTCAGTTACTTCATAGCTCCTCTGGGTTCTTTTTACCTTTAGTTTCCACACTTCCTGCTGTGCACACAGTGATGATGAGGGAGACAATACATGTGTTTTTATTTTTAAATATATTTTATTGAGTTTTTACAGAGAGGAAGAGAGAAGGAGAGATAGTTAGAAACATCAATGAGAGAGAAACATCGACCAGCTGCCTCCTGCACACCCCCTACTGGGGATGTGCCTGCAACCAAGGCACATGCCCTTGACCGGAATCGAACCCGGGACCCTTCAGTCTGCAGGCTGACGCTCTATCCACTGAGCCAAACCGGTCTCGGCGACAATACATGTTTTTAAGTAAAGTATAGACCTCTCCCTTGAGGATCATCATGCCTCTGTGCCCCCAACCCCAAAACCAAAATCTGTTAAAATTAGGGCCGTCAGGACCCGGACAGCAGGGGAGAGTGGGGGGAGTGCTTTCCTGCTCTCAGTGTTCAGCTGGGTCTCCGGTGGGCCATGTGTAGGAGAGAGCTGGTTCTGTCACGCTCTTCTGCTCTCCATTCCTCCTCGTATCTCTGAGGTGGGAAAGCAGGGCTGGCACTGCCCACCAGGCAGCCTGGCCCTGGTGTCCTGAGAAGTTCGTGCTTACTCGTGAGATGTGGCTCCTCCTTCCCCGGCCCTGCTCTGGTCCTGGAGCCCGTGCTCTGGATGCACCCCCGGCTGGCCCCGCCCCCCTCAGCCCCTGCCTCGCACCAGAGCGACGCCAGCCGGGGGTCCCGGGGGTCCAGGCGCACTGACGGCCTCTTCTCTTCCAGCGCGATGTCCCTGTTCTTCCCCCGATGCAACTCCGTTGTCACGGTGCAGAAGGATAAGAGACACATGGCGGAGGTGAACGCGTCTCCCCTCAAGCACTTTGTCACCGCCAAGAAGAAGATCAATGGCATTTTTGAGCAGCTGGGCGCCTACATCCAAGAGAGCGCCACCTTCCTGGAAGGTGAGACGGGCTCCTGTCAGGTGTGATGTTTAGGGGCAGAACAGGGTTTGGGGGTGGGCAGAACAGCCGGGCCTGGGGGCTCCGCCCAGATGCGTTGTCACCTCCAGCAACGCTCTGCTCAGAATGATGTGGAGCTGGGTGCCAGGAAAACAAGGCACCTGTCAGTTAAGGCTTCCCTGTACAACTTCATTTAATCACGAGGGGTAGGCGGATCTAATCCCCATCTGAAACGCGAGCAGATGGAGGGGGAGCTGTATGATACCCTGTAAGTGGCACACAGGGGCTTTACCGGGTGTTTTCCTTGGCCCGGCTCTGCTGCCATTCACACGGGCTCCTTCTGGGTGTTTATTTCTGACCAGGGTGTTCTCTGATATTTTTAGACGACAGGACTATGAATAGGAAACTTGCCTCACTGGCATCGTTTTCATTGTTACTGATCGGAGCCCGGCCTGGAGGCTCAGCAGAGACGGGCTGGTTCCCAGGGTCCTGCCCAGGCTGAGTGCCCCTCCAGCCACTGACCTCGCAGCTCCCTCAGGAAGGCTCATCCTGGCTCCGGGTCCTGGGATGCCAGGAAAGAGGCAGTGGCTGAGTCTTACCTGCCCTGGGTCTCCCCGCTTCTGAAAGCAGGGGATTTCCGATTCTACTCTGTGGAACCCTTGAGGTTCCGTGGAAATGCTCCAGGGACACGCTTGGCTCATGCTTGGTTTACATGTCAGGCTGCTGCTTACAAGAATGGAAACGTGCAGTACCATGGTCTGAATGTTGTGTCCCCCACATTCACATGGTGGACTCCTAGGGCCCATGTGATGGTGCTAGGAGGTGGGGCTTTGGGGAGGTGATGAGGTCATGAGGAGGGTGGCACCCTCGTGAATGAGATTTGTGCTCTTATAAAAGAGACCCCCACGAAGCTCTGGCCCCTTCTTCCAGGTAAGGATACGAGAAGTCCGAACGGGAAGAGGGCCCTCACCCCCCAGCTGGCATCCCGATCAATACGTTCCGTTGTGCGTGAGGCGCCCAGTCGGTGCTGTGTCACTGCAGCCTGAGCGGACTGAGACAGAGCGGACTATCTATGCCCTCCCTTAGCATGGCCTGAGGCAAGAGAGAGTATTTCCTGAATATTTGTTAAACTTCAAAATCTGAGTTTTAACGTTAGCAGGTTGGTTGTTGACATTATTACTGTTCGTGACCTGCTTATTTAGCGGTATCTCTGGTGCGCCTGGCAGTAGGCATGCAGGATGGGGCATACCAGGCCTCTGTCCTCCCAGAGCCCAGACCATAACCCTCTGAGTCACTTACTCAGGTGGGCTGTGGGCAGACACGTGCTTAGTGAAGGTTTTTATGACATGGCATAGGAGGGGTGTTTCGATGTCTCTTTTTTTTGGTGAAAATATTTTAAAATATATATATATTTTATTGATATTTTACAGAGAGGAAGGGAGAGAGATAGAGAGCTAGAAACGTCGATGAGAGAGAAACATCAACCAGCCGCCTCTTGCACACCCCTTACTGGGGATGTGCCCGCAACCAATGTACATGCCCTTGACCGGAATCGAACCCGGGACCTTTCAGCCCGCAGACTGACGCTCTACCACTGAGCCAAACCGGTTTCGGCTTTTTGGTGAAAATATGAGGCCTCTGGAAGGGAAAGAGCTGGGGAGCTCTTTGGGATTCTGTGTTGGGAATGCCCTGGCTGGGGGAGGGGAGAGTTACTGCTTTAGGACTGAGAGTTGTTGGCCTACTGGCTGTCTCTTTTAGATGTGGCTTTGAAAAGTGGTCAGAATTGTGCCTGGCATGTAGCGAGAACTTGGTATTTGTTAAGTACTAAACATGAAAGCAAATGATGACAGTTAATATTTGAGTATCCGTCATGCACCAGCCACCATAGCACAAAAAGCACTATAAATGGTGGCTAGGGCATGACAGATACTTGCAGTAGTCATACGAGGTAGGGACTGTTAACTGCGTTGTAAGGGTGAGGAAGGTCCATGTGCTTGAGGCCACAAAGCTAGGAAGAGGCGAGACCAGCACGTCCTTCCTGCCTGGAACCCGGTAGCCCGGCCCGGGAGCCGGGTTCGGCGCTGCGCACTGCGCCACAGGAGGGAATCGGGACCTCAGCCCGGCGGCAGGGAGCCGCCTCGGTGGCTCTGTTCCTCCAGACGTGACAGTGGAACTGTGAGAGCAGGTGCTGACCCATTTCCACTCCCGCCCCCAGACACCCACAGGAATGCCGAACTGGACCCCGTTACGACAGAAGAGCAGGTTCTGGACGTCAAAGGTTACTTGTCCAAAGTGCGGGGCATCAGCGAGGTGCTGGCCCGGCGGCACATGAAAGTGGCTTTTTTTGGCCGGTGAGTTCTTACCCTCCCCCCTTTTCCTCCTGGGCGGGAGGGGACCCTTTGTGCAGGGCCACAGGCTCAGCACCCCATGGTCCTGGGCACGGGAGGCTGCCTGGAGCAGCAGTTACCCGCGGGCGGGCGTGGCGGGGCCTCGTGTGAGGAGGCACACGGGGGAGCAGAGCAGCACACCGGCTTTCTGAGGAAACCAGGACATTGGCGCCATTTAGCTGGGGGGACTGAGACCGAAGTGTCAGTGGTTTCAAGTGGAAGGGCGGGTCTCCATCAGTGGTCTCCATCAGTGACGCTGAGGGCTTGCGGTCAGGGCAGGCCTGTTTAAGGACATACACGACATCGTGCTGACCCCCCACCGTGTGAGTGCCTTGCATGTTGGTTTGCAGTGATGAGCCAGGACAGGTGTCTGTCCGTCCGTTTCCGTAAGCTCAGCGCGCCCGCTCTGCCGGCCTGGGCACGCTGTCACTGCAGACAAGGCCGGGCTTCCAGCTGCTCCCTTCACTGCGAAAGCCCGCAGAGCAGGTGCGGGTGGCCTCGCTGACGGCCGGTGCTCCCTTCCCACAGGACGAGCAACGGGAAGAGCACCGTGATCAATGCCATGCTCTGGGACAAAGTTCTGCCCTCCGGCATCGGCCACACCACCAACTGCTTCCTGCGGGTGGAGGGCACCGACGGCCACGAGGCCTTCCTCCTCACGGAGGGCTCCGAGGAGAAGAGGAGCATCAAGGTGCGTGCTGGGTGGGGCTGGCCATCCTGGGGGTGCGTCCGGCCTCAGACCAACTAGCAGGACGGGGAACGGCTCCCGGGAGAGGGCGGTGCCCTGGTGATGGGGTGCAGCCCTGCCCTGGCTGTTTAGGGGAGAGCTGTTCCAGGGAGGCTGGAACCGGAGCACCAGGCATGAGGAGCCTGCGGGTCCTTCATATTACCCAGCGGCCATCTGGCTTTTCTCTTGACCAGAAGAGAGTGCATGCCTTGTTCTCCTCAGGGAAGTTTCCAGAGAGCGATTCCTGCATTTGCTTGGGGGTTCTGACATACCAGCTAGGAGTTTGTACATTTAATTTTCCTGAGAGCCAGCCGCTTTCTTGTGTGGGGCCAGTGCTCATTTCGGTTCATAAAGACTGACTACGAGCACCGCCAGCATAGTGCAGTGTCTGAGGAAGGAGCTGGAGGGGGGAGTGAAGAATAGCTGGTTCTCCTGGCAGCTCCCAGCTCTTGACTTTTATGTGTGAACTGAAAGGAAAGGGGAGGCAAAGTGGCCAGCAGTCTCAGGCTGCTGTGCCAGGCAGTCTGCCCTGTGGCATCAGCTACCAGCTGGGCCTGAGCCCTGAACGTCCCTCCTCCCCCATCAGACGGTGAACCAGCTGGCGCACGCCCTCCACCAGGATGAGCAGCTGCATGCCGGCAGCCTGGTGAGTGTGATGTGGCCCAACTCCAAGTGCCCGCTGCTGAAGGATGACCTCGTGCTGATGGACAGGTAAGAGGGCAGGTGCCTGCGTAGGAAGTCCAAACCTAGGGGGCCAGGAGTCCCATTTCTGGATCGTCCAAGCCAGTGTTCCCTGGGCCCTGTCCTTGCTCTGCTTATGTATTGGCTCTACCACCTCCCCCTGCCTCTTGGATTCCCTCCGGGGTCTGGTTATGGTACCATTGGCATCAGTGCCCTGAGGATGTGCCAGTGATGGCCTGTGAGGAGGGATGGGAGGGGTGACCAAAGCCTCAACCTGATGTTAGTACGTGTGTCAGGGGGTGGGGTCCCTGTTGTACTTTATTTCTGCTGAAGGAGCACTTTGTGGGCAGGTTGCAACTATACCAAGAAATACGGTACTATAGTGCTTATTGGACTCTCATGAATATAACACTTCACCTTTTTTAAAATTATTAATTTTAGAGAAAGAGAAACATCAATCGTTTCCACTTATTTATACATTCATTGGTTTGTTCTTATGTGTGCCCTGTCGGCGATTGAACCCGAAACCCTGGTGTATTGTGGTGACGCTCTAATCAACTGAGCTACAGGCCAGGGCAGCACGTCACCTTAATTGTTTATCTCCGGAGTAAACTTATAAATCATTGTTTTTGTAAAAGTGATAGATGCACGTGGCAGGAAACACACTCGGATCACCTGGAGTGTTATGAATGAAAAGTAAAAATCTCTTCAGTAAGGGACAGCATTTTACCCCCCCCCCCCCCCCCCCTTTAGCCATCTCTCCCTTGCTTGGCTGCCTCAGGTCTGCCACAGCAGGACGAACAGGACCACGGGCTGTGTGCCTGATATTGGTTTAACCCTGTCACCTCTAGCCCCGGCATCGATGTCACCACAGAGCTGGACAGCTGGATTGACAAGTTTTGCCTGGACGCTGACGTGTTCGTGCTGGTGGCCAACTCGGAGTCTACCCTGATGCAGACGGTAACCCCTCCGCCGCCTTCCCCGTGCTCCCAGGGCCGTGGCTGGCCGCCCCCCTTCCCCCCACACCACTGAGGTCTTCCCCTCCCGTGCAGGAGAAGCAGTTCTTCCACAAGGTGAGCGAGCGCCTGTCCCGCCCCAACATTTTCATCCTGAACAACCGCTGGGACGCGTCCGCCTCGGAGCCCGAGTACATGGAGGAGGTGGGTGTCTCTAGTCAGCAGTTGGGGACTGCCCCCCACATGTGCACTCCCAGGCTGCACCAGCTTCATGCCTTTCCTAAAGGAGTTTCATCACCACAGATTTCCCAAGGGTTCCCTCGGGTCACTGTGGGGTCTTCTGCCACCTCTAAACACTCTCTTCCCCTCCCAGTCGCTTTCCCTGATCCCTCCACCTTCAGAGGTTTTCCTCCAGGTCTGCAGAGCGTCCCCGGCACATCAGCTGCGCCTTGTTTGGGGCCTGTGCTCACTTTGGTTCATACAGGGTTAGTCATGGCAGGACCAGCTCAGCTCTAGGAAGATACCCAGGAAGGAGGCTTAAAAGAGGGACGAAGATAATTGGTTCATGTGTGAGGTGAAAGAAACAGGAGTCCCAGTTGGTCATAAGGGGTGAAAAAGGGTGCAGTCAGCACTGACATTGGGCAGTGTGACTTTGGCAAATTCCTCACCTGTGAGGTGGATGTAATAGAATTACAGCAGAGATGAAATCTTTCAACATTGAGAAAGGCATGCGGCAAGTGGCTCCCAAGAGGCTGTTGGCATTTGGAATTTCTAGTAGTAGAACCCTAGACTTCAGAGCCAGGTAGGATTGTGTGGGGGATATTTCATAGATAAGGCCTTGGAGGACTCAGCTTGTCAGCATAGAGCCCAGGTGGAGGTTTCTCAACTCCGGTTCCTTTCATTCTGGGGCACGAAAGTGAGACACTGGTTAGACCCTCACAAGAGGCAGCTTGAGGCACGTGTTAGCATTTCTGCTTACCTACACTAATAAGAGATTAAGATGCAAATTGACTGTACCTCCATGACACCAGCCAATCAGGAGAGAGTATGCAAATTAACACAACAAAGATGGCAGGTTAATTTACATACATAGGCACAAAGCAGCTGAGGGTGGGGCGTTCCACACCGCCCCAGCTGCTTCAGGTCTCTGGGCAGCATGGGAAGGTGGAAAGGCAGCTCCATCCTGAGCAAAGGCGGTGCCGGCAGCCAGGGGAAGGAAGGCCCATTCTTGCATGAATCCTCATGCATTGGGCCTCTAGTGTATATATAAAACACCTTTGGCATGCTATCCCCCAAGAGACTCCCATGGCCATATTGCTTCTGAGGAGCGTGGTGACTAGAGAGCAGAAACGGTGGGAGATGGTTCACCTGCCCCACCTGGTCACACACACCCCTCTCTCTGCTTGGGCTCCAGGTGCGGCGGCAGCACATGGAGCGGTGCACCGGCTTCCTGGTGGATGAGCTGGGCGTGGTGGATCGAGGCCAGGCTGGAGACCGCATCTTCTTTGTGTCTGCCAAGGAGGCACTCAACGCCAGGATCCAGAAGGCCCAGGGCATGCCCGAAGGAGGTGACAGTGAGACCCACTTCCTTCTTTTTGCTAATGTTTGAGATGTTTGGTCTCATGCTGTCTGCCGAGAGAAAATAGGTCTGAGAAGGATGTGGTGAGAAGAGCCTGAGTGAGGAGCTCTTTGCTCCCCCAGTGTTTAGCCAAGTGTCGCATTGGCGTGGCTTTGTGGGTTTTCACTTTCCTCCCCTGCAGCTGTTTCCAGACTAACTTGCAGTTCTCCTAGGGGGCGCTCTTGCCGAAGGCTTTCAAGTGAGGATGCTTGAGTTTCAGAATTTTGAGAGGAGGTTTGAGGTGAGTCCATTGATTCTGGTCTCTGGTGCTTCTGGCTTCCCAGTGGTCACCGGCCATGTCCCGGGCGGTGACACCAGAGCCTGGCCCTGCTGGTGGCCATGTGGCCTCCTCAGCATCTCTTGTCTGTTCCAGGAGTGCATCTCCCAGTCCGCAGTGAAGACCAAATTCGAGCAGCACACGGTCCGGGCCAAGCAGATTGCGGAGGCAGTTCGCCTCATCATGGACTCTCTGCACATCGCGGCTCAGGAGCAGCGGTAAGGGCCCGGGAGCTCGGGCAGGCCTGGGGAAGAGAGGATGCTGGGAGGTGACCCCCGCACCCCTGCCTGGGACGACGGGCCCAGGGGCAGAGCCGGGTCTCTCTGTTCCCATGCTAGTGCCCTTCCCAGCCACCAGGCCTCACTAGCTGTACCCGGAGCAGCCTGGTGAGGGGACCGCTGGGGTCTGTCCCACTGGGCCTGTGCGGCATGGGGCTCTGAAATGCCACCTCGCAAGCTCATGCTGGAGGCCTGGCCCAGAGTCCCTGGGCACACAGCCATGCCCAGAGCCCGCAGCGGAACACATTTTAAAAATAACCTTTTTTGGCTGAAACCGGTTTGGCTCAGTGGATAGTGTCGGTCTGCGGACTGAAAGGTCCAGGGTTTGATTCCGGTCAAGGGCATGTGCTTTGGTTGCGGGCACATCTCCAGTAGAGGGTGTGCAGGAGGCAGCTGGTCGATGTTTCTCTCTCATCAATGTTTCTGACTGTCTATCCCTTTCCCTTCATCTCTGTAAAAAAATCAATAAAATATATATTTTTAAAAACAGAAAAAAAAATAACCTTTTTGGAGAGATGTTGAAATATAAGAAGGCACAAAGATTAAAGCACCTTCCTACCACCACACAGAATTGATAGTCAGTGTTTGCTTTTTATTATTTTTAAGTTAAAACACAGAAGAAATGGAAGTACCTTTGATTCCTCAGCCCCTTGACCCAGTGTCCCTCTGCTCATCCCGCCGAGGTGACCTGATCATGAATCTGGTGTGCAGTTCTATGTTCCATGTAAGAAGAGCTTTTTGCGTAAATCCTGAAGAACATGCAGAACATACAGCCACAGAATCATTCTGGTTGCTGCGCAGTCTTTCTCACTCACCTCTCCTTTGCCTTCATCTGTGGGCACATGTGTTAGGAGCTGTGGCTGTTAACGGCTGGAGAGTACGCCATGTGAATTGAGAATACTTCATTTTCCCATTGATTGCTTTTTTGTTTTTTTGGTCAATCCTCACCAGAGGATATTTTTCCTTTTTTTTTTTTTTTTTTCCAGAGAGAGAGTAGAAGGGAGGAGGAAAGAGAGAGAGTGAGAAACATTGATGTGAGAGAGACACATCGATTGGTTGCCTCCTGAAAGGAGCCCGACCAGGGCCAGGGATTGAACCTGCAACCGACGTACGTGCCCTTGACTGATTCGAAGCCAGGACCCTTCATTGGCCACAAGCCGATGCTCTACCCACTGAGCCAAACCGGCTAGGGGCCCGTTGGCTACTTTTCAGATTTTATTGTTTTGCTGTTGCAAACCACGCTGCAGTGGACACCATTACCGGCCCGAGGCACAGCCGTGCGCTCCTTTCTGGGGTTAAATCTGGGAGGCGGGGCTGCTCACTTCAGGGTGTGTGCATGTTCAGTTTCACCCGGTTTCACTTGGCTGCTTTCTGAGACACCCACGCCCAGTCCCAGGCCCGCCAGCGTGTGTGCTGGGCTCCCGGGTCCTGCCCTCACTGCCTCGGGCTGGGTGAGCTCTGCCAGGCTTCGCGGTAGAGATGCCGCCTTCGTCCCCGAGGAGTGGGGCTGAGCGTTTCCTCTGTTACTTGGCGGCACTTGTCCCAAACCCCCGCAGGCACCTGCCCCGCTGTCACCACCACATCTTCCTAAAGGAAGACCCGGGAGGGAGCGGTTGGTGCCCTCTCTCCCTCGTACCTGGGCAGGGAATGAGGGCACGCCTGCGTGTGAGAGAGAAGCTGCCAAGGCAGCCAGGACCTCACTGGGCCCGCACAGGCTTTCTGGGGCCCCTCTGGCTCCTCCGCGGGGTGGAGGGGGCCCGGGGCTTTTTTCTTTAAATATTTTTTATTTTTTTTAACAGAGGAAGAGAGAGGGATAGAGAGTTAGAAACATCGATGAGAGAGAAACATTGACCAGCTGCCTCTTGCACACCCCCCACTGGGGATGTGCCCGCAACCAAGGTACATGCCCGTGACCGGAATCGAACCCGGGACCTTTCAGTCCGCAGGCCGACGCTCTATCCACTGAGCCACACCGGTTTTGGCAAGGGGGCCTGGGTCTTGTAACCAGCCCTCTCTCTCAGGGTTTACTGCCTGGAAATGCGCGAGGAGCGGCAGGAGCGGCTGACATTTATTGACAAACAGTTGGAGCTCTTGGCACAAGACTACAAACTGCGCATCAAGCAGATTACGGAGGAAGTCGAAAGGCAGGTGAGAAACGGGTTCGGACTCGGAGCGGAGTCCAGGGTGGAAAGTGGAAAAGCAGACCTCCCCACCCGAGGCCTTCCCAGCCTCCAGGAGCCTGGGCCGGATCCCGGCATGCAGAGCCTTCGCCCGTTCCCGGTCTCTGTGAGGCCGGGCAGGCCCCCTGCTCCAGGCCCTAGATGCGCATTGGCCGGCCAGCCTCTCCCGTCCCTTCTACCTCAAAAGCTTTGGTTCCACCACCAGCAGAGGAAACGCTGGCTTGGGGGGTGGTATGAGGGGGAGAATAGGATATTGGAATTTGAGACTCTATCTAGATCAGCCGTGGGCAAACTATGGCCCTCGGAGCTGAAAGAGTGGCGGCTTCTCTTGCTCTCCCCTCCGCTCCTTCACCAGCAGCCCAAGATGAGAGTGCCAGCATGGTCAGGTTGCTTTTGTTCCGGCCCTCTGGTCCAGTTTAAGAACCCATGGTGGCCCTCGAGTCAAAAAGTTTGCCCACCCCTGATTATGCTCTCCCAGTGCAGATTCGGACACATTCTTTCTCGATCCCTAACGTTTCCTCTACAGGTGTCGACGGCGATGGCCGAGGAGATCAGGCGCCTCTCCGTGCTGGTGGACGAGTACCAGATGGATTTCCACCCTTCTCCCGTCGTCCTCAAGGTTTACAAGAACGTGAGTCATTAGCAGCCGTGCTCGCTAAGTACCCCTCGATCTTTTGGGCTACTGGGTGGCATCTCAGTCCCCGCTGGTCTGTCAGGACCCCTCAGCCGGGCAGGCGGGCCCAGGCCTCTCTCGGCTCTCCATGTCAGCTCCCAGGGCGCGGCTGACCAGCCCCGTGTCCTTGGCTCCAGAAGGCAGTCCTGACTGGGTGCTTCTTCCCTCGACCCCCCGTCCGGTTGCAGGAGCTGCACCGCCACATAGAGGAAGGCCTGGGCCGAAACATGTCGGACCGCTGCTCCACGGCCATCACGGGCTCCCTGCAGACCATGCAGCAGGAGATGATCGGTGAGTGCAGGGAGCGCGGCTCAGGCCAGGCCGCGGGTTCGACTCTCCTGTCTGTCACCTTTGATGACGAGTCGCCTCGATGCCTTCAGGTTCTGGGTGATGTCATGAGTTCATTCCACACGCAGCCCCGGAGCCGTCCTGTGTTACCACACGGGACCGTCCCCGCTGAGCGGCCTGCTCCTTAACCCACGTGAGGCATCATGTCAGCGGGGGCCGAGCCCAGACCTGCACCCCGGGAGAGGAGAGCTGGCCTGCCGCCCGAGCGTGGCGCTCTGGCCCCACAGCCCTCTCCCCCGGCCTGGTTTCTGGGCAGAGCCATCAGCGTCCTTGGCCACAGCGGCGGGCTCGCGCTCCAAGCCTCGGCCCCGGGGTGCTCGCGGAGCTGAGTGCTCTCCGTTCTCTTCCTGGCAGACGGCTTGAAACCCCTCCTCCCTGCGTCCGTGCGGAGTCAGATGGACATGCTGGTCCCTCGGCAGTGCTTCTCCCTCAGCTACGACCTGAACTGTGACAAGCTGTGTGCTGACTTTCAGGAGGACATCGAGTTCCACTTCTCTCTCGGGTGGACCATGCTGGTGAACAGGTTCCTGGGCCCCAAGAACAGCCGCCGGGCCCTGATGGGCTACAATGACCAGGCAAGCGCAGCCCGACCCTGACCCTGGGCGTGCGGAGGCCACAGTCCCGGGGCCCACGTCCACGCTGAGCACTGATGTTTGTGAAGGTGCAAATGCTAGCTGTATTTTTTTCTTTTCTTTCATTATTTATTTTAATGTATTTGTATTGATTTCAGAGAGGAAGGGAGAGGGAGAGATAGAAACATCGATGATGAGAGAGAATCATTGATTAGCTGCCTTCTGGGGATCAAACCCGAAACCCAGGCATGTGTGCCCTTGACCAGAATCAAACCTGGTACACTTCAGTCCACAGGCTGATGCTCTATATAGGGCTGTATTTTTTTTTTCTAATGCCTATTAAAGTAACCATTGTTACTATTAAATTATATTAAAGTAAATATTTCTAAATAACCATTATAATAATACATAACTTAAATCTAAATGACCTAAAATATCTCTCCATATGCCATTAAAAATATTTTTCCTCACCCAAGGATATATTTATTTATTTTATTTTTTGTATCTCTCTTTTTTTAAAAAGTATATTTTATTGATTTTTACAGAGAGGAAGAGAGAGGGATAGAGAGTTAGAAACATCGATGAGAGAGAAACATGGATTAGCTGCCTCTTGCACACCCCCTACTGGGGATGTGCCCACGACCAAGGTACATGCCCTTGACCGGAATCGAACCTGGGACCTTTCAGTCCGCAGGCCGACACTCTAACCATTGAGCAAAACCGGTTTTGGCAAGGATATATTTATTGATTTTAGAGAGAGGGGAAGAGAAACATCAATGTGAGAAGGAAACACCAATGGCTTGCCTCCTGACCGGGAACCAAACATGAGGCCTTTTGATGTAAGGGATCTTGCTCCAACCAACTGAGCTACCGGCTGGGGCTCCATGTTCCGCTGTGAAATTTAGATTTCACACCATCCCTCTGAATTGCACTTCAGTTGTTGCACGTGCTGCTCTTGGTACGTATCCCACACTGGGGGATGCTGAGGCCTTCCCAGGTGGCCACTGCTCACATTTTGGGGTATCCCACAGGGCTCCCCTTGGGGCTGGCAGGTCTGTGGTGAAGCTCATTTCCCCCTTTTGGCCTTTTGGAAATTGTGTCAGGACCCCTCGCTTTGAGGGTCACTGAAGGTTTCATTGAATGAGCCCCGTTTTTCTCACCCCCCTCCCCCCTGTTTCTCTCTCCAGGTTCAGCGCTCCATCCCTCTGACGCCAGCCAACCCCAGCATGCCCCCTCTGCCTCAGGGCTCCCTGGCCCAAGAAGAACTCATGGTTTCCATGGTCACCGGCCTGGCCTCCCTGACGTCCAGAACCTCCATGGGCATCCTGGTTGTCGGAGGAGTGGTCAGTGACAAGCCCTGCTCGGGAGGGGTGGGAGGTGGGGGCAGGTGGCTGGCTGAGGGCACAGTCCTGTGGTCCCTGTGGGCACACTTGCTCACCTCCATCAGAGACGGAGAGCTCTCTTCGCTGATCGGTGCCGAGTGTGAGCCTCAGCCCCTTAACATGTATACTTACTGACCTGTTTGTCTCACTCAGTGACATAGGGTAGCTCGTTCCCATGTGACGACGGGAAGTCTGTGACTGCCTTGCCAGGCTGAGAGCTCCGGCCCCGTCGGACTCTAAGGCTGTGGGGCCTGGTTGCATGGTGGGTAGGGAAGTGACCCAAGAAATGGACAGGCCTGGGTTCTGGAGAGGTGGGTGTGACCAGGGCTTTCTCATTTGTAGGCAAGAAAACCAAGAGCAAAACTTGAAAGGGTTTAACACAAAAGAGGCCAAGCCTGACCTTGTCTCTCCAGCTCTTGGTTTTATGGCCCTTTGCTTTCCACCCTAAAGCCTGAGATTGCAGACTTCCTTTCTAAAAATAAATATATATTTTTATTGATTTCAGAGAGGAAGGGGAGAGAGATAGAAACATCAATGATGAGAGTGAATCATTGATCGGCTGCCTCCTGCAAGCCCCCTACTGGGGATGGAGTCTGCAACCCGAGCATGTGCCCTTGACCGGAATCGAACCTGGGACCCTTCAGTCTGCAGGCCGATGCTCTATCCACTGAGCCAAACCAGCTAAGGTGCAGGCTGCCTTCTTGAAAACTGAGGTCTCCTGTATTTCTTGATCCAAGAGACACTGCAGCCAGGATAACTTATACCTTGGATTTTTTTTTAACTTACATTTTAAAAATATATATTTTTTATTGATTTTTTTTAGAAACAGAGGAAGGGAGAGGAAGAGAAAAAACAACAACATTGATATGATAGGGAAACTTGGATCGGCTGCCTCCTGCACACCCCCTGCTGAGGATCGAGCCCACAACCTGGCCATGTGCCCTGACTGGGAATCTAACCAGCAACCTTTCAGGACAACACTCAACCAAATGAGCCACACTGTCCACAGCTCTTTCTTTTCTTTATTTATCTTTTGATTTTAAGAGTGCGTGTGTGAGAGAGAGACATTGATTTGTTCACTTTTTTATGTATTGGTTGATTCTTGTATGTGCCCTGATTGGGGATCAAACCCACAGCCTTAAAAAAAAACAAAAAAACCCACAGCCTTGGTGTACGGGAATGACGCTGCAACCCACCGAGCTACCCAGCCAGGGCTACCTTGAGTTTTTAAAAAAATATATTTTATTGATTTTCCACAGAGAGGAAGGGAGAGGGATAGAGAGCTAGAAAAGTCGATGAGAGAGAAACATCGACCAGCTGCCTCCTGCACACCCCCTACTGGGGATGTGCCCGCAACCAATGTACATGCCCTTGACCGGAATCAAACCTGGGACCTTTCAGTCCGCAGACCGACGCTCTATCCACTGAGCCAAACCGGTTTCGGCTACCTTGAGTTTTCTTGATGATGCGGGCGAGGTGCTCTATCATGGACATTTGATTTGTAGAAACGGTGGCTGAATGTAACTAACAAAATTGCCTTCCCCGCCTGAGACCAGGTGAGGCAGCCGAGGCCCCTCCCTCCGTCGCAGGGGCACATGTCCTGGCTCTTCCACAGGTGACCTGGCCGAGAGTCATTGGCGGAGACGCTGGCCCTTGATGGCTGTGTAACCCTTTTACATCTTGTTTTACTCAAACAGCCTGTGCGTTGGTGAAGGCCGTTAGGCTGGTTTGGGGGGACAGGTGGACAGGAACAGCCAGGATGGCAGGCAGCACTGGAGTTCCATTTCCGGCTCCAAGCCCAGGGCTTTTGAGTGTAGCCACGCTGCCTTGAAGCAGAGTGCTCTGGACAGGACAAAAAGGAGCCGTCTGCTGAGGAACGAGGTGTGGAAGGGGACTTGTCAGTGTCAGCAGAGCGTTTATCTTTAAGAATTCTGTGTGCCACCCGCTGGATGGCTCAGCGGGTTTGGCTGGTCCTTGGACCAAAAGGTTGCCAGTTCTGCTCCCAGTCAAGGTTCATACCGAGGTGGTGGGTTCAGTCCGGGTCAGTGCACGTCTGGAAGGCAACCAGTTTCTCTCATGTTGATATTTCTCTTTCTCTCTCTCTCTCAACTTTACTCTGTAAGCAAGTCCTCAGGTGAGAATTAAAAAAAAAATTCCGTGTGCCTGGATCTGTGCCCTACCCACTGTTTTGCATAAATCATATGTGCAAACAACTAAGTTTCCCTTATTTTATTTAATTTTTAATTTTTGGATAATCCTCACTTGAGGATATTTTTCCGTTTATTTTTAGAGAGAGTGGAAAGGAGGGGGAGAGACAGAGAGAATGAAAGGATGTGAGAAAGAAACATCGATTGGTTGCCTTCCACACATGCCCTGACCAGGGCTGGGGATCAAGCCTGCAACCTAGGTACACACCCTTGACCAGAATTGAACCCAGGACCCTTCATTCCATAGGCTTATGCTCCATCCACTGAGCCAAACCAGCTCGGACCCTTATTTTTAAACTCTAGCCGGCCCCTGCTCTTCGGGCCTCAGTGGGATTAAAGGACGCGCTGAAGGAGGCGTTCTGGGTCTCGGCACCACGGCTCCTTGCCTGGGCTCTCGGGACGGGCTGGGCGGATGGCGGAGGGAGCCTGGCTGACAGTTGTGCCTCTGCAGGTGTGGAAGGCGGTGGGCTGGCGGCTCATCGCCCTGTCCTTTGGACTCTATGGCCTCCTCTATGTCTACGAGCGTCTGACCTGGACCACCAAGGCCAAGGAGAGGGCCTTCAAGCGCCAGTTTGTGGAGTACGCCAGCGAGAAGCTGCAGCTCATCATCAGCTACACCGGCTCCAACTGCAGCCACCAAGTCCAGCAGTGAGTGGCCGGATTCCCCCTGGGCCCCCTCCTAACCTGGAAACCACTGGGGCCTGAGCACATCTGACCCTGACTGCCCTTCAGCTGTGCGGGGCCCTTGCAGCCGGGGATGGGCAGTGGCATCTCTCCAGGGTACCTGTGTCCTGGCCTGGGACCAAGTAAGAGTCTGGTTCTCCAGGGAAGGAGGACGTGCGAAGATGAGGGACGTTACTTTAAAGGTTGCCTGAGAGGCTTGCATTTGGTTTTTTGTTTTTAAAAAAATATATATTTTATTGATATTTTACAGAGAGGAAGGGAGAGAGAGAGAGAGAGAGAGAGAGAGCTAGAAATGTCTATGAGAGAGAAACATCGACCAGCTGCCTACCAGGGATGTGCCCGCAACCAATGTACCCGTGCTTCCCCGAAAATAAGACATCCTCCGAAAATAAGACCTACTTCATGGAAACATAATACATCCCCTGAAAATAAGACCTAGCGCATCTTTGGGAGCAAAAATTAATATAAGACACTGTCTTATTCTCGGGGAAACAGGGTACATGCCCCCGACCGGAATCGAACTTGGGACCTTTCAGTCCACAGACCGACGCTCTACCACAGAGCCACACGGTTTCGGGCCTGGCGTGACAGGCCTGGCGCGGGCGGAGCTGCCAGCGGTGACAGGCCTGGCGGCTGCCCTCCGCTAGGGGCTGGCTTTATCACCAGCTTCACTCTGTGAAGCAGCCACTTTGCCCGGTTGATCCCGCCTCTCCCCCCAGGGAACTGTCTGGGACGTTCGCTCATTTGTGCCAGCAAGTGGATGTCACCCGGGACAACCTGGAGCAGGAGATTGCTGCCATGAACCAGAAAATCGAGGTTTTGGTTTCACTTCAGAGCAAAGCGAAGCTGCTCAGGTGAGGAGGCCTGGGCTGTGGAGTGTGGCGTGAACACACATCTGGTGGGGAGGCATGATCTGTGGTGTATGGCGTGATCACATCTCCTGGTGGAGGCATGGGCTGTGGTGTGTGGTGTGAACACACATCTCCTGGTGGGGATTTAGCGTGTTCCCATGTAAGACCTTTGCCCAGCACCTGGGATGCCAGGTGTGGTGCCAGCACTGTCCCCGGGCACCAGCAGTGGAGGCCGTGGTGGCAGCAGAGGAACCAGGCGGGGTGGGGTGGGGTGGGCTGTAGGGTTCAGCTCACTGGCACCTTCTCAGCTGCAGTGTCTCGGGGGCTTGGCATTTGCTGCTCTGCTCAGCCTTCCGCATCTTTCCTGTCCTGGGCTGCCCACTGTGTGCTGTGGACCCTGGGTTAGGCCCCCGCCCGCCTTTTAGTCCGATTCTCTCTGAGCTCACGAAGCGGGGAGGCCAGCATTGTACCCACAGGGAAGCCGTTAGGTCGCAGGCAACTGGCAGAATCAGATGGGAGCCCGATCTGCGCAGGGTCAGTGGAAACAGAGTTTGCCGGAGAGAATATTGATCTGAGGAGCCAGGGGTCCTGGGTTCTGGTCCAGGCACTCGTGTTCTGGCCAATCACTGAGCTTTCGTGTGCCTCACTGTTCCCATCTGTAAATAGTCAGGTTTCATGACAGCCACAGAGCTGAATGTGTGTGCTCTGGGCTCAGCCTGATAGAGCATCAGTTCACGGGGGACCTTGTACTTCCTGCCTTCGCCCCTGGGGGGCAGCACCCCGGGAGTTTCGTCTTTGGTCACAGGCTCCAACCCAGGGAAGTAGACTTCCCCTCCCCTGACTGTGTCCCTGTGCCCCCCCCCCCCCCGCCCACCCCCGGGGCAGCCATTTTCCAGGGACACACTCATCCCCTGGGAAGTGGCAGGTGCGTGTGGGGAGCGTCTGCTGCTTGTCGGCCACTGGGGACAGGATGGACTGAAACGGGCAGCAGGGAAGCAGAGTTCCCACCAGTTCGGGGCTGGCCTGTGGTCCCAGGTGAAGCAGCTCGGAAAGTCTCATTTCCCTCGTGTGTAAGAAGGGGTTTTGGGAGGGGTCTGTGCCAAGAGCAGGGCTTGGCATATAACGCTACTATTGCCTATTATCACCAGCTCTTACCGCTGCGACATCGTTTCTCTGCAGGAATAAAGGCGGCTGGATGGACAGTGAACTCAACATGTTCATGCACCAGTACCTGCAGCCCAGCAGATAGTGGCAGCCGGAGCCGGAGCCGGGAGGAAGGCCGGTGCTGCCGGCGCGGGGCGCCTCCAGGCCGCTGCTCTCTGGCCGCCGCCGTGAGACCGGAAGCACCAGTGTCCGCCGTTTTGAGCCCTTAAACACTAGTCGCTTTTCCCCCTCCTTCGCCTGCTGCCGCAGGGAGATTTCCCGGCTCGCACCCTAGAGGAGACTTTGTAAATGACAGCGAGGAATCAGGCCGGGTCTCTGCTTTGTCAGAGTCACTTGCCCGAGCATCGCTGGGTGCTTGGGAAGGCCCGGCGCCAGCCTCACGCATGCCCGCTCGGAGCCTGCACCCCTCCTCCCGCCAACACGGACGCCGGCCACACACCTCGGCGAGGGCCGCTCTAGGGGATGCTCGGACTTCCTTCCCGATCGCATCGCATGGCTCTGACCCGGAAGGACTTGGCTCGTGTCAGTCGGTCCTTCAGCTTTCGTGCTTTGTCCGTGCGGAGCTCTCAGACACGCGCTGAGGGTGGGCCCAGGACGCCCGCCCTGGGTTCTGGGTGAGGTGGGCCTGTGCCACGAGGGGGGGAGGGTGCTGCAGGGGGGTTTGATTGTGGTGGTGAGAACAGCTCAGGGGAGCTGGTGTGTGGAGGGCTGTGCTGTTGGAGGCATGTGAGACCTTCATGCCACACCCCCGTGCTGTTGGGGGTGGCTGTGCCCGTGAGGAGGAGGGACGTGCCTCCCCGCTCTTGGTGGCCAACCTTGTTCTAGTTCCGGTCCGTGGCCTGCGTGGTCTGGTTTTGTTGTTGGTGAGGGGGTTTGGTCCAGGTTGTTACAGGACGTGGCAGAAGGAAAGACGGTGGCAGGGAGGGGGCCTTGGCGTGGCCCCTTCGGGACAGCTGGAGAAGGTGGAGTCGGGGCAGAGCAGGGCCCTGGGTTAGACCTCCTCTGAGGGCCCGTGGGGTCATAGTCACCCCACTAGCTTGATTGCATCCCCATTGTGCCCCTCAAAGACACATGTATGTCCCACCCCAGCTTGGCCCACCTGCCCCGGCCGAGCATCCTCTGGGCTGTCTGTGCGGTGAGCTGCTGCTGGCCAAGGACAGTGTGGCAACCCTGGGCCCGCTCTGCACCCCACCCCAGAGGTCCCCCTCCCCCAACACACGTTTTCTCCTCCTGTTAACCTCGAGACATGCTCTCCGCTGTTAGTGGTCAGAGTGGGGGCAGGTTCCTGTCTCCAGAGTGTTAACTGGGCAGGCCGCCTCCGGGGACAGCCTTTGCAGCGCAGGTCAAAGAACGTGCTAGAAAGCAGCAGCCCCTCTTCCAGCCAGAGGCAGGGCTTGTTGAGTCTGCGTGCTCTGGTGCCAGGATGTGAGGTGACGGCCTCTGCGCTCGTGGTGGCCTCGGCAGGAGGGCCGCGGAGTGCGCTGCAGGCCTGCACGGCGTCGCCTCACAGCGTGCCAGAGGCCAGTGCCCCACAATCCCGATGAGTTTTGTGCTTTGGGGGGGAATTATTTAATATAACTAAATATGAATTTTTTTAATGTAGCCCTGGGCAGTGGATGAGATTTCGAACCTGTACCATAAGTAAAATGAAACACACACCACCGAGGGAGACTTGCTGAAGGAAGCGTGCGAAGGCACTGAGCGTAATGCTGCTGACTGTTCTGTGTTTTGTTCATTTGCTGGAGTGAGACGTGCTTGGCAGTGAGTTTTTTTTCTGACGTATTTAAGGTGATATATTTGCCTGAATTGCTCCTGTATCATTGCTGATAATATTGGAAATGAAAATAAAGCTAGTTGGGAACCCTTTGTGGGGTCTTCTCAGTTTACTGTTCTTCTGCAAACTCCCTCTGACATAACTGAGTCTGCAGTTAATATTTTTAAAATTATATCTTACTAGTTTTTTTTTTTACAGAGAGGAAGGGAGAGGGATAGAGAGTTAAAAACATCGATGAAAGAGAAACCATCGATCAGCTGCCTCCTGTACAACCCCTGCTGGGGATGTGCCTGCAAGCAAGGTACATGCCCTTGACCAGAATCGAACCTGGGACCTTTCAGTCCACAGGCCAACGCTCTATCCACTGAGCCACACCGGTTAGGGCTGCAGCTTAGTATTTAAAACGACCTTGCCCTGGCCAGTGTGCACAGTGATTAGAGCATCGACCTGAGCACCAAAGGGTCAAGGATTGGATTTCTGGTCAAGGGCACATACCTGGGTTGCAGTATCCCCATGAGGGGATCCCCATGAGGATACAACCAATGGATGTATCTCTCTCCCACTCCCCCTTCCTCCCTTCTACTCTCTCTAAAAATCAATGAAAAAAAATTCCCTTGGGTGAGGATTAACAATAATCCTATCTAATAAAAGAGTAATATGCAAATTAACCACTACTCTCACAAAGATGGCAGCGCCCATAGCCACAAGATGGTGGCGCCCAGTCCTCAGCCCTGCGGGGATCCCCAGCCCCAGGGGGGGAGGTGCAGGGGGTGGAGGGACACCTGCTGAGAGCAGGCTAGTGAGCGGCCTGGTGGGATGCTTGCTTCGTCGCCGCGGCCACAGAGGGGCCCCGCAGAGAGCTGCCGGCACACGGATTCGGGTGCAGGGCTACTGGTGATCATAAAACTAAAATGACCTTCGCCTGGGAAGTTCCCCCTGTAATCGGCCTGCGGTTCCTCCTCACTCTTGGAAGGAATCTGGTCCTCTCAGAAGAGCAAAGGCGTAGCTTATCTTTAAGGACCAGGAAATCGAGTGATTTCTTTGCAGATTTCACTATAACTCCCGCCGATCATGTTTCACTTAAGTCATGACTCAGACCGGCCTGCCCTGGCTTGCTTTCTGAGAACTTGGTGGTGACCTTTTCTCTTTCTGTGAAGGGCCCTCCGCCGTGGCTGGGCATGACTAGTCGGTTTCCTGGGCCGCCACCCGGCCCTGGGCAGTGGCCCCCACCGCCTGCTCGCCCATCCCTCTTAGAGGCCTCCCCGCCCCGGCTCCCGGGCCACACACCAGGCAGCATCCTGGACTCCACCGCCACGTGCTGCGTCTAAACCTGCCAGTTTTTCTTTTTCTTCCTTTTTGAATGGAATTTATTGGGGGTGACATGGGTGCATAAAATTATACCGGTTTCAGGGGTCCAGTTCTATAAAATACATAATCTGTATAGTGAGTGTTCATCATTTCTAGCTCTTCACCCACTGGCCCTCTGCTGATGGCCATGCTGTTGTCTGTGTCTATACCGTGCCAGTTTCTGTCTCCAAGATACACATAGACCCAGAGCCCTTCCCTGCACACAGAACTGCCACGCCTCGGCCCCAGGGTACTGCCCCCTACCTCGGCCCTCCTCTCACCCTGGCCCTCCTGTGTTTGTGTCCCGGCAGTGGCCAGGGGGACCTCGATATAGATTTGAAATAGCACTCAGACGTGCTGCTTCTCCGCCGGGAAATCTGCTCTGGCTCCCTGTCCCCCCCAAGAAGGAGGCCCCAGACCTTGCAAGTGGCCCTTTGGGGTCTGCGCTGCCTCCCACCGCCCCTCACTTCTCGGCCGCCGCTGCTTGAGCCACACCAGCTTCTTGCTGTTTCTTGAAATTGCTCAGCACACTTCTCCGTAAGGGCCTTGGCCCTCCCTGACCCTCGCCTGTTCTTCCGGATCTCACCAGAGCTAGCTAACTGCTTTATGTCCAGAGCTAGCTAACTGCTTTATGTCCAGAGCTAGCTAACTGCTTTACGTCCAGAGCTAACTAACTGCTTTGCGTCCAGAGCTAGCTAACTGCTTTACGTCCAGGGCTGCCGAAGTGTCACCTCATTGGGTCTACCCAGAACACCTCCCCCAAAGCCTCCTCGCCCTCCCTGCTCCCCAGCACTTCGGAGTACTCTCACCCCACAACATGTGTAACATGCTTTTCTTAGTAGTTATCCTCTAATGTGTAATGTATGTGCCTCTCCCTGCTAGAACGTAAGTTCTGAAGGGTGGAGGGTTTTTTTTTTTGACTGATGTGTGCCACGCATCGAAACCGGTGCCTGGCTCAGAACCAGAGCTCGGTGCACACTTGCTGAGTTAACGAATCCTGTCCTGGTCACAGTCCACCCGTTTATCAGCTCTCTCGTGTGGGGGACACAGCACATGCTACTGGAAACTTCTGTAGGTAATGCCAGGGGCTTCCAAGGGTTCCAGTCTCAGCAGCTGGGGTGATGGAGTCCAAGATCTAGTGTCCCCAAAGCCCGGGGGCCTTCAAACTGCTTTTCCTGACCCAGCGGTATGTACACAGCATGATCCAGGACATGCAAATGTGTAGATGAAACCAGACATTTTACGATTTTTATTATTTTTAAAATATATTTTATTGATTTTTTACAGAGAGGAAGAGAGAGGGATAGTCAGAAACATTGATGAGAAACAGCTGCCTCTTGCACCCCCCCTCCCCCCGGGGGATGTGCCCGCAACCAAGGTACATGCCCTTGACTGGAATCGAACCTGGGACCTTTCAGTCCGCAGGCCGACGCTCTACCACTGAGCCAAACCGGTTTTGGCTGAAACCAGACGTTTTAAACCATTCATTTCTCTGCCTGCAACCCACAGGCATTTTCTCCTGAGGCGGCTGTTTGCAACCCTGTCCCCTGTTCACCAGCTGCTCCTGGGGGACCACCTGCAGGGTGAGGAGGGCGTTCTACACTGTGTTGCCCCTCTCACCACCACCTCGTTCATCATTCCCAGCAAGGCCAGACTCATGCCTGTGGTCTCGAAACCTACTCATCTGCCCACCGCAAGTTCTGGGAAGTCTGAGAGGCCCTCCAGTACCAGTGTCCCCATTTCATCGCAAAGAGCTTTCCCCCAGGTTTCAAGGCCGGGCCCTCCTCACAGCTGCCAGCTAAAAGCACTCTGTCCTCCAGCGCTGCCTCCTGCCTCTGAGTCAGACTCCGCGGGAGGTCGGGACAAACGGCAGCGTCTGCTGAGGGCTCACCGTGGGTCACATCTGTACGCGTGAACCCCAGCGCTGCAAAACCCCAAGGGGTCCGTTTTCCTCTAGAAATGAGGCAGCCCATTCGTTCAGCAAAGCGTTTGAGAGAACATGATGTGCCAGCAAGCATGCTTCTGAGCGCTGGAGGTACAGCGGGGGATGAGGTGGACAAAATCCCTGCCTTTCTGGAGCTGGTATGCTAGTGGGGGAAGGCAGACACCAGGCAAAACCCCCAGTGAAAGACACAACATATCAGAAGATGAGGGCTATCCCGTGAGGCAGGGAAGGGGGGAGGGTGTAACAGTAGTGTGGGAGTGGGGTGCCCCTGAGAAGACATCCGGGCAGGGCATTCCAGGCAGAGGGAGGGACCAGCATGTGCAAAGGCCCTGAGGCGGGAGCATGTCCAATGTCTTCAAGGAACAAAGGAGACTCTGGAGCGGAGGGAGGGAGGTGGGGAGTAGTTTGTGTAGGAGGTAAGGTGTGGAATCAGGGTGGACTGGGGTCTGGCAGGCCACTGTGAGGACTTGGCCTCTTGCTGTGAGCGAGGGAGAGGCCATTGGAATTTTGGGCAGAGGAGTGACAGGAACTGACTTACATCCTCAGGCTGTAAATCCCAGGCTGCTGTAGAGTGGATGAGAGATTAGGAGAGAAGCAGGGAAACTGGATAGGAGGTGAGTACAAACACTCCAGGGAGGGAAAAATGGTGCCTTGCCCTGGGCACTTAAAAAAAATATTTCATTAAAAAATGTTTTTTTTTTCTAAATGTTTTTGTTGATTTTTGAGAGAGAGGGAGAGGGGGAGAGAAATATCAATGATGGAAGAGAATCATTGATCAGCTCCTGCACGACCCCTACTGGGGACTGAGCCTGCAACCCGGGCATGCGCCCTGACCAGGAATTCAACCTGGATCTCTTGGCTTATAGGTCGACGCTCAACCACTGAGCCATGCCAGCCAGGCAGGTATCATTTTTATCCCACAATCTGTTTATTCACTCACCTCTTGACAGATATTTGCATTTATGATATAGCTGCTGTGAGCATTCATATGCAAGTCTTTATAAGAAAAAAATTTTCCCCTTGCTTAAATGCCTACGAGTTGTTTACGAGGTTCATCTATGTTGTGGCATGTGTCAGCACTTTGTTCCTTTTCCTTGATAGTTCCCATCGGTATGGATAGGCCACAGTTAGTTTACCCACTTGTGAGTTGATGGACATTTGAATTACTATTTCCATTTTAATGTGTGGCTATTATGAATAATGCTGCCAGGAGCATTCATGCACAAGTCTCTGTGTGGGTGTCCTTAATGCCCAGGGAACCTTCTCCTCAGGGGATGCCATAAGGTAACCCCTGCGATACGGCCTCTCGTGGTGGGGCCAGGTCGGGGTGGTCTCGAAACCTACTCATCTGCCCACCACGAGTTCTGGGAAGTCTGAGAGGCCGGGAAGTTCTATCAAGTGCCAATACCAGGAGTTCAGGCTCACTGAGGTTTCAGGCTCAATCTCTAGCCAGGGCACATGCAAGAAGCAATCAATGAGTGCATCAATAAGTGGACCAACCTATCAATGTTTCTCTCTCTCTCTTCCTCCTTCCCTCTTCCCCCTCTCTCTAAGTTAATAAATTAAAAAAACAAACACCCACACATGTTAAAGCATATTTATGAGGCTGGGAAAATACCTGGTGAATAGTAGGCCCTCTATTTAAATTTACTTTTTACAGACTGTATCTACGTCTTAACCTGCTCCTCCAAGTAGGGCCCCCCTCTTAATCCTAACCTGCCTCCCACTGCATAGAAACGATAAATGCTTTAAAGAACGGATGAAAGGCCTGGCCAGCGTGGCTCAGCGGTTGAGCTTCGACCTATCCACCAGGAGGTCACGGTTTGATTCCTGGTCAGGGCACATGCCCGGTTCAGGGATCTATCCCCAGTAGGGGCATGCAAGAGGCATCCGATCAAAGACTGATTCTCATCATTGATGTTTTTATTTCTCCCCCTCTCCCTTCCTCTCTGAAATCAATAATATATATATATATATATATATATATATATATATATATATATTTAAAAGAAAAAAATATGAAAGAGCCCCAGCTGGTTTGGCTCAGTGGATAGAGCGTCAGCCTGAGGACTGAAGGGTCCCTGGTTCCATTCCGGTCAAGGGCACATGCCGGGGTTGCAGGCTTAATCCCCAGTAAGGGGCTTGCAGGAGGCAGCTGATGAATGAATCTCATCAGGATGTTTCTCTCCCTCTCCTTTCCTCTGTGAAATAAATAACAATATATTTAAAAAGAAAAAAAAAACAGTATGAAAGAATGACTCGCCAGACGCCAATCACGCTCGCCCAGGTTAAAACCCACAGCTGCGTCCACTGCTGCGTCCCCGAGCAGCGTCGGGGCAGACGCGAACCGGCCTGCGCCAAACGTGACACAGCCTGCCGGGCGTCAGCCAGCCTCCAGGAGCCCGCCCCATTCCGAAAACATCGGGCGTTGACCAATCAGCTGTTGAGAAACGCTGTTAGTCCCGCCCACATATTGAAACTGTCGCTTCAGAACGCTGAGTAACGTTCCCAGGCGCGTCTGGGCCCGGCCACTCCTCTGACCAATCAGGGCGGCCTGTGTGGGCCCCGCCCCCGTGGCGTCACGCAGGGTGCACGGGGCGGAACCTCTTCCGGCACAGGCGGAGTCCGGCGGCGCGGATCCTTGGCTTCCGGGCTGTGAGTGCAGAGCCGCTGGGCCGGGGATGGGGTGGGGGTGGGGGTGGGGGTGGGGGTGGGGGGGTGCGGGCGGGGGGAGGGCTCGGTTGGAGGCCCCGCGTGTGCCCCGCGGGGCTCGGGGCCGCGATGGGGAAGACGAGTTTCGCTGTAAGTGCTAAGGTGGGTAGGCTGAGCCCCTTTCCCGGGGTCCCGCTCCGGCGACCCCCCCTCCACTACCTCTGGTGCCTTTGCTACCCGTCTCTCCTTTGCTACCCGTCTCTCTTTTGAATGTTGCCTCCCTGTTGCATTTGCGCAGCTTTTAGCTTTTCTTTTCCCCCACAATTAAAAAAAAAAGTTCCTTATTTTTTTTTTAAATTCTTTATTGTTAGCTTTTCAAATCGGGACTGAAGACTGTTCTCTTTTATTATTATTATTTTTTAGAGAGAGTGGAAGGGAGGGGGACAGACAGAGAAACATCAATGTGAGAGAGACACATCAATTGATTGCCTCTCCCACGCACCCCCACCAGGCCTGGGGATCGAGCCTGCAATGGAGGTATGTGCCCTTGATCCGAATCAAACCGGGACCCTACAATCCGCAGGCCGATACTCTATCCATTGAGCCAAACCGGCTAGGCCCCAGGGAAATCTGACCAGCTAAGGGCGAGCGCCGGGACTTCCGGTCCCAGGGATCTGGCTGTTTGCTGAGCTTGCATAGGAGAGTCCTCCCATCTCCTCTGAACCCAACTTCCCTGCGGGGCATGTGAGGGGTAGGGTGTCCAGTGTAAGCCTGGCTTCTCTCTGCCTTAGGGCGCTGAGGAGCCCCATCCCCACCCCCCTGTGTGGGCGGTCCTCAGGCCAAGAGTGTGGGTGGGGCAGAGTTTCTGGAGGCGCCTGTCAGAGGACCCAGGGTTGAAAAAGGGTAGTGTGTGTTGAGAGACACTTTGTGTTCCGCAGAGTCTGGCCTTGGGGACCTGAGGGAAGTGGGGAGCCCCTTCCCCTGGCCTGCAGAAACTCCTTCCAGAGGCATCTGTGTATCCCCGAGCCTGGATTCCTGAGGGTGGTGGGGGGAAGAGGGGGTAGCAAAGGCGGGGAAATAGGAGGCAGCTTTTCTGCCCCTCCCCACGCTACAGGGGAAAAGCTGGTGTGACCGTGGATCCTGGAGCTAGATTTAAGTTCAGATACTGATTTTGCCCAAATGCTGGCTGTGTGATTTGGGGAAAGTTGCTGAACTTCTCTGAACTTTAGTTTCCTCACTTGTAAAAAGAAAAGGGACCAGGAGGAATGGGCAGGAGAGAGGAACGAGAGGAGCTGGTGTGTGTTGGATTCTCAAGTTATAATGCCTTACATGTACAGAATTGCCCTAATTGTTTTCTGTAAGTCAAACTGGTCTAATGCCTTAGTTCCAATCGTTGAAGGGGGATTGTTCTCTTTGGGCTTTTAGAGAAACACACTGACCAGAGGAATAGTAAAACAGACATTCATTGCATTGCATGCTTGCTGTGTGCCAGGATCTGTGTCAAGGTGTAACGTGCAGCCCTAACCGGTTTGGCTCAGTGGGTAGAGCGTCGGCCTGGGGACTGAAAGGTCCCCGGTTCGACTCCAGTCAGGGGCATGTACCTTGGTTGCGGGCACATCCCCAGTAGGAGGTGTGCAGGAGGCAGCTGGTCCATGTTTCTCTCTCATCGATGTTTCTAACTCTCTATCCCTCTCCCTTCCTCTCTGTAAAAAAAAATCAATAAAATGTATTTTTTAAAAAGTAACATGCATTACCTCATTTAATCCTTACAACAACCTTATGCGGTAGATACTGTTATCATCTCCTTTGGCAGATTAAGAAACTGAGGCAAAAAGGTTAATTTACTGGTCTGAGGCCGCACGGTTGGGGAGTCTCAGGGGTGGAGGGATTGGGACCCGGGCCTCTGACTCCCCTGGGCAGCCTCCTCAGCCCTGTGTCACGCTGTCTTGGCTGCAGGTGGCAGAGCTGGGTCTGGAACTCAGCCCTGAGGGCTCCGCAGCCGGGAGTCGGCGACGTCCGACATCGCTGTGGGAAGCCAGACGCTATGCCCGGGGTGGTGGAGACCAAGGACCTGGGGCGGCTGCGGCAGCTCAACCTGGAGCTTCTGAGGCAGCTGTGGGCCAGGCAGGATGCCATGCGGCGGTCGGTGGCCAAGGCAGCCTCGGAGGTGGGTGTTCGCCTTGGGAACTCCCAGAGGATGAATTGGGAGGTGGGGTGAGGTGGGTACTGAGCCTCAGGCCAGAACCAAGGCCTCCAGGGTTGTCCTGTGCAGCGTGCCCATTGCTGATGAGAAAACTGAGGCCCAGCAAGGGGAGGGGCTGGACTGGGCAGCAGAGGGCCTTTATGCCTCGGGCATGCCAGCCTGGGAGGTGGCTGGGTGACCTGGCCTCTCTGTTCTAGGCAAACGCGGACACGAGCAGCAGCAGCTATGACTCAGAGATGTCATTGTCCCAAAAGACGCCTTCGGCGGCCCCGAGTACCTCCTCCCCACGGGATACCAACGAAGGCGACTCCTGGGACACGTCCTCTCTTGACGGGGCCAGCTCGGGGGTGACCCTCCTCCCAGCCTCCAAGGAGCCCCTGAGGCCCTGCACGGCACCGCCGGCGGCCCCCGCAGACTCGGATGACTCCGAGCGATCCGCAGAGCCGGAGGCGCAGGCCCCGCGGTCCACCCGGGACCAGCAAAGACAGCTGCCCAAGGTAACCTGGGGGGGCAGGGCATCCCTCGGTGGGCTCAGCTCCCTGGAGCCTCAGCTTCCCTGCCTGACAAAGGCCCCCACCCGTGGGCAGCCTTCTGGGCAAGGGGAGAGGCTGTCCGGCTCAGCCTCAGTGCCGGGTAAGCGGTGTGGTCAGTTCCTCAGGCGGCAAGGAAACCCATTCTCCAGATGGCAAGACCAAGGCTGAGGCCACACTTACTCAAAGTCACACATAGGAAGGGGCGGGGACCAAACACTTCATCTTTCAGTTCCTGAGTCCTCAGCTGAGCCTTGGGGCCCACGACAGCATGTAAATTAAGACACAACCCCGCCAAAACCGGTTTGGCTCAGTGGATGGAGCGTCGGCCTACGGACTGAAAGGTCCCAGGTTTGATTCCGGTCAAGGGCACAAAAGTCAATAAAATATATATATTGATTTTTTTACAGAGAGGAAGAGAGAGGAATAGAGAGTTAGAAACATCGATGAGAGAGATACATCGATCAGCCGCCTCCTGCACATCCCCCACCGGGGATGTGCCCGCAACCAAGGCACATGCCCTTGACCGGAATCGAACTCGGGATCCTTGAGTCCGCAGGCCGACGCTCTATGCACTGAGCCAAACCGGTTTTGGCAATAAAATATATTAAAAAAAAAAAGACACATCCCCTTTGCTCCCCTAAGCTGGGCCTCCTCCGGCCGGCCTGCTGGTCTCACCCCGTGTCTTTGCCTTGCCAGCCGAGAGTGACCTTCCACAAGGAGTCTCCAGTGCCCGAGAGGAACTGGCGCCTCAGACCCTACCTGGGCTATGACTGGATTGCAGGTGCGGCCCGCCCCATGCGCGCACCGGGCCTGTGAGTGGGGGCGGAGGCCTCAGCTTGCCTGCGCCCCTGCCCGAGCCCCCACCCAGCGCTGCCTAGTGTGTGTCTGAATGTCCCGCCCTCCGTGGTGAACACCTTCTGTCAGCCCCGGCACGGGGACAGGCTGGCCCGGACTGCCCTCTTTTTATGTCTGGCCCACCCCTCCCCTGAATCCTAGACTCGTATATCTGGCTGTCTTCTCTCCATGGCACATTCAGCGTCTTAGGTTGCTTTCGGGTCCAGAATCAGTGGACCTGTACGTCTTCCCACTTGCAGCCTCTCCTGTCTTTGCAAATGGCAGCTCTCAGCACCTAGTAGTTGGTCAGGTCATAGAACCTTGGGATCAGCCTTGATTCCCATGTCTCCTTTTCACACGTTCCTCCCCCGGCCCACTGGCAGGCACATCCTAGTGGCCCTGCCTTCAGCATGTGTCTGGCACCTGATCACGTCTCTCCGCCAGGATGCCTATAGCCACTCCTGACTGGTGCCTCTGTCCCCCACCTCATCGCAGCCAGAGGGTAAACACGCACGCCGATCTGAGTATGCCGCTCCTGGTCCCCGGGCCCTCTGCCGGCTCCCCAGCCCCTTCTCCTCCACTCATCCCTCACTCCCCTCTAGCCACGTGCGCCCCCTGGCGGTTCCTCACTCACACCTCCGCCCCAGGGCCTTTGCACCTGCTCTGCTGCCTGAGGCGGCCACGTGGCTCCCTTCCCGATTTCAGCTGTCACCTCCTCAGAAGAGAGGCCTCCCCCGGCACCCCTGCCCGCACAAGCTGGGCTCCCGGTTCTGCTCTCTACTTCCTGGCACACGTCCCCCTCGGTGTTGTACCGCACGCTTCTTAGGTGGCCAGTCTGTCTGTTGCCGCCATATTAGTAAGGGAGGTCTGGCCCGGCAACGGGTCAGACCCCGTTTAACGTGCCGGGGATCTGTGCATACTGTTTGCTTAGACCAGGGGTGGGCAAACTTTTTGATCCGAGGGCCACAATGGGTTCTTACACTGGACCGGAGGGCCGGAACAAAAGCAACCTGACCACGCTGGCACTCTCATCTTGGGCTGCTGGTGAAGGAGCGGAGGGGAGAGCAAGAGAACCCTCGCTCTTTCGGCTCCGAGGGCCGGATAGAACAGCCGCACGGGCCAGATCCGGCCCGAGGGCCGTAGTTTGCCCACGGCTGGCTTAGACGGCTGGATATGCATCAGGGTGCATGGACACCCACCAAACCAACAGGCCCAGCGCGTGGAGGGTCCCTTCAGGCAGGGACAAAGCCCGTGGACGGGGCGTGTCCTGTGAGCCTTGGCCAGTGGCCGCCAGCAGCTCCCGTGCTTCGCCCTCTCCCTCCAGGGTCCCTGGACAACCGCTCGCCCATCAGCAGCAAGCCCGAGGCCTTCTTCGCGGAGCTGCAGGCGTTCCGGGAGGCCAACCGGGAGGAGTGCGTCCACAGGGAGCCCCAGTGAGTAGGGGCAGGCCAGCGGTGGGCAGGCGGCGCGGGGACCCTCCCTGTCGCTGGCCTGTTCACCCTCTCGCTCTCCTAGGCCCCAGCGCCCCGGCCGGCGGGACAGCGACAGCGGCCGGGAGGACCACGAGTGTGAGTGCGAGCCCCGCGGCCGCCCGAGCCCAGCCTGGGGAGCCGCTGGGGGTTGGGGACCAGGGAGGGCAGGCCTGGTGTCTGGACAGGGCGGGCAGACCCTGAGGGGGCAGGGAGGGAGCGGAGGCCTGGCCTCCTGGGGATCAGGGTCACTCCGCCCCCCGCCAACTTCCTCTGCTTCTCCGCTGCCCTCGTTTCCTGCGTGCTCCCCCTCCTACGCCCTCCTGTCTTCGTATGTGTTCCCTGTGTGTGTGTGTGTGTGGGGGGGGGGGTCCCGGCTCAGTCACAGCACATAAGTCTGCTGGGAATTTGCACGTGTAGCCCACACTGTGCATATGTGTGTGAGGGATGTTCACGTGAGCATGATGACTCTGTGTGCACCCTGTGTATGTGTGTGTGTGTGATTACAAATGTAGCCATGCTTTGTGTGTGCACGCATGGCATTTCCACATGTGAAGGTGCTGGCCAGTGAGCGGTTGTGCGCACATGTGTGTCCTGCGTGAGGAAGCGGTGCTCCGTGTTTAGTGTGCGAGCATCAGTCTGTGTGCGTGCTCTGTGCACGTGTGCACGCCTGTGAGTGTGAGAGGGCATTGGCGGGGCTGCCGGCCTGCGTGGTCGGGCAGCAGGGGGCCTGGGGCGAGGCTTCCGGCTGAGGCCCCTGCCTCCCCTGGCCCCCAGGTATGTACTGTTACCGGGTCAACCGGCGTCTGTTCCTGGTGCCCTCGGACCCTGGCGCCCCGTGCCGCCTGTGCAGGACACCCCGGGACCAGCGGGGCCCGAGGACACTGGCAGACCCGGCGCAGGTCCGGTGAGTGGCCGAGCAGGCAGGGCACCCGCGGGCGGCGGCGGCGGCCGGGGCGGGAGGCAGGGCCTGGAGCCCGCTGGTTTGCGGGGAGGAAAGGTGGGTCTGGGCTGGGACCCCCCAGAAGCCAGGAAACCTGTGGCAGCACCCCCCCGTGCCCCCCGCAGGGTGAGCATCTCGCAGTCCGTCCTGGACCCGCCGCACCGCTACCGCATCCACCGCCGCAAGAGCTTCGACGCCTCCGACACGCTGGCCCTGCCCCGGGTGAGCCGCTCGGGAGTCTGGGGGGGCGGGGGGGGGGGCTGGCCCAGGGCCCTGGATGGAGGTGCTCCGTCAGTGTCCGTAGCCTTCCCTCCTCCCTCCACTCTGGGCCAGGAAAAGGGAGGCCCAATGGGTAGGCACAGCTCCGGCCCTGGGGGAGCCTCCGTCTCTAGGGGATACTATGACCATTTAGGGGAGCCCTGCCCAGGGCAGGCGCCTTGACCCCTTTTCCCCCACAGCACTGCCTGCTGGGCTGGGACATTCTCCCTCCGAAGTCCGAGAAAAGCTCCGGCCCGCAGAGCCTGGACCTCTGGTCCTGTGTGTCCGCCAAGGCGCCGCACCAGCCGCTGCCCACCGGCCCTGCCCACCCGGTATGGTTTGAGCCCCTGGGAGGGCGGGTGCCCGGAGTGGGCCTGGGGGCGGGACTGGGGTCTCCCTGCAGGGGCCCCTCCCCATCTCCCGGCCCTTCCAGGATCCAGCCCTCCCCACTGGCTACCCCACCCCACCCCTCCCAAGAAGGCGACCCCGACTCTAAGATCCGAAGGGGATGAGGCTGGAACTGGGGTGACCTCCGCCAAAGTGGCCCTGACACACCTTGTTCGCCATCCAGGCCCAGCCCGCGCGGGGCCCGCCCCCCACCCCGAGCTGGTCACAGCCCCCAGCGCCCCCGCCCCGCCCGCGCACCCCGGAGGACTACCCGAGGGCTGGCCACGTGGAGGACGCTGCTCCCGCCTTCGCCTCCGGCCTCTTCCCTCGGGCAGGCGTGCCCGGGAGGGGGGAGCCCTGCCCGGCCTCGGCCAGAGGGGGGCTCAGGCCCCTCCCCCCGCGGTGGGGCCGGTGGCTGGGCCCCGGCCTGTCTCCTTCCTGGGCTCAGAAGGGGTGACGGTGGGAGGAGGGCACTCTGTCTGTCTGCTGTGTTTGGAAATAAAGCTCAGTGCTGTCGGCACCTCCAGGTTCCCACGTGTGTCCGGTCTGTCCCGCTGATGCCCTCAGTGCCCGGGAGGTGCCCTGTGCAGCTCCCAGCTCTGGGGAGGGGCCTTCTAGGAGGGTGAGGGCTCCCAGATAGGCTGAGGTCAAGGTGAGTGTTAAAAACCATCTCAGCCAGGGCTCGGTCTCAGGCTGTCCCCGCAGAGGAAGCCGAAGTTGTGAGGGGTGAGCGGGCTCACCCTTCTTGGCTCCCGACACTGGGTCCATCCATCGAGGGGCTCCCTGAGGTCCCTATGCCAGCTGGCTCCCCCCTCGCGTGCAGCCCTGGGAGTCCTGGGTGACCCTGAGAGACCGGATGGGGAACCGAGGGCCAGGCGGTGATGTTCGCAGTGAGCACGCGGCACCTGCCTCCTTCCCTCGGCTGAACAATACCAAGTTCCTGTTTTTCTAAGACAAACATGGGGAACCGAAGCCCAGACAAAGCATGCGCTTCCTCTGAGGTTTCTCAGCATAGAGCGTGGATGTAGGGCTGCGGTCTCCGTGGTAACCCTCTTCCCATCATGCACCGTGTGTGTGAGGGTAAGCAAGGTTCTGTCGCAGTAACAAATGGTCCCCGGATCCCAGGGTTCAGAAAGGCTTATTTCTCCCTGACTTGCTCCCCCTGCCTTTCCGTCACGAGGCATCTGGGGCCCGTGCTTTTAGCATTGTCTGCGGGGGACCGGGCCAGGGAGGCCCCACCCTGGGGACCCCACAGTGCACAGGCCGCTCTGGTTATGGCTTATTGTCCAGAGCTGGTCACCTGGGCCCCGACGGACAGCACGGGTTTGGGACACGTCGCTGTCCCACGTGTCCTGTTCCCTGACTCCCACCAGCTCGTCCACGCAGAGCCCCGGGCCCGGGCGGCAGAGGCCACTAGCAAAGTGACAGGCATTGCAGATGCGCTGCCTTCAGTCTCCGTTCCAACCTCGGGCGCCTCCAGCAGCCGGCCAGCAGCTGAGGTGATGGCGTCGGGGGCTCAGGCCGTCTGGAGAGCACAGTTCCTTCCGGAGGCTGTCAAGTTCAATTGCCTATGTGATGCAAACTGCGTGTCTCTGGCAGATCCCACGACAGGTCCTGGTTTGCCACTTAATTCTGGGACCCCTGAAGAGACAAAGTCTCTTTCACATGTGATTTTGTATTTTTTAAATTTTTATTTATTTTTTTCGAGAGGGAAAGGGAGAGGGATAGAGAAGAAGGAAATGTGTCCTGGTCAGGAATTGAACCAGCGACCTCTTGGTTCCTGGGTCGACGCTCAACCACTGAGTCACACCAGCCGGTCACACGTGTAATTTTTTAAAACTAATTTTCAGTTGTGCAAAACATACATAGCAAACGTTATCATTTTTATACATACGGGTGGGTGGCACTTGTACAGTCATCACTGCCAGCCAGCCCCAGACTTACTTTCATCTTGCAAAACTGCCCATTCTCTCCCAGCCCCTGACGGCCACCACCCTACTTTCTGTCCGTGACTCTGACTCCTAGGGCCTCCTATAGGGGGGTCTTACAGTGCGTGTCTTTGCTGTGACTGCCTCACCTCCTGTAGTGTGATGCCCCTGAGCTTCATCTGTGGTGTAGCGTGTCAGAATCCTTCCTTTTCAGGCTGAGTAGTAAGTGCTTCACGGTGTGGATGCACCGCATCTTGTTTTCCCATTCCCCCGTGATGGGCACGTGGGAGCTGCCCCCTCTGGCTGTGAATAACGCTGCTCTGAATGTGGGGACACACCTCTGATCCCCGCTTTCCGTTCTTGCTTACGCAGCCGGAGGTGGAATTGCTGGGGCCTGTGGTTCATCACTGAGTCCGCACTTACTGGTGCAGGTAGGCTCTGCGACTTTATTTTTTATTATTTTTTATTTTTATTTTTTTTTATATTTTATTGATATTTTACAGAGAGGAAGGAAGAGAGATAGAGAGCTAGAAACGTCAATGAGAGAGAAACATAGACCAGCTGCCTCTTGCACACCCCCTACTGGGGATGTGCCCGCAACCAATGTACATGCCCTTGACCGGAATCGAACCCGGGACCTTTCAGTCCACAGACCGACGCTCTACCACTGAGCCAAACCGGTTTCGGCGGCTCTGCGACTTTAAATGAAGCAAGCGCAGTGAAACCCGTTGTGCCACAGGCTAATTGATGTGGACGAGTTCAGTTCCTGCGGCCTCAGTGTTCGGAACGGAAGGGCTTTACGGGGGCCCGCGGTCCGGCAGCAGGCGCCCCGTTTTCCACCCCGGCAGCAGTGCCGAGGGGGTGCAGCGTCTGCAATGCTCAGCAGCACTCACTGCTCCTCGGCTGACGGCCATCCTGGTGGGTGCGCCGTGTCTCGTCGCAGTTCCGGTTTGCATTTCCCCGGGGATTGGGAGGCTGAGCATCTTCCCATGTGCTTCCCGGCCATTCCCGGGTCTTTGGAGCGATGTCAAGTCCTGTGCCCCCTTTTAAATACCTTTATTGATTTCAGAGAGGAAGGGAGAGGGACGGAGAGATAGAAACATTAACGATGAGAGACTCACTGATCGGCTGCCTCCTGCACGCCCCACATGGGGGATCAAGCCCAAACCCAGTATATGTCCTAACATAGTTCCGTGGGGAACCATGGCTGGAGTGGGGGACAGCCGGCCCCCTGCTCTGCCGCTCTGCCGCTCTGCCTGCAGGCGCTGCGGGGAGGAGTTGGGGAGAGAGGGCTTCGGCTCTAGGTGCCCGCATCGCCCCTCCCAGCCGCTCCCTCCGCAGGACTGCTCCAGGTCGGGGACTAGGCGTTTTCACACCTGAGGCCCCAAGAATGAACGTCACGGGCCGAGTGGCCCCAGCACAGAGGCGTGTGTCCCAGTATTGCCTCACTCAACCCGCACCTGCCCCTCTTGACTGTCCACGAACGTCTCCCCTGCTCCCAGGTACCTGCAAGCCATCCCTGATTATCCCGCCTTTCCTCCTCACTGGGGATTTAGGATCTCTTCCTGTGCCCCACCCACACCCCCTGAGCTCCTGCTTGCCTTTGGCATCTCAGCATCTCAGCCAGAGTGTGTCTACCTTCCACTGGCTCCCCCGGGAGCCCGGATCCATCCCCCCCATCGCACACCCATCACCCCCTCCCTGCCCCCACGTCTCATCTCCCCCTCACAGGCTAGTCAGTTCTCCTGGTCAGCGCATCACTTAGCGTCTCTCCTGCTGGAATTTAAGCTCCGTGACAGCAGGTGGTATTTTTCTCGGATTCTTTGTTTCCTGTTTCCTTTAAAGGGCTGGCTAAACCGTTTCAGGATTTGGCTTTCTCCCCAGCCTGGTTTCCCACCTGGGACGTAAAGGCGATGGAAGGAAGGGTGCTTTAATTTCTCTGAGCCGCAGGGGCCACGTGGGCGGGCACACACCCTCGTACCCCTGGCGTGCCTCCCCCTCCTCCAGGCCAATAGTGTTCCTTCTCTTTTGTGCCCTATAAATGTGAAGCATAAATCCCAAAGGAGCCGAAACCGGTGTGGCTCAGTGGATAGAGCGTCGGCCTGTGGACTGAAAGGTCCCCGGTTCGATTCCAGTCGAGGGCATGTGCCTTGGTTGCGGGCACATCCCCACTAGGAGGTGTGCAAGAGGCAGCTGATCGATGATTCTCTCTCAGCAATGTTTCTAACTCTCTGTCCCTCTCTCTTCCTCTCTGTAATAAATCAACAAAATATATATTTTTTAAATCCCAAAGGAAAAAAGCAAGATCGCCTACTTCTTCCAAAACCGACGTCTCACGTTTCTCGTTTAGAAACAAGAACGCAGGGTCTGACTCTCCGTTGTCTGTCCGGTAGCGTAGAAATAGGACCACGTGGTTCACTCACTCATTCATTCATTCATTCATTCACGTGCGCAGTGAGCTCCTGCCTGTGCCAGGAGCTGTCCTAGGCCCTCCCCGTGGAGCCCCCACGCTGGTGCTGGGCACGTACTGAAACCAGCCGACACGTGGATGTGCCGGGTGGCACCCAGCGCCGGGAAGGGACCAGAGCGGGGCCTGAGCGCGGCTCCCTCTCCCCGGCTCCCGTCCTGCGTGCCCCTGGGGAGCCCGCGGGCCCCGGCCTCCAGGCCCACCCACACTGCCCTCTTCCTCCCACCGGGTTCCTGGCTAGGCCTCGGCTCTGCGTGCACCCCTCACAGGCCTTCCCTGACCCCCGCCTCGGGACCTGCCCGGGAGCCAGGACACCCCGAGTCAGGCCAGCCCCTGTCTCCCTGCGGTGTCCTCTGCCGCCCTCGGTGGTAAGGTCCCTGGGGCCGGAACCAGCCGGTCTTGCCCGCCGCTCGGTCCTGGCACAGCGTGCAGCGTGTGGTGGGTGTGGGGTGCACACCTGTGGGGAGAGTGAGTGTGGGAATGAGCCCCAGGTCTCGGGAGGTTGGAGGCCGCACGCCTGAAGTGAGCGGACCGGGAGCCGTGGGCTGCCGCCGCTGCTGCTGCTCTGACACCCTGTTTTCAGCACATCGGGTCCTGAGTGTCAGGCAGATGGGTCCTGGCGGTTTGGCCTCAGGGTGGGAGGTGGGGGTGACAGGACAGCCGTGCCTGCTCTATCCTGGAAGCCTCTGAGCCTGTCACCTCTGTCGGCCCCCCCAGCACGCCGTGGGGGGGGGTGTGGGGAGCAGCCGGCATGGCTGGCCTCCCAGGGGCCCCTCCCAGCTTCCCAAGAAGGAAGCATCCCCTGCCAGCCACGGCCACGCCAGAGGGCAACTCCTTGAGTGGGGAGTGGCCACGTCTCTCACTCCTCTGCTCCAGGGAGGGGGACCAGGAAAAACAAAACCAGCTTCCCCACGGGCCTCTGGATGCAGTGACCTGGCGGTCTTGAGGATGGAAGTTCCTATTCGGTGCCAGCCTTCATGCCAGGCTCCCCGAGAGCTTGCTGGCCCGAGGCGAGCCGCCCCAGAAGGTGGTCTGTCTGGTACAGGGGCACAGAGCTCGGCCTCAGAGAGATTGGGGGTCCGGTTCAGACCCCCTACCACTCGGCCGCTTCCTGACTGCACCCTCGGGTGCGGGCTCTGACCTCTGGCTGGTCTCCTCCCTGGGCAGGGCGGGTGCGGGTGCGGGGAGAGGTGAGTGAGGCCGGGCAGAGCCGCCCGGGCCGCCTGGGAGAGCGATCAGTGATAACATGGGTGTCGTTGGCTCTTCCTGTCCCCGTCCCCCCATCCCCGTCATACCTGCCCACTGAGTCCACTCGCCTCGCTCACGCCGCCCCGGGGAGGTAGGAGGGAGCGGAAATAGCGTCAGTATCAGATAGATGGATATATCAGATAGATGGATAGAGAGACGCGTGTCTCCCAGCCCCTGGGTGGGCGGCGGGGCTGAGGCTACGAGCAGTGGCTGCCGGCAGAGCGATGGCGATCAGCCCCTGGTGGTGGTGGTGGTGGTGGTGGTGGTGGTGGGGTGTAGATGGGCTGAGGCCGGGCAGGAAGTCGGGAGGGGAAACCCGGGTCTGGCTGTACCCTGTGGCGGGTGGGAGTGGCAGGAGGCTGGGTCTCGGTGACGGGGCACATGATGGTGGCTTTTAGGGGGCCTTTGGGGACATCCCCGTGACGTGAGTGCCTGACCACAGTACTCTGAGGTCCTCGGTCTGCGGCTAAGGGCGGCTGCTTCTCTGTCCACACCAGCAGCCCCCGCACAGCCTCTGAGACAACAGAGGCCCTCTGACCCCCCCCCCCCCCACTCCACAGGGCACGGGGGACCCAGGCAGAGGCTGGCGGGAGAGGGGGAAGCAGCTGAGGGAAGCCCTCCGGGCCTGCTCGGGCTTGGCTCAGTGGTTAGAGCGTCGGCCTGAAGGGTTCTGGGTTGGATTCCGGCCAAGGGCACATGCCCGGATGCCGGCCCAGTCCCCAGTAGGGGGCGAGCAGGAGACGGCCGATCAATGATTCCCATCATTGATGTTTCTCTCTTTCCCTCTCCCTTCCTCTCTAAAATGAATAAATAAAAACATATTAAAAATATATAATAAAACGGTTCTTCATTAAAAAAGAAAATAAAAGGGAACCACCCTCCTGGACGTGTGAGGTCAGCGCCAGCTGTGGGGACAGAGCACCGGACTTGGAACTCGGCTCCCTTGTCTGTAAAATGGAGACTAAAGTGCTATTTACCTCACAGGGGTGTTTTGAGGGTCAAATGAGACAGTGAGGTAATGAAATGCTTGATGCAGTAATTGTCGTTTAATATGTGCGTAATACATGTGAGGTGTTCTTTATGATTTGAAAACAGGGCCCGTGTGTGTTCTGAGAGGGGTCCTGGCTCTGGGGGGCCCCCTCACCTGGCCTGAATCAGAGGAAGGAGAGCCAGGGGGGGAGTTCTAGGCTGGGGTCGGCAAACTCATCAGTCAGCAGAGCCAAGTATCAACAGCACAACGATTGACATTTCTTTTTGAGAGCCACATTTTTTCAACTTAATCTTTAACACCACTTCTTTTACATAGACTCGCCCAGGCCGTGGTGTTTTGTAGAAGAGCCACACTCAACGGGCCAAAGAGCGGCATGTGGCTCGAGAGCCGCAGTTTGCCCGCCACGTTCTAGGCAGTTTCTCCAGAAATGACTGGTGAAGGCTTCCGCTCGGAGTCCCCTATAGATGGCCCCTGGGTGCCTGGGAGAGGGGGCTGGGGGGAGGGCATGGGCTGAGCTGGGAGGGGTGGAGGCCACTCGGGCCCTTCCGGGAACCACTGGGCCCTTCTGGGAATCCTTGGGTTCAAATTCTGGGGCTGGGGCCAGGGCTGGGAAGCTAGCAGGCGGGCCGTGGGGCTGCCCAGGCCCCCATCTGTCCCCCACTCGTCTGCCTTCAGGAACTATTGCCCAAACCTTCCCTGTGTCTCCCTGCCTGGCACCCCTCCCTCCCCCACCCCCCACAGTCCCTACCACCATCAGACGCCCGCCGACCCCGCGCCTCTTCTGCTCTTCGTCTCACCCAGGCCCAGGCGGCTCATCGTCTCACCTTGCGTGGGGGTTGGGGGCTTCTGAGGGCAGGCGCTGCTCAGCCTTGGACCCGGCCGGCCAGGGCTCTCCAGGCCGCAGTGGCCTCCCCTGGGGGGAGCCAGCACCCCTCCCGGGGCCCTAAGACACAAGTCCCCTCGCAGTCTTGGAGTGTGACCTCGTTGGGAATAAGGTCTTGGCAGATGCAGTGAAGGCGAGGATCCCAAGATGAGATCATCCTGGACCAGGGAGGGCCTTCGCACCAGCGGTGGTGGCTCGAACAGAGACGGGAAGGCAGGCGCACAGGCCCTGGAGCTCGGGCGTGACCGCCAGGAGGCAGGAGAGAGGCTGGGGCAGTTTTCCCTCAGCACCTGCAGGGGGGGGGGGGGAGAGGGGGACCAGCTGTGCGGTCACCCTGACTGCGGCCTTCTAGCTCCCAGACGGAGGGAGGATGCAGAAGCCACGTGGAAACCGTAGCCCCGGTAACCTCAGCTTGTGACAGTGGTAAGAGAGAAGGGCTTTCGCAGGCGGTTAGGTTAAAAGGAGGTCTTTTCAACTGGTGTCCGTATAGGAAGGGGAAAAGTGTGGACTGCGGGAAGCACAGGTGCAGCGGGAAGCCCGCGTGGGGACACAGCGAGCTTGGCGGTGGCCGACTGTGAGCCAGAGGCCTCCGAGGGCGCGGCCCTGCCTCCAGGACTGCGAGAAAACAGCTTTCCGGTTAAGCTCCACATCTCTTATCGCCTGGACCCCCCAGGACCATCCTGTGAGGGAAGGTCATCGTCCCCGTTTCGCAGATGGAGGAGTTGAGGCACAGAGAGGTCGAGTGACCTGCCTAAGGCCACACAGCTGGTGTGTGGCCAGGCTGGAATTTGAACGCGGACCACTGTGAACTCCGGAGTCCATGCCTCCAACCTGCACCAGCTGCCCCTCGGTGACAAATGTCCCGGTGTTTCTTTTCTCCTGGGCCTGGCTATGGTCCCCACACCACTAACCCCGGCCTCACCCCCCAGCCTGAGCCTTACTTCTTCCCCTGGCGGTGGCACTGCTGCTCAGGCCGCTGTGACGCTGCTGGGCAGACCCTGAATGCTCTGCTGACCACACCGCCCTCACACACATGCGCATGTACACACCCTTACACACACACACATACACATGCACTCGCATACACACAACTCACAGACACACTCTGCATGCACACGCACACACACACACAGACACACACGCTCACACACTCCCATACACACAATCTCACACACACCCTGCACACACACACATGCACACGTGTGATCACGAGGGCATGTGCCCATTCATGCTCACACACAGCTTTGCACACTTGTGGGCACAGAGCCTCATGCACACAGCCTCACACTCATCCATCCTCATGCATTCTCACACACCTGCACACAGGAATACACATACACACGTACACACACGTACACACACGTGCTGTAGGAGGCTCTGTCGTTGTCACTGTCATCGTGGCCCCAGCACTTAGTCATTTACAGCCTCCTGCGCTGTGTTTCTTTCATGGAAGCCAGTGTTCAGTTTCTCTGTCTCACTTTTCACTCTGACTGGGGAGGATTTTTCTTGTGTGCTCCCCCCAACCCTCTCTCTCTCTCTCTCTCTCTCTCTCTCTCTCTCTCTCTCTCTCTTGTGGTTTTGACAGCACCAGAGGCTGCAGCTCAAACCCACACCTCCTGCCTCTGCGACCTGTCCACTCTGCGGCGGCAGGTCCGGACGGCCTGCCCGTCAGCCCTGCCCCTGCCCGGCCCTTCTGGAAATGGAAGGCGGCGTGAGGACGAGAAGTGATGTCACCGCGGGGCTGTGGACATTCCCGGGGCCATGGGTGTCGCTCAGCCGCCTCGGCGGGAGTTCCTGTGAGCCATTCGAGAAGCGGGTGCTGATATGGCTGAGCCGCCGGCTGACACCGCTTCCCCGGGAGGCGGGCACCCGCCGCCCCAGATGTGCTGCCCCTGCCCCTGCCCCTGCCCCCGGACGGAGCCTGGGGTCTCACCCCTCCTGCCAGCCTCGCCTCGCCGTCACTGGGGAGCGACTGGAGTGGGGGAGAGGCACCCCAGCCCTCACCAACTCAGCCTTAGGTCTGGGAAGCCTTGGAACCACCCCCAAGAGAAAGCGGCCTCCTCCTGCTTGGAGACCCCGCAGGCCTCCGTCCTGGTCCCGGGGTCCCATTCCCTCCCTCCTCCCTTCGCAGGAAGTTGGAGTGGGGGAGGGGCACAGGGAAGTGTCGGTCCCGGCACCGCAGGAAAAGGCTTCTTTCCTCTTTTCTGATGGGACACTGGACAGTTCAATCCTCAACTCAAGTCCACGTCGATACCTCGGCTGCTGTAATGCCCACCCGGTGGGATGGGGCGACCGCACGAGCCCGTGCTTCGATTCCGGTCAAGGGCATGTACCTTAGTTGCCGGTATATCCCTGGTAGGGGGTGTGCAAGAGGCAGCTGGTCGATGATTCTTTCTCATCGATGTTTCTAGCTCTCTATCCCTCTCCCTTCCTCTCTGTAAAAAAATCAATAAAAAATATATATATTTAAAATGTGGCTCTCCAAAGACACGTCCATCGTTGTGCTGTTGATATTTGGCTCTGTGGACTCACGAGTTTGCCGGCCACTGTCCTAACCGGTGACACAGCTCACCTGCACCCACTCGGGGGGTGGCAAGCTCGACAATTATTAGTATTAACTCCGGATGCTGTAATCGTGAAACCGACAGGTACTGATCGTGCCGAGCCCCGGGGACAAGAAGCACCGAGGAGGTCGACAAAAACTCCCCATCTCTTCGTGCGGCTGGGCCCCCACGAGGTGGCCAATATGGAGCAGAGACCCCTGGTCCCCGGCTTTGTGGGCGCTGGGCGATGAGCATGGGAGGGTCCCTGTGTGCCCAGCACGGAGCTGAGGCCCCCAGCTTCCATCCGGCACACCTGTGTGGAGCGGGGGACACGGAGGGAGGCCGGGAGGTCACCCAGGTGCTCTGGGTGCTGCCTGGGGGGGGAGGGGGGGTGACCCCGTGGGATCTGAACCAGCTCTGCCTGACTCGGCCAAATGCTTTTGTTTTGGAAACACCTGGCTATACCTCGGATGACATTTTATTTTATTAGCTCGAGGCTTTTCTTTCCTTCCTCTTTTGAGCGGGAAGCACTGAGGCGAGAACCAGGTTTGCTGTGCGCTGTGCGTTTCCTTCTGAGTCCGGGGAGGGGAGGGGCGGGGAGGGGCGGGAGGGGGAGCAGCTGGTCGGCCCCCGGGGGTTCTGCAGGCCGAGCTCCCTGCACGAGGCTGGAGGCCTGGGTGCCCTGACCCGGTCATTCTGAAATCAGGGGCCCCGCGGGGGAAGGATGCAGGCTCGGGGAGTGCAGGCCCGGCTCCGGCTCGGCTCGGGGCTGGAGATGACTCACCTGCGGCTATTTGCGCCTCATCTGTTTCTCGGTCTGATTGGGCTGCAGAGGGCCGAGCCTCCTGCCCTCGGGTGCTGAGTAAGCAGCCCGCACCCCCTCCGGGCCTCCTCGGCCTCATCTGGAGCTCGCTCTCCTCGCCCTCGGCGGCAGCGGGCCCCTGGGGGCTGCGGGAAGTTCCCCCCAACGGCCCTCATCCAGGTCTTGCCAGCAGCCGCCGGTCCTGGCTGCCCGGCCCCTCTTCCCTCAGCTCTCAGCTCACCCCTCGCTGTCTCAGGGAGCCCCCTCCCACCACACCCACCCTTCGCCATCTCCGGGTGGCACTCGCCACGTGCTGTGGCAGCTGCCCTCCCTCCCTCCCTCCCTTCTTCCTTCCTTCCTTCCTTCCTTCCTTCCTTCCTTCCTTCGTTAATCCTCCCCTGAGGATCTTTTCCCATTGATTTTTAGAGAGAGTGGAAGAGAGAGGGAAAGAGAGAGAGAGAAACACATCGATTGGCTGCCTCCTGCATGAACCCCAACCAGGGCCCTGGCCAGGGAGGGGCCGGCAACCAAGGTACACGCCCTTGACCAGAATGGAACCCCGGGACCCTTTGGTCTGCAGGCTGCCGCTCTATCCGCTGAGCCACACCGGCTAGAGCTTCTGCTCAACCCTTATTTAATTTGTGAGCCATTTCTATACTCTTCTAATATCTTAAAAATATATATTATCATTGATTTCAGAGAGGAAGGGAGAGGGAGAGAGAGACACACATCCATGATGAGAGAGAATCATTGACAGGCTGCCTCCGGCGTGCCCCACACTGGGGATCGAGCCCACAACCTGGGCACACATGCCCGGACTGGAATCAAACCGTGACCTCCCAGCTCATAGGCTGACGCGCGACCATTGAGCCACCGGGCCGGGCAAGCTATCCCTAGCTTTAAATAGTCCTATTCCATATCAAACCAGATCCTGAAGGCATACAGAATTTGCACAGTCAGGTCACAGACTTGTTCACATGATGAATTCCTCAGTGCCTGTGCGTACCATGCGTGGCTTCATGGGTGGTTTCCTGTGGCCATCTGAATGAAGACACGGCACCTGTGCGTGGCTCTCTATGAAATGCTGAAGGGAAACAGTCTCTATGAAATGATGAAGGACCCTCCAGGAGGGGCCCCGAAAGACAGTGCAGAAAATGCACCCTCCTTTTGGCCAGAACACCGAGCACCACAATCCAATGTCTACTCTGCCAGAAAGGACATTGTGGCCTAAAATCACGATCTCTATTGATTTCGGAGGCAAAGCCATTGTCTCACCCTGGTTGGGGAAAAGCGAGATCAGAACATCAGTGACCAGAAGAGCTAGGGCAGGCTGGTGTGGACGGATCTCTCAGAGTGAGCTGAGAGCATAGAAACAGTTGGGCCTCAGACACACCTTGCAGAAGACCTTCACTGCGGAAGAGACTGGGAGGCAGACAGGATGGCCCGCAGGTGTCACTTTCCTTTATTAGCCCGGACAGTGTGTGAGCGGCGGGCCGTGAGCAAGGCAGGCATGGCGGCAGAGACGGGTGCCGGGCTTACTAGGGGCCTGACTGCACGGATTGCCTCCTGCTGATCTGGCTTGCCTATGCAGGATTGACGCCGAGTGCCCAGTATTTGGAGCAGAAGCACCCAGCCCTCTGACCCCCGCTCTCCCAGGATTTAAACACACACACACACACACACACACACACACACACACACACACAGTGGCCGCTGATGCCACCCTGGTGGCTGGCACTGAACAGAGGGCAGCATCCCTGCCCGGGTCTCTCTTCTCTTCCCCCTGAGAAGCCAGCACACCCCAGCCTAGATGTTCCATCTGCAGGTGGGGGCGGTGCTCGTGGGGGGGGGGCTCACTGGATAGGAAGAGCCTGGTGAAGAATCTCTCTCTCTCTCTCTCTCTCTCTCTCTCTCTCTCTCTCTCTCTTTCTCTTTCTCCCTCTCCATCTCCCTCTCCCTCTCTCTTCTCTCCCGCCCTCTGGGGGGGCTGCCCCAGGCCCTCCTGTCCGGGACACAGCATCAGGGACATCCCTGCCATGCGCGGCCCAGGACACACGCTGTCCTTGACTGAGCCGCCGGTTGGTTCTGTCGCCGCCGGTTGGTTCTGTACCTTTTTTGTGCCCGGGGCCTCTGGTTCTGTGATTAATATCGGACCCGGCTTGGTTTCCTGAGCATCTAAATGACTCACCCCATTCACAACGGCCCTGTGAGCCGGAAGGTTTCGGGGGGCACAGGGACTCTGTGATGGGGAGTTGCGGCCCATGAGGACATCCCATCATGCAGTGGGCTTGGCCAAGCCTCTTCCTCTCGGCCTTGGCCCTCTCCTCTGTGTGTCTCTGAAGGTGGGGGAAATAGTGAGAACTGGAAAGAACAGCGGGAACTCTCTCTCTCTCTCTCTCTCTCTCTCTCTCTCTCTCTCTTTCTAAAATAAATAAAGCCTAAATCCTTTAAGAAATAAAATAAAATAGAAATTGAGTCCCAGAGAAGGTGAGTGACGTGCCTGATGTCACACAGCTAGGAAGTGTCAGAGACAGGAACTGACCCCGAGGAGCAGAGCTGGGAGTGTCCCCCAAACCTCCTCTCTCTGCCGCTGTCCCCGAGCCTCAGACGGGGGGTGGGGGGGCCTTTGAAGCAGGTTCCCAGCCCCCGATGTCACCAATAAAGCCGTCAAATCAAACAAAGGCACCGCGGCCCAGAGCGGGCGGGCCACGTGCTGATTGCAGATCTGGGCTCAACCCTAGGCTCCCGACTCGCCATAGCGTCTTCCCACCCCTGGAGCTGCGCCCCCTACCCAGCCGGAGCCCCCGAGGAACCCCGCTGGGGCGCCAGAGGCTTGGGGAAGCTCCCCCACCGTGGCTTTGCGAGCAGCAAGTTGGCCTGTGCTGAGGCTCGGGACACGGTCGCCTACCTGCATCACCGGCGGCTGGGAAAGATTCCCCCGAGGTCCTGGCTGGGCCCCCAGCCCCCGTGTGACCTGCTTTGGGCTGGAACGGTGAATGCCGTGGGACATTCGTCCCTGAGAGGTGGAAGGCCAGGCTAGGAGCATTCCAGCTGTGGACTTAAGTGGAGAGGTCTGGGGCCAGAGCAGGGGCCTGGGTGCCCAGGGGGAGTGGGTCAAAGGGCAGTGCGTCCCTTTCCATTTCTCCCCTTGCACCCCAAAGAGCTCTCTCTGTCCCCTGTTCTGTTCGGGGCACCGTGCAAGCCTGGAGGGCAGCCCGGGAGCGTTCATATCCCCATCTGGCAGAGACGGACCACATGTCCCCAGGATCCCCGCCTGTCTCCTGGTATTCTCACACCTGCGCAGTCCCACCCACCCTGGGGAGAGCCAGGCTGCGTTGCATGTATCATGGACATGACCAGGTGTGACTTCTGAGGCTCAGTGCCAGCGTGGCTTCCACCTGGCTCTCTTGGGGTCCCTCGGTCTGGGGGAGGCCTGCTGCGGGCTGTGAGGACACCCAGCGGCTTCTTGTCCCCGGCGGAGGGGCTCATTTTGGAAGCCGGTGCTCAGCCCCGGTCGAGCCGGCGGATGATCGCAGTCCCAGCTGGCATCTTTTTTGTTGCTGTTAACCCTCGCCCAAGGAGATCTTTTTCCAAGGGTATTTATTTATTTATAAAATATTTTTTATTGATTTCAGAGAGGAAGGGAGAGGGAGAGAGAGACAGACACATCAATGATGAGAGGGAATCATTGATTGGCTGCCTCCCGCCCGACAGCAAGCCAGCCAGCCAGGCATATGCCCTTGACTGGAATCAAACCCTTGACCCTTCAGTCCGCAGGCCCATGCTCCATCCACTGAGCTGAGCTGGCTAGGGCCATTGATTTGTAGAGAGAGCGGAAGGGAGGGGGAGACAGAGGGAGAAACGTCAATAGGAGAGAGAGGAGAGACACGTAGATGGATTGCTTCCTGCATGCACCCTGATTGGGAATCGGGCCTGCAACTGAGGTACATGCCTGCCTCCACCCTCGATCGGAATCAAACCCACAACCCATCAGCCTGAGGGTGGAAGCTCTGACCATTGAGCAACTGGCCAAGGCCCAGCTGACATCTTGATTAAGACCTCCCGAGAGGCCCCGGAGCCAGAGTCCCCACCAAGTCTCTCCTGAATTGCTGACCTACAGGTACCAGGTGACGCGATGCTTCTGGTTGCTCTGAGTTGCGACGTTTAGGTGACGCGCACCCTCAGGGAAGAGAAGCCACTCGCCTGCAGTCACGTGGCCAGGCCAGTCCCCTGCCTCCTGCTCTTTCTCCTGGGAACGCAAGGGCGGCGGGGGGCCCGGCGGGACCGAGGAGGCGGCTGGCGCCTCAGAGTCCGAGGGTTTGGGAGGCACGTCCCCGGCCTCGCCGCTCTTAAGGTGTGTGACCTCCAGGCAAGTTACTCACCTACTCTGAGCCCCAGTTTGTTCATCTGTGAAATGGGGATAGCTACACTGACTTGGAGTCTTGTTGCCAGGATTACACGTCTGGCCAAGTTGGGGGCGGGGGCGGGAGCGGGGTTGCTCGGGTTCACTCGGGCAGGGGGGAGCCCCTAATGTGACTGTCCCCAGCTCTGAGGAGTGAACTCCTTGACACCAGCCTTCTCACCACCGTCCTGGGGCCCGGGGCCGAGTGACCAGGTTGTAGCTGGTGTCCTGGGCCCCGAGAAGGGGAGACTTCTGGGACTTGTGTTGGAGGCAGGTCCTGCCGGAGAAGCCCCCCACAAAGAGGCCTGCTCTCCTCAAGGCACCCCAAAAACCACCTGGGCCAATCAGAGCAGAGAGACGCAGGCTTTCCCCCTCCGGTTTCCAGCCTCCTACCTGCCCGCGGCTGCCTGGGGCAGAAAGCACCCCTCTCTCTGCGGAGGGTATTTTGGGGGCCATTTGGGGCTGGGGTTCCCAGCTGTTGGGGAAGTCCCTGAATGTCCTGAGCCGGGCCAGAACCCGGTGTCTCGCTCAGCATCCCTTTGGTGACACAGGCTGCCTCCCGCCCCCTTGCTCTGAGCCGCTGCTCACCTGCCTGCCTCCTGCAGGCCCGGCGCGGCTCCCGCAGCCAGGAGGGGCCTTGACCCCCCCCCCCCGCCATCCCACACCGGGGCCCCGGGACTTCCCCGCCCGGCTCTTCAAAGCACTTTCACACGCGCTGGGAGTTCAAGGGCGCCTGAGACCTGCAGACGTGCCGAAACCCCAGGCGCCTCCATCCCGGGCCCTCTCTTTAGAGGCCCCCCCCCCCCCCAGCTGCCATTTCCGAGGCCTCCCTGCCCCCCATCCCCGGCTCACGGCCGCGTCCCCGGCACCCTGGCTGCCCGGGAGCCCCCAGCTTCCCCGCCCAGATGGATGGCCCCGCCAGTCATTACGGGCCTGACACAGCGAGATCAGTTCTAGAGTTGAGGCACAAAAAAAACGGCAGAAACCGCCTTTCTGGCTGGGAAGGGGCTGGGGGAGGGGCGGGAGAGTGCCAGGAGGCCGAGAGGAGGCGGCCGGCCCGGGGCAGGCTCTGAAGGGAAATGGGAGGGGAGGGGGCTGAGGCCTGCGCTCTGCGGAGAGCCAGGGTGGGCAAAGGCGAGGAGGGGGGAGGCGTGGGGTGTGTGGCTGGTGCAGGGGAGAGGGGAAGAGGCTGCCAGTGAAGCCAGAGAGACCAGTCTGAGCCTGGCCTTGGGTACCGTTGGCTCTGGGGAGCCTGGTGGCCTCGTGGCTCCGTGCCTCAGTTTCCCACCCGCAGAACGGGCGCAATAGGGTCTCCTCCATGGGTTTCCCCCGAGGCTTCAAGGGACCGATGCCAGGAGACTCTTAGCAGAAAGTAAGCCCTCAAAGCCGCCTATTGTTATCACCGTTAAGGAAATGTTATACATTTTCAGGTATAACATCTTTAATTTTTTAATTAAAAAATTTTAATTAAAAAATTTTAAAAAATGGATTTCAGAGAGACAGAGGGAGGGAGAGAGAGACGGAAACACCAATGATGAGAAAGAATTATTGATCTTCTGCCTCGAGCCTGCAGCCCAGGCATGTGCCCTGACCAGGAATGGAACCCTGACCTCCTGGTTCATAGGTTCATGCTCAACCACTGAGCCACATGGGCTGAGCTATCATGATCATTTTTTAACATAATGATTAGTATTATTTTTTTAAACCATGACATTTTTAAAATTTATTTTTAAAAATATATTTTATTGATTTTTTTACAGAGAGGAAGGGAGAGAGACAGAGAGCTAGAAACATCGATGAGAGAGAAACATAGATCAGCTGCCCCCTGCACACTCCCTACTGGAGATGTGCCCGCAACCAAGACCCATGCCCTTGATCGGAATCGAACCTGGGACTCTTCCATTTGCAGGCTGACGCTCTATCCACTGAGCCAAACCGGTTTCTGCTATAATGATTATTTTTAATGGGTGTGTAGTATTTCATTAAAAGAATATACCACAACTTACTTAACCATTCTCAGTTGTGATTCTTGGCATATTTCCAAAATTTACCAATACTATTTTAGGAAACATAACTTGTTTATAGTTTGTTTTTTTCCCCCCATTTGACCCATTTCCTCAGTTTTTCTCTGCTAAGGTGAAATTACTGAACCACGAGCCGTAATTTTTTTTTGTGTGTGTGTGTGGGGACTTTGCTAAGAATTGCCGATTGCTTTCTGAAAAGGGTCGCAACATTTACCAGCAGAGTGTGAATGCATGTTCCACTTTGGGGTGGGATTTTACCCAAGTTGTTGTTATAAAGGAAAAAAGAAGAAAAAAAAAAAACCCTAACGAGTTAATGGCTCAAAGAGATCAGAGGTTGTTTTAATTTGCATCTCTTCAATTGCTAGAAAGATGGAACTTTTGGAACGTGTAATTATGTTGATTTGAGTTTCCCCTTGTGTCAGCATCCTGATTTGTTGGGTTGCGTTTGCGTGGTGAACAAACATATATTTGTATTGTGGCGAGGGCAGGGGGCACCTCCAGGTCTGCAGGGCAAACCTCCGGACGGAGAAGGAGCGTCCCGAGGTGCCCCACCGCCGCCCGGGGCTGTGGCCATCCTCCAGGGTCACGTCCACGATCACTCACCTGATTGTTTCACAGGGTCCTGGCTCAGGCACCCGGGCCCGGAGCGCCCAGGGGAGGGCACCAGGCGGCAGCTCTTCAAGGAGAAGCCAGGAGCTCAAGGAGGCGTGGCCAGGGGTGTCCCCCCGCTGGGCAGGTCCTGGTGGGAGACAGGGCTAGTGGGCCACGTTGGCACGACGGGGCTGACGACACCTTGCAGGGAGGCTGAGGTGCAGACTTCCGGGGGCCGAGGGCCATGCCTGGCACGGGAGCCATCAGAGCACCGGGACTGGCTGCCTGTGTCCGGCCTCGGTTTCCACATCGGGAGAGAAGCCAACGCAAGGCAAGCAAACGAGCCCTTGACCGCAGCCTGCTCGGGTGCTCAGCAAACTGTGCAGTCAGGATGCGAGGAGCAGAGAGCCCGTGGGAGGGAGAGACACGCACAGGGAGAGGCATCCCATGCCCACGAGACTTCCTTCCAATGGGGTGGGCATGGCCTCCTCTCCCAGGTCAGACCATTAGGCTTTTCTCCTGGACACAAAGCTCTCAGGGGGAGGGGAACTCCCGTGAATAGATAACCATCAGTCCCTCCAATAGTCCACCTGCCTACTCACCCACTGCCCATCCCCCACTTGCCCATCCATCCACGCTCCTATCCCACCCACCCATCTATCTATTCATCCATCCACCCACCACCCACTCACTCACCCATCCGTCTCCCAACCACCCACTCACCTACCCACACATCCCCCACCACCCATACATCCACCCACCCATCTGTTCATCCACTCACCCACTCACCTATCACACTCACTCACCCACCCATCTGTCCCCAATCCACTCATCCACTCACCTATCCACCCTTCATCCATCTACCCACTTACCCATCCACTTACCTACCCACCCATCCACCCACCACCCATACATCCACCCACACATCTGTTCATCCACTCACCCACTCACCCATCCATCCCCAATCAACTCATCCCCTCACCTATCTACCCTTCATGTATCCACCCACTTACCCATCCACTAACCTACCCACCCATCCATCCCAATCCCACCCATCCACTCACCTATCCCACCCACCGTCCATCCACCCACCTACCCCCCACCCATCCATCTATTCATCCATCCACCCACCACCCACTCACTCACCCGTCCGTCTCCCAATCACCCATCCCCTCACCAACTCACCCATCCACCCATCCACCCACCCATTCATTCACCTACCCACCCACGCACCACCCATCCACCTCCTCCCCATCCTTCTCGCGTCCATCTGCTGTTACGGGTTGCAGTGAACACACACGAATGGGGTGAGTGGTGGTGGTGGGGGTGGGGGGGGTCTCTCCCCGCATCTCCCTCCACCAGGGTCTCCTCCAAACACTCCAGGGCGGAGAGAAGTGTGGGCTGGCCGTGGCAGGACAGGAACCCACTGGGGTTCTGCTTTCCCTCGGGGTGGGCGTGCCCGGGACCCGGCACCAGCCGAGACTCCCCATCCCCGAGTCCCTCCCTCCCTCCGGTGGGAGCTGCCCTCTCCCGCCCCCCCAGAGCCGGGAGGAGCCGGGCGCCGCGAGGGGGAAGGGGCGTGCCCTGCTGAGTCACCCGCACGTGTCTGTCTGTCCCTCTTTTTCGCTCGGCGGCCAGGTGGCCCGCTCTTTGAAGCGGCTCAGGGTCCACCGGCGCCTCCGGAGGCGGAGGAGGGGGCGAGCCGAGGCCGAGACCTGGGGAGGGGCAGTGCCTGACCTCCCAGCAGCGTGAGCCTGGGCGCCCGCCGGGAGGCTGCCAGCTCCTCCGGGATGCCCGCTCTCCGCGCTGCCCTGGGGCTGCTGCTCCTGGGGGTGCTCCACGCCTTCCCGCAGGTAAGGGGGTGCGGGAGCCCGGGGAGGCGCCGGCGGTCCTGAGCGCCCTCTTCCCGCCGCTGCCGCCTTGAGCCGCGGCCGAGTGGGGCGCGTGGGACACGGGACACGGGACACAGGAGGAAGGGGACCCCCTCGCCTCCCTCCCTCCCGCCCGCTGGAGCGGGGGGCTGCAGGGACAGGCAGGGGGACCCGCATACACAGCGGCGTGGTGAGGTGGGAGGGCGCTGACAGCTGGTGGGGGTGCCCCCCCCCCCTGGCAGACTATTCACTTATTCCCCAGCCACTGAGCTGCCTGGTCTGTGGGCAGGAGAGCGGCTGCTTGTGGGGGCGGGCAGGCAGGCTAGGTGAGGACCCCAGGGTTGGGCAGGCTGGGTGGGGGGCTCCCTGGGCCAGAGAGGTTGATGCTGGGGCTCTCCCCGCTGCACCCCCTGGCCCCTCAGCGGCCACTGGCTGGAGACGGTCTAGGCAGGGAGGGAGAGGTGGGTGCGATGCTTCGACTCTTAGAGCCGTGGGGGCGGGCTTCAGGCCAGAGGAGGGAGCATGCAGGCGCCCCCTTCCCTCTTCAACGGGACACCGAGAGGTCCCCCCCCCCCGCAGACCCCGCTCATCCCCCCCTACCCCGTGCCTCCCGCCTCCCCCTCCCCCTGCAACTGAGGGCAGAGGAGGCTGCTGCCAGGGGGACAAGGCACTCAGCAGAGAGCCAGCCCAGCCTCTGAGCCAGGTGGAGGGGGACTCGGGGTGCCCAGGTCTTGGGGAGATCTAGGGGAGGGAGGGCTGTGCCCGGGACCCCGGAGAGACCATGCGCTACCTTCCTATGGAGTGGAACCTCCTTAAGCACAAACAGCAAATGCGCATTTTATCACACTGGGAATGCAGCCTCGTATCCTCAGCGCCAGGAAGGCAAACCCTACAGACACAGCGAAGTGTCTGGACACTGTCTCTTCCCGACTCCTTCCCCGATGGACTGCGGTGTTCCTTGGGTTTCTAGAACTCTCCGGGGTTGGCCTGGACCGCACCGGGGCTCGGCGCGGCCTGGCGGGGTCCGCAGTGCGTCCTGGGCCTGGGCTCGCTCGCTGGCCTCTGAAAACGAGAAGCAGCGTTCTGTCCAAGGTGGCGTGTGTGTGTGCGTGTGCGTGTGCGTGTGTGTGTGTGCGCAGAGAGTTTAACGGCCTCCCTGATGGACGGGTGGTGTGTGGATGCGAGGGGCATGCGTGTGCCCCTCCCAGAGCGGAGGCTGGGGAGGGGACGTGGGTGCCGGTGGGTGCCGGAGCCGGAGAGACGTGCGCACGCTGAAAGGTGCCGCGAACTCGCCTTCCAGGGAGCCGCCGGCCGCCCTCCCACGGCCGCCTGAGAATAGCAAGTTTCCCCACCGCCTAACCGACGCTCGATCTTATCTGGAGTTTGTATTTTTGTCAATGTAACCGGCGATAAGGCCCTGTCTCTGTTGTCTTCATTTGCATTTCCCTCCGATGAGAGAGCCGGAGAGGCTGAGACCCTGGGCCGTGGGGGAGGGGGCTGGGTGCCCGCCCCACCCCACCCGGGCCCTCAAGCCTCTCCCCTTTCTGTCGCTCCAGGAAACGTTTGAAAAGTTCACTATTGGGGGGCGGGGGGGGGGGGGGGGGAGCCAGGGCTTGAAATTTCAACCCGTTTTTCCTGGTTTGGCGGCAGCAGGGATGAATGCTTTCTTGATGTGCGTCACATTCTGAGAAAGAGATTTGGCCTCTGGCTCTCAGACCGCGAGAGTGGTTTTCACAGCGTGACCCTGACCCGGACTACTCCCCCGATCCCGATCCCGGATCCGGAGAGAAGAATCCTGGGCTCCCTCCCCTCCCTGGCCTCGCCTTCTCCAAGAGGCACCCCGGGAGGGGCTGGGGGGCTGGGACCGGAGGCCCAAGGTCTTTCCCTGACAACTCAGGACCCCACCCCCACCCCCCGAGCCATGTCTCAGGCCAGGCTGAGACCCAGGCCAGCCTCCCTCCCGCCTCCACGCCCCCCACTTTCAGGCAGGTGTAGACCTGAGCCCCCACGTGCGCCTGGGGAGGGAGTGGGCTGAGGGGGTTGTCCTGATGGCTCTTTGCTGGGGGTAAATAACGAGCTAGCGACCCCTCCCCCGGAGGGAAGTGCTCACGTGGGATTCTCTGGCAGGAGGGCCGGACAGATGGTCTGGGTCTGCTTAGGAAAGGGGGTGCTCCCAGGGCGCCCCCATTCCGCAGGAAGGCAGGGCCTGCCTGGATGAGATGACCCTGACCCCAGGAGGGAGGCCCCCATGCAGGGAAAAGGGGTGCAGGCTGAAGGGAGTCAAGGCCTCCCCTTCCTCCGAGAGGCCAGGGCAGCGAGCCAGCGGAGTGGGGTGTGTGTGTGTGGGGGGACCCGTTAGTCAGCCTGAGAGCAGCCAGTGCTGGGAGCAGGGCAGCGCTTACTGGAAGTCCTGCCGCCGCCCCCACGCCTATATGATGACCTAGACGCGTTTCTTGAGTTCGATGTGATTCACCCTCAGGCTCGCGTGCACCCTCCTCGCCCCACCTCACCTAGGAATGCCGTCCAAAGGAGGAGTGCCCGTGTCTGGGCCCGGGGTCCTGGCTCAGGTTAGGTGAGCCCGCCGGAGCCAGCTTGGCCTCGTTTGGTCGTGGGCACCGACCCCGGAGGCGGAGGCGGCAATGCATCTGGGATGGTGGTCCCCGTTTTTCAGACGAGGACCTGAGGCCCAGAGGCGGGGGGGTGGGGGGTGGGGGGTGTCTCGCTCGCCGCCCCCGGACTGGTCGGGCAGAGTGGGACCGGAGCCCCAGGCCGGAAGGAGAGCATGTCCCCGAGGCAGCTCCGGGTCAGGGCCAGCACTCTGGCGTCTCTCTCCCCCCACCCGCGGGCTACTGGGCTCTGGGTAGCAAGCCCTCCTTCCAGAACCTTCCCGGCCCGAGGCCAAAACCCACGGGGCATTCTCAGCAGCTGGCCTCGCTGCGGGGAAGGGACTTTCTCTACGCCCCTCAGCCCACTTTCTCAGAGCGCCTGGGTCTTGGAGGACATTCATCCAAGTGCTCATTCATCATTCATTCATTCATTCATGCATGTATGCATTCATTCATTCTTGCATTCATCTATTCATGCATTCAGGAAAGCTTACAGGAGCGGCTGCCCTGTGCCAGGCATGGCTCCAGGCAGGCACTTCCGTTCAGCCTCTGCTCGCAGGCCTCTGGGGATGGGCAGCTCGTGCTCCCCTGGCTTAGCGCCCACATTTAGATGGTCTTTATGGGGCGCTGAAATCTGTCTCCTCAAAGCGCCCACCCGTCTGTCCTGGTGGAAGCTGGGCTGCGTGAGGAAGTGGTTTTTGCCTTGGAATTGCCTGCCAGCCACGCGCAGGCTCCCTCCCCCCCTCCCCAGGCCCAGGGCCTCCTGGCCAATCGCACCACCCAGGGCCCCAGAGCGCGATGCCTGTTCACAGGTGATTTTGAGAGAGGAAGGGAGAGGGAGAGAGAGAGAAAAACAAAGGATGAGTGAGGAACAGCAATTGGCTGCCTCCTGCACGCTCCTCCCTGCGGACCCAGCTCGCAACCCGGGCACTCGCCCTCACTGGGAATGCAACCGTGACCTCCTGGTTCATGGGTGATGTCCAACCACTGAGCAACACCGGCCTGTTCTTACCAACCCGTTCATCCCCCAGACATTGATTGAGCCCTACTGTGTGCCAGGAGTGTTCTGGATGCTGGGGGGACATGCCCCCATGCCCAGCCCAGCCAGCTTCTGCCTCACGGAACCCACATTCCCCTGCCACAGATAGCCGTGGAGGTGATCATAACCAGGAGGGCCTCCGGGAGGCGGTGACGTGCACAGGGATGAGAGGGGGGGTCTGCCAGTGGGACCTGAGCAGAGAGCAAGGGGAGGAAGGGAAGGAGGCGCCCTAGCAGTGGGCGAGGAGGGATGTGGTGGAGGAGAAGGCGCAGGGAAGTAAGGAATCGCCCAGGCCTTTGTGGGCCGCGGGGTGGAGGGGGAGGGGCAGCACCTGACCTGTCGTGGCGTTTGGTTCCCGTCTGCTGCGGTGGGGGTTCCCGTCTGCTGCGGTGGGACGGGTGGGCGAGCAGGGAGCCGGGCTGGTGCTGTGGTCCAGCAGAACCAGGACAATCCTTTAGAGCGGAACCCGCAGGACTGCCGATGGGGAGGGAGAGTGCAGAGGGCAGGAGGGGCGGGATCCTGACCGAGGGGGGCTCCGCCTCTGGGTGAATCCGGGCCGGACAGGAGGGCGTTCTGGAGAAGAGCACCAGGTCCGTTTTGCCCACATCCGAGCACCCCGGGGGGGGGGGGGAGGGGGACCAGGAGCGCGGACGTAGGGGGCGCTCTGCAGCGCTGGGCCCCTCAGCTCCGTCCCAGGTACCAGTGGCACCCACACCTCCCCTGCTGGCGCCCCCACTTCTGTGGATGTAGCCCCAGATCCCCCATTTTCCTGGCCACCACGCTATGTTGTCCATTCATTCCAACCCAAAGATAGGGTTTTCCATTCATCCGCTGATGCTTTCTGTCGGCTTCCTCTTGTCGCTGTAGCAAGTGATCACAGACCGGTGGTTTAGGGCAGCGGTCAGCAAACCCATGAGTCAACAGAGCCCAATATCAACAGCACAACGATCGACGTTTCTTTGGAGAGCCACATTTTTTAAACGTAGACTTCTTCTAACGCCACTTCTTCAACATAGACTCGCCCAGGCCGTGGTGTTTTGTGGAAGAGCCACACTCAAGGGGCCAGAGAGCCGCATGTGGCTCGTGAGTTGCAGTTTGCCGACCACTGGTTTAGACCGGCACACGTTTACCCTCTCAGAGCTGAGGCCAGAGTGCAGGGAGGTCACATTCCGTCCGGACCTCGGGGGGCAGGGTGCTTCCTGGGCGCTCCCAGCGGGTGGGGCTGCCTGCATTCCTTGGCCCGTGGCCCCGGCCATTCCGACCTCTGCTTCCACTGCCTGCCTCCTTCTCTGATGATTATACATGGAGGACCCAGGGCACCTCCTCATCTGAGAATCCTGAACCGAATCACGTGGGCACAGTTCCTTGCCAGGTGAGGGAACATACTCCTAGTCACACGCTCCAGGGATTAGGACGCGGACATCTTTGGGGGCCCTTATTCTCCGTACCCCACCTCATCTTGTTGAATCTGGCCCATCGCTTGTCTTTTTTTTGGGGGGGGGGAGAGTGTAGAGCATTTTGGTTAAGAGTGTGTATATGGGCTTTTGCCCGGCTGGCATGGCTCAGTGGTTGAGTGTTGACCTATGAACCAGGAAGTCACGGTTTGATTCCCGGTCAGGGCATCTACCTGGGTTGCTGGCTCCATCCCTAGTGTGGGGCGTGCAGGAGGCAGCCAATCAACGAGTCTCTGTTATCATTGACATTTCTCTCTCTCACACCCTCTCCCTTTCTCTCTGAAATAAAAAAATATATACCGTATTTGCCGGCGTATAAGACGATTTTTTGGCCCTGAAAAATATGCCTCCAAGTGGGGGTAGTCTTATACGGCGAGTATATAACAAACTGTATTTTGAGTGGAAATGTTAGGGGGTCGTCTTATACGCCCAGTCGTCTTATACACCAGCAAATACGGTATTTTTCAGGGCCAAAAAATCGTCTTATACGCCGGCAAATACGGTATATTTAAAACAAAACAAAACATTAAGAGATGAAATATTAAAAAGAAAAAAAAAGTATGGGCTTTTGGGTCACCCTGCCAACTTTGTACCCTGCTTCTGACGCCCACCATAGGGTGCTCTTGGCAGGCTAAGTCACTTCTCTGTGCCTCGGTTTCCCCACCCACGGAAGGGGGGTAAGAGCAGCAGCAGCGGCCTTGCAGGGCTTGGGGAAGAACCTACGGCTCCTGGGTGAGAGGTGCTGAGGACAGCTCCTGGCTCAGGGCGCGTGCGGAGGGAAGGAAAGCCACCCCGAGTGCCTGCCAGGTGGGAGGCACCGTGGGCCCGGCTGGTGGGCAACCAGGGATAGGGCTTGCCCCGAGGGCGGCGGCCTGGGCAGAGAGACGTAGGGGACAGCGTGACCAGCACTGTGCGGAGACCTGTCCCCGGTCTGCGGGCGCCCGCAGGGGCCACGCTCAAGTCCCTGGGGTCTGGGGGGGGGGGGGAGCAGGCCCCCGGCACAGACCCCAGCTGCAACCCCAGGCCTGTACCTTGAACTGTTCAGGAACTGTAACCTGACCGCTGGCCCACCCACCACCCACCAGCGGGGCTCTGTGGGCGGGAGGGCCGGCCGTGGGAAGTGAGGAGTCAGCAGCTGCAGCCCTTGGACTCGGGCCAGCTCTTGGGCCAGACTTACTCATCTCCATCCCATTCATCTTAAAAAAATATATTTTTATGATTTCAGAGAGGAAGGGAGAGGGAGAGAAACATCAATGATGAGAGAGAATGATTGATCGGCTGCCTCCTGCACACCCCACCCTGGGATGGAGCCCGCAACCCCTGGCATGTGCCCTGACCGTGACCTCCTGGTTCATAGGTCACCGCTCGACCCCTGAGCCACGCCGGCCCGGCTCTTCTCTCCTATTAGTTGCTCTCCAACCATGGGTGGCTCCCCATTGCCAGAGGCCACGTTTCCCAAAGTCACTTCCAGGGAGTGGTAGTTCCATGAGAAAAGGGTTCTGTGGCCAACTAAGTTTGGGAAACATCTTGTCCCTCTGCCCCCAACCTTTCCTTGGAGAGTCAGAGAGCAAGTGAGCACATACAAGGTACTGCCTCCTTCCCTCCTCCCTTCCTTCCTCCCTCCCTCCCTCCCTTCCTCCCTCCCTCCCTTCCTTTTTTTCTTCTTTCCTATCTTCTTTCCAGGAATTGCTATTTATTGTCTCCCATGGGCCTGTTCTGGGAGCTGACTCCTGACATGGAACACTCTAGAATTGGCTTTTGCTTCTCCCCGAGCCCCGAGCCCAGCGCCTGAATCCCTTGACGAGTGCGTGATGGCCGGGGACTTGGGTTTGTTCTTTGTCTTCTCAGGCGGGGCCCTGTTTTAGTTTCCCATTGTGACTGTCATCACCACAAACTCAGTGACTTAAAACAACACACAGGATGGTCTTCCGGTTCATAAGTCCGAAACCGTTGTCATTGGGCCGGAGTCCGGGCCTGGGCGGGGCTGCCCTCCTCTCCGGAGACTCTGGGGAAGTTCAGTCCCTCGCCTTTCCAGCTGCCGGAGGCCACCTGCACCCCGTGGCTTGTGGCCCCGTCCTCTGTCTTCACGCCAGCTGCAGAGCACCTCTCTGACCTGCTGCTGCCACCCTCACATGTCTTTCTCCAACTCTGACTCTCTCTCTCTCTCTTTCTCTCTCTCTTTCTCTCTCTCTCTCTCACACACACATACACACATACACACACACATTTAAAAATATATATATATTTTATTGATTTTTTACAGAGAGGAAGAGAGAGGGATAGAGAGCTAGAAACATCGATGAGAGAGAAACATAGATCAGCTGCCTCCTGCACACCCCGCACTGGGGATGTGCCCACAACCAAGGTACATGCCCTTGACCGGAATCGTACCCGGGACCTTTCAGTCCGCAGGCCGATGCTCTACCACTGAGCCAAACCGGTTTCGACTCACACACATGTTTAAGGACACTTGTGATGCCATTGGGACCACCCAGATAATCCAGGATCACCCACCCACCCATCTCAGGGCCACCGATTGGCAACCTGAATTGCGTCTGCACCGTTAATTCCCCTTTGGCTGGGAGGTGATTCAGCCGGAGGTCTGGAGATACGGACGTGGGCGTCTTTGAGAACCACAGGCCCCTCCTCACATCCTCCGTCCCTCCCGCTGGAGAGGCCCAGTGAGGATGGCCACTGCTGTCAGCCCCACGCCGGGGAGGGTGCTCACGGGGCCTGGGCCCCCTCCTGCCAGCGCTCCAGAGTCCATCCTTTTTTGGGTTTTAGCCCCAGCCGCGGGGCTGGGCAGCACAGAGCCACGCATACGGCCCCTCAGCTCCCTGGAGGCCAGAGGTGGGACCTGAGGGGGCTTCCCTGGCCCCGGCACAAGGTGTGGCAGCGTCAGGGATGCAGCTGGCATGCGGCAGGGGCAGGCTGTGTGTCTGATGGGGTGCGGGGGGTGCAGTGGGGGGTGTCTGAAGTTGGGGAGGAGGATGCCTTCATTTCGGGTGTCTCTTGGTCTGGAGCTCAGGTGGGCCCTTGGAGTGGCGAGTGGGGTTCAGGGACCCCAGGACTAGGTGACAAACCCAAATCTAGTGGTTATTTGCGAGCAGGTTGTGATCTACAGGATAATGGCCCTTTAAGATGTCCGCAGCCTAATCCTGGGAACCTATGACTATATATATATATATATATATATATATATATATATATAATTTTATTTTTAGAGAGAGGAAGGGGGAGGAGAGGGATAGAGAGAAAGGAACATCAATGAGAGAGGAAATCAACTAGCTGCCTCCTGCGTGTCCCCCCACCCTGGGGATCAAGCCCTAAACCCCAATGCGCCCTGACCAGGAATCGAACCGGTGACCATTTAGTTCCTGGGTTGACACCCAACTGCTGAGCCACACCGGCTGGGCTGGACCAGGGGACTTTGAAGATGTGACTAAGGGTACGGTTCTCGAGCTGGGAGATTAGCCTGGATTGCCCAGGTGGACCCACTGTCCCCACGGGAGCCCTCACCCGTGGAGACCTTGCTGGCTGAGTTACAGCGGATGACACGGGAGAGAGGAATGGGCAGGGCTCGACCCACAGTTTCGGGCTTTGCAGGTGGAGGAAGGGCCCTGAGCCAAGCGTAGGGAGACCCTGTGGCAGCCCCGAGGAGCCGGGAAAGACCTTGGTCAACATCAAAGAGACAGGGCCTCAGTGTTAACCACCAGGAAATGGGTCCCCCCTAGAGGCAAGGGCCCAGCCAGCCCACACCTGGCCTTAGCCTGCTGCGTGTGACCTGAGCTGGACCGGTGATCAGGCAGGGGTCCTGAGGAGGGGGCATGCGTGAGTGAGGCCTGCAGGAGGAGCTGGGGTGTCCTGGACGAGGGGGAGGGTGTGGTCAGGGGAAGGGTGTGTGCAGGGCTGCTGGAGGGAGGGTGGAGGGGGTGTAAGCAGGGATGGGAGGAAGGCTAGGGGGCCGGGGGCCCGAGGATGCACAGCCGGCTGAGCTCGGGCCAGGGGCCGGGTCTCCTGGGCATCGTCAGGTCGTGGGGCCTCATGCCTCGTTGGGATGAGTGTCTTCCATGGGGGGCGGGGAGGGAGCAGATGTGTGTTTTGAAAGGTCCCTCTGGTCCTAACCGGTGTGGCTCAGTGGATAGAGCGTCAGCCTGCGGACTGAAGGGTCCCGGGTTCGATTCCGGTCAAGGGTATGTACCTTGGTTGCAGGCACATCCCCAGTAGGGGACATGCAGGAGGCAGCTGATCGATGTTTCTCTCCCATTGATGTTTCTTTTCTTTTTAAAAAAATAGATTTTATTGATTTTTTTACAGAGAGGAAGGGAGAGGGATAGAGAGCTAGAAACATCAATGAGAGAGAAACATTGGCCAGCTGCCTCCTGCACAACCCCTACCGGGGATGTGCCGGCAACCAATGTACATGCCCTTGACTGGAATCGAACCCGGGACCTATCAGTTCGCACACCGACGCTCTATCCACTGAGCCAAACCGGTTCCGGCTCATCAATGTTTCTAACTCTCTATTCCTCTCCCTTCCTCTCTGTAAAAAAAAATCAATAAAATATATAAAAATAAATAAATACAATTTTTATTTTATTTAAAAAATATATTTTATTGATTTTTTTTACAGAGAGGAAGAGAGAGGGATAGAGAGTTAGAAACATCGACCAGCTGCCTCTTGCACACCCCCTACCTACCAGGGATGTGTCCGCAACCAAGGTACCTGCCCTTGACCAGAATCGAACCTGGGACCTTTCAGTCCGCAGGCTGACGCTCTATCCACTGAGCAAAACCAGCTAGGGCTAAATAATAATTTTTTTAAAAAAGACAAGCTCCCTCTGGCGTCGCACTGTGATGGGCGATGGGGGATGGGTGGGTGTGAGGAGACCCTTAGGCGGCCACGGTCAGGACAGGGTGGTAGGGAGCTGAGGGGGAGCTGGTGGACCTGAGGGCGGAGCTGGACGGGGGAGCCTGGTGAGTAAGACGACCCGGGCTCTAACACTGCCGGGCCCCGTGACTTCAGGCAAGTTTCTTGACCTCTCCGTGCCTCAGTTTCCCCACCTGTGAAATGGGATAGAGAGTAGGTATAGGGCGGGGCCTGTGTTTCTGCATCTTGAGCCAGTTCACCAGGGATGCCAGTGCTGCTGGCCCCGGCTCCTCGCCTTGAGTAACAGAGGGGAGGGCCCCTCCGGATGGGCTTGGGGTGCGCCTCCCAGCTCTGGCCAGCTGTGGCGCCTTTGGGTATTTTGTGTGTGATGGTCCTCTCCCCCCCCCCCCCCCCCCGGCCCCCTCCTCACTGTGGACTCCCAGCTGCCACGGCGTGGCCGGCCCCCTTCCTCTCCGCGCTGAGCCCGGCGGGGCTTTCTGAAAGGGATCTCTCTGTACCAGGTTTTACAGGGAAAGCCAAACCACCCGAAACCAGACGGGCCCAGAAATGGGAAGGTTTCGGCCGCGCTCTCTCTCTCTCTCTCTCTCCTGAGGCCGCGAAGGCTGAGCCACAGGCCTTGGGCTGCACAGCTCACCACCCGGCGGACACCTCGTCTGCCTCGAACCTGCCGGGGAACCCCACCCGAAAGCCCCCCTTCCAGGCCTGGGGCTTCCCCCTCCCACCTCCCGTTCTGTCCCCGCTTCCCTCCCCGCCACGGCCAGAGCCCAGGCCAGCGGTGTCCCCGCTTCTCCAGGGGCGGCGGGAGCGGACGGGCTGCCGGGGCTGGGCTCATGCCAGGGGGAGCTGGTGGAGCCTGGACATCCAGGAGGCCACTTCCCGGGCTGCCACTGCCGCAGATGCCCAGGCTGCTGCCCTCTCCGCCAGGAGCTGGGGTGGGTGAGGGGCCCCTGTGATGGGCAGCGGGAGGCCATAGGGGCGGGGCAGCGGGGCAGATGGGAGAGAAGGCAGCGAGAGTGAGGGATGGGCGGAGGGTGAGCGCTGTCCCTGGGGCATGAGACTGGACCAGGTTTTGGGGGGCCACAGATGGTGCCGCAAGGGTGAAGCCCAGGTCCCCAGATGCCACCTCTGGGAAGGTGGGGTGGCCTCCCCACTGGAGTGACAGCTCCTGGAGGATATTCCGGGCCCACTCAGCTCTCTGGCGCACAGTAGGTGCTCCATGCGCTTGTGTGGGGGTCAGAGGTCAGCTGACCCACCACGAGGTGTGAGCTCGGGCGGGTCTTTCATCTCACAGACTGGCTTCCACGGTAACGGGGTCTCACAAGGCTGTGGGTTCAATAACCGCCTTTGCTACTTCTACATGTGGGCACCGCACTGACCCCATTTTCTGGGTGCCTGTAAAACGATGACATCATAGACAACAGCAACAAAAAATCCCCAGTGTCTGCCAGAGAAGGCCAGCCCAGCGGGAGTGGGTGGGGGGTGGGGCTGAGCGATGCCCCCACCTCAACCCCACCTACATCCCTGGGGATGTCTGGGGGAGCTGGGGTCCAGAACCTCCGTAGGTTTAGGGGAGCTGACCCCTTTCCCCCCAAGCCCCGTTTGAAACGGAGGCCCACAGTCCTCTACTCCTTTGGTGCGGCTCGGATGAGCTACAATTGCCCCTCTGGCCAGCAGGAAGACAGCGCCCCCTGGTGGCAAGCCATGGTCTTACACAGATTTATTGTTGAGCTGCTATTTACCTGTGTGGTTTTATACAATTGTTTTACTTCTCTTTTTATGTATATACATAATCATCGTTGTTGTTGTGGTTCTGTTTTACTGAGCCATTTGCAAGTGCGTGGCAGACATCTTGATCTTGATCCTTCACCCTAATCATATCAGCATCTTCTCCAACAAGGGCATCTCTGACTTCAATTCACGTTCAGGCATTCGACATGGGTAGAACATAATCAGACATAAAGTCCTCACTCACGTTTCATCAGCACCTCAATATTCTCCTTTAACGTGATACCTGCCTTCCACCTCGACTCCGGGTCCAACCCAGACATTGCATTCAGTCTCTCATCTTCTTTATTCTGGAACATTCCACAGCTGTTCTTGGTTTCATCGTTTTCATCTGGAACATTCCACAGCTGTTCTTGGTTTCAAAGGCCTTCAGGTTGGCTTTATCTGATGTTTCCTTGTGATTGGGTTCAGATTATGGACACAGATATGATAGGCCATTCTCAGGACATTTTTGTTTAACACTAGAGGCCCGGTGCATGAAATTCGTGCAAGGGGCTCGGTCCTCGCAGCCCTGGCTCCGTCTGGAAGATCATCTGGAAGGACATCCAGAAGGTCATTCGGCTGTCCAATCTAATTCGCTTTTATTATTATAGACTAGAGGCCCGGTGCATGAAATTCACGAATGGGTAGGGTCCCTAGGCCTGGCCGGCCATCAGGGATAATCTGTGGGGTTACTGGCGGGGCGACTGGCATCCACCTTGGCTGGCCTGGGGCCTGTGGGCTGGGGGCAGCTCCTGCATTGAGCATCTGCCCCCTGGTGGTCAGTGCCAGTCATTCTGCCATTCAGTCTATTTGCATATTAGGCTTTTATTATTATATGGGATAGGATGTGGGAAGCCTGAGGCCCAGAGAGGAACTGGGCACACAGGGAAGCCCCACTGTCCTCTCTGCACTCAGTCGCTGTGTGACTTTGGGTGGGTGACTGCACCCATCAGGTGCAGTTTCCGCACCTGTGACGGACATGGGTGGTGACCTGGCCCCGAAGGGCTGGGCGGCATAGAGGAGGTGTGTGACCGGGGCAGTGATGCCAGATACAGTGAGTTCCCCGCTCTCCGCCCCGCACACCCCTCCGATGGCCTGGGGCGTGGCTGCAAGAGGTGAAGGGCAGCCGGGCTCCCCTCCTCTGGCCCCCGGGCCCTGGGGAGCCCAGAGCTGTGGATGAGCTGAGCAGGCAGGCCGGGCGGGGAAAACCCAGGCCCAGGACCCAGAAATTTCCCCGAACTCAGCAGGCCCAGGAGGGTGGAACCCTCACCCCGACCCGGTCACCCACAGGCTTCCACGCTCACGTGGTGGATGCTTTGGACCAGGGAGGACCTCGGTGGTCCCGGCAGCCTGGTTTGCTGGAGGGAGGAGGCTGGGCGTGCGCGGGCAAAGCTGGTGCCGTGTGCCTGGACGTGTGCAAACGTCAGGTGATCTTTGTTATTTCAATTCTATGTGGTGATGTTTCAGGTGAGCAAAAAAAAAAAAAAAAAAAAGAAGAAGAAGAAGAATGTAATGCACACTCAACAACTCAATGTAAACCACCCGGCGGCCTCCTGGCTGCTCTCTGACCTTAACAGAGAAATGTGTTCACTTTTCACTCTTCCGTTGAGTGGAGAGAAGAGCAGAGAAGCCCTTAGGCAGTCAGGTGTCTGGGGTGGGGGTAAATGGCTTCTGCCTTTCTCCCCTCCCTACCAAGAGGGCCCCACCCCACGCATCCCATCGGTGGCCCCCTCCTGTCGGTCAGGCACCGTCGGGGCTGCTGTGGTTACACTGATGGGACAGGCTCCCTCCCCCCCTCCCTTCCCGGAGCTCCTGGTTGTGGGTGGACAGAAACCTGCTTCATGCCCCACTTTCATGCTACCAGGAAGGACAAAAGTCCTTCCCCAATGTCTCAGCAAGACTTCCCTCTCTCTCTCTTTTAAGATCTATTTTTATATATTTCAGAGAGGAAGGGAGAGAGATAGAAACATCAATAATAAGAGAGAATCCTTGGTCGGCTGCCTCCTGCTTGCCCCACGCTGGGGATCGATCTGGCAACCCTGCGGGGGCCCTGACCGGGAATCGAACTGTGACCTCCTGGTTCCTAAGTTGGAGCTCAACCAGGGAGTCTTGAGCTATGGAGGCTGGAGTTCAAGGAGAGGTGAGATCAGGTGTTTCCGTCCTGGTTTCTCTTTGGTAACGTGAGGCTTGGTGACAGTGAGTGGAGACCTGGCCTTCTGGGACCTGAGGGTCTGGAGGGAAGATGGGTGTCTGGGACCCTCCGGGCCTCACCAGTTTGTATTATCCTCCAGGGTGGAGCCCCCATGGACCCCTGTGTCGGAGACCCCAACCGCTTCTATGACAAGGCTGCTGGGAGGTGCTGTTACCGCTGCCCTGTGGGTGAGTGGGGTGCTGGGGCTGGGGGCGGGGGTGTGGGGAAGATGGGAGCCAATGTTGTCATGTCATGTTGGCTATCGGTTCTGAAGGCCATCCCACCATGAGTTCTTTTTGTTTTAAAAAATGTATATATACAGTATATCTATATGTATAAAAGCATAATATGCAAATTGACCAGATGTCGGAACAACTGGTTGCTATGATGTGCACTGACCACAGGGGGCTGCCCCCAGCCCGCAGGCCCCGATCCCCCAACAGGGAAGATTGGCCCTGATTGCAAGCCAGACCTAGGGACCCTACCCATGCATGAATTTTTTTGTGCTGTGCCTCTAGTATCTATATCTATATCTATATCTATATCTATATCTATATCTATATCTATATCTATATCTATATCATCTATCTATCTATGTCTATGTCTATATCTATATCTATCTATATAATAATTTCAGAGAGGAAGGGAGAAGGAGAGAGAAACACCAATTATGAGAGAGAACCATTGATTGGCTGCCTCCTGCACATCCCACACTGGCGATTGAGTCTGCAACCCAGGCATATGCCATGACAGGGAATCGAACCATGTTCATGGTTCATAGGTCAACGCTCAACCACTGAGCCACGCCGGTTGGGCTTGAGCTGTGAATTCTTGTTTTTGATTGACAGCTGCCTCTCATAGGACATGTGCTATATGTGCACTAGGTTGAGACTATCGCATGCATTTCTTCGTCTCATCAGATCCTCACCATTATCCATTAGGATTCCCGTTTGCAGATGAGGCTATGGGGGTGCTGCAAGGTTAAGAAACTTGCCCAAGGTCACGGACTGAGAAATGGAAGCACTGGCTGGGCTGGGGCCAGGGCTCTGTGACCCCAGAGTCCAGCGGTCAATACCCCTGACCGCCCTTCATTTCCTGGCCGGGATGCACACCCTCTAGGCCCCCAAGCGTTGCCGTCTGGCGGGTGATGGCCAAGGTGCACAGGTCACTGGGGGCCGATGGCCTGAGCTGGGCCGGAAGCCTGGTTGGTCTGCTCCCGGACCACGAGGGCCAAGGGAGCCCATGCCCAGGCCAGCGGAGGGCCAAGAAGCATTTAGGGAAAGGATTTGGTATTTTCTATTTCCAAAAATTGCTCTCATGACAGGGGAAAAAATAGCCTTTATTTTGTGGGTTAGTGTTGGTTTTGAAGTAGATGTCAGCTGGGTCTCCGTGCTTGTCTGTTTGTAGTGTTTGCGGCCTCAGTGCCTAACTGGCTGGCCACCATCCACCCGTGCTCCTGCCCGTCCACTCATGCATCTTTTCACCCACTCACAGCTCATCCCCTGGCCCTCCTGCCACCTCCTCAGATCTCCCCCCTCCCCAACTCCCATCCCTCTTCCCATCCCCTATCCATCTAGCCGTCTGTCTCAGTTTGCTCAAGCCGCCATAGCAAAATACCAGAGTCTGGGGGCTTAAGTCACAGACTTTTATTTTGATGCAGTCCTGGAGGCTACAAGTTCAAGATCAAGGAGCTGGAAGGACTTGGTTTCTGGTGGGAAATCTCTTCTTGGCTTTCAGACAGCTGCCTTCTCACGGCTGAGGGAGGGAGAGATGGATGGAGAGAGGGAGGGAGGGGGAGAGGGAGAGAGAGAGAGAGAGAGAGAGAGAGAGAGAGAGAGAGAAGAGGAGAGAGATCTCTTTGTCTTCTAATAAGGCCACCAATCCCGTTGGATCAGGGCCCCATCCCTATGACCCCACTTAACCTTAATGACCTCCCAAAAGCCCTGTCTCCAAATACAGTCACATTGGTGGTTAGGGCTTCAACATATGAATTTGGAGGGGACACAGCTCAGTCTATAGGCCACCCTCCCCCTTCCACCCATCCCCATCCCCTCCCCACCCCTCTTCCATCCACTCGTCCATGCAGCCATCAGACAGTGTTCATGGCTCCTTCTCACAGCGAGGCCACTGGTCACCTTTCTGCAGGAGCTGCTGTGCTTGGACCTACCGTGAGCTTTCCCGTCTCTGGGCCTCTGTGCAAGCCTGTGGGCACCAGGGGTGCCCTCCCCCACTGCCTCCCCCCTCCCCCCCAGATCTGCACCCCTTCCTCCAGGAAGCCGGCCCTCACCAGCTTGCACTGTGTGGCTGGTCGCACCCTGCTTCTCCCAGGCCCACTGCAGCCCGAGTTCTGGAGCGTGGCCCTCTGGCCCTCCTGCGGTCTCTCAGATCCCCCCTCCTCCCTCCCATCCCTCTTCCCATTCTTCGGGCCACCCATCCCCCATCTGCTATCTGTCTGTCCCACGATCCAGCTGCAGAGAGCAAGGCAGACACTTCCCACATCCTCCCATCCTCCGGCCCGTGACCCCAGCCTGGTGAGGCCTTGCCGGGGGGTGGGGAGAGAGTGACATCCGGTCCCAGCCTCCCTCCTCTTAGCCGCTATGGCTTGGGAGGAGGGGCGCCCCCCCCCCCCTCAGTGACTGGGGTGGCGGAGCACCTCCCGCCGCCGCTGTGGTGGGAGGGGCATTTTGATGGAGTTTTATTGACCTTGTGCTTCCGGGCAGACAAGGGAGGAAAACTGAAAAACCCGCAAAAACCCCTTCCTCGGTGTCGTGGGGGAATTTCTGACATTTGCCGCCCTCCCCTCCGCCATCCGCGCTCAGCGGTGGGGCAGGGCGCGGGGGCGGGCTGGGGGAGGAAGGAAACGGTGGGGGGGGGGTTGGGGGGTGCTTTGAAATTGAGAAGTCAGATGTCACCGAACCCGCCTCTGGCCCAGGCCCCTAAAGCCCTCTCCAGCATCCTTGACAGCTGATCCCCAGCCCTCCGCTTACACACCCCCGGTGACGGGGGGCTCACCGGCTGCTCCGAACCGTGGCCGTGACTGGCATCGGTGGAGCGTGCTCCTGTCAGCCACTGTGCCGAGCCTCTGCCTACATATCCGCCCGCTGTGAACCAGGTGGAAACGCGGGGCCGTTCAGGGGATTCGTCCACGGCCGTGGGCCAGTAAGTGGCTCGGGCGGGGCTCCCATGTGTCCTCCTAACTTGGAACCCCAAGCCCTTCCCCCTTGTTTGGTGCTGACCCCCGTGGCATTGCACTGGGGAGGCGGCAGAGCGTATCTGAGAAGAGCCCCTCCCCCCCCTTAATCTGCACCCTGCTTCCTGGGTCAGCCCCCTGCTTGGGCCCAGAGCCACTGCCCGCAGGGAGGGGGGGACCCTCTCCTGCCCAGGTGTGGGGGGACCGTGTGAAGCCAGGCCCGGCGCTGGCCGCAGAGCGCGGTGTGATGGGGGCCAAGGCAGAGGGTCCCACCTGTGCCAGGAGCCAGGGTCTCTCCCAGGCTGAGCGGGGGGGAGGGGGGCCTGGCTGGCCCACAGGTCCCCTCCACGTTCTCCAGGGAAACAGGAGAAACACCAGACAAGCTTCCCCTCCCTCCCCCCAATTCCAAAGCCAAGGACAAAGCATGGGAGGGCTCAGATGAGGCCAGATGGTCACCTGCACGCTGGTCCCCGAGCCAGGACTGCCCCGGGCCACTGCGGGGGGCACAGGTGGGAGGGGGGCGGTTCCCCAAGAAGAGCAGCCTGTGGGCTGGGAAGCTCTTCCATCAGGCTGTTAGCATCTGGGGGGCGCTGCTGGGAGTTGGGGAACACGCTCCTGGGGGACCTGGCCTGGCTGCAATATTGGGGAGGGGGGGCATCTGGAGGAGTCCCGAGGTGAGCAGGGCTGTGCCAGGCCAAGGAGGGAGGAGGAGTGCTCCGATCAGAGGGCACGGAGGATGCCAAGGCCTGGAGTGAGTCAGGGGAGGGGGCACTCAAGGGCGGGGTGGGGTTCCATGTGGCAGAAGCACCGGGCCTGAAGGGGAGGGGAGGGAAGGGGACAGGGGCCTGCGGCCCGGACTCAGTGCGGGCAGGTTCTGGGGCCGAAGCAGCTGGGGTTGCCTGACGGGCCCAGAGAGGAGCCGGTGCCGGGAACGGTGGGCCGAACCGCGCGCTGGGAGTCAGAGGCCGAGCAGGTGCGGCGGAGGCGGGTGGGGACGGGGGCCGCGTGGGGACCGTTCTGAGAGCAGCACCGCCGTCGGTGGCCGCCTCGGAACCACCGCCGTGTCTGATTGTGAAAGTGATAGCGGGGAGACCTCCGTGGGATCCGGGAAAGCGGAGGAGAGAGATGAGTCACCCCCATCGCTCTCGGGCTCCGGCCCCTGCGGCCTGGCTGCCCTCTGCCCGGCCAGCCGCCTCCCTGGGCCGCTGCCCACACCTCCCCGCCGCCCCTGCGCCCGAGGCCGCCGGACCGGGCTCCCTCTCCGCCCGCTGCCTGCCCCCACCTCCTGCTCCTGCTCCTGCTTCTCCCTCTCTGTTCGCAGCCACGTGGGAAGCGACGTGCTGACTTCCACGTGACTGGCCGCCCTCTGACCCCGGGCTGCAGGGCGGCTCCCGGGGGCAGGTCTGGGGAAATCCCACCTGAAGAGAGTCCCTTCGCCCGGCGTCTGTGCACTGGACACGGCATTCTGGACCCCGGGCCTGGAGCCTTTTGGTTGTAGCTAGCAGAAGCCTCACTCAGGCCCAAACAGGACGGAAGAGAAACAATTACAATGGGCTCAGTAACAGAGATCATGGCGTCATAGATTCGTGTCTGATGACGTCACCAGGGGGGTCCATTTCTCTGGGTCCGTGGCCTCTGAGGAGTCACCTCTTCCTCCTCCTCCTCAGGTGGACCCAGCCCAGGCTGCGCACCAGGAGAGGGCAGCTCGGGGCCTAATCTGCCCTTTGAACCAGGAAACAGTAAAGAGGGGGCTCTTTTCCGGTAACGTTTGTGAAACTCAGACAGGGGCTCATTGGCTGTCATGGGCCCCGTGAACCAATCACAGTGTTGAAGAAGATGCATTCTGATTGGTCTGCCTGGGTCACGTGCCAATTGTGAAGGGTGAAGCATTCTGATTGGCTTGTCTGGATCATGTGTCTATCCTGAAGGATGAAGCATTCTGATTGGCCTGCCTGGGTCACGTGCTCAATTGGAAGGGCCGTGGGAGACATCCCGGCTGGAACTCGTAGACATAAAGTAGGGACAGGACAGGTGAATACTGTCTGGGCGTCCAGGATTTCCCAGCCCATTTGCCCCGGCATTCGGTCTCAGCATCATGCCTCTCCCATCAGGGACTGCTGGGTGCTTTGCCAGCCTCGCAGTCAGGCTGGATTAGGCTCCTCATGGTCTGGGGACTGTGGCTCCCCGGGTCCCGTAATGCAGGGGACCCCGGGAATAATAGGAACAGTGCTCCCGCCCAGCCAGCGTCCCTCAGTGGTTGAGTGTCAGCCTACGCACCAGGAGGTCACCGTTCGATTCCCAGTGGGGCACATGCTCGGGTTGTGGGCTTGATCCCCAGTGTTGGGTGTGCTTGAGGCAGCCGATCAATGATTCTTTCTCATCATCGATGTTTCTATCTCTCTCCCCATCTCCCTTCCTCTCTGAAATCAATAAAAATATAGTAAAAAAGAAACAAAACAAAAACAAAATCCCAAACAGTGCTGGCCCAGTGTCTGCTCTCTGCCTGGACGGGACTTGACGCATGCTTGTCTTCACAATCCCTTTAAACCTCTCAGTGATCCTATTATTAACGGAGTGCCCCTGCGGTCTCTGAGACTTGCCCAAGGCTGTCCACTCAGCGTGTGCCCGTGCTGCGCTGCCTGCCGGGCCACCAGAGCAAGGCCTGCCCTCTTGGGCATCAAAGCCTCCACCGTGAGTTGCGCTGACATGTTGGGGGGTTAGGAGTGCTGCTGGGGAGAGCTTCAGGACTGAGAGTTTGCCAAGGTGGCCAGGCCTGGAGCTTCTCCGCTTCTTTTCCAGGGTCGTCCCCCCAGCATCTGTGCCCGCAGGGCCCATCTGACTGCAGGAAGCAGTGCCAGCAGGACTACTACCTGGACAGTGCCAACCGGTGCACAGCCTGTGTGAGCTGCAGAGGTAAGAGCCGTCCTCCCCTCCGCGGCTCCTTCCAGAAAGCAGGGGTCGGGGTGGGGGTGGTGCTCTGGGGAGAGACAGAACCTAGAAGGTGGGGAGCATCCAGATTTGGTGACTGCACTCTGGCCTGGCCCCCTGGTGCCTCCGTTACCCCCTCTGGATTTGTGAATTGATGCCAGCCATGACCTTTTGCGCCCATACTTTTTGGAGAGACTTAGTTAACATGTTTCCTCAAGGGAGGGACTCACATTTATGTGAGTTTAATGTTTGCAGGACCCGTAGGGGAAGATTCTTTCCTTCTCCCTGCTTTACCGTGAGGACACGGAGGCTGAGGGGGGTGGGGTCTTTCCTAAGTCACAGACTCCGGTGAGGGCCCACCTGGAGTGTGAGCTGAAGGTCTGACACAAGAGCTCCCAGCAGAACTCTCTCAATAAGCGCCTTGTTGTGAATTTATTTTATTTTATTTTTCATTTATTTTTTTATAGAGAGGAAGGGAGAGGGATAGAGAGAAACATAGATGAGAGAGAAACATCGATCAGCTGCCTCCTGCACACCTCCTCCTGGGGATGTGCCCATAACCAAGGTACATGCCCTTGACGGGAATCGAACTTGGGACCCTTCAGTCCGAATGCCGACACACAGTCCACTGAGCCAAACCTGTTAGGGCAAGTTGTGAATTTCTTAAGATGAATGTGGTTTGTATGCTAATTGGTGTGTGTTTTGCTTTTGTGTGGGTTTTTTGGGAAGTGGTGGTGGGGAATGTGTTGCGATTTCTTGGCCTAATGAATATTCATATTTCTTAGCATGCTTAGTGTACTTGAAAAAAATGTATATTCTGTTTGTTCCATACAGAATTCTACACATACCTATTAGGTCAAGTTTATTCATTGTATTATGTAAACATTACACATTCTTGTTCAGTTTTGTCACCTTCACAAAGGTTGATTTCTGAGGTAGATGTGTTAAAACCTACCTTCTACCTGACCAGTGTGGCTCAGAGGTTGAGCTCAGAGGTTGACCAGGGGGTCACAGTTTGATTCCTATCAGGGTACAAGTCCAGATTTCAGGCACGATCCCTAATGGGGGGGCATACAGGAGGCAGCCAATCAATGATTCTCTCTCATCCTGGATGCTTCTATCTCTCTCTCCCTCTCCTTTTCTCTCTGAAATCAATAAAAATATATTTTAAAAAAATCTATCTCCCAATATGCTTGTTTTTCGTCAGATTTTCCTTGTGTTCTATTTCTGCTTTATATAGGTCAAAGCTGTGTCATAGGTATAATGTTCATGAACATTATGTTTTATTGGCAAGTTGGACCTTTTTCTCAATATGAAGGCTACTTCTTTGTTCCCTTATAAAGTGTTTGCCTGGATTCCATTTTTGTTTGATTCTAGTATTGCCATTCTTTGTTTATGTGAGCATTTCTCTGGTAGAGCTTTCAAGTTTTAAAATGAATGGCTGCATTTGATTAAGTGAAAGTTATATGTGTTCTCTACGCCAAATTCAACCAATAGAGAAGTGTCAGGAAGAAAGCCAGCTGTGCCCTTCCCCCATCACTGGATGATTGACGCTTCTCTGTGTAGAGAGAAGAATGGGCAGGCTATTACCTAGACTACACATACATAGAAAGAAGGAATTTTTAAGAGAATAAGATAATACTATCTATGGCATTAAAATGATTACATTTATTTATTGATTTATTTATTTATTAATGTTTATTGTTTTTTTTTTAAGGGAGAGAGATAGATTTGTTGTTTCACTTATTTATGCATCCATTGGCTGATTCTTTTAGGTGCCCTGACCGGGGATGGGACCTGCAGCCTTGGTGTATTGGGAGGATGCTCTAAATGAGCTACCTAGCCAGGACTGGAACTTTTTCATCTTACCCAACTGAGACTCTGTCCCCATTAAACAGTAGCTCCTCAGCTTCCCCTACCCCCGTCTGCCACTCTTTGGCAACTACCATTCTACTCTCTACTCTAGGAAGTTCATGTATGTGGAATCATGCAATTTTATCCTTTTGAGGCTGGCTTATTTCACTCAGCATAATATCTTCATGGTGCATGATGTGGTAACATGTGTCAGAACGTTCTTCCTTCTTAAGGCTGAACAACAGTCCATTGTATGTTTATTTACCCACTAGAGGCCCGGTGCACGAAAATTCGTGCAAGAATGGGCCTTCTTTCCCCTGGCTGCCAGCATTGCCTTCATTTCGGCCCAGAGCCTCCTTTCCGCCTTCCCGTGCTGCCCAGAGGCCTGGAGCTGCTGAAGCAGGGCAAAATGCCTGCGTCCTGCCCTGCTCGGTGCCTGTGTATGCAAATTAACCCAACTGCTTTGTTGGGTTAATTTGCATATGCACTCCTGATTGGCTGGTGGACGTCAGGAAGGTACAGTCAACTTGCATCTTTCTCTTTCATTAGTGTAGATATCAATGGACACTGGGTTGTTCCATCTTCTAGCTACCGTGACTATTGCAAGAGTGAAAATAGGGGCCACGTATCTTTTCAATTTAGTGCTTGGATTTCTTCGAACAAATACAAAGAAGTGGAATTTCTGGGTTATAAGGAAGTTTTATTTTCAAATACTATTTTTCATAGTGGCTGCACCAATTTACAATCCCACCAACTGGGCGTGAGGGTGGGTAGGGGGATTCCCTTTCATAGCTCTGTTTCCTCTGAGAACATTAATTGTACTGACTCTAAAGGCTGTTTTCCCTGTGTCTGAGTCCTCAAGCTTAGTGTATTTTTGAGTTTGGGGCTCTTTCATTTCCGTGTGGTTTCCTCTCATGTTTGGTTTTAGTTTTGCATGATGGATCTCAGGACTTGGTGGGCTTGTGGAGCCCACTACAGTGGCCGTAGGGGAGGCAGGTGGAGCAGGGTCTGCCAGTGGCTGGTCTTCTGGGTCTGAGAGTCCTTTATCCCCAGGTCTGACCAGCCCCAGAGCACCACCCAGTTCCCTCCCCCTAGAGCCTCCGTGGGGAGATGCTTGGCTTCCAGCTCTGTGGCATCAGTGGATGAGGAATCTGGGGACACTGACTCGCCTGGGTGCTCCTGTCCTGTTCCCTGGGGCCCGTCCCTGCTGGGCCCCCACGCAGAGACCGGGGCACCCCGGGGCTCTCCCAGCTCAGCCTCTTGGACATATTTTGGGCTGTGGCTTCCTTCTTCCATCAATCCCTTCTGCCTCCCATGTTGGGGGTGTCTATCATTTCTGGTTGGTCAAGAACAACCCTTACTATTTTCTAGGGATGTTTGAATTCACTCATTCGTTACTCTTACCAGTGACTTTTCTATTTGAGATGAAATTCACCATTAACCGTTTTTCCCCCATAATGCATTAGGTATGGTTGGTATTTTTATTTATTTTTTAAAAATATATTTTTATTGATTTCATAGAGGAAGGGAGAGGGAGCGAGAGAGAAACATCAATTGATTGGCTGCCTCCTGCACACAGCCCATTGGGAATTGAGCCCACAGGCATGTGCCCTGACCGGGAATTGAACCTCGACCTCCTGGTTCATGGGTCGACGCCCAACCACTGAGCCATGCTGACTGGACCTGTTTGGTATTTTTAAATGCTTATAAGTGCTAAATTCAGCAAATTCTAAGGTCACCACAAAACCAAAGTCTATGAGATTTCAAAACATGGTCAGACTGCAAGCTGGAGAAGAAAAGTCAGTCATTGCTGTGGCTTGCTTTGTGCATTCTATAATGAATAACTACCAGAAATTATTAATGGGAAAAAGTAAACCTTCTTTATTTGTATCCTTTGTGCCCTTCACGTTTAGCATATAATAATAATTATTTTTTAAAATATATTTTTATGGATTTTTTACAGAGAGGAAGAGAGAGAGATAGAAAGTTAGAAACATTGATGAGAGAGAAACATCTATTAGCTGTCTCCTGCACACCCCCCACTAGGGATATGCCCGCAACCAAGGTACATGCCCTTGACTGGAATTGAACCTGGGACCCTTCAGTCTGCAGGCCGAAGCTCTATCCACTGAGCCAAACCGATTTCGGCCATTAATTAGTTTTTAATACCAACCTAGTGGTCTGCAGGGTCGTGGTCTGGGAGGTGAAGGCCTCAGGACCCTGCTGCCCAGGGAAGGCCACAGCAGCCCTCTCTCGCGTGCAGACTGCCCCTAGCGGGTCCTCGTCCCCTTCCCTCGCCCCCCCTCTGCCCTCTGTGACCCTCCTCTGTGCCCTGTAGACGACCTCGTGGAGAAGAAGCCATGTTCGCCGAACTCCCCCCGCGTCTGTGAGTGCCGGGCCGGCATGTACTGCGCCACGTCAGCCTCCGATTCCTGTGCCCGCTGCGCCCCCCACTCCGCCTGCCCCCCAGGGATGCTTGTCAAGTTCCCCGGTGAGTACCCCACCCCCAGCCCAGGCCCGAGATCTGTGCCCACAGCGCACCAGCCCCGCCGACCTCCAGGTGACCCCGCACCTCCCACGGCCTCCCTGTGGGCAGATCAATGATGCCACCAGTGTGCCAGGCGCCAGGGCCCTGTGCCCCTCCCCCCTCTCCCCCGTGTCCCAGGCTCAGAAAGACCCTGGGGGCCCCCTGCACAGGCCTGGCTGGAAGAGACAGACCCTGGGAGGGTTGGAGGCTCGGGGCAAAGTTTCTCTGAGGCAAGAAAGAAACCTTACGTCTCTGTCCTCAGAGATTCATGGGAGTCAGAGGGGCAAGAGACTGGGCACCAGGCTCAAGACTGAGAAACTAGCTTTCTTTCTTCCTTCCTTCCTTCCTTTCTTTTTTTATAATGTCATTCTTTTTTAATTGATTTTTTACCGAGATGAAGGGAGAGGGAGAGAGAGTTAGAAACATCGATGAGAGAGAAACATCGATCAGCTGCCTTCTGCACACCTCCTAATGGGTATGTGCCCGCAACCCAGGTACATGCCCTTGACCAGAATCGTACCTGGGACCCTTGAGTCCGCAGGCCGATGCTCTATCCACTGAGCCACACCGGTCAGGGCAGAAACTAGCTTTCTTTTCCAACCTGCTGTGTGACCTCAGGCGGCTTCCTTGTCTCCTCTGGGCTTCTGACTCTCTGACAAGGAGGGCCAGGCGGCCAGGGAGGAGGTGAGGGCCACGGGTCCTGGGTGGGCGGCACGAGGGGGCCTTTCGGAAGGGAGGCCCGGGGAGCGGGTGGGCGTCGGTCCACGGCCCCAAGAGGTGCCACTGCCACAGGGGTCGGAGGGAGCCATGAAAGTGCGTGACCTGGTCCTTCTCCACAGACCCATCCCACCCTCCTCCCTTCCCTCCCCGTCCTCCCGGCTGGCCCAGCCACCATCCCCACAGGTTTTGCCTCCCAATTCTCTCTCCGGCCCCCACCCCAACTTCTCCCCACGGCAGGCAGCCACGGCCTCCCTTGCAAAACCACGTCGTATTTTGTGTGTGTCTCCTTCACATGCCTGTCTACAAGTAATAAAATGTATTTCACGTAGGTGTGTTTAATATAAAATAAATATGTACTTATATTAAAAATAGAGTTTAAACACATTTTTATTGATTTCGGAGAGGAAGGGAGAGAGAGAGAGAGAGAGAGAGAGAGAGAGAGAGAGAGAGAGAGAAACATCAATGACGAGAGAGAATCATTGATCGCCTGCCTCCTGCACGCCCCACCCTGGGGGTCCAGCCCATAACCCGGGCCTGTGCCCTGCCCGGGAGCTGAGCCGCTGAGCCCGCGGGCTCGGGGACTCTTGTCCAAGAGCCTGTGTGTGTACGTGGGCCCTTCTGGCTGCGGGTTTGTTGGGCTCCATGTCTGAGATGTGAGGCAGAGAGAAGGCCAGGGGACGCTCCTCTAGCCCCCTGGCCCTGGGGCCTGTCTGGCTTCCCCTTCCCCCTCCAGCCATTCAGGGCCTCGGGGGAGGAGGCAGGGAGAGTGCACCCACTCCGCCGGGCCCCCCCGTACCCCCCTGTGGTGTGGCCCCCCCGTCCTCCAGCCCAGCCCTCAGCACCAGCCCTCGCTCTCTGGGCCCAGCTGCTCTGTCCCCTTCCGGTTCCTGGGACGGGCAGGACTCCCCCCTTCCACCAGGCCTTTGCATACGCTGCTCCCTCGGTCTAGGACACCCTTCCCACCCCATCGCTTAGTGCACTCCTACTCAGCTGGGCCGCACAAAATGCTCTGCCAAAGGGCCCGCAGAAGCCTGCCGCCTGCGAACAGGGGTGGGGTGTTGGGGTAAGCACCCCACCCCCAGCCCGGGTGCTGGGCATCAGGTGCCTGGGTTTCACGTAGCTCTGCACCTGTGGGGGGCGTCCCCAACGCTCGCTGGGCCTCAGTCTCCCTATCTGTCAAATGCCCGGAGTTCAGTTGTTCCAACCAGGGCCTGTGGACAGGTGGTTTCCCTGTGATTGCCACATGGTGGCGCCAGAGTCCTCTCTTTGCTGCCCCTGGGCCCACCCTGCCCGAGGCCAGCCACCCGTGGTGATTGAGCACCTAAAACGTGCCCAGTGGCACTGAGATATACTATCCATATAGAACATGCACAGATTTCAGATATGTAGTGTAACAGAATGTAAAACATCTCATCATTATTTTAAATATATATATATATATATATATATTTAAAATATATTTTATTGATATTTTACAGAGAGGAAGGGAGAGAGATAGAGAGCTAGAAACGTCAATGAGAGAGAAACATCGATCAGTTGCCTCCTGCACACCCCCTACTGGGGATGTGCCCGCAACCAAGGTACATGCCCTTGACCGGAATCGAACCCAGGACCTTTCAGTCCACAGACCGACGCTCTACCACTGAGCCAAACCGGTTTTCGGCATAAAATATATATTTTTTTATTGATTTCAGAGAGGAAGGGAGAGGGGGAGAGAGATAGAAACATCCATGGTGAGAGGGAATCATTGATCAGCTGCCTCCTGCATGCCCCTCAGTGGGGATTGAGCCTGCAACCCAGGCATGTGCCCTTGACTGAAATCAATCCCAGGACCCTTCAGTCCTCAGGCTGACGTTCTATCCACTGAGCCAAACCAGCTAGGGCTCTTTTTACTTAAAAAAATATTTTTTTTAGCCCCAGCTGGTTTTGCTCAGTGGATAAAAGTGTCAGCCTCTGGACTGAAGGGTCCCAGGTTCGATTCCTGTCCAGGGCACATGCCTAGGCTGCGGGTTCGATCCCCAGTAGGGGGCGTGCAAGAGGCAGCCAATCAATGGTTCTTTCTCATCATTGATGCTCTATCTCTCTATCCTCTCCCTTCCTCTCTGAAGTCAAATCAATAAAAATATATTTTAAAATATTTTGAAGATTGATTTTTAGAGAGAGACGAAGGGAGAGGGAGAGAGAGATAGAAACACTGATGAGAGAGAAATATTGATTGAAATATTGAAAACCAGGCTGCTCACCCCCTGGGGGAACGGGGCTGGGCAGGTGCGGACACCGGATGGCCACTGTGTTTGCCAAGTGCCCAGCCGGGACCGACTCTGGTTTGCGGCGGAAACAGCCATTCCTGGAGCCCCGGGCTCCTCCCTGCCAAGCCTGACGGCACCGTGTCCCCTGCAGGCACGGCGCAGAGGGACACCGTCTGTGAGCCCCGCTCCCCGGGGGCCAGCCCCGCCTGCGGCCGGGAGGACTGCCGGGCGCCCGCCAGGTGACTCCGGCCCTTCCCCCCAGCTCGCCTCGGGGTGGGCCGTCTCCCCCTCGGGATGCCTGCACCATAGCTGGGCTGGGGTGGGGGTGGGGGTGGGGAGAAGGTTGGGAGGGGGCAGTGTGATTCAGCGCAGGGTGCCTGGGCTCCATGCATAGCAGTGAGCGTGGAGGGAGGCCATCCCTGCAAGTCATTTGAGGCCCTACTGTGTGCCCTCCCTGCCCCGATTGCACAGGAGGCACAGGAGGCCCAGAAGGCGTAGAAAACACAGCCTTGGCTCCCTGACCTGGGCGGAGGTGGGGGGGGGCTGCAGAGATGGGGGGCAGGTGGTCTGGGGCCCCCTGCTCCATGGAAACGGTCCTCCCTGAGCCCCGGCCCCCCTCCCCCATCAGCAGAACCGCCCGTCCCATCTCTGGCCTTTTCCCCAGCGGCACCAGCCCCCGGGCCAGGCCCACCCTGACCTCAGCCAGCTCCGACGCCAGGACCCCGCTTCTTGAAGGGGACACTCCTCTCCTCCCCGAAGCGGACTCCAAAATGCTGAGGGCTCCCAACTCCCTCTCCTCAGTGGGGAAGCCCCGTCCGGACCCAGGTAATTTCTCCAGCGGCGCTGGAGGCTGTTTCCCATAGCGACGCTGTCTGGTGGCAGGTGGCCTGTGCGTGTGGTCCGGGCAGGCAGGCCCTGAGCGGTGGTCTTTGCCAGTGTGGGGCGGGGAGGCTAAGGCACTGAGAGCCCGCGCAGACAGTGGGGGCACCCACGCATGTGGCAGCAGTTTGGGGTGCCTCCAGACTCTCGGGGCGTCCTGCTGCTTGCGACAGAGCAGATGGGCCTCTGCAGGGGTCACTTTGATGCCCTCCTGGATCCCAGTTCTCCCCTGTTTATTACTTAACTAGAGGCCCGGTGCACTAAATTTGTACACTGTGCCAGGGTGTGTGTGTGTGTGTCCCTCAGCCCAGCCTGCACGCTCTCCAATCTGGGACCCCCTCGAAGGATGTCTGACTGCCTGTTTAGACCCGGTCTCGGTGGGATCGGGCCTAAACCAGCAGTTGGACATCCCTCTCACAATCCAGGACTGCTAGCTCCCAACTGCTCGCCTGCCTGCCTTCCTGATTGCCCCTAACCGCTTCTGCCTGCCAGCCTGATCACCCCTAACCACTCCCATGCCAGCCTGTTTGCCCCCAACTTCCCTCTTCTGCCGGCCTGGTCACCCCTAACTGCCCTACCCTGCAGGGTTGATCGCCTCCACCTGCCCTCCCTTGCAGGCCTCCCAACTGGCCTCCCCTGCTGGCCATCCTGTGGTGGCCATCTTGTGTCCACATGGGGGCAGCTATCATGTGTTGGAGTGATGGTCAATCTGCATATTACTCTTTTATTAGATAGGATAGAGGCCTGGTGCACGGGTGGGGGCCAGCTGGTTTGCCCTGAAGGGTGTCTCGAATCAGGGTGGGGGTTCCCTTGGGGCATGGGGTGGCCTGAGAGAGGGGCCTGTGGTGGTTTGCAGGCCAGCCACGCCCCCTGGTGACCCAAGGGGAGGCCCTGGTATCTGCTATCTGGAATTTATTTACCTCCTACAATTGAAACTCTGTAGCCTGTCTGCTGTGTGAACACCACACTGTCTTAATTCCTGTAGTTTTTCGGTCAGTCTTCGTGGATGGATGAGCAACTTCTTCAGCTCTGTTCTTCTAGTATTGGCTATGCCAGTAATTTGCATTTCCATGTACATTTTTAAAGTTAATTTTTAAGAAGATTTAAAAAAATATATATATTTTATTGATTTTTTACAGAGAGGAAGGGGGGGAGATAGAGAGTTAGAAACATTAATGAGAGTCATCTATAAGCTGCCTCTTGCACACCCCCTACTGGGGATCGAGCCCGCAACCCCAGCCTGTGCCCTGACCAGGAATTGAATTGTGACCTCCTGGTTCATGGGTTAATACTCAACCACTGAGCCACACCGGCTGGGCTCCACATACATTTCAGAATAAGCTTTTCAAATTCCACAGAATGTCCTATGGAGGTTTTGATGAGGGTTGCCTTGAAGCTGTAGATCAGTTTAGAGAGAATCCACCATTGTGGTGTTGAGTACACGGCATAGTAGCCCTACATTTATTTAGGACTTCTTTAAACTCCCGGGAATGCTTTATTATTTTTTCTCTGTAGAGACGTTCACCTGTTTTTGTTAGGTATTCGACATTTCTGATGATGATGATCCTACGGTATCTTTTTCCATACGTTCCAGTTCTTTCTGAACTGTGCAAAATTGGCAATATTTGATTGCCAACCTATCAAAGCAGCATTTTCATATGGGTTCAGCCCACATATACAGACATTTGATTGACTCAGATATCGTAGCATTGTATCCAACTCCCTTGCTCACTCACTCATTAGTTCTAATAATGCATCTGCAGATCCTTTGGGGTCATCTGTGTACTCGGATGGCTCTCTTCCTTCCTAAAAATTGTCACTTCCATTCCTTTTTCTTGCCTTATTGCATTGCCTGGGACCCCTGTACCTTGCTTGAGTAGAGGTTGTGAGAGTAGAGCTCCTTGCCTCATTGCTGATCTCAAAGGGAAAGTGGCCGTCAGAGTCTTGAGGAGTGAGCGTGGAGTGAGGCCTGGCAGAGTGGAAATGGTGGATCGTTGGGCGGGGCGGGGAGGGGGACACCAAAGGTATAGGGGGGCTCAGAGCTCATCTCCTGTGTGGCCTTAGACACCGTCCTTCCCTCTCTGAGCCTCATGACCCGCTCTGGGGATGGGTCTGACACGTGTGGGGATTGGGAGCTGGCCACGGAGCTGGGGGGAGCTTTAGTGATGGTGGGGAGGTGAGGCCTGACCCGGACTGTCTCTGCTTCCGTCTCCAGGGCTGTCCCCGCAGCACCTGTGCCCTCTGGGGTCCGCCGACTGCAGGAAGCAGTGCGACCAGGACTACTACCTGGACAGGGACGGCCGCTGCACAGCCTGCGTGAGCTGCTCAGGAGGTAGGGCCGCCTTCCCACTAGGCGGTGGGCGTCAGGCAAAAGGAGATTATTTGCATTCTTGAGTAGGCCCTGAGCACCCCTGGGGCTAGGCTGGATTTAGAAATCAAAACCCACGTCCCCGCCCCACGGGCTGAAGGGAAGGCCACACTGACTGCACCCTTGCTTCCTCATGCCCCTCACTTTCCCTCCCCCACCCACCCCACGCACAGCCCAGCAGTCCTGCTTTCTCACACGGAATACGCTGCGCCTTCCAGCACTTTCTGTCAGCGGAAGCGTGTCAGCTGTGCTCCTTCCTCGTGTGTCTTCCTTTGCTCAGCGTCGTTGTTCTGAGCGGCCGAAGACCAGCTGGTGGGCAAGCCGGGAGAATGACTGCTCCAGGGCGAATGCACCCCGCCCTCCAGGGTCCCCTGCCCTCCGGGGTCCCCCGCCCCCGCCGGCTGCCCCGGCCGCCCCCCATCCTCCCTTTCTCTGCGCCCCTAGATGACCTCGTGGAGAAGACACCTTGCACGTGGAACTCCTCCCGCGTCTGTGAGTGTCGACCTGGCCTGGTCTGCGCCACGTCAGCCAGAAACTCCTGCGCCCGCTGCGTGCCCTGCCCTGTCGTCCCGCCCAAGGGGGTCACCACATGCGGGGGTAAGCAGCGCACCCCCCCCTCCGGATGGGGGCGGGGGGAGGGGAGCTGGGGTCTGTGCCTTCGCCCCCGCTGTGAACGAGACCAGGTTTGGGCTGTGCTTTCTCTTTGAAGGACTAGATACCGCGAGTGGCGGGAGATCCGCATTGGCCGTTCTGGTTAAGAATTTGTGATGGCGACGCATGTTTTCAAAGTAGAGTTCTGGGGTTCTTCGGGTCAGCACCCAGAAGCGGTGTTGCTGGGCCACCTGGTAGTTCTGTTTTCAATTTTTGGGAGAACCTCCGTGTGGTTCTCCAGAGTGTCTGCGCCGATGTGTGGTGCATAAGAGCTCCTTTTCCTCCGCCTCTTCCTCGATGACTTCATTTATTCCTGCTGTGCGTTTATTCATTCTTCTTCCCCAAACGGTTGGGCTGGTGAAATCTCCACCTGCTGGCCAGGCCGTTGTACTGGCTCAAGGCAGACACAGGGGAAGCGGCCTCCACGTCAGGCCGGGGGACGCCAGCCAGACTGCAGGGGAGCCGGAGCTCGGACCGGAGAGCCATCAACGCTGGCCGGGCAGCAGCCGAGAGGTGCCAACGCATCCCTCGAGAGCGGAGGAGAGAGGAAAGGAGGGTGACGAGCGGAACCCGGGGGAGGGAAGCTCACCTCACTCAGGAGGGCCGGGGTGGGGGGGCGGCGAGAGGTGGCTTGGCCATCAGACCTCCCCTCCCCTCCCCCCCCCCCCCCCCCCCCGGGCTCAGAGCAGCCAAACCAATCGAACGATGGGAGTGCAGCGGAGATTTGCTAAGTGCAACTTCATCTGTGAAATACAATAAATCTAGACCAGCGGTGACCATGGACACAGAGCAGTCTGAGCAGGAGGAGCCTGGGAGTGTATCTCCCGGTGAAACGATCCGCTTTTTGGCGAAAGACCCTGAAGGGGTCTCTATGGGGAGCCAGGCTCGCCGCGGTCTGCCGCTCCGGGGTGACGCCCTCGTGTGTGTTTGGGAGCACGTCCCGCGTACCGGCTGTCGCCGCTCTGTCACTGAGGGAGGGCGCCGGCCCATATGTGCCACCTGCAGGCCGGGGGCCAGGCAGCCGCCTGCTCTGGGCAGAGACCCATTGGGAAGGACACACGGACATGGCAGCACAAGGACCCCCCTTCCCCCAACTCCTGGAAGGTCCCATTGTCCTCTGTAAGTCAACACACCCGAACAGGAGAGCTTCCTACAGCTGACGCAACGATGAACCCAGGAATCGCCGGGAACTTAAAAGATTCAAACCAAATGGCCCTGGCTGGTTTGGCTCAGTGGACAGAGCGTCGGCCTGTGGACTGAAGGGTCCCAGGTTCGATTCTGGTCAAAGGCACATGCTCGGGGTTGCAGGCTTGATCCCCAGTGTGGGGCTTGCAGGAGGCAGCTGATCAATGGTTCTCTCTCATCAGTGATGTTTCTATCCCTCTCCCTTTCTCTCTGAAATCAATTATATATATAATTATATATATATGTATACACACACACACACACACACACACACACACATATATATATATATATATATATATATATATATATATATATATATATAATTTAAACGTGCCCACAGAAACATCCAGGAAGCCGTTACACCCACACAGTGAGGACAGAATGCTGTGGAAAAGGAAGAGCTAAAGAACAGCGGGCAGGAGGGGGGTTTTCTAGACAGTGTGCTTGTCACCCAGCCATTGCCTCTCAGCTCCCAGTTCCCTTCAGAGCCTGCTCTGCTGTCAAGGATTGGACTCTGACTCTTGAAGCGTTTCTCCTTGTGAGCAGGATGTTAAGCTTCGCCAGTAGAGGGCACTGGTTCTTTATCCGTTTATGTATGGATTAGAGGCCCGGTGCATGAAATTTGTGCATGGGGGAGGGAGGTCCCCTCAGCCCAGCTTGCACCCTCTCTCATACAGGACATCCCTCTCACAATCCAGGACTGCTGGCTCCTAACTGCTCACCTGCCTGCCAGTCTAATCGCCCCTAACTGCCCCCCCTCCCCCCCCCCGCTGACCTGGTCGCCCCCAACTGCCCCCCGCCTGCCAGCCTGGTTGCCCCATGCAGCCTGCTGTTCGGTTGTTTGGTCGTCCCTCACTAACCCCCCTGCCAGCCTTCTCACCCCATGCAGCCTGTTGTTCGGTCCTTCCTGTTACTGTGACAGCATCCTAGATAATTTGCATATTCGCCTATTATTAGTATAAGTGGACACAGGTTGCTTCCTGGCTTGGCTAGTGTAAACACTGCTGCAATAAACATAGAGGTGCATGTGTGTGTGTGTGTGTGTGTGTTTTAAATATATTTTATTGATATTTTACAGAGAGGAAGGGAGAGAGATAGAGAGCTAGAAACGTCGATGAGAGAGAAACATCGACCAGCTGCCTCTTGCACACCTCCCACTGGGGATGTGCCCGCAACCAATGTACATGCCCTTGACTGGAATTGAACCCGGGACCTTTTAGTCCGCAGACCAACACTCTACCACTGAGCCAAACTGGTTTCGGCACATGTGTTTTTTAATTAGTGTTTTAGGTTTCTTCGGGTCAACACCCAGAAGTGGTGTTGCTGGATCACCTGGCAGTTCTGTTTTTAATTTTTGGGAGAACCTCCGTATGGTTCTCCAGAGTGTCTGCGCCGATGTGTGGTCCCACCAGCCGTGCATAAGAGCTCCCTGTTCTCTGCCTCTTCATCCACACTTGTTGTTGGCTGATTTATTGGTGATAGCCATGTGATAGGCGCGAGGCGGTACCTCACTGTAATTTTACTTGCATTTCCCCGATTAATGATGTGGAGCGTCTTTTCACACGTCTGTGGGCCGCCGGTAGGTCCTCTTTGGAGAAATGTCTATTCCGATCCTCTGTCCACTTTTTCATCAGATTGTTTGTCTTTTAGGTGCTAAGGTATATGAGTTCCTTATGTATTTTGGATATTAACCCCTTATTGGATGTATCACTCGTGAATTCAGTAGGCTGGGTTTTGTTGTTGTTGTTGGTTCTCTGCACAAAAGCTTTTTAATTTGATGCATTCCTATTTGTTTACTTTTTCTTTTGTTGTCCTTACCTAAGGAGACATAGCTAAGAAATATGGCTTCCCAGCTGGTGCAGAGTCATCTGGATAAGGGTGTTGATGTGGGGCAGGGTGGGGGGTTGGACCTACACTGTCCCATCACTAATTAAAATCATTGCTTTGGTCCAGCAGGCGTGGCTCAGTGGTTGAGCGTCAACCAATGAACCAGGAGGCCACGGTTTGATTCCTGGTCAGGGCACATGCCTGGGTGGCAGGCTGGATCCCCCGTGTGAGGCGTGCAGGAGGCAGCTAATCAATGACTCTTGTCATTAATGTTTCTATCTCCCTTCCTCTCTGACATCAATAAAAACCTATTTTTAAAAAAATCATTGCTTTGTGGAGAAATACTTTATTTTTACTTATCTTTTACTTTATTTTTATTGTTGACACTATTACAGATGTCTCCACTTAAGACTGGGATTTTTAAAAACAGCTTTATTGAGATATAATTCCTCTGCCATAAAATCTACTCACTTTGTGTACCATTCTATGATTTTTAAGAAACTTACAGCCCCGTCAGCACGACTCAGTGGTTGAGCATTGACCTATGAACCAGGAAGTCAATTCTCAGTCAGAGCACATGCCCGGGTTGTGGACTTGATCCCCAGTGCTCCTGGCACTGACTCTTCAGACCACTCTCTGCAGGTGAAGCTGAGAGGGACACCACCCATGAGCCGCCTCCCCCGGGGACCCACCCTAACCGCAGCACCAAACCAGAGGAGAGCGAGGTGCCGGCCAGGTGACTGACTCTATGACTCCCTCTGGGGAACCGGACCGGGAGTGGGGGATAGAGGAGAGGTCCAGGCTGGAGCTCAGTGCCCAAAAGCCTCTTGGGAGAACGTGTGCCCAGCTCAGACAGCCTGGACATGCAGCCCCTGCCTTCGGGTGGCCTCCAGGGGAAGGGAAGCACTCCTGAGCGACGCCCCCTCTTCCCGCTGCACCCTCAGCCTCACCTCTGGCTTCTCTGCCCGCAGCACCAGCGCCCCCCAGACCTCCTTCCCCGACTCCCCGGCTGGCAAGGAGCACCGAGGAGGCGCCACCCACGCCCAGGAGGACGCCTCCCTCTCCACAAGCCCTCCCATCTCTTTCTCCTCCGCGGCAAGGCCCGCCCTGGTGTCAGGTAAAGATCGCCCCCAGGAGGCAGGGCCGAAGGAGGGGGTTTCTCCCCGGTCTACAGTATCCACTGGGTGGGTTGGGGGGCGCGCAAGGTGGACCCCGGGTTTCCAGCTTCCTGGGCTGTGGGTCTGCCACTTGCTATCAATTCATTCTCGTGGGTCGGGATTTCATTTCATTTCATTTCATAGCTTCCTCCCCAAGGCCCATAACTGCTACTCAGGAAGTATTTGGTGAATGATTTTACGGCCTTGACTAGTTGCTTAAGGCCCTCGAGCCCCAGTTTCCTCCCGGGTAAAGCTGGAATAGCCTGCACCACGGTCCATGCCTTCCGGGTCGCATCGCCCATTTGCTCTAAGTGCCGTTCATTCCAGGACTTGCAGTCCCAGCCTGGCACACCAGGTGGCGGTGGTGCTCAGGCCGCGGTGCTCGGGGTGGTCCTGAACTCACAGCAGCAGCAAATGATGGCCCCACCCAGCCCTACAGAACCCGATCCCCGGAGGAGATTCCTCTGCTCATGAAAGTCCGAGAAGCATTTGCGTGTCACAAACTACTTTTTTAGCATCTCAACATGCACTAAAAGCAGTAGCTAGTTACAGGATCCTCATAAGCGGCAAAAGAAAGGAGACCAGTTAAATACTCAGATGCAAAGAGATAGACCCAGATAGCGGATCATTGCGTCCCCCCCAACCCCCTGCCTGTCTGGAGCCGAAATTCTGCCATTTACCCTCAGGGTGACCTTGACCCAGTAACGTCGCCTTTGAGAGCCTCAGTTTCCCTTGTTTGTAATGGCACCTGCGGCCAGGGCTGCATGTGCCGCTGTGAGAAGTAGACCCCACGCCAGCTTCAAGGAGCTTCCAGTCCAGAGGGGACGCCCGCCACCCAGGCCTCCTGTGCAGGCCCCTCGCTTGGTCCTCTTGTTCTGCCTTCCGGGCCCCTGACTCCTCGGTTGCCCACCCTCCAGAAATGGTGTGCTCTTTCCCCCACTGTCAACCCACCCTGACCGGCTTCCGGAGCGGTGAGGGCGGGCGGGCAGGCGGGTGAGGGCTGGACCAGGTCCGTGTCTGGTTTCGGTGCTGGCAGCGCGTGGAGACAGCAGGGCCGGGGGGGGGGTGGCAGGGCCCCCGGCTCCGGGCGGAGAGGGCAGCCCACCTCTGTGTTGCAGGACCCGTGCTCCTCTGGCTGCTGGCGCTGCTGGCGGGGGTGGTCGCCGCCGGCTCCTTCCTCCTGTGCCACCGCAGGGCCTGCTGGAAGTGGATGCAGCAGAGTGAGTGATGTGTCCGCGGGCCGGGGGGGCGGGCGCGCTGTGCTGGCCTGGCCCCTGCCCTGCCCGCCCGCCGAGGCTCCCCGAGACTGGCATCTCCAGTGCCCCCCTGGTGTCATTCCAGAGCTGTACCTGTGCTACCCGGTCCAGACCTTCCGGCCCAAGCCCGAGCCTGCGGGTAAGTGGTCAGGGGTCGGGAGGGGCTGCCCGAGCCGCAGGGACACCCAGCAGGCTGGGCCCCGGGCCTGGGGCTCCTTCTCTCGGCACAAGCTGCTCCTCTCTCCGTGACCTCGTCTGCCACGGGAACACAGTGTGGCAGGAACTGTGCCCCGGCCGGCACGGTGTTGGAATAGCTGGTCTGCAGGAAGCTTTCTTTATATATATATATAAAAAAATCTGCCAAAACCGGTGTGGCTCAGTGGATAGAGCGTCGGCCTGTGGACTCAAGGGTCCCAGGTTCGATTCCGGTCAAGGGCATGTACCTTGGTTGCGGGCACATCCCCACTAGGGGGTGTGCAAGAGGCAGCTGATCGATGATTCTCTCTCATCGATGTTTCTAACTATCCCTCTCTCTTCCTCTCTGTAAGAAATCAATAAAATATATTTTTTAAAAATCTATCTATCTATCTATCTATCTATCTATCTATCTATTGATTTCAGAGAGGAAGGGAGAGAGAAACTCATTGATTGGCTGCCTCCTGCACACCCCACACACTGAAGATTGAGCCTGCAACCCAGGCATGTGCCCTGACCGGGAATTGAACCGTGACCTCCTGGTTCACAGGTCAACGCTCAACCCCTGAGCCTCGCCAGCTGGCCTGCTACGCTTTTCACTCCTTTCCCCCCTGTGCCCCCTTTCCTGAAGGCCCCCCTCCTCTTTCCCTCTTTCCCAGCCCCCCTATTCTCTCTCCTCTCCCCGTTCCTCCCCGTGCCCTCCTCTGGCAGCCGGGGGCCACAGGGGGCAGTAGGGCAGGCAGAGAGGGCTGGGATCCTGGTTCTGCCACTTACAAGCGACACCTTGGCGGTTACTTACTTCCTCCGTCTTAGCTCCCTCACCGTAAGATGGGGCCGGCGGGACCTGGTGGAGGGTGGGCGTGCAGGCGGGCGGGTGGAGCTGGCGTCGTGTGCAGGGAACGGCGGCTGCAGGCTGCTGACCTGACCCGCCTGTGCCCGGGCCGCGTTCCTCACCGGGAACCCCAGGCCTCCCTCAGTGCCAGGTTGTTCGGAACCCTTCCCTGGTCCTTGTCTCTGACCCCTGCCCTGCCTCCCGGCCAACTCCTCCTCCAGGCAGCCTTCCGGAGCTAGTGCTCCCCACCATCCGGCAGCAGGCTCCTCCGGCGCCACCTGGCGGGGCCCCGTGCCCAGGGCCCTCTCCTGGACAGCCCACTCTGTGCTGGGCGCTGCCCACAGAGGAAGCAGGGAACATGAGTGGTCCGAGCGTCCCTCTGGTTTCAGGCAGGCTCCCTCCCCTAGCCCTAGCACAGGGGTGGGCAAACTTTTTGACTTGAGGGCCACAATGGGTTCTTAAACTGGACCGGAGGGCCGGAACAAAAGCAACCTGACCATGCTGGCACTCTCCTCTTGGGCTGCTGGTGAAGGAGCGGAGGGGAGAGCAAGAGAACCCTCCGCTCTTTCGGCTCCGCGGGCCGGATAGAACAGCCGAACGGACCGGATCTGGCCCGTGGGCCGTAGTTTGCCCACGGCTGCCCTAGCAGGTCTCCCAGGAGCCCCCGGGGTGATGGCTGGTGACCTTTAAGGCGGAGGGTACCTGGCCCAGGGCCACACCTCCCAGTGAGTGCCCCCCAGGCTCCAGCGCTGGTCCCTGAGGTTGCTGCTCGGACTGTGGACGGCCTGTGGCCCCATCCTGTCCCCTCTGCCTCCCGCCCCCCAAATCCTGCCCAGCCCCTGCCCACCCAGAGCCCAGTGGTCGGCCCCAGGCCAAATCTCGGCTCCCTTGTCCCCGCTCCTCCCCCCCCCCCAAGGCCCTTGGAGAGCCTTGCTGTAGCCCCACTTCTGACTCGAAAACAGCCCACCGAGGTTGTTTTCAATCTGATGAGTTTCACAAGCAGGTGCTAGCGTTCCCTCCGCCGGGGGTTTTCGTGTTTTGATGGTTTCAAGCCTTTTTCCGTGAGCTGTCAGGCTCACTGAAACCGGGTTTGCTTTCTTGACATTTTTCTAGTATTAGAATTTCCATTGCCGTCAGTTAATTTTTCTTCTTCGAACCTTTGCGATAGCAGTTTTGCCTCAGAGAGAGAGAGAGAGAGAGAGAAGCACCTTCCCTTAAGAAGCCAGGCCTGCAAGGAACCCTGAGCCCTGAGACTCAGGGGTGGCCGGGGCTGGCCCTCTGGCTTCCGGTGGGTGCCTGGGGGTCCCCGGGCTGAGGGGAGGGAGGGGAGGCCGAGGTCAGCAGGCGGGGCACAGGGTGAGCACGGACGGAGCCGGAGCTGCGGTGGGCAGCGGCGGAGGAGCCTGCGTGCATTTCTTCGCTCCCTCCTATACACCAGCCGCCTCATTGCGGGGTTCCCAGTGGCTCTGTGCTGTCACAGAAGCTGTCCCGGCTCTCCTGGGCTCCGAGACCTGAGTCCGCTGCTCAAGCGGGCGGAAGGCCAGCAGGAAGGGAGTGTGCGCCCGGCCCGCCCCCTCCGGGAACTGCAGGGCTTGGAGGGGAGGGGGGGGGCTGGTGTCTCACTAGCACATTGGGGATCCCGGCAGGCGCCCCGTCGATGCTCCCCCCTCAGCTCTTGAATTGATTGGACTTTGTGCCGTGGGTCCTGGGCGGCAGGTGTTTGCGAAGCACATACACGATCTCATTTGACCCCTCTCGGCATCCTTGTGCTCTTACCCCGTTTCACAGGGGAGGGACTGGGGCACAGGAGGGAGGGGGCTTGTGTAAAAGCAGACTGACCGGGGTGTCGTTGTCACTGTTGGTGGCGAGGCTTTTGTGTAAAGGGTCTCACCCCTCAGCTAGTGGCATTGGGGGCTGGCCTGTCCTGTGCATTGCAGGCTGCTGGCCAGCTCCTTGGGCTCCAGACCCACCTCCCCGTGTGGCCACCAAACGTGTCACCAGACACTGCCAGGTGTCCCCTAGGGGGGAGGGGGGAAGAGGGAGATCACTCCTGGCCGGGAAACACGGTTAACATTCTTTTAACCCTTCGTTCTGATGGCCACGGAAGTCATCGCTTTCTCAGTTCACGCAGGCAGGTTTGCTTTGGAAAAAATTGCGTGCGGCCGTCGTTCGGAAATAATTTCGCCCTCACGGGAAAGTCACAGGAACAGTACCCAGAACTCCTTTTCCCCGGACCGTCCAAGTCACCGGCGTAATGCCCGTCATCTCTGACGTGTGCGCGCGCGCGTGTGTGTATGTGTGTGTGTGTGTGTGTGTATTTCGTATGAATAAGGCGTGTTTTTGCACATCCGGAGTAAAATCATCTAAACCAGAGGATCTGCCTTGGTGTGTTACCGCCAGTGAGTTCTCAGACCCCGTTCAGGTTTCCCGTTCCCCCCAGTGAAGTCCGCTGTGGCCAAAGAATTCCGTCCAGAATCTAGTTCTGCGTTTGGCTATCCGTCCCGGTGACTCTGGTCAGTGCCTTCTCGCCCTGCACCTTCCTGGCCCGGCCGCTGGGGAGGGTCCCACGTGGATTTGTGGCCTCGGCGTGGCCTGCTGTTCCCCGGCGACTGGATCCGGGTGGCGCATCTTTGGTGGGAAGAACCCAGGAGCGACGCTGAGCGCTTCTTGGCAGCCCCCGTCCTCCCGGCTCCTCTGGTCCCATTGCTGGTGGGTCACTTTGAGGCCGTGGTCAGAGGACCAGGGTGGTGTGTGCCTGGCCCCCCACCGGAAGCTGCTCTGTTCTCCGTGGCATCGGCTCAGGCTCTGCGGGCGCTCCTCTGTCAGACTCCCTGAGCGTCATTCAGGGGTTTATCCGGCCTGTGCGCTCCCGGGTTATTCTGCTGCCGTTGGCATTCAGTGTGAGGTCCAAATGGCCCCCGGTTAGGCCAAAGGGGGCCACTGCCAGCTGGCTCCTGTTCCCTTTTGTCCCCATCCTTTTGTGGGGGAGAACTTCTTTTTATTTCTTTTAAAAAAATTATTATTTTTTAAAATATATTTTAAAAATATATTTTATTGATATTTTACAGAGAGGGAGGGAGAGCGAGAGAGAGCTAGAAACGTCGATGAGAGAGAAACATCGACCAGCTGCCTCTTGCACACCCCCTACTGGGGATGTGCCCGCAACCAATGTACATGCCCTTGACCAGTATCGAACCCGGGACCTTTCAGTCCGCAGACTGACGCTCTACCACTGAGCCAAACTGGTTTCGGCTAAAATATATTTTTTATTAAATTATTATCTGTGTACATATATTACCACTGCTCCCCCTCCCGTACATACCCTCCCTCCCCAGTTTTGTGTCCATTGGTTGTACTTATATGCATGTATACACACCCTTCGGTTGATCTCTTATCTCCCCTAGATCTCCCTCCCCTCCCCGGGAGCACTTCTTTTTAAAAATATGTATTTTTTAATTGATTTTTTACAGAGAGGAAGGGAGAGAGATAGCGAGTTAAAAACATTGATGAGAGAGAAACATCGATCAGCTGCCTCCTGCACACCCCCCACCGGGGATGTGCCTGCAACCAAGGTACATGCCCTTGACCGGAATCGAACCTGGGACCCTGGAGTCCACAGGCCGACGCTCTATCCACTGAGCCACACCGGTCAGGGCTGGAGTACTTCTTAAAGGGCCTCCCAGCTTAGCTTGTACTTCCCTGTCCTCTCCCGGGAGCCCAGGGCTGGAATCGGGGAGCCGGTGCCAGAGCCCGGCCGAACCTCTGGGCCCAACGCCTCCCTTGGGTCTGCTCTGCCCCCGCAGCAGCTGGGACCTCAGGCCGAGAGGGGACGGGACCGGAAGGGAGAGCAAGGAGGATGGCAGGGACGGTGACTTGGGGGTCAGAACGCAGGGCTCAGCGAGGTGGCCCCGGGGCAGACCCAGGACACGGGGCACTGTCACAGAGGGGCCACCGATGGCCCCGTGTCCCGGGACCACGTCCTGGGGCGCCGGATGCGGTTACGGGAAGACCACAGTTATCCCCAAAGCAGTGAAACCAGTCAATGAAAACCGTGGACTGGAGCCACGTGGTTAGGGGAAAAGCTCTGCTGAAATCCGACCTCCGTGCTTGGCCCGGCTTGTTCTGAGTCCTTATCAAAGTGCACACGTGGGCTGTGCCCGGCGAGAGGCAGCGGCTGGCACCTGCCGGATTCCGCCTTTTGTGCTTCTTCTCGAGACTCCGTGTCAGATGTGGACTTCCTCTGCTGTGATGAGAGTGCCAGGCCGTGTCCTGGGCACCTCCCCCTTTGTTTTTTTTTTTTTTTAAATATATTTTTTATTGATTTTTCACAGAGAGGAAGGGAAAGGGAGAGGGATAGAGAGTTAGAAACATTGATGAGAGAGAATCATCGAGTAGCTGCCTCCTGCACACCCCCCACTGGGGATGTGCCCGCAACCAAGGTACATGCCCTTGACCGGAATCGAACCCGGGACCTTCCAGTCCCCAGGCCGACGCTCTATCCACTGAGCCAAACCAGTCCCGGCTACCTCCCCCTTTGAATGCCAACACATTTGAAGTAGACGTTATCCTTTAGAGCAGATTTACAGAAAGTCTGAGACGATAAAAAGAGTCCCCAAGTACTCCCACCCATTACTAACATCTGACATCAGAGGGATTCATTCGTCACAGTGAACAAGCAACATGGAAACAGGGCTGTTGCCCTGCCCGGTGTGGCTCAGTGGTAGAGCGTCGGCCTGTGGACTGAAAGATTCCAGGTTCGATTCCGGTCAAGGGCATGTGCCTTGGTTGTGGGCACATCCCCAGTAGGGGACATGCAGGAGGCAGCTGATTGATGTTTCTCTCTCATGCATGTTTTTAACTCTCTATCCCTCTCCCTTCCTCTCTGTAAAAAAATCAATAAAATACATTTAAAAAGAAAGAAAGAAAAGGAACAGGGCTGTTAGGTAAAGCCCATCCTCTATTCACATCACCTTCGTTTTTCAAAATTTATTTTTTAAATGTATTTTTGTTGATTTCAGAGAGGGAAGGAGAGATAGAGGCATCAATGATGAGAGAGAATCATTGATCGGCTTCCTCCTGCACGTCCCCCTCACTGGAGATTGCGCTCAAACCCAGGCATGTGCCTTGACCTGGAATTGAACCTGGACCTCCTGGTTCATAGGTCAATGCTCAACCATGGCGCCACGCCCGCCGGGCAGATCCGGGAGCCCACCCAGGACGCCGTGTGACGCCGAGTCGTCAGGTGTCCTTAGCCTCCTCCGGGCTGAGGTGTGTCTGACCTCCGTTGTTTCCGATGACCCTGGAGGTGTGAGGGGGACCGCTCAGTTGTGTTGTAGGAGGCCCTTCTATGGCAACCTGCCAAGCGCTTCTGTCCTCATTCGATTGGGGTTATAGGTTCAGGGTAGGGGACGGACCGGGGGCATCAGATCCAGGGGGCATCCTTCTCAGCCTGATCGGTCACCTTCCCTTCCGAGGTCTCCTTTAATCTTCGTAAAAGCCCCCCAGAGTTGGCGTGATCCATCCCACGTTGCGGCTGAGACCGAGGCCGGGCGAGGTGGCGTCCGGTGCTGGGTCTCCCTGCCGGGCCCGCGGCTCCGGCCCGCGCCCAGCGGCCGGCTCTGTCAGATGCCAGGCTGTGCGCAGCCTCGTTATTTTCCCGGTTATTTCCTGAGGGTGTGCCCCGGCGGGGGTGGGGGTGGGGAGGGGTTACTGGGCCAAAGGGTGTGAGACTTGCATGGCCCGCTGGCTCTGGAGAAACAGTCACCGGAAACGTTCACAGGACGTGTTTACTTACCCACGGCCCCTCCAAGACTGAGTTTTATCGTTTTTGTTTATTTTGTCTTGTTACTGTGTCAACCACCCCCCCACCCTTGTCCCCTTCCCCCCCTCCCCCCAAAAAAGCCCAGTGACTTGGCACCGAGCCCAGTTGGCTGGTTGCAAGACTCAGAATCCCTCTCCAAGGAGGGAGGTCCAGCGTCCCTGACATCACTGAAAAGAATGTCCGTCCGGCCAGGGCTGGCCCGGGCAGCGGGCAGTGGCCGCTCTGCTGGGGGCAGCAGGTGCCAGAGGCAGTGAGTGCCACACGTGTGTTAAATCCGGGGCCAAGGACTGGGTCCCTGCGCACACGTGCTGCTTTGCACGGCCGTTCTGGCCTGTTTCCCCGTTGGGCTCTTCCTGCCGGTGATGGGCATCGCGGGGCCACCCGGCTCAGCGGCCTCTCTTGCTTGTTACCGCGGTTGGGGGGCTCCCGTGAGTTTCCGGCTGGGAACTCCGGTGCCCCGGAGCCGCTGGCATCGGGGAAGGAGGTTCTGGAGGTGGCTCAGCTGATTTCTCAGGTCGGGGGGTGCACACCTCACAGCAGTGGCCTCCTGGCCTCCGAAAAGGCCGTGCGTCTCGGCAGCGTGGTCTGGGCCAGGGGGCTGGTGTGCCGTAGGACAGGCCAGCCGCCCGGGCCACGGTTAAGTGCCCGCTGACCCTTGGCCGTGACCTGGCACCCGGCTCAATGCGAGGAAACAGTTGGAGGGGAGGAGAGGGTAAAGGTCGCGCCCTAAGCATCACGGCGTCAGCACCTCCTGAGCCCGCTGAGGGGTGGCCGCGGGAGGGGAGCACTGGCGAGCAGCTGTCCTCCTCGAAGGGCCTGCAAGGTGGTGGCGATTTCTGAGTCAGTGGGAACCTCCCCTGAACTGTGGGTGTGTGTGTGGGGGGGGAGGGGAGGCAGGTGGACTGGGGCGGGGTCCAGGGGCCTGGCTGGCCTGGGGCCGGAGGAGAGAGGAGTCCCCTGCTCTCTGGCAGCGCTGGAGAGTGAGCACGGGGCGGGAGCCGCTGTGGCCCGGCCTGAGGGGAGGCAGGGACCCTGACACCTGCCCTCTGCTCCCACACAGAGGACCGATGGAGCATCAGCTCCCCGGGGGAGCCAGGAGGCCTCTGTGCACGGGTGGGGCGGGCAGGGCCCCGGGCTGCCAGGCCCTCCTTGGTGAAGCTGTCCCCCCTTTTCTCTTTACAGATGCCAGGCCCCCGAGGAACCAGCCGGTAAGTAGCCGCGCCGTGTCCCAGCGTGGTGTCCCTGAGTCTGAATCCGGGGCGGACCTGTTGCTGCCCAGAGCCGCCTGGTCCCTGCCAGCTCCTGCTGGGTGTGTGTGTGTGTGTGTGTGTGTGTGTGTGTGTGTGTACGACAGGGAGCCCTGAGCCACGCCCTGGCCCAGGATGCTGTCCCCCCTCCCATGTCCCCCCCCCCAGCGGCCCGGCTCCTGGCTCCTCTCGTGGGGGACTTCCAGAATGGCCGCCAGACCGCGGGTTTGGCTTTGGCTCCCTGGGGTGCCAGGTGTGGTCCGGTCACGAGGAAGCCTGGGCTGCTTCCCCTTTTCTCCTTCTCTCCTCCACGAGCCCAGTGCTCGCCCCGGAGGAAAGATCAGCAGCAGGAACTTTAGAAACGTGGCTGCCACCTGCCGAGCGCCACCCGGAGCCGGCTCCGGGCTCTGTGCGCTCTCAGCGTCTGCTCCGTGGTCCTCACGGCGAGCGGAGGCCGGCCTGCGGTCCCGCTTTATAAAAGGGGAGACCGAGGCCCCGCAGGGAAGGTGGCTCCGCAGCGGGGAGCAGACCTGCTAGGGTGTGAGCCCCGGTTTGTGACTCCAACGCCAGGGCTCTGCCCCGCTGCCCCGGCTGCCTCCTGGGAGACCAGCTTCACCCGCTGTTTAGGGGGTAGGGCTCGTGCAGATGTGACTGCTGATCGCAGGACGGGGCCCATCCACCGGGTCCTCACTGGGCTTGTCCTTGCGTCCGCTCTGTGCCCAGACCCCCCACCCCATTGGCAGCTCCCACGGGGGGAGCGGGGGCACTGCCCCCGGAGCTGAGGGAGGGGCAGGGCCGAGCTCTCCATCTGGCCGGGTCTCAGGCGTGTATGGCGCACCCTCTTCATTCCCCTCACTCATCACATCTTTCACTCCTTCCCTTTAACTCGGACATTGACCCACGGGAGGCCTGCCACCTCCATGGGATGCCAGCTAAATGGCACGGCTTTCGCATGTACACGGGCTCCCCCACCCTTTCCAGCATCCGTTCGCTACCGAGCTCTGCAGACTGGCTTTGAAATATTACAACACTGTCTCGTTGCACCAGTTTTATAAACTTGTGCAATACGTGTTATTGTTCAGCGACCAACCAAAGGTTAATTTCTCAGGGTTCTTGCTGCCGGCTTTAGTGGCATTTGATGGAGGATCCTTTACACACTCTTGAATAGTTGAAAAATAAACCAGATTGAAGATCTATCTTTTCTTTCTTCCTTCCTTCCTTCCTTCCTTCCTTCCTTCCTTCCTTCCTTCCTTCTTTCCTTAAACCATGTACCATGTTTTTGGTCCAAATCATGTAGAATAACTTAAACTAAAATTGCATTCTATTAACCAATGTGAGTATATTTCTCTAAGCACAGTTAGGTTGAAATAAAGTCTTAAAAAGCAAAACAAGCCGAAACTGGTTTGGCTCAGTGGATAGAGCGTCATCCTGTGGACTGAAGAGTCCCAGGTTCGATTCCGGTCAGGGGCATCCCCAGTGGGATGCAGGAGGTGTGCAGGAGGCAGCTGATCGATTTTTCTCTCTCATCGATGTTTCTAACTCTCTATCCCTCTCTCTTCCTCTCTGTAAAAAAAAAAATCAATAAAATATATTTAAAAAATAAAATAAAGCAAAGCAAAAAACAAACAAACAACCCACAATAAAACCCATTTATACATGGAGAAAGGTTTCCACCTTTTAGCTTTTTAAAATATATTTTGATTGATTTCAGAGAGAGGAAGGGAGAGGGAGAGGGAGAAAGAAATATTAATAATGAAAGAGAATCATTGATTGGCTGCCTCCTGCACACTCCCTTCCCGGGGACTGAATTGTGATCTCCTGGTTCATAGGTTGGCACTTAACCACTGAGCCATGCCAGCTGGGCTCCATCCTTTAATTTTTAAGCATAATAGGCAGACCCACAATATGGTTTTTAATATGAGTTTAATTTAAAATTATGGGCGATCACATTTAAATACACTGGGGTCAGACAAGTTGCTGTTGTAACGCCGAGACATTGATGGAAAAGATGTTTGGTGATTTGTAAGAGATTTAAATATCTTTGCTAAAACCTCAATAGTAAATTGTTTAAAAATGCTGTCTTTTGGGCTTCCAGTAGTTATGAAGGGATTTTCAGGATTATGCAGCTATACTTGCTGAATTGCTCACACTCATTCCACCCCAAAGACAGCAGATAAATGCTATGGCCCAGAACCATGGTCGGCAAACTGCGGCTCGCAAGCCACATGCGGCTCTTTGGCCCCTTGTGTGTGGCTCTTCCACAAAAGACCACGGCCTGGGCGAGTCTAGGTTGAAGAAGTGGCGTTAGAAGAAGTTTAAGTTTAAAAAAAAAATCTGGCTCTCCAAAGAAATGTCAATCGTTGTCCTGTTGATGTTTGGCTCTGTGGACTCACGAGTTTGCCGGCCACGGGCCTAGAACATTCCACGAGACCGCTTCTCCTTTGCACTCACCTATCAGAGTCAAAAACTAGCCAACACGTGGCACGTTTCAGAATACATCAGTGTCGTCATAACCGACCGTTGTCCCAGGGTCAGGGCTGGGCAGGAGGAGAGGCCTGGAGCCAAGGAGTGTAGACCAGCCTTTATGCCTGGGTCCCGGAGCCGGGTGCCAGGGTTCAAGTACCGGCCCGGACGCTTACGAGCCCTGAGCAAGTCCCTTGACTCTGTGCCTCAGTCTCCTGATCTGTAAAATGGAGCGAGTGCTCATATAAGTCACCTGCGAGGCTGGCTGTGAGGATTAACATGTGCCACGGGGCACACACATGTGATGTGGGCCACGACCCTTACTGTTTAGGACACGCTTCTCCTGGAACTTCCTGCCCAGGTGCCCCAGGCCGTCGGGGCTGGGAAGCCCAGTGGCGGTGGCGGCCCTAACGCAGACAGGGGGACTGGCTGGGCGAACAGAGAGGAAGAAACGGGGCTTCGCAGTTCGGGGGCGGGCACCCTGCGTCAGCGCTGCCCCCTCTGTGCCCGCAGGAGCTGACCAGCCTGTTGGTGACGGAGCCCCGCACGGAAAAGGTGGGGTTGGTGAGGCCCCCGGCTGTGGAGCCCTGCACCCACGTCGGGGCAGCCGGCCTGGAGAGCCTGCCGCTGGTGGGGGCCAGCCCAGCCGGGAGCCCCTCGTCCCCCAGGGACCTTCCCGAGCCCCGGGTCACCGCGGAGCACACCAACAACAGGATCGGTGAGTTGGCTGGCGGGGGTGGGGTGGGGGGGGTGGGGGGGTGGTGGTGTCCCTGGCGTGGTCGGGGCTAAGGGGGCAGTGGGGAGATGGGTGCTGGGCCTGGGCCCCCACCTGGAACGGGGGACCCTGCGTCCGGAAGCCCCGCAAGGAAGAGGCGTGGGCTCTCCCATGGCCTCGCCTTGTCTTGTGAGTGGGAGGTGGTTTTTTATTTTGTTGACTTTTTACAGAGAGGAAGCGAGAGGGATAGAGAGTTAGAAACATCGATGAGCGAAACCGGTTTGGCTCAGTGGATAGAGCGTTGGTCTGCGGACTGAAGGGTCCCGGGTTCGATTCCGGTCAAGGGCATGTACCTTGGTTGCGGGCACATCCCAGTGGGGGGTGTGCAGGAGGCGGCTGATCGATGTTTCTCTCATCGATGTTTCTAACTCTTTGTCCCTCTCTCTTCCTCTCGGTAAAAAAAAAATCAATAAAATATATTAATAAAAAAGAAAAAAAGAAACACTGATGAGAGCGAAACAGCCATCAGCTGCCTCCTGCACACCCCTCACTGGGGACACACCCGCAACCAAGGCACATGCCCTTGGCCGGAATCGAACCTGGGACCCTTGAGTCCACAGGCCGACGCTCTATCCACTGAGCCAAACCGGCCAGGGCTGGGAGGTGCCTTTGGTGAGAGTGTTAGATGTGCGTGGGAGACAGCGGTGGTGGCCCTGACTTCTTGGGGCCGGTGGGAGGATTCCCGAAATAAATGCGTGGCGTTGTTTTTTTTGGGGGGGGGTGGAGGGAAGGGGCACCCCCTGCCTGGCGCCCTCTGTTACTAAAGGGGAAAGTGAGGGGTGCCCCAGCCCCCAACAGGGCGCCCCTGAGGGGCACCGGGAAGACACACGGTGACGTAAGAGCTGCCACTGGCCTGGGCATTCCGGGCACCGGCAGGTGTCACCTCACGGCCACTCGCTCCCCCTCTGAGGTGGTGCCTTCCCCTTTCGCAATCGGGGAATCGGGGGCCGGGGCGGGGGTGACACGCGTTCCCCGGGCTCTCGGCGGTGGAGCGACAGGGCTGCGGGCTGTCCGGAGCCGCTGGTCTGTCTGCACACCAGTCCCGTGGCCGAGAGGGCACTTCCCAATGACGGCTCCCTCCGGCTCCCACACCCCCTCCCCTTGGGCCTGGCCCAGGCCTCTGGCCGCCTCTGTTTCCTCTCTCCCGCCTGCTCCCGCCAGAACGTCTCTCCCAAACTGTACCCCTCTGTCTGTCACACCTGCTCAACGCCTGCCGGGGTCCCTGCTGCCTCTGGGGGACCTCAGGGGTTCTTATTCCGGCATTGGAGGCTGGTCACGGGCTGCCTTCATCCACCAGGCTCACCTGCCTCCTGTACCCCCCACCCCCCCACTCCTGGCTCAACGGCAGTTTCCGAAGCTTACAGAGCCCTTGTCCTTGCTCACCTCTATGCTTCTCTGTGGGAGCTGCTTCCTGGCCCGGGACAGCCAGCGCCACCCCCGGAAGACCCTGTTTATTCCCTCCTCCTCCAGGAAGCCTTCCTTGCTCTTCCGGCTCTCCCATCTAGGCCAGATGCGCCTCTGCTGTGCTCCCCGACTCCAGGCCTCCCACCCAGCGTCCTCAGCACCCAGCGTCCTCAGCACCCAGTGTCCTCAGCACCCAGCGTCCTCAGCTCTGGGCAGCGTGGCTGTATTTGTGCCTTCTCCTGCCCCTCACCTGTCTGGGAGCCCCCGGGGCCAGGGCCTCAGTGGCCCCCTCCCCGTCTTCTCACCACCACTCAGATGACACCAAAGAGGCATTTGCAGTCATAGCACACATTTCTATGGCAGGCATGATGGATAGAACTCTTTTTTTAAATTAAAAAAAATATATATTTTATTGATGTTTTTTACAGAGAGGAAGGGAGGGGGTTAGAGAGTTAGAAACATCGATGAGAGCGAAACATCGATCAGCTGCCTCCTGCACACCCCCACTGGGGATGTGCGCGCAACCAAGGTACATGCCCTTGACCGGAATCGAACCCGGGACCCTTGAGTCCACAGGCCGACGCTCTACCACTGAGCCAAACCGGTCGGGGCTGGATAGAACTCTTTAGGGAAGAGGCTTTTGTGTCAAACAGAAACGTTGGGAACCGCAGCTTTTGGCTTTTTATTTATTTATTTTTTTAATGAGTTTTGGGAAATACCGCCAGAGGTACCTCCTTCCAGTTTCCGAGGAAGAGGCCCCGATTGGGAGTTTGAGCCTGTGCTGAGCTCAGTGCCTGGGACTGTGAGGGTGGCTGAGTGTTGGATGGGGTGGCGGAGGCAGGTACCAGACCCCCAGGGCGGCTGGGGTGTGGGCAGCGGCGTGGGCAGCCTGCCCAGAGCCAAGCCAGCCTGCAGGCCTTGCTGGGTGTGAGGTGGTGGGGAGGGAGGGCCTTGGAGGTTCTCTTGGGGTACCCAAGGCACAGTGGGCCCCATGTCCCTCTGACGCTACCTCCGAGGGGCACCTCCTTGTTCCGTTCCCAAGGGGGCCAGACTCTTGCCTCAGCTTCATCACTCCCCCCACCTTCACCCCACCCCATCCCTCCCCACCCCACCCCACTTAGATGTCTTCCCTGGATTCTGGAGCCCTGGGTGAGTCAGGAGTCCCAGTAGCTTCTGGAAGACGCTCCCCCTGCAGACTGGGGGCTGGGCAGCTCCGTGATGGGATCAGAGCCAGAGGACTCAAGACCCAGGAATGTGAGGGGAATGGCAGTCTGGCCCCCAACTTTGGTCTCTTCAGCTTGGACAACCCACCCCTGCTCCTCTCTGTCGGTCTCTGTCTCTCTGTCTGTCTGTCTGTCTGTCTCTCGCCTCCTCTAGCCCTGTCCGGTCCCCTCTGTGCCCTCCCTGTCTCCCCTCCCGGAGCAAGGGGCCTGCAGGTCTTGGGGAAGATGTGGGTGGCTGAGGCTTGAGGCCCTCTTCTCTCTTTTGGGGTGCAGGGGGGGTCCCAGCCCACAGCTTCCCTCTCTCTCTCTCTCTCTCTCTCTCTCTCTCCCTTCTCTTTAGTTCCTGCTGCTATTTTGAACACTTCTCTCTTTCCTGGGGGTGTTATAACCAAAACAGAAGCGCCGGCATTATGTAATGGAATTGAGGACGCAGGGGCCCCAAGAATATTTTGGGGGTTCCTGAATCAGAGGGGTGTGACCGGTTACCCAGAGAAGCAGGGATCCCGAGCCCCCCTGCCCCCACCCCAGCTCTCAAGTTCCCTCCTGGGCTTCCCCACTCAGCCTGCAGAACCCAGGGCCGAGCAGCTGGGAGCTGGGAGCCCGCGCTGAGCCGGAGACACCGGAAGGAGCCGGGCTGGTGCTTGCAGTCAGCTGACCTGGCTGCAGGCCGGGCCCCCCACTTCCCAGCTTCACCGGCAGCTACCTTCCCCCCCGAGAGCCTCCTCCGGAGCCCCCAACGGAAGGAAATGGTGTTGAGGGTCCAGGGGAATCACATCTCTCATGGGCTGGGCAGGTCTTTTATCCAAGTGGCATACACATGCAGCCCTACTGTGTGCTAGGCGGGCACAGCCGTGGGGCCCGGAAAGGGGGAGCCGGGGAGAGATAAGCGCTCAACACTGAAATACACCGCCCCTCCCAAAGCTGCCGAATCTCAGGCTGCTGGGCGACCCACGGCGGAGGGTCCTGGGGGGTGACAGCTGCCCGCTTCGCTGGGTTGACCTTGCACGGCGAACCCCGGAGCACCCGGGGCAAACCGGGCCACGCTGGTTTCTGCTTTGGGCCCGGGCAAGGGCAGCGGGCCAGGAGTTGCTTGGGGTTTGTGCTAAGCGCCTGGTGACCTCGGGCAGGTCACTGAACCGCTTTGGGCTCCGGTCCTTTCCCGGTGACTGGGGATCAGAGCAGGCTGTGTGCCTGGCCGGAGGAATGTGGGGGAGCAGGAGGGATGTGGGGGTGCAGGAGGGATGTGGGGGTGCAGGAGGGATGTGGGGGAGCAGGAGGGATGTGGGGGTGCAGGAGGGATGTGGGGGAGCAGGAGGGATGTGGGGGAGCAGGAGGGATGTGGGGGAGCAGGAGGGATGTGGGGGTGCAGGAGGGATGTGGGGGAGCAGGAGGGATGTGGGGGAGCAGGAGGGATGTGGGGGTGCAGGAGGGATGTGGGGGAGCAGGAGGGATGTGGGGGAGCAGGAGGGATGTGGGGGTGCAGGAGGGATGTGGGGGAGCAGGAGGGATGTGGGGGAGCAGGAGGGATGTGGGGGAGCAGGAGGGATGTGGGGGTGCAGGAGGGATGTGGGGGAGCAGGAGGGATGTGGGGGTGCAGGAGCTCAGGTGTGGAAGGTGAACCTCTCCTCGAGTTCCCTGGCGCTGTTACTATTATTATCTTAGTCTCATTTCTCCATTCAGGGGAGCAGTGGCAGGAGCCAAAGTGATTGGTTTTCCTTGCTTCCTCCCCACGCCTCGCTTTCTCTCCTAACCCCGTTCCCTCCTTCCCCACCCCACCCTGGCAGAGGCGCAGAGAAAATCACAGGCATCTCCCGTGGGGAGCAGGTGGGCCAGCGGCTCACTCCTCGGCACACGGTTCCTAGCGGTCAGGCTGGCGGGGCTCACTGCGCACCAGAGAGGGGGTGGCTGGGGTGGCCGAGCTGGCCCAGGACCCTCCTCTGCCCCCTCGATCACTCTCTGGGCTCTGGGCTCTCACCACCGCTCCTCTCCTTCTGCTCCGCAGAGAAGATCTACATCATGAAGGCCGACACCGTGATTGTGGGGACCGTGAGGACCGAGGCGCCCGAGGGCCGGGGCCTGGCGGGGCCGGCGGGGCCGGAGCTGGAGGAGGAGGTCGAGGCGGACCATGCCCCACACTACCCGGAGCAGGAGACAGAGCCGCCTCTGAGCAGCGGCGGCGGCGGGGACGTCATGTTCTCGGTGGAGGAGGAAGGGAAGGAGGACCCCTTGCCCGAGACGGCGTCTGGGAAGTGAGGCCTGGCTGGGGCTGAGCGGCATGGTGGGCCACGCTGCTGCAGCGGCCCGTCGGCTGACCTGTGTTTCTGGCGCCCCGTGGTCCGCGCAGGAAGGGCCTGGGGGTCTCTACCTGCATCCCACCCAGCTGCCCCCCACCCTGACCCTGGGGCAGTGGGCTGTGCCGTAGAAACAGCCAACGTGCTGGATCTGAATGGCCGTGTTTGCTGGGGCAACAGAGAGATGGACAGCGGAGGCTGGACACTTCGCCTCTGAGGCTACTGAGAAGACACCCCGGGGTCCTGGCATAGGCCCCCCGCCCTCCCGGATGGAGCCCACCGGAGGCAGCGGCCGTGAGGCCCACACCCCGTGCCTTCTCCCCTCCCCTGCGCCCCTGGAGCGATCCCCACTGGGCCCTGCTACCAGGCCAACAACCCGCAGTTACGGTAAACTCGGCCCCCTGTGGCCCCGAGCCAGCGCCTGTGGTTTCTCCCCAGTCAGAAGGGAAACGGAGGGCTCGGGTGGCCAGCTGGCCCGTCTCAGCCACTGCGGCCATGCCGTGCTCCGTGCCCTGTGCCCGGGGGTGCCCCGCCTGCCTCCAGCCCTGCGTGGGCCGAGGAGACCCTCCTGGTGCTGCCCCTTCCCGGGTCTGCGGCCCACGGTGGGCCCCGGCCTAGGACCAACCGGCTCTTCTCAGAGCGTCCCTCCCCGTCCCGTGACCGTGGGCCCTGCTGGGTCCTTGCCTGCTCGGCGGGCACCGCCCGCTCTGACCTGGGACATGAGGTGCCCTTGCCCGGATCTGCCGCCCACATGGATCCCGAGGGCACCGGGCCCGCCTCTTGCAGCAGCTGCTCCGCACCCGCGTTGGGACACGGATGTCAAAAGCCGCGCCTGCCCGACCCCGGGCTTGCGGGGACAGCGCTGCACAGCTCAGGGTGTTTGCATCGCACACAGGATGCAATAAATATGCAAGGAATAATCCGCCGGCTTATTCCTTGTGTGTGCACGTGTCCTGGGGCTTCCAGACACGTGCACACAGGCGTGTGGCCTCGGAAAGGGCCCCGTGGGCAGATGACAGGGGCGGCGGGCCAGGCACGGAGTCCCGGGTCGCCGCCGCGGGCTCCTGGAATTACCCGCCCACGCCGGGCCTGACCGCCGCTGTGCACGCACCAGCCTCTCGGCTGGAGGAAGTCAGGCCGGGCCAGGAACGGCAGAGGAGTTTCTGAAACCTCTCAGATATTTTGGGGAAAGTTGGAGAGGCGGGGACACCGTGAGAGGCCGTTACCCCGGGCCCTGGAGAAGGTCATGTGGGGTGGGTGATCTCTGCCCGAGCGCCCGTGTGGGCAGCCGGCACGCACCCAGCACCCCGCGGGCCGGGCTCAGGCTGCCCGGGGCCGGGCACGGACAAATGCTCAATGAAACGACGCACTTCCTCGCCCCAGAGCCCTTCGCAGACCGTGAACTTGAAAAATGGACAGAGTGCCTTACCAGTGGCCACCAGGCTAAGGAATTTCTTACGGAGACCGAGAGTCTTGGGGGAGCTCTGAGGATGGGGACCCCCCACCCCTCTGCCCGGCCTCTGGGGGGTCTCCTGCCTGTACCCCCGTTGCCCGGGCCCCGGCCTGCCTCGAGGACACTCCGAATAAAGCTGCTGCGTGCCAGGCTCCCGGTGGTGTTTGCAGAAGGGGCTGTGGGGAGAAGGCATCACAGAAGCAGCGCCCGTGCCCCACCTGGGGTCACAGGGTGGGGACTGAGGGGTGATGTGAGCCCAGGGTTTCATGCAGGAGCTGTAAGGGCCCCCTCCCCCAACCCCAGGTGGTCAGATGGGGCAGGGGCGAATATCCCTGCCCTCCAGGGACCTCCAGGGCCTCTTAGCCTCTGCTGCCCCGATGGGCAGATGGACCAGGGCCCTGCGGCCCAGGGTGGCCCTTCCCAGGGTGCAGGGAGCCTCACCCACGCGCACACCCCCTTCCTGATCGGCTGCAGTCAGGAGGGAGTGATGAGTGTCCTGCGGAGGCTGTCGCATTCGGAGGAGCCCCACTGTCCCCCAGGGCAGACTTGGAGGTGGGAGACGACTCTCGGTGGTGCTTATGGCCAGGCCTGTCCCTCAGATGGGGCTGGTGACTCAGTTTCCCCTGTCTCCATCCTCCCGCCCCTCCCGTCCCGGTCATTGCTGTCCACAGCTGGGCTGGATGGAAATGACTGTGCAGAGGTGAGAGGCCGCCTTCCAGCTGACGTTTCTTGGTTGCCCTCTCAACTCCACCCCTTCCTTGGTCTCCCCTGTCCTCGTGGGGGGCAGGGAGGGGTTGGGGACAGATGGGTGGGGCAGGGGCTGGATTCACTCATAGGCCCTTGGCCACCTCAGTCCGGCTTGACCGGAAGCCACGGTGAGACCGTTCAACGCTTCAAGGATGGCCACTCCAGCCCAAGGAGGAGCTGGCCGAGCCCAACTGGGGTTCCCACACCTTCCCCTAGCCCCCGGCCCTGCCCGCACCCATGCTGGGCGCACACCCAGGACCCTGCGGGGCACCCAGAGGAGGGGGTCTGCAGCGGAAGTGACCGAGGTGCTGGCAGTGTGGGCAGGGACTCGGATTCAGTGGGGCTGTTGAGGTTAGGTGCCTTGGTCTCCCTAGAGCCCAGTTTCCCGATCTGTGAAATGGACCAGGATTGTGGGGTCCCCTTAACTCGACCTGGCATGGGGCTGGCATTTGCTGTGCGGCAGCCACTGTCCTCGGTCCCGCCCAGCAGCCGCTTGCCGAGGGGAGCCCTCCTGGGCCTGCAGACTCGGCCCCTCTCACTCACCAGCGGGCAGCCTCCAGGGGGCACTGGGCTGAGCACTCTCCTCCCGGAAAAACAACACGAGGCCGGTGGCTGGTTCCGGGCCAGCGTCGGCTTCGGTGAGGCTGACAGGGCTCCCCGGCTCCCCTGGGGCCTGGCCTCCCTGGGGGGGGTGATGCTGTGGGAACCCCACAGTGGACAGACTGCTTCTTGCTCCGGGGGGGTGGGGTTGGGGGATCCAGAGGGCCCTCCTGTGCAGTCTCAGGAGTGGCTGCTGGCCAGATGTCTGAAACTCTGGGCATTTGTGAAGCGTTGCAGGTTCCTCTGCAGGGACCTCCCGCTCGTGGTCCCAGGGCATTCCAGGCGGCACCCCATTGCTGTTCAAAACCTCCTTTCCCCTCTCCCCTTCCTCCAAACACACCCGGTTCAGCTCAGACCGATCCTGTGTCCGGTGGCTGAGACCCACGATGGTGCAGAACTGAACCTGCGAGCAAGTCATTCCGGAGACCAGTGGTCAGCAAACTCATTAGTCTGCAGAGCCAAATATCAACAGGACAGCGATTGACATTTCTTCTGAGAGCCACATTAAAAAAAAAAAAAAATATATATATATATATATATATATATATATATATATATATATTATTGATTTTTCACAGAGAGGAAGAGAGAGGAATAGAGAGTTAGAAACATCAATGAGAGAGAAACATTGATCAGCTGCCTCCTGCACACCCCCTACTGGGGATGTGCCCGCAACCAAGGTACATGCCCTTGACCAGAATCGAACCTGGGACCTTTCAGTCTGCAGGCCGACGCTCTATGCACTGAGCCCAACCGGTTTCTGCTGAGAGCCACATTTTTTAAAACTTAAACTTCTAACGCCACTTCTTCAACATAGACTCGCCCAGGCCGTGGTATTTTGTGGAAGAGCCACACTCAAGGGGCCAAAGAGTCCCATGTGGCTCTCGAGCCGCAGTTTGCTGACCACTGTGGCAGAGGATGCGGTGAGGTGCTAGGAGAGCCCGGTCAGGGGAGGGCAGGGTCGGCTCTAACCTGGTGGCCCAGGAGGTGCCCTCTGAGCCCCACCTGCGTGACGTGATGCGTGGGCGAGGGGAGGACCCGGGGCCCAGCGACCTGGGAAGTCATGGACCGAGGCTGCGGAGGCCCCAAGGCGGCTGTGCCCCTGGCCTTGGGACTCGAGGAGGAGGACCAGTGGGAGCACTGGGCCGGGCGGAGAGAGGGTGAGCAGGCGGGCCCACAGCCAGGTCCTGGAGGGCCTCGGGGGCCGTTGTCCGGTGCTCAGATTTGATCCTCAAACAGATGGAGTCTTGCCTTGGGGTGGGGAACACACAGGATTGTGCACCTGATACTTGTGTGATTTTGTTAACCGGTGTCACCCTAATAAATTCAATTTAAAAAAAAGGGGGGGGGGTGTGGATAAACCTGAAAGAAGAAAAGTGAAAAAGAAAAGACTCTATTTATTTCTATTTCCCTCCCGTTAGAAAGAACAGCAAACATCCTGCTATTCTCTCAGCAGTGGGCGGGAAAGGCCAGCAGAGGTGGTTTCAGGCGATCTCAGATCTCAGACAAAGGCTGAGGCTGCCGCCGCCGGGAAACAGTTGGCTGCTTCTCAGAAAGGCCGGCGGCGGGAAGGCTGCTCCCGGCGAATTCACAAGTAGCTGCGCCGGGGCCAGGCTGCTGTCGCCGAGGGCGGCTGGCAGGCAGGCAGGCAGGCAGGCAGGCAGGCTGGCAGGCTGGCAAGCTAGCAGGCTGGCTGGTAATCTAGGTTCCTCTTTCTTTGGGTGTCTTCCAGAAGAGTAAAAACCAAACCAAGAACTCCTGGGGAGGCCACGGCCTTTGTTTGTGTTGGCACCCTCCTCCCCGGGCTCCCGGAGTCGGGGGAGGAAGGGGGAAGGGGCCTTTGGGTCTCGACCTCCAGCTCCCGGAGTTCCCGGCTGCAGGGCCTCAAGCGAAGCCCTGAAGCGCTGTCAGCTTTGGTTTGCTGATCTGCAGCCCCGGGTGTGACAACGCCTGAGCGTCAGGTGGCTGGAGGGCCAATGGGTGAGGGCTTGGCCTGGCGCCCGGCACGGTCCCTGCTCAGAAAGCCACGGTCGCCGCCAGCAGCCCCTGGTCAGAAAGCGCTTTCAGGGTCGTGCAAGGCTTTCTGCATTCTCCGTGCACCTGGGCCTCGGAGCCACAGATGGAAGCGGCTGAGTATCAGCACCCGCCTTTACAGCCGGAGGCTCAGAGAGGCCAAGCAACCGGCCCACGGTCACACAGCCAGGAAGTGCCAGAGCTGGAGTTCAATCCCCCAGCTCTGTGGTTCCAAGTCCCCCTCTGCCCACGCGCCCCCACCCTCCGCCCGAGCTGTGCCGACGTCATCGTTATCCGCAGACGCCGTCCCCTCTGGACAAATGTCCATTCGTCTCCAGGTCACCACCGCTGGGAGGTGAGGAGGAGGTTGATTGGATCCCTCGTTTTATGCATGCGGCAGCCCCGCTGGGATTTCTTCCTGATCCTTCCGCCGCAGAACCTGGGCCTCGCCCCTCCGGGCGGCTTTCCCTGGAGGCGGCCTGGTTCTGAGACCGGGAGGCCCAGGCCTGGGAGGACAGGTGGACGGAGAACCTCCGCCGGAGGACTGGCCAGCCCCCAGATCGCCGTTCACATTCGCAGATCACACACCCTGCTCTCTGCCCCCCGCCAGGATCCAAGGTCAGGGACGAGCCTCCCCGCTTACGAGCTGTGGCGGGAAGGGGGTTTGCCTCGAGCGCCTGCTTGGTAAGTCTGGTCCCCTGCTGTGTAAGTTGGGACTGGGACTGGGACGGGAAATTGCCATCTAGCTCGAGTGAACAGTAAAGATTATATGCTGATTCTCAATTTTCCTTAAAAAACAACACCACCACCCTACAACTTGGCGTTAAAGTAAAAGCACCTGTGGAGAGAGCTTTGGGTTCGTATTTACAAGACGGCTTTGCAAGAGCCGAGCGGCCCCCGTAGTCAGACAGACAGGAGGCAGGCCGCCTGCCCCTCTGGCCCGGGCCGTCCGCAGGGTCCCTGCTAGGAGGGCCGGCCTGGGTCACACTCTGTGGTCGCCTCTGGAAAATAATCGATACCCACAGAACCAGGGGCTCTGGGTTCTCATCTTCCCCGGGTCCCACACGTGATGTAGCCCCGTGGTCGGCACACCGCGGCTCCAGAGCCGCATGGGGCTCTTTGGCCCCTTGAGCGTGGCTCTTCCACAAAATACCACGGCCTGGGCGAGTCTATGTTGAAGAAGTGGCGTGAGAAGAAGTTTAGGTTTTAAAAATGTGGCTCTCTCTGCCGAAACTGGTTTGGCTCAGTGGATAGAGCGTCGGCCTACAGACTGAAGGGTCCTGGGTTCGATTCCGGTCGAGGGCATGTACCTTGGTTGCGGGCACATCCCCAGTAGGGGGTGTGCAGGAGGCAGCTAATTGATGACTCTCTCATCGATGTTTCTAACTCTCTATCCCTCTCCCTTCCTCTGTAAAAAATCAATAAAATGTATTTTTTTAAAAATGTGGCTTTCAAAAGAAATTCCAATCCGTTGTCCTGTTGATGTTTGGCTCTGTGGACTGATGAGTTTGCCGACCACTGATGTGGCCGATCCCGCACCAGGGACAGGAGACTTGTCTGTTAGGGACTCAATGCCAGGGCCCTTCATTTGCATCCCCGTTTGACCTCCCAGTAACCACGGTAACAGGTGAGCACATGGCTTCCCGGGTCTCCAGGTGTTGACTGGCTGGTGACTGACCTTCACTGTCCCCGTGGTCTCTTGCCACATCAAAACCTAGTGGCTTAAAGCAACACTAGTCACTTATTTCGCTCACACATCTGCGGTTGGGCCTGGCTGGGTGGGGAAGCCTAATTAATCTCTGCTCGGGGTGCCAGCTGGCACCGGGCACCGCACTGCTGAGGCAGCTGGCGCGCTGGGGCGCGCTGTGGGCTCCCCGCAGCACGGTGGCTGGGTTCCTAGAGCGAAGGGCCCAGGGTAGGAAGTGGGAGCCGCCAGGTTCTGAATACCTGGGCCCAGAGCCAGACGTGGTACCACTTAAGTCACATCCCATTGGCCCGGCGGCCGCCGCGCCCGGGTTCGCGGGGAGGGGATGCAGGGCACGGAGGACCCTGAGCGCTTCTGTGTCAGGCACGTGCCCTGCCTCATCTCATTCTCCTGCTCATCTGATGCCCAGCGTCCCCAGAGGTGCCTCAAGGAAGCGAGGTGACCTGTCTGAGGCGGCCTGGCTGGAATTTGAATCCAACTTCTGTCTCGGGAGCGTGAGCTCAGGACCCTGGGGCTGACCTGTGTGTCTCCGGGGCCCCCCCGGCAGTCAGCACGGGGGGCGGGAGGAGGGGGCAGAATTCAAACCTGCACCCGTCTGATTATAATCAGCTCCTGCCGAAACCGGTTTGGCTCAGTGGATAGAGCGTTGGCCTGCGGACTGAAGGGTCCCAGGTTCGATTCCGGTCAAGGGCACATCCCCAGTAGGCGGTGTGCAGGAGGCAGCTGATCGATGATTCTCTCTCATCGATGTTTCTAACTCTCTATCCCTCTCTGTAAAAAATCAATAAAATATATACATTAAAACAAAATAATCAGCTCCAAAGCTCTCGTTTTCCAGTTGGGGAAACTGAGGCTCCGACAGGTCTTGTTGGGCCTCCTGTGAGAAGGAGGGCGGGGCTCGGCACCTCCCAGGGCAGGAGGGCCCCCCCGAGCCCGGTCAGGAAGCCGCAGAGCGCTGTGGGCAGATTATGCAAGAGCAGGCTGTCCGCGACGTTGTTTTTCTCTGCGATGACACTTCACTCAGGAAATACCCACAGCCTCGGGGGGTTGGGGGGCAAGGGCACCTCACCTCAGGCTGAACACCCTCCCCCCCGCCCTCCGAACACTGGGCACTCCCGAGCGGGGCCGGTGCCCCCCCGGGCCACGGCCGTTCATCGAAAGTTCCCCGAGAGCCGCTGTGCCCCCTTCGGCCGGGCTCTGCCCACAGCGCCGCGAAGGCCTCCATCCGGGAAGTCACACGTCAGGGAGCATGGCACAGGAGCTCTCCTCTGCTGAGGCTTTTTGTGCGAACTCGGTCAAACCTCACCATGAGTGCCCCAGACAGTGGTTGCTGTTATTACGCCTATGTTACCGGCCAGGAAACCGAGGCACAGGCTAGTTAAGTTCCTGCCCTCGGTCACACAGCAGCTAAGATGGGGAGGCAGGATTCAAACCCGGGTGTCTGGCTGCAGTCGGAGCTCCCCACCATTCGGCCTGCTGTTGAGGCCACCGCGGGGCTGTGGCCCCAGCCCGGAGTCTTGGGCCCTTGGGAACACTGCAGGCATCCCCGGTATGAAAAGATGAATTTATTTTATTTTTGTCAGTCATTTGAGCAACAGATCTGTATGGGGAGCACCTACTGTGTGTCAGGACCTGTGCTGGGGAACACGGCAGGGGTAGGTGGGGACAGGGCTGTAGCGCCCACTGTGTGCCATCTAGCCCAGATGGTGTGCCTCCACTCCCGCCCCCGTAACATGGATGGAATGAGAGTACTTATTCCGAAGCGAGGGTGCGAGGATGAGGTCCGTCATTCACGCAGAGGGGCAGGAAGGAGGAGGGGCGGTAACCTCAGCCAGGGGTCCCGGCAGGGGTGTGTGGGGCCCTGAGTGTGGGTCAGGGGGGCAGCCAGGGCTTGGGGATTTGGCCCATGTCACAGAGGTCCGGGGGGATGGAGAAATTCGGGGCACGTGGGGGCCAGTGGGCAGCTGTGATCGGTGTGCCAGCAACGAGAGCATTGCCCAATCCGTGTGGCTCAGTGCTTGAGCGTTGACCTATGAACCAGGAGGTCACGGTTTGGGTTCCCGGTCAGGGGTCACACAGGAGTTTCGGGCTCAATCCCCCCATGTGAAGCGTGCAGGGGGCAGCTGATCATTGTCATCATTGATGTTTCTCTCTCACTCCCTCTCCCGTCCTCTCTGAAATCAATAAAAAATATATTTAGAGCAGGAAACGAGAGCATTTGTGAGTCTGGGCTGATGCGTTCCCGAGGTCTCTAGGGAGGAGGTTGGAGGTGGTTCCGAGGCGGGCATTGCTCTGCGGGAGCTGGGCGGAGACCGGAGGGCTGGGCTGGGTGGTCGGTGGGAAGCTGCACCCGCCTTAGGAGGTTGGAGAGCTGCAGGGGAATTGGGGACCCATGGGGGTTTCCTCTGAGTGTGACTGAGGCTGAGCGCTGGGGGAACTTCACAGGGAAACCTTCCCTGAACCTCCGGGGATGCCGGGCTCCGTTGCGGGGGAGGGGGGGGATATTTGGGTGCATTTATTGAACACCTACCATGGGCCAGGCTCTGTGGACTCCTAAACTCCGGTCCTTACAGCGTCCTTGCGAAGGGTACTTATTTCTCCCCGTTCTATAGATGAGGAAATGGAGGCTCAAGGAGATGCAATGATTTGTCCAAGGTCAAGGTCAAGGTCACACGCTGGGAAAGGGCCTGACCTAGGCCTTGAACCCAGGTCTTGGGGGTAGCAAAGTTGATGCCTTCCTGGTGCTTGAAATTCCACCATTCCTTCCTGGAATTCAAGGTTCCTGGGAGTCTTGTTTGGGCACATGGTTGGGGCATGGTCTCAATGACCTGTGGGTGAAGGGGCAGGAGTGTTCGCTCCAGCACACAGTAGGTGCTCAATTAGTAGTGAGTGTTCTGCAGGACAGCCAGGACAAGCCTGCCTGGGAGATGAGAGGCTCTGGCTCGCTGGCAATGAGGTCAGGGAGACAGACTTCACCGGGGAGGGGAGCTAGAGGTGAGCAAGTCATTTCATCTACTCTCGAAGCCCCCAGGCTCATGAGCTGGGTCCCTCTGTCCCTCCCGTCTCGTACGTGCCCTGCGTCCCCTGCTGGGGTTGTGCCTGAATCAATTCCATCCGGCCCTGCCCAGTTTCTGGCTGGCAGACGTGTCCTCGTAACATACTGAATGAGTGAAGATTGGGAAACTGTTCAGGGGAAAGATTACTAACTTTTTCCTGCTTTTGAATTGGGGAAGGGACGGCCAGCCAGGGAAATGAGGTCAGCGCCTTGACTTTGCGTCTCCTTGCTGGTAAGCCGGGACTCAGGGCCTCCTGTCCTGTGTGCCCCGAGGGCTGGGCATCATGTCAGGAAAACTGGTCAGAGCCACCCACATCCAGCTGGTAGGGGACTGCCCCAGGCCCTCTCACTGCCCCCTGGTTGCCCCGCTCTGAGCCACGGTCTCAAGGTTTCACTAAGGAGAAAACTGCTGATTCCTGTTGCTTCAGGCCATCTGGCTGGTGGGATGCCTGGGAGAGGGGCTGACGAACGTGAGGGATTCCTCAGAGTCTAGACCTCATAGACCTCATAGTCCTCGTAGTCTAGACCTCACAGTGCCACAGATGACCTCATAGACTAGACCTCATAGTCCCACAGATGGGGAAACTGAGGTCATAGTCCTCAGAGTCTATGACCTCATACTCTAGACCTCATAGTCCCACAGATGGGGAAACTGAGGCTTGGAGAGGTGATAGCTGTGCCCAAGGTTGCACAGAGAATCAGGGGCTATCAGAACTACCGGGTTTCCCCGAAAAAAATAAGACCTACTTCATGGAAACATAATACATCCCCTGAAAATAAGACCTAGCGCATCGTTGGGAGCAAAATTAATATAAGACACTGTTTTATTTTCGGGAACCAGGGTAGAACACAGGTGCTGGTGCTTTAAAAATTTTAAAAAAAGGGGCTGGCAACATGGCTCAGTGGTTGAATGTGGACCTATGAACCAGGAGGTCATGGTTCGATTCCCGGTCAGGGATCATGCCTGGGTTTCGGGCTCCATCCCCAGTGTGAGGCGTGCAGAAGGCAGCCAGTCAATGATTCTCTCGCATCATTAATGTTTCTCTCTCTCTCTCTCTGGCTCTTTCTTCCTCTCTGAAATCAATAAAAAAATATACTTTAAAAAAAGTAAATAGAAATTTAAACAAAAAAGAAAACCTTTATTAAAAAAAAAAGCTAACCATAAGTTTTGAAAAACAACACTAATAAAAAACAGGAAAAGTATAGGGAAAATAATAGAAATTATGTACGATCTCATCACCCATTCAAACCCCTCAAACATTTTGGTTTCTTGCCTTTCTTCTAAAAAAAACCTCTTTTCAGTGATTTATTAACAAAACAAAATCTCTCCACTTATGGGTGTGATTGCTTTGGGTGTTGGTTCTCAGTCACCTCACACTGTTGCCGTCCTCCCCATCCTACAATCCTCTCCACCCTACATGACATGTTGGAAAACCATGCCTTGGGCTGTCAGCATGGATCCCGGAGGGAACTTTTAGGGGATTCTAGCTTTGAGTTCTTGTTCATTTTACATACAAAGCCTGCTTTTTCTTAACACAGCTTGATCTGTGCCTGTGCTATGTTAGGGAATCACTTTGCCTACTTCGGATTTTAAATTATGCACATTATTCCACAGAGCCGGGATCACTGATCCAGACAGTGGGATTTAAGGGTTCTGGCGATGTGCCTGGCTGGTGTAGCTCAGTGGTTGAGCCAAGTTGACCTATGAACCAAGAGCTCACGGTTTGTTTTCCCGTCAGAGCATATGCCTGGGTTGCAGGCTCAATCCCCAGCTAGAGGCAGCCGATCAGTGATTCTCTTTCATCATTGATGTTTCTCTCCCTTCCTCTATGAAATCAACAAACATGTATATTTTAAAAATCACCTATAAAATAGGACTGTAGGGCCCTGCCCTTCAGCTCACCTGGAGTCACTACACATATGAATGGGAGCCCACACGCAGAAGAGGTGAGTGCCCCGGCTGCACCCAGCCAAGGAAACATCCAAAGGATCAGAAGACCCAGTAGAAGCTCTGAACAGATGAAGGGTGTCCCATGTTCATGGATGGGTGCTGCAGTGATGTCCCTTCTCCCCCATATCACCTATCAATTCAGTGTCCTCTGTGTTGGCGTCATAGCTGGAACTTGGGGAACTTCAATAGACTCTAAAATGAGCACGGAAGAATGAAGAGCCACATAGAATTAAAACGAGGTTGACAGAGAAGAGCAAGGGAGATTCATCCTCCCAGACACTGAACATGCTACAAGCTCTGCTAATGAAAGCCATGTGGGACCAGCCTAGGAATAAAGCCAGAGGAACAGCAGGGACCATTCAGTGATAGACCCATGCAATTATGATCGGTGATGAAACGGTGGACTGTTTGGCCAGTGATGTGGGAAAGAATGGCTCACACTACGAAGAAAAATGAAGATGGTGGGGTTTTTTCCCCCCCTAGGTCTTCCACACCACACATAATCTGGTTGTGCTAAAGACCTAGATATGAGATATAAAATCATAAAGCTAATGAAAGAAAAGTCTATTTCACAAGGGGGAATGGGGGGTGGGGTGGGGAAGGAACTTTTGACTAAGATCCAAGTGGCAAAAAAAAAAAAAAAAGGATGGGTTTGATTATATTAAAATCAATGATTTTTTTTCTTTCTGAAAAGCAAAGAGCACCATAAACAAGAACATCAGACATGACAACACGGGGCAAGTATTTGTGATATCTAAAAATGACAAGGGATTAATATCTAGACTATACAAAGAATTATTGCAAAGCTACGAGAAAAAGGCAGGAAGTGATAGAAATTTGGTCAAAGGATATGAATAGGCAGTTCAGAGAAGGGAAAACCCAAATGACTAACAAGCAGTGAAGAGGTGCTCAAACCCACGAACGTTCAGAGAAAGAAATGCAAATGAAACAACAGCGGGTTCTACTTCACACCCAGCACGTTGGCCAAAATCAGAAAGTTGGCTAATGATGAGTTTGGGGGAAAGTGTGAAAAAAAATGGAGACCCCTCTGACCCTGCCGGTGGGAGGGAGCGTGGTTGGCGTGGTCATCCTGGAATGGTTCCTGGGAGGGAGTGTGGCTGGCGTGGTCATCCTGGAGTGGCCCACGGGAGGGAGTGTGGCTGGCGTGGTCTCCTTGAGTGGCCCCTGGGAGGAAACGTGGCTGGCGTGGTCTCCTGGGAAAGCTCCTGGCAGTGTTAGTGAAATAGGTGCACAGGAACTCCAAGACCCAACAGCCCCATCCCAGAGGAATTGAGACCCCCACAGCCAGCACCACGTGCTTTAGGAGGACAAGTGGCCTGAGGGCATGGCGGGGCACCAGGGGGAGCAGAGCAGGGGCAAAGGAAAGCACAGCAGGCTCTGAGGTGCATGATTCACTGAAACCACCGTAGGTCAGGTCCAAGAAGCTAAGAGCGAGAGAAAAGCTATGCAAAAAGATTCCATTCCCGCCAGCCACCAAGTTATAAAGTGTCCAGGAACAACTTACTAATAAAGGGAGGGGTTGGGGGAGAGGCTCGTGGAGGGGAGTCGTGGTTCCTGCCCAGACGCGTGGCCCCGTGTGTAATGGGGTGGAGACCTCAGAGGAAGGTGGGGAAACTGAGGCCTGGGACAGACAGGGTGGGTCTGGAGAGAGAGCCAGGTGGCAAATGGGGACCAGCTGCTTCTCGGCTCTGCTGGGGCCTGAAGGAGAGGCAGTGAGGTGGGTGAGAAGGGTGTTTGAGAGTGGGGTGGTTGGTGGGTGTGGTTGGTGGTTGGTGGGGTGGTTGGGGGTGGAGTTAGCAGGGGTGAGAGGTGGAGAATGAAGGTGGCGGTGGAAGGGTTAGGACTGGGGCTTCGGAGGTGGAGGAGGGGGTGCTCAGACCTTAAACAGGAGGAATATTGGCAGGGCTGTGGCGGGGCTGAAGGAGGTAGGAGAATTGAAAGCACTTTGAGAATATGAAACCCACTGATGTGGGCACGTGGGCGTCTCACATGCTGGTGGGAGTGGAAGTGGGTACAGCCCCTTGGGAGAGGAATTTGGCAGGACCTAGCGAAAATGAAAATGCGCAAACCCCATCGCCTGGCAGGTCTACTTTCTAGGTTTACGGTCCTAGGCGAACTCTCCGTCCTGTGCTCAGGGCACAGGTGGCAGAGCATGGACCCAGCCCCTTCCACTGGTGGGGCTGCGGGCACACGGCTCAGGGCAGGCCGGAGGGCAGCTCCGCCCAGCAGGCCCGAGGAAGCCAGGACCCAGCTCATCAACACGGAAAGTTCTCGGAAACACAACGGGCTGAGGGGCGGGGACTCACCACGAGGCAGAGCAGCGCCCCTGGTATTCTGCCGTCTGTACAAACACACAAGCAGGCATGTAAGATAATTCCCCTCGCCGTTCCTTTGCATGTGAAGATGGAGAACGGATTTGGTAATAGTTGCCTTTGGGGAGAAAGAGAAGGGATTAGAACTGGCACTGGGGGGGGGGGTGTCAAGAAGGACTTCATGTTTAATCCTATATAATAAAAGGCCAATATGCAAATTGACCGAACAGCAGAATGACCAGTTGCTATGACAGGCACTGATCACCAGGGGGCAGATGCTCAGCGCAGGAGCTGCCCCCGTGGTGGTCACTGCGCTTCCACAGGGGGAGCACCGCTCAGTCAGAAGCCGGGCTCACAGCAGCCGTGGCAGAGCCTCTCCTGCCTCCATGGCAATGCTAAGGAACTCTCAGGGGATGTCTGCCTGCTGGCTTAGGCCCACTCCCCTGGGACTCCTGCTTCTTCCCCCTTTACAAACCCCCCCCCCCCCCCCAGTGCATAAATGTGCACTGGGCCTCTAGTTATAAAATAAAAGACTTTGAAGCAAAAGGTCAATTCAACAAATATTTACTGAGAACCCATTAATAAAGTGGCAGCTTTAGTTAGGAGGGCCAGAGAGGGTGACCCCCCCAAGCAGATGACCTAGCGTCAGGCAGGCCTCTGGAGGAAGGTGATCCGGGTGGCCTTGTATGCTGCCCATGCTCAGGCCCGGCGGGAGAACAGAGGGGCCAAGGCTATGAGAGGAGGTCAGAGAGGAATGAGGGCAGCCCTAGTTGTTAATGTTGGTCCATTCCTGGTACCGGGAACATGGTGTTTCTTATACTAAGCTTTGAATTTTTTTAATTAAAAAAAAATCTAAACAAAGCCCACGTAAGGTTCAAAGACAGATGGGTGTAAAATACAGCAGTGTGGTTCGCAGTGGAGAGAAGGGAGAACCGTCCATCAGGTAAGGCCCAGGTGGGACCAGAGCAGTCATTCCCGCAGGGCGGCTCCCCCCACCCCCCACCTCCCACCTCCGAGTGCCATCAAAGGTGCATATTTAGAATCCAGCCCAGGCCCACTTGCTGCGCCTGCGTCTCCTCGAATCTCATGAAAGCCACAGAATCCTTGAACATCAAGGGGCATTCAGTCCTAGTCCAGAGAGGGCAGAGGCCAGGTAATCATTCTGTGGCTGACACCCCCCGCCCCCCGCCCTACACACGTGCACGCACACACACACACACACACACACACACACACACACACACGCACCTAGCTAGGTGTCTCGCATCCTTTCTTGCAGACTCCACACACATGCGGGCTCAGAATCCTTCTCCACACAGAGCCCCGGGCAGCCACCACCAAGGGGAGCTGGCATTGAGGATGAAACCAGCCTGTCTCCTGGATCTAATCCAGCCCCCTCCTGTTAATAGATCAGGACGCTGGCCCAAGGTCACACAGGGAGCGGCTAGAATGGGGACTCCCCTGAGACCCCATTTGCTGGGCTTAGAAACTAAGAGTCTTCTCCAGAAGGTTTGGGCCTGACTCGGGGGCTGGTTACTGGGCAGAGGCAACCCCGAACAGGGGGGTTTGGGTAGACTGGGCAGAGGGTGAGGCCTGCAGGCTCTCTTGGCTCCCTTCCCTGCGTTGCCTGGGGTCCTCTTTGCCGGCAGGGACCGGACCAGGGGTGGGGAGAGCTACACTCCCTGGGCCGCCTCTGATTTGGATGGAAATCCAGACGGGAGCCGGTGAGTGGGTCTCAGTCCAGCGCTCCCAGCCCTTAGTAAGGCCAGCTCAGCCCCAGGGCAGGTGGGAGGGACCGATGGAGAAGAAGATGAAGAAGAAGGCAGCTGCAGGGCTGTGGCTAACACCCAGGACTTCTTCCTGTTCATGATTTTAGGACATGAGTCATCGAGGGGCTGGGTCAGGGCCCTGAAGGGGATGGAAGGGGGGGAGGGGGAAGGAGAGGGATTCTGCTTCCCAAGCAGCCCCTGTAAGACAGGATGCCCCCAGGCCCCCCGGGACCAGGTTAGAAGGAGCTGGCTTTGTGGCTGGTTCCGAGACCTCCCTTGGCGTGTGAACTGCCAACCCCAGCACAACCACAGCCGTGCCTCCCACACCGCCCTCAGCCCGGCACCTGCTGCAGCTCAGTCCTCTGGGCAGTGTTTCCCAGAAGGTGCCTGGCGGTCACCGGTCACCGGGGAGGCTCAGGAAAACGCCGATTGTCAGACAAGGGAGGGAGCCCAGGAATCTGCATGTGCAAGAAGCCTTCGAGATGATCCTAATGCTGGCCGGAGCTGGAGAGCTCAGAGCTTCAGCCAGCATTAGGTGCGCAAAATACTGGTGGACAGACTGGCTATTGTTTGGGTTACCTGCTGCTGCTGAGCCTTCATCTGCAGCTGCTTGCGAAGCACAGCCATCAGCTAGTTGGGTGATGGGGGCTCTCTGGGGGCTAGGGGTGCCCCGGGAAGTGAGGAAAGGCTCCAGGGGGGCCCGAGCCAAGGTTACAGGTACGTGCGTGCAGCACATGGTCCTGGCACATGGTCCTGGCTGCTAGGAGCCAGCTCGTTATCCATTACTGAGGAGCAAGTGGGCTTTCCCACACTGGGGGGCTGGGGCCCAAGACACGCATGGTCATGAGGCCAGGCTGAGTGGGTGGGGCCTGGGAGCGATTGGACTTGGCTGGATTCCTGGGCCTTCACCCTGACATCCACTCATTCACTCACCTAATTGTTCATACATTCATTCATCCACTCATTCACTCACCCAGTTGTTCATGCATCCATTCATCCACTCATTCACTCACCCAATTGTTCATGCATTCACTCACTCACTCACTTTCTCACTCTCCCCTGTATTGTCTCCTGCATACACTAGTCCTACATGAAGTCCTCATGCCCTTGAACTTTCTTGAGCCCCTCCCTCTGTGTATCACCCACTCGCCAGGGAAATAGAGGGGGCCGTGACTGAGCCCCCACCCTGGAGGACCGCACGGTCCAGCAGCGCGAGAGGCAGCGGCTGTGGCGTTAAGGCAGCTGAGCTTGGTTTGAATCGCTGTGCCTTTAAAAAAATTAAAAAAAAAAAAATATATATATATATAATTGATATTTTACAGAGAGGAAGGGAGAGAGATAGAGAGCTAGAAACATCAATGAGAGAGAAACATCTACCAGCTGCCTCTTGCACACCCCCTACTGGGGATGTGCCCGCAGCCAATGTACATGCCCTTGACCGGAATCGAACCCGGGACCATTCAGTCCGCAGACCGACGCTCTACCACTGAGCCAAACCGGTTTCGGCTCGGTGTGCCTTTTACTAGCCTTGCAAACTCACTATGAAGCTTGACCCTGCTGTCCCAGCACACCGTCTGCAGTCCTCTGACTGCTGGTACAATTACTGAGAGAGGAGAGGGACAGGGGGAGTGACTAACCAGACCTAGGGGGGTGTATGCTAACCGTCTGTTAAAGTCCCAACCCTGCCTGGGTGGGTGGGGTATGGTTTAAGGGCAAGTTTCACAGCTGGAGGACCGGGCTTCAATTTGAAGGACAAAGAGGGGATCACCAAGCCAACAGGAGGGGGAGACATCCCAGGCTTATGAACCTGTGTGGACGAGGCACGGAGGTGGGAACCGGGGGCCCTTTAAGGTGGTTGGAGTGTGGGGTCAGGGGAGAGCTGCCTGGTGGGCAGGCTGGGCGGGGACAAAAGCTCCTGCATCTCACCGGAGAGCCTGAGCTCAGTCTGAAGGCTGGGTGAGCCATGCACAAAGGCCTCTCAGCGTCTATCGGCCTGTGGGGCTGGATAATTTGCTTTGGGGGGGAGTCCTGTGCGTTGTAGGATATTTAGCAGCGCCCCTAGTCTCTAGGCATGGGATGCCAGGAGCTCCTAGCCCAATCCCCCGCAAGTGTGACAACCCAAAACATCTCCAGATATCGCCAATGTTCCTCGGGGGCAGGGGTCAAAATCACACCTGGTTGAGAACTACTAGACTTGGGAGAATAAATGACTAGCTGATGCTTTTGAGAGCTGGCCCTGAGCACACCATAGAGAACAGATTAGAACGGCAGAGCCTGGGGGCCAGAGGACCAGTCGGCAGGCCACTGGAGCATCGCAAGTGAGAATGGCCAAGGTCAAAGCCAGAGCTGGGCTGAGGGTTAGGAGGAGAGGGGCCGGGTGACCTGGACTGTGGTAGCGGGTTAAAGGGCCTCCCCGCACTACCGCTGAGTTTGACCAGATTCCCCAAGGGAGGTACCATGTGGTGGGCGCTGAGATCAAAGTCCACCTTGAAGAGAGATTCCTGGGCCACCTGTGCGGATGATGCCAAGACACTCCATGTCAGACGGCTCACCCAGACTTTGCCACTGTCCACCTCCAGCCCAAACAGGATGTGGGGTTTGGAGAAACCAGAGAAAGGATTTGGGGGGAGGAGTCGCCGTTGTGCTGATGCCCTCTTGGGGGAGCTGGGTGCGGGCGGGCCAGGCAAGAGGAACTACAAGGGACCACTCTGGACCTTGATGATCACCAGGGTTTGGGGACCACAAGACGGATGAGAGGTTCTCGTCTGCTTTGCACGTATCCCGGGCCTGGCACACAGCGGGTGCTCCAAGAAGTTTCTGACTGAGCTAGAGCTTTGGCTCGAAGGGTCTGAGGCTGCAGAGCTGGAGGAAGACAGGAAGCACAGGTGTGAGCTGAGCTGCCACGGGAGGGGTGGAGTCGGTGGCACCCAATGGGTTTGAGACGGGTAGGGAACATCCATGGAGAACCAGCTGCCCCTCCATTTATGGCCTTTGGCTCTCTCTTATGAGTCAGGGAGTCCTCAAAACCGCTCCCACACGAGACTTGTAAAGGCCAGAAGAAACTGTCACACGAGTTTGAGAGGCTGGTGCTGGGGGTTAAGGTTGCGGGCTGGCCGCACCCTCCGCGAGGCCCAACTCCCACAAATGTGTGGGAACCAGGTGATTTCCCAGCCTCCTGATCAGGAGGTGGGATTTCCCATCTCCCGAGAGTCACTTCCCACTTTCTCACCGTCCTTGCTGTCTCCACCAGGGGGGTTGGTGGCCCAGAGCGGGGGTCCCTGTATCTCTTGGGGCAGCCTGCAGTGAAGGAATGAGGGGACAGAACCCCTTCTGCCACCCTGCCCAGCCAGCCCCTCAGAAATGTCCTGTGTGCTGCGGACAGGGACGCCCAGGGCGGGGGAATCAGTTCTGGTCACACAGGGCTGGCCTTGGCATCAGGGTTGGCATTCAAAGCGAAGAGGGTGGAGGTGGCAGTAAGTGTGGGTGCTCAGTCATGATGTAAACTCCAGTGGGGTCCACTCTGATGGATGGCCCTTGGCCTGGGCAGCCCCCCTGTGGGCCCCCACAACTTCCCGGAAGGCTTCTGTCCCAGCCACCTGTCAGCCTCCTGGATAAGAGGTTCAAAAAGGAAGGCAGGGCAGGGTCTGGCTCACTGGGAAGAATATTTACAGACAGAAGAACAAATGAATAATAGCAATACCAGCTAATAGGTATACAGAGCGTATTAAGTTAAATAGATACTTTGCAAGTATAGATACATGTAGAACCCATACTGTATTATATGTGTTATGTATCTTTTCATCATCAAAATAACTCTGAAGTTAATGCAGGGATTCAGACCCAGGTGGCCTGGTCCCAGAGTCCCAATGAGCGAATGATTGAGAACAGCAATGGTCCCCCAAATTATTAATTTGGAGTTGTTGTTTTTTTTTTTCCAAATTAGGACCACACCTCAACAGGAGTGGGAGGCTTGTGGGGGAGGGAAGGGTAAGTGGTGATAGAGAGGCACAGCCCCAGGGCAACCACAAACCCTGTGAGATCCTGTCCCCAGTTTGGGTCTCCTGCCCCCACACTGAGAGGGGGTGTCCAGGAAGGGGGCATCAGAGAGAGGTTGAGGGGTCCCCGAGGGCTGGGAGTGGCTGACGCCGAATAAAGCACCAAATTGGCGGAGAGGGCCAGGTTGGGCTCTGCGAGAGTGAGGGTCGGGGTGGGAGCAGTAGGAGGAAAGAGCAAGAGCCCTGCCCCCTGCTCTCCATAGCCACGCCCCCTCCACATGACCCCGCCCACACATCTATAGCCACGCCCATACGCATCTAGCCCCGCCCCTCCCGGTCTCTAGCCCCGCCCCCACGCCTCTAGCCCGGAGCGTGGTCTTTCGCTTTCAGTGGGCGGCGCGGCGGCGCGGCGAGCGGAGCGGAGGAAGCCGCGAGGGAGCCCGGGCCACCCCGGACCTGCGCTCGGCCGCCGCCACGCGTCCCATGGCTCCCGCCGCCCTCGCGGCCGTGCTGGCCTTCGGACTGCAGCTCTGGGCCGCGGGCCACGCCGTGCCCGCCCAGGTGGGTGCCTCGCGCCGGCCCCTCACGCCCCCCGGGGAAGCGCCCCCTGGGAAGCGCCGGCCACGAGACTGGGGAGCGGGGCTCGGGGCGACCGAGAAGCCGCGCGCCCCACCGGGTCGGACGCTGCGCGCCGCCGGGGACCCGCTGGGGGCCCGTTTGGCACCAGGAGGGGGGTGGGGGGCCCCGAACCCTGGCCCCCGGGGTCGGGGGCGCAGCCAGGCGCCTCGGCCGGTACCGGCCAGGCGTGTGGACGTCCCACCGTCGTTACCCGGGACCGCCGAGACCGGCTTCCCTTCCCGTGGGGGGCGGGGTGGTCCGCGCTGGGGCGCTGCGCCGCCTGCGGTGCGGGCACCCTCCTCGGATGGCTTCCCCGCCTCTGGGTCTGGCTGTCCTCTTTCTTAGAAAGACAGACAGGGGCCGCGTGTCTGCAGGGAGAGCGCCGGGTGTGCAGTAGGCGCCTAATAAGGGCGCGGTGGAACCTTGGGAACATCCATGCCCAGGCCCCTTCCCGGGAGCCGCCTGGCGTGTCCGGCGGCCACTGAGAGCCTCTTCTCTGGGGGCTGCGGGGTGATGGGGAGGAGACGGGGTCCTCGGTTTCCCCGGACCCACCTCCCCTCCCCTCGGGGCCTGCCCTGTGCCTGCGCCCTGAGCGCCACGGAGGAGAGGGAGGACTTGTGGGTGTTTTGAAGGCGCCCCAGGAAAATGGAGAGGGCAGAAAGCCCGGAGCTGTTATTCTAGCTGCACACACCAACCAGCAAGGTGGCGGAATGGCTTGTCCTCTGCTTTTGTGCCTGCCTCCAGGCGCTGGTCCGGTAGAGGGGCCCATTTTACAGAGAAGGAACACTGAGGCCCAGAGAGCTCCTTGCATTTCCTGGAAGGGCGCGGGGGGGGGGGGGGCAGTCTTCCTCCAAAGGGTCATCTCTTCCTTCCCCGCCATGGCTGGGGAGGGGTGGGCCTTCCCTGATGGACATGTAGTTTGCACGGAGCCGTCTTGGACGTCTTGGCCAGGAAGGAAGGTGGGGGAAGTGGCATTGGCTCGTGTGACCGTGTGTGCGCGTGGTGACTCACCGGCTGAGGCTGAAATTTCAGAGTCCAGTTCTGGAAGGCGGAGGAGGGACTGTCCAGACAGACCCGCTCTCACACAGAGGGTTGTGGGGGGCTGCCCCAGAGGTTGTCCTGGAAACAGAGGTGGGCCTGGGTGGAGAGTCCCAGCGCGGAGAGCTGAGTGTGGGTGCGGCGGCTGTGGCCCCGGCCTGACCGCGATGCCACCCTGCTCCCGTGCCGTGAGCCCCTGGGGTGGGGGCACAGGTCTCTGTGGCCACGGGGCGCCAGGCCCAACGAGTCCTGGATGGAGTTGAGGGGTTTCCCTTGCATCTCTCACTTCCCTCCCCTCTTCACCGGCTCCGGGGTCACCTCAGGTTCCCTCCTCCTGGTACTGCCTCCACAGCCTCCTAGCGGATCTCTTGGCCTTGCGCCCCCTCCCATGGACCCTCCTGGGGAGCCCCTCTAGTTGGAGCACTTCTCTTCCTGCCTGAGAAGCCTCTGTGGCCCCCAGTGGCCGAGGCAGAACCCCCCCCCCCAAAAAAAACCCCGTGTCCCAGGGCAGAGGTATCCAGGTTCTTGCTGCCCCCTCTCTGCATCTGTACCTGACACCCCGTGAAAGTACCCCGTGCTGTTCATGGGGCACCCCTTGCTCCGTCCTCGGGGCCTTTGCGAATGCCACCCCCCCCCCCCCGAATTCTTCATTCTTCCGGCTGGCTCTGATCCTTTCCCCTTTCCCTCTCAGAGCCCTTGTCCCTCTCGAAGACAGGCTACATCCTGCTTTAAATTTTATTTTTATTTTTATTGATTTCGGAGAGGAAAGGAGAAGGAGAGAGATAGAAACATCAACGATGAGAGAGAATCATTGACTGGCCGCCTCCTGCAGGCCCCACCCCGGGGGTCAAGCCCGCAACCCAGGAACATGGCCTGGCCGGGAATCGAACCCGCGACCTCCTGGTTCATAGGTGGTCGCTCAGCCACTGAGCCACGTTTTTTTAATCACGTTTTTATCCGCCTCAGTAGATAGAAAGTTCCTTGAGGGCAGGGACTGAGGGGCCCTCCTCCTCCTCCTCCTCATTATCACCGGCACCATCGCTCCAGTTTCTCGAACATCTCCTGAGACCCTGGCCCTGTGCCAGGAATTTACCACAGAATCCCCTGGAATCTTCCTTCCAGCAGCTCCGAAAAGGTGGACGCTGCCCTTCCCATGTAGAGATGTGGAAGAGGTGATGCGTTTCCCGGGATTGCAGAGCTGGGGGCGGGGAGGGGGGAGGCGGGGATATGAATGCAGGTCCGCCTGATTCCAGAGCTCTCTGCACCGGCCTCCTGGGCCCGTATCCCTGTCCCTGCCCTCAGCGGGTCCCTCGCGCACAGTGGGTGCTGTGTAGCGTGGGCTGTAACTAGACCGAGTCACACAGAGAGCCCAGGGCCACCTGAGCCGGCTGCGGGGACAGCAGACTGGCTGTGTGCTCAGGGCGTTGGCCTTTAGAAGCTGTGTTTGTTGGCGGGGATGGAATGGGTTGGACGTTCCTTCGCTCCTTGGACAAATAGATGCCAGTGAGGTTGGGAGGATAGGTGAGTGGTTGGTGCCTGTAATGGGGGTGGGCAGGACCCCGCAGTCTGGCTTTTCGTTATTGTTGGGGAGGAGCTGAGGGGATCCCTACCTGGCTGGGTCTGGCCTGCCTACCCCCGGACATCTTGGGGTGTGGGGGCTGCTGTTTGCCTCAATACCCAGCTCAGGCTGGCCTGGGGGTGCTGGCCATTGGCGTGGTGATGGGTGGTCCAGGTGTGTGCTGTCCCGGGATGTCCCTCTGCCTCCTCCCTGACAGCCTCGCAGAGCATCTGCGTGCCACACGCGTGAGGATGTGGCCCAGGCACCTTGCTTCAGAGGGCAGCGGCCAGGTGGCCTGGCACCTCGGGGCTGTGCCATTCATCCATTCATCCCCCAACAGTCACAGACCTGCTCCAAGCTCAGCCCGGTGCTGGCTCCAGGGACCACGACGACCACCACCCAGCTCCAGCCTTCCGGGAGCCACGCCGTCAGCGGTCACTGACCTAGGCTCTGCCCCTCTCTGCCCTTGGCATCCAGGCCCCGGTGCCGGCCTCTGCTTTCCCACGGGCGTGGAGAGGCCTGCCCACCTCGCCTTCCTCTCGGGGACCAGGGGGTGTGGAAGGCCCAGGAGCCGGTAAGGCTCAGAGCCGGTGGCCCTCCCTCATCCTGTCCCTCGCAGGGCTGGAGACATTTCATGGCCCTGACCATCCAGTGCTTCGAGGGCAGGTGGCCGTGGAGGTTGTGGGGAGGGAGGGAGGGAGGGAGGGAGGGAGGAGGAGTTCGATGCCCGCTGTGCTGTGTGCGCGCGTGTGCTACGTTCTGCTCGGCACATCGGGCCAGTTCTCAGTTCTGTGCCTCGCTGGCTTTTTTCTGTTCCTCAAACAGGCCCCGCCCCTGCCCGCCTCCGGGCCTTTGCACTTGCTGTCCCCTCCTGACTGTCCCTCCTGCCGCTGTCCCCGGTGTCCTTCCCTCACTTCCTCTGCTCCAGCGAAGGAATCCTCAGAGGGGCCTTCTCCGACCCTCCGGCTGTAGAAGCTCCCGTCGGGCACTCTCACCCGCTGCCCTGCTTTGTTTTCCTAAATAGCACTCATGGCCTCTCCTGTTTTTTGACGTTTATTTGGCTCTTCCACGTAGAGTGCACGCACGGCGGGCGAGGGCAGGGACGTGCCCGCCGGTCTCCCTCTCTCTGGACTGTTTTCTGGGCTCGTCTCTGCTCTGCTGAGTCTGCAGAGGCTGGGGGTGCCCTCCTTAAAGGGCTCACCCCTCACTCCCACCCTGGCTCACAGTGGGGCCACTCCCTGGCCGAGGCTCGGGGTCCTAGTAGGTACGTGACCTGTCCAGAAGCTGGCAGGGAGGGGAGCTGGGGCTCCGGATGGGGAGAGGGGTGCTTAGGGTAGGGGGATAGTGGAGACGCTGTGGCTCCTGGTTCCGGCCACTCTGCCGGCTACGGGGGCGCGGTACTGATGACTTAGGGAAAGGCCCGACCTCAGAATCAGACAGCCCTCAGCACCGGTCCTTACTCTGCTCCTCGCAGACTGGGTGTCCTCGGCATGTCTGGGAGCCTCTGTGTCCCCATCAGTAAAATGGGACTGGTCCCCACCTCACTGGCTGGTTGTCAGGATTAAAACTACTTTATGGGTGGCAAAGCCCGTGGGCAGCTGTTTGAGCGTTGGTGGCTTTGCTGGTCTGGCCTGCCTCTGGTCGTGGGGCAGCGCCAGGCTGAGCGGGGCCAGTGTGGAACCCGCTCTCTGTCTGAGCCACGGAGCCAGGAGGTGTGGGTGGCCGGCCGCCAGATGCCCAGAGCTCCTGCCCAGCATCCCTGAGGTCAATCTCCCTGCTTCCTGGCCCTGCTTCCTTCCCAGGTGCCCCCTTGCTGGGCCTCTCGCACCCCCTGCCCAGCGGCCTGTTGTAGGCCCCGGGGATGTGGCAGAGGCTGTCGGGAAATCAGGATCCCGCCCCTCCCCACTCCTCTCCGTGAGTGACAGGTCCTGAGCAGGGTGACCCCTGTGTGAAGGGGCTGCAGGGGACCTCGCTTTCCCACCTGCAGGGTGGGCACAGCTGGCTCCAGGCTGCTGCTTCTAAGTAGTCTCTTCCATCTCGCTCTGGCTGGTGTAGCTCAGTGGCTAGAGCGCCGGCCTGCGGACTGAAGGGTCCTGGGTTCAATTCCAGTCCAGGGCATGTATCTTGGTTGCAGGTTGGGGCTTGGTTGGGGCTAATGCCCGAGGCAACGGATTGGTGGGCTTATCTCCCATCAGTGTTCCTCTCCGTTTTCCCCTCTCTCTAAAAATCAGTGGGAAAATGTCTTCCGGTGAGGATTTAAAAAGCAAAACCCGCCTCTTCCATCCCCGTTTCTGTGTAACCGGGGAGGCACTGTGGGTCGTGCTGTCCACACACCCCCCGGCCTTCAAGTGACCTCGGAGGCGCCAGGGCTCCGGGGGAGGGGCCCTGGCCTGGCTGTCAGGAGGCCAGCGTCCCCTCGAGCGCTGCCCCTGGCCCGCTGGTGACCTCAGGCCCCTGTCTGTAAGCCACAGCACTGCGCCAGCGCGCTGCTGGAATGCTGGGGACTGGCAGCTTCGCCTGTGCTGGGCGGGCCACGGACTTGGGGGTGAGGGGCCCGAAGTTCTTCCCGGAAAGAGCCCCCCACGCCTCACCCTCATAAGGGTGCTTCCCAGCTGCCCTCCCCGCTGCCCGATGCCCACTCCCCGCTGCCCGCAGCCCCCTGGCTTGGGCTGGAATGAGTTCCGGGCCTCAGGCCCTGCCCTCGGGCAGAACAGGATCCCGGCCTCTGCCTCCCTGCCACTTAGAACCCCACTGGCACCGTCTGAAGTCCAGCAGCCAGCCCCTTTGAGCGAGTCCATGCCGTGGGCACCGGCTGCGGGCCAGCCGTGTGGAGCCCGCAGGCTCAGGGAAGCCTTGAGTGGTGGGGGGCCCAGTTCCCCCAAAGAGGCGCTTTGTCTCTGGCGATGGGCACCCCGGCCTCCCGCAGCCCCGGGCTCGGGGCATTTGCCCCCTCCTGCCGCGCTGTGGCCTGCCGCTCGGGGCCCACGGGCATTTTCCACGAGGCGCGCGGTGAGGTCACAGGCGGTGGTGACGTCGCTGTGGTTTGGGGTGCGTGCCCAGGAGGAGGAAGTGTCTGTACTGACGGGTCTGGAAGCCTAGCTTTCCCTCTGCCCCGCGGGCGGTGATGCTGGGGGTGGGGGGTACAGAAGGGACAGTCCTTCAGGAGGCCCCAACGTCCTTCTCCCCTCTCGTCCCTGTTTCCTGTTGCCCGTGACCACACGGCCCGGCCTCTCTGAGAGGAGAAGGACGCCGTCTGTGTGACCACCAGACTGTGGCTCCATCCCTGAAGCAGGAAGGCCCGTTAGCAGCTCCAGCTCGTTCACACCAAGCGTGGGGGAGGTGGCAGAGCCGCTTCCCCGGCCCCAGCAGGCCAGCTGCCCCTGACCGCTGGCAGCAGGCGCCGTGGGCACGTGGGGCATTGCAGTGTGAAGCCCTCCCAGGAGCGCCGGGCCTCAGGGGGCTGCCAACCCCTGGCTCTGCCCCTGCCGACCCCTGGCTCTGTCCCGGGCTGACCCGGCCGCTCCGACCAGGGTCGGGGCAGAAATCCCAGGGGGTTTTGTTTGTTCGGCTCTGCCGTCCAGACAGTGGCCACCGTCGGTCTCGGTCTGAGCCTGGCGTGCAGTGTGTGTGGCAGGTGCGGCCACGGGTTCGGGGAACTGAGTGGGCCTGCGGTGAGCACGAGCGGGAAGGGCTGGGGGGCCGGCGGGCAGCGCGTCTCCCTGGTCATGGTGGGCGGCCTTCTAAACGCCGGGCCCCAGAGACGCCCGAGGGCTGGGATCGGGTCCCAGGCCCAGCCTGGCTCGGGAGGACTTGGCCACTTCCTTTGTCTCTGAGCCTCAGCTGCCCCAGCTGGAAACGGACCTCCTCCTCCTTCTCCTCCTCTTCCTCCTCCCCCTCCTCCTCCTCCTCCTCCTCCTCCTCCTCCTCATTTTAGAGGCCTCTGGCACCCAATGTTTCACTGGGCCAGGTGGTGAGGGGCGCAGGTGGCTGTGGGGGGTGATGGTGATGTGCAGCTCTTCCCAGAAAGCCAGGCCTGGACTTGACAGTGAGTCTCCAGGGAAGGACTCCCAGCACTTGCCTTGGTTAGGGGGACCCCTGCCGGAATCCTGGGGACCCCTGCCTGTCCTTCCTGCTGTTGGCCCGCAGCCTGGCTTCCGCCTGCCACTCACAGAGGCTCCTTCCAGCCTGTTCCTGGTGAGCCCGTCTGTCACCTGAGGCTCTGTCTCCTGGTCCCTGGACCCACCAGCCCCAGCCCCGCTCCTCCTGTCCTGTCCTCCCAGCAGTGTGCCCGCCCCCGCCCCACCTCATGGCACCATCCCCATGTCCTCCCACCCACCCCTCTCTGCACCCCGAGGTTTCACCCTCTTCCTGGCCTGGCCCCTTGGTCATAGTCATATATATAATTGATTTCAGAGAGGAAGGGAGAGAGAGAGAGAGAGAGAGAGAGAGAGAGAGAGAGAGAGAGAGAGAGGGAAACACCCATGATGAGAGAGAATCAGATTGGCTGCCTCTTGCACGCCCCCTACTGGGGATCGAGCCTGAAACTGGGGCATGTGCCCTGACTGGGAATCAAACCGTGACCTCCTGGTTCCTAGGTTGATGTCCAACCACTGAGCCACACTGGCCGGGCTCTTGTCACCTTTTGACTCTCCTCCCACAACCTGCCCCCTTCAGGCCCTCCTCCCACGGTGACCACACAGGGGCCGTCCTAAAGCTGCGTGCGCACCGGGAGGAAGACAGGCAGGAACCACAGGGGACAAGAGCTACACCGTCCTACGGGGAGCGAAAGGCTGGTTGGGGCAGTGACAGCGCAGGAGGCTGTGAGCTGCTCGGGGCCAGTGTGTGGAAGTAGTAATATCAGTTATATTTAAAAAATGGTACCAACTCCGACTTTTGGAGACTTAACTAAACACCACCTGTGTTACCGCCTTGATCCTCACTGCAGGGAGGTGCGCACGGTTCCCAGTTCCATTCAACGGATGAAAAGGTGGAGGTGCGTTAACCTCTTTTATTTAAAATAAACAACACACAGACACAACTCCTCCGATGCTGCCCGCCAGTAAGGGGTGGGGACGGGGTGAGGGGGGCGTCTGAATGTGGAGTCAGACATTTTCACTCCAGAGTCCATGCTTCCGGCTCCCACACTCCCCTCCTTTCGGGAGCTGAGGCCGTGGGGAGCCACTGATAGTTTTTTGAGCAGGGGAGAGACGAGAACAGAGAATATATTGAGCATCACTTTGTCCTCAGGGGCGAGGAGAGACTATCGTAATCGTTTCGGCTAAAGCTCTGGACGGAGGGAGTAGCAGCAGCATAGGAAGGAAGGGAGGGAGGAAGGAAAGAAGGATTGGAGGGAGGGAGGGAGGAAGGAAGGAGGGAGGGAGGAAAGGAAGGAAGGAAGGAAGGAAGGAAGGAAGGAAGGAGGGAGGGAGGGAAGGAGGGAAGGAAGGAGGGAGGAAGGAAGGGGGAAGGAAGGAAGGCTGGCTGGCTTCAGGGAGGAGGAGGTCTTTGGACCGGGCCGAAGACCTCGGAGGGAGCAGAGGCACCGGAGGTAGAGGACGAGCCCTCCCCGCCCATCCTGCCACATGAGGCCCTTCTGCCCCCGCCCCGCCTCAGCCCAGGCCAGGCGCCCCGATTCTGTGTCACCTCCGTGTCCCTGGAGCTCCGGGCCAGCCCCAGGGGAGCCGGCTGGCCTCGCCACCCGGCCCCTGCTGGCTGGGCACGGCTGCGCACGGCTGACCTGCTCTTCTTTGGAGTCAGCTGTGACACACCCTCCACCCCCACCCCCACCCCCCGGCAGAGGAGCGGGGTCCTGGGCCTGTCTGACTGCCCGTCACAGCCCCTGGGGACTATGGCGCCTGTCTGAGCTTTGGTCCCCACAGCGGTAAGGTGGGGATAAAAGTGTCCCTCGTCATGGCCCACGGAGGCTGGGAGACGCTGGAAGAGTGAGCTGAGGGGTAGGACTGACGTCAGGGGTGCTTTGTGGGTGCCAGGTGAGGGCCTAGTGCAGGCGTGGGCAAACTACGGCCCGTGGGCCGGATGGCTGTTCTAAACTATTGAAATTAAAAAAAAAAAAAAAAAGACTACCTTTTTATGTAATGATGTTTATTTTGAATTTATATTAGTTCGCACAAACACTCCATCTATACTTTTGTTCCGGCCCTCCGGTCCAGTTTAAGAACCCATTGTGGCCCTCGAGTCAAAAAGTTTGCCCACCCCTGCTCTAATGCACTGCGTGCACCCAGTGGCTTTCACAGCCGCCTGGAGGGGGTGGGGGGGACCATCGCGGTCCCATGTGTGGGAGAGGTGGTGAGGCACAGAGGCCACCCACGGAGGCCGGGCTCCAGAGTTCCACTCCTAAACCACCCCCCGGACGTAACGGTGGTCACGGTGGCCTCTGAAAGGTGCCACTCCGTCTCCTGTGTAGCCATTTCCTGCCCAGTTCTCACGTGAGCCCAACCCACTCAACCGATGGAAATGAAAGCTCTCCTATTCAGCAATTCCACACCTGTGGGCACCTGCTGTGGGCTGTGCCCCAGGCTGGCGTGGTGATGAGTAATAAAATCCCCGTGAGCACCGGTCACCTCGGTCCTGCCAGCCAGCACCGCGCCGAGCGCTTTACCGAAGCCGACTCAGTGAACCCTAACAGCCCTCTGCGGTGGGCACTGTTTCTGCCCCCATTTTATAGACGACAAAACCGAGGCTGGTGAACCACAGAACTGGGATTGCAACCTGGGCGTCTGGCGTAGAAGTCACACGAGCGCGGGCAGAGGGCGTTTGGTCCCTGCCTGCGGGGGGAGATGCAGGAAGTAGCCAACCAGAAAGTGGTCTGGGCTGTATAGCGAGACTCCCAGGCTGTCGCTGGAGCCCCGAGGAGGGACCCCAGAGCCCATCTTGGGGTTCGGAGAAGGTTTCCTTGAGAGGCTGGTGGAGAGGACTTTGGAAAGAAGCTGAAGAGTTAGTTAGCCCTGCAAAGCGGGAAGCAGAGGGAGCACCGCGTGGAGGGGAGTGAGGGAGCCAGCGCTGCTCTGGGTGAGGGGCGAGGGGACATGCTGGCTGGGCGGGCAGTCAGGACTGTGAGCTCGGCCTGAGGGCAGGGGGGCCGCTGGGAGGTTTTTTTTTAAAAAAATATTTTTAAAAATATATATTTTATTGACGCTCCACAGAGAGGAAGAGAGAGGGACAGAGAGCTAGAACCATCGATGAGAGAGAATCATCAATCAGCTGCCTCCCGCACCCCCCCCCCCCCACTGGGGATGTGCCCGCAACCAAGGCACATGCCCCTGACTGGAATCGAACCCGGGACCCCCCCAGTCCGCAGGCGAACGCTCTATCCACTGAGCAACACCGGCCCCGGCCCGCTGGGAGTTTCTGATCAGGGCCGGACTTGGATGCAGGAAGGTGGCTTCGGGTCCGTTGGGAAAGGCGGGGACCAAGAGTGAGGAGGCTGAGCTGGCAAGAGGTGCCGAGGGCGGAGGGGGGCCGTGGGGAGACTGGGGAGGCGATATTGACGGGCCTCGGTGAGGGGCCGGGGCGGGTGGGGGGAAGGAAAGGGTTGAGGTGTTCTCGGCAGCTCCACTGAGGGTTCCTGGGGGGCAGGCACCACGCCCTGGAACCGGATACCAGCCCGGGCTTCCTGTCTGCCCCCGGCTCACTTCTGAAGGGACATCACAGGCGGCAGGGTGGCGGTGGGATGTGTCACCCCGCGCCACCCCCTGTGATGTGGTTGTCCTCCCTGACGCAGGTGCTGCTCCTCTCCGTGACGGCGGCTGAGCCTCCGAGCCTGGCGCCGGCGTAGGCTCTGCGGCGGCCCGGCCCGATGGGGCTGCGCTCACGGACCCTGGGGCTCCGCAGACCCCCTCAGACGGAGGCCCAGCCGGCTCTGCTGCTTCTCGCCACCCCGGGGCCCCAGGGACCCGCCATGCAAAGGAAGTGGTTTCTGTATTGCTCGAAGACAGTTGCCACCTGCGTGGGGGGCCCGGGGCCCTGGGCAGACACCTGTGCCCTTCCCGCAGCCTCACGGTCTGCCTCGGGGCCCGGAGACTCTTCACTGCGGGTTCTCAGAGGAGCCGCTCCCCATCTCTGGGCCTTTGTCTGTAAAATTATCACCAAGAGCCCGAGCTGGTTTGCCCAGTGGTTAGAGCGCTGGCCTGTGGACCAAAGCATCCCAGGTTGCAGGCTCCTCCCTGACCTGGGCCCTAGTCAGGGCTCATGCAAGAGGCAACCAGTCTGTGTGTTTCTCTCACATCCACGTTTCTCTCTGTCTTTCCCTCTCCCTTCCGCTCTCCCTACAAATCAATGGAAAATACCCCGGGTGAGGATTAACAACAGAAACAAACGATCCCAGAGAAAACCTGGTCCGAGGCAGGATAGCTCTGACCCGATCCTGTTCCCCGCTTGCTGGCCACGTGGCCCCTGGCGTGGTGTTGGGACCCGTCTCCGGACCCGTCTCCACATCTCTAGAGTGGGGTACACTAAGCTCGTGGAGTTGGAGGAGGGGCACCATGAGAGAATGCATGTGGCCAGCACCATGCCTGCGCATAGTAGGTGCTTCTCCTGGGTCTGAACAGTCTCCTCGAGTCTTTCCGGCTCTGCGAAAAGGCTAAACCTGAGAGACGCGCTATTCCCCAAAGCCCAAAGCTCTGCCCCTCCCCCCCCATGCCTCCTTCTGCCTCATCCCTGTCCTCTCTTAGCCGGACCCCTGCCCGGGGAGCCCCAGGGCGGCCCGGAGCATGACCCCTTCCCCAGGGTGCTGCCATCGGAGGGGAGGCTCTGACAGTTCACAAGCTGAGGACCCAACGGTGCTGGGGTAACGGTGGCAGGGGAAGCAGAGGCCCGTAGCTTAGTGCTTCTTGATGACACTGCTGTGGTGGCGGCCTCTTCCTCCTTCCCAGGCCTGTCCTCCGGCTTCCTCTCCCTGTCGGTCTATTTATAAATAGGGGAAGGGCCTGAGGGCCCACCGTGGGGTGCACACAGGGTCTTGGTGGGAGAGGAAGTCGGGGAGCTGGTGCAGGGTTGCCCAATTGCCCCGTGAGAGCTGATGCGGACGCTGGGACCAGGGACCTGCGTGGCTACGGGCCCTGGTGCAGGGCTCGCCTTGAACTTGTCTCCCTGCTCAGGCCGGGCAGCTGGCCGTGGCTCCTGACCCTCTGGGGTGAGAGTGGGGAGTTCGGGAAGGAGGAGCAGCGGGCAGGAAAGGCCTTGCCCGTCTCAGCAGGAAGGTCTTGTCTGGCTGCAGCCCGGCCTCCGAGGCTCACTTTCCTTCAGGGACTCGCAGCGACATGGCTGTCCCTGATCCTGGACACTGTGTCCTTCGGCCATTTAAGGGACCCCAGGCACTCACCGGACTCATTATTTTGGGGTCCCATTACTCCTCCAGGAGTTCCTCTCGATAAAGTCCCTTTGAGACAGCCTGAGGCCAGTATCCGAGGAAACGCACCTCTGGCCTGTGGGACTGTCCCCCTCCCTCTGCCCGGATAAGGCCCCACCCCCCACTGTCAGGGGCTGGCCTGGATATGGGGCCAGCCTGTGGGGACCCCGTCACTGGAAGGGTCACAGGCTAACTAACCTCTCTACACTGTCCCTTCCTCTGCAAGGCTCCCTGGGTCATCTCATCTCTCACCTCGCGAGAACTGGGCCTTGTCCTCGCCCACTGGGTCTGGTCTCAGCTGACACCAGGCAGAAGGAGCCCCGCTCTGATACTCCGTCTGACCCAGGGCACGGCTCAGGGCCTTTGCACGCCCTCCCAGCTCCCCCGAGGACTCCCCGAGATCTGGGAGAAGGTGATGGACCCGCTGCCTTTGCTGCTGCAGCGGCCCCGGGAGCAGGCGGGCAGAGCGCCTGGCGCCGTCTCATGGGTTACAGTGCCGAGGCTCAGGTCACATCCCCAGCTCGGTGCCAGGTCCTCTGACCTGTGGAGTGCCCTCCTGCGATGCCAGGTGTTTGTGTAGCTGGGCGGGCAGCCTTCGCCGCCCTCCTCCCGGCCACCTGCCCGGGGTGCCCTCGCCCTGGGAGAGGGGGAGGGGCAGAGGCTGGGGCCTGGAAGCCGCACTCCACACCCACGCTCAGCCCGGCCTCCTGCCCCACCCCCACCCCCCAACCCCCGCTCATTCAGTTTTTCCACCGCCTGTGGGTGGGCCGCCCTCCCCCCGCACGCCTGTGGTCTCGGGAGGGCTGAGGTGTTGACACCCATGTTTAAGAAGCGGAAACTGGAGGGGCTGAGAGCACCAGCCGGGCGCCTGCCGCCATGTCACAGAGGAGAGCACGGCAGGTGGTGCCCCCCGGAGAGGGGTGTCTGCGGAGGGGAGGGAGGTCTTTGGGGGGGGCCTGGGGGTTGGAATCCAGTCTTCTGCGGGGGGAGGGGGGCACACAAGTGTCAGCTGATGCTGGGGAAGAAATTAGGCCGGAGGTGAGGAGCTTTCTCACGTGGCGTGGAAACAGTGGTAGCACCCGTGGCCCAGAGCAGGGACGAGGACTCGGGGAGATAGGGAGGCACTTAATGACGCTGCTCGGTGCCTGCTTGGAGCCAGCTTCCAGGAGGAGGTGCATGCCCCGGTGTTCTTCTCCCAGCGCCCTCACCCTGGCCCTTGCCCGCGCTTGCTCTGGCTCCGCTGCTCTGGCTTCCTGGCTGCACCCAGTGCACCTAGCACCTTCTGCCTGTTACTCCTGCCCCCCCCACACCCCCCCCCGCTTTCCCTTGTTCCTGGGCCCCCACTGCCACCTCCCATGTTTCTGCCGTGTGTGTCTCCGTCTCCCTGCCAGAGCTCCGCTGCCCAGGGCAGGGACGTGGACATGCTCGATGCTGTCTGCCCAGCACCCAGAGTGACAGGTGCTCAGTACCTATGAATGAATGAAGGAAGGAAGGAAGGAAGGAATGTTTCCCCCTTTGCCCCTGACTTTCTCCACTATTAAATGGAAAGTCGCTGAAATGTCTAAGGTTCCTGAGTGCTGCACCTCAGTACCACCCCCTTCCTGGCTGCCGGGCATCTTTCTAGCACTCGCACGGCTGTGGATCAGACTCCTGCCTTTGTCCCGCATGCCAGCTGAGGACGGGCCCTCCGGGAGCCAGCCCGGTGTCTGCCGGTCACAGAAGTAGACGCGGGGACTGGTGCAGTGCAGTGACTCAGGGACGAAGGCGGAGGGCGGATCCAGAGCTGCTTCCTTCAGCTGTCCTGAGGGGACCAAGATTTCTCCAGGGGGACGGGGCCAGAGTCACATCCCAGTCCCCCCTCCTCCCCCTCCTCCTCCCCCTCCTTCCCCGATGAACTCAGACAAGCCGTCTGGCCTCGGCCTCCCTGACTGTGAAATCGGCTCCCGCCCACCGACGTTTGGGGGGGGGGGGGGAAGTGGGGTTCTGTGCAGTGCCTGCAGCCTTACCTGGCACACTGGGAGGCGCTTCAGAAATACCCCGTGTTCTCCTTCCTCCCTGGAGGGCCAGCGCTCAGTGCAGGTGACTCCCGCGGAGGAGGACAGAGGCCAGTGCTAACGAGGAGGCGGGGCCACGGACCCTGGTGGGAGGCAGCCCGCCCGCCACCAGCCCTGGCGTGGCCCCGAGCCTTTGGGAGAGCAGGAGGCGGCTTTGCTTCTTTCTGCCTCCATTTCCTCATCTGTGAAATGGGCACAATCAGACCTGCTGGATGTTAAGGTGGTCCTTTCTTTCGTCCTTTTCCTCTTTCCTTCTATCAATCATCTATCATCATCTCTCTTCTCCAATCCCCCACCCTCATGAGCACCCAGTGCCCACCTGGTACGTGGTGGTTAACGCCCATCACTAATTTCCAAGCTTCCTCCTGGGCCCTGTGTGTTGAAAGCTTGGATCTGCCAAACATGCTGAGCCAGTCAACTACCAGCCACTCAGTTCCTCATTTTAAAATGTCAGTCAGCACTCCCCTGTGGGCGGGGGTGCGTGGCTGTGCGCCTCCCCGACACCAGCCAACGAGACTGGAAGCTTCCATAGCCTCGCGCTTCCCAGAGGCTGCCTGCCGCGTTCTGGGGGCCTCCAGGGACCCCCGCCCGCCCGCGAGGCCCCTGCGGTGACCTGGCCCCTGCCCCGGGGGCCTGCAGTGCGGGGACTGACCTTTTGTCCTGCTCGCCAGGGGCTTTCTGTTCCTCATTGCTGAGCCATGACAGGGCTGTGGTTTTGTGTGTTTTTTTCTGTCCCAGAGGATAAACAGGCTGAGAAATTGCTCAAGAGAGGACCCACCCCCCTCACCCGGAGCGGCGGCGGGAGTGTGGGGAAGGGCGGTCAGACGGCCTGGACCTGGCGGGAGGCTGCCGGGCAGTGGCTGGGGCCGCGGGGCCGCTGCCTGCCTTTGCCCAGAAGCCCTTGGCCGAGGCAGGCCCCTTCCCATCAGGCTCTCTGGGCCTGACAGGAAATCCTCCCCCAGGCTCCCCTGGGCTGCGTGTGTGTGTGTGTGTGGGGGGGGGGGGGCGGCCTGTGGTCCTCTGGCCGCACAGGAATGAGGGGCTCCCCTAGTTACTGCCTGGGTGCTCATGGGGATGCAGGTCCATGAGATCCTTGGGGCACCTTGCATGGCCCCCGCCTGCCTAGGCGTGCTCTGAGTGGGGGGCACAGCCACTTCCCGGGGGGAAGCTCCGCGGAGTAGCAGCCTGCAGGGAAGGCCATATTGGGGGGCCCTGGGGGACAGCGAGGCCCGCTGCTCCAGTGCAGAGGGAGCTGCAGAGGTATGCTCTCAGGTGCCGGGGCTCCCCGCCCCCCCATCTTTGATCACCAGATCCCCTCTGTGTGCCCTCCCCCGGTGGTTTTGCTGCCTGTGCAGGTGCCCGCTAACCAGGGGGGTGGGGCGGTGGAGCGTCAGAATCAGCCGGGAGGTTTTCTTTTTCTCCTTTGGCAGCTCCCTGGGCCCGCCCCCGAGCTGCTCCGGGCCTGGCTGTTGGGTGGGGGTGGCATTGGGCCGGGGCTTTGGACACTGGCAGCGAGCCCCGCCCCGCGTGTGGAGCCTGGCGTGGCGCCTTGCTTTCCCCTCATTCAGGTGCCGGGCAGCCTGCTCCCGGCCAGGCGGAGGGAGGGCGGGGATGGAGCGTGTGTGTGTGTGTGTGTGTGTGTGCATGCATGTGCAGCCATGGCATGGAGCTTACAGTCCAGACGGGAAGGGGACTTATCTTTTAGACTCCGTGTTGTGCAGAATGGTTCCCACGTCCCGTGCCAGCGCCTGCGCGTCTCCCGCCCTCACCAGAGCTGACTCCCGGGGTGAGGGCCTGGGCCTGGGCTGATCAGGGAAGGGGGAGGGGGGAGGACTCCAGCAGGCAGCGTGCTGGGTGCTCCCACGTCGGGGCTCCTGTCCTGGTGCAGGGCCGGGTCCCTCTGGGGAATGGCATTGCGGTGAGGCCGGATGCGTGGATTAGTGAGCCCTGGGCACCTAGGATGCGCCAGGCTCTGGGCAGCAGCAGCGTCAGCCTCAGAGGGCGTCCGTTCAGTTCAGTGGGCACAGCCCTGTGTGCCAGGACCCTGAGGGAGGGAGGTCAGGACTCGGGGTGCTGGTGAGCCTTCAGGGTGGGGTGTGGGCAGGGAAGCCTGGAGGCAGAGGCCATCGGCAGAGGGACAGAGGGAATTTGTCAGGGGGAGCGAGAGGCTGCTCCAGGCGGTGGGGGAGGAGCTGCAGATTTCGGGGCAGCTGGAAACCCCGGGCCCTGGGTGGGGGTGGGGGTGGGGGTGTCCAGGAGCCAGGATGGGTCTGGAACTGCCTGTCGGGCCGAGCAGGGGGGGAGCTGTGTTTCCGTTTTCAGTGCGGAGGCCAGTGAGGGCCCAGCTGCAGCGGGATGGGCGGTGGGCTCCACCACAGCGCCCCCCGGAGGCCGGGCCTCTCCCAGGCAGCACCGGGGCAGCTGGGGTGGGCGCTCTGGGGGTCTGCCCAGCGCACCTGCCGCACTCAGACCAACCCTGGCAGCTGCCAGTGCTCGGGAGATGGTCGCTGCTGTTCTGTCATCAGCAAACGCTCACCTGCTGAGCACCGGCTCTGCTGGGGGCCGCCCGCTGGCAGCTGAGGGTCCAGAGGGGCGAGGCCATCACCCCTGTGTATTGCAGTCATGCGTGCGTGTGGTGTATGTGCACGCACAGGCACATGCCCCCATGGAGGACGGGAGAAGCAGGTACCCCGTTTCAGCACAGAGAGATGATTGTCTGAGGGGCTGACGCAGCCTGGGGCGGCAGGGCGGGCTCCCCAGAGGAGGCAGGGGTTGGTTGGAAGGACAAAGGGGCGAGTCCAGGGGCGGGAAGGAGGGAGAGGGGGGCATCCTAGCAGAGGGCCACACTGCTGAGCGCTGTGGGTCTCCGTGGCGGAGGCCGCTGCCTCTGGGGCACTGCCCTGTGCAGTGGCGGGGGGGGGGGCAGCTGGCTCTGAGTCTCCGCCTGCAGACATGGGCGTGCCACCCTGAGGGGGGGAGAGGGGGGGTGAAAGGAGGCAGGGATGCTCCCTCCTACCTCCCCCTCGCCCCCACCCAAAGGGAGAAGTCCTCAGGCCCTTTGTCCGTCCTTCGGTGAGCCCCAGAAGGGACTTGTGGGACACAGGATGGGGATCTGGGTGTCGGGCGTGGCCAAGCTCACGGCTGTCCTTCTTCCCCCTCCAGGTGGTTCTCACCCCCTACGTCCCGGAGCCCGGAGGCGTGTGCCGGCAGAGAGAATACTATGAGGAGAGGATCCAGATGTGCTGCAGCCAGTGCCCTCCCGGTGAGGAGGGGCCCTGGGGCTGGTGCCAGGGAGGGAGTGTGTGTAGGAGGGTGGAGCAGTGGGCAGGGTCATAGCTCTCAATTCTTCCTGAACTCCTTCTGGTTCCACGAATCAGCCCTCTGCAGCCCTCTGGTCCGTCTTGCGTCTGGGGCCTTGCACGTGCTGTTCCCTCTTCCCAACCCCTTTTCCCTGGAAACCCCTTACTTCTGTGTCAGACCTCAGCTTAGATGGCCCCGGGTGGAGAATGCTAGCCAAATGCAAAGAAGAAAGGAGCTTGCAAACCAGTTCTCACTGAAGTGTGACCGACTGATGGACAGGCAGTTTGATGGTGGAATTCCAGGCGTCTGGAAGGAGCAGAGGGGAGGGTAGTTCACGATCAGCGGGGGTGGGTTCAGAGGTGGGGTGACAGCCGGTACTTGCTAGATGTGAGACGAGTCGATGGAGGAGGTGGAATCCCATCAGAGAGCCTTCGCAGCTCCACTGCAGAGCTCGGGGGTTCTGGGGGACAGGGGATGGGCTCAGGGCCCGGGCCGCAGCTGAAAAGTTGTAAGGTCCCGACGGAGAGGTTTGTAAGATCCCAGCTGAGAGGTAGGCGGCGCAGAAGCAAGACCCGGAATCCAGGCCATTAAGAAGGGGGCTTTAATCTGCACTCCCGGACGAAGCTCCCTGGTCCAAGGGTGGGCCAGGGAAGTTCTCACCCAAAAGCAGCATAGGTATTTCTTTTATAAAGCTGTTTTGGGAGGGGAGGGGGGAGGGCATGAGAGGTGTGGAATTCCTGCCTCGGGCCAGGGGTCTAGGAAGGCGCCAGCTAGCCAGCTATCTTTGTCACCATCCATCCTGCAGATGCTTGCATCTGCCCTGGGCTATACCCCCTGCCTCAACCTAACAGCAGCCACCTCCCCTGAGACCCCTGGCCCTTGCTTTCTCAGGCCACCACGTCCAGTCCCAGTGCACCGAGACCGCAGACACGGTGTGCGCCCCCTGCGAGGCCGGCATGTTCACCCAGCTCTGGAACTGGGTGTCCCAGTGCCTGAGCTGTGACTCCCGCTGCAGCTCTGGTGAGTAGGAGGGCTGGTCCCCAGCATCCACCCCCGGGGCGCCCGCACGCCAGCCCCTTTGGCGGAAAGGCCTGGGGTTACCATGAGGTTGCGTGGGTACGTTGTCTGCTACCCGTCCGGGGCATTCTCATCCTGTCTTACCAATCCCCCTCCCGTCGCCCCCCGGGGCAGCCGGCCCAGAGCAGCGGTGGGAGACCCGTGCCCGCCGTGGCCACGAGGGAGCGGAACGAGACTGCGGGCCTCGGAGCTGGGGGGGCGGGGGCAGGGACCCACGGCCTGCCGGAGAGCAGAGGCGTCTGTGGGTGGGGGGCTGGCCGGGAGGGCAGAGTGGCAGGGCAGTGAGCAGGGCCGGTGGAGGCAGGAATGACCCTGGTCCGCCCTCTCGCCCCTGCAGAGCAGGTAGAAACGCAGGCCTGCACCCGGGAGCAGAACCGCGTGTGCGCCTGCAGGCCGGGCTGGTACTGCATGCTCAAGATCCAGCACCGGTGCCGGCAGTGCGCACCGCTGCGCAAGTGCCCGCCTGGCTTCGGCGTGCTCACACCAGGTACGGGGCGGGGCGGGCAGCCGGCCTCGGGTCCCCCTTGGGTCTCTCCTTCGCGGGCGTCGGCTCCTCAGCTCAGCTCCGCCTGGGAGCATCGTCAGTGACTATGTACCTACTGTATGCGAGGCTCTGGGGACCCAGAGGCGGATCAGATTAAGCCCTGCGCTGCTGGGGGGTCAGGTGGTGCCCCAGGAAGATGAACCGGTGTGACCCTGGAGACCAGGAAGTCACGAGAATTGGTTAAAGGACAAACTCCCAGTTGTGTGTGTGCGTGTGCGTGTGTGCGTGTGCGTGTGCGTGTGCGTGTGCGCGTGCGCGTGCGCGTGTGCGTGTGTGTGTGTGTTTCGGAGGTAGAGATGCAGACAGTTCCACTGACTTCCCTAGGGCTTCAGTGCCAAGGCCCCCCCATCCCACAGAGCATCTGAGTTGGTGACACGCCCCAATTTTTCCTCGCAGGAACCGAAACGTCAAATGTGGTGTGTGCTGCCTGCGCCCCAGGGACGTTCTCAGACATGGCGTCATCCACGGACACTTGCAGGCCCCATCGGTTGTGAGTGGCTGAGCCCCTGGGTTCTGGGGGAGCAGGGAGGGGCTTCCCCGGGGGAAGGGGATCTAGAGCACACAGTGGTGGTGTCAGGGTGCCTGAACCCCGCCCCCACACTCGCACCGTTGGGTTGTCGAGGCCTGGTCAGTGCCAGCAGGGGCTCGTCCAATGGTGGGCGGGTCCCAGGACAGCACGGGAACAGCAGCCTTGCCCTGGAAGTCAAGGCTGAGGGGGTCCATGGGGCCAGGGGGGCAGTGAGGAGAGGAAGGGGTGTCCTAAAATATGGCAGGGCATGTACTCACTCCCCCATCCACGCTGCTGGGACCCTGGCCCTCTGAGAGCCCGGCCACCCCGAGCCATCCTGCCCTCTGCTGCCCCCTGCTGCCCCCTGACCAAGCCGCCTCCTCTCGCAGCTGTGAGTCCACGGCCATCCCTGGCGACGCAAGCAGGGACGCGGTCTGCAAGCCTGTGCTCCCCTCCCCGCGTGTGACCACAAGCTCAGCCCCCAAGCCCCAGGCGGCGTCCACGAAATCCCAGCCCACGGAGCCCACGCGAGGACCCAGCACGGCTGCCAGCATGTCTGTGCTGCTCCCTGTGGTCCCAAGTGCCCCGGCCGAAGGGCTCAGCACCGGGAACATCTCTTTTCCAGTCGGTAAGTCACTGGAGGGCCCATTCATCCTCCCCCCTCCTCCCTCAGGCCCCCTGAGAGCCCGCGGTGGGCTGGATGCGCGCGTCCTGGGAGGCAGGTGGCAGCGAGACTTGTCTCCTCCAGGATCTGGTCCCCTCACCGAAAGACCCCGAGTCGAGAGAGGCAGGCTGAGCTTTTTAAAAAAATAATATATATTTTTATTGATTTCAGAGAAGAAGGGAGAGGGAGAGAGAGAGAAAAACAAAAACATCAATGATAGGAGAGAAAGAGAAACATGATTGGCTGCCTCCTGCATGCCCCCCACTGGGGATCAAGCCCGAAACCCAGGCATGTGAATTGAACTTTGCCTGGGAATTGAACTATGGGAATTGAACTATGACCTCCTGGTTCAGAGGTCGACGCTCAACCACTGAGCCACGTCGGCCAGGCTGGGCTCAGCTTTTATCTCCAAGTGGAGGTGGTCTCCTGGTTGTTGGTTCTGATGAACCATCAGGTGGTGAAGGTAGTGGGCAGGGTCACGTCCCCTCGTGGCTGTCCACCCGGGGTGAGGGACTGCACCTGGCTTGAACTGTCAAGCGGGGGGGGCCTCGAGCTTGTTTGGCACACAGTTTTGGGTTTTTGGTCTTGTCATTGAATGCCAGACCTCTGCACTGGGCTTGGCCCTCACCTGGGCCAGCCCTAGCCATCATGGGTCACCGACCTTGGCCAGGCCTCTGGTAGAAGCCATTGTGCTTTTGGCAGCTGGTCTGAGCGTCTCCTTTCCTTCCAGGACTCATTGTGGGGGTGACAGCCTTGGGGCTGCTGCTGATAGGGCTGCTGAACTGTGTCATCCTGGCCCAGAAGAAAAGTAAGATTCCGTTCCCTTTCCCCCCGTCTGTTTGTTCATGCATCCATTTGTTCAGGAAGCTGGGTGCCTACTGCGAGTCCGGGCCTGGGCACAGCCCGAGGGCTCAGACAGAGCTGGTACCGTAGACTCCGTAGGAGCTGAGAGCCTGGGAGCGGGCGCTTCGGCTAATTTAGCTACCGACAGGCAAGGCTCCACGAGGGCGTCCCAGGGGGAGGAGTCCAGGATTCGTGTGGGGCATCCTGGGGGGGGGGGGTAAGGCCTCTGGGGCAGCTGGGGTCTGAGCTGGGTAAGATTCAGTGGGGGGCTGTGGCAGGAAGGGAAGGGGGTGAGCCAAGGGGCAGAGTTTGGAGAGCAGTTGGGGGACGGAGGGGGTGGAACAGTGTCAGCCAGCTGGAGAGCCGGGTGTGGGCCTTTGCGTGCCTTGTCTGGTTTTTAATTATTTCCACTCGGCTGGGTCTGCTCCCACCCGTTCCGCTCGGGCCCACTCTGCCCTCCCAGTTAGAACAGCTGTGGCCCGAGGAAGTCACTGTCCCTGACTTGTCCCCTCTCCCCTTTGCAGAGAAACCCTTCTGCCTGCCTGGAGACGCCAAGGTGAGTGCCCCTCCCCTGCTCTCCTTCCAGCGGGGGCGGCGCTCCCACAGGAAGCAGTGGGTTCTGTGGGTGGTCTGTCCAGGGCCACGTGGTGTGCTGAGCCCTGGGAGGCGGAGGAAAGGCCAGCCAGGGCTGATCTCGCACAGGCCAGACTGAGTGTGAGAGGCCACGGCAAGGAGCTGGGGTTAGAGGTGTCTGTGGTCATGGACCTGTGGCGTGACCTTGGGCAGGCGTGAAATGGCTTGTGGCCCGGTTTCCTCACCATTAGACGGGGGCAGTGCTGCTCAGGGGCTGTGCCATCCATCCAGCTGGCAACAATTCTCTGCATCTCTGTGGTGCTTACAAAGCACTTCCTCAAAGAGCAGTGGTTTTCAAACTGAGTGCCAGGGTACCCCGGTGTTCCACGGAGGGGCCTGGGGGTCGTGTCTGGGTTGAGACGGTGGCTAGAGGGCTGAGCTCTGGGTCCCCCCTCTTCAACCAAAGCAGCTCACCTTAGATCTTTTTCATAAAGTAGGGTCTGTGACCAGTTCTCCAACAGGAGGGTATTTGGCCACAAGGAACTGAAAACATAAGGGTTACCCTATTTGCCGGCGTATAAGATGATTTTTTGGCTCTGAAAAATACGTATTTGCCGGCGTATAAGACGACTGGGCGTATAAGACAACCCCCTAACATTTCCACTAAAAATACAGAGTTTGTTATATACTCGCCGTATAAGACTACCCCCCACTTGGAGGCATATTTTTCAGGGCCAAAGGGTTGTCTTATACGCCGGCAAATACGGTACTTAAAGCAAGAGGGCTTTATGTCTCTCCCATGCCAAGAGGTCGAGGGGTTGCTGGCTGCTGGAATAGTTCACCTGCACCCTTCTGAGAGGCAGCAGGACCCCGGGCTCCTCCATCTTTAGTGTGTTTGGCTTTTGTCCTATTGCGTGTGGCTTCATGTCATGAGAGTGTGATCACCACTTCCTGTGACCTCAGGTTTGAGGTGGGCACAAGACGGGGTCGTGGCCAGCCACGGTGCCTTTTATCAGGCGATCAACGTTCTCCCAAAAGCCCTGGGTAGACTTCTCCTTTTGTCTCATTGGCCTGAATGGCGTCACGTGACCATCCCTAGCTGCGAAGGCGTCTGAGAAACGGGGCGCTTTGCTTTCCCAGCCTCTGTGGCGGAGGAAGACAGGGGAGAGGGCTTGGGAATGGGTGTGGGCTGAGCCAGTACACAGTGGCTGCTGCACTCCTGAGTCTGGTAGGCAGGGCAGGGTTTATACCTGCTTTTACAGACGAGGAAAGAGCTCCCTCCAGGTCCCCCCCGTCCCGCTGGGCAGGGTTCCTCAGCCTCGGCACCATCCCCCTGTCCTCGGCCGTCCTGTGCTTGGCGGGCTGCTCAGCAGTAGCGCTGACCTCTCCCCAGTGGGTGGCAGCAGCACTGCCTCCAAGGAGTGACAGCCAAAGCTGTCTCCAGACAGTGCTAATGCCCCCCCCCCCCCTCAGGGCAGAGCCACCCCCCGCTGGGAACCACTGTGCTGGAGCAGCTCAGCCCTGGGCATTCCAGTGCCAGAGGCTCACACAGGACTTTGGACTAGCGACTGATTTCACGACTGATTTCACGTCCTGATTTTGTGGACGTGCAAAGAGGAAGTGACTTGCTCCAGGTCACACAGCACCCTGCTCTGCAGCATTCCTGCCGATGGAAGCACTGATTTGGGAGTTGAGACATTTTCTCATCCCCCCCCCAGGGTGCGAATGCCGCTCCTTCCTCTTTCTGGCTTCCAGGGGGTGACGCTGACAGCCGCCGAGGGGTGGCACAGAGGGCAAGTGTGTCCTCCAGGCTCCTCCCCAGCAGCCAGCTGCCTCCTCTTCTCTCCTTCCCGGCCAAGTGTTTCCCAACACCCCCTGCAGCGCGATGTCCCAGGTGTGACCCCGCAGCCTCACTTCCCCTTTCCCCTCGCAGGGTTCTGCGCTCACTGAGTGTGCAATGCAGCGCGGCTCACCCTGTTTTGGGGCGCTGTGGTGTACAGAGCGATGCGCTGGCAACGGGCCCTCCGAGCAGGGCAAAACCCCGAGCCCCTGATTTGTGGTGTTAGCTCAGTTCTGTGTCATAAACACGCCCACCGTCCAATGCCAAGCTGCCCAGCGTGGGCCTGGGAGGACTGGCGCCCAGGTCTGAGCTGTGCACCCACGCACGCTGCTGAGCCCCGGGTGCCAGGCTCGGTGCCTGTGCCAGGCTCTGACTGCAGTGAGGTGCCCAGTAAGTGACCCCCTTTCACAGATGAGGAAACCGAGATGCAGGGAGGTTCTGCTCCCCGTATGAGCCCAGGTTGGAAACTCAGTCTGAGTTTGGCCGGGCCAGGCATTCAGGGCTGTTTTAGCCCCCCAATCCCCCAGAGGGCTGCCCTCAGAGGTTGGCCACCTTCCCAGATGCCCTTCAGTGCCCAGGGTCCCACTCTGTTCCTGGCTGCTGGCTGGGTCCCTGCTATGCGGCTGCCTGCTCGCCCAGGTCTAGGCTGCTGGGCGGAGAGGGCGGGACTGAGCTCCGCCCCGTCCTTCCTGCTGCTGCTGCGGAAGGAACCCCAAGGCCTGGCGGGACAGTGGCTTCCCCTCTTTTAGGAAAGGTCAGCCTACCCTCATTTGTGCGCTCACCCACAGTCACCCCGGCAGACACACTTGTGCACGCTCACATTTAATAACGAGAGTGAGCATTGATGAGGCGCTGAATGTACGCCCGCAGCCGTGCTGCGCCACAGGCGGTAAGGTGGCTGCTCCAGTTTTACGGCCCGGGTTCAGAGCGATTAGGTAACGTTCCCGAGACCACAAGCTAATGCGTGGCCTGGACCCAAACCTAGGCGTGCCTCTCTTCACCACCTCCAGCCGACGCGCACACATGTCCCCCATAGACACGTGTGTGTACACTTCACATACCTTCACACGCAGGCGTGTGCACCTCATGGACGCACACTCACACGTGCAGACAGACATGGACCCTTGTTCGGAGGATCTAGTGGTGGCTCTGCCAGGGTCTCTGCCTCCAGGGCAGGAGGGGCGGGAGGAGCTGGGGGGTGAGGAGGAGCTGGCTGGCTGGGATCCTGGTGTTTTTCATGAACTCCCTAGGCACCCCTTACCTCCCACACCCATTTCTGGGGTCCCAGCCCAAGGAGCAGCGCTCAGGATTTTTCTGCCCCACTCGGAGCCTGTCTGAACTTTGCAGCTTGTGGCCCTGGGGGAGGGAGGCAGCTGTGACCTTTGGGGGTTTCTGTTCTGCTGTGAAAGCCCCTTCTCTGGGGGTTGTGAGGAATGACATTTGGATGCACCTCCTCTCCCTCCCGCCCGCCCGTCCCAGCTCAGGGCGGGGCTAGCAGTGGGCAGTTCAGCACGAACTAGAATCTAGAAATGCTCTCCTTCCCTTGAGCACTGGGGGAGGGGGGAGCCAGGGAGCCAGGACACAGTGGCAGGCCACCAGCTTGGGGACACTGTTCTAGGCTGGTCCTGCCCCTCCCAAGGACCGGCTGTGTGATCAGAGCGGGGCACACCCTCGCTGGGCCTCCATGGCTACTTCAGAAGGCTCCTCCCCGTAAGAGGGATGAGTGGCCTCTGGCTATTGAGGGCTCCTCAGGCTCAGGTGGGGGGGCAGCCAGTGTGGGCGGGCGGGGGCCAGGGCTGCGGTGGCTGGCCAGGCCCGGGAGGGACCAGGCATATGCCTCTCTCAGAGCACAGCCTTGGGGTCTCTGTCCCCCGGGGAGGGGGGCTAAGGTGCCTGTGTCCCCCACCCAGTAGCGAACGCTCACCCTCTGACCCTCACCTCTCTCTACCGCGCTGAGATACATCTCACCAACCTTCACTCGCCTCAGTTCGCATTGCACCCTCATCCTTTCAAACCCTTATATGGAGCTTCCTGTGGAACAGCTGCTGTTCTGAGCACTTTTCCATTTACTCAGCCATGTAGTCTGCACAGTGACCCTAGCAGATGGGTGGTTGTTCTCCCTTTATAGATGAAAAATGGAGGCACAGCGAGGCTAAGTCACGTGTTCAAGGTCACGCAGCTGGTGAGCCATGAAGTCAGGATTTGCACCCATGCGTCTGGCTCCAGAATGCTCTTGGCTGCGGGGCCGGCCACCCTGTGCTGAGGGGGCGACCTTGGGAGAGTCACTCTCCTCGGGGCCTCCACTTCCCAATGCCAAGTGAGGGTGCCAGTCCTGCCCGCCTCTAAGGGGAGACCCACTGGGCGAACAGGGCCCCTGAGCCGGCCCGACGAGGTTCGCACGCCAGCAGGGCCGGCAGGTGCTAATCAGACGCCATCGAGGGCGCTTAGTGTGGAAAGAGCGTGCGCTGTGGGCAGAAGCACGTAAACCCGGGGCGCGGGTGGTGGTGAGGAGGAGGGAGGAGGGAGGGAGCTGGCCGGAGGCCTGACCGCTGTCCCCCTCCGCCCCCCAGCCTCACCTGCCTGCTGAGAAGGCCGCGGCCGCCCCCGGCTCGGAGCAGCAGCACCTGCTGACCACGGCGCCCAGCTCCAGCAGCAGCTCCCTGGAGAGCGCGGCCGGCGCAACGCACGGGGGGCCGCCCCGCAACCCCCACAACCAGCCGCCGGCGCCGGGCAGGGACCAGCCCGGGGGGCCCGGGGAGGCCCAGGCTGGCTCCGGGAGCTCAGGTAAGTGGTGGCCCACCGCTTCATCCCCCTTTGCGATTCCTCCTGGTTCCTGCCTGAGCCCCTGCCTCCCGGCCCGAGGTCGGCAGGGCCCGAGAAGCTGCCCCTTAGCGTGGCTTGCCCTCCCGTGCGACACGGAGCCACCAGCTCTTTGGGTTCTCTGGCCCCCCAGTTCCTTCCCCCCTTTGCCCGTGTGGGTTCTTTCACCAGGAACACCTTCCTTCTGGGCAGCCCTAACGGGTCCTTCGAGTCTGCTATCCAGGCCGGGTACAGCATGTCTAACAGAAAGTATAGTACATATTTTTTTTTATTTTGGGGATATTTATTAAAACTGGGGAGAGGGAAACGAGGACGGACCTAAGGTAGCTGGAGACAGAATGTTTGGGGAAACGAGCCCCAAAGTCAGAGAAGGGGCCTTGTGCTGCCCGTTGCCACCCTGGTCACACGCCCAGTGGGGCCCCTTAGAGTTTAGGAGATGCTGCTTGTGGGGAGAGAAGGGGAGGCGGCGCAGGCAGAGTGTCAGCATTACATGTTAATGTTACAGTATTACGTTATTACGTAATACCATTGTTTTATAATTATGTAATAGATTATAATATTAATGTTGGTTATATGGTGTAGTCGAGGAACCGGAGGCCCCGAGAGTTTAAGTAGCTGTTCAAGGACACGCAGCTCTCTCAGGGGAGAGCGGGCACCCCCCGGGCTTGGGGCGGGAAGCTACCTGAACAGGGGATGCCTCCAGGGCACCCGTGTGGCTTGTCGCCGGTTCCTCTGGGCTGAGGCCGGGACTGGGTGTGCGTTCTGGAGGAGCATTTGGTCTCTGGCAGGTGTCACAGTGCTCACGAGGGGGGTCCCCCGGAGCCCGGAGCTTCCGTGGGTTGTTTGGTGGCCAGGTCTGCTGGCCTGCGTCTCTCCCGCTCCCCACAGAATGGCAGTGGGTGGGGTCCTTTCTAGATGCCCCCCAGCCCCCCGATGGTGCCTCCGGCATCTGAGGAGACTCAGCCCCACTGAGCCTCAGCGTCCTCACCTAGAGCTGAGCCGTGGCACCCCCAAGCAGGGCTGCCACCCCCTCCCTCTGTACCCCTCTCAGGGGTTGCTTCCTCCCCGGCTGCCCACATCAGCGAGGCACCCCGCTTCTGCTTCTCCTTCATGGCCTGCCCCCCTCATGTGATGTCTTGTCGGTACCCCCACCCCAGCCTCGGAGCTTCCGGGGACCACCGGGCCAGTGCCCCCAACACAGCAGGTGGCCTGAACGTTTGCTGAGTGAATGAATGAATGAATGAATGAACTGCAGATATAAACTGATGGTCTTCATCCAACTTTTGGATTCGCCTTTCCGATCCTTAGCGAAGCCTCTTCCACGGCCAGCCTGGTGGGGTTCCTCTTGGCCCCCTGTGGACCCCTGACCATGTCTGCCCTCCCTGCCACCCTCTGCCCCCTCTCGGTTCCCCTCCTGCCTCTCTGTCCTCCCACCCACCCGGCAGCTCTCGCCAGTGTGGGTTAGGGTAAACCCCGCACTACGCCCGCTGTGGTCCCCCACCCGCCCCCACCGTGTCTCGTTCACAGTGTGCAAAGGCCATGGTGACCTGGGGTGACATTTGGGTGCCGTGCAGACTCAGGGTGGAAATTTCCTTCTGGCCCCCTGAGTTCAGCCCTGCCTCGCCCTGGCCTCTTTGGGGTTGTCCTGAGAGTGAGCTCACCAGCTCTGACCTCATCTCGGATCCCCTGGGGTGGGGGGCGCGGGGCTGGGGGGGAGGATGGAGAATAGCCAGCCAGTCCCCTCGCTCTCTGGGCCCCACACCCCCTCGCGCTCAGCAGGTCCCCACAGTCCCAGCAGCAGCTGTCGCCTTTTGAGAGGCTCTTGTGCCTCCAGCCCCTTACATTCACCTCCTGGCCTCTCCACCATCCTGTCCCACGCTGACTCGCTAGGAAACTCCGATGCCCACAGGGAGTGGGCGGAAGTGGGGCGAGCCTGTGACCAGAAGCCCTTCCTGCCAGCTGTGTTCAGGGATGGGGGCCCTCCACGGCCACATCTCCCACATCTGGCTCCCAGGGAAGCCATAAATCAGATTTTAAACACGAAAATTCCTGAATTTTATTTTATTTATTTTTTCAATTTTTTAAAATATATATATTTTATTGATATTTTACAGAGAGGAAGGGAGAGAGTTAGAGAGCTAGAAACGTCGATGAGAGAGAAACATTGACCAGCTGCCTCCTGCACACCCCCTATCGGGGATGTGCCCGCAACCAATGTACATGCCCTTGACCGGAATCGAACCCGGGACCCTTCAGTCCGCAGACCGACGCTCTACCACTGAGCCAAACCGGTTTCGGCTATTTTTTCATTTTTAATGGAACCAAAGTTTCTTGGGAGAAGCCAGTCCTGGAAAAGGTGTGGTTTTATTTGATTTTTAATGCCTGCATTTTAAATGTTGGCAGCCAATTCTCTTTTTTTTTTCTTTCCAATTTTTTTTATTAAGGTATTATATGTGTACATATCATACCATTGCCGCCCCCCCCATTCATGCCCTCCCTCCCCAGAGTTCTGTGTTCGTTGGTTGTACTTATATGCATGCATACCAGTCCTTCGGTTGATCTCTTATCTCCCCCCAGGTCTCCTTCCCCTCCCCGCTGTCATTTGGCAGTCTGCTTGTTTTATGGTGACTATCTCAGGACCACATGAATAGAGTCCGCTCCTCCTCTGGTTCTCACCGCCCCTCCCCCTGGGTCCCACTGCTTCCCCTGGGACACACGGCTCACCCGGGGCACAGGGCCCCCTAGGACACACGGCTCACCCAGGGCACACGGCCCCCTGGGACACACGGCTCACCCAGGGCACACGGCCCCCTGGGACACACGGCTCACCCGGGGCACAAGGCCCCCTAGGACACACGGCTCACCCGGGGCACACGGCCCGGCAGCCAATTCTCTTAACAAACACGACCACCAGCAGGCCCAGGCTCTCTCCCCCATGTCGTAACCGGCCTTTGGGCAGGGGACAGGCCATGGTGGCCTCCCCACCGCAAGGCACACACACACACACACACACACACACACTGACTACCCGCTCCCCTTCTGTCCGCAGAGTCCTCCCCTGGCGGCCTCGGGACCCACGTCAACGTCACCTGCATCGTGAACGTGTGCAGCAGCTCCGACCACGGCTCGCGGTGCTCCTCCCAGGCCAGCTCCGCGGCGGGACACGCGCGCTGCAGCCCCTCCGGCTCCCCGAAGGACGAGCACGTCCCCTTCTCCAAGGAGGAGTGCCCCTTGCGGTCCCCTCGAGGGGCCCCCAGGCCTCTGCGGCAGAGCCTGGAGGAGAAGCCCCTGAGCCTGGGCGTGCCCGAGGCCGGCACGAAGCCCAGTTAGCCAGGCTGGCGGGGCCGAGTCGCCACCGAGGGAGCTGGCCTCGGGGTCTCCCTGGCCCCCCACGCCCAGCACTCTGGCTCCTTCCAGACCAAGTTCCTTTTGTGGCCTCCACAGCCGGGCAGGCAGGGAGATCAGAACCCCTCCGGCCATGGGTACCCTCCTTCCAAGGATACCTGGACATGCCGGGCAGCCCGGTGGGGTCCCTGCCACTCCGAGCTGCCCCCTCGCTGGGCTGTGGCCCTGGCTTCTGGCTCCCTGGAGGCTCCGGCATCCAGAGAGGCCGTGGGGGAGGCGGGCGCTGTGGAGCCATCCATGGAGAAGGGATGGCCTGAGAGCTGAGCCTGCAGGGTGGTCTCACAGGGAGGGGCTGTCATCAGCCAGTTGGTCTGTGCCCGGTGGGGACCCTGGTTTGCTAAGGACCCTTAGGAAGCACCCCCTCAAATCCGTTCCTGCCGGTCCCGCCTCCTGTACGCGGTGTGGAAACCAGACCCCCAGCGGCCCAGCTGGCAGCCTGGATGATGCCCGCCCCGGGCAAGACGGCAAACCTCTAACAGGCCGTCTAATTTCAGTATGTGGCAGTTTAAAAACACGCCAAAGACAAAACAAAACAAAAAACCGCAAGTGCCATGCAAACAAGCCAGCAGCACCACAAAGCCAAAGTCTCAGAGTGCCTTCTCTGCCTTCGACCTTCACCCCCGCCTCCAGAGCGCCCGCCCACCCGCCGCCCGCCCTCCTGCGCTGCCCGGTGTGGGCGCCCTGCCGGCCACACCTCCTATCAGGGAATTTCAGGACCTGGAGACCCAGCTTCTGCTGCCACGTCTCTCCTACCTCAGCCTGGACCGACCTTTTTGGACTCCCGAGGGCTGCTCCTGTCCCCTCCACCTCCTCCCGCTGCCCCTGGACTCCCAGGCCCCAGGAGCCACGGGACCACGTTAGTACTGTGCGTGTCGCCATCCCAGGTGGACGTGAGACACCGAGAGCCAGTGTGTGTGTGTGTGTGTGTGTGTGTGTGTGTGTTGTGTGTGTTGTGTGCTGTAGGTACTAGCCTTTGTGAAGCAGCTGAAGCCGTTAGATTTGCCGGGGCATTCTTACCTGTGAAAGAGCCCGCCCACTCCCCGAGACACACTGCACTCCCTGCAGAGGTGGAGGGAAAGGGACCGGGCTCCTTGGGAAGCCATTCGAGTCGGTGGTACTTGGATCTTTGTTGAAAAAGACTTGAACTTTGCAGCCGGACTTTTAGAGTCGGAGAGTCCAGCCATTGCCATGGAGACACGAGAGGCTGCCCATCGTGGAATCAAGATGTGCTTTCCTGGAACCGCCTGGGTCTCTGGCCACGTGGGACCCTGAGTGGTTATGGAGCAGGTCTGCCCCCTGGTGGACAGTTCTGGGAGGCTCTCAAACCTTTCCATTCCGCCTTCCTTCTCCCCCTCCCAGCAGAGCTGGGAAGCCATGAATTAAAAAGAGACCCTTTCAGGATGTAGCCTCGGTTCCCCGGCTTGTGTTGACCCCAAGACAATGAGCGTTTGCACTGTTGCTGGACAGCATTCCCGCTTATAAATAAACCTGTTTGTTTTACACTTGAGTGCCTCCTGTCTTCCCTCGGCCCTTGTGCCTCTTCACGAGTATTTCCTGCGCTTGTGGCTCCAGGTGCTGGGCTGCAGCAGCTACCAGGAGAGGCCTGCAGAAGGGGAGGAGGAGCTGACCCCTGGGGCGGGGTGTGGAGGAGGGGTGGGTGCAGCGAGCGGGGAGGGGAGCAGCCAGCTCCTAAGGACTTCCTGCCAGGTGGGCAATGGGAGGGGGATCCTCTGAAAGCTGGAGCCAGTGGGGAGATGCCGCCCGATCTGTGTTTGGAAAGATGTCTCCAGGGGCGGGGGTGGGGGCCGGGCGGAGGGTCGCCCTCGTGGCCTCTACCAGGAGGTGGGGTGGCCCCTCTGGCTACAATGAGCCCTGGCGAGGGAGGCCAGAGGGAAAGGGTGGTGGTTCTGTACACACCCCTCTAGTTCCTCTGTCCCCCAGCTCTGTAGCCCGAGGCTGCCCCCTGCAGGCCACATGCCCGCCCTGCCTCAGCCTTCCAGCCGGGTTTGCCCTTCGGAAGGCACCAAAAGGAGGCTGGGGGTGGGAGGGGAGGAAGGCCGGTGTATGTCCTCCTCCCCACATCCCTTCCAGTGGTTTCTACCTGTGACCACCCTCTGCTGTGCCCTGCTGCCCCACTCCCTCCGCCTCCCTGGTCCGGTGTCCCATTCTGTACGCTGGGGTAGTCGCAGGTAGAAAACCATTCCCGTGTCTCCTCTCGGCCTTCTGCTTGTGGCACTTCTGATCACCGAATGTGGTTTTCTCTCCACCCACCGAGCAGTTCAGTTCCCACGCTACCTGCCTGGAGATGAACCCCGACAACCAAGGGGCCCGGGCTGCCTGTCACTACGGGAGCCGATTAAGCAGAGCCAACAGCATTGAGTCATGTATGTTCACTCCAATCCTGCCGGCAGCACGGGGAGCGGCAGGCCATCCACAAACATCCGCTCTGCAGCCCCCACAAGCCAGCTGCGTATACAGGGCAGGGCAGGGATTGCGTGGGGAAGCAGGGATTACAGGCATGGGGCTCCATTGTTTCCATGATCTTTCCATGATACAAGGCAGTTCTTTTTAAAAAATATATATATTTTATTGATTTTTTTACAGAGAGGAAGGGAGAGAGATATAGAGCTAGAAACGTCAATGAAAGAGAATCATCAATCAGCTGCCTCTTGCACACCCCCTGCTGGGGGATGTGCCCACAACCAAGGTACATGCCCTTGCCCGGAATCGAACCTGGGACCTTTCAGTCCGCAGGCCGACGCTCTATCCACTGAGCCAAACCAGTTTCGGCACTAGGCAGTTCTTGAATGAGAATGGACCGTGTTCCAAGGTTGACTGCGAGGACCAAGGTTGACTCCCAGGTCCCGGGGGCGTACAACTCCCAGCCAGGTTAGGTGTCCTTTCTTTAACCAGGACAAGGCAATCACGGCTAATAGAGCATGATTAATGTTGCTTATAACGATGGCTCGTCTCCACTCTTCTGTCTTTTCCCCTGACAGAGATGGCGTCAGATCCCACAGGCGGGGGCGGGAGGAGGGTTCAGCCCCGCAGAGCTGTCGTCCTCACTTCAGAGGCCAGCCACCAGTCCCGGGTGCACCTGTGCCCCCGCCCCATCACCCATAACACACAGGCTCCGCGACCCCCTTCTTGGGCTTGACCAACTTGCTAGAGCGGCTCCCAGAACTCAGGAAAACAGGGCACTCACTCGATTACCAGTTATGACCAAGGATACAACCTAGACTCAGGAGCAGCCAGAGAGAAGGGATGGTGGGCAAGGTTTCTGTGGGAAGAGACCGAGGGGGTAGGTTCGGGGTGATATGCCCATGTTCTCTCTGGTGCACCACCCTCCCAGCACCTCCACGGAGAAGACAGTAACCCCGGGAGCTCTCATCCTTTTGTGTTTGTTTTGTTTTGAGGCATCATTACACAGGCTCGATTGATTACATCATTGGCCATTGGTGATGGGTTCCAACTCCAGCTGCTCTCTCTAACCCAGAGGTAGGGGGTGCGGTTGGCTGAAAGTTCCAATCTTGAGTCATGTGGCTGGTTTCCTTGGCAACCAGTCCGATCCATCCTTAAGAGCTTCGGAAAGTCACCCAGTAAGATAAACTCCGCGGTGACGGAAGGGCTTTGATGGGAATAACACCCTGGTTTCCCCGCTGTGGCCCTGGAGCTGTTCCAGAAGATGAGGGCACAGAGCACCCATGGGGCCCTGGCGGGTTGGAGCGTCGGCCCCAGGACTGAAGGGTTCCAGGTTCAATTTCACATCAAGGGCGCGTACCTCGGTTGCAGGCTCCATCCCAGGGCGAGTGTGGGTAGGCAAACAATCTCTCTGTCTTCCCCCCTCCCTTCCACTCTCTCTAAAAATCAATAGGAAAAAAGAATATCTTTGGGCGAGGATTAACCAAACAACAACAACAAAAGAACAAAATAGGAGTGATCAGACACTCCCAGTGAAGTGACCGTACTTACACAGCATATCTCAGAGCTACTGCGGGTTGCTTTCAGACCACCGCAGTAAAGCGAGCCGCCATATTTTTGCTGGTGGAAGGTCTTTTTAAAAAAATATATATTTTATTGATTTTTTACAGAGAGGAAGAGAGAGGGATAGAGAGCTAGAAACATCGATGAGAGAGAATCATCGATCAGCTGCCTCTTGCACACCCCCTTCTGGGGGATGTGCCCGCAACCAAGGTACATGCCCTTGACCGGAATCGAACCCAGGACCTTTCAGTCCGCAGGCTTATGCTCTATCCACCGAGCCAAACCGGTTTCGGTGAGGTGGAAGGTCTTGATTTCAATTTGTAAAAAATGCAACATCCAGCCGAAATTTCTTTTGAGAGCCACATTTTTTCAACTTAAACTATATAGGTAGGTGCATTGTTATTCACTTGATTGGAGTACGCGGTATTTTGTGGAAGAGCCACACTCAAGTGGCTCGCGAGCCGCGGTTTGCCGACCACTAATCATGAGCGGACAGAGAAGGGTGGAGGGAGGGGCTGCTAGTCGGCAAGTGAAGTATGGTAGCGATCACTTCAGGTGGACACTGCTGTCTGGGTTCAGGACTCATGTGTTTGCTAAAACCATAGAAAGTTATTTTGATTTTCTGGACTTACGCATGCTATCCCAGTGCCCCATGGGTGGTGGTTTGAATGTCCCATTGATTGTGATCTCCCTGGTCATCGAAGCACATTCTTCTGGGTCCCAGGACAGAACAATTACCCTAAATGGTCTCAGTAGCTACAGATAGCGCGTTCCTGTGGACTCAGTGGTCCCAGAATCCGGACGGCACCGTTGTTCTAACTTGCCCGGGTGGTCTGTCTCAGATAATGTGCTGCTGCTGATTCAGTGATTCGCAGATACGTTGGATAACTAACTCGCTCAGTTTCACTTCTGTAAAATCGCGAAACAGGTTCCTCATTCCAGACCCAAAGATGTAATGGATCCTTTTGTGATTTTCTGCCAACATAAGCCAGGCGGGGCGCGCTGTCCGGGGCTGCGAGGTCTGGAGCGCTTTCCCCCCTCGTATGCCACCGGCCTTTCATAAATGACTCCATAACTTGACTTTTTTGAGGCGTCCTGAGTAGGATGGGGGTTACTTCACAACACAAGGTGAGTTGATGAAGGCTTTTCTGAGGAGCTGGCCTCTGCTCGGCCTTGGGGAAGCGAGAACCGGCCACTCTTGGGACCTGGGGGTAGGACCGAAGGCGAGGTCGGGGAGGGTGGCGTCAGAGGCCACGGGAAGGGTGGAGGGAATGGCTTCACTTTCAGCGCGATGGGAGGGCCCCGGCCCTGGTCCGGAGCGTGGGAAGCCCTGTAGCTTTGCCAGTCAGAGGTGGGAAACTGAAGTCCAGTTATTTTATCTGCATGGTTGCCCTGAGAGGTAGGGAAGTGCCCATCAGCCCCGCTCTGCAGAGGAGGGATCGTATGGAGGGCTGGCTGGGCCTCACACTTACCCAGGGAGTCAGACGGGATGGGCAATCTGGTTACTGTGGGAGACTTTTGATAACCAGCTCCACAGAATTTCACAAGCAAGTCAGCGGGGACTTCTCTCTCATTTTAAATCAATTATTTGTATTGGCTTCAGAGAGGAAGGGAAGGGGAGAGAGAGGTAGAAACATCAATGATGAGAGTGAATCATTGATCGGCTGCCTCCCGCATGCCCCCTGCTGCATGTGTCCTGACCTGGAATCTAACCGTGATCTCCTGGTTCATAAGTCAAAGCTCAATCACTGAGCCACACTAGCCGGGCTTGAGGAATAATTTACACAAAACAAAACAAAACAAAACAAAACAAAAAAACCAATTTACCAATTTAAGTGAACACTTCAAGGGATTTTGAGAACGGTGGACAGCCTTGTGATCACAACAATCCGGATCTGGACCAGTTCATCACTCGTGCCCCTGCCTCGGCAATCCCCTCCCACCACCTCTGGCCATGGGCCACACCGATGTGCTGGTGCCATTCTAGTTTGGTCTCTACTAGAATGTCATAGAAATAAAATCATTACAGTATGCCACTTTTTTGTGGTCTGGCTCCCCCCTCCCTCACTACACTCCCCCCGCCCCCCACAAAGCTAATACTTTGAGGTTCCTCCAAGCTGATGTCTGTATCAGTACTTTGTTCCTTTTCATTGCTGAGTAGTATTCCACAGTGTGGGTAAATTATTATCTGTTTATGCCTTCTCCTGTTGATGGCCATTTTGATTACTTCCAGTTTTGGGCTATCCTATATAATAAAGAGGTAATATGCAAATTAACCATCACACCATCACAAGATGGCTGCACCTACAATGGAGGCAGGGTTCCCAACCAGCAGGGACCTGAGGCTGTGTGGAGCTGGGTTGGGGTGGGAGCCTCAGTGGGGCTTGACTGGGGACCTCAGACCATTCTTCCTGCCCCAGCACCAAGCTGGGGGACTTAAGGCTGCACCCCCCATCCAGCAGAGCTTGATGGGGCTGGGGCTGGCTGTGTCTGAATCTCCCCCAATGGGGTGGGGCTGGCTGGGTCTGGGTCTTGCGTGATTTTGAGGCATGGGTGAGCAAGGACTTGACTCTGGGTCCCACGGCACACCCCAGACTCTGACAGGAGGAAGATTTTCATATACATTTTACTAATTTTCTTTCTTCTCTGACACTTCTATTATAGAGAAAGAGCAAATAGCAATATTTAAAAAGGGGCAAAATTTAAAATATTTCCTCTAATTAATAAATTTCGTGCACTGGGCCACTAGTTATGAATAAAGCTGCTATGAACACCTGGGCATAAGTCTGTGCATGCATGTGCTTTCATTTCTCTTGGTTAAATACCTGGTGTGGGATTGCTGTGTGGTAAATGTACTAGTATATTTTTTATTTTTTTTAAAAAAATATTTTTTATTGAATTTTTACAGAGAGGAAGGGAGAGAGATAGAGAGCTAGAAACATCGATGAGAGAGAAACACTGAACAGCTGCCTCCTGCACCACCATCCCCACTGGGGATGTGCCCACAACCAAGGTACATGCCCCTGACCAGAATCGAACCTGGGACCTTTCAGTCCGCAGGCCGATGCTCTATCCACTGAGCCAAACTGGTTTCGGCTGTACTAGTATGTTTAGACTGATAAAAAACTGAGGACACAGACACTTTAAGTAATACTGGTTGGATGAATGGTGCCTGCATTAAAAAAAAAATGTTTTTATTGATTTCAGAGAAAGGAAGGGAGAGGGAGAGAGAGATAGAAACATCAATGATGAGAATCATCGATCGGCTGCATCCTGCACGCCCCTTACTGGGGATCGAGCGCACATTCAGGCATGTGCCCTGAGTGGGAGTAGAACAGTGACCTCCTGGTTCATGGGTCCATGCTCAACCACTGAGCACGCCGGCCGGGCCGGTGCCTGCATTTTAAATAAACTCCTCCGGTACAGCCAGGTGCTGGCTCCTTTCCTTCTGCTTTTCATCTGTGGAGTCCGGGGATTTTACACCCAAACCTCAGCCCCGAGGGGACCCGGTGCTGAGGCTTTGATAGGTGGATGCCACTTCAGAGGAATGCCTCAGCCCATGAGCTTAGCATTATGGTGGCTGGTAATTACCTGGTAAACATACCATTGCCACCTGGCCGTCCCGTGTCCTGCATCCCCTGGCTTGTTATGAGCCTGTAGTGTTCTTCCTGTTCTTGTGGTGACGACGCAGAATGAGGTGTCCATTTGTTCATTCACTCATTCTTAGCACCTTCATTGAGTCTTGTCTGTGCTGGCAATGTCCAGGTGAAGAAACCTCTGTGAAAAGACAGTCCCTGCTGAAACCGGTTTGGCTCAGTGGATAGAGCGTCGGCCTGCGGACTGAAGGGTCCCAGGTTCGATTCCGGTCAAGGGCATGTACCTTGGTTGTGGGCACGTCCCCAGTGGGGGTTGTGCAGGAGGCAGCTGGTCGATGTTTCTCTCTCATCGATGTTTCTAGCTCTCTATCCCTTTCCCTTCCTCTCTGTGAAAAATCAATAAAAAATATATTTAAAAAAAGACAATCCCTGCTCTCAGGGGACGTTCAGGATGGGGAGGGACACCACATGAAAGCAAATAAATAAGATAATCTCAGGTAGCATTGCAGTCTGTGAGGAAATACAACAGGGTAGTCGATGAGTGGAACTTGAGGTAGGGTAGCAGGAAAATCCTATGGGAGTGGAAACTTTTTAAAATATATATATATGTTTATTGATTTCAGAGAGGAAGGGAGAGGGAGAGAAAGATAGAAACATCAATGATGAGGGAACCATTGATCGGCTGCCTCCTGCACGCCCCTACAGGGGACTGAGCCCGCAACTGGGCATGTGCCCTTGACCAGAATGGAACCCAGGACCCTTTAGTTCAAAGCTCTAGCCACTGAGCCCAACGGCTAGGGTGGAGTGCTTCATTAAAAAAATTAATTTTTTTATTGATTATGGTATCACATATTTGTCCTCAACCCCCATTCTAAGGAGTGCTTCATTTGAAGCAAGAGGATTCAGCTTTCTCGCTGCTCTGTAGCCATGCAAGTTTATTGAGCCCTTGAAATGTGGCTGGTTAGAACTTAGGCGTGATTTAAGTGTAAAATACACACTAGATTTCAAAGCTTACTATAAAAACCCCTAATACTTTTTTTTCCTGTTAGCTACAGGTTGAGATAATAATATTCAGGACAGTAGAAACCGGTTTGGCTCAGTGGATAGAGCATCAGCCTGCGGACTGAAAGGTCCCGGGTTCGATTCCGGTCAAGGGCATGTACCTTGGTTGCAGGCACATCCCCAGTGGGGGGTGTGCAAGAGGCAGCTGGTCGATGATTCTCTCTCATCGATGTTTCTAACTCTCTATCCCTCTCTCTTTCTCTCTGTAAAAAAATCAATAAAATATATTAAAAAACAATATTCAGGACATATTGGGTTAAATAAAGTGCATTATTCATTTCGCTTCTCTTTTTTAAAAATGTGCCAACTCAGTCCATTTAAAACGACTATGTGGTTTGCAGTATCTCTCTATGGGCAGCAGGGGTCCAGGGGGAAGCACCCTAAGTGGTGAGAACGGCAGAGGAAGGGCGAGGCAGCCCTGGAGGACGCTGCGGCAGAGTGGGCCAGGGAGGGAGGGGCAGATACAGGGGTGGGCCAAGCAGTAGGATCTTGGTGTCAAGTCAAGTGAAGAAGTGGGTTTTTTAAAAAAATATATTTTTATTGATTTCAAAGAGGAAGGGAGAGGGAGAGATAGAAACATCAATGATGAAAGAGAATCATTTGTTGGCTGCCTCCTGCATGCCCCCAACTGGGGATCAAGCCCACAACCTGGGCATGTGCCCTTGACTGGAATTGAATCCGGGATACTTTGAGTCCACAGGTCGACGCTCTATCCACTGAGCCAAACCAGCTAGGGCAAGAAGTGAGGTTTTTTTTTTTTTTTTTTTTAAAAAAATCTATCTATATCTATCTATCTATATCTATCTATCTATCTATCTATCTATATCTATATATATATATTTATATCTATCTATAGCTATCTATCTATCTATCATCTATCTATATAACTGATTTTCTTTTTACAGAGAGGAAAAGAGAATTAGAAACATCAATGAGAGAAACATTGATCAGCTGCCTCCTGCACACCCTCCACCGGGATGTGCCCGCAACCGAGGTACATGCCCTTGACCGGAATCGAACCTGGGATCCTTGAGTCTGCAGGCCGACGCTCTATCCACTGAGCCAAACCGGCTAGGGCAAGGAGTGGGTTTTAAGTCTAATGGGGAAGCCGTTTTAGGCAGGGAAGCGGCGTGGTCTGAATTCCGTTTTAACAGCCCCCTGAGGCCGCTAAGCAGAGCTCTGACTGGGTGGGTGGGAGGGCAGAAGGAAGAACCCTGGGTTTCCTTGTGGCCCGCGCTGCGCTGCAGGAGCGGCCGCTCCCGCCAGGGGGCGCCCCCTCGACGACTCGGCGCTCGGCTGGCCAGGCGCCGGCGCCGGCCGCTCGATTGGTCGGGCCTGGGCGGGCCGGAGCGCCGCCTCAGCGCCATTGAGGAGCGGCGGGGAGGAAGCAGCGCGCAGCGCCGGGCTGGGCGGGCGCCGGGACCCCGACAGGTACGGGCCGAGGCGGGGGGTGGCCACCGGGCTGGGCGGGGGCCGCGGGCGGGCGTGGGCGGGCGGCCGGCCGCTCCGGCCTCGCTGCTGGGCCCGGGGGCCGGGGGCCGGCGCGGCGCCTGGAGCCGGGACCCGGCGTCCGGCCTCGGACCCGGACCCGGCGGAAACCCTCCGGGAGCCGCGGCGCCCCCGACGGCGCGGAGCTGCCGCCCTCCCGGGGAGCCCGGCGCCCGGGGACCCGCGGGCTCCGCCGCCTCGGGCTCGGGCTGCCGGAGCCTCCGGGGACCCCGGCGTCCGGGCCCCGGGCCCCCGGGATCCGAGCCCCCGCCGGCCCGGCGCCCTCTCCGGGGTCCGGCACCTGCCGCCCCGGAATGGGGCGGTGTCCGTCCACCTGTCCCCCCTGACCCTCGGGCTCCGTGCGGGGGACCCCAGCGTGCGAGCCCCTCCATCTGACACCCGAGAACGGGGCGCCGGTCAGTTCTCCCGAGGGTCCCGCCCCCGCCCCCCGCCCCCCTCGTTTTTGGGGTCACGCTCTGCGGTGGGGCCTCGCCTCCCGGGGTCACGCCCTGGTTGAGCCCCTCCCTCCCCCCAGGTATTGGGGTCCCCGGCGCCGGCCCCTCCGGGCTTTCCCCGGGCGGTGGGGTCCCCGCTCCGCGGAGCAGCGCGTAGTAGGGCTGCGGGAGCCGCGGGGCGGCCGGGGGGCTCGTGGGAGCCTCGCCTGTGGACCCCGGGCCTGGCATCCGGCCCCCCACCCCGCCCCCAGGTCGCCCCCTATTCCCCCCCCCCCCCCCCCGAGCTTCCCGGGCCGGGTCGCCCCGAGCCCGGCCGCCTCGGGGTGGGGCGCCGGGGTCCCGGGGTCCCGGGCCGGCCCTTCCTCCCCGGCCGGGCTCGGCCGCCCCTCGAGGGAGTGGCCTGGCTCAAGGTCACCGCCCGGCTCCTTGGGCCGCCCGTGGGCGCCGCGCTGGTGGCCCGGGGTCACCGGCCCCGCCGATCCGGGGAGGCCCTCCCGGGCTAGCGCCCGCCCGCCCGGCCCGCCCGGCAGCTGCCCGGAATCCGTGCTGGGCCCGAGTGTAAACACTTGGGTTCTGGCCGGGCCGGCGGCCCAGCCTGACACCGGACTCCTCTGGGGAATGCGGGGGGGGGGGGGGGGGGGTCCCCGGGGCTGGATGCTCAGCGGAGCCGGTCGTGCCTCCCGGCTCGGGGCTCCGTGTACTCCTGCCCCTGCCCCTGCCCCTGCCCCTGCCCCGGGCATTTGGCAGCGCTCCTGGCCCATCTTTTAATCCGTGCTCTGCATTCTTCCAGCTTCAGGGTGGAAGTAGGGGCGGGCCGGCCTTGTGTACCAGCCCACGGTGGTGTCCGTTTACCAGGAGAGAGCGTTCGTCGTGGGCACTTGAGAGAGAGAGAGAGAGAGAGAGAGAGTTTGTTGGCAGGTGGGGCAGAAATCAGTGGCAGGGACTCCAAACCAAAGAGTACTCTGGCGCTGGCGCTTTGCCTAAGGGCGCTTGGAGCCCGCACACAGATCGGACCAGGTTGGTGAGGTTCACATTTTTGTTGTTGTTGTTGTCGTCGCCGATTTTGCTTTTGTGAAGTTAAAAGAAAGACATGTTTCTTTGACCCGGACCGTTACACGTTTCTTATTTTGAAACGCGCGTCCTCCGGTGAGGATTGAAAATAAAGCACTTTGAAACACCCGTTCTTTTAAGTGAACGCATCCAGCAATCTTGAGCACATTCCCAGCTTGACACCGACATGTAGCTTGAAGAAGAAGTCTTTGGAAAGAAATGAGTCCTTCGCCGAATGCTATTTGTTTATTTACTCAGTCACCTGTACGGTCATTGTTGACAGACGGAAGTTTGTCTTGTGTGGAAGCGCAAGGCCATGTTGACAGGTCTTTCCTGGGGGTTAACTCTTCCAGGGCCTTGTTTTGGGGCTCCGTTGGGTGTGGCAGCCCTTGCGTCGGGATCAGAGTGTCTCCTGGCGCTGAGATGAATCGCTGGAGGAGGGGCAGAGCGCCTGGAAGGGATCCCGAAAGGGCTGGCTCCAGCGGGATGCCTGCCATAGCAAACCTGCTGTCCCGCCATTGGGAGCTCCCAGTTCTCACAGGGACCTGCTCGTTGAGCGATCTGGGGACCCATTGCCACGGTGTCGCAAGTTCCCAAAGATTAGCTTCTTTAAAAAAACTGACTTCAGAGAGGAGAGAAATAGAAACATCACTGATGAGAATCATTGATGGGCTGCGTGCCCCCTGCTAGGGGGTGAGGCTGCCAGCCGGGCATGGGCTCTGACCAGGAATCGAACCATGACCTCTGGTTCATAGGTCAATGATCAGCCACCGAGCCATGCCGGTCTGGCTTGAATATTAACATTTTGTAATACTAAAAATCTATAGGTACTTTTGTAATGCTCATAAATACATGTTATTAATAATGACCGGCAGTAGTGATTTAGTGTGAATATAAATACTGTAGCCCGAACCAGATGTTCTCTGGGGTGTGTGATTACTGACTACGATAGTTCACTGTATCAGCGTCAGGCCCTAGTAATACACCTCCAGGACACTTAAAACTGTGAACAACCACCGCCTTCTCCCTTCCTTTTATGTTATTTTACAGAAGATCCCAATGAACAAATTTGCAAAATTGAATTCGGGGAGCCTTAAAGAGGATCACTGCAGAATAGGAAGCTCATTGGTACAGTACAGTGTCTTAGTGCAGTTTTGCTTTCATGTGAAACAGGATTTCAGTCGCAGCACTGTTGACATCCTGGCTAGGTTATTCTTTGCGGCGGGGTGTTTCGTACGCGTTGTAGGATGTTTAACAGCAGCCATGGTTTCTACCCACAAGATATCGGTAGCACTTCCCACTCCTCACAATCCAAAATGTCCCCAGACATTGCCAAATCATACCTGGAGGAGAACCTTTGGCCAGGACAGTCTGGTCCCAAGGTGAGTCACTAAAGCAAGCAGATCAGTGATCGGTTACATTGAAAAGACATGCAACGTTGCACTGTAGGTGATATCTGGTAAATTTCCTGGCAGTTGCATCAGAAGGTCGGTGAGTTGGTTTGGTCCTCCATTTGCTAACGGGGCGCCTTACAGGGCTTCTTCCCCCATGTTTTCTTACACCCGTGTTTTGCGTTCCCCCACCTTTAGGTAGAATAGGAAAAATCCGCTTAGAAGGTCATCTGGTTTCTCTATTGATTTATTTTTATTTAATTTTCTTTCAGATTCTTCTGTGATCATGAGAGAGAGAAATGAAGAATGACCCGTGACTGTTAAACACCTGGTCTGGGGATCTAGTCATGTTGGAAGGGCTTGTCGCCTGGGTTCTCAACACCTACCTGGGGAAGTACGTCAATAACCTCAACACCGACCAGCTCTCCGTCGCGCTTCTGAAAGGTGAGTGCACCTGTCCCTTTTTGGTAAAGCGTTGCCTTTGCGGACGGCGCTTCTCCTTTCTCTATTCTCTCTGCTGGACTGAGAAGGATAAAACACGGTGCTCAGATGGCTTTTTTATTAGATATGTGTAAAAGGAAATTTTCCCTCCCGTATGACACTGATTATTATTATAGGGTAACTTAAACATGTAGCTGTATTGCTGTAGATTTTAGGGAGTTACTAATTTTTAAAAAAAAAGTATACTACTATTGCCGAAACGGGTTTGGCTCAGTGGTAGAGCGTTGGTCTGCGGACTGAAAGGTCCCGGGTTCAATTCCGGTCAAGGGCATGTACATTGGTTGCAGGCACATCCCCAGGAGGGGGTGTGCAGGAGGCGGCTGGTTGATGTTTCTCTCTCATCGATGTTTCTAGCTCTCTATCTCTCTCCCTTCCTCTCTGTGAAATATCAATAAAATATATTTAAAAATATATGTATATATATATAAAAAAAAAGCATTGGGGTTCCTCTTTAAAAAACAAAATGTATACTACTCGTGATTGCTTTACCACAGTTCACGTTTTGGCCTTATGAAGGGTTATGGAGGCAGCCATGATAAACTGATAGTGGCATTGGCTTTGGCGTTAAATCCCGCTGTGTTACTTCTTAGCTGTAGAAACAAGCCGTTGAAATTTGGAGCCTCAGTTTCTTTAGAAAGCGAGGCTGGCACCCTTCTCCGGGGTTGCTGTGAGGGTCAGACGGAGAGACAGTTGACGCTCCTCTGCTGGCGGGTCACAGACACCCCCCCTGAGGTGTCCCAGAACTTACTGACGTCTTGTCTTGCTTAGTAGTTGAGTACCGAAAGCTTGAGACGCTATAGCCTGTATAGGTCTCTACTCGGTAAATGCAGTCTGTGGTGTGGTGGGGGGGATTGGAAAACTGCTTTTTGCCCCTCCTTCTTCGTGTTTTAATTTAAGTTCTCTTTGCTCATCTCAAAACGTACCCTTGACTAAATCCCGAGAAAGGAGGTAAAGTCAGCCCGCAAGCATGTGGGATCCTAGGGAGTGGACAGGAGGCCACCATGGGGTCAGGCCTCAGCTTCCTGGAGCGTGGCTCCTGGCAGGTGGGTCAGGACAGGCAGCGGCGACAGCGTGATGCAGGTGATGGTGCAGTCGGAGCAGAGGGTGCCCGGCAGTGGGTACCCCTCCCCAGAGGTGCTGCTTCCCGGGCCTTTCTGACCCGTCTGCACCGGTGAGAGGACAGTGGCAGCCATCGGCTGTGTGTGGGGCGCTATCACGGTCACACCTCACTTCCTTCCCGCCATTGGAAACAGAAAGGAGTTCTTTCCCAATCCCCCCCTGCTGCTTGTCCTCCCGTCATTGGAATGGAGCTGCTGAAATGCAAAGTGAAAGTGGCCAGTCTCTCCGGGAAGAGGCCATGTTCAAAGGTCAGTGGTCCTGCCAAGTTCACCTCCTTTGGCCACTTCCTGCAGTTCCCAGGCACTCTGTGAGGCGAACCAAGTTGTAAGGGCAGGTGCAGGGCCTGGACCGAGCACGGCGCACCGTGGCCTTCTGGGAAAGAGCTGGCTCTCAGCGGGGCTGGTGAGGATGTTTGCCGAAGAAATGGATAAATAGAAATTTTTTTTGTGGCATATCATGTATCATAGAAGCTATGCTAATAGCAGATTTCTAATCAGCAGTTTTAACAGAATAGATCTTGTAACAACTGTGCATCTCTCTGATGCTTCAAACTGCTTTTCTATACTTATTTTCTTTAGCAAACATTCTCTATGGCTTTTAACGAACCTGTGGAGTCTGAGGAACATTTCCCTGAAAAATTGAAAGTTGCTTTTTCTTTCATTGCCACTGTTAGTATGCTGCCCATCCTTATGGCCCCGGAGTGTTGGGGTGTCACAGAGCACTGAGAAGAAGGGCTGTGTAAAGAAGTTGAGGGTTTTTGTTGATCTTGAAGACACAGTTATAGTTTTGCCGTGTTTAGGGGTGGAGGACACTCGATGTTATTTTAATCTGTCGGCCCATATTTGCTGTCTGCATGGAGGCTGAAGCAGTGGTCAAAGCATGGATTTTATAGCCAGACTGGGTCTGAATCCCAGTTCCTCCATTTACTAGTAACTGGGGCAAGTTCCTCGAATTCTTCATGTTTCAGTTTCACTTTCTGTAAGCCAGAGATGATAGTAGCCACCTCATAAGGTTCTGAGGGCTAAACACGTTAACCTCAGTCAGAGGTTCTTGGCATATAGTGAACCCCTCAACTGGGGTTGTCATCACCCACCATCATGGTCATTAACACAGGATGGGCTGGTGGGTTGGACTTGAAAGGCAAGTTGTGCATCCATGTTAGAAGCGATAAAATGCATAGTTAGCGTATGAGTGGTTGAAGGACAGAGGTAGCATTGTGTAAGGTTCCACTCCTTCAGCCATTCAGCAAACACCCGATGAACACCTGCCTTGGGTACGGCTGTGTTATGGAATGATACAGAAAGGGGATACCGAGCGCTCAGGCGTAGGAGCTAACCCTGGTCTCACCATTTGAAAGCTGTTTGTGACTAAGCTACTTAAGCTTCCCCTTCACCCCCTCTCCTTGCCACCTGAGATCAACAGATCTGGTATGAACTCTAGCACTACCACCTACAGGGTCTGTGGGTTTTAAGCGAACTGCTTGTCCTTTAAGCTTCATTTTTCTTGTTTCAAAAATGGAGCAGCCCTAGCTGGTTTGGCTCAGTTAATGGAGCATCGGCCTGTGGACTGACGGGTCCTGCGTTCGATTCCGGTCAAGGGCACGTGCCTGAGTTGTGGGCTTGGTCCCTGGGGGGGGGGGGGGGGGAGAAGGGGGAGGCAGCCAGTCAATGATTTTCTCTCATCATTGATGTTTCTATCTCTCTCTCTCCCTCTCCCTTCCTCTCTGAAATCGATAAACACATTTAAAAAATGGAGCAGATTATAGTATTTCCTCATACCATAGTGAGGATTAAATGAGATCATGCATGTGCAGGGCCTGGCCCATAGTGAGTCCTCACTGATTGATGCTGTTACTACTCCAAAAACCACTGTTACTTATCGCCTCCATCTCTGTAGTCCTTGTCCTCGGGGAGCTGGCTGATAATCTGTTGGGGAGACAGGAATTAATGGTCACCCAAGGGGGTATATATATATTACATTGTTATTACTAGATGTCTAGGCATAATGCAGTGGGGTAAGAGCAGGGGAGCCCTTCCTCCTGTCTGGGGGACTCTGGGAAAGCTGGTATGGAGGAAGCTTTAAGTGGACCTTAGAGGGTTTTGAGAGGGATGTGGGGGGGTCACCAGGCTCCAGGGAGAGTGGAGCGTGTGGGTCGAGGCGGAAGGCCGGAAGCTTGCAGGTGGAAACTGGCAGGACATGTTTGGAGCCAGAAGGTAGTGGCTGCCAAGGAGTCTGAACTTTGGGCTGTGGGCATATCGGTGTATCTGTAACCCAAAAGTTAGATTCCCCTTCTTTTCTACAAGCTCTGAATGTCAAATTGTCTCTATTAATGACCTAGGGCTGAGGGAAGAAGATTCAGTAGTCATCAGCAATTACCGAGAAATGATCCATCTCTAACTCACCCCAGTTCTGGTGACTAGATTTGCTGCTAAGCTGAGATGAGACATTTTTGGATGAGAGAGACATCCATGAATATGCCTGCATATTATTTACCTGTAAGTAAAGGAACATAATCATCATTTATGCAGGACTTGCCTACGCTGGGTGCTTTCGGCTGGCCCCTGGAGGGACCTCTCCCAGCAGGGCCGGTTGTGGGGGCCTGGTTGAATGAGCGGGGAAGTAGGAGCCTTCGGTCTGGAACCACGCACGGCTGCTGCGGTTTTGCCTCGGTCCTCAGCTCTTCTCATCCTTTCTTCTGTTTCCGCTCCTTCCCCGGTCGCCTCCTTCATTCTCTGGGCTGCAGCGTCTTTAATTTTTCATGGTGTGGATTGCCTACCGTTCGCCCCACTTCTCCAGGCTGTACAGCGGCCAAGGAAGCGCAGGCCGTCAGCCTCGTCTGGGGATTGAAAAATAGGGCAAATGATTCCGATTGCAAGTGTTGCTCCTCAAAAGAAGAAACTACATACTTTCCACTGATAAAGAACATGTTTGATGATATTTTTTCCCCTTTAAGATTATTTCCCCCCCAAATGGGGAGATACGGTTTGTCCGGGCTCTCGGGGGTTACTAACTTCTCCTTTTGGTTAGTCTTTAGGTACGTGGATCCCCCATATGGACAGGTGTTCCCGCAAAAGTCTGAGGAATAGGTCGGCTACATTTGCTCAGAGTCTGCCAAGTTGCTAGATTTGATTACTTAGAAGGCAAGCATGCACTGGTCTTGAACAGTCACTTAGGGGGAAAAGTAATCAAGTTTCTGGCATTAGTTGTCTTTGGAGAAAAACTCTTGCTTGTCTCTTTTCTGGATTCCCTCACCAGTTAAGGGTTGCTGGGTGGTTGCTGTCTGTACTGCTTGTTCTTGAAAATAATGTATCTCAGACAGATTTCAGTGACTCAGAAGTTGCCTTGCGTGGTGCAAACACTTTTGTAAAAATGATGGCTGTCTCCCGAGCTCTTTGAGGGTGGGAATCCTGCCCTCTCTCTTTGTGATCCCAGTGGTTAGTGTAGTGTCTGTAAGGCCAGGGATTGGTATGTGTGTGTGAATGAATGACTTCCATAGTCGAGGGTAGGGGGCGGGGGGTGAGAGATCTGGACTATTCCTTGGAGGCATCTTGTACTTTGGGGTTCAAGTCATTGTCAGAGCTGGGTCTGAGAAGGTCTTCAGTGGGGGTTCTGTTCGTTCCTTCGCCTTCTGCTCGGTTATTGCACCTGCAAGCGGAAGTGCGGAGGAGAACCTGCGGAGCTGGTCCCTCCAGAAGAGAGAGTCTGATTCCTTTTTATGACCAACTTCGTTTAACTCTCCCAGGCTCCCAGATGTTGTGTGCAACACACCTGGGTTTTTTTTGTTTGTTTGTTTTGTTTTTTTTTGGGGGGGTGTGTGTTGGTAAGGAGAGCTTGTTAAAATTTGCGAATGTCTGTGTTTCAATCCCAGAGATGTCTGGCAGGGGCCCAGGAGCCTGCTTTCCTCCCAGGAGATTCGGATGTTAACGGTCCTCTAGTGAACATTGCCCTAAACTTGGGGCTTGCAAACTGGCCAACTGGCCAGGTTCCACCTGTGAGCTGAATGAGAATGGCTGCTGCGTTTTTAAAGGCTTGTGAACAAAACAAAACAAAACAAAAGGAAAATACACACCAGACACCATAAAGCCTGAAATATGTCCTCTCTGGTTCATTACTTCATGTGCTGTAAACCTCAGCTATTATTTACATGTCAGAGCGGGAGCCAGGAAATTAGTATTGATTAGGCACATAGGCTGGCGCTTGCTTCCCTTGGCTTTTTGTCGCTCTGGTCTACTTGTAAAACTTTCCCTTTAACCTTCAATGACTTGTACAGAGCAGGCCTCTGCCGAATTTGTTGGGTGAACAACAATATCATTTCATGATATTTTATTTATGTAATTATTTTTATTTTATTTTTCAATTTCAGTTGGCATTCCATATTATTTTGTATTAGTTTCAGGTGTACAGCATAGTGGCTAGCAGCCATATACTTTATGGGAACAGACTGATCCCCTGATATTGACAATATTCTCAATGCTTCATTTACGTTCCCGGGCTGTTTCATAACTGCCAATTTATAGTTCTTAATCTTGTCACCTTTTTCACCCAATCTCCCAGCCCCCCTCTCCTCTGGCAACCACATGATATTGTTTTTATTTTTTTAGGTGCAGTTGAATTAGAAAACTTGCCATTAAAGAAGGATGCCTTGAAAGAACTGGAATTACCATTTGAAGTCAAAGCTGGTACGTGGAGCTAAAGAGAGGAAGGCAGTGTTGAGTGTTCATTGTTTGGGACCTGACATTGAGAGTCCTTGACTTGGGCTCCGTGACCAGGAAGAGGCAGGGTAGGAAGTACAGGGTTTAGATCATCTTAAAATGTGGTCTCTCGGCCACTAGTATCAGGATGGCCTTGGGGTGGTGGAGGAAGTCACGTGGCCTCCGACCTACTGAATTAGAATCTCCAAGGATGTGTCATTCAACTTGTATTTAAAAAAAAAAAGTATATATATGTACATATATTTATTGATTTTTTTAGAGAGGGAGGGAGAGGGAAAGGGAGAGAGGGAGATAAAAACATCAACGATGAGAGAGAACCATTGATTGGCTGCCTCCTGTACATCCCTCTCTGGAGATTGAGCCCACAACTTGGGTATGTACCCTTGACTGAAATTGAACCTGGGACCCTTCAGTCCTCAGGCTGACTCCACTGAGCAACACCAGTGAGGGCTCAGCTTGCATTTTTTAATAAACATTTCCAGTGATTCTTATGTTTACTGGAGTATGAGACCTTCTGTTCTAGGTACAGGGGGTTTTATTTTCAGATAATTCATTATAAATATTACTGAGAGAGTTTACACTATTGCATGAAAGTGCAAACAATTTTTTATATTCTAAATCTGTCATTTTCTGCCTGTGTGACCTTGGGTAAGTTTCCTAACATCTCTGTGTGTGCCTCCTCATCTTTAAGATGGGATGATAATGGTACCTACATCAAAGGGGAATGCCTGAGTTAATACATTAAACTTACTCAGGACGATGCCTGACACTCTCAATAGATGTTTGCAACTATATAGGAGTTCTGCAGTTGTGAGATTTGGTGAGGAAGCAAGAATTGTTCTGGAATAAAATATTCTCCATTAAATGATCTTTTATAAAATTGGGCTCTATTTAGGCATCCCTCATCATTCAACAGTAGCCAGTTAATATTAGTCAGTTTTTCTTTTATTTTGGAGAACTTATATTACAATACAATGCAAATAAAAAACGTTACAGAAGATTTAGGCTTTCTAGAAATAAATTCAAGTGATTTTGAAGCAGAAGCAGAAGCACAAACTCATTAGGATCTGAAGGAAAACTCTCAAGATGATCACACTTCAGAAAGATTATTGAAAGCTCTTGGGAAAGCTTGATGTTTTCTGATGTTTTTGCAAAAATGATCATTTTTATGCTTGTTCTGCAAAGTTAAAACCTACCAGAATTTAGTCATATAGTTATTAGAATATTACGTATTCTCTCCCCAATTAATTTTGGTCAGAATTGCAACTGTGCACTAGGTATTGTTAAAATTCTTTGCTGTGAAAAGTGATATGTTTCAGTTTTAATACAAATTTTATTTAATATAAGAAACTTATTTTTATTGTTTTGGATAAAATCCAAATTAAAATATGTTTTCTTTTTCATTATTGTAGATATCTGAATTTGGTATTGAATTGCACAGTTGATCACTTGGTGTCACCATTAAAAATGCCATTGTTAATGATATTCTTTTATGTTAAATATGGGGTTGGGCATGTGAAACAGTTTATTCTTGTGTTATTGTTTATTACTAACTTACTTTTGCCCACCTTTGTATAACTGATCAGTCTCACTTGAATTTTAGATCTTATAGGGCTGTGGTCGGCAAACCCATTAGTCAACAGAGCCAAATATCAGTAGTACAATGATTGAAATTTCTTTTGAGAGCCAAATTTTTTAAACTTAAACTTCTTCTAAAGCCATTTCTTCAAAATAGACTCACCCAGGCCATGGTATGTTGTGGAAGAGCCACACTCAAGGGGCCAATGAGCTGCATGTGGCTCACGAGCTGCAGTTTGTTGACCACCGTTGTAGGGTAATTAGAGGGCCAGTGCATGAAATTCATGCACTCTGGGTGGCGGGGGGTAGGGGTGGCCCTCAGCCTGGCCTGCTCCCTCTGGCAGTCTGGGAGCCCTCTGGGAGGTCTGACTGATGGCGTAGGCCCACTCTCCACAGGGGAGCCAGCAGTCGGACATCCTTAGCACTGCCATGGAGGTGGGAGAGGCTCCCGCCACTGCCGTTGCACTCGCTAGCCATGAGCCCGGCTTCTGGCACACTGATCACCATGGGGCAGCTCTTGTGTTGAGGGTCTGCCCCCTGGTGAGTGTGTGTCATAGCAACGGCCATTTCGCCGTTATGTCCATTTGCACATTAGCCTTTTATTATATAGGATGATCGCCCCCTGACAACTGTGCTGCTTTCAGAGGTTGGGCTTTGAGAGATCCATGAATACAGATCAGATATTCTTGTGCATTATTCCTCAGTGATGACTTATCTCTAATTAACTGAATTTAACGAAGGCTTGAGTTCTAGGAGGCTTGGCTAAAAATGGTAGAACTTGGGAAATAAGAATCACAATTCTCCCAGGCTCTTTAGCTCTCCCAGGAGGCCAAGTTCTCATAAAGAATCAATTCTTCCTCCATAGAGTGCCACTGCAGCATCTCCGACGTGTCAGGGGCATGTGCAAGATCGGGCATACTGTAGATCTATAACTCCCAGTAAGTTCTTACCAGCCAGCAGGTTAATAACGAACAGGAAGTGAGGTTTGTGCCCATGGGCTTGTGCAGGTGCCATGGGCAGAAAGACACCGCAGTTGGGGGACAGGTAGTTTCCAGGACAGAGCTTTTGCAATTGCTGTGGTCAAGTCACACTGACCTTTTCCCAGCTTCCAGTTTATTGTGCCTAATTATTACCCATCTCAGGCTGCTAACGTTTGCTTCCCAAGTGCGAGGACCTGTTGCCTGTTTTCTTAAATTAAAAAAATAATAATGCCCCCTCAAGAAAACTAGAAGAATGCACAAAAATAGAAGGAATTAAAAATATGTAAAGACATATAACAAGATTTTCTTCTTTCTAGGTTTAATTGGGAAAGTAACCCTTCAGATTCCCTTTTATCGCCCCCATGTGGACCCCTGGGTGATCTCCATCTCCAGCCTTCACTTGATTGGAGCCCCTGAAAAAATACAAAATTTCAACGATGAGAAGGAGAAACTGTTGGAAAGGGACCGCAAGAAAGCTCTGCTTCAAGCCCTGGAGGAGAAATGGAAGGCAAGGCAGAAACCCTCTGCTCCAGAAGAGCATCGTGGTGAGACACGTGACGTGAGCAAAGCACGGGCTCCGGCTAACACTGGGCTCTTTTCTTTGTAGAATGAATGCCAGCAGAAAGGGGAATCCTATTGGTATTCCGTCACTGCCTCCGTAGTTACGAGAATCGTGGAGAATATTGAAGTAAGTCCTACTGACGTATGAAGTAGGGACAGGAGAGGGGCTTCTTTCTCAGGCTTACCTGTGTTTACTTCTGAGCTGTTCGTTTCTCATGGGTCCCGCTGACACAGGGTGTAGCCTGCAGAGAGGATGACTGTGCAGGCGTGCCCTTTTCCGGGCGGTGCCAAGGAGAAACCCGAAAAGCCAGTCCCACGTCCAGGCTGTGGGCCCAGGCTCTGCTTGCTTCGGTTGGCGTGAGGAGGAGTTTTCGTTTACTTACATTTCACTTCGCTTTCTGTTTGAATGTTGGACTCGCACTTGCGAAAGGAGTTAGCCACGTCACCCGCTAGTAAGCTTTCCTGACTTTTGTTTCAGGGCAAATCGCATAACCTCTCTGACCTCAGTTTCTTCACCTGGAAAATGAGAGAGGTCGGCTGCACCGTTTCTAGTTGATTAGATAGTGAATTGTGAACAGCTCACTAAGATATTTAATCTCTCACTGATGTATCTGGCATTTGATGAGTATCAGTGTTAGGGCTATTGGCCACCTTTTTCACTTTAATTACAGATTTGTTTTGTCCTCAAAAAACTAGACCAGAGGCCATTTTTGTCAGCTCATACTTACTATCTCCAGGGTTTTCTTGCAATGCCCGGTGTATCACTTACCCCCCAAATAGTCTGAGGTTGTTGGTTTCATAACTTTGATGAAAAGGTTGCTACATTTGAGGTGACTGCTTTGAATTCTGTTTCAGGAAGTTACTTTTTTTTTTTTGTAAGCTGTCATTGATTTTTAAAAAATTCATTTTATTTTATTATTTTTAAAATATATATTTTTATTGATTTCAGAGAGGGAGGAGAGAGAGATAGAAACATCAATGATGATAATCATTGATTGGCTGCCTCTTGCACGCCCCCTACTGGGGATTGAGCCCATAACCCAGGCATGTGCTCTCACCTGGAATTGAACCAGCCACCTCTTGGTTCATGGATTGACGCCAACTACAGAGCATGATGATCGCATTTCAAAGGAATGGCTTTCAGGTCCTTGAGTTGTAGGAGATTATTCACACACACACTTCAAAGGGATGGAGAAAGGATTAACGATTTTAAGCCCTTAGAGCAATTATAAATGTTCTAAGAAAGGGAGGTTCTAAGAAATGATTGTCAGGTGTTGGCTAGAACAAACAAATAGCTCTGAATTTTCTGGAGAGGAACTCAGAGAGGGGCTGGATTGTCCCAGGGACACAGCTTTAGGCTTCAGGAAGCCACATCAAAATTGGGTCAAGTTCTTAGGGGAGAGGCTTGGACAGAATGTTCTTGCGAGAGTTTTTGCAGTTCTCAGGATGTACCGCACTTTGTTTATCCATCCATCAGTGGATGGACATCGGTGTTTCCAGTTGTTGGCTATTGTGAATAGTGATGCGGTGAACATTCGTGGATAAGGTTTTGTGTGGACATATGTTTTCAGTTCTCCTGAGTTTTATATACCTAAGAGTGGAGTTGGTGAGTCATATGGTAACTATATGTTTAATTTTTTTGGGGAACTAGCAAACTGTTTTCCAAAGTGGCTGCACTATTTTACAATTGTATCAGTAATGTACGAGCATTTCAATTTTTCCTTTTCCTCATCTGCACTTGCTGTTATATCTTTTGATTATAGCCACGCCAGTGGATATGAAGTAAGTGGTTTCTTACTGTTTTGTTTTGTTTTTTAATATATATTTTTATTGATTTCAGGAAAGGAGAGAAGAAGAGAGACAGAAACATCAGTGATGAGAGAGAATCTTTGATCGGCTGCCTCCTACATGCGGCACTTTGGGGATCAACCTCAAAATCCAGGCATGATCCCTGACTGGGAACCAGACTGTGATTTCCTGGTTCATAGGTTAATGTTCAACCACTGAGCCACTGGCAGGGCTCACTGTGGTTTTGAATTGCATTTCCTTGGCTAATGATATGAGTATTGTTTCATATGCTTATTGGCCATTTATATGCCCTGTTTGGGGAAACGTCTATCCAAATTCTTTGCCCATTTAGAACTTGGTTTATTGTTCATTTATTTTTTTTAATTATTAAGCTGTAAGTGTATTTTTGATATCTAATTCTAGTCCATTATAAGACATATGATTTATAAATATTTTCTCCCATTTTGTGGGTTGTGTTTTCCCTTTCTGTTATTCTTTTTTAATTCATTGAAGCAGCGTGCCTTTTCGCTGTCTTGCCTTCATGGGCAGAGGGAAGTTAAGAAATAAATGGGTACAAAGTGTATACGCCCCGCTGATTTCCTATGTCTAGGTGTGGGGACACAGGCAACTCTGCCATAGAGGAGGGAGGGCCAGGTATCTGGGCACAGCGGTGTTCCTTTCCTCGTGTGTCTTTATGTGTCTTCTGAGTTGACTTAGTGACAGTATTGTAGCTCTCGTCTCTGTGTGTCCAGTTGGTGATTCTAACCCCGAGGAGCTTGGGGAGCATCGGCTCTGTGACGTGTGTATACAGTGCCAGCTCTGATTTACTTAACGTGGCTCAGGGCAGTGTGACTCCCACCGCTGGCATTCCACCCGCAGCAGTTGCCTAAATGTGCTTTTGTTTTTCTCCCCTTTGCAGTTAAAAATTCAAGATGTTCATTTGCGCTTCGAAGACGGTATTACCAATCCTTCCCATCCTTTTGCCTTTGGCATCTGCATTAAGAATGTGTCCATGCAAAATGCTGTGAATGAGCCTGTGAGTATGAAATCTGACTGAGCCAGGAAGAAAGCAGTAGTTGTGGGGAGTTTGGGGCTCAGCCTCTTGTCATTTTGCCTCATGTGAAGGAGAGTGCATTCTCTTCCACCGTGGTCTTTCCCTGGCATGCGTGTCTCTTGCCTGTATGTAATACATCTAATTTGCTGAAATAGGGAAACAGCTAATTTTCTCTGACTTTTGTTATGTCACTCCTCCTTTAAATGTTGGTGCAGCCCCTTTCATTTTACCCACAAAACAATCAAGGTATGGAGCTTTCATCGCTGGTTTTCTTCTCATGCCATGTGCACTCCCAGGCAGACTCATCTGTTTCATCGTTTCAGTTACCCCTGGGAATATTTGCCGATGGGTTCCACTTGAACTCCATTGTCCCCCTCCCGACTGACCTTTACATTCATATCCTTCTACCTGTGGACACAGACTCCTCTAGGGCATTTAGGCTTGTCATAACCAAGACGATCCCATTATATCCCATCTGTCCAATTTGCTCCCCTGACACCAACTTTCCCCCCTTTTTTCTAACATGTTACTGAAGGTCCAAACAAGCAAATGAAAACTAGCGTCTTACGAACACTTTTGTGTGTGAGGCACTGTTCTTTGCGCTTTACATGATTGCTCATCGAATTCTCCGTGCTTTTCGCCGCCACTGTTGTCCTCCTGGTGTGGCTGAGGGTGCTAAGGTGCAGAGCGCTGAAGGGAGGGTGGGTCAGCTCTGCATCTGGGCTTGGCAGATTGGTCCCCCACCTGTTTTTGTATACAGAGATTTATTGGATCACTGCCGTGCCCTTCGTGTGTATTGTGTACGGCTGCTTTTGTGCTCCAGTGGCAGAGTTGAGTCGTTACAACAGAGACTATAGGGTCTACAAAGCCTTAATAGGCACACCCTGGCCCCTTTCAGAAAACGTCTGCCAGCCCCGCTCCAGCTCATGTGTTCTTACCCACTCCCCTAATCTCTAGAAGCTACCCACTCCCCTAATCTCTAGAAGCTCTGTGCTCATCCTTCCACTTCGCATTCCTCAACCATGTCCATTGGATCACAGCGTCCTGCCGACTTTTCCTGCACAGTGTCTCAAATGTGGCTCTTCTCTTAGTCACACTGCAGCTGTCTGAGTTCAGGATCCTGTCTACTTCTGCCTGGGCGGGCTGATAAAGCATCCTGTTCGGTGACCTCCTTGCTCCCATCCGGGCTCTTGATTCATTCTGTGCCAACTCTTCCCACCCTTTTCCACGCCACAGCACACAGAAAACAAAGATAGTATTTGTACAGGACGCGGGGGCAAAGGATGTGGCTAGCTCAGACTAACCAAGTATTCTAAAAAGTTACTTGATCCTATAAACGTGCTCATCTTTTATAAAAAAAAATAATTTTTATTGACTTAAGAGAGGAAGAAAAAGGGAGAGAGATAGAAACATCAATGATGAGAATCATTAATTCGCTGCCTCCTGCATGCCCCCTACTGGGGATTGAGCTCACAACCCAGGCATGTGCCCTTGTCCAGAATTGAACCTGGGACACTTCAGTCTGCAGGCCAACACTATCCACTGAGCCAAACTGGCTAAGGTTTGCTCTTTATCTTTAAAAAAAAAAAAATATTTTTATTGATTTTTCACAGAGAGGAAGAGAGAGGGATAGAAAGCCAGAAACTTCAATGAGAGAGAATCATCTATCAGCTGTCTCTTGTACACCCCTTCCCGCCCCGGGATGTGCCCGCAACCAAGGTACATGCCCTTGACCGGAATCGAACCCAGGACCTTTCAGTCCACAGGCGACGCTCTATCCACTGAGCCAAACCGACTTCGGCTGCTCTTTATCTTGACGTGACTCATGGCTTCTTTTCTCTGGCGCACCACGGGGAGCTCTACTTTGCACTGTTGCCAGAGTTCTGATTCTAAAACACATTCCCGGTCCTGGTGCATACCTGCGTCAGAACCCTCAGGGCTCCCTGTCACGCACAGTATGAGCTCCAGAGACCTTGGCGTGGTATATACGTCCTTTCTTAGAGTGTTAGGGTCCGGGCACAGCCATAGCCAATGACCTCAAATGGGTGGCTTCAAACAACAGAAATGTATTCTCTTGTTCTGGAGGGTGGAAATCCAAAATCAAAGGGTTGGCAGGGTGGATTCTTTCGAGGCTCTGAGGGAAAAACGTTCCAGGCCTTTCTCTTTGCCTCAGGGTAGTCTTGGCATCCTGGGCTTGCAGATGCATCTTTCCAATCTCTGCCTCTTTTTTCAGATGGCCTTCTTTGTTGTGTCTTTTCCCCCCTTTTCTTCTTTAAGGGCACCATAGGGCCCACCCTAATCCAATATGACCTCATTTTAACTTGCTTACATATGCCAAAGACCCTGTTTCCAAATAAAGTCCCATTCACAGGTTTTGGGAGGACATGAATATTTTGGGGGAGGAAACTATTCAACCCAGCACACCTAGTAACACCCAATCTACTTTTCTCAATACCTAACTACCAAATATGTTCATACACATGATTACTGCCCCACAGCACATGAGCCGTGCTCCAGTTACACAAACTCGCTGTCCTCTGAGGTTAGCAGGCATTTTGTATCGTTGGTCCTACTCTCTGCAATGCGTCCCAGCCCTTTCCTCTTACCAGCCTTATGCCAGAAACTTACACATCTCTGTCACACAGTGCTGTTTTCTCTTTGTTTGCTCGTGGCATCTTGAATATTCTTCCCCTGCTTAATTAAAATGATTTGCATGTTTCTATTCCCACTTAGCTGGACTTGAACTCTGGGAGAGTAAAACCACACTTTAGTCTAGTTTTGTATCCCCAGCACCTTGCAAAAGTGCCCGATAGATGATTCTTCACAAGTGGCTTGTTGAATGAATGAATAAATTCATGAATGTGGAGTCATCTTGTTTTGTTCCCTGTCTTACCTCAGGTGCAGAAGTTGATGCGGAAAAAGCAGTTAGATGTGGCAGAGTTTAGCATCTATTGGGATGTCGATTGCACTTTATTGGGGGATTTGCCTCAGCTGGAGTTACAGGTATGATTTTGGCAGAGGGCTTTATGGCAACATTACACTGAAGCAAAGTGGTGTAGGGTCACTGTTTTGTAGGTTTTTGTTCTGTGTCTCTGATTCCTGTGCCCATCCCCCCTCTAGGCACCCACACCCATGTATGTTGCTTGAGGTATTTGCTATGTATGTAACTGAACAATATGTAGTGTTTTGTGTATGTTTTACATTTACATTGCATTTTAGAATTCCTTGTTTTCTTTTTTTCACTTAAGGTTGTGTTTTTAAGATGGATCAGTGTTGCTCTTTATTCTTCTAGCTAATTGCTCTGACTACTGCATAATCCATCGTATGCATCAAATATATGATTATCCATTCTTCTAGCCATGATATAGTAGGCATTCAGATTTTCATTGAACAAAGCACCAGAAAGGATTCTTAAAGAAGAGCTTTCTTAGGTTTATGTTGACACTTCACCTTTGATGGAATTCCGTTAAGAACTACTTAGAACAGCTGTTGACAACCAGTGGTCTGCAGACCACTGGTGGTCATTGAAATCCAAAAGGTTGGCGACCACTGACTTAGAAGATGATTATAAACATTCTGTATAATAAAAGGCTAATATGCAAATTGTCCCCTGGACCAGGAGTTTGGGAGTTCAACCGCCAACTGCCCTCGGTCCCTCCCCCTGGCCAGTCCCACCCCAAATTGACTCCCCCTCCCCCCTGATCATAGGCGGGCCAGCCGGACCCCACCCATGCATGAATTCATGCACTAGGCCTCTAGTTGTATATAAAGTATATATTACTGTTTGTGAAGCCTTACCAAAAAATCTGTTTAATCTTTTTCTAAAGTAATTGAGTTGATTTAAGTGAAGTAGAGAAAAAGGACTCGCTTTTTGTCCCACCCAAGATCTTTGGCTTGCATGCTATTGTACGGAATGGTTTTGTTTTGTTAGTTTGATTAAATAAAGACTGTGCTTCCATACAGTACAGCAGTATGTAACTATAAAATTAGGGCAAAGGCCATATATAATGGTCTCTAAGATAGAGTATTACATTTAAAAATCCAAGGCAAAACAGGATACATACCATTTGTGTAAGAGTGGTTACAAACCCAGAGAACTGACAGAGGCTCTGTGTCACTCAGGAGGCCATGGGCAAGAGCATGGAGAGCCGCGATCATCACTACATCTTGGAGCCGGTGTGCGCCTCTGCCCTTTTGAGGAGGAACTGCTCCAAAGAGCCTCTGAGGTCTCGGCACACTCCCCGTTTTGAATGCGACATCCAGCTGGAGACCATCCCCTTGAAACTGTCTCAGGTACCCCCTCTTCCCCCGGTGGCCTGTGCTCTCACTGTCAGACTCGGAAAGGGGTTGAATGATCATGTCGGTGGAAGGTCGCAGTACTTCGCAGTGCCCCAGTAGGGAGGAAGGGACACAGAGTTGTGTCCACAGTTGTGGTAGGTGTAGAATTCATCGTCTGTAGTGCGGTCGGATTGGGCGGGTCTCAGGTTAGTTCTGAGTTGGTTTTTAAGTGCTGGGCAGAGCACAAGAGCACAGTCACATCAACACTGAGCTGTCCGTGTCCCGGGAGAAGTGCCACCTGGTGCTGAAATTTGGTCTTCCGGTTTGCACTGGTTTTCAGTTCAGTGGATTGACTAATAGGAATTGTTCTTGTGATATGCATATCTTAGCTGGGTCAAAGCAACAAATCAGTTCTAACCTAGCATCTCTTAATCTCTCTTAAAAGCTGCAATACCGGCAAATCATGGGATTCCTCAAGGAGCTGGAACGGAAGGAGAGGCAGGCGAAGTTTCGAAAATGGAAACCCAAAGCAGCCATCTCTGGGAAGTAAGGGCTCCCCGGTTGTTGTGTATGAAGTGCAGTTTGTTTGTGTTCTTGTACATGGATCGGAAGTGTCCCTCGTTCTTCACATGTCACGGCTGGAGATCAAAGTAGTGTCGATTTTTCTGGCCTTTAAGTGTTGTTTGTCACTGTTGATGTTCTGACTGTCTGTTGACTTGGTGACGTGTTTCGCCTTGGGCTGGGCGTGGTGGAGGTGAGAAGGGCCTCTTGGTCTTGGGTAGCAGGTGGACTGGGGCTGCTCGGATGTCACCTGGTTCTTTGAATCTGCTTTCCTGTGTCTTTCCTCCCAGGCTGTTTGGCCGACACTGATGTAGTGCACTTTCTCACTTCTGTAGAGAAAAGAAATCTTTTCATGCTGCAGTGATAAACTGGGCCAGTCCAGTATATTAAATTTTTCTTAGATCCTGTGCATTCCCATATCTTTTCTGAAGTATTCCACTTAAAATCTTCAGTAGTCAAATCCTTGGTAATTATTTTATGATGGCATTTACCTTCCAGTCACCACTTGACTGTCGGGGGAGGGGACTGATATGGGTCTTTCAAACCAGTTGAAGGAAATGGTATTATTATGTGATGTAGATTCGCTTTCCCCCCATGTTGAGTTTATCCCAATATTTTAAAATGAGTTTGCGGCAAAAAGTGATGGCTGACAAGAGAAAAGTTGTCTCATAGGAGTGGCTGCCCAATTTAGTTGTTTTTAATGTAAGCAGTAATGATATTGTTATGAAATATTTCAGCTGCCGAGAATGGTGGTATTTTGCCCTGAACGCTAACCTGCACGAGATCAGAGAGCAGAGGAAGCGCTGTACCTGGGACTTCCTGCTGCACCGCGCCCGTGACGCTGTGTCCTACACCGACAAGTACTTCAGCAAACTGAAAGGAGGCGTGCTGTCTGCAGACGACAAGGTGAGCGGACCGTTCCCTGTGTATCTTGTCAGGGGTTAAGAATGTTGTTCTCTCAAAGGCTAAGAAAATGGAATCTGTGAAGGAATCCCATTCCTTGCTAAGGAATTTCATTTCATGGGATAGAGTGAAACACACAAAATTTCCTTTTCCTAATGTTAGGGTAGCACATTCTGTCTTTTGCACATTTGCATGTAGCTGGCGGCCATTGGTCTTTCCTAACTAGCAAACAAATGAAAATCACTACCTCCTTGCAAATTCTCGTGTGAAACAGGAGCTGGAGGCCTGCACACTTCCGGTGTAAACTGGGTCCTCAGTTTCCTCACCTGAAGTGGGGAGAATAATAACGAGTCACCTTCCCTGTAGTTACCGTTGGTCTCAGGACCAAGTACGGTGGGTGATGTGGAGAGCTGTTTAACCGGAAGCATAGCAGCCATGGGCCTCGCTCTTTGTCTTCACTGTTTCTTGGCCTTCAGTGGAGTTGTTGGGGACCAGTTCTTGTAGTGAGTGGTTTGCGAGAGTGTCCAGTTCTCTGGAGCTGTAACACCTGTTCTGTTTGTTTGTTTTTATTTTCACCCAAACAGGAGGAAATGTGTCGGATTGAAGAGGAACAGAGCTTTGAGGAATTGAAGATTTTGCGTGAGCTGGTGCACGAACGATTTCACAAGCAAGAGGAGCTGGCAGAGGTAAGGAGCCCTCTGAGGAGACGTGCTCGGACCCAGCACTCTGAGCGCTTCCCCTTGGATGTGCTTATGCCTGGGGGGTCGGGGGTGGGCAGCCACAGCTGGTTCTGTCTTTGGGTCCTCATGTTGCTCATTGTTGATTGCCACAGAGCCTGCGAGAGCCTCAGTTTGATTCTCCAGGAGACTGTCCTGGAGACCCAGGCAGCGGTGCGGGCAGTGGGATGCTGCAGTACCTCCAGTCGTGGTTTCCGGGCTGGGGCGGCTGGTCTGGGAAGCCAGTGGAGGGGCTGTCAGCAGAGCAGCACGAGCAGTGGACTCCCGAAGAGATCCTGGGTAAGGCGGGCTCCTTCCGTTAGCCCCGGGTGGCGGTGAGGGAGGGTGCTGGGTTCATAATCATTTGTTACTTTGGAAACAATCCATAATATTTTCAAGCAAACAAAAAGAAATGTTCAGCCTCCCCCCCCTCCCCATTTCCCCAAGAATCATCAGTCTACTCCCCTTCCATACCTCTGATTCTATTATATTCACCAGTTAATATTGTTCATCATGATTTTTACTTCCCTTGGTTTTTAGATTCACTTGTTGATAGTTACGTATTTGTTGTTCATCATTTTTATCTTTATTTTCTTCCTCTTCCTAAAGAACCCCTTTAGCAATTCATATAATTCTGGTTTGGTGGTGATGAACTCCTTTAGCTTAAATTTATTTGTGAAGCTCTTTATCTGGCCTTCGATTCTGAGTGATAGCTTTGCTGGGTAGATATTTTTGGCTGTAGGTTCTTGTTATTCATCACCTTGAATATTTCTTGCCATTGCCATCTGGCCTGCATGGTTTCTGTTGAGAAATCAGCTGACAGTCGTATGGGTGCTCCTTTATAGGTAACTACCTGCTTTTGTCTTGCTGCTTTTAATATTCTCTCTTTGTCTTTTGCTCTTGGGATTTTAATTATGATGTGTCTTGGTGTAGTCCTCTTGGGATTCCTTTTGTTTGGGGTTCTGTGTGCTTCCTGGACGTGTAAGTCTATTTCTTTCACCAGGTGGGGGAAGTTTTCTGTCACTATTTCTTTCAATATGTTTTCGGTATCTTGCTCTCTGTCATCTTCTGGGACGCCCATAATTCTGATGTTGGTTCGCTTGAAGTTGTCCCAGAGGTTTCTTACACTATCTTCAACTTTCTGGATTCTCTTGTCTTCTTGCTTCTGCGGGAGAGTGTCCTCTGGCTCTTTTTTTCCAAATCTTGGACTTGATTCTTGCAATCTTCCATTCTGTTTTTAGGACTCTGTATAATATTTTTATTTCAGATAATGTTTTCTTTATTTCTAGTTGATCCCTTTTCATATCCTCATAGGTCTCGTTTATTTTATCGGCCTTTCCTAGGAGATTGTTGAACAACCTTATAAGCGTGGTTTTGAACTCTATATCCAGTCGCTTTTTGTCCTCCATTTCTTTTGTTTGTGATCTGTTTCCTCGTCTCGGCATTTTCGCTGCTACCCTGAGTTGGTAGGTTGGGAGGATCAGCTGTGTCTATGCCAGGAGACAGCCTTATTCCAGTCTCACGTACTTTCTTAACGCCGTTTCTTCCTCACGGGCAGGCACCGAGGACTTTTTTGACCCCGCCGCGGACGCCTCCTGCATGAACACGTACACCAAGCGAGACCACGTCTTCGCCAAGCTGAACCTGCAGCTGCAGCGGGGCACCGTGACTCTGTCGCACCAGGAGCCGGGCACGCCTCAGACCCCGGAGAGTGCTTTCATGCAGCTCGAGTTCTCAGGTGCTGCCCCAGAACCCCCGCTGGTGGTCACCGCTCAGAGCCCGTGTCCACGTGAACCTCACTATTTGAGTAGTTACGTTCTGGAAAGTTGCCGAGATCATTGTCCCCAGGGGGAAGCACAGTTAGGTGCCTAGGAGCCTCTGGCTGTAACACCCACTAACCGATCAGTACAGAGCCTTGTGTTACGTGTGATGCGTTTAAAGACACCTTATCTAATACATGCTGTTGATTCATTAATGCTGAACTCACGGCCAACAGTAGTGTGACACCTGCCTGAGTGAAGCGTATCTAACACAGATTTCTCTAAGACACACCCGGCCTTTTTGTGCTCAGGGGCTCTAGACAGCACTGCAGCACTGTGCGTGGGGCCATTGTGAGCAGTGAAATCAACAAAAAGCAGGAAAAGGCAAAACCTTGGCACTTAATGGGCCATGAAAGGGCACAGCGTACAGTGTGAGAGCTGGAACAAGGAGGCAGAGCGTGCTTTGTTCAGCCTCAGCTGGGAACGCACATTTTTTGCTGCCCTGCCCATGTCCTCGAAAGCACCGCAAGCATTGATTTGGGGGCAACATCAATTTTAATGAGTAGGCATACTCGCAAATACGGAATTGGCCAATGATGGAGATCAACTGTGTTTGACTTCTTCTTGTGACTTTGCATTAAAGTTGTATAAATAGATACAGATGTTGGTTTTTACATCTCACAGATATCTTCTTTTGTTTCATAAAATAGTCACTTACCTGAAGTTTCTAGTATAGCTTAGAGGTAAATCCTCCCCCCCCCCCCCCCCCCCAAAAAAAAAGCCAGTTTGTTTGACTTTATAATCTTGAGAGTCAGTTAGGATTTCATAAACTTAATAGGGACTAGTGGATTTCTTGAATTTAATTATAAAGTGCTCTCTTTAAAATTCATTCTGCTATGAAGTGTCTGATATTCCTTATATATTTGTATAGGTGGGTTTACACACATAGACCTATAGATAAACAGATAGGGTTTTTTTTTGTTCCGATTTCAAGGCAAAATAGTTCATGATATCTACTAGTCTTCTGTAAAATATTATACCTAATGCTTATAAAACACTTTAGGCTATCATGGCATAGTATCAACTCTTATATATATATATATATTTTTTTTTTTTTATAGATGTAAAGCTTTTGGCAGAATCCCTTCCTCGAAGAAATTCTTCCTTGCTTCTAGTCCGGTTGGGTGGACTGTTTCTTCGAGACCTGGCCACAGAAGGAACCATGTTTCCTCTTCTGGTCTTTCCTAATCCAGTATGTACAGCGGGGGAGGGGTGGGAGGGGCAGGGACAGTGGGGAGTTTGGCGAGTCCATTTGGGTGATGGTGATGCAGGTCTGTTTTAGGCAAGCAATAGTTAACATTAACTTGATTCACTTTGACATTTGATCATCTTGAGACAGATGGCCAATTAAAGACAATCTGTAGTTAGATAAGTTTTTTGTATTTATTGATCTATTTACTTATTTTAATCCTCATCCAAGGTTATTTTTTGCATTGATTTTTAGAGCGAGGGAGGTAGGCAGCGGGGGGGGGGGGGGGGGAGGGAGGGAAGAGAGAGAGAGAGAGAGAGAGAGAGAGAGAGAGAGAGAGAGATATTGACGTGAGAGACATTGATTGCCTGCCCCCCATGTGCACCCTGACTGGGGCTGGGCATCAAACCTGCAACCCAGGTATGTGCCCTTGACCGGGAATCGAACCTGAGATCCTTTGGTGTGCAGGCCGAAGCTCTAACCATTGAGCACTCTGGTTAGGGCAAGATAAGTTTTTAACATTTATTAGAGAGCAAATGTTGGTGGGATTTATGGCAATGCCCTCTTCCTCCCCTGAACAGCTTTATAAGTCAGTGTTGTAGCGAACATGGAAACAATAGTATGCTCTGATTTGGAAGAAAATGCCATCAGCACTGCTATTTTCTGCATTTCAAGGTTAATGTTTGAATTTCCTCTGTGTCTGACATACCTATGTATGCATTCTGACCCTTAGTCACTTGATAAGACCTGTTTCTAAAGTTCTAAGAAAGACCACCTCAATTTCTATATATATGCTAATTTTTACCTAGAATATTATTTACTAGTTAGATCTTCAGTCTTGACAAATTGTCTGAGATATGATCAGAATAATTGAATAAATTTAGCCACTTACTCTGCCCACGATTTTTGTGTTGGGGTGTGTGTGGACTTGTGGAGATAGTGGGAGTGCAGAGTGAGAGTTTGAACAGCTGTACACGGTTAATGTTCCTTATTTAGCAATCATCCATTAAATGCTCAGAATGCCAAAGTAGCACTGTCAATGCAGGAGAAAATGTGTGTTTTCACGAGGGTGGGAAAAAGGCACAGACTAGAGTGATAGTTCTGCAAGTAGTCTGTGATCTGATGTCAGATGAGTTTTGATTTGATTGTGCTCAGTGAGAGCGATGCCAAAGTTTTGTGCCCTCTCCCACTGACATTGATGCATTTTGTGTGTTAATAGCAAAAAGAAGTTGGCAGAGTTTCACAGTCTTTTGGTCTCCAAACAACATCTGCAGACAGAAGTGATCACTACCCTGGTAATTTGTAATATGTTCTCAGAACTAATCCTGAAAAATATGATGATTTCCAATAAGTAGTCTTGGTCAGCAGTAAAGGAGGGGGCGTGTCCTGCTGTGTGCCCAGTGCTTTACCGTGTGGACCCGTGTGACTTGGAGGCCGCCTGGTGCTCCCCGGGGCAGCCTCATGTCTTCAGGGTGCTTGGTTTTCATAATGGGAGCAATGCAACCACCTTTCTTGAGGAGTCCTGTCATAATTAAGGGTCAGTCCTAATTAAGGGTCACAAAATGTGTGTAAACGTGAACTGATTGGAAAATAACTTAGGAGATGTCTTTTCTCCGAATGCCTCGTAGGCCCGTTAAGATTCGGGTGGTTGGTTTTGCCGTGTTCCGTTTTCTCACTCTGCTTCTTTCTTTCCTCCAGCCGCGGACCCGGACGCCCCGGTGTTTGAGATGCTGTACGAAAGAAACCCAGTGCACAGCCATTTCGAGAGGCGGCTGAATGTCAGCACCAGGCCCTTGAACATCATATATAATCCCCAGGCTATTAAAAAAGTAGCTGACTTTTTCTACAAGGGAAAGGTTCATACCTCAGGTTAACTTTTTTGTTTGTTTGCTCTAATATTCCTTTCTCAAGACATCTTTCCTGTCATTTCTGGCGCTCTGGACCAGGCTTATTGCACATTCAAATGGCCTGGTAGTGGTAGGAAAGGCCTGCAGAGCACGTAGTGGGGTTGTCTTCGGAAAGTCACTTTTCCAGGAGGAGTCAATATCCTTAAATATTGTCTTTTTCTTTGCCTCTATTTAGCCAACATTTAAAAAATATATATTTTATTGATTTTTTACAGAGAGGAAGAGAGAGGGATAGGGAGTTAGAAACATTGATGAGAGAGAAAAATCGATCAGCTGCCTCCAGCACACTCCCCACTGGGGATGTACCCACAACCAAGGAACATGCCCCTGACCGGAATCAAACCCGGGACCCCTCAGTCCGCAGGCCGATGCTCTAGCCACTGAGCCAAACCGGTTTCAGCAGCAAACATTTTTTAATACTTCCCATTCCATTCGGATGGCGGTTTCCTTGGGTACCCGGGGTATTTTCGATCACTTGAATTTAGGAGACATGTCCAAGGATTCCCTTCTGGATGGCAGACAGGATCAATGTCTGGTCTTCGTGCTTGGTGCAGCATTAATACTGCCAAGTTCATCACTGCCCTCCCCCATATCACTGACATTAGTCTTCCTTTGTTCTCTGCCGTAGGTGCAGAAAAGGCACTTTTGTTGAAGGGAAATTGATAAAACAGTATTACTTGGCTAAATGTATCCTCTTCCTCCCTTTTATAATGATTAATGAAGCTGCTTTAGTTTTTGGTCTCTTTTTGAATTCTTTTCGTGTAAATACTAGCCATACATGTCTTGGCTTCATTGCTCCTTCACTGATAGAATATAGAAGGTATTTCCCTCCAAATTCCATGTCTTCTTTCTTTAAAAAAAAAAAAATATATATATATATATAAAAAAAAATATCAATATATATATGTTGATTTCAGAGAGGAAGGGAGAGGGAGAGAGAGAGAAATATCAATGATGAGAGAGAATCATTGATTGGCTACTTTTTGCACACCCCCTACTGGAGATTGAGCCTGAAACCCGGACATGTGCCCTTGACTGGAACTGAACCCAGGACCCTCAGTTTGTAGGCTGACGTTCTATCCAAATTGGCCAGAGCCTGTTTCCTCTTTCAATGTAATGCCATGCTTTTAAGGTTTTGAAAGAAATAGTTTGGACTCTTATAGACAATGATTCAAGAAATTCTAGTACCTTATGTACCTTCCCTGCCTTTCTCCTCAGGGATGTCCCTCACTCATCTGTGCCTCGTTCCTGTTACCCTATATAGTGCCAGGCCAGGCCGGGGGAAGGAACTGTTGTCCTAGACTGTGTTTTAGTTTTGGTGGAAATTCTTGGAGAGAACGGATGTCGCAGTGCTTTCAACCACCAAGCCAGTCGGAAGGTCTGATTCTCCTGTCTGTTTCAATCTTGCAGGTTTTGGTTATCAGTCTGAACTTGAGTTGAGAGTGGCTGAAGCTGCCCGAAGGCAGTATAACAAACTGAAGATGCAGACCAAGGCAGAAATCCGGCAAACTCTCGATCGTCTGCTAGTGGGGGACTTCATTGTAAGTGGGTGTGCATCAGCACTCTTGCGGGATGGGGAAGGGGCAGGTATGCGTTCTGTCAAGTTCTTTACCTGTTTCGGATGGGCTGCTTGTATCAGTGAAATTGATTATATTGAAATTAGGAAATCCTTATCAGCTAGCAAAAAAACAAACAAAAGATCTTGTCTTTTACAGTCAGAGTTTAGTGAATTAAAAAATAAAAAATAAAGATGAATGTCTGTGACCAGATCATGTTTCTTCCTTGTACCAAATCTGGAACATTCTCAAGACTCATCTTTGTTCCATTTTCTAGACCTGATATTTTATAAATGTTTCACTTAAGAGTACCCTCTTTTCACTTACTGTTACTGAAGAAAAATAACCAGATTTAGTCCTCAGTTTCCATTCCAGGATATGATGGTCACTTTGTGATGCATTGATGTCATAGACAGGGGGAGCCAAAAAACACCAGTCCAGCCTAACCCAGTTTCCTAACACTAGCATCGAGGAGCACTGCCGAGATGTGGCAGTAGATGGCGCAGTTAGAGTGTGGCTTCTTTTGGACAGTGCATAGCCCTTGGGGTTTAAGGGATGGCAGGAATGTTCTAAGTAAAATGTTTCAGGGTCTATGCATAGTATGGGATGGAAAAATCAGTACTGTCTTCTGTTTTTGTGTGTGCATTTCAACACAAATTACAATTGGTGTCCTATTTTCTTAGACAAAGATTTCTTTTTGGTAACATACACATTAGCTTTTACTACATGCATGTAAATGAGGCCATTTTAGTTTCAGGGAAGAACAGGTGACAAATTCATAAATTCTTCTGTTTTATTTTTTAAAATATATTTCACATTCAAAGCTTGTTTTTCACTAAGGTACTCTGGCTTGAAAGTTCTATAGTTACTACTGTCTATCCTATATAATAAAAGCTTAATATGCTAATGGTCCAACTGTTCAACTCTTCAACCAGTTGCTATGATGTGCACTGACCATCAGGGGGCAGACACTCTGACTGGTAGGTTAGCTTGCTGCTGGGATCCAGCGGATTGGGACTGGGCGAGATGGGCCGGATACACCCTAGAGCCCTACACAGTCCCTCCCTGGCCCCGGACATGTACCTGTGGGTCCCTTGGCCTGTCCTGTGCCCTCTTGCAATCTGGGACCCTTCAGGGGATGTTGGAGAGCCAGTTTCAGCCCGATCCCCGCAGGCCAGGCGGAGGGACCCCACTGGTACATGAATCCGTGCACCAGGCCTCTAGTGAATAAATAAAAATATTTGGATTTCTATGTTTATTTGAGTTCCATCATTTCTGCAATACTTTTTAGTACTAAGTTATGTAAATACAGGATCAAGATCTTTCTTAAACCATTGGTCATCACAAAGAGCAGATCAGCTTCCATACCAGTAATTTGCTCATTTTCCCCCACTTGGCATTGCCTGTGGTAATGCCACAAATCACCAAGCTTTAGGATCTGCTTTTGTTTTACACTTTGTGTCTAATATCAAAGACCATTAAGTCATGTGATATCACTAGGAGTGGCTTTCAGAAAGGCTTGAGCCCTGACCTATGCAGCTGTTCAGTTTCAGCAATGTAGTTAAACGTTATGTAATAGTTGTTTTATTTTTACAGGAAGACAGTAAACGGTGGACTGTACGACTAGATATTTCTGCCCCTCAAGTCATATTTCCTGATGATTTCAAATTCAAGAATCCTGTGTTAGTTGTTGTGGATCTAGGAAGAATGCTACTGACAAATACCCAAGGTATAGTGCGAATGGGGAGTAATGAAAACACGACTTGGTAGGTTAGTCTGTCTATGCTTAACCAAGTAAAGCTTCAAAACAGGTTTATTAACATTTTAAAATTCCAAAGTTTGTTACTTTAAAAATAACAGCTTTATTGAGGTACATTTTAATACGTATAATTTGTTTGTTTTTGGGATATTGCTAAAATCGTGCGTCTGTCACTGCTACCTAATTCCAGAGCATTTTCATCATCTCAAGAAGAAATTCTAAACCCATTAGCAGTCACTCATTCTTCATCACCCCGCTCCCAGCCCCTGACAACTACTAATCTGTCTTTGTGGATTTCCCTGTTCTGAACATATTTTTTGGAAGGTGGGGGGAGGGGAATTTTAGAGGATGCTTATTAAAGCTGGGAGGAAGGTCTGGGGAATTGAGCCTCGTCTGGTCTGCTTGGGCTCACTGAGAAGTCAGAGAGAAGGGGGCCTTGGGGACAGGCTCGGGGGGTTTGCCTGGGATGAACTGCCGTGGCCCTTTGCTGCCCTGGTTGCAAGCCTTATGGGGTCCCTTAGCCTTTAGGAGATGCGTGTCTTTGGGGAAAGAAGTGGAGGGGAGGGCGTGGCGATGCTCCTGAGAGACAGAGTGCCTGTTCTGAACTGTTTATAAGAACAGAATCATCAATAGGCTTTTTACGTATGGCTTCTTTCACTTAGCCTTGTGTTATCAGGGTTTATCCACCTTGTATCATGTATAAGTACTTCATTTCCACTTAATGGCTGAATAATATTCCTTTTATGAACATATCACATTTTACTTTTCCATTCATCAGTTGATGGACATTTGTGTTGTTTCCATTTTTTTGTCTATTATGAATAATGCTGCTATGAACATTTATGGGTAGACATGTATTTTCAGTTTCTTGGGTATACTTCAGTGTGGAATCGCTGGGTCATATAGTGGCTTTCGTTAAACATTTTGAGGAACTGCCAGATTGTTTCCTAAATGACTGCACCATTTGACTCTCTTACTAGCAATGTAAGAGAATTTTTCTACATCCAATTTCTCTACATCCTCACCAACACTTGTTATTATCTGTCTTTGGATTATAGCCATTTTTATAGATGATACAGTATTTCATAGTGGTTTCTTTTTTTAAAATATATTTTTAAATTGATTTCAGAGAGGAAGGGAGATGGAGATAGAGAAAGAAACATCAGTTATGAGAGAGAATCATTGATCAGGTGCCTCCTGCACACCCCACACTGGGAATGGAGCCCACAACCCGGGCATGTGCCCTGACTGGGAATCCAACTATGACCTCCTGGTTCATAGGTTGATGCTCAACCATTCGGCCATGCTGTCCAGGCCTTTAAAAAATTTAATTTATTTTTCTTATTGTGATTTTTATTTGTATTTTTATGTAACATTTTATATTTTTATAAACATCATTTCTCAGCATTTAATTTCAGGAGTAGAGATGTAATCTATTTAGAAATATTAGGGACATATATAAAAAGAGACTCCTGGCCCTGGCCGGTGTAGTTCAGTGGTTGGAACATTGTCCTGTACACTGAAAGGTCGCGGGTTGGATTCCCAATTAGGGCACATACCCAGGTTGTGGGTTCCATCCCTGATTGGAGTGCCTAAGGGAGGCAACCAATCAATGTTTCTCACGTTGATGTTTCTCTCTTTCTCTCTTTTTTTTCCTCCCTTCCTCTCTAAAATCAGTAAAAACATGTCCTTGGGTAAGCATTAAAAATAAATAAATAAAAAATAAAGAGAGACTCCTAGAAGTAATTTCATTGCTATTATAAAATCCCCAGTGTAGTCATTTTTATCTTGATATGGGAGGGAATAAAGAGAGGATTCCTGGCATAAGAGAGATTAAAGAAGTTTATAAAATAATTTTAACCTTATCTTCACTGAGAAAACCCTAAAAACCAGACTGGGGTAGATGATTTGAGCAGGAGTGGTAAAGTTTGGTGCAAAGGGAATGTTAGAAGGGAATTAGATCTGAAGGAAAGATCACAACCACAGAAAAGCACCCACCTGAATTTATAAGACATCAACATGGAACAGGGACATAGGTGAGCAAACCCAGTGGTTTTTTCCTTTTAAATCCTCACTCGAGGACTTTTTTTTCCATTGATTTCTGGAGATAGTTGAAGAAAGGGAGGAGGGGGAAAGAGAGAGAAACATTGATGTGAGAGAGACACATAGATTGTTTGCCTCCCACATGCACTCCCATCAGGGCTGAGGAAGCTGCAACTGAGATATGTGTCCTTGACTGAGAACCAAACCCCCAGCCCTTTGGTCCTCATGCCAATGCTCTAACCACTGAGATAAACCGGCCAGGGCCCCAGCGGTGTGCTTTTGAGGTTGTCTCAGCTCTGTTCGGCTGTACAAGAGGGCATGAACAGTGGGCTAGAACATGACATGTTGAGAAGTTGCTGCTTGCCCAGCACTGATCTAGGAGCTGGGGATATTGTGTTGTGAGTAAGACAGATGAGGCCTCTGTTCTTTTGGAACATTCTAGCGGGGGGAAAATGAACACACAAAAACTGGAAAAAGCAAGCAAAGACTTGTGGAGAGTGATGTAAAAAGGGTTGGTGATAGCAGCTCAGGGCAGTGCAGCTCATGGTGGGGATGCAGTTTGGGGTAGCAGCTGGCTGGTTTGTGCACCCCTGTATGTATCCCTATGCATACAGCAGGTCTCTATGTTTTTTCATGTTCAGATACTTTCTCTTTGCATTTTGATTTCCAAATAATAGGTAAGTTCACACTGAGAAAAATGGTAAATATAGATATCAGCTTCGAGTTTTTGTCCATTTATTTTTATTAAATTGGGGTTGGTTGATTCTCTACTTCTCTTGATCATTACCTTAAAGGAAAGAAGGCAAGAGCAGACAGACTTTGAATCCTCTCTCTTTTACCTGCAGATGACTCCGAGAGGAAGAGTGTGGATGAGTCAGCCTCTGAAGAGAACCAGTTCAGTGACGACGAGTATATGACCCCTCTTGCCACACCTCCTAACACCCCACCCCCCGAGACGAGCAGCAGCAACGAGGAGAAAACACCTCCATTTTCTATCAGTGAAGAGCAGCTCCAAGCACATTTATTGAGCACGAAGATGTATGAGAGGTACTCCCTGTCATTTATGGACCTCCAGATCATGGTGGGGCGAGTGAAGGACAATTGGAAGCATGTCCAGGACATTGATGTGGGGCCCACCCATGTGGTTGAGAAGTTCAATGTTCACCTCCAGTTAGAACGCCGATTGATTTACACTTCCGACCCCAAGTACCCCGGAGCTGTGCTCTCAGGTAACCTGCCTGACTTAAAGATCCACATCAATGAAGATAAAATCTCTGCCCTGAAGAATTGCTTCGCTCTCCTCACCATGCCAGAAATGAAGACTTCGGACTCTCAGATTAAAGAGAAGATTTTCCCCCAAGAGGGTCAGCGGGGAAGTTTGCAAGACTCTGTGATGAACTTAACCCAGAGCATCGTGATGCTGGAGCAGCACACCCGGGAGGTTCTGGTGGAGTCGCAGCTGCTCCTGGCCGAGTTCAAAGTGAACTGCATGCAGCTCGGTGTGGAGAGCAACGGCCAGTACATTTCCGTGCTCAAGGTGTTTGGTACCAACGCTCACTTTGTGAAGAGGCCTTACGATGCCGAAGTCTCCCTCACTGTCCATGGTTTGCTCCTGGTGGACACCATGCAGACATACGGTGCAGATTTTGACCTTTTGATGGCGTCACACAAGAACTTGAGCTTTGACATCCCAACAGGAAGCCTCCGGGCTAGCAGGTCCCAGTCTCCTGTCTCTGGATCCAGTGTGGCCCCCTTCACTAATGTTGTCCCTGTGAGCGACCCGTCAGCTGCTGGGGTCTCACTTGACAGGATTCTCACCAAAGAACAGGAGTCCCTCATTAAATTGGAGTATCAGTTTGTGAGTTCAGAGTGCCCATCAATGAATTTGGATAGCACTCTCCAGGTGATTTCGTTGCAGGTGAATAATTTGGATATTATTCTAAATCCAGAGACAATTGTGGAGCTGATTGGTTTTCTTCAAAAATCTTTTCCCAAGGAAAAGGATGATTTGAGTCCCCAACCTTTAATGACTGACTTTGAGAGAAGCTTTCGGGAAGAAGAAACTTACCAAGCTACCTATGAACAAAACACCGAGGTTGCAGTGGAGATCCACCGGCTTAACTTACTGCTCCTCCGGACAGTAGGGATGGCGAATGGAGAGAAACATGGCAGAAAAATTGCGACTGCCAGCATAGGTGGCACCAAAGTCAACGTCTCAATGGGGAGCACGTTTGACATGAATGGTTCTCTCGGTTGTTTGCAGCTTATGGACTTGACACAAGATAATATTAAGAACCAATACGTTGTCAGTATTGGGAATTCCATGGGCTATGAAAATATCGTCAGCGACATCAGCTACTTTGAATCTGTGTTTGTCAGAATGGAAGAGGGAGCCCTCCACGAAGCACTGAGTTTCACATTTGTTGAGAAATCGAAGCAGGAATGTTTTCTCAACCTCAAGATGGCTTCCCTGCATTATAACCACTCTCCTAAGTTTTTGAAGGAGTTGACATTGTCCATGGATGAACTAGAGGAGAATTTTCGAAGTATGCTGAAAAGCGCAGCCACCAAAGTCACCACGGTGCTAGCTACCAAGACAGCCGAGTACAGTGAGATGGTATCACTCTTTGAAACTCCAAGGAAGACGCGGGAATCCTTTAGCTTGGAAGAAAATGAGATATATGGGTTTAGCCTAGCTGCCTCTCATGCCGACACTGTAAAGCTAATCTTGAACATAAACATCGAATCGCCAGTTGTTTCTATCCCCCGGAAGCCCGGGAGCCCGGAGTTGTTGGTAGGACACTTGGGACAGATATTCATCCAGAATTTTGTGTCAGGAGATGATGAGTCCAGAAGCGACCGTCTGCAGGTGGAAATCAAAGACATTAAATTGTACTCTTTGAATTGCACCCAGTTGGCAGGCAGAGAGGGTCCTGGGTCTGATGTAAGCCGGGCGTCTTGCCCTCCCTCCGGGTCTGCCAGTACCAACAGCCAGGAGGAAGCTCATTTCACCCGACATGATTTCTTTGAATCTTTGCACAGAGGTCAAGGTGAGGATTATTGATCATGTCTCATTTTATTTGAAGACTGGAGACCCGGTGTACAAAATTGGTGCATGATGGTAGAGGGGGTGTCTCCTCAGCCAAGCCTGCACCTTCTCCAATCTGGGGCCCCTTGGGAGATGTGAGACTGCTGGTTTAGACCTGATCCTTCGGACCGGCAGTCAACATCCCTCTCACAATCCTGGACTGCAAGCTCCTAATCACTCACCTGCCTGCCTTCCTGGTCACCCTTAAGTGTCCCTCCAATGCTGGCCTGGTTGCCCCCAACTGCCCCCCTGCCAGCCTGGTTGCCCCACGCAGCCTACTGTTCAGTCGTTTGTTCGATCCTCACTAACCCCCCTGCCGGCCTGGTTATAGGCAGCCATCTTATGAGGGTGTAAGGCTTAATTTGCATATTACCTCTTTATTATATAGGACTAGAGGCCCGGTGCACGAAATCTGTGCATGGGGGTTGGGGGGAGGAGAATGAGATGTGTGTCCCTCAGCCCAGCCTGCACCCTCCCCAATCTGGACATCTCTTTCATAATTCAGGACTGTTGGCTCCCAACCGCTTGCCTGCCTGCCAGCCTGATCACCCCTAACCACTCCCCTGCCAGCCTGATCAACGCCTAACTGCTCCCCTGCTGGCCCGATTGCCCCTAAATGCCCTCCCCTGCCAGCCTGGTTGCCCCTAACTGCCCTCTCCTTCAGGCCTGGTTGCTCCCAACTGCCCTTCCCTGCTGGCCTGATAACCCCTAACTGACCTCTTTTGGCAGCCTGGTCACCCCTAACTGCCCTCCCCTGCTGGCCTGATCACCCCCAATTGCTCTCCCCTGCAGGCCATCTTGTAGTGGCCATCTTGTGACCACATGGGGACAGCCATTTTGTGAGTGATGGTCAATTTGCATGTTCCTCTTTTATTAGCTAGGACTAGAGGCCTGATGCATGAAAATCGTGCAAGAGTAGGCCGTCCTTTCCCTGGTTTCCTGCACCAGCTTCCCTCTGGCACCTGGGACCCAGGTTTCTCTCCGGCCACTGGCAGGCACCTGGGTTCCCTTGCAGCCCTGGCTTCATCTGGTCTAATTAGCATATTATGCATTTATTACAGATTCCAAACCCAGCTCATGTATACTTTGCTTAAAGCAACAACAAAAACCTTTTCTGTTAGAATTATCCCCAGTTGCTATTTAAGAAATCACACTGGAATTTTAATAGAATGCTTCATATTAGGTTGATATGTTTTCAGCTTTTCTATCCAATGCCATATTTGGTGAAATAAGAATTTTTTAAAGTGGCCCCCTTTGAAATTGGTTGAGAACTTATATAGGGATGTTTCAGGAGTGGATTCTGTTAAAACTGTTTAATTTGGTCAAATACATCTGATTTAAAAAATTTTAAGCTGTAGATATTTTCTAGTTAAATATTGTAGTTCAAGGCAGCTAGAGGGATTGACATAGTAAGAATCTGAAGTATAGTTTGTGGATGTTATATCCTCTTTTTAGTGTCCTACCCTTTTATAATGGGTTGGTTCAGGGTTCTAGAAATAAGATTCCTGTATTTGTGTGCCCAAATCTGATATGCTAAAACCCAGCAATTCAATCTGTTGGTCTTGGCATCCTCAGAAATCAGGTAATCCCTGGAGCATGGCTTTATATATTGGTGAAAAAATTAATGCCTTTGAGGAATTCTTCCTCTGTGCTTCTCCGATGTTGATTCATTGATTATTTACATGCTTACCCAACGATTGCTTTCTTTGCTTGATATAAAGGCTGTTCACTTAGAACCTTGTGTTGTTCTGATTCTGACTTGGGCCCATTAAGAGGAATCCATCTATGCCTGAGAGCTGGGTAAGGATGAGCAATTTGGTCTGAAAAATGCCAGCTTGGGGCTATGAGAAGCTTATTGTAACCCTGGCCTGATTCATGCTCACCACATCGTATTTTTAAAAAATATATATTTTATTGGTTTTTTACAGAGAGGAAGGGAGAGGGATAGAGGGCTAGAAACATCAATGAGAGAGAAACATCGACCAGCTGCCTCTTGCACATCTCCCACCAGGGATGTGCCCGCAACCAACGTACATGCCCTTGACCGGAATTGAACCTGGGACCTTTCAGTCCGCAGACCAACGCTCTACCACTGAGCCAAACCGGTTTTGGTGCACATCGTATTTTGAAGCTACCAAATGGAGCATGTCATGAAAATATTGTTTCTTTCTGTGTATAAATTGATCTTGTGCCTCTGCTTGCTCTGAGTTTTGGTCTTGGGATAGTCATCAAAGTTTGTATTTAATCATGGACCTCTTGCTCTAGTTTCTGTATCTTGCTCTTAATCAGTGATAACGCAGTACATAATAGTGTTTTCAGATTGTCATTTCTCCTCTCTTATGCCAGCCTTTCACATCCTGAACAACACCACCATTCAGTTTAAACTGGAGAAGATCCCTATAGAGAGAGAATCTGAACTGACTTTCTCCCTTAGTCCAGATGACCTGGGAACTTCTAGCATCATGAAGATTGAAGGGAAGTTTGTCAATCCAGTTCAGGTAAATAAATACCTTGTGGATTTTCATGTCCAGAGAGTTAAAGTCACCTGTTTTATATTTAGAATACATATATTTATGTATTTTCATATGTAAACTGTTGGAAGGAAAATATATAAATTCAAGGAGATATCATTAATGCATATTATTATTGATAACTTGTTCTAGTCAACATGGAGTCTTTTTATTGTGTCCTTTTATCCCTGGTGAGTCAGTCTTATTGCTAATAAGACGTCTTCTTGTGGAGAAGGGGTGTGTTTTATGGAGGAAGACGGAAGATCCTGAATTCCATTGCCGTTCAGAAATGAGGAAAATTATTGCTTAAAAAGTCAGTGTCTCTTTCCCAGGAGGACATAATTATTGACTCTCTTTGACATACTTGGCCCAACCTATAAAATAATCTGATTATCTGAGCTGTTGACAGATCCTTTCAAGGGAGAATTAGAATTAGTCTTGCCTGCTTTGAAATGAAATGGGCCTGGATAGGGATTTCTTTGTGTGTGTGTGTGTGTGTGTGTGTGTGTGTGTGTGTGTGTGTACATATATTTGTCATTCCTTTTCCTTTAAAAGTGTAATTTTTCCTGCTTTCACAGGGATGAGAGAAAAGAGCATAACATTATAAGAAAGCAAGGACAGGCAGGGTGTTAAGACAGTGGATGCTAGGCTTGGGCAGTAGCTGGTCATCAGTCTGTGTCAGGAGTGCTAACAGAATGTGTACACTTCTTAGTATCAGTGGTTCTTGGCTATGAGTCTCTGGGTGATAGAACTGTCCCCAAAGCTTTTCTATGCATTTCCATCTTAAATCTAGCACATAATGTGAATTCTATTGACGTATTCTTATGATTATCATTGATTTACTGTAGTTTTTGATGATATTCCTTATTACACATTATTTTAAATTATTAAAAATAATTTTAAGTTATGAAAAACTTTAAACATACACAAAAGTAGAATATCTAATGAACCTTATGCACCCATCACTCAGATTTTTTTCCCCATCACTCAGATTTTACTGCAAATCCCAGACTATATGCCATTTTTATCTATATTTTTGGAATGTATCTCTACAGACTACATACATTTTTGATACACCTACCATAATGTTATCATGTCTGATGAAATAAATGAGGATTTTTTAGCATCATTAAATTTTAATCCATTTTTCAAAAATGTCTTTTCACGTTAGGCTTGTTCAAATCAGGGTCCAGACAAGGTCTGTATGCTGCGTTTGCGGGTCTCTATTAATTTGGCTTCCCTCTCATTTTCCCCCCATGCTATTATTTTGTTGTGAAAACCAGGTCAGTTGCCCTATAGAATGTCCCACATTCTGGATTCGCTGTTTGTTTGTGGTGTTACTTAACTTGTCCCCCCACATTTCCTGTAAACTGTAACTTAACTCTACAGATTTAACTGGATTCCGGTTCATTTTTTGTTTTTTTGTTTTTTGTTTAGGCCAGACACCTCAAAGATAGTGCTGTGGGCTTCATGTTGCATTGTGTGGGGAGACATGTAATGTTTGGTTGTCTCTCTCAGTGATGCTAAGATGGGTGATTGTGTGCCGGTGGCAGGAACCTGATTCCTTCATTGCAAACTTCTCAGTCAGTCATTCATAGAAGAGCTTATTCTACACGGATGAACTGTGATGGGATAAATTATTTAATCAGGGGTTACAAAATGATCGCCTTCTAATTCCATCATTTCTGTATCTGTTTGGAATTCCTCCGTTATAAAATTGCTCTTAAGTAAATAAAAAACTTGCTTGAAAGTATTTTAGATGAGAAGTTGTTATTAAAGACAAAATAAGGGAGAAAGGAAACATAGGTAACAATAGATGATTAATATTACCATTAAGAGCAGTATCTATTTGTTTAGCTGTAAACATAGGTGGTTCCACTGCTTGGTGATGATCAGAGGTGATGATCCAAGAACCATGGGTTTTGTTTCTCAGCCCCGTGGTGCAACCACGCTGGACTTTTAGTGGCATTCCCTTGGGTTTCTGCAATTGTTCTTACGTGGTTAGAAAGAGGGATTGAGGCCTACAACCAGTTGCACTTATTAAACATTTATTGTGTATAGGTTATCCTATGAGGTGCTGGGGGAGGGCCTTTGAATGGACATGGTCAGAAAGAGATGTAAGGACAGAAAAGAAACAAAAGAGAAAGTTCTTGCCATCAACTAATTTAAAACTTCTTTGGAAACCCATAAAAGGCAACTTTGGTAATTTTGGGGCAGTGCAGCCGAGTACAATTAATAATGGTAACAGAATGACTGAGTTTTTTCTCTTTGCATACAGGTGGTGTTAGCAAAGCATGTGTATGAGCAGGTTTTACAAACGCTGGACAATCTCGTGTACAGTGAAGACCTGAATAAGTTTCCAGTCAGCGCCTCCTCCTCACCATGCCCTAATTCTCCCCTGCCTTCCCTCAGTTCCTGTGGGGAACCTTCCCTTGAAAGGAAGGAGAACGGACTGTTCAGCCACTCCAGCCTTTCTAACTCTTCTCAGAAGTCCTTGTCTGTGAAGGAGGTCAAATCCTTCACCCAGATTCAAGCCAACTTTTGTATCTCAGAGCTTCAAGTTCAGCTAAGTGGAGATCTGACCTTGGGGGCCCAGGGGCTCGTGAGCTTGAAGTTTCAGGATTTTGAGGTGGAATTCAATAAAGACCATCCTCAGACCTTATCCATTCAGATTGCCCTGCGTTCTCTGCTGATGGAAGACTTATTGGAGAAAAATCCGGATTCTAAATATAAGAACCTGATGGTGTCTCGGGGAGCCCCTAAGCCGTCAAGTTTAGCACAAAAAGAATATCTGTCTCAGTCTTGCCCTTCCATATCCAATGTGGAGTATCCTGATATGCCTCGCTCTCTCCCTTCCCACATGGAGGAAGCTCCGAACGTCTTTCAGCTGTACCAGAGACCCACCTCGGCATCCAAGAAGAAACAAAAGGAAGTCCAAGACCAGGACTGCCCCTTGACCCCACCTCCTTCTCCAACAGTAGATGAGCCCAAGACACTTGCTGGGAAGAGTAAATTTGATGATTCCTTGGTCCACATCAATATATTCTTGGTGGATAAGAAGCATCCAGAATTCTCTTCCATTTACAACCGAATTAACCGGAGCATTGATGTCGATTTTAACTGCTTGGATGTGCTCATCACACTGCAAACGTGGGTCGTGATACTAGATTTTTTTGGAATCGGTTCCACTGCAGACAACCATGCAATGAAGGTGCCTGCGCCTGAGGACGTTCTACAAAACGTGAAGTCAGAAGCAAATGCTCTGCCGGAGCCTGAACTGCAAGATCCAGTTAACACCAAGCTGGATCTCAAGGTATCAGCTGCCTTTCACTCCTGGAAGTTCTAAGAATGAATTTTAGTTTGTTTATTGAAATCCGACCATCATGCATTTACTCTAGAAAGTAGATCCATTGGCAGGGGAGCTATATATATCTGTTACAAAAAGGTAGACAATGGCTTAGAAAAGGTTTGAGTGTAAATCCCATCTGGAGCAGGGAAAGGAAACAGTTTTAAAAAACTTTCTTTGGTTTGTATAATTTAGTGGAATTACTTAATTCCTCTGAGCCTCAGTTTCCTCATCTTCCATCATCTAATTAAGATAACAGATGTAACTGGTTAAGACATCAGGACTGGATAACTACACCTCAGAAATTGACCTTTTTAGAATAAGAACTTTTAAAAAAATTTTTAATGTGAAGATTTTCAAATATATCACAAACAGAGGGAATCTATACTAATAAAAGCCTACGTGGTCGTTATGTCATGATGCTGCCATGCCATCATGCTGTCACAGTCCATTACAAGGGTGGGCAGGGCTTGACTCTGTGTGCAGGATGCAGGGCGGGCCCGGGTGGCTGCTCCGTGTGGCTGCCCCTGGGGGTCCTGTGGCTGCGTGCACCACGGAGGCGGGACCCCTGGCTTTGGCCTACCTCTTTGGGGCAATCCATTGAGGATGGGTGGGGTGTACCTCTTTGGGGTGTTGATCTAGGGGCTCCCACACTGTGAGAGGGCACAGGCCAGGCTGGGGGGCCCCCTCCTCCTTTGAGTGCACAAATTTCATGCACCAGGCCACTAGTCTGTATATAAAAGGCTAATATGCAAAGTGTCCCCTCAGAGGTTCCACTGGAAGACCAGGAGTTTGATTGCTCACTATGACATGTGCTGACCACCAGGGGGCGGTGCAGAAAGAAGGGAGGCCCCAGCCAGCAGCAGGGGAAGGAAGGCCCTGGCCGGCAGCCAGAAGGCCCTGATCACTGGCCAGGCCTAGGGACCCTACCTGTGTATGAATTTTGTGCACCGGGCCTCTATTAATATAATGAACGCCCATGTACCAAATCCTGTGGGAATCATCACATTTACTTTTCTCCTTGCTGAAGTATTTAAAGCAGATTCTAGATAACATTTCATGTGTACAAACTGCAGTCTTTATTCCTGAAAACTACAGACTTTTAAAATACAACTACAATGCATTGTCACATCTACCTTAGCAAGAATTCCTTGTCTACGTATTCCCTGATTGTCTCAAAAATGCTTGTTTACTTGTGCATCGTCATAGAGGAATGAAGGCTTTAAAAAGCTTCATGTGTTTCCTTTGAGGTCTACGATTCAGTGGAATACTTTGCTTTTATGAGCCATAGTTTTCTCATCTACAAAATGAGGAGAATTACATGACGGGACATTTGAATTTTTTGAATGGAGATTCAAATAAGGTTCACACGTTACAGTTGTGTCATATCTCTGAAATCTGTTAATTAAGCCAGTTTTCCTTCTCTTTTATTCTCCCTCATCCCCATGCAGTTGACTTGTAGAGACTGGGTTAGTGGCTAGAAGGTGTCCACATCTCGGATTTGCCTTCTTTTATCTTCTAATTTTAGAAATAGAAGTTAGTTCTAGAGACTTGATCAGATTCAGGTTCGAGTTTTTGGTAAAAAACATTTTTTAAGTGGCGCTGAGTGCATCCTGTTACATTATGCCAGGACGTATACGACATCTGGTTGGCCCACTTTTAGTGACGCCCCGGTTCATGCTAAGATAGGGGGTTCAGGTGGTGACAGCACAGACAAGCAGCCATAGAGAAGACACTGCAGAATCTGGGTTGTGGATTGCCCCGTTGAGTTTCTATCTTACCAGCTCTCGCCTTAGTCCTCAGATTATGGTTCGACTGGCTGAAGAAAGCTGAAATGAAATTGGCATAAACTTTTTTGAAGTTTTACCTTTCTGCTTCTTCCTTGACTTTGTTCTGTTGTTCTGTTGAAGGACACCCTCCCCCATCCTTCCCCCCAAGTAACATTTGTCTAACTTTGTCTTCTGTGCGTTTAGGTTCATTCACTCTCTCTCGTGCTGAATAAGACCACCAGTGAGCTTGCTAAAGCAAATGTGTCCAAATTAATGGCACACCTGGAAATGATTGGTAAGTGGGGAAAAATAAAACTTGCAAAATCTGGTAAGAATTTGAACATCTTGCTCACAAACCTAATTGTCCTCACATGCTGAGTTAGGTGTGGAATCAACGGCTTGATTGTGCTCATTGGCCTGGCCATGGTTATGACAGTGATTCTCAGACACTGCCTTATGGCTAAGAATCATCCGGTCATCGTGGTGAAGTGCAGGTGTCTGGCACCGTTCCCTGCCTCCCACCCCCATCTCAGGACTCTGACTCAGGAGGTTGGGATGGAGCCCTAATGTCTGTGGTTTTAACAAACTCTATCTGGTGATTATATATATATATATATATATATATATATATATATATATATATATTTTTTTTTTGTCTAAACCGGGACATTTTTGAGAGTTTGAAAGGAGGCATTATTAATAATTACATCTGGGGAATGATTATTCGCTAATTACACTTGGTGTGTAACAGGCTGTTTCTGGGAAACTAGGGCATATGTTCGTTCTACCTATTGCAGTAAAGAGGGGGAGCCACCAATAGGGAGTATGATTTCAGGCAGGAAGATATTGTAGCAAACCTGGCATTCTTTTTTTTAATCCTCACCTGAGGATATGTTTTTACTGATTTGAGAGAGAGAGAGAGAGAGAGAGATGTGAGAGAGAAACATCTATCGGTTGCCTCCCATATGAAACCTTTTGGTGCACAGGATGACGCTCTAACCAGCGGAACCACCCGGCCAGGGCCTTCGCATTCCCAGTGGGACGCTGTAAGTTGCAATTCTTGTAGAAAAACTGTGATCAGCTACATCAAATTTTAAATAGTAGGGATCTCTAAAGTGAATAAAACACTATTCCTCCTTCAGGACCAGGTAATGAAATATGGACAACTACAAGGCTCAAATGTTGACCCTGTAGTTAAAAACAAGAATGTCTTTCGGGGAAGGAATGAACTGAACTTGAGGTGTTTCTGCCTGGTATAAATGAGTGTCTAAAAGCTGCCTAGCAGAGGTAGTTCTTTAAAACTGGAGAAGCTTGGCTATTTCTTAGAGGACATTAAGAATAAAAAATTAGAGTGTGCTTTGCACTCATTGGGAGCTGAACTAGACATTGTTTTGTTAAGCTAGTTATGAGGATAAAATTTTATAGATGCAATAGTTCAGCATATTTCTTCTTACTATCCACCCCCTGGTGAGAATGACTCAATGTAGGTTCACTGCTCAGAGGCCCGAGTTCCAGCAGCCTTTCTGCACCTCCCAGGGGCCTCCCGCTCAGTGTCAGAGTCTTTGGTGTCTATCTCTTGAATACTGTTTTTATTTATTTGTTATTAAATCATACCAAAACCACTTAAGGTTGCTTGAATACCTGACATATGTCTAATGCTTCCTTTTTCATTTTTTTATTTATTGGTTATTAAATCATATCACTTAAGGTTGCTTGAATACCTGACATATGTCTAATGCTTCCTTTTGCATTTTTTAATGCATAGTACAATGAATAGAACTGAGGATATTTCACTAATTCTATTTAGGGGTCTATTCTCAGAATGGATCATGCTCCTATCTGTAGTTGTAAATGCTTTTCTCTTTAAATTGTGTATACACTTAGATTAATTTCTCTCCTGTTGTAAACGTTCAGGGGTGATGTTGTAAACGTTCAAGTGTGATGTTCAAGTGTCATTTCAGTCCCCTGCGGACTTTTGCACTGAGCCTACTGAAAAATTGCATAAGACATTTTTTCTGGGCGTGTTGGAATGGGAAAATTTGTTTTTGTCATGTAGTTCCATTAAATGGTGGGAAGGCTGAGGCACGTGTATGTCAGTTTTGTTTCAGACACTGTGAGGCGTGTGACTACAGGGTATGTAACGTGTTCTAATCTGCCACTCCTAGAAGGAGACCTGGCCCTGCAGGGCAGCATCGGGAGCCTGTCGCTGAGTGACCTCACGGCCCACGGGGAGTTCTACCGGGAGCGGTTCACCACCCGGGGGGAAGAAGCTCTCATCTTCCAGACTTTTAAGTAAAAACCTCCATTTTTCTCACTTGACCTTTTGTCATTGCTGGCTGTTTCAAATTCGTGTTGACTCATCCATGAAGAAAAGACTTAAAAAATGTACCTTCTTACATAAAACTGGTATGATCTAGTTGTGAGGAATCCTGATTTCTATTGAAATGGATCAGTGCTGAAGTGGGCTCCTCAGGTTTCATAAGCAGATGGGCATGATTGAAGCACTTCTGATTACCAAAACCCTGGCTCATGCCGCTCTCCCCCTGACTGGTTATGTGATCTTAGGCCGCTCATTTCATCTCTGTGCATCTGTTTCTCTGCCTAAATGTTGAGGGACTGAGATCGGCTTCCATCAAGCTGTAAACATTCTAGAATGATTGCAGCCCAAGAAAGTTGTTAAAGATATAGGTGTTAAATTACATCGTGCATTTTTCTTTTCTGTAGAAACAATCTATATAGAATCTTTTCAGTTTTAGAATTTAGAAGGCATCTGTAGGCTGACATAGTTATTAAAAGGCAGAAAGTTTAAAATGGTGGTTATTCAACCTTTTGGGGAGCTGTTAGAAAATATAAATATCCAGCTACACCCCCTAATATTTTGGGGTAGGGTGAGGTAATGCTCAGTCCTCCCTGCCCCCCAATTTGCCACAGCGATTCTAATATTCAACCAGAACTGAGAAAACTTGTTTCTAAAGATATCTGGGAACTTTTCTTTCAATTTCAGGGGGTGTATGTCAGACTGTACTGAGCATTTAGATGGATTAGTTTCTATTGTTACCTTCCACAGTGGTGTGGGTCTATAATAAATGAGATAATTAATATAAAACTCTTAATTCTCTGTCACAGACTAGGTATTTAGCTAATGTGAAATCCTCTCCCCAGTGACTGTATGCTGTATATTAATTTATTATCATGACACCATGCTCCATACTCCAGTAAATTCAAAATCATTCATAAGGTTTTCTAATTTGTCTTGGAATGTAGATGCTAAGCTCTTTGGCCTGCATTTCACTGGAGTTAGATGAAAACTTCTTCCTGCCTCCAGAAGAGTCTTCCCCAGGAACATTGGTGTGGTGGCCCAGTTTTCTTAGACATCGTTTCATGGTCTTATTTTTATTATCTTTTAAACCCATATTGTCACAGTCATTGCTAGAACAGAGTGAGCAGGAATAACTGCTTTTCCTTAAAGGCCTCACACCAGAAAGGTCTGAACCACAGGTGGCTTGTGAGTGAGTCCTGGAATTTGGAGCGAGTTAGTGCCTGTGGCTGCCTCACACCAGCCTTGCATTTCACATTCTCAGCACCTGTCGAAGCTCAGGAAGGGAGTGGTTATTGGAGTTCAACTTGTAAAACTTGCTGTGGATTTCCATTTTAATCCCTAAGTGTGTTCTCTAGGGAGACCCCTAGTCAGCCCACGGTGTCTCCCAGTACTAGCTTGCATCTTGCCGCCGCTGAGTCACCCGTTGCCGTTGGCAGGTACGGGCGGCCGGACCCTCTGCTGCGGAGGGAGCACGACATCCGCGTGAGCCTCCAGATGGCCTCGGTGCAGTACGTGCACACGCAGCGCTTCCAGGCCGAGGTGGTGGCCTTCATTCAGCACTTCACGCAGCTGCAGGACGTCCTGGGGCGCCAGCGGGCCGCCATCGAGGGCCAGACGGTAGGTAGTCTCGTTTCTCCGTTGCCTTTTCAGTCTGACTGGTTAGTGGAACTTGTAAGCCGCTAAAACTAAACTGGAAAATGTCACCAAAGGTAATTAGGTAACTTAATGCTTACTCCATGTAGCTGGTTATCTATAGAAGTCTTAACTGTAATCTGAGATTTATATTCCTTATTCATTGTATTGTGAATACCGAGTTACCTTTAAAGTTTAGCTTGAACCTTCTCTAAAAATGATTAATGAAAGTTATGGGTAATACTTAAGACTCTGGTCCTTTTAGGACTTTAGTTAGGATTCTTCTATTAGAAAGTAGTCCTGAAGAATATATATAAAAAGGGTTTGTTTTTCAAATAGAATTAGAAATTCCCAAACTGCTTCTTGCTCCCTTAATGTCTTGAGAGTCTTTCCATGGCACATGCTGGGCCAAAAGAAACACCTAATGGCTTCCCATTGATGAAGTAATTAAGACTAAACAATTAAACAAGAACATATGTCCTAACAACTTAGTAGCTGTTTGAAAAATAATAACACATAACTGAAAGAATAATATTTTTATTTCATTCTCAAATGACCACAGCTTCTCAGACTTGGAATTGAATTGGAAGTGACAACCCAAATTTCCTGTTCCGCATTTTCTTTCTCATGGTTCTTGCTTTTTGTCACAGCAGCTGCTTAAGACCTAGCTTCACAAAGATGAGGCATCATTGAAAGGATGAACATGAACTAACTTAAGCTAGTTGTTTGCATTAAGCGGTGTCTGACAGATGACATGTTTACCTAAGATTTTAACATGGCTTGGCCGCCCACTTGTGAGCAGCATCTTGTAGTGTCCTGGTACAGTTTGGGAACCACAGAAAACAATTATAATGTAGTTCTATTTTTAAAAATCTATTTTTATTGATTTCAGAGAGGAAGGGAGAGGGAGAGAGAGCTAGAAACATCAAAGAGAGCTAGAGAATCATTGATTGGTTGCCTCCTGGCCCCTGCCTCCCTCCATTGACCCTGAAATCGGGCATGAACCCTGATGAAATTGAACCATGATCTCCTGATTCATAGGTCGATACTCAATCACTGAGCCACACCAGCTGAGCTGTGACTTGCTTTCTTTGGTCACTGTGCTAATAAGATTCATCCAGATTTATTACATGTGATTGCATTTAATTTATTTTCACTGTGATATTTCATTGTGTATAATAACACATACGGCTTATTCACTTTCCTGTTGAGCACTTGGGTTGTTTACAGTGTCTCCCAATCTACGTGTATGTGTTAGAGTTTTTCTGAGATATTAGGAGTGGAATTTTTGGGCCAGAGAGATGCACATATTTCTCTTTATAAGATAACGCCAGGTTGTTTTCAGAAATGGCCCCTCCATTACATACTCCCATGGACAGTGTGTAAGAATTCCTTTCATTCATATCTTTGCCAACACTTGTATTGTCAGCCTTTATGTTTTGGGTCAGTTACTGAGTGTAAAATAGTATTTGTGGACTACATATGCTTTTTAAAAAGCCTTTTAAATTGAGGAAAAGCATATAGTTCATATAGGAAGTACAGAAAGCGTGTTACCTTCATGCATACACTTGGGGAATAACCCTTTTTTCATAATCTTTTCCATCTTGGTTTGCATTTTCCATAGCAATTCTGTCTAATAATAACTATGTAATCCAGCAGGTTGGTTCACTTAACCATTTTCTTGTAATGCTCCCATGGGTATCTTTGTGCCCATAGTTTATCTTTGAATACTTCTGAATTATAGGTTTGAATCCTGTAAGTGGTATTAAATACTTAAGTGGTATTATTTTATAGGATTGACTCCTATAAAACCATGAACATTTTTGTGACTTTCAGTTCAGCTTTGCTAAACGTTGTCTGTTAGAATTACGTACATTTAAAACAATTATTTTTACACGTGTTCAAACTGCTGTAACAAGTAACTGTGAAGAGCCAGTTGGGTTAGGAAAGTACACACTGCATTACAGAGTGATTGGGTTTAACTTCCTGGGGAGGAAGAGATTAAATCGGTAAGTTTTAAATTATATAGGACAAGCAGAAGGTAAAGGCATATTTTGTTTTTTTGAATAGTGCTAAAATGTGTGGCCTTTGAAGAAAAGCCAATTTTCTCAAGGATTTTTAATCTAGCCGTTCGAATTACTTAGATTTCCAGAGGGACCTGAAGACCTGCTTTGTTTGCAGATAAGATTATTTTATTTGAAATTTAAATTCCTTTCTCCTATTATTGTACTGTTGACAGGTGGTATTATCTACCGGTGACTTGTACCTGGATTTCTAGTCAGACATTTTCTAATGTCTACAGATACTGATCTGGTGGGACTTTACATTTGTTTTTAACCTTTTTTTACAAATTATTTTTTTATTGACTTGAGAAAGAGAAAGGGCAGGGGAGGGAGGGAGAGAGTGAAGGGGGGAGAAAGAGATTAATCTTGATGCTTGAAATTAGAAGAACATTGTTTACCTAAATCATTTGCCTAATTTGGGGCAAAGAGACATTGTTTTCTTTCTTCCTTTATTTAGAAAAAAATATTTTTATTGATTTCAGAGAGAAAGGGAGAGGGAGAGAGAGATAGAAGCATCAATGATGAAAGAGAATCATTGATTGGCCCCACACTGGGAATCGAGCCCACAACTCGGGCATGTGCCCTCACTGGCAATCTAACCGTGACTTTCTGATTCATAGGTCGATGCTCAGCCTCTGAGCCACACCAGCTGGGCTCTTTATTTTAATTTAATTTACATTTTTATTTATCCTCACCTGAGGATATTTTTGCCATTGATTTTTAGAGAGAAGAGAAGAGGAGGAAGGGGAAGAGAGAGGAAAAGAGATGGAGCGGGAGGGAGGGAGACAAATACATCCATGTATTTGAGAGACACATGCCTCCTGCACGTGCCCCACCTGGGGCTGGGGATTGAGCCTGCAACCCAGGTATGGGCCCTTGACTGGGAATCCAACCTGCGACCCTTTAGTCCAAGGCCAACGCTGTAACCACTAAGCAAAACCGGCCAAAAATACACCTGTTTCCTTTATTTTTTACCCCAGAAGTATGATTTAGGTATTCTGTGTCTTCTACTTTACATGGTGGCTCTTATATTAAACTTCTTTATTCACTGAGGAACTGGAATACAGGATTTTGGTGGAGTTAAGACATTCACTTTAGAAACTTTGGGACAGGAATCTGAAGTCTGATGTTGCCACCATAAGCTGTGTGAGCGGTGGCGAGTTATATTTCTTGCTGTTCTTCTGTTGACTAGTTGTAGAAGGAAAATGGAGATAGCAAAAATAAGTGTGCTTTACATTTGAGTAATAATTATTTATATTAACAATGCTTTGGCGTTTTCAAAGTACTTTCACATATGTTCTCTCATTTGATCCTTATGACAACCTTGTCTGTTCATTTCTTCAATTATTTAGTGAATGCTTATTGTGGATTGATGTGTCACACATGGTGCCAGGTGCTGGGAATATAATGGAAAACAAGAGAGACATGTTCATTGACTCCATGGAGGTGATATGTTAGCGGGAAGATGGACACATGAAGAAAAGCTAGCTAGTTATGATGATAACTGAAGAGGCCCTATTAGGTTAGGCAGTGGCTCATCTAATATATAAAAATATTTTCTTAACACTATTTTTTGAACAGCAGTTTTTCATTTTGATGAAGTCCAATTTCTTTATTTTATGGTTAGTGCTATTTGTTTTTTTGTTTTTTTATCAAAGAAACCATTGCCTACCACAAGGTGGCAGAAATTTTCTTCTTTGTCCTCTTTTAGAAGTTTTATAATTTTAGACCTCTTCCATTTTTAGTTGACTTTTATGTTGTTTTTTTTGTTTGTGTTTGTTTTTTGTTTTTTTGTGTGTGTGAAGTAAGGGCTGAGAGTCTCTCCCCCCCCCCCCCCCCCATGTACATCCCCAGACTTTTTTTCCCCCATTGAAACATCTTGGCACTTTTGTTGAGATTCAGTTAACCATATATGTCCATGTGTATTCTTTATTCTCTATTCTGCTGTACTGATTTTTATTTAATCATATGCCAGTACTACCTAGTCTTGATTAGACTCTCCAACTTTGCTCTTTTTTTTTCTTCAAAGTTGCGTTGGCTATTCTAGGTCCTTTGTTTTTTTGTATACATTTTAGAATCAGCTTGTCTATTTCTACAATAAAGTCACTGAGGATTTTGGTTGAGATTACATTGAATCTGTGTATCAGGAGAATTGACACCTTAGCAATCTTGAGTCTGGATCCTTGAGTATGGTACATCTCTCCATTTAATTAGGTCTTTAATTTCAGCAGTATTTTATAGTTTTGGGTGTACTGGTTTTACAATTATTGTGTTATATTTGTCTAAGTATTTCTAATTTTGGATGCTATTGTAAATTATATGAATTTTAAAAATCATATTGATATGTTGACCTCATATCCTGTCATCTTAATGAAGTTCCTTATTCTAGTTTCTTTAAATTCTTTAGCAGTAGAACTTAAGTTTGACACGCTTGCTGTAGATGATTGTTGCCTGAGAATAAGATAATTTTATTTTTTCCTTTCCAACCTAAATGCCTTTTTGCCCAGACAAGGACTTCCACTACAACATTGAATAAAAGTGGTTAGAGTGGCTATACTTACCTTGTTCCTTACTTTAGGGCAGTGATTTTCAGCCTTTTTCATCTCCACTGCACACATAAACTAATTACTGAAATTCTGTGGCACACCAAAAAATATGTATTTTTGAGGATCTGGCCAAAAAAATAGGTATAATTTTGATTCATTCACACAGACAAATATTGTATTGGCTGTTGTCATTTTTAATTTTTAATTTGACAGTCTAAGGGAAAAGAGGTCAGGTTTTAAAAATTGCATGTTTTAAAAATTCTTGGGGCAGCCGTGTGTCCCAGGGGGCCGTGCGCACCGGGAGAGCCGTGTGTCCCAGGGGAAGCAGTGGGACCCAGGGGGAGGGGCGGTGAGAGCCAGAGGAGAAGCGGACTCTATTCGTGTGGTCCTGAGATAGACATCATAAAACAAGCAGACTGCCAAATGAGGAGCGGATTCTATTCATGTGATCCTGAGATAGTCACCATAAAACAAGCAGATTGTCAAATGACAGCGGGGAGGGGAAGGAGACCTGGGGGGAGATAAGAGAACAACCGAAGGACTGATATGCATGAATATAAGTACAACCAAGGAACACAGAACTCTGGGGAGGGAGGGCATGAATGGGAGGTGGGGGGGGGGCACTGGTAAGATATGTACACATATAATACCTTAATTTAAAAAAATTTGAAAAAATAATAATAAAAAACCCAAAAAAACCCACAAAAAATAAATTTAAAAAAATGAGGAAATGACACGAGCTAAAAAACAAAACAAAACAAAACAAAACAAACAAACAAACAAAATTCTTGGGGCATACCTGTTGAAAATTGCTGTCTTAGGGGGAAAACATTGTTTTTCACCATTAAATATGATGTTAACTGTAGACAGTTTTTTTTTTAAAGGAGTCTGTCCACTTCATCTAAATTGTCAGCTTGCTGGCATGAAATTTCTCATAGGTTCCCTTATCTTTTCAATATTTGCAAGTTCTATAGCAATGTCTCCCACTCCTTCCTTATAGTGGTGGTTTTGTTTCATTTCTTTCTTTTTATTGTTATAAGTAGAGGTTTATCATTTTTGATAAGTCTTTTCAAAGAACCAATTTATTGAAGCCTGGTATAAAGATTAAACTTAAAAAGAATGTATATTCTCTGGTTGTTGATGTAGTGTTCCATGAATGTTTTTATTTTTATTTTTTATTATTTGTTTTCAAAATAAGTAATTTCTGTTATTTATTATGTTCTTTCCTCTACTTAGTTTTATCTTGCTTTTCTTCTTTTTTAGCTTCTTAAGATCAAAGCCTTGATCATTGGTCTTAAATCTTTATTTTTAAATATAAAATAAGCATTTACTGAACAATTTCTTTCGTTTTAAGCACATCCCATGAATTTTAGCATGCAATGATTTAGTTATCAGTAAGGTAAAAATATTTTTCCATTTCCCTTGTGATTTCTTCTTCGACCCATGGGTTATTTAGAAGTGTGTAGTCTGATTTTCAGATATTTGGGGTTTTTCATTATCTCCTTGTTACTAATTTCTGACTTCCATGGTGGTTATAGGGCAATACTAGTACTCTGTATGATTTTAGGTGTTTTAGTTTTATAAATTAATGGAACTTTTTGTAGACCCGAGCTCATTTGATTGTAACATTAGGGAATTAATTGATCCTCTGAGTCCATTCTCTTTTCTCTTGTAGGTGAGAGATCAAGCTCAGCGCTGCTCACGGGTTCTCCTGGATATCGAGGCTGGTGCTCCTGTTCTCCTTATCCCAGAAAGTTCCAGATCAAACAATCTGATTGTAGCAAATTTGGGGAAGTTGAAAGTCAAGAACAGGTTTCTCTTTGCTGGTTTTCCTGGGACCTTTTCCTTACAAGATAAGGTGAGCAGTTAGTACCCATTCCCTTGTCAGCTGAACTGGCATTTGGACACCAATTGAAAAAGTCATGTGTTGCTGTGAGATGTTCCTAACTGCTGTTAGTGTATGTGACTTTAAAGAATTATTATTATTATTTAATCCTCACCCAAGGATATTTTCTCCATTGGTTTTTAGAGAGTGTAAAATGGAGGGTGGCGGAGGGGAGAGAGAAAGAAACCGACTGGCTGCTCCCGTATGCGCCCCAAGCCAGGGCAGGGAGCAAACCTGCAACCAAAGCATATGTGCCCTTGACTGGGAATCGAACCTGCGACCCTTCAGTCCTCGGGCCGATGCTCTAATCACTGAGCAACCGACTAGGGCTTAAAGACTTATTTTTGACATTTTATTGACATTTTAATAGACATAGTAGAAATTATAACCTTTACTAACTGTGTAGTAAGTTATTTCATCAAACAAACCAACAGAACCTATCTTCCATCTTTATAATGCTTTCCTTACTGTTTGACCTCAGAATAATCAACTTTTTACACTATTTGGCTTTTTCAGGGGACCTGATTTGGCCCCAGGTTTATCCTAAGCCATTAAAAAAATACCTTTAGAATAAAGTCTTATACAGATATTGCTCTATAGTTTAAAATTATATTAGAACTTATGTATTTTTTATAATAATGTTTGGAGGTAATTGGCATGAGGATTGCTGTTGTTTTCATTTTACATTTGGAAAAAGAGGGGGGACTCATTGAGAATAAATGATAAAAATGGGAGCACCCCCCCTCGCTGGTTGGCTCAGTGAACTGAAGGGTCCCGGGTTCTATTCTGGTCAAGGACACATACCTCGGTTGCAGGCTTGATCCCCCGCCTCAGTCTGGGCTGGTCCAGGTGTATGCGGGAGGCAACCAATTGATGTGTCTCTCTCACATTGATGTTTCTCTCTCTCTGTCTCTCCCCCTCCCTTTCACTCTCCTTAAAAATCAATGGAAAAATATCCTTGGGTGAGGATTAACAAAACAACAACAACAACAACAACAAAAACAAGACAAAAGGAAAAACAAAAAAAAGAGAGAGTGCACCTAGTAATCACAGACTTAGTGCCAGGAGGACATGGAGGTGGTCTGATTAGCCCTCCCTCTCATACTTGCCCTGAGGAGACTGGTAACATTGCTGGAGCTGGAGGTGTCTTGTTCTTTTCCCTGTGTGTTTTGATGGCACCTTGCTAGCTTCCACAGCAGCTTTTCAGTCTGGCTGCTTATTTAGTACAAACTCATGTTAGCTTGTCAGAGTAGCACTGACTGAAAACCCCAGCTAGTTATGCTCATTTTAGTCTAACAGCTAATAACACCGGGGGAGCAATGGCCTCTGAATGGGGTGTACATAAAATTAGATTTAATTGTAAGATCTTATGACTGACAATAATAGCAGTGAGACACTTACTGAATGCTTCTTATACATCAGCCTTGCTCTTTATGTATTTGTTCACTGTGTTCTCATTAGTAACCTAAGAGGTATCTAGTATTATTAACACCATTTTTCCAGATAAAGAAATTGAGACTTGAAAAGATTAAGCCACTCTACCTGGTTTGGCTCAGTGGATAGAGCATCAGCCTATGGACTGAAGGGTTCCAGGTTCGATTCTGGTCAAGGGCACAAGCCTAGGTTTTGGGCTCGATCCCCAGTGCAGGAGGCTGCCGATCAATGATTCTCTCTCATTATTTATATTTCTCTCTCTCTCCCTCTCTCTCTCTCTCTTTTTCTCCCTCCCTCCTTTCCTCTCTGAAAAAAAAAAAAAAATATATATATATATATATATATAAAATATTAAGCCATTTCACAGGTAGTAAGGAGGACATGTGGACCTCGGACTTAGATGCTGTGATTTGATTTTACCCCCGGGAATAGGATTAGGTTAATGTGGGAAAATAAGCTGACAAACGCTGTTCCTCTTATGTGTCCTGAGTGGTCCTTACTGCGTAGCTATAACTCTTTGAATTTTCTGAAGGGTGGGGCAGTGAGTTCATTAAAATAACTTAGATGGAAGAACTCTAAAGATTTTGACAGAAAAGATATGAGTGAGCAGTTACTGTTTGCCTCTCTGGGTACAGAAAGAGGAGCAGAAGAAAGAGCATGAGGGGGTGGCAGTCCTTACCAGGACCTTGCCAAGGACTGAAACTCAGTTCAGAAAGTAATAGGAAAGTAATATTTGTTGGCAGTGCTTAAACTCAAGTAATGTTATGATTTTCAGTTACTGTCTCTGTATTTTTTATTTCTTTTTTTTCCACCTATTTTTTATTTCTTTTACTTTTCACTCATTCAGTTTACTCACTGTTATTAACATAAACATCTTGAACCAAAGATATTTGATCCAGTGAGTGGGAAGGGGTGGAGGAGGGAGAAAAGAGAAGATGGAACAGTGACGATCATGGGAACCGCGTCCATGTGTTGTAACCTTGGGCTCTGGACCCAGAGTTGGGGATGTTTGGACAAAGGGCTGGAGGTCATATTGTCCATATATCACCTTAGGTATAGCCACTTGCTCAGGTAAACCAGATTGGTGATCAGAGCAGAGGCTGCAGTGTTTAGCGATACAAGGGAAGGGCAGCACCAGGTTTATCCAAAGGCCTTTGGAGTTTGACCAACTGGGAGTTCGACTGCTTGCTATGACGTGTGCTGACAACCAGGGGGCAGCACAAAACAAAGGAAAGTCCCAGCTGGCCGCAGGGAGAAGGAAGACCCCAATCAGCCCTGATTGCCCGCCAGGCCTAGGGACCCTACCTGTGCATGCATTTTATGCACCGGGCCTCTAGTATCTATATATGGGCTCACAAGCTGACACTGAAGTTAGCCTAACAAAGAATTGCCAAACTATCCCAAGAAAGTTTTGTTAAGTAAGCCAGATAACTGTATATATTTTGCAGCATTTTAATGAAAAAATTTCCCTGTATTTGTTTTTGAGGATTTGATTTTAAGTCGCAGTGCATACAAGGATCGCTTTTTCTTCAAGGTATAATATGCTTTTTTGCCTCCTGGTTATTCTGAAAAACCTTATGGGATTCAGCAGTCAATTCACACTCTTATGCTTAAAAAAAGAAAAATTTAAAAATTAACCCTTTAAAGTATCTTATTGGGAAAGTCTGCTGTGTGTGTGTGTGTGTGTGTGTGTGTGTGTGTGTGTGTGTGTGTGTGGCTTTCCTCCTGTGTAGAGAAGTTCTCAAGGACTATGAAAAGCAATTGTTTTTCTTTTTCTCTCTTTCCTTTCCTTCTCTTTCTTTCTTGCTCTAGGTGGTAAGTTCTTGGTGGTATATTTTTATTTCCTTAAATTCTAGAAAAGCCTCATCCTTTTGCATACTAGTGGTGGTTCTGTAGAATTCCATAAGGGCTGCTTGGAGTGTGCTGCCTGTGGAAGTATCTGTCATCAGATAAACATATCTGTGAAGCACCTAGGCCTATATGAAGTGGATAGTTACTTTCCTCACCAAAACCAGTTTGCATTTCCATTTGCCCTTGAATACATTTGCACGGTGAGGTTTGTCTAGCATGCATTCCAGTGGTTGAAGAACAGGAAGCAATCCTGCAACCAAAACTTGCGGAGGGGTTGTTTGCCTTTGAGCTTATGACTCCTGTGTGTTTTGAATTATTTTACATAAATCCATGTCCTAATGAGTGCAGGTTTGAATTTTACATATGCTCTTCCTTTCATTTTTCTCAATCAGAGCTTTTGCTTAAACCATAATTTCTAGGTCAGCCTTTCAAAAGCTTTGAGTTAATCTCCTCAAGCCATTGATTTACTTAGACCAACTGCAGTGAGGATGTAGAGATGAGTCAAATGAAAGAGCAACTTTCTAGAGTTTAAATAAACTAAGCAAGAGGAAAGGTTTTTAATGTGGAAATACCTAAATAATAGCATTTACCTAGTAATTTGACTTGCAAAATACATTTCGGAAAGTAAGAACTGGTTTCTTTCAGTGTTACATGTAATTACCACCCAAGATAACCGTGGAGAGCACTTTATCATCTCCTTCTCGAAGGCGGAGAGGAATAACATGCAAGGTCGTGCTATTGGAAAACCACTCTCCCCTCTCCCAGTTCGCTCTTGAGAATAGATAGATGAGAACACTGCTGAGGCACAAGCCGTGGGGATGCAGGCCTCTGAGGCTTGGGCAAAGCAGTCACGGGAGGTTTTCAAGTCAGGTATTGCATCATTTTGGTGAAAAGATTTATTCCTGCGAGCAATTAACTGAAGGCACTAAGTATGTAAGAGCAGGGTGTAGGATTTTTAGTAGAATTACAGAATTTATTTTACTCTGGATTAGCCCTTAATCTTTATGTCCTTGAACAGAAACATAATAGGAATGGCCAACCGCCTGTGTTTCCTTTCTGTTGATATACAGTTACTGAGAGAGATAAGAAATGGGAACCCACGAGGAGAGACTTCCAGAAAGTGCAAACACGTTACGTAAATAATTCATCCCATTGGAACCGTACTTGCTGTTAGATACAGTTCTTCGAACAATAAGCATCCCCCCTCCAGTACAGTGACAATATATCATTTGGCTGAGAGATTAGCTTTTGCTTCATTTTACGTAGATTAAACCACTGGCAATTAGCATCTTAACATTTGCTCTTCAGACAAAAGATAATATCTTCCTGCGGAATTGGCACAGTTTTCACCAGGTATTGAGTTATATGTAACATCTCTGCAGATAATTACATGTGATGTAAATGTCATGATCCTGTTACCCTTTGCTCATGGGATCAGGGGTCTTTGAAGAGCCCAGGCTCTGGCTGGGATGTCCAGCGCGGTAAAGAGACCACCCCCATCCTTGCCTTTTCACTTTATCCTGTTTCTTCCAGGAATCAGTGCCCTCAGCTTCCCCAGTGAGCATTCCCAAACACAGCATGAGGAAAAGCACAAGCACGGAGGACCCGAAGGACAGCCACGCGGAGGGGCTGTTCATGACGCCTCCTGCTGGCGTCAGTGCAGGCGGCCTGAGGAGTGAGCTCATGGCCGGCACCTCAGCCAGGCCGCAAGGGCAGCAAGCCACACCCTCTGCCGGCCAGGTTTCCAGCAGCCCAGGTAACAGAGGAGAAGGGAACTGAGTGATGAAGGTGGGGAATTCCTGAGATGGCTGTAGGTGGTCGTGTGTGTGTGTGTGTGTGTGTGTGTGTGTGTGTGTGTTTTGGGGGCGGGGGCGGGGAGTGGAAGAGGAGGCTGCCCTCTGTAAGGGCAGATGCTGGCAGAGCAATAGCATGACTTCTGTGCTAATGGAATTTTGACATTGCTTTAGTAGGCCTAAGAAATTTAGGATGTAGACTTAGCATTGGGTGACTTTTTAGTTTTGCTCAAGACCAGCCTTTTTTGGGTCTCCCTTTCCTCATTCTCTCTCTTTTCTCGGGTCCACGTAGAAGACCATGTCTGTTTGCTGGATTGCATTGTCGTGGATCTGCAGGACATGGACATCTTTGCTGCCGAGAGACGGCCCCGGGAGTATTCCAAGGCCTCAGACGACAGCAGCGGAGACCTGATCTTTCCCTCCTATTTTGTGCGACAGACTGGAGGAAGTCTCTTAACTGAGCCTTGCCGGCTGAAATTGCAGGTGGAAAGGAATTTGGACAAGTGAGTGTTTCCTATCTGAATAACTACCATAAATAGAATGTTCATAAGGTGGAAATCAGTGATGTTAGGTAGATGTGAGAGATAATAGGTATTCACTTACTTCTTCATATGATAAGTGTTCATTGAGTTGTGTGCTAGACATGAGGGCTGCCATGATGAAAGAACAAACGTCTGCCTTCACAGAGCTTTGCTGAGGGATACAGGAAGGCAAGTGTATGGCTCTAACTTAGTGTGAGTCAGTGTTACAAACTGGGCTAGGATTGCCACAGCTGTCTTAGAAACAGGAAGGGACACACACTTAGCACGGATTTTGGTGTAGGAGGTGGTGATGGCAGGGAAAATACTTTGAAAGAGGCGACATTTGGATTATATGTTCCAAATGCAGTGGGCTCTGGGCCTGGCATTGCTCTTTTCCCTGGAGCTCCATTTAATCAGAATGACTGTTTCGATGCAGTTTTGCCCATTTCACTCTCTTAAACAGCCTGAAAGTCCTCCCTAAACACCAGTGAACGGACTTCACCTTTTCCTTGGTCTCTCAAAACACAGGAAGCTTCTTCCTGTAGTTTGGAACGTTGTTTGAGTTGCCATTAGTTCCATGCCCAGCTGGGAAAGGTCTTGAGAACAGGCATTCCCAGAGCCTTCCTGAGTGCCAGAAGCCCACTCTCCGGCAGAGCCCGGTGTATAGTAACGAGGCCGCCTGGGGGTGTCGGTGCCCACCTGGGCCTGTGCACGGCGAGGCTGCTGGCCTCAGGGCGCGAGGCCTCCAGTTGGAGGCACTGGTTTTGGAGGAGCAGCCACATTTGCACCTCAGCTCCTGGGAGAGAGGGCGGGCTGTAAGGTCACGCTTTGGGAAGCAGCCTCCTCGCTGGCAGAGAGGGTGACTTGAGTCCTTCCTTGGCCACACCCTTCGCAGTCCTTGGGTTTGGGCAAGCCCTTCTATGTCACTTTCTCGTTTCCGTCCGGATTAATGAGAGTTTAGCTGCTCTCACTGGGATTTTTGCATTTCATTCTTACTTGTTATTCAAGTGCGCCTTGGCTGGTGTTCAGTTATGGTTGGCATGGGCTATATTTGGTTTTACTGGCTTAGCAGACTTAAGAGGAGCTTCATTATTTAGAAATCGAACACTTTGTTTTCTTTTCAAGTAATGCTTCCAAAAAAAAAAAAGAAAAAGCGCCTTGCTACTCTCCTTATCTAAACGTTGCCCACTTTCATCGGTGTTTATGTGCAAGTGGTTATAGCCCAGATAAAAGGTGATAACTGAACGTAGGGCATCCTATCGGCTTCCCACTCCACACAGACAGGAACCGGGAGGACACTCGGTAATCCCTTCCAGCTTCTCTTGGTTGGTGGCATCACTGGTACTTTTTTTCTTTTTTCTTTTTTTCTTTTTTTTTTTTTTAACATATTTTATTGATATTTTACAGAGAGGAAGGGAGAGAGATAGAGAGCTAGAAACGTTGATGAGAGAGAAACATCGACCAGCTGCCTCTTGCACACCCCCTACCGGGGATGTGCCCACAACCAATGTACATGCCCTTGACCGGAATCGAACCTGGGACCTTTCAGTCCGCAGACCGACGCTCTACCACTGAGCCAAACCAGTCTCGGCAGTACTTTTTTTCTTTATTGCATGTAGGTTTTCTCTATACACCGTGCAACTTTTATATTCCCCTTCCATGTGAAACCTGACCCTTTATTTTATGTACTCGGAGCGTGGTGTCTGCGGGACCTGTCATGCCCACTTCGCCCCGAGGAGGGCAGAGAAAAAGGTCTCCTGTGTGGGGAAGCGATGTATCACTCCTCAGCCTGGCTTCTTCCACGTCACTCCTGTCGTCTCAGTGGAGACGCGTCGCTGACAGACTATCTTCATGTCCCGCTGGGTGTGGGATAAAACACTGATTTCGTCCTTCAGTTATCACTGAATCTGAAGAGTTAAATGAAGAGCTTGTCATTATTTCTTTATTGCTTTTCCAACTATAATGTTTAAAGTATTTCTGAATCTCATGAGATTTTCCCCCCCTTATTAATATATTCCTTAGTCAACTCATCAGATGTGGGACTGTGTAAATATGTATTTTGGAAGAAAGGGGCTTTTTGTAGCTGAAGCATGACACTCAGTCGTACTAGCTTGCTTCGTTTGGAGGCACGTGACCTCTTTGTCACTGGAAGTTAGAAATTAACTGCTTGATAATGTAGGTGGGTACTTTTTAGCTCTTATATTTGGGTGTGAACTATGCCAATGTCAAGTTAGTGATTTGTTTGTAAAATTTGCCCTGTTCTTTTTTCATAGAGAGATAAGTCATACTGTGCCAGACATATCCATCCACGGCAACCTGTCCTCAGTCCACTGCTCCCTGGACTTGTACAAATACAAGCTGATCCGTGGTTTGCTGGAGAACAACCTTGGAGAGCCCATAGAGGAATTCATGCGGCCTTATGATTTACAAGACCCAAGAATTCATGTGAGTGAGCCCTCACGTTCTTCTGTAGCCCCCTTTGCCTCGGCGGATGGTCCCCCTTTGCGTGCATGCCTCAGATCACCCAGGGAAAGAAGATGGAACGATAAGCAAATTAGATTTCTTGCCACCCTCCTCCCAGTCCTCATTGGCACCATCAGGCGTGGCCTGACCAGCGTCTTCTTTTCCAGACGGTCCTGAGTGGGGAGGTGTACACGTGCATGTGCTTCCTCATGGACATGGTGAACGTGAGCCTGGAGCTGAAGGATCCAAAAGGAAGGGAAGGTGCCGGGTCCCTAGCGAGGTATGGCTCTCATTAGTACATTGTTTTACAACAACAGTAATACATAACATTAATACAGCAACCCACATGTTCTGCTTTAGCAGAGCAGGGGTTCCGGAGTGCTGGTTCACAGCGGAATGTGGTCTGCAGAATGCTTTTCAAAAGTTTAAATTCATTGTGTCTACGTCCAGGTAGCGTAGGCTATGTGCTGGTAGCAGGCACTAGAAAATACCAGTGACTTAGAACGGGGGACAGTGTTTCTCCTCCTGCTACATGGGTCTCGGGCGTCTGCCCACTACAGTCACCGTTGGCTGACAGAGCAGACAGAGTCTTGACATGCCAGTGAGAAAAATAAGAGTTCCAGAATGTCTGACCAAGCAGTTAAATGCCCTGCAGACCTCATGGGGTAGAACAGGGTCCCACACACGCACGGCCGAGTCAGCATGCAGTCTTCCTGTGTCTGCAGAGGGGAGACCCAGACGGTTTGGTGAGCAGCACTGACGTTGCCCTCACTGCTCAGCATTTACAGTTTGGGGGTTTTTACACAAAAAGTTGGGATTTCAGTTTCTTTTGAAGAATCGGAAGCTTTGGCAGTACTGGCCCATGTTTTCATTTGGAAGCCCTAGAAGCTAGTGGCAACTTGGGAAACCTTTCGAAAGGGCATGTGTTCACGCAGCGATTCACTTACATTGTCTGCTTGGTCAGTATGAATTCCTGCACCAGGAATTTGTTAGCAGCAGGAATCTTCAAGAACACATTGTGTTTTCACACTTGATCACCCTTCATGTAGACATCTTGACAGCCATGTACGGTTGTGCAGACATTACTTTTCTCTGGTGTCCAGACAGAGTTTTTGACTAATGTCAGATTATATGGCTGGATAAGTGTTTTGATGTTTGAAAACAGGACTTCAGCCTGTGATTCCCTCACAGAAGCACCTTGTTTTTCCCTTGAAAATCCATCCTGGTCTGTATCTAACTCAGATCGAGTTCCATGCTGATTGCTTTATTGCACATTTTTCTGATGACTGGCTATGCCCTTAGTTTTCTCCAGTATCTGTACAGATTGTTGTGATGGCACTGAGTGATTATGAGTTGTCCATTGCAGCTTTCTCTGTTATTAAAAAAGTCAGTCCCAAATGCATTTCCTGTTGGTGGGCGAGTTGCGTTGTTTTTCTGTAATGAAGGGTATTGTTCGTTCTGGTAGTTCCTATTAAGCTACAGTGGTCTGAGTAAAAATTAGGCAAACTCTGGAGAGAGACTCTAGGCAGGCTAGAAGTTGACAGATGAAGGACTGAAGGATCCTTGACATCCTTTGGGAATTATCTCTTATACAACATGGGGCAAAAAAGCTTTACAGTTGTGGGCACTCGAAACAGAGTTTATTCTTGTGTTATTATTTATTTTTTATTATATTTTCCATCTGAAAACCTGTAAACCTACTTTTGTCCCACCCTCTATTCCGTCTTCTTAGACTTGAGATGGAAAATGAACCAAAAATATAATACATATGTGGTATTGCTGTTCCTCATGAGATTTCTATGGACAGGATCATCTCTTTACAAATAGAAAGTAAGATACAGAGCATAGTGATATTAAGTCCATTTTGAGGAATCTGTTAAGATCAATGAAAGATCTCAGAATGAATATTATCCTCCTTCATAGAACTTAAGCATATTTTTTATTTTGTTCTTTTATCTTGAACTTACATAATTTTGGAAAAGGTAAGAGTTTAACATCTTGTTTGATTTCTTCCTTTTAGATTTGACTTTAAGAAATGTAAACTGCTCTTTGAGAGCTTTTCCAACCAAACCAAATCCGTCAACTTGGTTTCCCATTCCATGATGGCTTTTGACACCCGCTATGCTGGGCAGAAGGCCAGTCCTGGCATGACCAACGTCTTCAGCTGCATCTTCCAGCCCTCCAGGAACAGCAGCACAGCCCAAGGATCCATTCAGATCGAGCTGCATTTCAGGTAGTACGTCCAGACCCTGGTCTGCCTTTCTTTATTGAGGGATTTCCTTTTGCGGCCATGGCCATGTTGGCTGTAGAGCAGCAAAGAACCAAGGAATCACTGAGAATGAAAGACATAATGGCCCATCAGTGCCAATGTAATAGGTATTGATTGACTCAGTATTCCTGTAACCTTGCAGTTTCATTTATTGGCCAAAAGGTGTCTCTGTTGTTTAATAAAAGTAGTTTAGAGTTAAGCCAGAGTTTTGAAATCAATCTGCCTATAAGCTGTAGATCAAGGATGTCAAACTCAAAGCCAGGAGGCCACATGCTCGTGCAGCTGTGAGTTTGACATGCTTCCTATAGGCTGTTTTAATACGTAAAGCAACTTGGGTGGGGGTGGGGGGGTACTATGCTTGTTTAAGGAAAAAGAAAGGCTTTTTTCTATAGAGATAACAGAAGGGAAGGGGTGTGTGTGTGTGTGTGTGTGTGTGTGTGTGTTTTAATTCTTTATTGTTTAATGTATTACATATGTCTCCTTTTCTCCCCATTGACTCTCCCCGGCTACTTCTACCCCCCAGCACATGCCCTTGCCCCCCTAGTGTCTGTGTCCATCAGTTATACTTATATGTATACATTCAAGAACTTTGGTTGATCTTTTACCTTCCTCTCCCCTCCTCACCCCTCCCTCTCCCCACCGCTGAGGTTTGATGATCTGTTTGATGCTTCTCTGTCTCTGGATCTATTTTTGTTCATCAGTTTATGTTGTTCATTATTTTTCATAAATGAGTGAGATCATGTGATATTTATCTTTCTCGGACTGGCTTATTTCACTTAGCATAAAGCTCTCCATTTCCATCCATGCTGTTGTAAATGGTAAGAATTCCTTCTTTTTTACAGCAGCTTAGTATTTCATTGTGTAGATGTATCACCATTTTCTAATCCACTCATCTGCTGATGGGCACTTAGGCTGTTTTTAAATCTTAGCTATTGTAAATTGTGCTGCTGTGAACATGGGGGTGCATATATCCTTTCTGATTGGTGTTTCTGATTTCTTTTTATATAATCCTAGAAGTGAGATTACTGGGTCAAATGGGAGTTCCATTTTTAGTTTTTTGAGGAAACGCCATACAGCGGCTGCACCAGCCTGCATTCCCACCAGCAGTGCACGAGGGCTCCTTTTTCTCCACATCCTCCCTGCACTGGTTGTTCGCTGATGACAGGGGACCGTGGTTTTGTCTTGCATTACCGATTACCTCTGCAAGTCTTGCTGACTCACTTTCTCATTAAAAAGAGCTTTAGCTTTCAAACTAGATTATGTTTTCTTTTTTGTATTAGGGGAGGCAGTTGTGTCTGTGGCCAGTGTGAATGTTCGGGGACCATACAGATCTGGGGGCAAAAACTCCATTTACAACTTTCTAACTGTGTGTCCCTAGAACAGCCGTGGGCAAACTACGGCCCGCGGGCCGGATCCGGCCCGTTCGGCTGTTCTATCCGGCCCGCGGAGCCGAAAGAGCGGAGGGTTCTCTTGCTCTCCCCTCCGCTCCTTCACCAGCAGCCCAAGATGAGAGTGCCAGCATGGTCAGGTGGCTTTTGTTCCGGCCCTCCGGTCCAGTTTAAGAACCCATTATGGCCCTCGAGTCAAAAAGTTTGCCCACCCCTGCCCTAGAACAAGCTATTTAACCTTTTCTGAGGTGCATTTTCCTCTTATAAGACAGAAAAGCACAACTCTGCTTGCCTGGCATACTGTTTGGCACAAATGGTAGAAGCCATCATTATTGCTGATGTAGCTTGGGTTATTTTATGATATACTACAGTAAGATTTGATAACCAAGTGAGCATTGGCCTGAAAACTGAAAAATTAAATCTGGCATGAAGAAATCTCTCTATGCAAATCCAAAAGGAGACCTTTGGCAGCAATATCAATTTCATTCTGTTTGTGCATAATATCATCAGATACGTTGTAAATATAGGCCAGTAACGAAAAGGCTGGGTTAAGAGAGAAGAAGTAAATGAAAGCTTAGTGGTTAGGCATAAAAAGAAAAAAAAATGCACCAAGACTATCCTTGTATTTATATAAAGATATCCTTGCATTTAAATATGCCTGCAATGTCAGTATGCCGTTCAGTGAATTCCTCAGGGCTGCAGTGTTTCTTAGGGAGAGGTTGTGGTTTCTCCATAAGCCATAGGAAACTAGCAAAGTAGACATTTAAGCTTTTGTATGAACTTTTTAAAAGCTCAGTACTAGGAATGCTAGCTGGCTCTTACTGAGCCAAACACAAGCCAGGCAATTTACCTATCTTTAGTTCCCACGAGTCTGCAAGATGGGTGACTTCCTTCCCCATCGGACAGATGCAGAACTAGAAGCTTGGAGCGGGTTAAGTAACTCTTCCAGGTCACACAGCTAGTAAGTGAAGTAGTCAGAATGCAAACCTGGGCCCCTGATGTCAAAGTCCATTTCTTTCCTGACGGTCGGCGGGCGGTTGGGCTGATTGTGGTCAGATGACAGGTGGGCTGTGCTTTGCAGCGCCTTTGTTTGAAGACGATGTTTATTTGAACAGGAAGCTCGCATATATTTGGTTCATCTGCAGCAACAGTTTCTTTTTAGGTTTGCTTTGTTAGTATTGATCTAATAATGATCTGGCTTTCTAAACTATCCGCCAGCTTCCCAGCCTATCATGTTTTTGATATATAAGCAGCCTTGAAATATTGTTCTATTTATATACTCAAGGTATATGATTTCTTGGAGTCAAATAATGAAGTCTTACCTTGGCTCTCGCTAACAGAGGTGCCATTGTTAGCGAGAGGGTTAACATGTTCTCTTGATTGGAACTTTTGAACGCTTTCTGTGTCTCAAGAAGAATTGCTCTTTTGTTGGGATTTTGTGTGTCAAATATAAATCACTTCACAGTGTTTAAAGGCTTGAAATATTTTCCAGAAAAGGGATCAGACACACTTTGACTTTCCAGTTAGTGCCTAGCTCTGACGATCTGTGTTCAAAATGGGGTGGAAAATTTTCACCGAGGGCAACATTTTTTCTCCATTACAAAAGGGCAAAGTGTTTCTGTGAAAAATGCTGTGACTGTATGAAGGAGACATACATCATTGTGCCTCTCTTCTAGAGGCAGTGTGCCAGGTTTAGGAGAAATATGAGCATAGGGAAGCCAGCCTCCCAAATATCTCCGAATCAGTTTTTCCAGAATAGGGGCCCTGTTAAGGCAGAGAACCAGGTACCTGCATTAGCTAGAGCTCCAGAACAAAGTTCAGCTCAGAAAATGCTGCAGAGATGTCCCTAGCCCACTGTCCTTCTGTGCTACCCGTCTGCCTACTGCCCCCGTGGGCCAGGCCAGGTCTCAGAGTCCTTGACTTTTCACCTCAAATGTAGAAGTTGGGGTAATGGGACTACAAAACAAGGAATTCCACCCCATACCCCATTCTACTTCTAGGGTGCTTGGGGGTCATACCCACAATATACACTATCTTATTTGTCCTCCTGCTCAGGCTCAAAGATCTGGGTTCTCAGGTCAGTTCCAGGAGAGAAGCCACCTGGCGTTGGTGTATAAGTTTGGTGTCTGTAAAGAAGTCATTCTGGACATCAAGGAAAGAGAGCCTCCTTGGTCTCCTTGAAACAGCTTTAGGGAAGGGAAATGACATTTATCAGATACCTGTTCTGTGCCTCAGAAGAGGTAGGCTACTCACCCAAGACAACACGTCTTGTTAAGTGACAAGATTTAAGCCTGCGCCCTTTTTACAGCAGGCTCAGCACTATTGACATTTTCAGGTTAGATCCTTCTGTGCATTGTGAAATGTTTAGCACCATCCCTGGCCTTACCCACAAGATGCCAATAGCAACCCCTCTCCCCCAGTTGTGTCAACCACAAATACCTACTGACATTGCCAGTTGTCTTCTAGAGGACAGTCACCCTTGTTGAGAACCACTGGACTACACTGGACTGTTTTTTATTGCATGCTAGTGCCCCGGTGCACAGATTCATGCACATCGAGAGGATATTGATTAGAAGGTGGTCGGTAGGGTGGGGCTGAGCAAGACGGGCCGGACAAGCCCTGGAGCCAACCTTCCCCGGCCGGCCGCACCTGGGGTGGCCCAGAGACTCGAACGGCATCTGTGGAGTGAGTGGGATACCTCCAGGAGGTGGGGTCCCTTGGCCTGGCCTGTGGGAATCAGTCCGAAACCAGCTCTCCAGCATCCCCCCCTCCCTAGGGTCCCGGATTGCAAGAGGCGGTTCTTGGGTGATGAACCCGAAATCAGTCTCCCTCCTCTCTGGTTCCGGGGTGCATCACCTGAGAACTGCTGCTGCCAGGTCACTGAAGCTTGGGCATTGAGTGTCTGCCCGCCTGGCAGTCAGTGTGTGTCATAGCTACCAGTCAGAGCATCTATCCCCTGGTGGTCATTGCATATCATAGCTACCAGTCAGATGGTCGCTTAGCCTTTTATATATATAGATTACTTCTTGCTTATGAAAAATATGATTAATTTCTGAAAACATACATTTTATGTTTTATTATAACAGTTTTCAGGTTTATTGATACGGCTGTCAGTGTAGAAAATGATGGAATACCATCTGCCAAAACTGGGTTATACATTTGTAGGTCAAAGAAATGTCATGTTTCTCCTTTCTGATGTTATTTTTTGGTCTTCTTTCATATAGATCTACGAAGGATTCCTCCTGTTTTACAGTAGTTCTCAACAATCTCCGAGTGTTTCTCATATTTGACTGGCTGCTGTTAGTCCATGATTTTCTCCACACTCCCAGTGACATTAAGAAACAAGCTAATGTTACCCCTTCTCGCCACCGGAACTCTAGCAGTGAATCTGCTGTAGTTCCCAAAACCGTGAAGAGTGGAGTAGTTACCAGGCGGTCTTCCCTTCCCGTGTCCACTGAAAGGCACTTGGAGGTCAAAGTCAATGTAACAGGTGAGTATTCATAGGTGCGAGTCACTGCTCTGAGTTTAACTGTCAGGTTCAGCATGTTGCAGGGTAACTTTTCTAATGCCTTTCAATTTTTGACATGAGCACTTACACATTTGAATCTTTTTAAAAAATATATATATTTTATCGAGTTTTTACAGAGAGTAAGAGAGAGGGATAGAGAGTTAGAAACATCAATGAGAGAGAAACACCAATCAGCTGCCTCTTGCACACCCCCTACTGGGGATGTGCCTGCAACCAAGGTACATGCCCTTGACCGGAATCGAACCTGGGACCTTTCAGTCGGCAGGCTGACGCTCTATCCACTGAGCCAACCCAGTTCCGGCCACATTTGACTCTTTTATCCACCAACAATAAGCATTGACGTTCCTGACCTCTGTGTGGGTGTGAACCACTTGGCCTTCAGTGAAGGCTTCAGGGTCTCTTGTTTCTTTCCTCTGCTGGCCTAACGCACATCCCGGCTGAGTACCACCTGGGCAGTGGTCTCCCCCCCCCCCCCCACACACACACAGTGTTAAAAGTCTGCTTCAATTTTCTATTGGATCTTTCAGACCCCAACAGATGGGTCTTACTGAGCTTGGGCAAGTTCAGAATGTGAAAATTTCATCTTATACTAAGTGAGGGGATTGTTTTCTCTTTACAAACAGAATATTTTCCTTTACAGATAGATTTATTATGGTTTTTATTAACTAGTGAACTACTCTAGTACTTCTGTATGTATTTGTGTATTTATTGTTTGTGATGTTCCCTATGAAGTACTCAATGGGTTGGAAGCAGCTAACATTTTAAGTGGATTTACTTTTGAAAGATCACGCCAAAACCGGTTTGGCTCAGTGGTAGAGCATCAGTCTGTGGACTGAAAGATCCCGGGTTCGATTCCGGTCAAGGGCATGTACCTTGGTTGCGGGCACATCCCCGGCAGGGGGTGTGCAAGAGGCAGCTGGTTGATGTTTCTCTCTCATCGACGTTTCTAGCTCTCTATCTCTCTCCCTTCCTCTCTAAAATAAAATAAAAAAATAATAAAATATATTAAAAAAAAGAAAGAAAGATCACTCTATACATGGTTTTTGATGAAGACACATAGTATATAAAACAAAGTAAATTTTCCATATACAAATGAGTAGGAACCTGCAGGTACTAATTTTAAAAGTCTCTGCACTGGATTGTTCTTCATTCTTTGAAAACAACTTAAGCGGCTACATGGACGATACAGTGTCTAATGCTGCCTGCCCAGCACTCCTAGCTGAATCTACTTGCTGGGATTTTAAAGCAGGTCCTCGGTTGGAGGAGGGGTGATTCTCTGAGCTTCTGAATATGTTAGTCCTCCCCGGAGACCTCGCTTAAAAACTGCGGTCCCTTCTGCCTGGGCAGGCTCTGCTGGCTCAGCTGTGCCCGGCCGCACGCAGAGAGTAGTTTGGGGTGATGGTGAAGGGAAATGTGGGTACCCCGGAGAACGGGTCTGGTGGCCAGTCCCTCCCGGTGGCCACGGGCCGCCTTGTCTCCAGCAGCCTGGTGCTTCCTGGCTTCCCAGCGGGGGCTCGGCTGACGGTGCTCTCCTTCCAGGTACAGAGTTCGTGGTCGTGGAGGACGTGTCCTGCTTCGATACCAGCGCCATTATCCTCAAAGGCACCACCGTGCTTACCTACAAGCCCCGGTTTGTGGATCGCCCCTTTTCCGGAAGTCTGTTTGGTATCGAGGTAAGAAGTTAATGCGTTGATCAAAAGACTACCTGTTTGGCTCAAAAGAAGAGCAGCTGGAAGAGCATTTTGTCTCCTACGCTTGCATTAGGAGAAATAATGAGCAGACCTGGAGGGTCCCTGCCCTCTTTTTGTTTTCTCCTCAAAGCTACCTGCTTACTCTGATGCGTGCATTGAGTCCTCCAGTGTCAGGCCGTGCGTGTGTGGAGGGACTTGACCTCTTTCTTTTCTTTTGAAAATGTTTTATTGATTTTTTTATAGAGAGGAAGGGAGAGGAATAGAGAGTTAGAAACATCGATGGGAGAGAAACACCAGTCAGCTGCCTCCTGCACACCCCCTACTGGGGATGTGCCCACAACCAAGGTACATGCCCTTGATCAGAATTGAACCTGGGACCCTTCAGTCAGCAGGCCGATGCTCCATCCACTGAGCCAAACCGGTTTCGGCTTGACCTCCTCCTTACACCCTCCTTCCTCAGAAGGCCGGGCTCCCCGCTATGTCCTCTGGCTCTGCAGGCCTACTCCTTGGCACCGTTGTGGACGTGGGGAAGTGGCCCTCGTTTCCCCTGCGTCCCTTCTCCACGGTGACTGCTTGTCTCCATGAAGACAAAGGCTTTGTGGTCATGGAAATGTAGTTATAAAAGGTGGTAAGAGTTTTAAGTAGCATCCTTTAAGGACTATCTGATCTATGGAAGGGCAACTCTGGAGAGTCACGCATTACCTAAAGGAGTGAATAGCGCTGCCCGGCCCTGGTCTAATCTCCCGAACAAGAATGCATCAGAGTGTCCTCCGTAGCCTGGAAGTCATATTGTACAATATTAGGTAAAAACGCTTTCCTCTCTGTAAGCCAGGGCTCGTGGGGAGAGAGGGGAAATGAGGCAGATTATCATCTCTATCAAAAGTTCTTCAGTCCCTCATCTCGGCTAGCATTCCTCCTGTTACAGTGCTACAATACTGGGTCAGAGTTATCACCATTTCCTTTCCTTTCACGACTGAACTTTCAGTGCCCTATTCTTCCCAGTGACATCGTTCAGAGGTTGATGAGCAAAACATTTTCACTGTCAGCCGCATGTGGTACTTCCCCCCGCTCTGGCCAGATTAGCTGATTAAAACCTGCAGAGATCTCACTTCTTGACCACTTGTTTCTCTCACGTAAAGAAACCTTCCTGTGAGAGGAAGGATTTACATGCTGGTGTGATGCGACTTGATCATGAAATGGCAATTCATCTGCTTTCTAAGCCACCACAATACCGGCTTTGAACGGACACTCTTGGTGATTGATTAATGGACTGTTAGGTACAATTGGGTTTTGTGGAGCAGAAGCCCCTGAAAAAAAAGGGAAAACGAAGCTCTCCTGCTCCAGCCTCAGAACAAGTGCACGCACACTGAGCTTCCTGGAAACCGCTTGCCGGCTTGTTCTTCAGGCGGCATGGTGGAATCTGAGCTGTAAGCCCTCCGTGTACAGTGTCCAACTTAGAAAGAAAGCAGAGTGAGTTAATTTTACATACAGCAAAGGACCTCGGTGTCAAACCTGTTCTTCAGTAGCTCTAAAAAATGTCAAAAAAAGGAGCAAGGGAAACCAACATGAACGCTTTCCTCTCTGTACTCTTTTTTTTTTTTAATGGGGGGGTGTGCAGCATTAGGCATCCAGATTTTTAAAAATTTATTTTATTTTATTTTTTATATTTTATTGATTTTTTTACAGAGAGGAAGAGAGAGGGATAGAGTTAGAAACATCGATGAGAGAGAATCATAGATCAGCTGCCTCCTGCACATCCCCGACTGGGGATGTGCCCGCAACCAAGGTACATACCCTTGACCGGAATTGAACCCGGGACCCTTCAATTTGCAGGGTGATGCTCTATCCACTGAGCCAAACCAGCCTCGGCCCTCTCTGTACTCCTGAATGAGCAGAATAATTTGATATTAGAATAGGAGTCCTCCCTTCCTTCTCTTCTTTCTCCCTATAAATAAAAGATATTTATTTTAAAGCTTTTTAATAGAACATTTCAAACATGTACCAAGGAAACAGTGATATAATGGACCACCATGTAGCTGTTACCCAGCTTCAGTAATTAATGTAGTAATTTTTAACTGTGAATGGAACAACTATAGTATATAAAATTGGGGCAGGGGAGGGAAAAATACCTACCCCTCCATAAATAATCTCTGCTGATAATTCAGTATGTTTCTTCCCTTAAAGTCATGGTGTAATAATTATTTATTGGCTGCATTTTCACATAACCTGTGCTGTGACTATCTTTCCTGTATTTCATATGCTCTTTTTAACTGTCACTTTAAGTGGCTGCAAAATGTTCCATTGAGTAGCTACGTATATTGAGTGATTAAACCTTGATTGTTCTTTTTAAATTTATTATTATTACCTTTTAACCTTGATTGCTCTTAATTGTTTTTATTAACAATTAAGTAATGGTTCAGTGAATTTTTCTGTATTTTTGCATTATTTCCTTAGGCTAGTTCCCAGAAAGAAGAGGGGTTGTTGGCTTAAAGGGAGTGAGAGTTTTAAGTCTTTTGTTACGTGTTGCCAAACTGCCTTTCACGTGAACCGCTGACCATGCTGTGGGCAGTCGAGCGGTACCAGCCTCTCTCTTAACAGTGTTCCAGTAGTTGTGATGGGTGTTGCTTCTGAGCTCGTCTCTTTTTCAGCTGATGGTCAGGCTCTTTCTCAGTCAGACATTAATTCGTAGCATCTCACATTTAACGCTCTAGGTGTTTTCGTGCCGACTGGGGAATGAACACGACACGGCTCTTTCCATTGTTGATCCGGTACAAATTCAGGTGGAGCTGGTGGGGAATTCTTCCTATCAGAACAGCTCAGGCCTGATGGATGCGTTCAACAGCACAGACTTCCCACCCATCCTGGAGGTATGGTGACCACCCTGACACGTTGATGCCCTCCCACACACTTTCCTGAGCTGGGACTACATGCCTCTGCTGGGCCCAACAGCATTTTAGGTCCTTCAGCAGCAAAATACAGATAACATTAGCTCTGTCCTAAGATCTTGCTGTCTTGTGGAGGATAAAAGACCTTTTCATTGTCTAGTATAATCTTGAAGTTCTATAAAGGTTTATGGAAAGCAGAACTCCACGCGGGTAGGAATGCTGGTTGTGAGTGGAACTCCAGGTCAGGTGAGCCCGTGTGGAGGGGAGGGTAAACAGGCAGAGAGGGGGAGCATTCCGTGTTAGGAAGCCTTGAGGTCAGGGGTGCACTGGCCCAGCAAACGTGAGACAGACAAGTCTCCCTAGAACAAGAGGCATGTGGGGAACTGAGGAAGAGGAGGATGTATGGTGAAGCTGGCAGGGCGAGGCCTGGCAAAGAAGGCCTAAAAATTTGTAGTTTAATTTCTTTGGTAGAGGGGGACTAGGAACCTGAGAGAGAGAGAAAAGCAATTCCGCTGTTCAGTCTTTAAAAAAATTAAAAATAAGTAAGTAAAGCATTCTACACGGACATTTGAACTGTCATCCCATTTAAAGTGGGTTGGTGTCCTCTGTGTGGCTTTTGCTAGTGTTGGCTGTATTGCCAATCTCTGAGGAAGACCAGAGATTTAGGAAATATTCATGTGGAACTTGAATCATTTTAGGTTCTGTTTGAATAAAGACGAGATACTTTAGTTGATCATTTTGTTTCAGAGATTTAAAAAGAAAAAATAGAACAAAGCAAAATGGACTAACAATGTTGCTAATAGGTGATCTTATCTCCCCTACAGCCAACCTTTGACCCTCTGCTTTAATGACTAATGTTCTTTTGTGAAAGTCTTTTAAAATATATATATATTTTATTGATTTTTTTATAGAGAGGAAGAGAAAGGGATAGAGAGTTAGAAACATTGATGATAGAGAATCATCTATCAGTTGCCTCTTGCACACCCCCTACTGGGGATGTGCCCGCAACCAAGGTACATGCCCTTGACCGGAATCGAACCTGGGACCTTTCAGACTGCAGGCCGACGCTCTATCCATTGAGCCAAACCAGTTTCGGCATCTTGTGTGAAAGACTTCCTACGCCTTCCCTCATGGCTAGTAGTGTTTACTATAGGGAGCTTTCCCATTTTCAAAATGAGAAAGGTAGTGTCTATTGGGCTTCTGGAACTTGAACTAGGGAATTGTATCTGAAAGAGGTGTAGATGCAAAACCAAACTTCAAAAACTGCCACTGTTTTCATTTTGACAGATTCAGTTACAAGCCCTGGATATCAGACTCTCCTATAATGATGTTCAGCTGTTTCTTGCCATTGCAAAATCCATCCCTGAGCAAGCTAATACTGCGGTGCCCGACACAGCGGCCTCGGAGGCCAGTTCCGTTAGCAGTGGCCTTTCTGGTGCGACTCGAGTTGGAGAGGAAATCAGAGAAGGGACAAGGCATACCTTAGATCCTGTCTTGGGTAGGTGTTTAACTTTAAACCCACTTAGGCCTCCTAATAACTTTCCTTCTGTTTACTTTTAAGATTTTCTTTGGCACAACTTAATTGTTCAGAGTGGAATTGTATGTCCGTAAGTATAATTGAGAGCCTAAATATGCTTCTCTATTTAAAAAAAATTCTAACACCCCATACCATCTGTTCTAGCCTATCTGTGTTTCCTTTTACAATTTCCTCCGGAGTTATACGGAAAATGCTAAGGTTTGGTTTTAAGCTTCAAGTTTTCCTCCAAAGTTATGTAGATAATACTGTTTCAGTTTTAAACTTCTAAAAACACAACCAATATACAGAAAAAGGCTCCTACAATTTTCAGGGTCCACTTGACAAAAGTCTCTAACCAGGAGCCCATTTTTGCCTAGAGAAATGAAATGTCTTAGTCACCGGTTTCTGGATTTTTTCTTTTTCCTTAAATTAGTCTATGGATTAATGAACAAAGATATTACTAACATTCCTGTACCCCTTTTTCTAGAGCTACAGCTGGCTCGACTGCAGGAGCTGGGGTTCAGCATGGACGATTGTCGCAAGGCTCTTTTGGTGTGCCAAGGTAATTCAGTGTGTCTCCAGAACTCCTCTGTGTCTTTTCCTCTCCTCTCCTCTCCTTCAGCAGGTGTCATAGTAGAGGAAAGATGGCTTCTGGCTTTAATACATAAAAGATGTAATAAAGTGACTGGAAGACATGCAACAAAGAGAGCCTTGCTATTTGCTTAAAAGCAGAATTCCTGTTATTATGCAATTTTTCCTTTTTTATGTCTAAGAATACAGCTGGACCAAGGTCCTCTTGGGCTGTTCAGTAGGTCCCCATACACTCTCTCTGCTTCCTCTGTGAGTCGCTTGAGTCGCTGTGGGAACTGGTTGAACTGATCCCCTTTTAATTTCTTCGCAGGCCAATTGAAAAAGGCAGCAAGTTGGTTGTTTAAGAATGCTGAGCCTCTGAAGTCTCTTTCCCAGGCCCCCAGCAGCCAAGAGAGCCAGGGGACTGCACCAGCTCAGCTGATCTCGGGCGTGGAGATTAAGGCTGAGAGCGTGTGCATCTGCTTCATCGACGACTGCATGGACCGCGACGTTCCTCTCGCCGAGCTCACCTTTTCCCGTGAGTGTTCCCCTGGTTTCCAGACTCATCTTGAAGATTTCCCGTGATTGCGGAATTATTTGGGGCCTTTTTGCGTTATTCATGCCCTTAGTAGTATGGATGCCTATTTAGATAATGGTTTTACATATGTTCTTCATTATTTGTATTTTAAAGAAATGTGTATTTATTTGCCATATGTGGCCTTCAGCCTAGAGCTGTGGAATAATCGAAGTTGTCATTGACAAAATTCCTGTTATATTAACAGCTCTAGCTAAATAATTTCTGATCTCTCCACCTCATTTTTTTTAATGTATCTGAGTACTGTAGTGATTGTAGTGTTATTAAAGGCATTTAGAATGCTTCTGCCCTATATATCTTTTGAAAATAGAAAACGCAGTCCTATTAGTGTCCCTTCACAGGGCAGGGAAGGGTGACGTTTGAACAGGGACCAGGGTAGAAGTGCGTTCGCCTAAGCCGCGCCATTGTAAGCTGTGTTACATGCGGCTGCTGCAGAGAGTGAAGGGACCTCTCCCTGCTGTGTTTACTTTTAATTTTCCATTGTTTTGATCTTGCTGGCCTCTGGTCCCTTCAAAGAAAATCGGTTCCGGGGATTTAATTTGACCCTTTGCCATTGTAGAGGTTTTCCTTTTCCTGTGCTTCTGGGCACTTACAAGGGCCACGTGATTAAAACTAGCAACTGGGACCTGGACTGTTTCCATGAGTCCCTTTTCTGCAGAGCGCCATTATTCCTTATTTCCCAATGGTAATCTTGAAAACGCGAGCTAATATTTATCAGGACACGCCTGCTCCCATCACTGTGCCTCCCTGTAAGACCCTCAGTTAGAAATGTTTTTATGTCCCTGGGCTTCAGATACACCTGGGTGCTGGGCCTGCGTCTGGTTCTGGACGGAGACAAAGGAGGCATTTAACTTGGGCACAACCTTTAAAGCGTGCCCACAGCTCAGTAATGAAGAGAAATGGCAGTATTTTAACGCAGTATTTTAAAAATCAGAAACCATACTAGGAACTCGGTGATGAACAAAGGGTCAGATTTTTATGTGCTTGCTTGTGAGATCATCAGTCGTAGCTGTAACTAACATCTCTTTAATGGGCTTTGTCTGCAAACGAAAGTTTTGGTCGTTCCGCCCGGCTCTGCAGTAAGCTTTGCTTTCATTGCAGGTCTGAATTTTCTGCAGCGTGTAAGAACTAGCCCTGAAGGCTACGCCCACTTCACCCTTTCCGGAGATTATTACAACCGGGCCCTGTCAGGTCAGCGTAAGCATATATTATTGTGGGACTTAACACAAATATTTGCCTGGGCCTATTTCTACATACATTTTACATGAGGGGGATGGGGGCAGGCCAGGGCAGGGAGAGCTAAAAAACAAGTGCCTACATAAGCACAAAAGATCAAGGTTGTTTCCTTTTTCTAATTCAACTGAGTTATTTAAAAAGGTGTGTGATTAGTTAAGTCTTTTTGACCTTGAAGTTTGGCATGTTCTAGAATATGAAACTGCTCAGTAGTGAAGGATCATTTGGCTGGCCCTGATAGTAGCTAAATTTCCAAGGAGATTTATGGCCATAGTCATTTTAAATTTCAAGCCTCCTCACTCCCTGCTGGACTTGTTGGCTTTATTAGAAGAGGACTGAGTCAGTGATGGTGTCCAATCGGCCATGGCTACTCTCTAAAGTAAAGCACAGGTCATCAGAGCATCCTCTCCTTCCAGAGTAAGAAAACCCGCATATTCTACAAGGCATTTCCAGAGTCTTTCCTTCCACGGAGAGACCAAGCTAAGGGCTTAGACCAGCCGTGGGCAAACTACAGCCTGTGGGCCACATCCGGCCCGTTCGGCTGTTCTATCCGGCCCTCGGAGCCTAAAGAGTGGAGGGTTCTCTTGCTCTCCCCTCCGCTCCTTCACCAGCAGCCCAAGATGAGAGTGCCAGCATGGTCAGGTTGCTTTTGTTCCGGCCTCCGGTCCAGTTTAAGAACCCATTGTGGCCCTCGAGTCAAAAAGTTTGCCCATCCCTGGGCTAGACAGATTGACACTCAGGAATTGTCCTGCACCAGGGCCGAGCGGGTTGGGCTGTGAGGTTCTTTATCTTCAGAGAGTTGTTAGTAGCTGTGGACCAAGTAACAGAGTGGTGCTGTGCAGGCTGAGCTTCGGCGAGGGGTTGCTCCTTTTGCTGTCGATGGAAAATTAAGCCTCAGTGTGTTGTGCTGCTGTTGAGTGTTCTAGAGCAGCGGTCACCAACCTTTCGGACCTCACGGACCACCAGTGCTCTGCGGACCACCGGTTGGCGACCTCTGTTCTAGAGTCCATCTCATTTAATTCTCTTTTAGTTAACGTTTTCCTTTCTGTTCCAGATTCACTCAGAGTAACCATCTCATTTCTTAACTGTTCAAAATGTTTTCACTTGAGAACAATGGCCCAAGTCTTGCTAATTGTTGAGAGAAACTCTTACAGGGCACATGGTAGCTATTTTTTCCTGGGGATCATTTGTATTCTCAGTGAATATGGCTTCCTTTTAAGATTGTATGAACACAGATCACTAAGTGTGCTAACGGTTGGATTTGTATTAGCAAATCAGCTCACCTGTGGTTGATTGAGTATATTTAGAACTGTCAAAAATTAACTGGTTTTGAAAAGTATTCAAGTGGGACACCATTTTTCTCACCCAACAGCCTGGCAAAAATGAAATGTGACACTATTAAGTATTGGTGATGACATGACTCTTATTTCCTGCTGCTAGAATTGTAAATTGGTGCAACTGTGTTGGGAAATACTATGTCATGGCCTAGTCAAGTTGAGTGTAAGCATCCCCAACAGCCCTGGGTTCTGCTGCCTCTATGTCTGAGCTCGGGGAGTCTCTTGCCTGTGTCCCCCTGAAATGAGCACAGTCCGCTGATAGCCCTGGCCTTCCTAACAGCAGGGAAATAGTCCGTGACTCTTCCAGCGGTAGAACGGGTAGATTATACAGCATAGCCCTGAGTGGGTTATAATTCAGTGGTAAGAGCAAATGTATTACAGCTATGTGGCATCAGTATGAGTGAATCTCAAAGATATGTTGTTGAGCAAAATAGAAACTTACAATAGAATACGTGCAGTTGGATTCTGTTTAAGTAAAGATCCCCAACAGGACAAACTAATTAATATGTCCTTGAGAAATGCATCCAGGTGTGGTAAACCTAACGGAAGAGCAAGGAAACGATTGGAAATCCGAGTGCATGGTGACTGGGAGTTGGGCGGGAGAGGGTTGGTGAGAAGGGGGACGGAGATGGGGGCATGGCACTTGGGCTGCAGAGGCCCTCGTGATTTTCTGGTTCTTAAAACCGAACAGTGAGTGCGTGAGTTCTGCAGTAATTTTATTCTTTAAACTATACATATAGGTGGTTTATATGCCCTTTGTACATATGACATTTTAAGTTAAAAAAATTGGAAAATCTTAATGGATTTCCAAGTATACCTATTTATTTAACCAATGGTTTCATGATCTAAGCAGGAGAATCAGATTTAATGGTTACATCAGCCACTGAGGCTACTTTTCGGGGCTCCGTTTTCATCTTGAGAGGATCACAAACAGGCTCTGCCTGCCCTTTAAGGGGAGAGGCGCACCGCCTTCACCTCTGGAAGACCATGGCTGGCACAGACATGCTTTTCTACTTATATCCGCTCCATAGCACAGCCATCTGTAGGGTGACCTGTGGCTAAAGATGGTGCTTTCACTGTGAAATCAAATTGGAAATAGAAAGCTATTAAGCCACAGTTTGTCCTTGCTGAGCATTTGCGAACAGTGCTCCCCTGTAAAGGCTTGGTATCTGCTGACCAGATGTCTTATTTTCTGTGCTCTCTTAGGCTGGGAGCCATTTCTTGAGCCCTGGCCGTGCACCGTATCCTGGCAACAGCAGGCAGCTAGTCGTCTCCATCCTCCCCGGCTGAAGCTGGAAGCCAAGGCCAAAACCCGTTTGGATATCAATATCACTTCAGTACTAATTGGTGAGTAGAAAGTTGTCTTCAGGAGGTTGGTACATTTCTGTACATAAGTTCCTTGTCCGGATGACTATTAATCCTGATTTAGCAAAAGCTTGGGCCCGTACAAGACATCACTTAGGCATCGTGGCTCTTTTCTGAAAATCCCTAACCTAGCCTCATGATTCTTCTCAACCCAGTGCTCCAGAGTTAGCGTCCCAATTAATGCGATCAGCGATCAAACAAGAGCTTAGCCTGCTCGGGAAACATGAATGTTCATGATGAACTTCCTCCTCATCATGCTTGGTCCCTGGGGTGCAGAAATGGCTTTAGATTCACTTCTCTCAGGCAATTCACTGAATAATTCTTAAAAGGTATAATTTTGACCTTGTCTTTATAGCAGGATAAGTTGCCTGTACAGCCTCCCGTCAGGTATCATGTCATTTTGTAAAAGGGTAACCAAGCTAATTGTGTATGTTCTGAGAGTTTCTTGGACAGCATGGAAATGTACATTCCTGGATTCAGTGTCGTGAATCAGAACCACTCTATGCTTGTATTTACATCATGTGAAACTCATACATGATTTATCATACAACTCACACTCACTGTTGGAATTACTCACCTAGTGATGTGATTTTTGGTGACAACTGTAGTTGTCTCTGAGTGATAGATAATACACACATTGTTGCGAATCTGTGAACTTGAGGCTCTCAGAATATCCATTGCCTTATTCTATGTCAGTAAGATGGAGAGAATACATAGTGAAATAAGACCATAAGTGTAAATGATCTTCAAATTTTAAAACCATTGTTTCACATGATCAGATTTCATTCACTAATTTGCCTGGATATTATTACCTAGGTAACAACAATAAATTGATCTCATGATCCTCCTATACTATTTTATTTTGCTTCCTGTGTTACTTTTTTTTTGCTAGAGGCCCGGTGCATGAAATTTGTGCATGGGGAGGGGGTGGTTTTTGAGGTTGTCCCTCAGCCCAGTCTGCACCCTTTTACAATCCAGGACCACTGGCTATTAACCACTGGCCTGTCTGCCTGTCTGATCGCCCCTAACCACTCTGCCTATTCTAAGAAGTATATCTTAATTATATAAAAGGTCTTTATTTGGGTGTGGTACATCATTTTGTTAACTTGCTCTCCCCATTGTAATTCTTCTCTCAAAAGAGTAAAAAAGAAACATAACAGCTTGAGGACTATCAGGTCGATTTCAGCCTCTTTAATTTAGTGATTTTCTAACAGCCTCCAAATTGGTCTTTTTAAAATTTTCTCTCTAAACCCTGTCTCTAGCATGGGATTCCACCCTCTGTACACACTAACTCATCTTGGCTTTGTCCTTTCCCCAGTATGTTGTGCCAAAGTCACGCTGAAGGACTTAATGTTCACCGATTGTACCATGTCCTTTCATGTTGAAGCCTTTGCATGTGCTGTTCTCTGTGCCTGGAATGTGCCTGTATCATAATCCCATTGGTAAACTGTAATTTCTACTCATTCTTTTAGACCTGGAACAAAGGTGTCCCCTTCCCCCCAAGATTCCCATGTGTGGGCCTCCACTTCTGCCAAAGCAGACGAAATCTTCCCCTGTTCTGTGCTCTCACAGAATTTCATTCTTATCTTTGTTTTAGCTCCTCTCACATTGTGGTATCATTTTGTGATAATTAATGGTTGTTTTATTAACATTAATTTCTTCCTCGTTCTCCACGGGACACACTTGCTCAGAATCCGGCATGTGCCCAGCACGTAGTAAGGCATTCCATGGGAGCTTGTTTTGCGGAATTGACATTCTCTGACTTGAACCTTTCATACTTTCTACTTCTGTTCTAAATGTCTCTGGGGAATATTTTCCAGACCAGTATGTAAGCACCAAGGAATCATGGATGGCAGATTACTGTAAAGAGGACAAGGAAGTAGACACTACTACAACAGAAGACTGGATGGGCTCTTCAGTGGATCCTCCCAGCTTTGGACAAAGTAAGGGTTTTCTCTGCAAATGTCTAACTGTCACTGTTGACCTACAAGGCCATGTTTCATTGAAAACTCCAAAATAATTTTCAGTAGAAAAACCAACAGGAAATTCTGACCGTCTTCTACAGTTCTCTTTCAGTCTTTGTGAGAGACACTTTTTTCTGGTGCAAAATACTCAACTTTTAATATGAGCTCCAGTCTCACCTTTGTGGGAGAGAGAGGACCTGCAGTATACGGGTCCTCAGTTCTGGCAGCGCGGCACGGCGCCAGCGCCCTGGCAGAGCATGGAGACCAGCCATTGCTCAGTTTGGGTTTTACTCAGCCAAACATTCCTGTTGATGGGATTTTTTTGACTAGTTTTTCAAAACATCTTTTCAGTCTTCTAAATCCAGAGATGGGCTATTTTCTTGAAGAGAGGGAGGGCAGGTTCTCCCATGTGGAAAACACTGTTAGGGGGGCCCTTGTATTGTTCATAAAATACAAAAGAATTGAATGCCCAGCCGCTTGGAGAGGGGGGAGTCAGTTTGTTCTCTGTTAACGATGTTTTCTTTCCTTATTTAATGCTTCACCATGGAGCTCTGATTGCCTCGGAGCTGGGGAGATTGTGATGGCCAACTGCATGGTTCTTAGTTGTTCCACAGCCATTGTCATTCAAATTCAGCTCAGCCCTAGCTCTTTGAGTGCGGTTTCTTTGGGAGTCTTGGCTGGGCTTCACATAGCTCATGAGGACTTCACATAGCTCATGCATACATAAATATCCCATCTGGTCTGCAAACGTGTCGCGGGGAGATGGATTTTCCTCGTGTATGAAGTATTTGAACTTGTCCGTCTCTCCTCAGGGTGTTTAAATGGACTGTCTGTCTGCCTTGTACTTCCAGGATGAGGGGCAAGGAAATGTCAGCTCCGCTTGCTCTCTGTTCCCAGGCTGTTGCTTCTGAGACTCAAGGTCATTGCTTCGGAGCCAGGGCTTTTCACATACCATCAGCTTCAGTGTTGGCTCCTCCCTAACCTTCCCAGTTCGTGTGTCCAGAGACCGTAACACAGAATTCTACCCAGAAGACTAACTAATCTTCTGTAATATGTCTTCTGTCTTAGGGAGCGTGTGTTTCTAAAAGCCTTCATACAGGAGGATCTGAAATCCAGTCAGGGCAAACACTGGGAAGGCCCAGTCTTAGGATTCTAGCGAAGCGTTTTCTTCTGTCCCTCTCCTCCCTGCACTTTTAGAAAAAAAGAAAGAAAAAAGTTCTCCTCTTTCTTTAAAGTTAATAAGCTGCCTTATCTATGTCAAATGCCTCTGCTAAATTAAAGCCGGGTTTTATTTACTTATAGATTTTTATGGTTACTTAGGTTTATAAAGGTGAAATATTTCTTCTTAATTAGATGTAACTGAATATACCTAAATTTCCAAACCTCTTTTCTGCCTGGAAACTCCTGGGTGGCAGTAAATCAAACGGGATTGTATTCGGGTTTGGACTTGGTGAAGTGGCTGTCGGGCATTTGTCCCGAGAGCCAGTCTGTTTGAACCTTGCTGAGCTGACCACAGACTTTAGCTCTTATTCACGACTGTTTAGTCACATTCCCCCCCACATTTGTACATTTTGTTTATTCCAGACAGGTTCAGTGGGAGCCCTTGGAATAATGTGAAATTCAGCCTAAGGAGCGGCTGGTTTCCCGCTGTTTCTTTAGCAGGGGAAAGAAAATGGCCCCATTTCCGACATGGTTGTTGGCTTTGCTCAGTAAGGGCTGAGGTTCTGCGGGTAAACCTGGCTGGCATGGCACCTTACTGAACGGACTAGTTTTGTATTCCAAAGACATTGTATGGAAACACCAAATGTAAATATTCTAAACACTGCCATGTTTAATGTATAACGTAAATAATACTTTGAGGTAACTCCTTAGTAAAGATGTGAAAACTGAAACACCGACGGGCTCTTCGCCGGAGTGTGGAGACCCCGAGGAATAGCATTCTGCTGCCTCTGCTTCCGCCTCTGCTTCTGCGGGCGGAAGGAGCGCCTCCCCCAGCTGGAGGGCAGTGCTGGTGACTTTTCTCTGACATTGAAGAACATGGCGCTGTAAAGTTCAAAATCCTCAAAAGCCTTGCCGTTCTGTTCAAAAGAATGTTGAATACATTTTCTTTCCCCAACTGAGGAAAAGAGGCGCTGCTTTCACAATGCCTCGGTAGTAAAAGGCAGCGTGGACCGCCCTGCGCACTCACTCCCTCGGTCGGTCAGGTACCTTCCTAGCGCTTAGAAATCACCGAGGGGGACGATGGTACAGGGCATGGTGCTTGCTGTCTCTGTAACGTGCTCCGTTCGTGCTTACGCTTCGGAGGTGAGTCTTCTTATTCACTGTGCTGTTCTCACTCTCTAACTTTGTCTCTCCTGTCTGCCAGGCCTCCCCCTTGTCTACCTTAGAACTAGGAGTACAGCCAGTCTGACTAACCTAGAGCACCAGCTCTATGCTAGAGGTACAGTACAGCCAAGCGAGGGCTTGCTTTCTTTTCCTGTTTTAAGAACTGCCATGTCCATCTGTTTTCTGTGAATGGGGGCGTACCACGTTTTGAGTACTTTGGTTGAGTAGCAGGAAAGAGAATTCCGACGCATGAACAGAGAGACGCCTTCTATCAGAAGGAAGCGATGTGCTGGCGTATGCCCTGTGGGGTGCAGAAATGCCCCGGTCAGTGAGGGATTTCTCCTCCTGAAAGCAAGTGAGAAGAAGATGCCCGGCCTCCACCGAGCAGTGCTGCCAGTCTGTGCGTCTCACTCTCAGTGAACCTTTACCCAGAATGCAAGGGGTTCTCCTGATCGGGAATAGATCTAAGAAAATACTCCCCTTACACACAAACCTCAATTTTAGCTGTGACTCCGAGCTGCTTAGGGGACAGAAAAGCAAATGTCTTTCTAACTTGGACCATGTAAGGTTCCTTGGGAATTTGTCTGGTCGGCAGATATGATAGAATACACCACAAGCATTCAGGGATTGGCGTCCCAGGACGTACATGTATGTCATCGGAGTGATTTGTGTGTGTACGGGGCTAACAGCAGGCCCTGCCTGGGCCATGGCATCTTCTGTAGGGAAAGGTGTTTGCGTTTCCTCCACCAGGAGTGCAGAGCAGGGAGACTACTCCGCGGGGTAGTGCTATGGGCTTTTCCGAAAAGTTTCACTGAGGCGGGTGTTCACACAGAGATAGCCCACGATTGAATCTTCATGTATTCAGGGATTTATACCCTAAGCTTTCCTCTGTCTGCGATTTAATGTTTCCAGCTGAGCCGAGTATTATTCCAGTTTAGCTGATGAGGTCAGAGAGCCTGAGAAAGACTCAGTGATTGGCCTTCACTCACCTGACTAACTAGTAGCAGTCAGGGGCGTTAATCTACTTCTTATGATTTACAAAGCAGGTCCTTCCTGACAGGCCGAGCTGCTCCTATAGCTTGGAGACCTGCACGCTTTATAATGGCCAATTGCTCTGTGAAACGAGTCCAGAGGGGTGGACATTTCTCAGCTGGAGCCACTTGAGGCCGAAGTCGGACCGCAGGAGCCTCAGGTTCTCGGAGCCGTGAAGAAGTTAGGTGTGGTCACCGGAGGCAGAGCTTCCGAGGCCCCCGGGGAACACGTGCTCCCCGATGGCCGTGGGGACTTTGCTCTCCGGTGTGTGCCGAGCCCGGTTTGGACCCTAGCGCAGGAGATGCCAGGTTGCCCCCTGGTGCTGGGTTTGGACTCCTGAGCACTCCACGAAGTCTGTTATCGGAGAAGTTGTTGCCGAGTTGGCCGGTATGTGTAATCAAAACAAGAAGCCTGGGGACCTTCCCAGGCCATTCAATCCCAGAGCAATATACTTGTGACTACTTTATGTGGGTTCCTAGCACTTTATTCTGCATTACAGTGTGATCAAAGCCACTTGCCACCTGTTCCTTTAAAATCTAATTTGCAAATGGAACTTCGGGCCTGGCGTGCAGTGGGCTGTGAGAGCACAGCTGGCTGCTTCTCCCCGGGCCCGTACGGCCGCAGGAGAGCCGCCCTCGCCGCGCTCCGGAGCGGGCGCCTCTCAGGGTGCCACCGTCAGCACTGTTTGCCCGCGGCCGCTCTTAAAGTTTTCACTCCCCTCTGCTCTTGTCGGCAGCCTCACAGCTACTCTGTAATGTTCTGCTTGGTGAGCGTTGTTTTTTAAAGCAAACCTTGGGAACCAAGTGAGGCCATTTGGAGGAGAAATGGGTTTGTTTTGAGCAGAGAGTATCTTTAGACGGATTTGGAGGGGGTCGCGCTAGAGACTGTCCGTGGAATTGAAGGAATATATAGTATGCGCTCATTTATTTAGCATGTTGCCATTTCCCAGACTTCCCTGAGCCACTGCTGTTACCAAGGCGGAACTTGCCCTAACCTGACACTGCTTGTCCTGCAGTGTTGGTAGTACTAACTCCTGAAAAAGGAAGTGCTTCCTCTCAAAGGCAGTGATCACTGCTGGCCGATGCTGCCCCACCCATTACCCAGGTGGGAGGGCAGGTCGGGTGCGGTCTGCCTTCCTGTCCTGCTGGCAGGACACACGTGGGCCTGGGAGGCGAGTTTAATTTTGCTGTAGTGCTCTCAGTCAGCATTTGCAGTCACCCTGAGAAGTAAGTCCTTTTGTCCTCAGCTGCGGGCCATTTGGGCCTCGTGTTGTCTGTGCTTTAAAGCGGTGCGCATAGTAGGACTGGGCTGCGCCTGCTTTGTTGCTAGTGTGCGTGTGGCATGAGCACCGCAGCCAGGGGGCGCCAGCGTTGGGCTGCCGCTGCATTTGTGGTTCCTGCTGCCCCCTCCGCTTTCTTCCTGTGGCCCACAGGCCATCAGGCCCCTGGTCAGAGGAGCTGAGGCCCTCCCGGGCAGCCTCTGTCTGTGCCAGACCACCAACACAGCCGGCCCAGGGCATAGCCGGGCACTCAGCCTTTGTCGGCTCTCTGGCCATGTGGCCTCCCACTTCGTTGACTTTTTTTTAAAGTATTTATTGTCAGGTCAGCTCTTTTCTAGAATTTGATTAGTCTTGTAGTGATCAGTGTTTTCAGTTTCCCTGACTAGCAACTATTCTGTGAAAAGAAATCATAGTTTGTGCTCCTTTTGTAGACTCTGTAGTACTTATGGTGGTGGAATCTGTGCCACAGATGGGCTAAAAATTTCATTTCAAAAGCTCTGAAATAGTATATTTCTGATCTTTCCAGGAGAAAAATATCCCAACTATTAGTGTAAGAGCGTAGGAAGAATGTTTTTATTTCGTTACAATGTGAGTAATACGACTGCAGTGTAACTTTGGCATAAAGGGAGGCTTTGTTACAGCACAGGGATTTTGGACAGAGTTTAATCAAGTAGGTGTGATAAATTTGCTACAGTTTGGGTTACCTATTTAGAATCTATTTATTGGGTGTAGCGAGGTCCATTTCTTTTTCCCTCTTTTGATTCCAACCAAGTTAGGTCCCGTTGCCCTCTGTGGGGATGAGGCCCCTAAGAATTGTGGGAGAATTGGGGGCTGGCAGTCACACACCACAGCCATTTGTCAGGGAGGACCGAGTCACCCCGTAGCAGGCAGCAAAGTACATGGAGGTTCCATTCATCCCCATTTCCTCCCCCTTCAGCCCCTTTGCCAAGAGACCATTTCTGGCACTGTCTCCAGGTGGGGGGCGGATTGGGGGGCTCTCCCACACAGATGAGGCGGGTGCTAATAGCCACCTTGTTTGTTCACAGCAGAGGTGAAGACGCCCAAGCGCCGGCAGCCTTTTGTCCCTTTCGCCCTGAGGAATCACACAGGCTGCACCCTGTGGTTCGCCACGCTGACCACCACGCCCACCAGGTAAGGAGCACTTGGTCTGTCACCGAGCCATCGCTGCCACCCAGGCGCCTGCGCGCCAGCCCGGTGGGCCCTTCTTGAGGCTCTTAGATTGTGCTCGAAGCAATCACGTGCTGTCCTGCTGAGACTTCTGGTGAGGTTCTGGTTGTCTGTGGAATCTACAGTCAGAGAAATAGGCCCCGAGTTTGAAACGTCCAAATGACGACCCCGATCCCGGCGGACATGACGTTTAAAGTCAGTTGGCAAGTTCAGGCTGAGAGAGGGAAGCGTGAAAGGAAAGTCATTCCATCTTTTCTCTCCATCCCCCATCCCCCCAAGAATTGCTTTCCAACCTGAAGCACACTGCAGTCCAGATGGAATTGGGTGGAGTTTGGAGAACAAGTGGGGATTTACCTAAGCCAAGTGAGAGGGTCCTTCAGCAGCTTTCAGCCTGTTCAGACCTTGGCTGGACCTTCCAAATCCACGCTGATCTTTCAGCCTAGGAAATGAGAACACGAAATGAGTAACAGCATCAACTGGTTGGAAACCGCATTTTCCTGCCTCCGCGAAGTATGAGAATGCCTTGCAGGAGACAGTGTTTGTTTTTAAACACAGTTCAGGCCTGCTGAGTTCTTGGTAGTCACTTAAAACCGACTTTTGAAAGTCACGACTCACTTTACATAGCACTTACGTAGCAGCTCTCTGCGGAGGCAGGTGGCTGTGTCCTATAGCTCTCAGCTGTTTCTGAGGCGTCACATGAGCTGCGCTTGATCGTGAAGATATACCTTTGGTCACTGACCTTGTAGGTCATCCTCTGGAGCCAGGGTTGCAGCCTTATTGCTGTGAATGCGTCCGGGAGGGATCTGTTCCCAGCTCCAGCTCCGGGTGAGGAGGAGCTGGGAGACAGGCACCGGCTGCCATTGTCTGCTCTGCTTCCAGGGCTGCTCTGTCGCACAGCGGGAGTCCAGGGGGAGTCCCAGAAGGGGACGGGACGCTTCTCGATGACACTCACAATGTCAGCGAGTGGCGGGAAGTCCTCACAGGCGAAGAGATCCCCTTTGAATTTGAAGCCCGTGGAAAGCTAAGGCACAGGTAGAGTATGGTTCATTCTTTTCCTAAAAAAATATTTATGTATATGATATGATTGTCCCTAGTGTTTCGCCCACTCACCTTCCTTTATTAAAGATTTTAATGATTTATTTTTATTTATTTATTTATTTTAAATATTTTTTATTTTATTTATTTTTTTTTTTACAGAGAGGAAGGGAGAGTGATAGAGAGCTAGAAACATCGATGAGAGAGAATCATCGATCAGTTGCCTCTTGCACACCCCCTACTGGGGATGTGCTCGCAACTAAGGTACATGCCCTTGACCGGAATCGAACCCGGGACCTTTCAGTCCCCAGGCCAACGCTCTATCCATTGAGCCAAACCAGTTTTGGCAATGATTTATTTTTAAAAGATATTTTTAAAAATTAGTGGTTCCTTTCCTTTTTAAAAAAATATAAAGACTTTCTTACTATCTTGGAAATAAAGTTTCCCCCCATTAATTATGCCCCCAATAATTTTGTTTGACATGTGTGCTTCACATAATTTGCTTGAAGGATTGACAGAGCATAACACCCAAGTTCATTGCCTCCCAGCCTGGTTTTCATGATGCACTGGTGACATGGTACTCCTGAGTGGTTAGCAAACATGTCGATGTCAGTTTTAAGACAAATATGTGCCACAGAGCACTTGGCGTAGGCTGATGCTTTCGGGAAGCAGAGGTGAATGAGGAGGCACATGGCTGCTGAGGAGGATTAGAACCACTCGTCTACGGAGGCCGCCAGCACTCCCTCTGGCGTAGTCCACCAGAGGAGAGCGCGAGAGATGCTGTGGTTTGTTAGCGAGAGGTCACAGACTATCTAACAAAGTGTTCTTGTGTTTGCAGACATTGTTAAGTGGAAAGGCTGTCCAGTGAATAGGCTACGATTTCAGCCTCATATCTGTTTGCAAGCTGAGCTGAAGTGTGGGAGACTGGCTTCCGCCTTATGCTTTCATGATGCTCTGAGTCTTTGTGTGCAAAGCTGCTCCTGAGTCAGATTCTTCTTCCCTTCGCACAGCTTTCTGCCAGCACACATTTCTCCCTGGGGCAGATGTCTGAACTTGTGGGCCCCGTGACTGTTCGGGGAAAATAGGGCTTAAAGAAATCCTTAAGCTGGGCACATGTACCTGAAAGGCACGTTAGCATTTCCAGGGCTGAGTGGTGAGCATTGTCCTGTCCCACAAAGTTCCTGAGGAGCTTATTATGAACTGTTGGCTGTCTGTCTGTCTGAATAAGCACTGCCTGTTGTACCAGAAGGGGTTTGTCCTCTCTATCACTTCTGTTTTCGTTTCCATGTTTTGTAACGCTTTTCAAGTCCCACTGTTCTGCTTGAATTCATCAAAATAAATGCCTTTTCTGGCTTTCCCCCGCGTTGGCACCCTGTGCCCACTCCCTGCCTTCCTCCTTCCTGTCAGCCTCAAATCCAGTTCCCCATTTTAGGCTTCTGGCTTGAATTAGGCGAAACCTAAAATAGAATTAAATGTGCAATTTCCTCCTGCTCCTCCTGTTCTGCCCACTGCCGTCTGCTGTTTCAGCCAAGCCGTCAGCCTTAAAACACCTAACGTGTCTGTGGCCTGAAGGACCAGAGCCAAACGACCGAGTGTGGGTCTAAGAGAAGGAGGGTATTCAGCAAAAGGACCAAGAGGAAATGTCGTGTCATGCATTTCCAAGAGTATGGTTGATGATCAGATTGCTAGTAGGACATTTTTACTGCCCTGCAGAAATGGTTGTGGCTAATGTCACCATTTTGTAAAATCTTGGGCGGGGTTGGTGGGCCAGGGCCTGGGGTTAGAGTGGGGAGTTTGTGTGGTTCATACAAAGGGAGGATAAATGCTATTCTTGCCCCAGCTTTATAAGTCTGTGGTTTTAAATGTAAAACCCAGTTAGTGTGTTCTCTTGATTTCTCTTGCATTAGCTAATCACCAAAAGGCTTGGACAGCCGGGGTTTTATGTCAGTAGATAGTAAATCGGGTTTGAGTCTTTGCTTCTGCTTTTCTTTGCTTTTGAAGATTGTGCTTAATGCCTTCTTCCGTGTTCTGCCTGACAGACACACCCATGACCTCCGGATTCACCAACTGCAAGTGAGAGTGAATGGCTGGGAGCAAGTGAGCCCCGTGTCTGTGGACAAAGTTGGGACCTTTTTCCGATACGCAGCGCCCGATAAGAATTCATCTTCCTCTACGGTGTGTGGTGGGGATGGGTGTGCACTCCCGTAAAGCCAGGCACTCACACAGTGGACTAGCCTTGCTCTAGCGAAGAGTTCTCGTTCTTCATTTACACAAGCTCTAGGAAGATGTAAGATTATATCAAGTCATCATAGGCACTGATAATCAATATTTAGATGAGCCAGCCAATGGATAATTTCAGAAAAAAAAAAAAAAAAACAACCCACCAAAACAGGATCTAAAAGTGATTTTAATGAAAAATAATAAGTAAATAAAACTGGCTTTAATGCCTGTTACCTCACCTGTGCAGCCCCGTTTCACATGCAGCTGGCCCACCTGGCAGTTTGCTGGTCTGCCGAAAATGTGTTGTCTTTACTCCACATACTGTTATGTTTCCTCCACGTACTGTCTTCTTTCAACTTCTTACAGTGCTGCTCCTTGATCCTTCTAGTTCCTTTTCTCCACCTTCTCTTCTCTAGCAGAAAGTCAGATATCCGCTGCTGTTTATCTGATCACAGACCCTCCACACATCCTTACTCCAACTTGACCCCAGCCCGCAGCTCTAGGGCTAGGAGGGACCAGCCTGGGGAGGATGCAGGCAGCATCCCTCACTAGAGCGTCCAGGTGAGGGCTGGTCTCCCAGCCCGTGTGTCCGCCATGGTGCTCTTGCCCAGCACTCGGACATGCTTCCCAGGATGACTCCTGCGTTGTTCGGTAGCCAATGATGAGTGGGAAAGACAGATTTGCAGAGGTTGTGGCTTTCGTCCTGCCTTCTTCATAGAGAAGCCCTGTTCTTTCTATGCGTCCTCTCTTGTGCCCCAAGTTTCTTAGGAAAGGACACTTTCTTTCCAGATTAATTTCCTGCCTAATTTCTTGTCTGATAATGAAAGAACTAATTGCCCCAAGAGATACCTTTCTATTGTATGGATATGTTCTGGAAATTTGTGTCTTCATATAGAGTGGTGGTAAAATGAGGGCTGTCTTCCCCCTCCCTTCTTCTTCTCTTTTTAAAAATATGTTTTTATTGATTTCAGAGAGAGAGTAACATCAACGATGAGAGAATCACTGATCAGCTGCCTCCTGCACATCCTCGACTGGGTCTGAGCCCACAGCCTGCACATGTGCCCTTGACCAGAATTGAACCCATAGCCCTTAAGTCCCCAGGCCAACACTCTATCCACTGAGCCAAACCTTCTAAGGGCTTCCCCAGACCTTCTGAGTTAAGATGCTTTCTCTTAGAAGTAGACGTTACTTTGCTAAGGGTATTTGCAAACACCACTCTTTCAAGCAAATTTCATTGTCATTGAACTTAATGACGCCTATAATCTTAGGTCTGCGCTGACTCTGACTTTTGGAATCTTTCTTAGATTGGCAGCCCAAGCAGCAGAACAAATATTATCCATCCCCAGGTTTACGTGAGTATGATTGTCCTGTGTCACTGTGTGTATCGAGTGTTGACACTGCCTGAACCATAAGTAGATGTTTATTTCTTAATGATCAGATGACTTTATGACATATAAGCGATTGGAATTTATCTTTCTGCTTTTCTGTTGATGATTACCTCATTTTCTAAAAACGTGCAAGAAAATGTTTTCACCTAATTTGTTACGTGAGAATGGATATTACAGGCAACAGAAAGAAAAAAAAACAAATGTTTGGGGCCAATGTCTCCTTTTCTTTCTAAGTTAAAATATAAATTAACCCTTGTATGGCTATACCTATTTCATAGATTTGGGGTCCATAGGTCGTGAAGGTAAATAAAAATGAAAAATAGTAAGATTCTTTTTTCCTTCCCATTTGGCTTTTGAAACATCATCATAAGATAACACTAAAAAACTATTTAAAAAAATTTTTTTTGCTTAAATTTTCTCCTCCCTTAGGGATGGTAAGTTTTGAAATGTGAAATTTGAGGCGTTAAGATCAAGCTTTAAAACAATTGCAATTGGCCTTGGCTGAGCGGGCCTTCACCAGGCCGGGTCCGTGGACGCCTCGGTGCTGATTGCCTGGGGTTGTCTCTGAAAACACTCCAGACAGTTCTGGTTTGCCTTTTCACTGGGCTTCCTGGAAGTCTTGGCTCAAAACATGGAGCTCTTCATTTTATTGTTTATTAGGTTGGTTTCACATACTGTTTGTTTTTAATAAAATAGTTGGCAGCATGAGACGCTTGGACGTGGTGTCATTTGTTTCTCCACTAAAAAAGCATTGTCAGTATGTTCTGGACACTCATGCTGAGAATAATAGTTTCAGAAACCTTCTCTTTGGTTTACCTGATGTGGGGTTATAAACTTAAAAAAAAAAAAAAAGAGTTCTGGGGCACACGCTGTGTGCCGAATGTGTGAACGAATGTATGGAAAAAGAACGTAGTGGCTGCGACCCAAGACCGAACGTAAATTGCTTCCCTCCATTATGTTGAGTTTCTGAAACTCAGTGTCCTGTTTTTTAAAGAGCGATCATTGACTGGAACTAGGAAAGTTATTATGAAGACAGAGAAGTTTGCTTTTGAAGTTCTTTGCAATACAAATGTTGGCTTTTTCTCTATAGGCTTGTCAGCGAATGGTGTATGGGCCTAGAGAGTAATTTTTATGACATTAGGAAAAAAAGTTATGGTTCTCGGGAAAGGCATACCGATGTAGACAACTCTTTATTGTACACTCTCTGGCTTTCACAAAGACAAGTTATAATCTCAGAAGACTTCCTCCTGCTTTTGTGTATTTTGGACAGTTCCCAACCCATTGTTAGTGTTCAAAGAATGTTTTCTCACTTTAATATTAATCTGGGAGGAAAATACCGCAGAAGGTAAATCACTTAATGTTTTACGAAGTCCTGCCTCAGTGCTTCTGAAGTCTGCGTTGCTTTGCATGGTTTTTAGCCCCCTCCGGCAGAGCCGACAGCGAGTCTTGGTCCGTTTCCACGTAGGGCTGGTGTGCCGGGCCCCAGCGGCACCGCGAGAGGACAGCTTCCAGCACCAGCGTGGGCAGTTGGATGGGTTGTTACCGGTCTCAGGGGAAGTTCTTTATAATGACACACTTTGTGATGTCACTTCTGAATAGATTAACTACTTAAAAAATATTTTTTTTATTGATTTCATAGAGGAAGGGAGAGGGAGAGAGAGATAGAAACATCAACGATGAAAGAGAATCATCGATCAGCTGCCTCCTGCACGCCCCACCCTGGGGATCGAGCCTGCATCCCGGGCATGTGCCCTGACTGGGAATCAAGCTGTGATCTCCTGGTTCATAGGTCAACACTTAACCACTGAGCCACACACCAGCTGGGCTGACTATATTAACTATTTTTATAGAAATGTTTAGAATTGGTTAAGAGTGCATATTTATGGGATTTCGTTCCTATCAAAGCTGAGTGGTCTTAGGGCTTAATTATTAATTTTACCAAAGAGCTATCGTAATAATAAAATGCTGTGATTTAGGCATTCTGGTTGGTATGGTTGTATTTTTCTGTGTATTTTCAAAGTCACAGCGATGCTCTTTTGCTTCCACGTCTCTTTCACAGTTCTCAGCACTCCCGCCTGTCCGGGTGGTCTTTGCCGTGACCATGGAAGGCAGTGCTCGCAAAGTGATCACTGTCCGGTCTGCCCTCATTGTGAAGAACAGACTCGAGACACCAATGGAACTAAGATTGGACAGCCCGTCAGCTCCGGACAGTAAGTTTTGACATAGTCTGTCCCCCGTTCACTCTGAGAAAGTCGGCTTTGGGGGAAGACCCTCCCCGAGAACGCTAACGCTTATTTCCGTGGCAGAGCCCGTGGTGCTTCCCGCTGTCATGCCGGGGGACTCCTTCGCTGTGCCTTTGCACCTCACTTCTTGGCGGCTGCAGGCCCGGCCCAAAGGGTTGGGCGTATTTTTCTGTAAGGCTCCTATCCACTGGACAAATGTAGTGAAGACGACAGAGGTTAGTAGCAGCAAACGAGAGTGCCATTCCATGGACACGGAGAAAAGCCGATTCTTCAGGTATGCATGGCGCTGCAATGTGTACTTGTGGGCATTTTTTCTTTATTCTTTCTCTAAGGACCCTCAATGATTCAGTTGTGCTTATTTAAAGTTTTTGTTTGTTTTTTTTTTAAATACTTTTATAGATTTCAGAGAGGAAGAGAAAGGGAAAGAGAGAAGGAAACATCAGTGATGAGAGAGAATCATTGGTCCTCTGCCTCTTATATGCATTCCATAGGCGTTTGAGCCCGCAATTCAGGCACATGTCCTGACCAGTAATTGAACTGTGACCTCCTGGTTCATAGGTCAACGTTTAACCACAGAGCCACACTGGACTAACCACAGAGCCACACTGGACGGGCTGTCATTCTCTTTTTGCAGTTCAAGAACAGGCACAACTAATCTATACAAGTATCAGAGATTGTTGCTTATCTGATGAGGGAGAGGGTTTTGATTGGAAAGGCATATGAGGGAACGTTCTGGAGTGAGAGAAATATTCTATCACTCGTTTGGGGTGGCAGCTATAGGATGCATATAATTGTCAAAAACCCACAAAGCAGAACATTTAAAATCTATACATTTTATGTGACTTAAGTTGTAGACATCTTAATGAATTATTGAACCATTTTAATGCTATGCTTTCTCAGACTCAGCTAAGGAGAAGAAATTCAAGTTCTTCATTGGTGGTTTTATACCATTTTGTCTTCACAGGTTTTGTGTGGCCATAAAGAAAGAGAATTATCCAGATTACATGCCCTCGAACATATTTTCTGATAGTGCAAAACAGATCTTCCGGCAGCCGGGGCACACCATATATCTCCTGCCGACTGTGGTCATCTGCAACCTGCTCCCTTGTGAACTGGACTTCTACGTTAAAGGGATGCCCATTAATGGGACCCTGAAACCTGGCAAAGAGGTGGCTCTCCACACCGCTGACACGGCCCAGAACATTGAACTGGGTGAGCGTTTAGTCACATTATCATCGGTAGCAATTCTGTGAAAATATCAGTGAGTGTTTTGTGACCGTTTGGTAAATATTTTGGAGAAATTATAGCCTATACACTATCTGAGTAAACCAGCTAAAGGATTTATGTAGTTTACAAAATATCAAACTTCTAAGTTAGAAATTTATCAAGAGAAAATAATTGAACAGATTCAAAAGATTCCCAGAGGAAGCACTCCATGGAGCTTTTTTCTTATGTTGCTCACTTGATGTATGACTATAGGAAGTCATTTCATCTTTTCAAAACAGGCTTTTCCCAGCTATAAAAGGAGCAAATCATATGTCTCTCCCTCTCTTTTCAGGAGAGGGAAAAACATTTGCCAAGCATGCACTGCCCTCCAGGCCGTATGTCAGGTGCTCACACACATGATCTCATGTAATCCTTAAGCAATAGTTATTTGTCCCATTCCTGATGAAGAAATTGAATGTTGAATGCATCAAGTACGCTCAGATGAATGAACTCGAGACAGAGAATCATTAGAATCATCATCCTATTTGTAGTACTTAGAGCAAAGAGGAGCTTCTGGAGTTTGGGCAGGAAGTATGTTTCTTTAATGCTGTTCTAGAAATGCTGAAAAAATTATGCCTTAGATATTCATCCTTTTAAAGTTTTGTATATCTTCTCATTTGATCTTCACAACTGCACGTTTGGGGCAGAGAGACAGCTGCCATTCCCATATAGATAGGAACCCGAAACTCATTTAAATTGTGTCCCACAGTGAAAACTTGCACTTCATTTAGAACACAAAAGTAGTATAGTGCTAGGTGTCCTTCTAAAGAAAAGAGGTCTGTGCTCTGACATTTAAGTACTTCTTCAACAAATGTGTCTGAGCCCCTGGGTGGAATGGAAACGTCCTTCCACCCACCGCCACTCCATCTTCCCAGTCTGCTCCCCACGGGCCACCGCTTTCACGGCAACCCTGCGATGGAGGTGCTGTCGTTACCCCGTTGGCAGATGAGGCAGCGAGGGTAAAGCGCCCACCCTGCACCATGCAGCCGGGAAGGCCAACCTGGGACCTGAGGCCAGGCATTCGGCTACAGAAACCTTGACTCTGACCCTGTCCTGGCCTTTATTGTGGCCTAGGCACCCAGCACAGGGCCTGATGTCTAGTGAGCTCCTAATACTCACAGCTGTTATGGTAGCTTTCTGGTATTTCCATCTTTCTAACGGTGCAGTGCAGACTCCCTAGTGTGGCTTCCAGGCCATCAGGCTTGCTTCAAAGGTAGTCCCACCCTGGCTAGAGGAAAATGGCCACTCTATCGAGATCTTTTTGCTAGTAAGAGAGTTACTGATTTTTCCAAAAGGAATCCAATTTCGTTTGACTGCCGAGCATTTTAACAAACTCAAGTGAGAGCTTAGAAAGACAACAGCTTATATCTCCTCTAGGGGTATCGCTGGAGAATTTTCCACTCTGTAAAGAATTGCTCATTCCACCTGGAACCCAAAACTACATGGTAAGGATGCGTCTCTATGACACCAACCGGCGGCAGCTGAACCTCACTATCCGGATTGTGTGTCGAGCAGAAGGATCCCTAAAGATCTTCATTTCCGCTCCGTATTGGTTGATTAACAAAACAGGTAAGCATAGGGGCTCCTCAAGTGGGGCTTTGGCTTTGGCCGTGGGAATTCAGGTTTTTTGCTCAGCTGACTAAATGGAGCCAATAGAGTAATTCCTGCAACAGTCTGGGCTGCTGGAACTTTCCTGCTTCCATAATTAGTGCTCAGTCATGGTCAGAACTCTCCTCTTAGACAATAAAATGAGCCCACTAAATAAATTCAATGTCTGCTCTTTCCCGCCTTGATTGTTTTTTAAAATTTTAATTCTACCATTTACGTCTGTCTTGGAGAGACTGGGTGGGACTGATTATACCTTTCCCCTCCTTCTGAAAGGGTTACCACTGATCTTCAGACAGGACAACACAAAGACAGATGCTGCAGGCCAGTTCGAGGAGCATGAGCTGGCCCGGAGCCTGAGCCCCCTCCTATTCTGCTATGCTGACAAAGAGCAGCCAAACCTGTGAGTACAGTTATTTATGGGAGGGGAAATACGTTCCATGGGAAGGGGAAACCAGCACAGGCTAGTGTATCCGTGTAAGGAGAATTGTACTGTAGATAACAATCCTGACTTGGCAGGGGAGCAGGACCATGACCTAATGGGATTCTTTGGGATCTAATTTCTGTGTTACCTGATAGTGAAAATAAACCATTTGGTTGGTTTATAATGAAAGCTAGTTTTATTTTACGTGTGTTGAAGTAGTTCTATTCATAACTCTGCCAATGAAGAGAAACCCACATGTCCTGTGCTCTGCATGGCTCCCTTCTGCTGTCAGCTCAGCACAGACAGAGCAGTTGGCATGGGGGTGTGTGTGCGGGTGACTGGGCCTCTGCCCCATTAATCCACGCCAGGTCATTTTGTGTAAGGTGCCATTTAAGATCTCAAACACTCCTTGCAGGAGGGAAAAGCAACAATTGTGAGAATTAGGTGACATGTCCTTCTAGTGTATGATATGAGCATTATTTACTTTTGTCCTTGGTTTTAACATTCTGCCTTTTACAAGAGTTAATTTGTAGCAGTAATCCAAATGGGCATGAAATGTCAGACTCTGGTATCTGCAGAAGTATGCTGGCTACCAGCTTAAGAGGAAGGTTTAGGGAGCACCACATGCCGGTGGGAGCAGATGTGTCTTCCAGGGAGGGCTGAAGTCTAGGTTGTTGCTGAGGTCAGGAGAGGATTGGCTGGAGTTTGTGCAGACGCTCGGCAGTGTCACTAGCCAGTCTCATTCTTCCTGACATTTGTAACAGTTTATTTTATCCCAGGAATTTGTAGTTCCCAAAGCATTTCCACGTAGACCATCTCATTGGATTCTCCCAGCCTCCCATCGGATTAGGCAGGGCAGGACATGCTGTTTTATTTTAAGTTGAGGAAACAGGCTCCAAGAGAGACAGTTACCTGCCCAAGGTTATGCTGCTTGTTAGTGGAGGAACTGGAACACACATTCAGGAATGATGGTTCCAGGGCCCATGATAAGACACTGACCAACTGAACAGGGCTTTGCTGTTAGCATAGTACCAGACCATAGAGGGAATGCACATGGGGAGGTACCATTAGCCACCTCTTCTGCACATGCTTGCCCTGGATGTACAGAACTGTGGGCACACTTTCCTTATATGTTCAGGGTATTTCATGAACCTTTAAGACACCTGAGTCAGGACAGTATCAGTTTGGCTCAAATCCAGCTCAAATCCTTGTTTTTTAGAGGAACGATAGATATTGTAGCATTTTCTGTATGTCTTATGCTTATAGAATCTTAATGTTTTTTCTTAAAGTGTTCAGTAGAAGACGTCCATACACTTTACACTTTGCTGTGCTGTGGCTGCCTGTGAGACAGGGGGTTAACCGCCAGTAATTGCCTCGCTCTGTTTGGGAATTACGAGTGAGGAAGAGTCAACATTAGAGTGCTAATTTGGGGTGTTTCCTGATTAGGACAGGTGGACAAGACTTGCTTATGGATGAATGTATCAACCTTTGCTTTTCTGCCCCACAGCTGCACGATGAGAATCGGAAGGGGGATTCATCCCGAAGGCATGCCGGGCTGGTGTCAGGGCTTCTCCCTGGATGGTGGTAGTGGTGTCCGAGCTTTGAAAGTCATCCAGCACGGAAACCGCCCGGGGCTGATCTATAACATTGGTGGGTTACCGTGGGGCAGCGGGGGAATCCGACCCTTGGCCCGTGAGCTCAGCCTGGGCCCGTGAGCTGGCCATACGCTTTTGGCTGGGCCGCACATGCTGACTTTCTCATGTGGCATTGGGTTAGGTGTCCTTCCTCTGAAAGCTTGATGGCTGTCAGCGCAGATCTATTCTGGGGATCTGAGGAGCTACCTAAACACTGCCCCTTTTGAGCGCTGCGGCTCTGATTAACTTAAAGTATCAGTTTGGCTTAAATCCTTGTTTTTCACGGGGATAATAGGAGCACTTAGAATGCTTTTTTCATCCACCAGGCATTTCCCACGCATTCATTAAAACCTGCAAACCCTAAGAGGGTCAGAAGCATTGTTCTCCTTGAAACTGAAGCAGCGAGGTTAAGTGACTTGCCCACATGCAAAGGGGAAGTCTGGGTCAGAAGTGGGATTATGATTGCAGTGTGCACATGTGAAGCAGAAAATGTAATAAAATGCACTCGGTGGTTAGAGTAATTAGAAGCCCACTAAACGAGCTTCGCTTACAGAGGTGGCGGGTGATGAGGGGAGCATTCTGCACCTACAGACCTCAGAGCCACCTGGAATTCTCAAGAGGTTCTCTGCAAAGTTAAGATAAATTTGATTATTTAAATGACGCTTCAAGTTTAAGATGTTAGCTGCGCGTCCTTCCTTCAGTGTATAATTTCCAGGGGTCCAAGCACCACTCCATGCCCAATGTCGGAAAACCATCTAGGACTGTGCTGTCCGTTGAGCTCTCTGCGCTGAGGGCAGTGTTCTGGTTTGCACTGTCCAGGGTGGTAGCACTCACTGGCCACGCGTGGCTGCCGAACACTTGGGAGTACGTGACCGAGAAATGTGGCCAGTGTGACCAAGGAACTGAGTTTTTCACTTTATTGAGTGTTGATGGATTTAAATGGCCACATATGCTAGTGGCTGCGTATGGGACAGGGCAGGAATAGTCGTGTTGTAGAGGGAGAGCCTGGGGCGGTGTCATTTAGCCATTTGCTCTGGGGCCCACGCAGGCTCAAGGACTCAAGTGCTTGAGTTTTTATGAGTAATAGAGCCTCCTCCAAGTATAGTTTGTTTCCCGTGTTGTTCAGACCTGAATTTGTGAGCATTCTCCCTTGTCCCGGGGATGCCTCCTTTAAAGCTGACATTGAGATTTTTAACCGAAGAAATAAACTTTAACTTGATCCTCCAGCTGAGGATCATTTTCTTTTTACTTTTGTTCACATTGTTCGCTCCGCCCCTTGCATGGGCAAAGGCTGTTTCATGCTGGGTGTGGTTTTCGTTTGGGGTGTCTTGTCCTGGATACACTTTCCAAAGTAAGCTGCTGCAGGTTGGCCAGAAACTGTGGTTGGAACAAATTGCAGATGGGGGGATGGAGCTCCGAGCAGCTGGTGCTAAGGAATCCCAGACTTCTTTCAGGGAGGCAAACTGAGCTGGCCAATCAGAGCTATGCATTGAGTGCATGTGTAAACTTAAATTCTAGGGCAGTGATTTTCAACCTTTTTCATTGCTTGGTACACAAGCTAATTACTAAAATTCTGTCGCACACCAAAATATATATATATATTTTTTTGCCAGTAAAAAACAAAGATACAGTTTTGATTGATTTACAAAAGAGAAGAGAAAGAAAAAGAAATTGCCCACCCTTTGTGCTCCAAAGTGACTTTAAAAAAAAGTCAGGTGCCGCTAAAACTGGTTTGGCTCAGTGGATAGAGCATCGGCCTGCCGACTGAAAGGTCCCAGGTTCGATTCCGGTCAAGGGCATGTACTTTGGTTGCGGGCACATTCCCAGTAGGGAGTGTGCAAGAGGCTGCTGATTGATGATTCTCTCTCATCGATGTTTCTAACTCTCTATCCCTCTCTCTTTCTCTCTGTAAAAAATAAAATAAAAAAATTTTTTTTAAACCAGGTGCCTATACTTGTATATAAAGATTCTGGTTCTAAGAATTAACCAATGAGACACAACCTTATTATGCAGTGTGACCACTCTATTATATGACCTATATATTTATGGTTCAAAACAGGGCATTCACACTGGATGGCTTTTGTGTTGACTGTTGTCATTTTTTGTTTGACAATGGAAGGGAAGAGGGGTCTGTGCACCTGACTAAATAGTTAGGTATTGCGCATTTAAAAATTCTTGTGGCACACTATTTGAAAATTGCTGTGCTGGGAGCATTCATTAAAACTTATTACATATGTTTTTTAGGGACAAGACTATGATTTGAATTTTGTTTTTATGCCAAAGAAAGCAATAGATGAGGTGGGCTAAGATAGGACTTTATAATTCTTAAGGTTCATGAAATCTTGGCATGTACTATCAAGGGAATTTGTGGAATCTCTTACTTGAATATTTTTGAAGAGTTCAATAGATAACTAGCTCCCTATCAGGAAAGTTTGAAACACAGTCCCAAGCTCGGGGAGGCCTCACATGTACCTCCAAAAAGAGGGATTTTGTACATTTTTATCTTATCAGCTATTCATTTACTGGGGGGTTGCCAGAGCAATCTAAGATGAAAAGGGAAACAAAAAGCCTACTTTTTTTTTTTTCCCTCCAAAAATTGAGTCTCGGTACTGTAGATTTTTTTCATAATGTCAAATTAGACACATCTTTTGTGGGCAGACTTTATATCAGTTGAGATCAGCTAGCTATGATAATGTCAGTTTCTGACAGTTAATGCTTTTTGTGTGTTACGGAAATATGAGTGATAGGGAATACCTCGCTGCTCCAGTGTTCACAAGCATTTCTTTAAAGAAGTTCCAGAGATGATTGTTTTTGAGATTCACTCAGTCTTTTATATTGAAGGCCTACATTGAAGGCACACCCAATTCTTCAAGCCAGCACGAATGAATTACAGAGTGAACAGATTTGGAATCTTTATCATTGGGATTATGTTAGGACATCCCGGACACCTAATTGTCATTATCTAAGGTCTCTTTCCTTTTTATGGTTCTCTTGTTGACTGCTAAGTAGGGTCCTTGTACATGTCCCATCGTGATGGGAGCACGGGCTCCGGAGGCAGGCAGCTGTGTGATCTAGGGCAAGTTACCTCGCTTTCCATGCCTTAGTTTCCTCATCTGTAAAATGGAAAGAATGAAAATGTCTAACTCATAAGGTGGTTATGAGAATTTAACGTGGAGCCTTTGGTAGAGGGCGTAACTTGTATTAAGAGTTCAATTAATATTATGATATTCATTATCTGTACTACAAATATTTTTTATCCTTGTAGAAACAGAGTCCAGCCCAGTTGCTGTATTTATTGTGTGAATGAACAAAGAGTTCATCCCACTGAGAGTTTCATATTTAAAAAAAAAACCGATCATATTTTTAAAGCTAATTCAGTGCTGTGTATTTATTTTTTCCTTTCTTTGGGTGTTGTGAGATTTCCTTCTGATTGATTATGACCGTCTTTCCATGCTGTGTGTTCTGTTTGCCTTTTCCTCCCTGTACATAGTGGGTGCTGAAAACATGTATTGTATGAACGAATGAATCCTATAATATTTTACATTCAGTTTTAGCTGGATTCTTGGGCTGAGAGCTAAAAGAAAATACTAGAGAAAAGTCCTTTGAGTTCAGGGTCGTTAGAATCCAATTAAGTAATCTGAAATTTCTACTGTATCCTATAAAAGGGGCAAATTCTCTAGTGGAAATTTGATGTGAGCAGAAATGTAGTCAGCTTCATAAATGGAAACCAAAGGTAGCTATGACTGAACACCTGTGCTTTTTAGTTGCTGTTATTACGATACACACTTTATGAAGAAGCCAGGAATTAAGGGGATACCGATACTGCCACTGAGACTTTTTAAGGCCCAAGTGGGAATAAAGACTAATACTTTGAGTGTGCTTGCTGTTTTCATTCCATTCTTGGAAGGCTTGACAGCCTCTTTGGGTGATATAATTGTTTTCTTAGAGAATCGAAGTAATTGTGAAGGCTGTTTATTTTGTTAGGGCATGGATTATATCTTTTTTTCTGATTAATTCATGGCAGTGGTCTTTGTTATTTGTAGGTATTGATGTCAAGAAAGGCCGAGGTCGATATATTGACACCTGTATGGTCATCTTTGCCCCCCGTTACCTGTTAGATAATAAGTCATCTCACAAGCTTGCATTTGCACAGAGGGAATTTGCCAGGGGACAGGTAAGCAGTTTGCTTTTGAAGAATTACTAGTGTTTAATAGCACAGGGAGTTTCATGTCATGGCTTATCTCCCCTTCAACGCTCTAAGTTCTGTGATGGGAGTGACCATTTCCTGCCCTAACTAGCTCCTGGCAGAGGGCCAAGCTCAGAGAAGGTACTTAGTAAACATTTACTGTCTTGACTTGACTTGTTGACCAAAGCCAGCGATTCTGTGTGTTTTAGGGAACAGCCAATCCCGAAGGTTACATTTCTACCCTTCCTGGTTCCAGTGTAGTGTTCCATTGGCCTCGGAACGACTATGACCAGTTGTTGTGTGTCAGATTAATGGATGTTCCCAATTGTATTTGGTCTGGAGGCTTTGAGGTCAACAAGAATAATTCTTTCCACATCAACATGAGGTAAGTTCAGAGACTACATTTAGACAAAAAGTAGCTTTGTTTGAGGTGCATTAAATAGTAAGCTATAAGTACCATATAAATTTTAAATATTTATAAAGCTATAAATACTATGTAGTAAATAGTAACACTACTCTTCATGAAATGGACACACATGTTTCTGGCTCAGACAGAGTTCTTAAAACTAGCTAAGCCCAGGTATGTATGAATGAACTGTTTGATGGGCTGAGTTGAAGGGAATGTCGGCAGTTTTTACCATTGTGCACCTGCGGTGGTCTCAGGCGTCAAGTTGAAGGGGGTAGCACGTCTGAAAACTCTGCATTTAGACGTTAGCACTGATTATAAATGTTTTTGCCAAATCTTCTCTCATTTGATGTTGTTTCAGTAATTATCTGCCCTTCTTTGCCAAACCCAGTGACTTTCAGGTCATTGTTAAGAAAAACCAACCAGATTTGGCCTCAGCTAGCCTAGGATGACTCTTTTCCTTCTGCTTCATCAAATGCTTTTTTAAAAAAAGTATTAAAAGGTGTGTGTGTGTGTGTGTGTGTGTGTGTGTGTGTTTAAATAGTGGTAAGATACACATACCATGTGAGAAAAATAACACAAAGACCCCGAGATGGTTTTGTGGACTTCAGGTACATAAAATTTACCACTTTAATCATTTTTAAGTTCACTAGTGTTAAGTATATTCATACTGTTGTGCAACCAATCTCCAAACTCTTTTTATTGTGCAAAACTGAAACTCTGTACCCACCAAACAACTCCTCATTTCCCCCTTCTCCAGCCCCTGCTTTGCTTTTTCTGAATTTGACTATCCTTGGTATCTCAGATAAGTGGAAGCATACAGTATTTGTCTTTTTGTGACTGGCTTATTTCACTGAGCATAATGTTCTCAAGGTTCATCTGCATTATTTCCTTCCTCTTTAAGCTGAATAATATGCCATTGTATGGATATAGCACATTTTGCTTCTCCATTGATTTGTTGAAGGAAACTTGGGATGCTTCTACCCTTTAGCTGTTGTGAATAGTGCTGCTCTGAACATGGGGGTATAAATATCCTCTTTTGAGTCCCTGTTTTTGATTCCTTTGGGTCTATACTCAGAAATGGAATTATTGTTTTATGTGGTCATTCCAATTTTATTTCTTTGAGGAAGTGCCATAGTGTTTTCTACAGCAGCTCCACCATTTTACATTTCAGCCAGCTGTGCACAGAGGTTCCAATTTCTCCACATCTTTGCTAGTACTTGTTACTTTCTGCTTTTTTGATAGTAGTCAACCTGATGGGTGAGATCACAGCTCACTGTGGTTTTGATTCACATTTCCCTAATGATTAGTGATGTTAAGCTTCTCTTCATGTGTTTACTGGCCATTTGTACTTCCCATTTTTGAATTGGGTTGTTTGTTTTTGTTGTTGTTAAGTTATAGAAATCTTTTGTATATTCTGGATATTAACCCCCTTTTGAGATATATGATTTGCATATATTTTGCCCATTTCTTACAGTGCCTTTTTACTTCGTTGATTGTATAGAAGTTTTTAATTTTGATGTAGTCCAAATTATCTATTTTAATTTGTATTATCTCTGCTTTTGGTGTTATAGCCAATAAATCATTGCCAAATCCAATGTCATGAAGCTTTACCCTGTTTTTTTCTTCTGAGTGCTTTATAATTTTAGCCTATTTAGGTCTTTGATCCATTTTGAGTTGATATTTGTACACTATCAATTGGTGCACAAAATTTGTACATGGGTAGGGTCCCCAGGCCTGGCTGGCAATCAGGGCTGACCGGGGCCTTCTGGCTGCCAGCCAGGCCTCCCTTCCCTGGCTACCAGCTTCTGGCCAGGACCTCCCTTCCCCAGCTGCTGGCCGGGGCCTTCCTTCATTCCACGCCACCCCTTGGTAGTCAGGGCACATCATAGTGAGCCACTGAACTCCCGATCTCCCAGTCGAACTCCCGAGGGGATGCTTTCCATATTAGCCTTTTATATATATAGATGGTGTAAGGTAAGAGTTCAACTCTATACTTTTTTGTTTCTGGCTATCAAGTTATCTCAAAATTTGTTGAAAAGACTCTCCATGGGATGGTCTTGGCACCGTTGCCTAAAATTATTTGACTCTGTATGTGAGGATTTATTTCATGGCTTTCTGTCTCATTCGTCCATATGTCTGTCTTTATGCCAGTATCACACTGTTTTGATTAGTAACTTTATAATAAGTTTTGAAATCAGGAAGTGTGAGACCTCCAACTTTGTTCTTTTTCAAGATTATTTTGGCTATTTGAAGTCCCTTGGGATTCCATCTGAATTTTAGGATGAATTTTTTTGTTTTGTTTTGGGAGGTGGGGGAAACTTGGGATTTTGATAGGGATTGCATTAAATCTGTAAATCAGTTTGGGTAGCATTGATCTTTTAAAAATATTAAGTCTTTCGACCCATGACCATGGATGCCTTTCTATTTGTTTGTGTCCTCTTCAGTTTCTTTTATCAAATGCTTTTGAAGCTAAAGACACTGAAAACAGTACTATTTCAGCACATTTAGAGGCAAAATTTAATCTTTTATAGTTATGGCTTGTTCTTCATTGAGAGCACTATTATAAGGGAACAGAAAAATAATTATGATATACAGCAGTACCTATAGTTGACTTTTAAAACAATGCATTATCTGAGGTTTTATTTTCTTTCATTCCCCTCCCACTCATAGAAGTGGAAGTTTATTTAAAAAGTCAGAGTTAGAAAAAGTTAGCCAGCTGGGCTGTGTGGGTTCGGAAAACAAGTTACAGAGGCAAAAGAAAGGGCCCTTGGAGCTTAGGAGAGGGAGAGAAGGGGAAAGATGCTGAGTGCTCCGGAGAGATAGGGGAGGGGCGCATGAGCTAGAGAGAAAAGGCACAGGGGAGAGAGAGAGAGATCGATCGATCTTATTTTATTTCTTTTGTCAATGGCCCTTAGAACTAATTACATCTGCTATAGTGGTTTTCAGGCTGTGTTCCTAAGAGTAGTTGGGGGGTCTAAGCTGGTGACTTTAGAGGCCCAGGGAGCCAAGTGGGCAGGTCTTCAGTGCCCTCATCCCTTCTCAATCAGAACTCTTGTCTGTCAGTATCATGTGTTTCTCACAAGATCTCACTGGGGTCCGCAGAGGGGTGGGGGAAGACGAGGAGTTCTGCAGCTAAAGCCACTGTTGGTGTAGATGCCTCCTAGGAGGAGGCTGTCCAGATCTATCATGTTAGAAGGGGAAGCCAATTTGAGATTATATAAAACAGCTACTCATGATTACTTTACAAAAAGAAAAAGAAGGAAAGTAAGTACCAGGTGTGTGTGTGTGGGGCGGGGGGTGGGGTGGTAGAAATGACTCTGTACCTTTGTTAGCCCTTTGGAAATGTCGCCCTGAAGTACTGAGCATAGACGTATGCCATCTGTCTTCTCTACTTTCCCCACCATGTCATTTGGAAACAGCTTCAACCCACAGAAAACTTATGATTGTACACTGAAGATCCCTACATCTTTTTCCTAGATTTGTTACATTTCATCATTTTGCTGTGTTCTTGATTTCTCTCCATACACATACATACTTTTTTTTTTCTGAACCATTTGAAAGTAAATTGAAATCATCATGGTAATTCAGCTGTAAAAACTTTATTCATCACCTAAAAGATAAGGATGTTTTTCTAAATAAATATACTAATAATACACTCTGAATAAATTTAATATTGATTTGTTTTGTAATAAATAGTTCTTTAATCTGTCCTTCAGAGCAATCCCTTCCTCCTGATCTAGGATTCAGTCAAGGATTATGCATTTTATTTGACCCGTATAGTTCATCTTCTTTAATCTAAATGGTCACTTTTCCTTTTTTGTCTTGATTGACATTGACATTTTTAAAGCGTTCAAGCCAGTTTCTTGTATAATGTCCTCTTTCCTGGATTTTCCTGATAGTTTCACAATATAGATTTGGGTAAAACCTTTGTGGTAAGAATACTACTACATATGTGGTATTGTATGTTTCCTGTTGCGTCACACCTGGAGGCCTGGGATGTGACAGCTGTGGTCCCATTGTTGATGTTGCTAAAGTGGATCATTGCTTGGTTAAGGAGGTGTCTAACAGGTTTTCCTTACAGTTACCTTTTCTTCTTTGTAAACAAGAAAATCCATCAGTGGATAATTTGAATCTGTGTTTATATTGTTTCCTAAAAACCTTTCACTCAATGGTTTGATGGTTCTTATCGGAATCAATGATTACATTGGTGGTTGCAAAATGGTGACTTTCTAATTCTCTCATTTCTTTGACATTTATTAACTGATAGTCTTCTGTAAAGAACAGTTTTTCATTCTCACATACAAATACATAAAAATTATGATCACATACTGGTACCTCCATTACATAGGATTCTTACTCACCTGCCTTTGTCCTATAGTGAGGACCTTGGTTATTAGTAACATCAATAATGTCAGTTTGAACCATATGAAATTGCTCTGTGTCCATGTCAAAAGTACTCTAGTATCAACAATTCTATTCAACCAACATTTACTCATTTGCTACACATGACACCATTATCCTCTTGCTGCCCAGTTACAACATGCGAGTCAAACATTGCTTGAATAGATTCTTTTTTATTGTGCGATTATGGTGTCATTTCCTACCTTTTTAATGTGACCAAAGAACACACAGCAGCACTGATTGGTGTCCAGGCAGTATGGTGATCGTGAGAAGCATGAGAAGAAAGTGAACTGTGGCTTGTTTTCTCTGTTTTACGCAGCCTCTTTTGCTTCCTTTTTCTGCAGAGACACCTTGGGAAAATGTTTCTTCCTGCGCGTGGAAATTACACTCCGAGGAGCTACCTACAGGATCTCCTTTAGCGACACAGACCAGCTGCCCCCTCCTTTTCGAATTGACAACTTTTCTAAGGTATCAAGTGGAGTTGAGAGCCAGTTTGGCTGTTTTCATTTGAGGAGGGCGAAGTATGTACTGCCCTTAAGATAATGAAATAATGCATTTTAAATTTGGGTTTAAAAGAAGCCATACAGGAATCTCTGTGGCTGGACAACCATATAAGTCCTCACCCTTAAGAGGTGGGTTCTGCTCGTCATTTTGCTGGCTAGACAGCCATACCCAGAAGTGACGTGTTAGTCATTAGTACTTACGTGACTAGATTGTTTGGTCAACATGGTGGCCCTGTGGACATTCCACACGAGAGAGGAGCTTGAGTCAGATCGTCCAATGACAATGACATTGCTCAGTTGCAGAGAGCATTTTTATAAATCTTACCAATAAAGCCAAACTGGAAACCATTAGGTTCTATTTTTAAATTATGCCTTTGAATAACAGTCTTATAATGTGGCTTTGTATAGCTGAATTCCAACATTTTTGTGCTTTTCTGTGTTCAGAGTGTATCACAAGGGTGAGGGTGGCAGAGATGCCACTGAAAGGGAAGAATTGTTTCCCTTAGTACTTGGGTTGCAAAGCTTCTTAAAACCCTTTGTCCAACAGGCGATTACCCGTGTCATTTAATTGGTGGGTTTTTTATTAGGTATTTGGAAGATGATTGGAAAGTTAAGAGGCAAGATGGTGAACCTCACTTGTGGTTGTGGTGTGTGGAGTAGGATTCATTCAGGAAGGATCTGGAACTTAAACCTAGGAAGTGCTAAGTCATGTTGCATTAACACCAATCTGAGTGAAAGCCCCGTTCCTCTTGTCACCACTGTAGGTCCCGGTTGTCTTTACTCAGCACGGTGTAGCTGAGCCCCGGCTCCGGACTGAAGTGAAGCCCATGACCTCGTTGGATTACGCCTGGGATGAACCCGCCCTGCCACCGTTTATCACTCTGACCGTTAAAGGGGCAGGCTCCTCTGAGATCAATTGCAACATGAATGATTTCCAGGATAACCGACAGCTTTATTATGAAAATTTCATTTATATTGCTGCTACATACACGTTCTCCGGGTAATTATGGGTTAAAGTATTATCCTTATAAAGCAGAACACTCTGATTATTAACTGGTTTTAAACTCTAAGCGGTTCTCAGGAGGCTGAAGGATAAAGGAAGATTCCTTTCATTCTTTGCCAAATCCTGGGCTCAAGATCTGTCTTGAGATCTTGAGAAGTCTTTAGTCTAAACCCTTGGCTTCGGCCTAGATTAAACTTTATCCAAAGCGGCAAGAGTCTTTTTCTTTCTAAAGATCTCCCCAATAATTCATCTTAGTATTTAATAACTCTTCCATAAGATGTTGTTCTTCTACTATCCTAAATTCCTCTTGCTTTTAGGTATTATTTTTATGTATTTTTAAAACTATTGCTTCTATTTTTAAGTTTGTTTTATTTCTTTCCTCTTTTGAAACTGACTAATTTTCACCATAATTATTCAAATCATCATTTTTACCTCCCTCTCCCATTGAGAATACTGATTAGATAGACACTTCAGGGTCTATCTTAATATTCACTTAAAGCCAAGCAAAGTAGTTTACCTTGGAAGTAGTTCTAATTGCCTTAGGATTATAATCTTCACTGATGCCTGACTAGTTGTATTTAGAAAAGTCAGGTGAAAAACAGGGAGTTTATTCTAATTCTCCTGTTAGATTGGTACGTAGATTGGCACATAGAGATTCAAAACATTGGGCTTTCAAAACATCATTGCACCAGCCTGTAAATTTTATTGTTGCTGTGCTGGTTTCAGGGCCAGTTTTAAAGTTTATCTGTGAAGAAACCGGGAAAATCTTGCTGAATCTTTAGCATTGCAAACATACACCATTGGATCAATGGGACATGCAAAGTCATAATCCTTTCCAAAATATTGTGAATAATTTTTCGTAGTTATGCATGTGCCTGAGGCCCATAAAGTAATCTCCAGGTCTGTGACAGTGCTCTCTCCCTCCCAGAGCCCCGAGGTCACTAGGAATGGACTGAAGGCATCTTGGCTTGGCCTACTTTTCTTTTCTTTGTTGGCTGCAGTTCTCTTTGGTACTGAGGTCCAGGATGCTTATAATTCAGTCAGTCATGTTTGTTTGTTTCTTTTTAAAGGTTAAGACACTTAGCAGTGTGACATGCTTAGGGTTTTAGTGCCCGAAAAACCAGTTCTTAATCTGGTTGCTAATCACGTTTTCCCCTTAATGTTCTTATGCTAAGTTCCAGCAGTGACTAAGTTCTTTCACTGACAAATCCTAATGGAGGACCGTGGGCTGGACAGCTACGGGGTGGATGAAGGGAGGGTCTGTGCTCGGGGGCTGACCATCTTTCGGAGCGTTAGCTTCCTCTCAGAGGAACTTCTTTTCTCGCCCAGACTTGGGGACGCTGTGACGCTGGTGTGCTGCCGGCAAGGGGTAGAGCTCATCCTCGGACCCTTGGAATGCTGGGTTGTTTTTTGTCTTGTGGCCTCCACAGATACACAGTCACCCCGAATTCTAAGCCACTAAAATTATTAGGAGGGGAAACATCAGAGTGTCTTCTGACAAGGGAATCTTCAGTTGTACAGGAAAACAACACAACCTTAATCTTTCTGCAACTCGAGTGAGACCTTTTCTTCCATGATTTAAAGAGAATTCTCTTTCTTACAATGGAGGCTTTCGGCATTTGCTTATGAGTACTTAAATACATGTGTGAGTATATTCGTGTGTGTGAATTGTTTATTATAATTTTTTAAAATTCTAGTTTACAGGAGGGAACAGGAAGGCCTGTGGCTTCCAACAAGGCCGTTACCTGTGCAGAGCTTGTCTTAGATGTCTCGCCAAAGACACAGAGAGTCATTTTAAAGAAGAAGGTAAGAACTCAGAATTTGGAGTTTAGAATAAAAGATTTTTTTTTAAGTTTAGACTAATTTTCCATGTTTTATTCTGATATCATATTTTAAAAACAAAAGGACGCAGACATTAGCACTATTAATGCCTTTTTCTTTAGATGTGGTTTGACCTCTTTCCTTCAGGCTCTTCAAGGTCTGATTTCGACAATGCCCATTTGTTGTATTTTGGTCCCTGCCGATCGCCATGTTTCACTGAAGGTCACTCGGGTTCCCGTTTGCCCAGCAGAATAAAAGATTTTTAATTCTGGGAGAAACTCGGTTCTTTTGGTCCAACCCTTCATTTTACAGCCGAGGAAGTGGAGACTTGGGCTGAGCGACTTGCTCAAGGCAGGAACACAGAGCCTTGATCCGGTTTATTTCCTCCCACTGTCCCATGGCACCTGCGCTAGGAGTCCCACGCCCTTCCCATCTTTGATGCCCTTTTTGGAAAACTTAATTCTGTTTGTCTTTTTCAAGTTTGTGATATCATTTTCATACTCTATTTTTCTGTTGTAGTACTCCCCTAACTACATATTCCTAAAGGGAATGCAAAAATGATCAAACTAACAATTGTCCCCATTTTTATGCCGACATTATTTTCAAGTCCGTTTAGAGAAATGTTTATGCTAATAGACCTATATATAAAGATAGTAAAATTTGGCTAGAAATATTACAAATGACAGAAGAACTGATAATAAATAGTTTAACCTTCAAAATAAAAGAAGTTTCAGGACACAGAGTTGCAGAAGTCACTTTAAGAGAAGGGAGCTTGCCCTGTTTGGTGTGGCTCGGTTGGAGCATTGTCTCATGCACTGAAAGGTTGTGGGTTCGATTCCTGGCCAGGGTACATACTTAGGTTACGGGTTCGATCCTCGGTCTAGTGTGTACAGGAAGCAACCAATTGATGTTTCTCCTTCTCTCTTGCTTTCTCCCACTCCTTTCCTCTTCTACTGTATAAAAATTGATGGAAAAAAATATCCTCGGGTAAAGATTAACTAAAAAAACAAACAAACAAACAAACAAAAAAAACCCAAAATGTCCAAGGAGAAAATATTTATAACTAACAGCAATCAACTTTGTATGACTTTTGAATACAATCAGTTTATAAATTGGAAACTATTAATATAGTATACTTTCATTATAAACATGGGAGGGAAGATGATATCTGATAAATTCTGATTGTCAGCCAATTAGGAGATTATCAATGATCACATATTGAAAATATCACGCACGTTATATAGATATAGATATAGAGATAGATATAGATATCAAAGGTTAATATGCTAAGTGCCCGACTGTCTGATCGGTCACTATGACATGTACTGACCACCTGGGGGCAGATGCTCAATGCAGGAGCTGCTGTGACACGCACTGGCCATTTACAGAGAAATGGCACTGCAGATCACCTTCCCCCAAGCGGGACACGGGCCCCGCCACCACACCTAAGCTGACGCTGCTAAGACCCCATGGCACAAAATGCGGCCCACAGCCCAGCCCAGAAATGGTGGCTGTGAGCACCGGGTAATGATGTCACATAGCAACACTCGGCTTCCTCTCCCTAGAGACTAATCTCATTGCAGTTTTTTCAGCTCAGGAACACGATTTGCTTTATAGCCAGGTGAAAACATTTCACATTGTAATCAAATGTCTATGAACCGTTTTCCTGTGCCTCATCTCATTTGATTCTCACAGAAGTCCTGGAGTAGGTAGATAGGAGATTTGATGGAATCCTATTTTCTTTTTATTAGCCAGAAAATGGAGACTTAGAAAGCTTAGAAACTTGACCTGACTGAAAAGAAGTAAGAAATGGTAGACCTTGAAAATGATTTCAGGTTTTCTCACTGTACAGAATATAGTCAAACACTGCTACAGTTAAATGTTTTACCCTTTGTTCTCCCTGTGTGATCTACAATAATAATCTGCTTTGTGTTGATATTTACTGCTGTGTTGCTGACAATTACCTGAAAGAGAAGTTGGGGTGTTTAACTGGAAAAAGTTTAGCTAAATCAGAAAGCAGGTCTAATTAAGCAAGTTTATTCTGTTTATATAAAAGGCTAAGTTGACTTACTCATGCACGATACATAAAAACTCTTGTTGGCGCCAGTTGTATGCATGTGTTTTGATCTGTCATTGTGGATCATGAATTTGTTTGACACTTCTATTATAGAGAAAGGATGAGTCAGCGATATTAAAATATTTCTTCTAATTAATTTCCTTTCAATGTGCACGAATTCGTGCACCGGGCCACTATTACTTTATATAATTGCATCACTCTTTAAAGTAAGGGCACCCAAGGGTCACCATTTGAAACAACAGTTAATCAGCAGTATTGCCAGTCGAGGTGATTAGATTGAACTTCAACTGACTAATTTGCTCAGATAATATATTTTTTAAATTTACATTATTTGTAATTTTTGGTTGTTTGGCTCAAGAATGTAGCCCGATTCATCTAAGGTGCAACTAGGGATTAAAACTATGAAAGCTTGAATTTAAGCCTTTATCTGATGTGGAAATGTCTTTTAGTGTTCCTACTTGCGACCTTCTCCCTTACACAGAGCTGTGGCTGCACATGACCGCTCTTTCTGGTCTGCCCACAGGAACCAGGGAAGCGTTCTCAGCTGTGGAGGATGACCGGGACCGGCATGCTGGCCCATGAGGGCTCGTCAGTGCCTCACAACCCCAACAAGCCCTCAGCAGCCCGCTCCACCGAGGGCTCCGCCATCTTGGATATTGCTGGGCTGGCTGCCGTAACTGACAACAGGTAATATTGATTCAAGTTCATTGCTTTCAAATTCACTCAGAGGAGTGCTATACCAAAAAGCGAGTCTGTAAATGAAGTAGACTCACTTTGTTGTTTTCCTCAGTGACAGAAGCCTCTCATGTTCCCAAATATGAGCATAGGGCCTTCATTTTATTTTTTTAAGCTATGGAGATGTTTAAAATCCAAACAATAAGGATATATTATAAAAAGTGAATGTGTCTTTCACCCAAACTTCCATTCACCATTACCCCCTAGAAGTGAAGTTTCTTTTTTAAAATCTTTTTTAAAAATTATGCTAAATCACTTGAAAGCAGAGATAAATTATTTAGAGAACAATCAAGGAATTGTGGCTGATTCCTTGGGTTCAAATCAGCTCTTTAGTTAGCTTTGACTAAATTACTTTACTTGCTGTGCCTTAGTGTTTCTGTGAAGTCAGTGTATTTGTTTTCAGGTAATACCTTATTTACTTCCAGAACAACTTTAGATGACTTATAAGTTAAAACCCACTATAAATAAATGTGTTTGGAAATAAAACAGAACAAAGCCTACCGAAACTATTTTAAAATGTGTTTGACAACCCTTCTTATACTGCATGATAGCTAGTCCTTGTGAGAATGCAAGAACCTATATTGTTGTATATGTAAATAATAAATATTTTATAGAAATATATACATATACAATGAATCCTTAAAGTACTACTGTTACTCCACGTCCCTTTTTGTTGCTTTCCATTTTTTATTCCCCTTTCCACATTAAGAGATACCAGCTGCCATAGGGTCCAAGCTAACTGCCCATTAGATTTTAAGGGAGAGGATGTTGGAAGGATGAAGAATAAAACCTGGGTGCTAGTATTCCCTTGAGCCTGAGCTGTGTGACTCAGAGGACTCACTGCATTCCCTTTTATCCCAGGTATGAGCCTCTGATGCTCAGGAAGCCCGATCGCAGGAGAAGCACCACCCAGACCTGGAGCTTCCGCGAGGGAAAGCTGACCTGCGGGCTGCACGGGCTGGTGGTCCAGGTGTGTAGTTTGGGCATCCTCAGGGGCAAGAAGCAGTGGTTCAGGCTTCTTTGAAACAAGGTCTCACTGAGGAGACACATGACATCTTCAATGGAGAGAACTAATTACAGAGCAAATATGTATCATCTCATTTTATCAGGAAAGTCAGGATACGTTTTGTTGTGCACCTTTGTGCATTAATATGGGCAATGTTCTTGAAGGTGACATACAAGAAATATACGAGGAATGGTTGCCTCCAGGGCAATGGGATTTCTTTTTTATTGGCTTATTTGGATTTTTTTTCTTTGACATAAATTACTTATGTCATTTTAAGAATGAAAGAAAAATGTCTACTGAAAAAGCCCACCACTAAGTGAGATGGTCCTTGGTAAAGTGACCTCAGAGATGGTGAGCAGCCACCATGGGCTCTTGATTCTGTTTATTTCTGCATTCTTAGTGGTGCCCAAATAGCATTTAATTGTAGCAAAAGTCAGGGTGAAGCTTGCTGTGGTCGGTTTCCCCTGTCCTCTAGTCAGCCAGCGTGCCCGTGATGAACTCACAAGTGCTTTATAAGCAAATGCATTTGGGAAATTACCAGGAGTCTGGATTTTCTTCCCTTGGGCTTCCGGCTTCAATGAGACCATGGATCTGAGGCAGGAAGGTGTCTTGGGGGTTCGGGCATTAGCAGAACATGTGTGACCGCGCATGCAGATCTGCCTCTGCCTGGGGTCTTACCCAAGAGGCAAGCACGAAAGCGTCAGGCCCTGGCCGAGAACTCGCCGAGTGCTGCTGCTGGTGGAACCCGCTGTCCTTCGGAGTGGGAGGCTGTTCTCCGGGGCAGTGAGCACCACGGCAGGGCGCCTCTGCGCGCTATGTGGTGAGATTTGTTTTATCTATCTCTATTGCCCTTAGCTTTTTTCATCAAAGACAAGCTGCTTACTTACAGGAAGCACACATCTGGAACGGATTTGTGATTTTCAATTAGCAATACAGTTCAGACTTTTAGCAGCAAAAGGGGGCTTGTTATAATTGTTGGGTTCTGAGTCTGATCCTGAATTTACTTCTGGCTTGCTTCTAAAGCCCATGTAATTCTGATTTTCTTAGAGCATTTCCCTCCAAAAAATCCCTTTTGGTGTGTGTTGTTTCTTTTTTAAAAATACCTTTTTTATTGATTTCAGAGAGGAAGGGAGAGGGAGCGAGAGATAGAAACATCAATGATGAGAGAGAATCATTGATCCTGCAACCCGAGCTTGTGCCCTGACTAGGAATTGTACCGTGACCTCCTGGTTCATAGGTCAACGTTCAACTACTGAGCCACGCTGGCTGGGTGTTGTTTGTTGTTTCTTGAATTTATGGGATCATTTCTCTGGTTGTGAAACATTCAGCTGAGCAGAATGTGTTTTGAGTAAGGAATTAGCTTGTTTCAATCATATTATTCAGAATAAAGTTTATTATAGGCATTTTAATGTTTTATGACACTACCTTTATAAAGTTGTGTATGACTTTCTTTCTAAATTTACAACAGTCATGAAAGCTTTCTCCATGTTGAAATCTGTCCTATAAACCAAGTTCAAAGTATCCTTTTCATTGCTCAGTATTTAAATATTTAACAAAGGGGATATAGAGACTAGCCATTGTCTTCTCTAGCCCTGTATTTGCTCTGCCATAGGCATCATCCTGTAGACTTCTTGGAGCATATAGCAGGGGGTACAGTCCTTTTCTGCAAAGGCCTGAGTAACTGAGGATCAGACGACATTTCCAGCCTTCTGTTTCAGAAGAGGCCCCTTCTTTTGACTCTTTGGATTGATTGTTCAGTCACAGGCCTGTTTGGGGAGGTTTTCAACGCTAGAATGTGCTTCTTGTTGGAAAGCTGAATGATAGTGATAATTGCTTTATTTTCAGATTGTTTCAGGTTTTTAAACAACCCTAATGAGACTACTTAGAGAAACAAGGCCTTTAGTACTTTTTAAAAAAGCTGTTTTTTAATGATTAGCAGTTACTACTAAGCCAAAATACTCTATTCAGGGGAGTCCCTTACTCAGAATTCCTTAAATTCATAGAGCATAACTTCATCTTGCCTAAATAATTCTACTGTTTTACATCATCTATAATGTTGAAAAAAATAGGTAATGTTTTACTGTACATTGAACATGACCCTTCAAAAGAAGATTTAAATTTGATAACTTGTTTCAAATGACTTGTTAAATTGTCAAAGTCGATGCCTTTACTTTCATCTTTCCTTACACATCTTTACTGTGTCTTTTAGGCCAAAGGAGGGCTTTCTGGTTTGTTTGATGGAGCTGAAGTTGTTCTTGGTCCTGACACTTCCATGGAGATTTTGGGGCCAGTTCCACCTGAACAACAGTTTATTAACCAAAAACTGAGGCCTGGTTCTGGAATGTTATCTATCAGAGTCATCCCAGATGGACCAACTAGAGCACTACAGGTGATAATTTATCCTAAAAACTGACATGAAAGAATCCTAGTAACCACCCTCCCCTCCAATGGTTAACCATTCAACAAATATTTATACAGTGTCTTCATTTATAAATTGAGAATAAGACCAACCTCACCAAGTTGTTAGAAGAATTAAAGTATAAGTAAATATAAGAGAATATAAAAAATAAAGTACTAGTATAAGAACTGAAGATAATGCAAAGTAACCTGAGATAGTGCATCATAATCCATAGTACCTCTTTAAAAAACACCCTTATTTTAGACAAAACTGAATTGACGTTTGTGTATTTTGACTTGAGCTGTAATTCTAGATCTCCTACACATGCCACCCCCACTAGAAGATGGTTTCAGGTCTACATGTAGCTTGGCCTTTGCCAGGTAGACTGGGAACAAGTTAGTTTCACTGTTACATATATCTTACCTTAGCAGTGCTTTGGAAACCATTAACTTCCATAGGATTATTGACCATACAGTGAGTTTTTGGAATGGGTTTCACTGTATAAATATAAGCCTTCTTAGTACACTGTTTTATTTGACCTCAGATAACGGATTTCTCTCAACGGAAAAGTGACCGTTCATCATATGAAGTGGATGAACTTCCTGTTACTGAACAAGAGCTACAGAAATTAAAGAATCCAGGCACAGAGCAGGAATTAGAAGTAAGTTTTAAGTATTGCAAATTCATTTCTTTATCATAAATTTGGTTAGAATTTTGCTCCGGGTGTTCTGAATTTAGGCCTCCTCTTTTCTTTCTGCCTCTGTGAACTCTAAATATAGGCGTTGCTTCAGTGTTTAATGTTACCACAACATGAATGTGTGAGTATGTTAGTTAAATGACAGCTAAAGAATGTGACAAATGTTGCTAAATTAAGATGATAGTGAACAAAGCTAAACTACTTGATTTAGACAGGAATGAAGGTGCTTTCTTCCCTCCACTCTTCCCTCCCCCCTCTCAGTTGATTCTGACAGCTCCTTCCCCTCTCTCTGGATAGTGGGAAGAAAGTAAAAAATTTGAAAAGGAGCATGAGATGAACACGAAAAAGCACACTTTTTTCAGTGATCTTTAAAAATTAAATATCTATATGTAAAGCACTGTATTGGATATTATGCTAATTCAGTGAGTTACTTATAAAGAGTTTGCATCCCAAATATTGTAAATAATTATCCCCTTATGACAAATGCAGAATGTCAGAAATACTCAGACTAGCGTTCTGGGTGGGTAGGGAGGTGATGGAACTTAGAGTCATCGAGGTGAATAACCTGACTAAGTGAGTGGTTTTCCTTTGCTCAGGGATGGAATCCCTGTTTTAAACTGCCAGCATGCCATATTTTGGTTTCCTTTCAGGTGCTTGTGAAGTTAGAAGGTGGAATCGGGTTGTCCTTAATTAATAAAGTGCCCGAAGAACTGGTCTTTGCAAGTCTTACAGGAATCAATGTGCACTACACACAGTTGGCAACCAGCCACATGCTTGAGCTCAGCATACAGGATGTACAGGTAACCGGCAGGACAGTTTAGAACTTTTTAATTCCCTTGTGTTCTTGCTGAGTACCCAACCAGATCCAGTGTTTGGTGTTCTAAAAATTTCAGTGCTTTGGCAACTTACCTTTTTGTGACCTTCAAAAAGTCATTCTATGAAAGCAGTTGTTCCTACCTACATTTGTGTCATTAATGTTTGTATATAGCAGAATTCTGAATATAGCAGCTAGTCTAACAGTAACTTAGATAGTAACTTAGACTATGTGGCATGGAGGAACCCAGGGTTCCCCATCTTGCCAATATTAGAAACGACAGGAAATCATCTAACCATCTTCAGATGAACTGAAGTTCATCATAGGAAGAAGAGACAAGGAACTGGGCTTGTGCTTCTAGCCAGCATGTGGTGACAGGAACCAGATTTACTCTCCTACATGAATTGACTCCCAGATCCAGATAAAATGAAGAGACAACAGGTCCAAGATACTGGACAGCAGGCAGCAGTGTGAGAGGTGGGGAACCAAAGAGGTGAGCCTGGAGTCGCTCAGCTTACTGAGAAAGTTTCCCGGCCATGGCACTGGGAGGGGAGGGGAACTAGAGTGGATGAGTTGAACAAACAGAGCTGGAGTCCTAGCACTGAGGCAGCTAGAGTTCAGAGGGCAGCATACCTGGGAGAAACATGCTTCACAGAAAGAAAACATGGGAGCTCTCCAGAGCGGCCCTCTGTGAGTATTCAGCGGAGGACAGATCAGCGACGTGTGTGAGGAAACTGCCACCCGAACCCCGTCCGAAAGGATGTCAGGGCTAGCACCTGCTGCTTGCCAGCGCTGGGGATGGTGCTTCTTCCTCCCAGCCACACTGGATGTTGGGAGGAGTGCTCCAGCAAGTCTTGCCTCCATGCTGAGCTATGATTAGCCCTAGGCTGAGCACTGCTCCAGACCTACCTAACAAATCATAAAAGGAAGGTCTGAAAGGAAAGATTTGTTTCCAAGTAACTTAACTGCATCCCGAACAAAGCTCAAGATGTAATGGAAAACAAAACTATTCAGCAGCCAACGTAAAATTCACAATATCTGGCATCCTATCAAAAAGTACCAGGTGTGCAAAGGGGCAGGAAAACACAATATAAAATCAGAATAATCAGTCAAAAGGGACCCAGAGCTAACACAGATGTTCGAATTTTCAGAGGACATTAAAACTATTATGATAACTGTACTCTACATGTTGAAAAAGTTAAGTAGAAACATGGAAGATATAAAAAACTCAAATTTAACTTCTCCAGATTAAAATGAAATGAAAAATACACTGGATTTGATTAATAGCAGATGACACATTGTAGAACAAAAGATTAGTGAACTTGAAGACATAGCAATAGAAACTGTGTGAATTTAAATAGAAAATGAATTTCACAAACTTTAAAGCAACTACCAAAAATCTTACACTTAATAATCTAACAAAGGAGATACAATAGGATCATTAAAAGTATTTGATTAATCCAAGAAAAGGCACACAAAAAAGGAAAACTCAGAAAAGAGCAATGGGACAAATAGGAAGATGGTTGACTCATCAAACCTAGCTGTATTCAATGTACATGCTGTAAACACCTCCAATTAAAAAACAGTTTATCAGATTAGATTAAAAAGCACGACCCAATTATATACTTCCTACAAAAAACCCACATTAAAATTAAAGACACAAATAGGCTCAAAACAAAAGACTGGAAAAAAGATATACCAGGCTAACACTTGTCCTAAGAAGGTGGGATTGGCTAGAATATATCAGAAATAATAACTTACAGAGCAAAGAACATTACCAGGTGTTAGAAGGGTAATTTCCTAATGATAAAAGAGACAGTTAATCAAGAGGGCGTAACATTCCTGAATATGTAGACAGAGCTTTAAAATGTACGAAGCAAAAAAAACTGAAAGAAGAATATAGACATATGCAACTATAGTAGATTTCATTGCCACTCTGAATATTTGGTAGAATAAATAAGCAGAAAATCATGAAAAACATACTAGATTTGAACAGCACTACCAACCCACTGGGCCTAGTTGATATTTATAGAACACTCCACCCATCAACAGCGGGACACGTGTTCTTCTCAAGCGCACACGAACATTTCCAAGATGAACCACATTCTGGACCATAAAATGATTTTCAAAAAATTCAGAAGTTTAAGTCACACGCAGTATGCTCTTTGATCACAATGGAATTAAAGTAGATATAATGGGAAAAGAGTTAGGAAAATCCCCCAAATATTTGGAAACTAAATAGTAGACTTCCAAATAACCCATAGATCAAAGAGCAAGTTAAAGTAGAAATTAGAAAATATTTTGAACTGAATGAGAACGAAAACACAACATATCAGAATTTGTGGAATGCTGCTAAAGCCGCTAAACATCACCACCAACAAACCCAAAATAAGCAGAAGAAGGGAAACAATAAAGATCTCAGCAGAAATTAATGAAGTCCGAACCAGCAACTACAGTAGAAAAAAATCAAATAAAAACTGGTTCTTTGAGATCAGTGTGGCCAGGACTAAAACGAGAAGGCACAAATTACCAATATAAGGAAAGGGAGAGGTGCCAGACAAGTACAAAAAATTGGTTTCTGAGGCCACTGTGGACCTGAGGAGGGTGAAGGGAGTGACAAGTGAAAATGCCACAGAGCTTCTGTTCTCGAGTTTTAGCTAATTTTCTCAAATGATCCCTGGATAGTTGCAAACCTTTAACTTTCAGAGTTCTGAAAAACTAGATTTTGACAATTTTTGCCAGTTTTGTTGTGACGCTGTCAAGACATTCCTGGCATCCTCCCCTCCAGCCTCACCAAGATTGAAATGCTGCTGTTGTGGGTCTTCAGTGAGACTATATTTTCACAGCTGCTGTTTAGACAGAGTCAAATGGCAAGGGTACTTCCTGAGTGGCCTGCATATTGTGAGACCCCAGTCAAAGGTAAAAATGAGAGCTGAACCACTTGGCTGTTTTTGTTTTATTTTGCCTTTTCATGTCCCAGGTGGACAATCAGCTCATTGGTACCACTCAGCCCTTCATGCTCTACGTGACGCCCGTGAGCAATGAGAATGAGGTCATTGAGACAGGCCCTGCCGTGCAGGTGAATGCGGTGAAGTTCCCCAGTAAGAGTGCGCTGACCAACATCTACAAGGTAGGCTGGCGGGGTTGAGCTGTGCCAGGTTTGTTCTCTCACAGCCAAGTGTCCGCGCATCGGAGCAGGGTGAGGATGGAAATAGTCCTGTGGGGCGAAGGCACGGTGGCTCATTAAATCATGGAAAGGAATTGGCAGGAACTACTCTTAGCACTGTGTTCTCAATTGTGTGTGTGATGACCTGGCCCGTGGTAGCTCTGGCTCCATTTGGGGCCCGAGTCTGTGAAGTCTTGGTGGGAAAGCATAGTGTCTTCTAGTCTGATGGGGACCCAGATGTGTTATTAAAATAGAGTAATCCAGAATACTATTGGAAAAGGGGCAGGAGGGGTCTGACCTTGTGACTGACATCCTCCTATGGAAGCCACCACACCGTTGGCTAAAAGCGGACCATTCAGAGATAAACTTTCTTTCCTGGAGAATCTGCACGTGTAAGCAGGCTGTATGGCAGCAAGTCCTGGAAGAGTAGGAGCTGACAAAGAGGTTGCTTACTGTAGTTCTGGTCCTTTGTCACTGGTGTGATGAGCCAAGCCTCACGTCCATAAGCCCACACTTGCTGCTCCTTAAACTAGCTGCCAGCCATGTGAGCTCAGCACTGTGAAGTTCACCCACCACAGTGCATCTGAAAGTTCATGCTGACTAACGAGACCCAGGTGCCCTCAGAAAAAAACAGTCCAGTGATGAATTATCTAAACAGGTGGAATTTGGGGCTAATTGTAAGAATGTAGAGAGAGATGAACCAGAAATACTTTGACTATATATATATGGCTAATATGCTAAGTGTCTGTCCATCCAGGTAATGACATCATGTGGCAACTCTCAGTTCCTCTCCCTAGTGACTAGCCTCCTTGCAGTTTCTTCAGCTCAGGAACACGATTTGCTTTATAGCCAGGTGCAAACATTTCACACTGTAACCAAATGTCTGTGAAGTGTTTTGCCATGCCTCATCTCATTTGGTTCTCACAGAAGTCCTGGAGTAGGTAGGAGATTCCGTGGAATCCTGTTTTTTTCTGAAACAGAGATTTAGAAACTTGACCCGACTGAAAAGAAGTAAGAAATGGTAGACCTTGAAAATGACTTCAGGTTTTCTCACTGCACAGAATATAGTCAAACACTGCTGCAATTAAACATTTTATCCTTTGTTCTCCCTGTGTGATCTACAATAATAATCTGCTTCATGTTGATATTTACTGCTGTGTTGTTGACAATTACCTGAAAGAGAAATTGGGATGCTCCACTGGGTTGGGGAAAGTTTAGCTAAATCAGAAAGCAGATCTAATTAAGCAAGTTTATCCCATATAATAAAAGCTTATTATGCTAAGTGTCCAGTCTGTTCAACCAATCAAAGCATACTATGCTAATGATATGCTAAGGCCACTCAACTGCTCTCTATGACATGCACTGACCACTAGGAAGCAGTCAACTGGTTGACCAGTTGCTATGATGTGCACTGACCACCAGGGAGCAGATGCTCCAACCAGTAGGTTAGCTTGCTGCTGGGGTCCATCAGATTGGGACTGAGCAAGGAGCCTAAGCCATCAGTCACACATCCGTTGGGGGCTCCTGGATTGCAATAGGGTGGGGGCTGGGCTGAGGGACCCTCACCCCCCCCCCCCCAGTGCACGAATTTTGAGCACCAGGCCTCTAGTCTATATATATAAAGCTCTCACTGGCTCTAGTCGCACGCTTGTGTTTCAATATGTCATTGTCGATCATGAATTTGGTTGACACTTCTATTATAGAGAAAGGGCAAATAGCAATATTAAAATATTTCTTCTAATTAATTTCCTTTAATGTGCATTAACTTCCTTTCGATGTGCAACAGGCCACTAGTATGACTAAAATCACGTGAGTAAAGAATCCATAGCGTGTTACTGGGGCCTTACAATGGCACAGAAAACTGAATGGGAGTTTTTTTTGGGCTTCACGCCATAAGTGAGAATTCTTTATCCCCAGCACCTGATGGTCACGGCTCAGAGGTTCACGGTGCAAATTGAAGAGAAGCTGCTCCTCAAGCTGCTGAGTTTCTTTGGCTACGATCAAGCAGAATCAGGTGAGTTGAACGTTCTAGGTTTGTGTCTGGGGATTGGCCCAACAATGGCATTTTTTAGCCTGCTTGTGGAAGTAAGGTTTTTGGGTATGAGCTCTCTTTCCACATCGCAGCCTGGACTAGGAAGGCTTGTGTTTCAGTTTTCAAAGCAGCGCTTGTTGACAGACTGAAGTGCGCCTGGGCGTGAAGGAGGCTGCTCCGAGGTGTCCCGGAATGCCCGGCGCTAAGCCTCTGGGAAGCTGTATCCTCTTCCTCTTTGTGTTGCGTTTTCTCACTCCTCTACTCCAGGCTGACAGGAATGATGTTAGCTATTTAGCAAACCACTTTGTTTCCTAACCTTTGTTTATGAGCAGGCTGAGGGCCAAGAATCAGAAATCCCTTCGGCAGTTCCTTTGGTTTAGTTGAAGAAAAGAAATTGGCTAGCCCCAAACTCCTTAACGTTTTACATTCATCCCCTCATGCCTTCCATAGGTTTTTAATTACTTTACTCTTCTTTGGAGAGGGAAGAAAGATAAGCTGTTGAGAAAGCTACGTTTTTCAGCTCCAGAAATAATTGAGCTGCTGTCTTTTTGAGTTAGATTCCTCACCGTGGCCTTTGCAAGACTACATACAGCCTAGAGAGAATCAGTGATGCTTAGTCTTTTGAAGACTACAGTAATAGTTGAGCCTGGAGAAATGATAGAATTAGGAACATTTATGCTTATTGCCCATGTCTGGACATGTGTGCATATGCACATACATACATACCATGCAAGCAAAATATTTTTGCCTTTTTATTCCAGATTTGGAATTTAAGCTTTTCGTGTGTTTGGGATTAAGAGCAAGATGCTGTCTGTGTAGTGCTGTGTTTTCACTTTGGGTTGGAATGCTAGTGTTTATTTGTGCTTAGACAGTCACTTAAGAGCCTGCCTGGCAGGTATCTGTTTTCTTTTGGTAACTTCCTGAGCAGTTTTACTTTAAATTTGATTGGACGTGCTTTTCCTGTAAGTTGCTCTAAATAATCCTCCCTCCCCCACTCCACCAAGCATCGTCTTGTGGATTTAGACTCTGAAAAGGCCTGCCCTGCTTTTCACTGGAGTGTCTTCTCTGCTTCCTGTTTTTGTGTCCTGATTACAGATAAGCTGGGCTCTGTTGCAATATCTTTTTTTTTTTTTTACCTTTTTTCTATAAATAGACCTATAATAGCTCACAGCATTAATGTATTTGGTAAGTAGATATGTATGATATCTTTGTTTTTATTTCTAAGGCACAGGAAGCCAAGTGAGAATAAGCTGCCCAAATGGGAATGGGCACATCATCAAGTCAAAGGGCACATTGCTGTGGTTTAGCCCTTAACCTTTCTACTTCATGAGATAATAAGCAAAAAATAGGCCTCGACTCCGCTAGTCAGACAGGTGCTCACGTTCGGGAGAGAGAATGCTGCTGGTTGTGACGTCAGTTCTTCATAGCCTGCAGCCTTTTTTCTTTCTAAGGCATTCTGTTTTGTTCCAAATCGTCATTTATTGGTCATTGTTTATTTTGATTCGGTTAAAATGCACTCCAAGTACTTACTTGGATGTCATCTTCTGAAATAAATTCAGAAAATCTAGGTCATTTATTACAATAATAATAATGACAACAGCAACATGGTTTTTAGAAAACTCATTACCAACAAACACACCCGTGAGCTCTCCCCTCCCCTCCTGGATTATGTCCCCAAAGGTGCCCGGCCGGGGGTACAGAGTCACAAACCAAAGATGGAGCTATTGCGCTCTTTTGGTCAGCAGCGTGAAACAGACCTGCTTCGACAAGGGCATGCATCAGGACACTGTGCATAATTCTGAACCATGAAAAACTACGTTTAGAGGGAATTGGTGTTTACATTTCCCTGTGGGTTTTTAAATATGTGAATCCATTGTTTGAATCATGAGGCTTCAGGAGATTCATTTAAATAAAAAACAATTCTCTTTGTACCAGAGGTTGAAAAATATGACGAAAACCTCCACGAAAAGACAGATGAGCCAGGTGGAACACCAATTCGCTACTACTTTGAAAATCTCAAGATCAGCATTCCCCAGATCAGGCTGAGCGTGTTCACCTCCAACAAGTTACCCCTGGACCTGAAGGTGAGCTGAGATCTGGATGAGTTTTAAACACTGACTTTTCCTCAGAAAAGGGTGAGTGTGGTTACTCTTTGCTTTTTCGGTCCAGCGTCGTTTGTAACGGACGTTTTTTACAGGTTTCCTTCTTTAGGGGGTTTACTGACTCGTGTGTGTGTGTGTGTGTGTGTGTGTGTGTGTGTGTGTGTATACATGTTCATTTTTTAAAAACGTTTAAGTATGACTTTGCTGAAGATTAAGGAGTAACAAAAGAGAAGACAGAGAAGTACATTAGAACTCACCTGCTGGTTTGGCTCAGTGGATAGAGCGTCGGCCTGCAGACTGAAAGGTCCTGGGTTCGATTCCGGTCAGGGCCATGTTGTCTTGGTTTCGGGCACATCCCCAATAGGGGGTGTGCAAGAGGCAGCTGATCAATGTTTCTCTCGTATAGATGTTTCTAATTCTCTGTCCCTCTCGCTTTCTCTCTGTAAAAAATCAATAAAATATATATTTTTTAATTTAAAAAATTAAAAAAAGAACTCACCTGCTCTCTGCTTAGCTCTTGACTCATCTCAATGAGGTAAAAGCCTCATTGTGAAGGGCTGCTCCCAGACTCAAGAGGAAAAGATACCACCCAGACAGTATCTTCCTTTTGTGCCCCAGACCTGCCTGCCCTCCTGGTTCTCTCGCCTCTCTTCGCCTTCCTCATGTCGAACGGGTGACATTAGAAATGCCTGCCGCTTCAAGGGGAACGTGGCCACTACCCTCTGCCCACAGAGACGTGGCCTTGCCTGCCCCCAGACCAGATGCAACAGCGATTATCTTGACATGCACCTAGCGATACAGTCTGAGTGGCTTCTTCATTTTCTGCAATAAAACCTTTATTAGTCTGGTCAACATCAGATCATATTTGGGTAAGAACAGGGCAGAGTGGGCCGAGCGGCTGGGCCTGCTGGTCCGGATCGGGGGCGGCGATTGCGCCTGCAGCGCCGACTGGCCAGGGTGCCCTTCCTGACGCTCTGCCCACTGTCCTGTCTGCCTGTTTGCTTTAATTTCATGTTTCCCAGGAGACTGCAGATACTTACAATTAGCATGGGAACGGGGGAAAACCATGGGAAAACCACTATCTTGCTAATATCCACAAGTATCCACTTGACTTCTGTGACCCTTCGGAATGGGTTTGTTTGATAAAGTGTATATTCCCCCGAGCACTTGGCACTCGCCCAGCGGACCAGTGTTAAGCATTTCCCGAGAGTTAAGGACTTCTTGTTTTTAAAATCGCCTTACTGAGAAACACAGACACCTAAATATTCCTTTTAAATTGCTCCCAGCAGAAAACTTTCCCCCAGACGGACAAATGCAGCGTGGTTTTCTCCAGGGGGGTGGCTCCTGACTGCCTTCCTCGGCGTGGCCGCTGCATGTGCGCTCTGCGTACGACAGGCTGGGAAGCCTTCGGGCCAGTGTTTCCCTTGGCACTCTGCTTAGGGAACATTTTAAGGCATTTTTCAAAGGATTGTTAAAGAAACTCGGGGGAGCGGCCACCTAATGAGGTGTGGGCGGTGGCCACGCTGAGTGGGGTGCGTCCATGCTTCAAGCAGGGTGCTGGGAATTGGGACTTCGGAGTTAAATTCTCAGCTTGCAGAAGTCACCGTTTTACCGCGTCTTGGTTTCTCCCGGTGGAGCCTGGGACTCACAGAATAATGTCATTTATTCAGAGAGTCTCCTAGCAGAGCACTAGCCCTTATGGGCCGCTCTTCGTGCTCTCTGTGGTGCTGTGCAGTGGCTGAGCGTGTGGCTTAGGAAACGGGGCCCCGTCCCAGAGCAGGCGTCGCAGGAGTCTGACTGAAAGGTAACCGTGTCTTTGGTGTTAAAGGAACAATCATCTCGATTCCCTTGACTCCAGGCCAGAAGGGAGGCTGTCAGAAACCTCAGAGCGCAGTCTCCTCAGGGTCACACCGAGGGGACGTTGGTGCAGGGAGTCTGTTCGGAGGGACGCGAAGCAGTCTCACATCTGTCTCAATTGGACCCCTTCCTCTGTGACGGGAGAGGGGGAGGTAATAAGTTCCATTTCACAAACGCGGAGAGGAAAGCACAGCACCCCCACCCCCAGTCTCCCCATTATTCTCCCCAGTCTGCAAGGTAGCGGAGCCGACTAACATGGAGAATGCCAGGTAGCTTATATGTTCTCTCTCTCTCTCTCTCTCTCTCTCTCTCTCTCTCTCTCTCTCTCTCTCTCTCTCTCTCTCTCTCTCTCTTTAAAGATCAAAAGGAGCCAGGAGCCTTTAAAAGGTTTCACAAGGTGGCCTACAGCAGTTCCTTTCCCACTCAGAGCATGGGGGTATTACAACAGAAGGGCTTTAATTGAGCAATCTAGTTTGGAAGAAAACCCACATTTTAATGGTCAGAGAGCAAGAGGGTGGGGGTGAGGGGGGATTTCAAACAAAGACACTATTTAAAAAGCCCAAAACTGTCTTCTCAAAGGCTTGAAATAATTTGTTGGGAAACTTCAGACCCTTTACTTTTTTCCTCCCCTTCCTAAATAAAAACCAGATTTGTTAAAGGAAAAAAGATCCAGTATTGTTAATTGTGTTTCAGAAAGTGCCAGAGAGGGAAAGATCCCCGTAGTTTTAAACACCGTCCCAGGAGGGAAACGGGCAGATACCCTGCTTCACATAAACAGTCTCTGTGCACCATAAATAAACCTTTAAGGAAGGAATTCCAGACAGTTTTGTTTAGTGCAGGGTAAACCGAGGGGGGAGAGGACGCGGCCCAGGGGCCGGCTGGCGCTCTGAGACCTACGGCGGGTGGACAGGTATTCCTCCGTTCAGCCCTGGAACGCTTCTGGAAGGCTTCAGCACTTTGTGTCTGGCGGAGGGAGGAGTAGACACTTTCCTGTTTTTATTAGGAACTTATGAGCACAGATTGTTTTCCCCAGAATCCATTTTATAACAGGAAACTGCTACTTGAATAAATGAGCATCAGCTTTGTATACTACTGTGTGTGATTAGTCCTCTGGTGACTCCAAGAAGAAGCCCGGTTTGGCTCTTTCCCTCTCACCCCTTCCCCTTCCCCCAGAACCGCCTGAAGGTGGCAGGATTACTCACACCAAGAGCCGCATGGCCGCCTTTTCCAATATGGGAGGCCCCAGCGCAGTCAGTGACAAGGGCAGGTCATTTTAGTGAAGGGCCAGCATGCTAGTATTTCCCTGGTTCAGACAAAGCGCAGCAGCCGTTCAGAAAGGGCACAGGGTCTCCGGTGGGTGAGGGTTTGACAACTTAGTACAGGTTTCAGAGCCTTCGCTACTCTGTGCCATTCCTCCTCTTCTTTGAGGTTTGGTTGCCATGAGGAAGTTGGGGTAAAAGCTTTTTGCCTTAAGCCTTTGTTTTGATCTCATTTCCTCTTCTCTGAGAAGAAAGCGGAGCTCTGAGCTGTGTTGACAAAACAAAGTCTGAGCCGCTGTCAGTACCTGGCTTCACCGCTTACTGGTTGTGTAGCTCAGAGCAAAAACAGTTAAGCCTTCCGGACCTCAGTTTCCCTGTCAAGGAAATGAGGAAGATAATGCCTGCTTATTACTTCATCACCACTCACCCGCGATGGGCAAGGCGTGAGGGAATGAGCAGCGGAACGTTTTCCAGGAGAGAGAATATAATCCTCCATTCTGGTCTCCATGCTGTCCACCTAATCCATAAGTCACTGTTGTGAAAATTAGCATGTTCAAGTCTGAGACCTTCTAATGACCATCGCCATCAGTTCTGATCATCCTGTTAGCATTTCTTTAGTTTTACTTATAACAAACAGGAGAGTATTAGCGTGAATTAATTTGAGAATGCTCTTAATCTCTAAAATGTTTTGTTCTCCAATTTTTAGTGAAAGCACCAAATCCAGCGGCTTTTTCCCTTCCTTGTAGGGTCCTCGGCAGACTTTGATGTTGCTGCCTCTTGACATCAGTCCTCTCTGGTTCTATTTGTTTCTTCTTTGTCTTTTTCACAGTTTTATTTTACTCTACTCTTCCTTCTCCTAATTTATATGTTAAAGGCCATTTCCCCTCTCCCCCTCTGAACTAACCTGTTTGGTTATATCACTAGTTCATTTTTATTTATTTATTTATTTATTTATTTTTTTATTTTTTTTTAATTAAATTATTATCTGTGTACATATATTACCATTGCCCCCCCCCCAAAAAAAAACAAAACAAAACAAAACCAAAACAAAACATTCCCTCCCTCCCCGGAGTTTTGTGTCCATTGGTTATACTTATACGCATGTGTACAAGTCCTTCGGTTGATCTCTTATTTCCCGCATATTTCCCTCCCCCCCCCCCCCGTTGTAATTAGACAGTCTGCTTGTTGCTTTACTGTCGCTATATTTAACTTATGGTTCATCATTTTATAATGTTCTTTATTATTCATAAATGAGTGAAGTCATATGGTGTTTCTCTTTCATTGACTGGCTTATTTCACTCAGCATGATATTCTCCAGTTCCATCCAGGTTGCTGCAAATGATGAGAATTCCTTCTTTTTTATGGCAGCATAGTATTCCATTGTGTAGATGTACCATAGTTTTCTGATCCAATCATCTGCTGACGGGCACCTAGGCTGTTTCCAAATCCTAGCTATTGTAAATTGTGCTGCTATGAATAAAGGGGTGCATATATCCTTTCTGATTGGTGCTCCTATTTTCTTGGGATATATTCCTAGTAGTGGGATTACTGGGTCAAATGGGAGTTCCATTTTCAGTTTTTTGAGGAAACTCCATACTGTTCTCCACAGTGGTTGTACCAGTCTGCATTCCCACCAGCAGTGCACGAGGGTTCCTTTTTCTCCACAACCTCTCCAACACTTGTCGTTTGTTGATTTGTTAATGTTGGCCATTCTGACAGGTGTGAGATGGTATCGCATTGTTGTTTTGATTTGCATCTCTCGGATAAGTAGTGACTTTGAACAGTTTTTCATGTGCCTCTTGGCTTTCCTTCTGTCTTCTTTTGAGAAGATTCTATTTAGTTCCATTGCCCATTTTTTAATTGGCTCATTTATTTTCCTTTTACTGAGTTGAATAAGCTGTTTGTAGATATTGGAGATTAAACCTTTATCAGTAATATCGCTTGCAAATATGTTCTCCCATGCAGTGGGCTTTCTTGTTGTTTTGTTGATGGTTTCTTTTGCTGTGAAAAAACTTTTTATTTTGATATAGTCCCATTTGTTTATTTTCTCTTTAGCTTCCATTGCCCAAGGGGCAGTCTCAGTGAAGAAGTTCTTTTGGCATATATCTGAGATTTTGCTGCCTGTGGATGCCTCTAGTATTTTTATGGTTTCCCGTCTTATGTTTAAGTCCTGTAACCATTTCGAATTTATTTTTGTGTATGGAGTAAGTTGGTGCTCTAGTTTCATTCTTTTGCAAGTATCTGTCCAATTTTCCCAACACCATTTACTGAAGAGACTGTCTTGACTCCATTGTATGCTCATGCCTCCTTTGTCAAATATTAATTGAGCATATTGATTTGGGTTGATATCTGGATTCTCTGTTCTATTCCATTGATCTATATGTCTGTTCTTGTGCCAGTACCAGGCTGTTTTGAGGACAGTGGCTTTGTAGTACAGTTTGAAATCTGGTATGGAGATCCCTCCTACTTTACTCTTCTTTCTCAGGATTGCTGATGCTATTCGAGGTCTTTTGTTGTTCCAAATGAATTTTTGGAGAGTTCTTTCTAGGTCAGTGAAATATGCCGTTGGTATTTTGATGGGGAGTGCATTGAACCTATAGATTGCTTTGGGAAGTATGGACATTTTGATGATGTTGATTCTACCAATCCATGAGCATGGTATGTTCTTCCATCTGTTTACATCTTCCTCTATTTCTTTTTTCAGTGTTGTGTAGTTTTCCGTATATAGGTCTTTTACCTCCTTAGTTAAATTTATTCCCAGGTATCTTAATTTTCTTGGTGCGATGGTAAATGGGATTGCTTTTTTGGTCTCTGTTTCTGTAAATTCATTGTTGGTGTACAGGAATGCCATCGATTTCCTGGCGTTAATTTTGTATCCAGCTACATTGCCAAATTCATTTATTAATTCTATTAGTTTTTTGATGGAGTCTTTTGGGTTTTTTATGTACAATATCATGTCATCTGCAAATAAGGATAACTTTACTTCTTCTTTTCCGATTTGGATGCCTTTTATTTCCCCTTCTTGTCTAATTGCAACGGCAAGTACTTCCAGTACAATGTCAAACAGGAGTGGTGAGAGTGGACATCCCTGTCTTGTTCCTGTTTTAAGAGGGAATGGCTTTAGTTTTTGCCCATTGAGTATGATGTTGGCTGTGGGTTTATCATATATAGCTTTTATTATGTTGAGGTATGATCCTTGTACTCCCACCTTGTTGAGAGTTTTTATCAGGAAAGGGTGTTGGATTTTATCAAATGCTTTTTCTGCATCAATTGATATGACCATATGATTTTTATCTTTCAATTTGTTTATGTGATGTATCACGTTTATTGATTTGCGGATATTGTACCATCCTTGCATTCCTGGAATAAAACCTACTTGGTCATGGTGTATGATCTTCCTGATGTACTGCTGGAGCCGATTTGCTAGGATTTTGTTGAGTATTTTGGCATCTATGTTCATGAGGGATATTGGCCTGTAATTCTCTTTCATTGAGTTGTCTTTATCTGGTTTTGGTATTAGGGTGATGCTGGCTTCATAAAAGGAGTTTGGAAGTGTTCCTTCCTCTTGAATTTTTTGGAATAGTCTGAGGAGGATAGGTTTTAGTTCTTCCTTGAATGTTTGGTAAAACTCTCCTGTGAAGCCATCTGGCCCTGGGCTTTTGTTTGCTGGCAGCTTTTTGATGACTGTTTCAATTTCTTCCCAAGTAACTGGTCTGTTGAGATTTTTAGATTCTTCCTGATTAAGTTTTGGAAGGTTGTATTTTTCTAGGAATATGTCCATTTCTTCCAGGTTGTGCAATTTGTTGGAATAGAGTTGCTCATAGTATTTTGTAACAATCCTTTGTATTTCGGTGGGGTCTGTTGTTATTTCACCTCTTTCATTTCTGATTTTGTTTATTTGGGTCCTCTCTCTTTGTTTCTTGGTTAGCCTGGCTAGAGGTTTATCAATCTTGTTTATCCGTTCAAAGAACCAGCTCTTGGTTTTGTTGATCTTGTGTATTGTTTCTTTGGTCTCTATGTCGTTTATCTCTGCTCTGATTTTTATTATTTCTTTCCTTCTGCTTACAGTGGGCTTTTCTTGTTGCTCTTTTTCTAACTCTTTGAGTTTTAGAGTTAGATAATCTGTTACCTTTTTTCCTAGTTTTTTGCAATAGGCTTGTAGAGATATGAACTTCCCTCTCAAGACAGCTTTTGCTGTGTCCCATAGATTTTGGATTGTTGTGTCTTCATTGTCATTAGTTGCCAGGATGTTTTTAATTTCTTCCTTGATTTCTTTAGTAATCCAGTCCTCGTTTAATAGCATGCTGTTTAGTCTCCATGTGTTTGATTTCTTTGGATTATTTTTATTGTAGTTAATTTCCAGTTTTATGCCACTATGATCTGAAAAGATGCTTGATATGATTTCTATCTTCCTGAATTTGAAGAGACTTTGCCTATGTCCCAACATGTGGTCTATCTTTGAAAATGTCCCATGTGCACTTGAGAAGAATGTGTATTCTGTGGCTTTGGGGTGGAATGTTCTGAAGATGTCGATTAATTCCATCTGGTCTAGTGAGTCATTTAGGATTGATATTTCTTTGCTGATTTTTTGTTTGGGTGATTTGTCCAAATGTGACAGTGGGGTATTAAAATCTCCTACTATGATTGTATTACAATCAATCTCTCCCTTCATGTCTTCCAGCAGTTTTTTTATGTATTTGGGTGCTCCCACATTGGGTGCATATATGTTTACCAGGGTTATTTCTTCTTGTTGGATTGCTCCCTTTAGTATAATGAAGTGGCCTTCATTATCTCTTTTTATGTCCTTCACTTTGAAATCTAATTTGTCTGATATAAGTATTGCTACCCCAGCCTTTTTTTCATTTCCGTTCGCCTGGAAAATCTTTTTCCATCCCTTCACCCTCAGCCTGTGTGCATCTTTTTTTCTGAGATGTGTTTCTTGTAGACAGCAGATGTATGAGTTTTGCTTTCTTATCCAATCTGTTACCCTATGTCTTTTGATTGGAGCATTTAAACCATTTACATTTAAAGTAATTATTGATAGGTAGGTATTTGATGCCATTTTTATTCTATCCCCCTGTGTTCCTTCTTCGCTTCCTATTTCTTTATTTTTACAGTAGACCCTTTAGCATATCTTGCATTGCTGGTTTGTTGGAGATAAATTCCTTTAGTCTGTTTTTGTCAGTGAAGCTCCTGATTACACCTTCAATTTTGATTGACAGCCTTGCAGGGTACAGTATTCTTGGGTTCATACCCTTCCTTTGCATGACTTTGTATATGTCATCCCATTCCCTTCTGGCCTGATGAGTTTCTGTTGAGAAATCAGTTGCTATTCTGATGGGGGTTCCTTTATATGTAACTTTTTGTCTCTCTCTGGCTGCTTTTAGGATTCTGGTTTTGTCAATGTTTTTTGCCAGCTTAATTATAATGTGTCTGGGTGTTGATCTTTGGGGGTTCATTTTGTTGGGGACTCTTCGAGCATCTTGGATTTGTGTCGGTTTTTTCTTCTCTATCTCAGGAAAGTTTTCTGTCATTATTTCTTGAAATACTTTTTCCATATCTTGCTCAGTTTCCTTTCCTTCTGGGACCCCTATTATTCTAATATTGTTTTGTTTTGTATTGTCCCAAAGCTCCCGTAGGCTCTCTTCCTGTTTTTTTATTTTTTTTTCTAGCAGCTTCTCTAATTGGGTATTTTTTTCCATCTTGTCTTCTAGCTCACTGATGCGGTCCTCTGCTTCTTCTAGTCTACTCTTGATGCTTTCTATTGAGTTCTTCATAGAAGTGATGTCATTTTTCATTTCTTCTTGGGTCGCCTTCATTTCCTCTTGGTTCTTCTTCAGATCCTCTTGGTTCTTCTTCAGATCCTCTTGGTTCTTCTTCAGATCCTCTTGGTTTTTCTTCATTTCCTCTTGGGTCTTATTCATATTGTCAAATTTGTCTTCCATTCTTTTTAGCCATCTCATGATCATTACTCTGAATTCTTGTTCTGGTAGGTTGCTTGCCTCTAAATCATTTACTTCCTGTTCTGGTGATGTCTGATTTTCTTTCATAGGTGGGGTGTTTCTTAGCCTCCCCATGATCTTTCTGTTTTAAGATGCCTGTATATGTAGTTCTCTCTCTCCGATTCTTCCCCCTGGGTTAGAGCACTCCCTCCAATCCAAGCGTTCGCGCTGACTGTGGTCGGGGTCCAGGGGCGAACAGCCACTCGGTGGTCTTTACAGCCTGGCTATTCTGTCCTTTAATCCAAATCTCCTCCCGTCAAGATCACTAGTTCATTTTAAAAAATCAGATGATTGGCCTTTTATCTGACTTTAGAAACTCTTTATGTAAGTTCTTATTTGATATAAGTTGCAGGTATTTTTTCCATTGGTTTTTCATTTGTTTTTTTACTTTGCTCTTGGTGTTTGTAAATCATACAAAAGCTTTCTGTTTTTATGTTGTCAAATTTATCAGTCTTTTGCCTCCTTGATTCTGAATTTTGAGTCACAAAGAAGTTTCCTCACTCTCTGGTTTTAGGCAGTGTCAACTTCAATTTTGTGATGTCATTTCAATTATGAAAATACATGCTGCTGAAACCGGTTTGGCTCAGCAGTAGAGCGTCGGTCTGCGGACTGAAAGGTCCCGGGTTCGATTCCGGTCAAGGGCATGTACCTTGATTGCGGGCACATCCCCGATAGGGGGTGTGCAAGAGGCAGCTGGTCGATGTTTCTCTCTCATAGACGTTTCTAGCTCTTTATCTCTCCCCCTTCCTCTCTGTAAAATAACAATAAAATATATTTTTTTAAAAAATAAAAACTAAAGAAAATGCATGCTAAAAGATTAAAAAAATAAGAAAATAAAATAGAAATTAAATTTCACATGAGATTTTACTATAAAGACATGTTAACTCAGTGGAAAATATACAGGTGTTTTAATAAGTGCTGTTAGACTATCTAGATAGCCATATAGAAAAAGATAAAATTAGATTTATTATTCACATTCTACAAAAGGACAACTTCTAAGTGGACCAGAGGTGTACTATTATTAGCATGAGCAAGTGTTTTCACATTCAAAAAACAGGATTTGGGATGCTCTGTAAAATCCTTAAAATATCAACCATGTTAAATAAAAATATAAATTGAAAAATAGACTACATCTGAAAATTATTAGCTGGTGTATAGCAGACCCAAACCAGCTGAGAACTACAAGAAAAGCTAGATATTTTTAAAAAACATATAAAAAAGCAAAGTCTGTTTGAAGGTATTGGAAAGCTACCAAGTTTGCCAGGACTCGAGGGTCCAGGATTTATGAGAAGAGGGAAACTCGATAAGGTGAGCACAACGTTTACTCTGCGTTTATTCTTGAGACCTTTCTGATTTGTAAGTGGTGTGGGGAGAAAGGTAGGGAAGTTAGGCAGAAAGCAGCTGCCAACAGGCAGAGAATCCGAGTCAAGCTTTTCGCAGTTTCATGAGGCTGGCAGAGCAAAAGTTGGACTTCATGGCTACTAAGAGAGCTGGTAATTGAGGGGCTAATTCGTTATAGAGAAGGGATAGGCACAAAAGAGACCCCAATAACCTGGGCTGCTTTATTTCTTGAGGCAGATGCCAATTTCTAAGTAACCTAGTCGGACAGAAGCCAAGCAAAAAGTGACAGCCAAGAGACTGAAGAGCTAAGTAGACCTTTAGCAGTTGTGCTGGAGAGAGTAAAAATGGAGGGATAGAATTGGTTTTCAGTTTAGATCACTGAAGAACTATATCAGGCCTTTATGAAGACTGAAATCTAGCCTCAATAAAGCACAAGTCCTGATTTAAGGAGGCACAAAGCCCCTTTAACTGCCTGCCAGAAGCTAAAGACCCATCCTAAGTCTCTATAAGTTTCCATACAAAATGTTATAGTCAATCACAAATGACCAGGCCTACCAAGAGAAAAAACAGACACTAGAAATAGAGCCACGAAAACCAATTGCATCCTACATGTCAGCACCAATTACTGAGAAAAGGAAAATTCGAAGAATGTATTCATCATTGTGTTAAGAAAATATCAAATATAGAATCATTATCTATTACTATGTAATAAATCACCCAAAACTTAGTGGCTTAAGACAATTTTGTTGTTCATAATTATGTGGGTCAGCAATTAGGGCTGTACTTACTGTAGCTGAGTGGTGCTCCTGTTGCACTCACCTGTGATTTTTCATGTGGCTGAAGTCATCTGGTGGTCAACTGGGATTGAATGAAGTAAGATGACTTAGTCACATATCAGGCGGTTGGTTTTGGCTGTTAACAGAACCGCCTTCCACATGGTCCTCATCCTCAAGGAAGCCAGCCTCAGCTGCTTCACATGGTGGCAGCACCAACAAGGGTAGAGCAGAAACTCCACGATCTCTTGAGGCCTAGGCTCAGACGTCATACAATGTTACTTCTTTTGCATCTTATTGGTTGAAGTAAAGTACAAGGTCAGTGTAGATTCAACTGGAAGGGAATTAAATTCCACTAATTGCAGCAAATGCAAAGAATTTATGGTCATCTTTAAGAAATACATATTTTTTATTTCAGAGAGGAAGAGAGAGAGATAGAAAAATCAGTGGTGAGAGAGAATCATTGATCGGCTGCCTCCTGCATGCCCCACACTGAGGATCAAGCACGCAACCTGGACATGTGCCCTTGATCGGAATTGAACCCGGGACACTTCAGTCTGCAGGCTGATGTTTTATCCACTGAGCCAAACTGGCTAGGTATATGGTCATTTTTAATCTACCACAGTATCTAGGAATAAATCTAACAAAGAATATGCAAGACGTCTACCCAGAAAACAAACATTATTGAAAGAAATTTTAAATAGTTAAAAGGGATATTAGAAGATTCAATATTGTAAAGTTGTCATTACTCCTAAAAATGATCTTTAGATTTTAGTCAATCTTATTGGAAATTCCAGCAATTTTTATGTGGCAGATTAATCAGGCTGATTCTGAAATTTATTTGTAAATAAAAAGTGCAGAGTAACCAAGGTAATACTGAAGAAAAAGAATAAAGTTGGAGAGTCTACTATTAGATTTCAAAGATTGTTATAAAATTTCACTAATTAGAACAGTGTGGTATTGACAGAAGGCTGGAGAAAGTGAATCAGAAAAGAGAATACAGTACAGGTATGTAAATACAGTCACTTGACTGAGGCAGAGTTTGCACAGTACTACAGTAGAGGGAAGGATGATCTTTTCAATAATTATTACTTGGTCAATTAGATATCCATTTGGGGGAAAAATGGATCTTGAGCTCTACTTGACACAATATATAAAAATCAAGTCCAGGTAGATTTTTAGATTTAAATGTGAAGAGTAAAATAGTGAAAATTCTATAAGTAAACATATGGGAATACCTTTATGAATTGGTGTGGATAGTAATCCGGACACAAAGATTTCATTAAAATTAAGAATGTCAGATGATTTGAATTGTTATGCTGATGTTCTGTCAAGTGTGACAGGGATAGCATGTTAGAATTCTGATTGCAGTTTCTGTTCAATGAAGTAATCTTTTTCCATTCTAATACTTTTAAGTAATAATTTGCTCCTCATTAAAAAAAAAAAAGAAGAAGAAAAATGTGTGACCATCACAAAACTATCAAGAGTAATAAGACAAATTACAGAATGGGAGAAGAAACTTATAATGTGTCTATTCAGCAGACTATTTGTATACAGAATGTATAAGAAAACAAAGCAAAGACAACTCACTATAAAAATGAGCAAAAGACTTGAATATTTTTTAAAAGGATATGCAAATAGCCAGTGTGCATATTAAAAGATAATTATTCTCATTCCTCAAGAGGAAAATGGAAATTAAAACCACACTGAGATACCATTGTACACCCTTCACAATATTTGTGTGTTTTTTAAGCTTTTATTGATCAGGATATAGAATAAAAAATTTCATAGACAAATTTCATTGTAAAGCAGTTCAAGTGCTATGGAAATACATGGTAGTGTATACTAAGGTTGAACGTGTACATTCTTTATTGGGGGGTGTATTTTATTTTTTATATTTTTAAATTTTTTATTGAATTTATTGGGGTGACATCCTAATATATAAATCCTAATATATAAAAATCTAGGGTCTGTAACGATCAAAGGCTCAAATTACTGGAAGTCAGTCCTGCAGTCAGTGCTGGGTTGCTGTGGTGACCCAGCACTGATTGCCACTGCTGTGGGCACAGTGATTCAGCACTGACTGCTGAAGGGGCTGTGGACCAGGCCTGGAAAGATGTCTGGACAGAGAAGCAGGATCTAATATGTAGCCTCCGTGGCAACTATTGATCAGCCCTTGCTCCCCCCCCCCCTGGGCCTTTGGGGGAGGGGGACCTGCTGATAAGCCCCGCCTCTCTGATTAGGCCTAGAGACGCTGACTGGCATAGAAACTGACCAATCCGAACCAAATCTGGGTGAAGTGCAACTATGGCTGCCTAGGAGGTGGAGCTTTTGATGCTGACTGGCATAGAAATTGACCAATCAGGACCTAATCTGGGTGAACTGGGAAAGCAGAACCTAACGTGGGGGCTGACAAGAGATTTTAAGGACAACAGCTGTTTGGTGTAAGGTATAAGAAAGTGGTTCAAATTTTTTTTTTAAGCAAAGTCTTTTAAAAAATATATTTTATTGATTTTTTACAGAGAGGAAAAGAGAGGGATAAAGAGTTAAAAAAACATCGATGAGGGAGAATCATCAATCTGCTGCCTCTTGCACACCTCCTCCTGGGGAGGTGCCTGCAACCAAGGTACATGCCCTTGACTGGATTCAAACCTGGGACCTTTCAGTCTACAGGCCGATGCTCTATCCACTGAGCCAAACCGGTTTCGGCTGGTTCAATTTTTTTAATGACCGGTTTGGCAGCAAAGTGCATATAGCTGGCTATCAATCCAGATCTACTTTTGTATGCTGAGAGCATCTCCTCTTGCTGAAAAAGGCTCCCCACCCCTATTTAAGGAATCCTATCCTATATAATTTATCTATACTAATAAAAGGGTAATATGCTAATTAGACCAGGTCCACCGGCCATCTTCTGGACGTCCGACTTCCTTCCGGACAAAGCTATGTTGGTTAGGCCTAAGACAGAGAGGGCACTTGGGGGCAAGATCAGGCTGGCAGGGGAGGGCAGTTGGGGGGGAGATCAGGCCTGTAGGAGAGGGCAGTTGAAGGCAGTATCAGGCCAGCAGGTAAGAGCAGTTAGGGATAATCAGGCAGGCAGGCAGAGAAAGTTAGGGGTGATCAGGCAGGCAGGCAGGCAGGCAGGCAGGTGAGCAGTTAGGATCCAGCAGTCCCAGATTGTGAGAGAGATGTCCAACTGCCAGTGTAGGCCCGATCCCACAGGATCGGGAGCATAAATTGGCAGTTAGACATGCCCCAAAAAGTCCTCGATTGGAGAGAGTGCAGGCTGGGCTGAGAAAATATCCTCCCCTTACTTCCCCCCACGCACGAATTTGTGTACCAGGCCACTAGTTGGCTAATAAAATTATTTAGCTTCAAGTGTATAATTCTATAATACATCATCTGTATATTATACTAGTGATCCTGCAGGGATCGGGCCTAAAGCAGCAGTCCAACATCCCTCTCACAATCTGGGACTGCTGACCCTAACCGCTCACCTGCCTGCCTGCCTGATTGGCCCTAACCACTTCTTCTTGCCAGCCTGATCGCCCCCAACTGCCCTCCCCTGCCAGCCTGATCGCCCTCAACTACTCTCCCCTGCCACAACCCACCTCTTCCGCTGGGACCAGCCTCCTCTGCACTGTGTGGAGCCATGGGACCCCCCCAGGCCTCACCATGCGGAGCAGCCACCGGGCCCCACCTCTGCTGTGCATGCGGCCATCTTGTGGCAACATGGCACGTGAGGGCCACCTAGTCTTTTATTAGTATAGATTGTGTGTTCACCACCCCAAGTCATTCTCCTTCTGTCACCATTTATCCCCCCTTTATCCTCTTCCACTTCCCCCATCCCTCTTTCCCCCTGGTAATCACCATACTGCTGTCTGGGTCTCATTTTTATTGTTTGGTTGGTTGGTTTTGCTTATTTCCATCAACCTTTTCACCCAGCCCCCATACGCTTTTCTCTCTAACAGCTATCAGTCTGTTTTCTGCATCTCTGAGTCTGTTTCTGTTTTGTGTGTTTGTTTTATACGTTCTTTATGACCCAGCCATTCTGCTCCCAGGTATATATCAAGAAAAATGGATACAAATGTGCCCCCAAAGACATATTCAAGTAGGCTCATAGCAGAATTATTCATAATAGCAAAAAATTTGAGGCAATACAACTCTTCATCAACAGCGATGATTAAATAGTGTTCTGTTCATACATTAGAATACAGTGCAGAATAAAAATAAAGTGCAGCTATGTGCAGCAGCCTAGTGAGTCTCACAAATTCAATGTGGACTGTGGGAAGCCATATATAACAATGTACAGACCTATGACTTGATTTATCGAACATTCAGAGCAGGAAAAACTGATCTGCTGTGACAGAAGTCAGATTAGTGGTGACGGGGGCAGAGGGAGCAGTGACTGGCAGTCCGAAGATGGGGATGGGAGCTTCTAGGGTGGAGATCATAATCGATTTTCTGGTGCGGATGGCATCACGGTTGTGTTCACTTCGGGAGAGTCGTTGACCTGTACATTTGATCAGTACACCTTTCTGTGTGTTTGGTATACTTCAGTCAGAAAGTAAAACATGACAAACATACAGACCCAAAACATCAGAAAGAATTATGCTGCGATACATGTTACTTTGGGTGATACATATATATTTTCCCCTCGTATTTTACTTTTATAATCACAGAGAAATCCCTTGCTTATAAATATCAGAACCCTGCTCCCGTGGGAAAGTTGCCGTGACTTGAACTCTCAGGGAATACAGAATTAAGTGCCCTGGAAGGCTGTCACACAGCCTAACGGTGTCCTTGTCTTTCTCCCCTAACCAGGCTCTGAAAAGCACCTTGGGGTTCCCACTGATCCGGTTTGAAGATGCCGTGATTAACCTGGACCCGTTCACTCGGGTCCATCCCTACGAGACCAAGGAGTTCATCATCAACGACATCCTCAAACACTTCCAGGAGGTGAGCCCTGGACAGGCGTCACGTGGCTGGAGCATAAGCAGGGTGTTTGTTTCACTGTTTGGGAACTTGGGCTACTAAGACCTTCCCATTGAGAAGCCGCATTTCAGCTGAGATTGTTGAGTTAGGGGTCAGGTCACACCCCAGGAAGCCCGTACACATCATGAAAACCCCCAAACAGCGCATTTGATTTATGAGCCGTGAGTCTGGCTCTTCAGAACTAGCCTCCGAGGCTTCCACGAGATTAGTCACAACTCTCAAGACTTCAGCCGATGCTTCGATGATAACACGACATGCTGTGAACTCTTTATTTACCAGGCCTGGGCCTCCTTTCAGCAACCACTCCGATGGGATTAGAGCCTGTGAGATCCTGCCCTAGAGTTGAACTTAAAAAAAAAAAAAAAAGTTTTTTATCAAATGTTCCTTTTCCAGTTGTACTTATTATCCAGGCTGCAAAGACCGAAACATAAAGCCAAGCATACTCCTCAACGAGTAGATAGGTCACGGTCGTATCCAATGTATTTGCTGTCAAAGTCAAAAGATACCCTTTTCTCGCTTTCCTCCCTCCTCCTCCCCGTTCCCCTCCTTTCCTTCTGTTTCCTCCCTTGCTCTTCCTGATCGGTGATAATTCCACTGAGCTGTGAGGAGCGGGATAGGGCAGGCGTCCTCAACCGGGGCCCGGGTGGTGGAGGTGCCCAGAAAATGGAGGGGCTCTTGATAGGTCTGAACGTGTCCTCTTGGGGCCTGGATCATGAGGGTCCCCGGATCTTCCCTCCTCCCTCACTTTTCACATTCTCTCCGCTCCCGCTGATTAATTCCCTATCTGTGGGAACCATGGAAAAGGGAAAATCGAGTACTTATTAATGTAAATATGTGCAAAGAATCTTTCCTGCCTCATACCTTTTTTATTCTTCTGAATGGCTTTGAGGAATATTTTTAAGGAAAATGTATGATTACTGGAGGCAACCCCTGGGGTGTGTGCATTTGGGAGAAGTTCAGGTGGGGCTTGTGAAAGGGCAGGAGCTTGTACCCTGTTTCCCCGAAAATGAGCCAGTGTCTTATATTAATTTTTGCTCCCAAAGATGCGCTAGGTCTTATTTTCAGAGGATGTTTTATTTTTCCATGAAGAAGAATACGGTACACATTTATTGTTAAATGAAAATAAAGGAAATCTATTACCTGTATACGGTACGGTAGTACGGTAGTTGTCAACACAAACCAGACAAACTGTGAATCCTGGGGGCCTTATTTTCGGGGGGGATGCCTTATATTTCACTCAGAAGGAAACCTGTAAGTGGGTCTTATTTTCGGGGAAACACGGTAGTTGGTGAGGGTGGAAAGGTGGTTGTGGGTGTGGATGGGCCTGGAGGACAAGGCGGATGCAGCCTCTGTGCCCGGGACACTGTCTGCGGTGTAAACGGCGGCTCTTCTTGTCTCCTCCCCCATGTGCAGGAACTCCTCAGCCAGGCAGCGCGGATCCTGGGCTCGGTGGACTTCCTGGGCAACCCCATGGGGCTTTTGAACGACGTTTCTGAAGGGGTCACGGGACTGATAAAGTATGGAAACGTCGGGGGCCTTATCCGAAACGTCACCCATGGAGTATCTAACTCTGCCGCCAAGGTAAGGAAATCGAGGTGATATTCCGTTGTCATCAGCCACGTGAGTCCTCTGCATACATGGTCTTTGCTTCATGCGCTCTGTCTTCCTCTCACCTCTGATAACCTGGCCATTCCGCGCACCCCTGAAATATCTCCTCTTCCTTCTTCCCATCACCACTGCCTTCGTCCAGACCAGGGGTGGGCAAACTTTTTGACTCGAGGGCCACAATGGGTTCTTACACTGGACCGGAGGGCCAGGACAAAAGCAACCTGACCATGCTGGCACTCTCATCTTGGGCTGCTGGTGAAGGAGCGGAGGGGAGAGCAAGAGAACCCTCCGCTCTTTGGGCTCCACGGGCCGGATAGAACAGCCAAACGGGCCGGATCCGGCCCGCGGGCCGTAGTTTGCCCACGGCTGGTCCAGACTCTGGTGTCTTCCCTGGGCCACTGCAGTCCTCCTGCCCCCGGACTTCACTGCACCTTCCAGAGCCACCAGAGTGAGCTTGAAAACGTGGGATTGGATTGTGCCTTTTCCCTGTCCAGAACCGCCCAGTGCCTCCTCCCAGCGTACATGACGAAGTCCAAACTGAAGCACGGCCTTCTAGAACGCAGCGGCCCTTGGAGTTGTCTGCGTCCAGCAGCAGGACAGCTGGGCAGTCCTCCACGCCTGCTGTCTCGGCAGCTCTTCGGTCACTGGCCTCTTGTTTGGTGGACCTTATGCTGTGCAGTTCCCTTCGGGCAGGTGTGAGGCTGGGAGAGGCGCTGGCAGTGGGAAGGGGGTTGCTATTGAACCATAAACAAAAGGCCGCTAAAGGTCTCTGCTCCCTCCCCTTCCTGTCAGCTGCACAGACTTTAGAGATTGACCTTTACACGAGGGAGCGGGTGGGAGCTCCTGGGCCCTCTGCTCATTCACCGCAGAGCGTTTGTTGTTGGGAACCCTGGGCGCCCTTGGCCGCCGGCTGTAAAAGCGGCTCTCCCTAAGAGAGGCTCATGGCCCCACAGGGGAATTTCTCCTGAAGGGCAGGGGAGAAAGTGGAGTCGATGGCATCCCTTATTGCCCAGCCATCTTGGTAATGTGCGGGAGCTGGGAATGCATTCCTGTTTTCCAAATGCTTTTCCAGAGCTGATCAGTTTTTTCAATATTGTAGATCTTGTAAACCAGCCCGAAAGTGTGTAGTTAAATCTGTAGTTCAAAATAGACAACTCTCTGGCGTTTAGCGGACGGGAGAGAGATTTTGTAATCACGTTTGGAAATAGACTCGGGTTCAGAGTTGCATGAGCACAGGTCCCAGCCTTGAACCACCGCTGGCGCTGCCCTTGGCCCTTCACCTGCCGGCAGCACAGACCGGCTCCGTCCGGGCACACACTCCCACCGCTCGGTGTGGACGGGTGCGTGTGAATGTGCAGTGCCAGTTTAAAGATTTCATTTAATTTCATTAGCTTCTAATCAGCATAGCAAGTCTCCCTGGTTTTATAATTTCTTTGTATCCCTGGGCTTTGCTTTAATTTGGAAAGTAAATGCACTGTGGCTTTCTGAGAGGCCTTTCTTAACCTGGAATAGAAAGGCACCTTTACTGGCTTTCTGCGAGAATAAAAGGAGATAGGATGTCATAAAATATATAGACTGAACAGGAGACATGGGCTTCGCTTTGAATGTAAAACGTTCAGACTGTGGCCACCAGGAAACTATTAATACCCGTGAAATGAAAGCCAGTACGTCACCGTCTACCGAGGAGGAGGCCTCAGGCACAGAGAGCGGAGACTCAGCTCCGTCCGGGCCAGTGGGGCCCTCGGAGCCTCCAGAGTTAACCTCTGGACGTGCAGGAAGAGGTTGGAGACTCTCCGAGGTAAGCCCGGGGGGCTTTCCCAGAGTTCCTCCGCCGCATCCCGAGGGAGAAGGTCGGCCCTCTCTTTATCCTCTCTCGTTTATGGAAGTCTCGTTGGCTTTCTGGTTCTCGTTTCCCCTGGCAACCTTTTGAAGCTTAAGAGTCAGCATGAGAATATAACTTAAGCAGAAAGAGAGGACAGAACACTCCTTACCTGACCTCCACTCTCAAACCTGTCCGAGGGCCTGGTGACAATGGTCATGCATTTCATTGGATTTCATGCTTTGCATTGTTGGTGGCTTTGCATCAAGTGCTGCTTCCCAGGCCCCAAGGCTCTCTAATGGGAAGCCGGCTTCCCAGGTGGGGGGTCCTTCTGCATGTAGTTCTCTTGCCTTTAGTAAGCTAGTCAGTAATGGCGCCACAGGCTGCTGCTCAGAGGAACTGCTGTGTAATTTATCTTGATACCAGGAACACTGCAGGCGTTATAAAAATTAGTCCATATATCTCTAAGATAAGAAAGCAAAGAGACTTAAGGTTACTACTTCATATCAGAAATGATAGCTCTAAAAGTCAGGTCCATTGACTAAATACCAATTCAAGTAATCGGTGATTCAGCTTGTACGTAGAGAGGCAGTGTTGTGGGTTGAAATCAGACCTTTAATGTTGCTTTGGGGGAATGTCGTGTTTGTTTTCCTGTGTATACAAGAGGAGTTTAAGGAAGTGCAAATGACCACAATAATCAACTGTTGGCCTGTGGGAAGTATTCCTTTAAAGAGTGCCAGGGTTGCTGTGATTAAAGAAAGGGGTCAGAGAACACGGGACTGCACCTCACAGAGCCCAGCAGCCATCGGGGGACCTCTGCTCGTTCTGTGCTGCTTCCCATTTTCTCTTTGTGTCATTATCAAGGCCATATAGGAGGCTTTTGATCCCGGGTACTTTTTTGATCCCAGCTATGTTTTGACTCTGAGCTTATGAATGTAAATATTTTTATAATTTCCCTATTTTTAACCGAAATCATTTTCATCAAAGTCAGTTGTTGTTCAGGGAAAATAGAATTCTTTTTTATTTTTTTTCCTGATCAGGGATCTAAAGTTTTTATTAGATTCTCAGAGAGGTTCATGTCTTCCCAAAAATTGTCATTCTTGTGTGTTAAGGGGAGCTTAGGGCTGATGAGTTCCAGTCCCATTCCTCTCTTTAAATCAAGGGTGGGGAACCTTTTTTCTGCCAAGGGCCATTTGGATATTTATAACATCATTCTCGGGCCATACAAAATTATCAGCAAAAATTAGCCTGCTGTATTTGGTCAAACATTTAATTAACTCCCAATGCCTTGGCAGGGCCAGACCAAATGATTTTGTTTGTGGGCCTTATAGGCCAGACGTTCCCCACCCTTGCTTTAAAGAATCCTTTTCTCTGTTAATCTTGAAAGCTATTTTTTAACCTATGAAAAGGTGATTGTCATTTCCCCATACCCTCTGACCAGAGGAGCAAAAGCCACGAAGTAGGTGAAAATCTAGTGAGAAGTTAAGAAGGAATTCATTCTGCCACTTAAGAAGGTAATAGGCCTGGAGGTCTTAGCTATCTTGGATAGATGTTGAGAATTACAGCAGATTTTTAATTTTACTGTCCAGTTGCTTAATTTCAGGTCTCACATAATGAAGTCTTCATTGCATAAACAGTTACTTTATTTATTTAGTATTAGCCTTAAGAAAATATAGCTGGAAAATAATCTGTGCCCTTTATTTCTCTTATCCTTTTCCTTTCATTCCCCAGCCCTCAGAAATCAGGTTCAGGATTCCGGCTCTAAGATGATAGGACCCAGGGATTAGCCACGTGCTGAGGGCCTCTGTCCCACAACTCGCTTGCCTGGATCTTGGAAAAATGACTCCAACCCTTTGAGTAGAACCTCAAAGATCTGACCCCATTCCTAAGGCCGTGGCAAACCCGCCACTCCTGAAATCCTTTCATAGCATGTGACTGACTTCATAAAAGCACAGCATTTCAAACCCTGAAACCCTGTCAGAGAAACAGCTCCTCTCTGCAGCATGAATTTTCCTAGTCGGGTGTCATGTGACTACCTGCAGGCCCCTGTGACCTCTTTCAAAGCCCGAGAACTGGGGAGACGCCCATTGAACAAATTCCCTCTCTTAGATAGACTCCAATTCTCCTTCTGTCTGTAATTATTGTGCAATACTTTCTTATACTTACAGGAAAATTACATAGTTCTAAAAAAAAAAAAAATACAAGTTCTTTTCAAACTAGGAAAACCTCAGATGTTAACAATAGAGCAAATGATCCCATTCTCTTTGCTGCCCCTGTAGAAACTCAGGGTTTGCTCTCTCCAGCTGTCACCTGGTCTTCCTAAGGGAAGAAAGCCAGCAGCAGACTTAATTTCTTCCAGCAAAGGAGAGAAGCACTTTTGATCATCACGGGACCTCTGCTCTGTTCTGTGCTGCTTCCCATTTTCTCTTTGTGTCATTATCAAGGCCATATAGGATGCTTTTGATCCCGGGTACTTTTTTGATCCCAGCTATGTTTTGACTCTGTGCTTATGAATGCAAATATTTTAATAATTTTCCCTATTTTTAACCGAAAACATTTTCATCAAAGTCAGTTGTTGTTCATGGAAAATAGAATTCATGGTTCATTATTCACTGCATGTTCCTATTACTGATAACTTTTTAGTGGTATGGGCAGGTGTGGTAGGTTTATGGTATGGTAGGTTGCTTTATGGCATTTATTTCTAACGAGCCCAAATTCCCCAGCTCAAATTCTGCAGATTTAAATTTTTGTCAAGGCAATGTGAGCTTTCTGTTGGTTTTACTTAATATATTTTATTCTATGTAGTTAATTGTTTTATTGTTTTTAGTAAGTTTTGTTAGTTATGAACTGGATAGAGACCTAATATTTTTTGTTATAAACAAACAGCATTAGTAGAAAGACTATGAACGAACAGGGTTGAACACCCTTCACTATGGAACACGTACTAAGTTCTACATACTGTATTTGCCGGCGTATAAGACATTTTTTTGGCCCTGAAAAATACCGTATTTGCCGGCGTATAAGAGACTGGGCATATAAGACGACCCCCTAACATTTCCATTCAAAATACAGAGTTTGTTATATACTCGCCGTATAAGACTACCCCCCACTTGGAGGCATATTTTTCAGGGCCAAAAAATCGTCTTATACGCCGGCAAATACGGTATTTCTTGAACATCTGTTTGTCAGCCCTTGTGGTAACTCCGTTACATCCACTCATTGGGTGTAATATGTTCAGACCAGGAAGATGAGACTTGGAGCAATTAAATAATTTTGTCAAGATCATTCAATTAGAAATGGCAAGATGGATTTGAAACCAAGTCTAGCTAATCTAAAGGCCTTTCCTCTCATATATAATGTATTTCCTCTGTTTATAAAGGCTTTCTTCCATACACTATAGAGAATATAAAAAATTAATTACTGCTAACTACCACCAGAAGCTTAAGATTTGACATCACTTTGTTAGCTGGCAAGGTGACTGCTACCATATTGTTTGTGTCAAGAGATGGTGGTGATTGTGCTCATTCTTATGTTGGATTGTCTTGACCATCACCATCTCCTTTTAGGCATATAGGTTCCTCCTAGAACCTTGGTGATTGCAAACATAGTTTGACTCGTGTGGCCTCATTTGATCATCAGAATTACCTGGTCAGCAGATCGGGCGGGTGGTCTGAGCCCCATTATGTAAATGAAAAAACGAAGGCCAGAGAGGTTCGGTGAGCTGCCCAAGGTCAGCCAGGTCACTGCAGAACCAAGACCTGATCTTTTGCACCAGAGTCTTGATTCTGGGCTTTAGCTACACTTTAGATACACATTGCTAACTGCTTTGTTTGTCCTAGACAAGTCTCTTTTTATTAGAACATAGAAACAACGATAAGAAAAACAAAAAGCAAACAACCAAAGCCCTGCCTGGTCTCAGAATGAACTTTCGTAGCTTTTAGGAAAACTGTCTGACGATAAATACAAGCAGGTTAAGTGCGAAAGAGAAATAGGGAGGGAGAAATTGGGACTGTTCAGATAGTTCAGTGGGAAACCCAGCTAGGACTTCAGATAAAATTTTGCTCAATTGCGTTCGTCTCTGTTTGGGGTACAGTATGCAGGGGAGCTGCCTCCCCCCGGGAACAGCGGCCATCAGGGGGAACTGACTTCCGTGCCCCCGCCCCCGAGGGTCTCAGCCAGCCCTGCCATGGGCCAGCCTCCTGTCGTGTGTACTGTGTGACCTTCTTGAGGGCAGAGCGGTCCATCTGCCTTTTGTTGAAGAAGCAGCGTTTGTTTGTGTTTGTCTTGTAGGGAGTGTATTTATAGGCCCAAACAAGACTAAAAGCCCTGTTTCGTCGAGGCAAAAGTTTTATCTTTGCACAAAAGAATGCACTGAGTGCCTGCCTGCGTGGATTCTGCGGGGGGAAAAGGCAATTTATGACTTGTATCTGTTTTTGTCATTATGTATGGCTGCTCGATTTTATAGTTGAGCTGATTATCCCCATAATAGCTTTTCCATGTACCTATAAGCAAGTAATAGGTGAATGCCTTCTTATAAGCATTGGGGTTTTTAGTGTATTTAAGTTGGCAGAAAACTTTGTGTTAAATGAAATTCACTTCAGACAGTAATCTATGCCTTAGAGAATGTAGAGTTTTCTCTTTTCAAAAAGACTTTGATCTTAAGTCACCCAAGGGATTTCTCTTTCCAGCCAAGAGGAGCTGCCTTCGCGTTGTCGCATCTGGAGAAATGACTCAAATTCTTGGCAACAGAATTTCTGTTTTATTTTCCTCTGATAACCTTGAGTACTAAAATGATTCCTTCAGTCTGAGCTCCTTTAGGTTAGAGGCAAGTTTGAGATGCCAAGTGACCCATCAGTGACCCGTCCTAACTTGGTCATATCTCCACGCTCTGTGGGCAGTGGGAGTGTGCTGGGCGGGGAAGGGAGGGTGGGAGTTGAGTGGTGGCATGAGAATCACATTCGGGACCAGAGTTCCTGGGCCGCCCCGCCCGCCCTGTGCAGCCGCCTTCAGTGGACGGACTTAGCTTTCCCTTCTTCCCACCCTGACCAGACCGCTCAGCCAGAAGTCAAGGAGCAGGGCCCACACCACCGAAGCTCTGCTTTTGAAACAGAAAGCTGGGAAAAATTGAAAACTTTTCTTCACTTCCTACTAGTAGCTCAGTTAAAAGTCAGGCCCTCGAATCATCTTCTTAGACCCAACATCTTGCCTCAGAGGAATTCACGTTATATTCCAAAGCTGCACTCTGCTTGATGGGAAAGTATGTCCAGTTGCTAAACTGAAAAGATAGGAAATATTTGTGTCCCCCAAAGAGTAGGTAGCGGTTCTCTACCCTGGTGAAAACACGGTGAGAAGAACAATCAGTTCAGGCTTTCTTAGGTTGGCAGGTTACCCCAGGGGGTGGCACCGCATCCCTTTTAGGCACTAATATTACTCATAGCAGTAGTTGGCCTTCCCTGAAAAACTGTGACCACCTTAAGGTGAGGTGAACTATAACCTCTTCTTATAAATATCTGAAGGACAAATCAAACTCTTTTGGCAGTGAAACGTCAAAACACTGTTTGGAAGGTTCTTTCTATTTTCCTTTATTTTTTCTTCCCTATAATCTATACCAATAATAAAGGGATATGCAAATTGTCCAGGATGCCATCACAGTAACAACTGAACAGCAGACTGTGCAGGGTAACCAGGCCAGCGGGGGCTGGAGGGAGGGCAGTTGGGGGCGACCAGGCCAGCAGGCGAGGGACACTTGGGGGTGACCAGGCCAGTAGATGGGCAGTTGGGGGCGACCAGGCGCCAGCTGTCCTAGATTGTGAGAGGGATGTCCGACTGCCTGTTTAAGCCGATCCCAGGGATCAGGCCTAAACCGGCAGTCGGACATCCCCTGAGTGGTCCCGGATTGGAAAGGGTGCAGGCTGGGCTGAGGAGACCCCCACCCCATGCATAAATTTCATGCACTGGGCCTCTAGTTATCTCTGTAAGTCTCTTTCCATTTTGAGGACAAGCTAAATCCAAGTGTTGCCGAAACCGGTTTGGCTCAGTGGTAGAGCGTCGGCCTGCGGACTGAAAGGTCCCAGGTTCGATTCCGGTCAAGGGCATGTACCTGGGTTGCGGGCACATCCCCAGTAGGGGTGGTGCAAGAGGCAGCTGGTCAATGATTCTCTCTCATCGATGTTTCTAGCTCTCTATCCCTCTCCTTTCCTCTCTGTGAAAAATCAATAAAATATATTTAAAAAAAATAAAAATTAAAAATAAATAAATAAATAAATAAATCCAAGTGTTTTCTTAGGAGAAAGAAGGGATTCCTTGGTCGAAAACATGCTTATAAGCCAGGAAGGGCTGTAGATGACAGGCCTGGCATCCTTCATGGAGCAGCTGCTCTGTGTCGGGTGGACGAGTGCTTTCCATCTGCCTTTGTCACGTGTACCCGTGAGAAGGAGGGGTCAGCTCCCTCTTATAGGTGAGAAAAGTGGGACTTGGGATGCCTAGTTACCCTGGCCTGAAGTTTAATCTTGAGTCAATGTGGGAGCCAGAAGCTTTAGATCAAAGTGGGCTTGGGAGTCTGCCGCATGTTCCCCAGCCGCCCAGGTGCAGTTCTCCACCAACGCCCAGCTCTGGAGGCAAACACAAGCATTGGGAACAGCACCCTTACAGGCACCGCTCAAACAGCTTTCCCTTCGTCCCCAGATGTAACTCCTCCCTGCTGCACCTCGCAATTTTCCAGTGATTTTCTAGGCTTTTTGGATCATCTTTATTATCTGGGAATCCCTAGCCTCAACCAGGCCAATGGGAAGACGGCGTCCCTTTCTGTCTTTCTGTAAATAGCAGTGGGAAAGCCCTCCTGTGCCAGTTGTAGGGGAGTGTCCTCGTTGGGCACATGAGGAGGTTGGGATAAGCTCAAAACCTAGGAGCCATGTTGGGGAAGCCAAGGAAAGGGTGAAGAGACAGTGGCCAAAGCTGCCCGTCCGGTCACTTCCTGTGTCCCCAGCCACACGGCTCTCTTACACCTTTGCTCTTTTGCTCATAATTTTACCTGCGTTTGGAATGGCCCTTCTCCCCATCTCTGGCCACATGGCTCCAAATTTGTGAGGTCTCTGACCCAGATGCCCCGTGAGGTTCTCTCCACGCTGAATCCCAGGGCACTTGGTGCTTGCATGAGGGCAGTGACCGCACTTGTCCTTGGAAGGTAACCTTTGTGCACGTCTCAAGCAGCCTTCAGCACACCTCTAACGGTGTGTGTCGCTGACGTGCCCGGCCCTGCGGCAGAGGCTTAGGAAAGTGAGGCTGAGGTGGGACAGGTCAGGCGGACAAGAAGCACTTGTCAGTAGTGGTGGTACAGAGAGAACTAGCCCTGGGGCGGGAATCTCGAGGTTTCCAGTCGTGAGATAAGGAGCTGTGGGCCCGCAGGAGAACACTCTCTTCTGTGCCTCAAGGAGGCCACGGCCTTGAGCTGAGAGGCGCCACACAGCCGCCTGTTTCTTCATCTGCATCCCGCAGGAGACCCGGAGCTCCTAGAAGGTGAAGATCTTATCTTGTCCCCATTTGTATTGCCCATTTCCCCCGTGACTCACCGTGAATCGTTGTAGGAAACATGAAGTGATCCAGGCTGTGCCCATGCGCGCTCTCCTCTGTCCAGTATATCGTTTTCACATGTTGTACATTCAACAAATAGTTGTTAAATGAGTGAAATACCTGCTGGATTTATCGGTATTGTCTGGCTATTTTATGTGAAATAAACAAGATGCTTTATAAAGTTCATGACTCTCCTCCCACACGTAAGCTGAGTTACATCCACAATCTCACTGCATGTGTAGCAATGCAGAGAGAAAAGGCGGTTGACTTTTAGATTCTTCTCTGCTCCTCCCACCCCTCGGATCTAAGATACTGATGTGGATCGAATGAGGACAGGTGTGCGTTATTGGGTTGGGCCCAGACTCTGCTTACGATATAGGAAGCCTTGGGAAACTGACCCTCCTCCAGTCTTTTCATTCATCTTTTAAAAAAAATGCTCACCCAAGGGTATTTTTCCATTGATTTTTAGAGAGGGTGGAAGAGAGAGGGAAAGACAGAGAAACGTTGATGTGAGAGAAACTCATCGATGGGTTGCCGTGGCCAGGGAGGAGCCTGCAACCAAGGTACATGCCCTTGACCAGACTTGAACCCGGGACCCTTCAGTCCGCAGGCCAACGCTCTTACCCACTGAACCAAACCAGCTCGGGCACATCTTTTAATCTGATGAATTAAAACAATATTTATGGGAAATAACTGTTTGCTTTATTAGAGGAAGATATTTAAGTAAACATTTCCTGCAAGCTATTGCATTTCTTTAAGAACACATTGTTTTGGAAGCAACGACTTTCCGTGTTTTCACTGAAACGAAAATTAAGCAGAATGTACTTCCAGAAACAGCCCATCGCGTCAGCTTTATGGCCTTTGTGATGTCTCCCAGCAGGAGGCTGTGGCCAGCGGGGTTATTTTTTTACCAGTAACTTGGACATTGGCAAGGAGGATGCCAGTCGGTTCTGAAAGAAGAGCTACCGTGTTTCCCCGAAAACAAGACATCCTCCAAAAATAAGACCTACTTCATGGAAACATACTACATCCCCTGAAAATAAGACCTAGCACATCTTTGGGAGCAAAAATTAATATAAGACACTGTCTTATTTTCAGGGAAACAGGGCACTAACAGCTCCTGGGAGCTTTATAGAAATGCAACCTTGTAGCATGCTCCTGTTGTTGCTTAATTTCCCCCAGCTTATGCATTAAAGAATGCAAGTGTTATTAGTTTCTCTTGACAGAAGGAGAAATTGAGTCACAGCAAAGGTAACTGACTTATTTAGACGAGGGCGAGGCCTCAGCTCCTCTCTACCCCGGCTGTCCCATCGACCTCACTGCTGCTCTAGAAAGCACCCATGTTCCCCTAGGAATTAAATAAAAACATTATTTTACCTTGCAGCGTCCCCGTGGGGCCAGCAGGGCAGGTGTGATAATCACTTCCTGTTTCCTGGTGGGGCTTTCAGTCGCACGGGTTCGAATAGTTTTGCCAAAATCATGCAGTCGGGCTGGCTCCCAGCTAAGCCCGGCTTTCCCTGCCAGACAGCGTCCTCTCGGAGGAGCGTCCTGCGGGGCAGACAGCTGTGGAGCAGCCTGCCTTCTGCAGAGGGCCTCACCGACCCCGCCGCGTGCAGACCTCCGGGCTCCGGTCCCTGAGAGACGAAGCCGGGAGAAGGGACGGGGCAGCCGGGCGGATGCTGTCACCTGCCTCCGGGCCTGCCGCCGCCTGCGTGGGCTCTGTGGCCCGTCACGGCAGCAAGGCAGGTCCGCGGCACTGCCACTGCCCCGAGCCAGTTGGCGAGACACATCAAGGTCTCTGTATGGGTGAGCTATGTGGAGAGAGAAAAATCTCAGATTAAACACAGGGAGGAATTTGCCACTATTTCTCTTCAAAAGATAGAACACAATAGTGAACAGTGTCTAACTGGAGTTTTATTTTTTTTTTTTTAAAGAGTTCTGTGAGAAACCTTGTTTTAATAACATTTAATATGGTATCTTAACTCTCTAATCTGTCTTTCCATTGAAACCCATCTTGAGTTCTTCCCAAGGGAGGTGCCAACCCCAACACCCGCCCCACTCGTGCCAGCCGAGTGTGGCCGCCACTCGCTCGGGGCTGCGCCCTCAGCACCGTCGGGCGCTTTAGTGGAAACTCGGGACACAGTTCTAGGAAGGAACTCGGAGATCAGCTTTTCTCCTCTCAGGTTGCAGGTGGAGAAACTGAGGCCCAGTAAGGTTCTCACAGCTCCCTAGCCTCAGGGCCAGCACAAGAATGCAGGCCTCTGGCTGCGGGCCTGCTGTTGTCTTTGAAGTAGAGCCAGCAGCTGAGGTACCTGCTGCTTGTCCTTTTCCGGGTGAGGGAGAAGAACGTCATGGCCACAGCCCTGACGCAGCTAGTGTGCCTCCTCTCCGCGTCCTTTATGCGGATTTATCTGTTTATCCGGGTCTTCACACGAGACTGAGCTCCTGAGGACCAGGTACTAGGTCACGTCCACGTGGGTGGTTTTACCCCAAGCCCTGTGTGCAGCACAGCAAGCCCCCGGGAGCGGGAGCTGTGTTTTGTGTGAAGATGGCGCCCCTGGATTGGGGGGGGGGGGGGGGGTGCCTCCTTTGAAGCATGTCCTGGTCCTTCAGCAGAATCTCCTGCACTGAATAAACCCGGGCAAGTGCACCCTATCTGAAAACAAGACAGGGTCCCTCCCACATAAGTGGGGAGGCCCTCCAAAATTAGATTTGGGGGGCAATTGGTGAGATGGGATAGAGGAAAATTTTTGATAGACAGCATCCTTGGTTGATGCCAAAATGAATGTAACTTCGTTGGTTCAATTGAACTTTTTAAATTTCTTCTAATGCTTATATGATTATCTGCAAGTTAGCAATTATGATTATTGTCACTGGGTTCCTTCTACAGTCTGAGAGTTAAAGAGAGAAAGGAAAGGAAAAAGTGGACCTTTTACCGATTTTAATCGCGGGCAGAAGAGGCCACTGGCCACCCCTCAGCGAACTCTGCCAATCTGGGTATGTTCTGCTGCCCTCTGTCCAGCAAGCTGGAAAGAACCTGATTATAAGAACACTTTGATCTGAACTTGTGCCTCTTCTGAATCGTCCTTCAAAAGGAATTAACTGTGCGGCCTCTGGCTGCCATGAGCAAAGCGATTTCCACGCCGGCGCTGCTGGCGGCGGGAGTTGGAGCGGCCGAACCTCATGGCCCGGTCACCCTTTCTCCTGCGTGTCCCGGTGGCGAGCGGGCCAGGGCCTCTGCATGTCCCGGCTTCCGGCCTGGCGCTGGGCACGGCCTCGCTTCGGGCTGTCCCTGTCCTCACTAGAACGGGCGCCGGAAGCCTTCACCTTTTTGCCTTTTTGCTTTAATCTGGAACCCTTCCACAAAGCAGCAGACCAAATGGTGCCCGCCCCCCCCCCCCCCTCCTCCCGGCCAGAATCCTCACCTGGGCTCAAACAGCCACTCACACCGCAGAGGCAGAGCGCCTCCGCGTGCCGGAGCAAGATCGCAAAGAGTTAACACTTGTGCTTTTTCGGAAAGTTATCTGTGAAGAGTATTAGTTGTTTAATAAAGCGTGCCTGCCCTCCCGGTGAACCCGCCAGTGACTCTGCAGCTGGGGTCATTTCAAGTTCACGCGGTGGACTTCTGACTGCCTTCTGAGTCTGCGAAAACAGTCTGCAGCCCCTGCGGGGATCATTCATTCAGGCCTGTAACACAAAACTATTGCCAATGGGCACCTGCTGGGGCGGCCTCCCGGGAGGGCTGGGAGGGGAGATACCGAACCCACCAGGCATCTGCGGAGATAAGAGCAGCGGGTCCGCCGGGAGCCGCCTCATAGGGCCGCGCTCAGTCCCCACTGCCCGGCCCACAGGCTGTGTCAGAATGGATTAGGGAGCCCCGGTCCGGAGAGGATGTGAGCTAATTAAAGGCCTTTGCAAAGAGGAACAGGGGGAGAAAGAAGTGGAATTGTGTGTGTGTGTGTGGGGGGGGGGTGTTGGAGCACATGCCCCAAATTTCCAGCACATTCTTTATTCCTCTCTTTGTCCCTCAGAAGAGGAGAAAACAAATGGACGCGTCTGACATTTGGTTGCTTCCAACCTTAAGTTGTCATTCATTCTGCCCAGTGCTTATATTGCTTTTAGCTGCTCGTTTCGTGGAGCTACATTTATCATCAAAGACATAGTTTGCCACATTTTCCCTGGAGACATCCTGTTCTTGAAATACGAGGTCAGCTGCTTGACTTTTGTCCTCTTTCCCCACTTTTGACACATCTGGGCAGTGAGTGCTTGTGGTGTGTTCAAGGTTTTCCCCTTTGGCTTGGGAAATCCGCTTGCCAGCTGTGTGTGTCGGGGGTGCTTCTGGGGGGATGAAGGAAATTAATGTAATGCGCCATGATGCTCTTCAGTTCTAGCTGCTGAGCTGGGGGGTCATGGTTTGAAATGCCAGAACATGCGCCATCTTCACAATGCTGCGAGGTGGCGGCATATAACTCATCTGACAGTCACGCCCACTCCAGAAACAAGGCCCCCTGTGTTTGGTTTACCTGCTCCTTTGTTTATTTAGCCCGAAGAGTTCCCACTCACCCACCCTCCCAGCGCTGAATGAACGTATTTATAGATCCAGGCAGCTTCAGATCTGTGGCATTTTCTTAATCAGCCTCATAACGATACATTTCTACATTTCTTGAAAGCAGTTTTGTTCGCACACAACACCCAGAGCTCTAACTGTATCGTTTCTGATACATTTCGCATAAACTCAGCCGGGTGCAAAGAAACATTTGGGCTAATCTCGCGCTACATGGTAACAGTCCTAGGAAATTCCAATCAAGCCAACAACCCGCTTCCTTCATCCCGGACTGGTGGCTGGCCCGCGTTGTCTGTGCGCTGATAAGGAGTGACCACAATGTTAATTTTGTATTTCCTTGCCTTTTGTTGTCCCAGCAGAGTGGGGGGGAGGGGGAGGCTTCTTCACTGCACTCTGTGAAATAGTTACAGCGGAGTCATGGGGTCGGCCTTGTGGAATATGTTTGTGCTTGAAGTGTTAAAGACGTTAATTAGCCTTATTAGCTTTATTCCTCAGCAATGCTGAATAGAAACAGGACTGCACACCGAAGGGCGTTTGCATTTGACCTAGAAGCGAGTGGCATCTTTAAAAATGCTCCTAGCTGCTGAAACCAGTTTGGCTCAGTGGATAGAGCGTCGGCCTGCGGACTGAAAGGTCCAGAGGTTTGATTCCAGTCAAGGGCATGTACCTTGTTTGCGGGCACATCCCCGGTGGAGGGTGTGCAAGAGGCAGCTGATCAATGATTCTCTCTCATTGATGTTTCTAACTCTCTACCCCTCTCTCTTCCTCTCTGTAAAAAATCAATTAAAAAATATATAATTGCTCCTAGCTAGTGTTCCCTGACTGCTTCCCCGTGGCCAGGTACTATTCTAGACCCACGTGGGTCAGCTGCTTAGTCCTCACAGTGGCCCTGTGAGGTGCAGTCCCACCTCATACACAAGGACACGGAGGCCCCGGGGAGCTGAGCAGAACTGAGCAGCTTGCCGAGGCTGCGAAGAGCAGGATGGGAACCCGGGTTGTCTGGGTCAGAGCCTGTCGAGTGGCTTCATTCCTGGACCCTGTGCGATGCCATGTTCATAGGAATTCACCGGGCGAGGCTGTGTCCCAAGGGGCTGCAGAGAATCTGAGTCACAGTTCAGCGCTTCCAGCAGCATCCTCTGCTTAGCTCTTTGGTTGAGGCTCTACCGCCCTCCCAGGCCACGGTGTGGGCTGAGACCCAGAAATGCTCTTCCCCGCCCCCCGCACTTAGTGGTGATTTAACGGGGTTCCGGGCCACACGAGAGCTGTCTGAATATAGACCCGTGTGCAGGAGCCATAACCTCATATCCCTCTGCTCCTGTGTCTGCACACTAAGGCCACAACAGCACGTGGGCAGTTAAAGGGGCCGGGCTCTGTGCTCGGTGCGGGCAGCAGAGAGGAATAAATCAGATCTCGCTCTCCCTCCCCGGGATCTCTGTCTAGCTCGGGAGAAGGTCCTACAACTAACTAATGCTTCAGGGAGAAAGTGTCCCAGGCCTAGGACAGCAGTCTGTGGTTCGGGGGGGGCACATCTCCCCACCCAGGGCAAGGGAGGCCCACACACCTTCAAGTCCAAGGAGACATTTGCCACGTGGACAGGCAGTGGCGGGGACGGAGGACACAGGGAGGCAGCCAGGTGGAGAGGCTCGGCGTGGAGGGCAGCCCCGGGGCAGAGAGCAGCCAGAGCCTCTGGACCGACCGACCGGTCACTTGGGGGAGCCTGGCCCGTCATCTGACCCCCGTGGGTCCCTGTCTCTCCCCTGACCAATAGAAGTGAGTTTCGCAGGGAAGAGAGAGACCAAACTGAAAAGTTTGTTTTTTAAGTCCAGTGTTATTGTCATGATACGACCGTATCGGCATACATCAAATGTTAGCTGTTAAAGTTTTACAGGTATTTTTATGTGTATGGGTAGGGCTTACACTTTTCACAGAAGAGGCCAAAACAAAATCAACAGCCCCCTACCCTCTTGGGGGAAAAACCCAAACCGGACTTGCTTCCTATAGAATTGGAGCTAAAACCAAATCATGACCCGTTCACAGCTGGTAGGCTGCCAGTGCAGCCCCACTGTTCTTTCTGACCGGGGCGCTTCCGCCCAGGACTAAGCACCTCCAATTAACCTAATAGTGTCTCCATCTAGATAGCGGGAAATCGCCCTCCGAGAGCCCGGAGCAAACTGACTCGGGGTTCTGTTAAAGGGGAAGAAGGCCTTGGTTTAACCCTCTCTCAACCAAGCGGCCTAGCAAGGCAGGAGGAAGGGGGCGTGGTCCCTTCAGCTGTGCATAATTTGCATAATTTGGAGCACAGTAGATGGAATGTCACATTTGGGGAAATTAACTTACCTGACCCCATTTGATCAGTCCATCAAACTGCGTTACCGTTTTCCATACACAAAGCTCACCTAGAGATGACCTCTGTTCGAGAGGGAAGAACCTCTACAGGAATGTGCTCCATGGGTCTGGAACCTCCAGCCCTCCCCTGCCCCATCCTCTCCAAATTGGGAGGCTTTCTCTGGAAGTCCCTCCTTTCCTGTTTCCTGCCAAGGCGGGTGACAGTGTTTTGAGTGGCTCCAAACCAGCTTCGGCCACACAAATGGGTATTGAGGGATACCGTTAGGTGTTTGGATGCTTGTCTTGTGTTATTTACTGTGGTAATGCCTTCAGAACCTCCAGTCAATAGAAAAATAGTCAGGGGTGGCAATAAGTGTAGAACTAACTAATTTATAAATATACTTCTATTTATTTCAGAGAGGGAGGGAGAGTGAGAGTGAGATAGAAACATCAATGATGAGAGAGTCATTGATCACCTGCCTCCTGTATGCCCCCTTGGGTTTGAGTTGGCAACCCTGGCAATGTGTCCTGACCAGGAATTGAGCCGTGCGTGACCTCCTGGGTCATAGGTTGATACTAACCACTGACCCACAATGGCTGGGCAACATTTCATTTTTGGTAACCATCCATATTGATGTGTTCTCACTGCTGTCTAGTACTGCACTGTTTGAATGTGTCATAGTGTGTCTCTTTGTTTGAACTGTTTTCCAGCGGTTTACTATGATGAACAATGTTGTTGTGACCTTGTTCAAGGTCTTGGAGCACACGCACAAGAGTCTCTCCAATATACACTGAGGCGCAGAATTACTGGGTCTTTGAGTGTTTATTCGTCCCATGTGTGTGTGTGTGTGTGTGTGTGTGTGTGTTAAATGGTCCATATTCATTTAGATTTATATGCATATTTGTCCTCTTATCATTCATTCTTTCTTTGCATATCCATACAGGGTCTTTATCCACAAAAGAACTTTCTTTTGTGGGTCCTCTGCAATGGGTTTTCTCAGGTTGTTTTCCCCCCAGAAAATATATTTATTTCACCCATATTTTTAAAGATAGCTTCACTGAATTTAGAATTCTGGATTGGCAAGTTTCTCTCAGCCCTTTAATGATTCCATTATTGTTCTATTATTTCTGTTGAAAGAGCTGTCGGTATTATTGTTGCTCCTGTGAAGGTGATATGCCTGTTTTCCTTTGACTGCTTTTAATATTTATTTTCTGTCTTTAGTTTATAATAATAAATGTGCCTAGTTAGGGTTCTCTGGCTTGGGATTTATAAAATATCTTGAATTTGTAGCTTGATTCTTGCTACAAATTCTCTCTTTTATTTCTGTGACTCCAGTTACCTGGATGTTGGACTTTTTTTTTTTTTTTAACCATATCCTGTATGTCTTTTAAGCTCCTTTCTGATTTTCACCCTCTTGTTTTTATTCATGCCTTGATCTGTATATTTTCTGCCGACTCTTTTTCTACTTCACTATTCCTCTTTGATACTCTATCCACTCTGCTCTTCTATTAAAATCCTAATTTCAGTTCTCTGGTAAAATTTTCTTTCTTTTTTATAACTTTTGGAAGATCATTGTAAGCTACTTTAAACGTTGTATCGAATAGCTCTAATGTCTGGATAACTGCTGAGTGGTTTTCTGTCTCTTCCCCTCAGTTTTCAGTCATTTTATTCACTTACATATCTAGTAATTTTTATTATATGCTGGACATTGTGTAAAAAAAAATTGGGGCTCTGACTTACGTTCTTTTTCTCCAGAGAGGATTCGTATTTCTTCGTTCCTTCTGGTATCCAGTGCTTGATTTCCTCCCCTGTGTACCTCCCCGCAAAACTTGTATTTTGAGCCTTTCACTTGCAGTAAAGGGTATATAACAGCAAGAACTTCCCAGCGGGACTTGTATTTCAGTAAGGATCAAAGCCTGGCATTTGAAGGGAAGAATCTTGAGGAAGGATTATTTGTTTCTGGGGAAGGGCAATGGAAAGGGAGCTGGAGAGTCAGCCTCAGCTCTTGAAATCACAACAGAGGCCCTAAAGGAAACCTGGTCTTCAAGAATCAGTTCCGTTTAGATCAGAAAACGGGTGAATCTTTTTGATAAGCAAGTGTTAATTAGCTCTCTTTAGTAGGAAGTGTATTGAACCAGAGCCCATTTTCTGTTCTTTTAGTAATTGAAGGGTTTCTCTTGAAACCAACACATCAGAATAGTCCCAGGGAGTCACCTTCAGAAAGGGCAGCTACTGAGGCAATGAATTGTGTTTTCTTCCTCATTCCAGGACTTGTTTTTTCCGGCTGAAATTTATTAACCAAGAATGGCTAACTCAGCAGTGAACGGCTAATTCTGCTAAAAAACAAGCAAACAAACAAACACAAACCCACCAGATGGGTGTGAATGCTCAGTGTCCTCTCCCAAGTCCCCCTTCGTAGGGTTGTAAGATGGCAGAGGTCGGAATACCTGCTGAAAGGCCACCAGGGGCCTCCTGGCAGAGACCAGCGGCTTCTGAGGAGCTTCTGGGAAATAGCACTAAGCCAATCGCATTTTTATTTTATTTTATTCCACCTGACGGTGTGGAAACACTTTCCATTAAAAAAAAAAAAAAAAAAAGAATCTTCCTTTGGCCTTTCACTTGAGCCTGGGACCAAGCCAAGCTGAGGAGAAATGAGATAGGACTTAAGTACCTAGGATCTGATCTGCCTTCCATTCCTTATTGCCCTCCAAAAGAGGTTCAACCTCCGTGGCTCTCCAGATGCTGAAGACCTGGTCCCAGTCTGTGGTGTCATCTAGCATTGGTCACAGTTGCTGAGGCCTGGCTTCCCTGAGCAGGACCGGAATGAGGCTTGGCCTTTGTACCTTCAGCTTCCTGCACATGCAGGCTGTAGGAACCGCACCTTGGATTCCCTGGGATAGCTGCGCTGCTCCCGGACGGCTGGGTGGAGGTGGGAGAGAGGAGTGGCAGAGGTGGAGAGGCGAGGAATGGCGGCCCAACTGGGTGCCCTTCCAAGATGGTGCTTTGCGCTAGGAGCTGGGTGGTTTGTGCTGTTCTCTCTCTGTACTTTCTGGAGTTAGGTTTGCTTGACCAGAGCAGCTCTGACTAATTAAACCTTTTAGTTTTGTGGCTTCGGCACGCCACCTCCCTCAGCAAATGCTCTGCCAGGAGCTGAGAGGAAGAGCAGGAGCTCTGGAAGTCACTGGTCTGGTCCCTGCCCCAGCCGGCCTCCATCTTTCCTCCGGCCTCATTGGCGCATGCGAGTTGTAATTGATCCCCTAGTGAACGTTTACAGAACCTCCTCTCTTTGGGGGATTTTCCAGGGGGTGACAGAGAGAGTTTGGGGCGGGGAGAGGGGCGCCTAGGCTGCGTGCCTGAGGACAAGTCCGGGCGGCGGAAGGTGTGAAGGGCTGAGTGGGAGTATCAGAGCCTGGCCCTCCTTCTTGTCCAGGGACCACATGTGATTTCTCAGACACTGGTCATTGCTGTACTTCCCCCAGCCGCCTTCGCCTTCCTCTGTCACGGCCACTGCTTGGGAAAAGAGAGACCTTACCCGGGGTCTCTATGAGATTTTTACTGGCGCTCAGGAAGGAATTCTCCAGGAGATAATAACAAAAATCATGGCGGGGCTCCCTCCCTATATTACCCATACCATTGGTGGGTAACGCCTAGCAGACTCTTGTTAGAGACAGTCGTGGGCTTTTTACGTCTCATCTCCACAACAGTGACACTAGCAGAGCCCTCCTCGTAGGTTTGTTGAGGGGATTAAACGAATTAAATGATTTCCCAGCTGTTAAGCCCGCAGAGCAGTGTCTAAGGTGCCGCGTTGCTGACCTGTGTTCACAGTTCCAAAGGTCACACTGGTATGAGCAGCTGGAAGCTTTCCTTTATCAACTTTGCTCTTTACTCACCTAACACTTCTTTTATTTGAGCATCCCGTTGGGGAGAGTTTTTTCTGAAAATCTTATCAGGGTATTCAAACCCTTGAAACCCACCTGACTTTTTCATAAGAACTTCAGCCTGTCCCGGTGCCCGCCGCCTGGGGCTGCTCTCCGTGACACCGCCCGTCACCTTTCTCCCGCCTCTTGGCATTAAGGAGAATGCATCTGTTCACTTGGAATGCCAAGTTCTTCACAGGAACGAAGTCCTTGTGGCTGGGAATGCGATAAGCCTTGAGCGTCTTCTCTGTTGTACAATGTTTGGTTGCATTTCTAAATTTCCGTATTTGAAGATTTTCTTTTGTTATAATCGACTTCCTTCTCTTTCTTCCAGAACGGGTACAGGTGACGCCCGGGTCACAGGCTGAGACACACAGCATTCAGCTGGGGAGGGCGGGGCAGGGGGACTCTCAGAAGAACAGACTTTGCCGTAGTGAGTAACCTTGGCCTTTCCACATTCTTCGTGTTTCCCCCCAAGTACTTTGAAAACCAAGGCCTCTCTGCATTAGCAGGTCCGTGGGTCGTGTGCTCCTGTCTTTAGGTGAAGACACCAATCCTGACGAGAACGTGTGTGTGTGTGGCTCAAGTTCACCCAGTTGCATCTACCCTGTTTCCCCGAAAATAAGACAGTGTCTTATAATAATTTTTTGCTCCCAAAGATGCGCTAGGTCTTATTTTCAGGGGATGCATTATGTTTCCATGAAGTAGGTCTTATTTTCGGAGGATGTCTTATTTTCGGGGAAACACAGTAGTGACAGAGTCGGGATTGAGACTCCCGGCCTCTCAAAGCCTGCGTGCTCTCCTGGTGTAAAATAGTCCGTCTGCCGAGTCAGACGTCGTGACCGCCTCGCAGGGTTCTTCTTCTTGTTTTCTTTCACATCATATTCTATCTGGGTTCACAGAGTGAAAACCTTGTTCGATGGCAAAACTGGAGGTCTCGAGTGGGGTGGGAAGGCGTGCCCCCCTCGTGTAGCCCTAACTGTGCAGAACCCCCCTCTGACTGCCTCCAATGCTTCAGGGAGGCCTGCACCCTCAGCACTGCCCCATCTTCTGCGGAAGGTGCGCGAGGCCTCGCTGATGGAGAGCTGAAAGGTGGGGGGACCCCACCCCGACCACAGCGGGGTTTGAAGAGTCACCCCGCACACGATCCTAACTGACATGGGGAAGACAGGGGAGAGGACGTGAGTAAGCCGTGACACTTGTCTGGTGATGAAAATGAGTCTTCCTGTGGGTGTGCTGCTTATTTCTGTGCCGCCAGCCTCACAGCAGACGCCACCGTTCCTATTAAAGAAAAAGCAAAACCCCATCCGCGAGCTTCACACCACCCCAGGCCTCCAGATTAATCTGAAACACATCTGAGTTCACGAGTGGGTCAGAGCAGCCGGGCTGCAGGGACTCGCCAGTTCAGCAGGCGTGCGTCCGGCTCTGGGAAGCGGGGCCATCGTGAGGTCTGACTTTGTTGCTTATGTTTGGACCTTGTGTGCTGAGATAATCCGGGGTGGCTTTGGATGACTTTGTTTCTTAACTGAAAAGGGGTGTCTGTTGCCTGATAAGTGTTTATCCGTGAAATAGCAACATGGTGTGCGTCTTAGGGCAGGAGGCCTTCAGGTCTCCAGAGAACACCCACTCCCCCCCCTTTTTCCCCCCTCCTCCCCTCCCCCATCCCCACCCACACACAAGGGCAAGGTCATTGGCTTAGGCGTGTTGCTAGAGCAGAATGTCAGTCCGAGCTGTAAAATGTCTTGATTGTTCTCGTTCAGGGTCTCTTTTCTGGGTCCTTTCCCCTTTCTCTGCCTTAAGGGGCTCCGAGCGTACCCAGTCACAACCGAGCAGAACTGAAAACAGACAAACCTGCCCCACGTCTACTGGATAGAGATCTGGGGTTCAAACGTGCCTCTTTCTTGCCAAACCTCAAATTGTTCCAGCCTTTCTTAAAGGCCCTTCCCCTGCCCCCGCCGCCGCCGCCTTCACCCTTGGGCTGAGTGAGGACTGGCTGTTCGGTTTGCCCTGTGTTGGTGACAGATACCCACCGCTCATCGGATCCCGTTTTCCTTTAACCCCTGCTGGCTCGCAAGTATCACGAGAGCGTTTTCAACGTCAAGGCGAAACTCCCTCTCGGCCTCATTTTGAGCCGGGGCCGCGCCGACAGCATGAAACAGAGAAGCGGTGGCACCTTAGCTTCGAGGAACGAGCCGTCCTGACCTGCGGCGCTTTCCCAGCGGCGAGCCAGCCCTGGACGCCTGAGCTGCTGCTCAGAAACTCAGCGACGTGCCGGCCTCCGCGCCAAGTCCTTGGCATCCCCTCCTGAACCCCTCCCAGCGCTCTGGAGGCGAGGCCATCTGTCTGTCTGTCTGTTTGCGGGCGGGTAAACTGAGGTCCAGGGAAGACGAGCAGCTCTCCCCGGGTGCATACTTGGTGAGGGTAGAATAAGAATTTGACTCCGGGGGCCCTGTGTGATTGCCTGCAGGAGGGCAGCCTCCCTCAGTTCCCGTCCTCCTGGCTCACAGACACACATGAAGCTAGCTGGGTTTTGCAAACATGTGTGTTCAGCACGGCTCCTCGCGGGCGACGCCGGGCAGGCCTGGAGCTGTGCTGGGGGCCGAGCCTCGCCGCTGGACAGCCTCCGACTTGGAAGCACACAGCCTCTCCTCACGCTGCAGGCCTGTCCCTTCCCTTCCTTCTCCTGCTCTACGTGCTCAGCGTCTCCCCCGGTGACAGGAAAAGCACGGTCACCGGCAGCTCCTCGGTGAGCAAGAATATGAAAGAGGAAATTTCCATTAGGTAAATAACTGCGAAAGAAGAACCCCAGAGAAGGGGGCGGAATCCAAGCCGAGGCTCCTGTTACCCTGGCCACATGCCGTTGGCATCCCAGGCCTGCTGCATGTCATGGAGGGCCAGGAGAACCGAACGGCCGGAACAGAGGGACACAGTGTGAATATTTTTCCCCTGCGCCATTCCCGCGTCTCCTTGAATGTCGGTTCTGTGAAGCCATCTGTTCTGGGGCCAGCCCCAAACCCAGCCTAATTTGCGGCGGCTCCGTTTCTGTGGACAATGGGGTTATTTTTGGAAGGTGGGGTATTGACACACACTGTGGGTCGGCGAGGCAGTAGAACTGACATCTTGAGGTTGTTCTGGCATTTTTACCCCCTGGCTGGAAATACGGCTTCAGAGAAATCAATGACTTCAGGCTGTGGCCGGCATTCACAAGCGTGGTGTGCTCCGAGCTCCTCCGCCGAGAGCGGGGGGAGGGGAGCGGGATCACTGTTGTCTTTGCAAAAGTAATAGCAGGTTTTCTGCGGGACATTCTGTTCCTTGGAACCTTTCATTTTAGCAAGGACAGTATTCACTTGCAGCCTTCAGGATTTTTGTGTGTTTGGACTTGAAATAGCTACAAAATGAACTATATTGGCTTAAGTCTCTGCAAATGGTCCTTCTGGTGTTGAAGTTATGTTTATACTGAGCAGAGTTACAAATTACCTGCAAATTACCTCCCAATTGCTAGTCCTCTCCCCGTGTGCAAGCCTGGCACGTGCCCCCCGCCCCGGTGCTTCATGCCCCTCCACTCTCACCGAGCCTAACGCCTCGCTGCACCCATCACACTTGGTCCCCACAACAGCCCCATGGAAGCTGATCGTTCCCGTTGTGCGCGTGAAGAAATTGACGCTTCACGCTCCATGCAAATACTTTACATGTCCCGTCTAGTGCTCTCCGTGTGCGTCCTTGTAAGTGGATGGTCTTGCCCCAGTTCGAAGAGGAAGAAATGGAGGCTCACAGAGGTTGTTACTTGTCCATGACCTTACAGTTAGTAAATGGCACGGTCAGAATGTGAATGAATGCCTTTCCGTTATGCCACATGCATGCCTCCTGGCTGATGTCCAGAAGGCAGGAGGCAGGAGGCAGGGACCACTTCTCATTATGGTTCTCACTTGCTAGCCTGGCTCGCAGTAGGGTCTGGGGTCCGTTGACTGATTCATAGCTGGGTTGACTCTGCTCCTCTCCTGAGGATTGCAGCCTTTCCCCCAGTGCCGCCGCCGCGACTAGCTTTCCTGCGCATGATCTGTACCTGCCTCCAGCCCTCGTTCCCATTTTGATCATCCCGAACGTGCCGGAGAGCATCTGCTCTGAAAAGGTTTCGAAATCAATTCGATGGATGTCTTGCACCGTCACTCCCCCGGGTTGGGGTAGCTCTCACGAGTGTCCCCGCTCTGTTTGGACGACCATCTTCAAAGTCAAGGACATGGGTGAAATAACGCTGCAGCCTCGGGGAAGACAGCGCCAGAGGGCACCGTAAAGAGGGCTTTACTGGAATCACCTCCCTCTCCAGCCCGAGCTGTCACCCCGTCTTTGAGGGGGAAATAAGATACCGGGTGTGACCTGCCTCCCCACCGAGGTGGGAGTGAGAGATGGAATTAAGGATGACTAAGGGCTCCCGCAGCGAGGGGGAGGGCTCTGCGGTGCCCGGACTCGGCGCTCAGGAGCCCGGCGGCTGGCCCGAGGCCCGAGCTTTAACCACAGGACCCTGCTCCACGCTGGCTTCGGTTTAGTTCCTCTAAAACGGCTCTTTTCATAGAATCTGATTAGCCTTTCATCAGTCTGGGTTTGGTTGGATCGTAGATTTTAACATCTTCCTATATTTTCCGAGTTCTCAAAGCCACATTCCTAGGGGTGAAGATTTTGTCTTTTTAAATACATGTTTTATTGATTTCAGAGAGGAAGGGAAAGAGAGTGAGAGAGAGAGAAACATCCGCGATGAGGAGAATCAATGATTGGCCGCCTTCTGCATGCCCTACCCTGGGGATCGAGCATGCAACCCGGTATATGCCCTGTCCAGGAATCGAGCCGTGACCTCCTGGCTCAGAGGCCAGTGCTCAGACATCGAGCCGTTCCAGCAGGGCATGGGTGAAGACTTATATTCACTTCCTGTTAGTGTCTTTGTGTCCTTTGCTTTTACTCACAAGCGACAAAGGACACGTTCAGCTGGCTTGCACGAGTAATTTCTTTACAGACAGAGGAGTAGGAATTGAGCCGGAAGACGTACTAGTAGAGTCAGTTGACTCGATTGTGGGCACCTTGCCGCGGTCAGGGTGGGCACCTGAGAAGCAAGCACACGGAAGACCCGACATTGAGGGAAGCGTGCTCTCTGGGGCCCTCCATCTCCTCCTCCCGGGGTCAGAGTGGTTTCTGTAGAGAGCCCACCGCCAGGCAGTGCTGGGGGCCGAGGCGGCTGCAGGGGAATCTGTTGGCAATTAGGCCCTGGCCCAGGCTCCCTCATAAAGCCTGGGTGTTAGGCTCGCGTTATTGATGGGGGTGCTGCAGAGGGGCTGGCGCGGGGCAGTTGGCCTAGCCTATTCTCCCGCGTTCTCTCCAGGGCAGGGGGCAGTACACTGGCATTTTTAACTTCTTCCTGGTCAGCTGCTGGGATAGGTAGATGGGCCTTCGCTTCATAGCTCTTCCAATGAAGCTGCTCTTTTCAAGCAAATGAGTTTAAGGAGAGTGCGGACAAGGCCCTGCGAGGAGCCTGGTGACCCCTCAGGTGGAGCCTTCTCTGGCAGCCCTCGCCCCACAGTGCACTTCCGAGGACAGCGAGTTCCCTTCACACCCCTCCCGACCACCCGCCCCCACCTCCTGAGGCATCCCGCAGGCGCTGCTGTCCAGACTCAGAATTCCTGCACACGACAGGGCTCTTTGAGCCTCTCCAGAAACAAGGCTCATCGTTCCCCCTCCTTTCGCCGTTCCGGGGCGCTCCCAGTTTGCGGCTCCTGCTCCTGCTGCTGGCTGTCCGCGGGTGGAGGTGGGGTGGGGTCTTACGGAGACTGTCCCCCTCGGGACCAGGGCCAGGCTGCCTCTGCCCCACCGCCACCCCGGCAGCACTGGGCCTGCGTTGGGCCGGCGTGCGTGCTTGATAAAGACATTCTAGCTCGGATCGTAGATCACACGCTGTCAGCTGGAAAGGGCTTTGGAAACGGCCGAGTCCAGCGCTAATTTTACAGATGGTACCTCTCCAGAAGCTCACTCCGGAAAGGGCTGGTTGGTTGCTTTCTCCTTATGGATGGTAAATCCTAATGTAAATGACCATACTGCTACATCTCTGAAAGGCGTTCTTCAGAGGATGCAGGGTGTTTCTCCTTGGACTAGACCAGCCGTGGGCAAACTACGGCCCGCGGGCCGGACCCAGCCCATTCGGCTGTTCTCTCCTGCCCGCGGAGCTGAAAGAGCGGAGGGTTCTCATGCTCGCCCCTCCGCTCCTTCACCAGCAGCCCAAGAGGAGAGTGCCAGCGTGGTCAGGTTGCCTTTGTTCCGGCCCCCCGGTCCAGTTTAAGAACCCATGGTGGCCCTCGAGTCAAAAAGTTTGCCCACCCCTGAGTGACTGGTGATAACAGGAAGAAAGCTGTCTCGATGCCGCACGCTGAGCCACGGCCACATGGCAGTGTCGGTGCTATCACTGCTCTGCGATGCCCAGAGGGTGGGCTCCTCATCGGGGTCAGGTGGCCACCGGAATGGCTGGGAGAGAACTGGAATCTGTGTTGGTCAGATGCCCAGGCCCCTGGCTCTTAGATGAGGTTCCTGACTAAAAGCCCCACTTAGCCATTCAGCGCCGGCTTCACAAACACTCCAGGGGGTCCCCATCCTAAAGGAAATTGTAAAACTAATTTCCATGTGCTTTCAGTCCTCTAATTAGGCAATGACAGGGAAGGGAAGGCAGAAAGCAACTAATGACAGGGCTGCCTCTCGAGAAAGGTCCTTAATCACTGCCCTGGGTCAGAAAGGCATCTGGGCGAGGGGAGGAGAGGGGTGCTCCCGCGTCCTGCTGCAGGGACCGCTGCCTCCTGTGGGGTCGCTGCTCCTGCCTCCAGTCCCCCTTCTTACCCTGTCACCGGCACCTGGGAGCCTAGGCCTGAGGGCGTCGGGCAGATCTGTGCGACCCCTCCCCCCCCCCAAACCACCACCACCGCAGGGTGGCCGGCCTCGGGGCGGCCTCCCAGCATCCCGGTCCCGGGTCTCGGGCAGGCTGGTTGCCGCACGTCTTGCCACTGCGCTTTCTATCTGCGCAGCATTCCTGGGTGTTTTCTCAAAGGTTAGTCCTGGGTCACTGGCACTTAAACCACTTGTTTTGGTAAATCCTTCCCGAGAAGGTTAATTACATATTTGATATCCTTCCCTTTTTATGCCTGAACGATGAGGATAAGTACCCTGTGGTTTATTCACTGTCACTTTAAACCTTTTCAAATTGTCTTGTGACAAAACAGACTTTTATGTCCCTTTTTATCCAGCTTTGATGAATGGGACAGCTTCTCTGGTTAAAACGGGCCAGGATAAATAAAATCTCTGTCTGATTGGAGGGGGTGGAGTTACCTGGGAAGCCATGAGTTCAGACGTGCCCTGGAATAAAAGGTGACCTAACCTGTGAACTTCTACGTACACTTCTTTCTCTGCCTTTGACAAGTGGGGCCGGCACCCAGGCACTCGGCAATTAGTGAATAAGTGAAAGAAAAGGCGTTACTTAAGGCCAGTTGATTACTCTAAAAAGTTTGATGCCAAACCCGAAAGCAGTAATCTGCCACGTTTCCTAGTTTGTATCTCACTGGCTGGTAGAGCCGAGAGCCTCTGTCCTTTAACATTAGGGAACCCCAAAGCTCACCTCTCCTCCCCCGGGCCATTTTGTTAAACCTTTACTTTTTTGGTAAGTTTGCAGCAGAATCAAGGACTGTAAATGTCGTGATGGATTGTCAGTGGTTGTTGGCAGGCGTCGTGTCCACCAGTGAGCGCCCCGTGCTTGAGAACCACTCTCCTGGCACACACAGTGTACGCAACTCAGCAGTTTACCTCGCCCTCACTTGGCATTCACTGAATCCCAGCGAGGAGCAAAGAGGGCATTTGTTTAACACTAGAGGCCCAATGCACAAAATTCGTGCAAGAGGAGGCCTCCCTTTCCTCGGCTGCCGACCGGCTTCCTCTGGCTCCTGGGGCCCGAGCTTCCCTTGCAGTCTGGCTTTGTTCGAAAGGATGTCGCCTGATTAGCATATTACACTTTTATTATTATAGGTAATTAAGTAACAAAAATTCTGCTAAGGGTTTAAGTCACTTCTCCTGTTTTTAATTCATTGCAGTTTGCGGGGACCTTGTCGGATGGCTTAGGAAAGACGATGGACAACCGGCATCAGTCGGAGCGGGAGTACATCAGATACCACGCAGCCACCAGTGGCGAGCACCTGGTGGCCGGCATCCACGGCCTGGCCCATGGTAAGTCGCCTGCTGTCGGCTGCAGAGAGCGGCTCTTCTGCCGCAGTCCCTCGGGGATGCCTGTTCAGCCACCCGGCTGCCAGCGGGAAACAGAGAGCTGACAGCAGTGTCCATCCTGGCTTGGCACTTGTGGTGCCGGTAGCCATCCAAGCGCTCTTATGTTATTCCCCTTACACTGCCACCACCGGGAGAACTCTTCATTCATTTTCACAGTGCCGTGCCCACGGCCATTCCTCCTGTGCTCTGGCTTCTGGTCCTCAGCTGTCACCAGGTGTGAGCAGCAAAACCCCTTATTAGAATATGGGTGTGTTGCTTCTAGACTTGCCCTCTGCTTACTGAGCATTCCTCCCGCAGAGAGGGATGTGGAGCTGGCCACCAGGTTTGTGGCCCAGGTGTTTCTGAGTCTCGTGTAAATACCCATTCTCTGAATTTGTTTGAATTCTGGCTTGTAATGCTTTACTTCAGACTCATTTTCCTTTTGTTGAATTTTTCTTAAAACTTCTTAGCGTGGCATTCGTTAAGGCCCTTGGAAATACCAAGCCAGCCCCCTTTCCCGACCACTGTCCCCAGCCAACCAGGGCCTCCTACTGCTCCTCTGCCTCCCTCCATTGCCTCTCAAAATTCTGTTCGGCCTGTAAGCCCCAACTCAAAGGACATCCGCCCCACTCCGCTGTCCCCAGTCAGCGTTGATGATGATGAGCGCACACGTGGCGGGCGTGGTGTGATGTGGCCAGCTGTGTGCACCTTGCTCCCCTGACAGGCTGTGATGGCCGGGAGAGCAGAGACCACCTTTGTACATGCTACCAAGCATGATCCCTGGCGCGTAGCTCATGCTTAGTAATGCTTACTAAAGTGAACCGCTTGTACCAGATTACTAGAAATAGTCTGAAGCTATCAGAAGTCGTGTCAAGACTGAGAAATTTTAATTATCAGCATTTGAAAGAAGAAGGAATATCAATAATAAAATAAAAAAAACACACCACATGTCTCTCTGAGTTTAGGAGAGAGTTTTTGTTTATCAACTTTCTAAGGGCGAGGTTTGGATTAAAATGCCTTTCTTTCCCTAAGCCTGCCCAACTGGAGAGGGAGCGTTCCCCAAGGAGACATCAAGCTAGAAGTGAAATTTGGCTGAAATTAATCTGTTTACGTGCTTTAAAAGTTGATTGTTGGGCAATCACTTGGGGTTAGAGATTTAATCCTTCTTTCTAGTAACTGCAGTGACAGTGCATTAGACTAACAAGAGGACTGTTTTTTAATGAACATAAAATGCTTTGCTATGCATCATTGCCTCTGTTTACCCAGCATCCTTGAGATGCAGAGAGAGAGCATGGCTTTCCTTGCTTTCTCTCCTATTTTCTTACATCAGTGTGGTGAGAAAATAGGGAATCATTTCAGAATACAGGCTGTTCATTCTGAGACGAGGAACCAGGGGCCTCAACCAAGGGGGACCCATGAAAGCATAGCTGAGAGTGAGATCCTTCTTTCACCATGAAAAAGCCCTTCACCGATAACAGTCCCTTGGTTTAAAAGCTGGGGTCACGCTCAGTTCTGTCTGTAGGCCCTGCTTGAGCAAGTTCAGAAGAGTCTGTCTCTGCATGAACTTGGTTCAGAAGGACGGGAAAGGGATATTGCCTCACTGGGGCGAAAGCACCAGAATCCAGAAGCGTGTGCATTGTTAGTACGTTCTCACCCAAGCAGCTGCCTTTACCAATTTGTCTCACTAGAGCTGAAGCGTCTAGAGAGCTTCCTCACACCCCGTGGCCCCCAGGTAAACATCCTGTGAGTGTCCTGGCACAGGACCCGGGGATGCTCGCTGGCCCGGGCTGCTTCCCCTGCGAGGCCACGTCCTCTTCAGCCCGGCCGACGTCTGGCCTCCGTGGAGGCTCTTTAAGGTCACTGCTGTCAACTCTCAAAATGTTTGGAATATCTTTTTGACCTTGATTCATTTTTCAAACTCACTCGCCGAGGTTGCTGCTGGCTCGGCAGCTTTTTAAGGATGCCCTTCATCGGGCTTTGTCACACTCTGGTCGCCTGCACCTGCTTTCGGCCACGTGTGCCACCGCTTTTACCCCATTTCAGACGTTTGGTGGTGCTGGCAAGTCACATGGTGTTCTTTGAAACTGAGGATCTGTATTTAGTTATCTCTCTGCCTTACATTTTCTGGAATCCCGAGTCTCCCCAAGAGCCCTCGTTTCTTGTCTCTAGATTTAATCCCACTGTCTCCATCCTCTCCGTGGCCCACATGCTGCCCAAGCTCCGGAATTGAGAAGTACCACTTTTAGACTCTTAGCTTTTCTTTGATTTTTAAAACTGCAACATGCTTTACTTCTGACTAATAATATATAATATACATTCCCCGACTCCTAACTTAAGAGGCAGAGCTGCTGGTTGGCTTGAGTTGGCCTGCCTGTGGCCTGTCAAGAGACTGAAGAAACACCCCTGAGTTACCCCGCCAGGTGCATGGAACTGAGGGGTTTGCCTTTAAATGCTGTTACTTTTGTTGTTGGCCCAGTTACAAGTAGCCCTTGTCTTTTTTGCTAGGTATCATTGGTGGATTGACCAGCGTGATAACGTCAACAGTGGAAGGTGTGAAAACAGAAGGGGGTGTCAGCGGTTTCATATCTGGCCTTGGGAAAGGGCTTGTTGGCACTGTAACCAAGCCAGTGGCGGGCGCCCTGGATTTCGCATCAGAAACAGCCCAGGCGGTGAGAGACACAGCCACACTTAGTGGCCCCAGGTCAGTGGTCGTGGGGGGAATGGCTTTTGCAATTTCCAGCCCAGGTCTGCTGCCTGTCCTAATCCATCCTGCTGTGTTTCACCTGCTTTAATGATATGATTTTTCAATATCTGATTACACACAACTCATATTACTGGTTTGCCTAATATAAATACATGAAAACAAGGCACACAGATCTGGCATGCACTTTTGCAGATCCACGTCTATGTCTGTATCTGTATTTACTGGATACACACCCACAATGTTGTTTTTCTTCCCTAGAGGGGTCAGAAAATAGCATTGCATTCTTACAAAGCTCCCCTGCTCACCAAACTAACTGGACCCCGCCTGCTAGTTAAGAAAACTATCGTAACACAGCTGTCGGCTGTGTCTTGCTCCTGAGCCCCATGGCATAGTTCTGGAATCCCTGAAGTTGCAGTGCACCCCGTGGGTCTGTCCCTTCCTGGTTCTTCTATTTGAAGCTGCCATTGAGTTCCCACCTCATAACGAAACCCCGCCAGGCGGACAGTTCTGTGGAGGGATACCTTCTTGCCTTGATACCAGCTGAGGCAGGACATCAGCCACAGGGCATATGGCTCCAAATCCCAAGAATCCGACTACCCTAACTGAGCTATGTGTGTGCGTGGCTTGTCTCAGCCCCCCCCCCCCCCTTTTCAGTGACTAATTGGGGATCTTATCAACAAAGGCCACACGGTAATGAATGTTACAGCTCTCAGCCAAACGGGGCTCCACTTAAGCCCAGAAAGATTTTGCCGCTGCCTGCGTAGTAGACAGTCCCTGCGTGAATTAGTGTGCCCTTTAGTGTGCCGTGTCCACACCCTCTCGCTCCCTCGTATAGGATTTGAAGAAAAATCGTCCCCAGTGAAAATGAGTCCACTTGTCTGTCACCAGGAAACGTTCCCAGTGACACATTACTGTGTTCTGCCAGGAGGTCTTCCATCTGGAAGCGGCTGCTCTTTAAAAGGATCTGTAGCGCTTACTTGAGTCAACTTACATTCTATTCTCAGATACAGAGCCCAGCCAGCCCTTGAGTATATTTTGAAGCATTTGTGACGTTAGAGGGAGAGGGAGCGGGGAGCCTTCAAAAGTATTTCCAGTTACTTTTTCCACGTCTGCTCAAAGCCCAGGAAGTCTGCCTCCAGCTTGTAGTTAGGACAGTGGGACTAAAGAAGTTAAGTAAAGTCTTCCGAAGCAGTCAAGGAATTGAGTGATTGGCTTCAAAAAGGGTCTGAGGTATACGTGTTAACACATACAAAGGTTAGTTTGTGATGTTAACTTTAACGACCTGACCCGGAAGGAATCACTCGCCTTTTCTATGCTGTGAGTGCGGAAGTCTCGGTAAAATGTTGCGTTCTTTGGAGGAGCACAGGGAGGGCACAATGGTTGGTGTTCATGGCGCTTTACCCGCTGCCCAGCACGGCCATGGAAGGTTCACTTTGGTGCCAGCCAACGTATGTCTGCCGTTCAGGCTTGTTCAGTCAGTGAGTCCTGGTTGAAAAGACCCCAAGAATTCGGGGCTGGGAACATAGCAGAGCGATGGAGAGCAAGGCTGTCCTTGGGTGGGCAGCAACCATAAAGCAGCTAACCCTGTAAAGAATTATTTGCTTAAGTTAGGATAAATGGCACCGGCGATGTGCAGGGTGCTATGAGGCTGTGATTAGAGGAGATGAGGGGGGAAGAAAGGCTGGCGGTCAGAGCCGTGGTCAATCAGAAAGGCTTTTCTGGGGTAGTGGTGTTTGCGATGACGCCTGAAGTGCAAGTAGCAGCTGGCCAGGTGGAGAGAGAATCGCATTCCCGGTAAAGGGGACAGAGAAGCTATGTAGTTTGCCTCAAAGCAAACATAACTGGGCAGTCTCACTGACGTTTCACTGGACAGAGCAGCTATCTGCCTAGCTTTTCGCTCCTGGAAGCAAAAGCTTCACTAATAAGCGAGGAGCATCGGAGTCATGGGTCCGTGGTCCTGGAAGCTCAAAGGAGGGGGGATTAAGCATCGGCATCTCCTCTCTATTCCCAGAGGAGCCAGGAGTGGGAGCACCCTGGTGAAGCTCTCAGAGGTGATGGGACACGCGCTAATCGGGGGCCTAAAGAAACGTGGCCCCGCACCCTTTACTGCACGTGGAAGGCATCACAGAGGCCCCATCAACCAGCTTCCCTCAGTCCGTTCCTCTGGGTCCGGAAGTGGAGTTCTTAACGAGGACCCACGTGTGAGAGAGAAAGACCACTGTCCCAGCCCCTTCCTTCTTAGCTCTGGGCCCTTAATTCAGTCTCCTGGCCTATGTAAGCCTCAGTTTTCATCTATAAACTAGAGCTAAACATACCTGTTTACTTATTCTGCCTCTCAGAGGTTTGAGGCTTCGGTAACCAGAGCTACTTAATGTGAAACTATAAAGAACTAGAAAATGCCGGGTGAGGCTGGTTTTGAAGGTCACAGTTGAAAGGAGCAGCGGTTCTTGCAGGTGGAGAAATGCTGCAGAGCCTTGAGGGTCCGCTGGAGGAGACTGCGCGCTCTCAGGAGCACGCTAGCCTGCTCCGGACGCGGCACCCTGGCTCCTTGGAAGTAAGATGTAGCCGTCCCTGTTGATTGAACTGGGTCCAGGGCTGTTACGCAGGGTTTCCCCCACTGTTTAGACAACAGGGACTAACAAATGATTTGAAGGGATTAGAAGTGAGATGCTGACCGAGCGCTGACCTGAGCCCAGGGACTGAGCCAGGAATAGAACCCAGGAGTCCAGGCGTTCTGCCTCTGCGTCTGCTCTTGGAATGAGACTTGCTGCTTCCTCTGTAATATTTCATCCAAGTAAAGGCTTAGATCTTAGCATCTATGTTTTAAATGACCCAAATTTCAAGCAGATGATAGCGAAGTAAGCCATAAAACTGTGAAGGAATACTCCTTCCAGTAATCCATCTGAAAAGTGGCCTTACAGGAAACACTGGCTCCTTTCGGTGTTTATTGGAACACGGCGTTATTTATAGGGAACCCCCCTCCGTGAGCCCTTTTAGATTAAAATGCGTCCGAGTTCCTCTCCTGGTTGGAGCGTGCAAGCGTTCCAGAAAGACAGCCCCCTGACTGGTCTCTGAACTTCCCACGCGGTCTACAAGTTCCCGGGAAGGCAGGTGGGGGTGGGAGGGGAGGGGAGGGCGGAGGACAGCAGAGCCTTTGGCCTCCACATGAATGTTGCGGACCAATATCCCCTGCTGCATTTGTTAACTGTACAAGTATGTGTGGTTTGGAACCGAAATAAGAAGCCTTTTCCAAGGCAACGCTCTGCTGGCTCAGGTTGCATCGTCTCGTCTCCGTGTACTGGGTCACATTCGTCTGTTCCCGAGTGAAGTTTATGAAAATGGCACAGATGCCGCCACTGGCGGTGCCGTGGAAGCCGCGGGGAGAAGCCTGTCGCCCTCAAACAGCCCGGGCCAAGCCGGGCACCCACCCGCCGGGCTCGGTTCTGGGCATGCGCACTGGGCCGGGACGGTAGTATTTGCGAAGCCGCTTTGGTAGGAAGCTGCAGAGAGCCTGGAGCAGCCATTTCACAACAGAAGGCAAAATACCACCGAAGAGAGAGGAGCTTTCCACGCCGGGCTGTTGACCTGCTTGTTTATGTCCCTAAATGCCATCTGTGATAGTGTCAGAGGCTCTGGGCCGCACGGCATTTCAGGAGAGGACCACGTGGAGATTGATGAAGCCGGGCCCTGAGGTTCCCTCCAAAATATTTCTTCACCTTTTTAGTCAAGACCCAAAACGGGGAGATGGGAGGGATGGGGAGGGGAAGAAGTGTGAGTTGGCAGAACTTGAAATATTTGAACTAATTTAGCCAGGCTCAGGAGTGTTGCAGCTTATCTCAGTATTTGAGTTGATAAGGAGGAAGGGAGCCTGAAGGGCCGTGATAGATCTGCGCGGAGAATACAGCCCTCAGCCTGACCGAGCCGGACTCCAGCCCCGAGCGGTGCACACGTGTACATTCCAGTTGGCTGAGAGCTCTGCAGTAACCTTTGGATGGACTTCCCAGAAAAGATTGATGGTGGGCATATTCCACTTCTTCAGTGAAAACTCGCCTACGACACCACCCCAGATCTCTAAGAGACGCTTCCCGTTAATGGTCTCTTAGATGTGAAATGGGCATGGTGTTTCTCAGGGAAAAGCCCTTTTAGTTACAGTGTTTGCATCTTCCCAGGGCTCTCTGGGATAAAAGGGTTAAGACCCTCTGGAGGCACAGAGCCTGCGGCCCGTCAGCCAAGGGAAGTGGGCAGTGCAGCCTTCACTCGCCCCTCGCCGAAAGCAGCCGTGTGCTCGCCTTGGTCTGACACGTAACACATCAAGCGGGGCTGGCTTGATTTGAGCCATTAGGGGACTTCCAGAGGCACAAATCTAACCCAAATTAAAGTGTTTCGTAGCTACACCAGGGCTCTCCATTTTCCCACCAACGCTCCACCGGAGGCGGGGGTAGTGCACGGACCCCGTGTATCCTGGGCAAAGCAAGCCCAACATCTCTTGGGAAGTTTCTGTTTTGTCTTGAAACTGAATTAATTTTGTCCCACACTTGTCTTAATAAAATGTTTTTGATTGCTACCCAGTAAAATGAACCCTTCAGAAAGCTAGGAGCTAGGTGCGTTCTCCTGTGGCAACTCCCTCGGACTGACTTACGAGAGTAAGGCCCTCCTCCACGTGGGCCCCTGGACGCCGGCAGCGTCGCTATGAAGTTGTGTGTTGGTGAGGGTGAAAAGCCAGAGTCCGGGACATCTTTGGCCCCGAGGCTGTGTTTCTTATCTGCGAGCATAAATGTCTGTCGGCTTGGTAACTATCTGCTGCTTGGGGCAGCCAGTGCGTTGGCTGGCATGTCATCATGAGAAGGAATTGGGTTTCAGCGAAGCTGGAAAATTGCTGTGTCCAACTGAAGGGAAGGGATTGTTCGTGGCACTCTTCTCTTGTCCGGAGGTGACACAGAACCGTGGAGGGGCGGCCGCTTTACCCCCCTCTGCTCACCCTGGGGTGCGCCTGGGAAAGAGCCATGTGTTCTCCCCTCCCGATCTCGCGAGGCCAGCCTTCCCACGGACACACGGAGGTGGAGGAGCAGCTCCTCGCTCCCGAGATGCCCCGGGGAGCGGCATCCGAGCTGTGCGCGGAGGGTGTCTCAGTCGGGCTGACATTGAGCTGACGAAGTTGCAAGAGAAGTTATTTTTAAGAAACATCCTACCAGTCCTTCTTGCCTTATAAGTTGAAATCCGTCCCAGAGGAACACAAGCAGAGAAATGTTATTTTCTAAGACAGACTTCTTCCCTCTTGCTGAACTCTAAATACTCTGTTCCCCTTTCACTCACAGGCCCAGACAGAGCCGCTCTCATTAGAGCACGCCTTGCGGAAAGTGAGGCTCCGCTGCTGAAAAAGCGGGAGGTGCGTGTGTGTTCCTGCACACACATATTTGAGAAAAGCCTTTCCATTTCTGAAATCCCATGACTCATTTTTATGCAAGATTGTCTGTTAGGGAAAAACCACTTTTTTGGTCATGGTACATTATAATCCTTTCTAGAAAGGAGAGCGTCTATTTTTTGCCATTTTTGGCATGCGGAGACGACTGGCTTTATGGAAACAGCACAACCCTGCTTCCAAAAGTAAAAATAAATGGCTGTTCGGCATGTACATCTTCCAGGTGCTGTCCTTATACCTCAGCCGGCAGGTCTGCGCTCAGAGAAAGGAAGTGGGTAGCGATTGCTCTGATTTTGTTTTCTTCCATTTAAAGTTAAATGGTCAGTCATGCCACTGTGCACCTATAATTCCTTCCTTGTCCAATGATTTGATTTTTCAAAACTCTGGAATGGCACCCAGTCTTGTGTACATAAGCTGCGCCTTCGAGATGTTTGGTTTGAACTTCAAGAGAAACAGAACAGCGTATGAGAAGCAATCTCGCTCCCAGCATTGCCGGAGAACGAGAGGCCATTTTCTGTTTTCGGGCTTCTCTGCCAAGGCGTTAGGTTGACTGACTCTTAGCTTTCCCTCACAGAACCCTCCCTCTGTGCCAGGATGGAGCTGGACTCTCCCTTCCAGAGGGGATTTGGGTCCGAGTTCAGGTCCCCTGCTCTCAGAGAGCTGCAGACTGGGAGATGCCTCTGAGGCGCACAGAGGACAGTGGGCAGCGGGGCAGCGGAGACCGGAGTATTGTATTAACAAGCGAAGGGCTGTCATCTCTGGGGGAAGAGGAGGCAGGTTTGGGTGTTACAACTAACCCGGTTTCATTGCCCTGTGCCTTCACTTATAGTCTTTTTGACAGACTGCCTCTCAAAGACAGATTCTTACTAAGTTCCTCACTAATTTGTCAAATTGGGCAGGGATGGGGGGGTGGGTATAAGATTGAATTAGTAAGACATTTTAATCACAATGTACGCTAAAAGAAATACTTTGGTTATATCTGGCTTGTATAACTATAATCCGGTTAGCAAGGTGACTAACCTCGATCTTAGTGGATTTGCTTTAATACCTAGAGGAAACTGATGTCTAATGAGCACGGGGTGCACATACGGGTCCTTTTAGATCAGAGGTTCTCAAAATATGGGCTGGGGACCCCGGGGCAAATCCTTCAGGGACCCATAAGGTCAAACCTGCTTTTATATCTGAACTCACACAGAGTTAGATAACTATTTTACAATATCCTCTAATCAGTGCACAGGGGAGTTTTGCAGAAGCGACACAATGTGTAATGTTGGGCCAGATTGACGTAGGGGCAGATAAGAGAGCACAGCTGTTCTCTGTGAAGTGACGTAGAGACTTGCTGAAACGGAAAACAGTGCCGCTCCTCGCACCTTCTGTGACTCCACAGATGTGCCACCAGCAACCTGCACCCGGTGAACTTCCTTAGCAAGCGGCTCTGTTTGCCAATATGGCGATGACCCCTCGTCCTGCTGAGAGGTGGCACGGATCGGCCGTGGTGGATCGATGAGGACTGAGCTGCAGGAGCCACGGTAACGTGATGCCTCACTTTGGCTTCCTGCCAGCAGTTGTCAGCCCTCCTGGTTTGCTCCTGACTTTTACTGGGTTCCTTGAAGTACCAATTGGAAAGATGTTATCACGTATCAGAAAGACTTTCCACAATCATTTGCCTAATTTAGTCCTTCACCTTCACCTACTGTCCCAATAAATTTTAGCGTCAGCGGCACGGAAAGCGCGGGCCCGATGACTTCAGAGTGCGAGGTCCGTCTTGTCAGAAGCCCCCGGGATTGTCCGCTCCGCCCTGAGCCCGGCGGGAACTCTGTCTGTGTCAGAGTTTACTTGGCAAAACCTCGTCTTCCTCCCCTAGCAAGTGGGCGGGCAGGACCAGCCTGCAGTACGCGGATAAGTCCTCTGAACCCTGAGGACAGCAGGTTTTATGAGGCAGTTGTTCTGTGTTAACACCAGTGCCAGCTCCAGTGGGTTTTCCCCAAACATACTTTACACAGAGATCACGGCAGAGGCGACCCAGGCCTTTTCATAAAATCCCAGGACGGCAGAAAACTTCAAAGGGGCAAAACTTCTCATTACGAGGCCGGTGGGCATCAGGACTCTGGTGAACCTGGTGAGTTAGGTGGTGCGCCTCGGGATGGGCAGGGGTGAGCTTGGACCTCAGAGGCAGGCGAGTGGTTGGGAGCCAGCAGTCCTGGATTGTGAGAGGAATGTCCCAGATTGGAGGGAGTGCAGACTGGGCTAAGGGACACCCCCTTGCCCCATCATGTACGAATTTCATGCACCGGACCTCTAGTAGTTTTAATTGGCTAATAATATCTTGATTATTTTCAATTATTCTTTATACCTTATACATATTTCCTAAATATTATTTAGTATCTACAATTAATAAGGATAGTGTTTTTACTTTATCTCACTATAATAATTTAAAAACATTTTTCAAATTAAATTTTATTTTACCAAAATAAATGAATTTCCACACTTTTATTTTTTAAATTTTCACCTGAGAACATATTTATTTACTTATAAAGAGAAGAACAGAGAGAGAGAGAAAAAAAAAATCAATGGGAGAGTAACATCGATTGCCTCCTGCATGTGTCTTGACCAGGACCAGGTATCGAACCCACAATCTTTTGGTGTATAGGATGAAACTCCAACCAACCGAGCCACCGGCCAGTGAGGGCAGTAACTTCTTGAAAAAAAATTGTTTTTTATCTGCCTATTACTAATCCATACTTTCCTCTGTGTGTTTAGAAATATCATAATAATAAAAGGCTAATATGCAAATGGTCATCACGCTATAACACTGTAAGGACTGAACAGCAGGAGGCTGTGTGCGAGGCAGGAGGGGCGCAGGGACTAGCAGCGTTGGTGGCTGGGGACTTGCGCCAGCCTGGGATGTGAGGCTGCCTCTGTGATGAATAGCAATATTAAAATTAATTCCCTTTTAATGTGCATCAATTTCATGCACTGGGCCACTATATTAAATAATTTACCAGTTTCTTAGAAATTCCTTCTCTAGATGGCTCTGGCTCCTCTTTGGACGGGTTGCTTCTAGATCTGTGTAGCTAATGCCCTGGTCCTCTTGGGTTTCTTTCTTCATTTGTTCATTTGGTCTTTTCTTTCATGAACAGAGACTGTTCCCAGATGTTTGGTGACTCTTGACTCCCCGTCTACTCCCGTGTAAAGATGAGGCACTAGCCAGCAGAGTGGGATGTGGGGAGGTGGAAGGGGCTGGGGCCTTCCTGGGGGTGGGTCGGCTGGGGACGGGTGGGTCTCCTCTCCAGAGGAGGAGCAGGCCGGAGGGGGTGAGAGAGGGACCTGCAGGTCTAACGCTTCTCACACAGGCTTTTCACCACCTCGCTCCATCCTCCCCGCTCCTCCCCTGTGCCCCAGGCCTTCGGAGCGGCTCAGTGCCTCCATCTTTCTGACATTTAGCGGGTTTTCGTACTAATTAGCTTACTGCTTGTGGCTTCCACTCCCTCAGGCTTACATTTCAGCACCACTTGCCCATCTGCTTTTCAGCTTCTAAAATATTGTTGACACCTTCTCTTTATCCTTCTGGATTGGTGCCATTTGCATCCCTCTGCTTTCCCTGTAGAGGGGTCTCTGGACTCAATCTGTCATGTTTAATCACAAGTCCTATAATTTAGACTTTTCACTGATTCATTCAGCCTTTCTGGGTGTCCTTTCCCTTTCACATCCAGCTGGTAACTCGGAATTAATGTGGTTTCGCCGAAATCCGTTATTTCTGCTAAAACAGTCTTGAAGTTTGGAGGTATTAAAAGATGACAACAGCAGTATTGTTAACGTTTTTAACGCTTGTCTGTGATGCTGGCACCGTCCTGTGTATTTTCCCCGTGTCATCTCCCTCGATGGGCACAACCACCGTGGAGCCGTGTGCTTAGCAGTCAGCGGCCTCTTTCTCAGGAAGATTTAGACTGGAGCCAGGTCGCTGCCAGTCCCAACCCTGCTTCACGGCTGGTTCTGGTCTTTAATCTCCCATCCTGTGTGCTGTAAAGAAACAGGTTGTAGAAGGCCCTTGTCAGATCCCAGGAACATGAAAGAAGTAGCACACCCCACGGTAGTGACACGGCCCTGTCACCACCCCTCATTGAACCATAAAAGCTATTCCGAGGGGCCGGCAGCTGGGGAGTGACTGTACTTAGATCCTGGGTGCTGATGGGTGTCTGGTAGTTTCCAAGGGAAGTTGCTGAAAGTTTTCTTATCTTGACACTCCAAGGGCAAGAGGTCTCGCTTCAAAGAGCGGCGCTTGTTTCAGAAGGAGACGTGGAAAGAACATAAAATCGCAGGTCCCCCCCGTTCTGGGAGAGGTGGAAGGAGCCCGCGGTGGCCAGTGTGGAGAGCAGGCCGGCGTGTGCGGGGATGAGAGGGCGCGCCCGCAGCGCCGTGTGGTTCCCACGGCTGCGGCCGGAGGGCAGAGGGCAGCGAGGAGTCAGACCGCCTGGCTTGAGTCATCACACTGCCATTTCTGAGCTGTGGCCCGGAGCCGCCCCTCCCCCGCCCGTGTCTCCTCGAGAGCGTCGGCTTAAGGACTGAAAGGTCCCAGGTTCGATTCCGGTCAAGGGCATGTACCTTGGTTGCGGGGACATCCCCAATAGGGGGTGTGCAAGAGGCAGCTGATCGATGATTCTCTATCATCGATGTTTCTAACTCTCTATCCCTCTCCCTTCCTCTCTGTAAAAAATCAATAAAATATATTTAAAAAAAAAAAAAAAAGAACGCCTGCCTCCGTGGGTGGTGATGCGGATCCAGCGATGTACGTGACGCTCTTGGCCTGGCACGTGCTGCGTAACTAGGGCTCGGGAAATGGCATCTGCGTCGGATCCTCTCTGGATGTGAGACGTTAGTGAAACGGGGACTGTGTCTTGCTGACCACTTGGCCTAGTGCTCGGGCGAGCAGTTCTGCACTGTGCTGGGCTTTGGTCCTTCCCGGCCTTGCGTCACGCGCAGACAGTTCCATTCAGGCCTGGCAGCCCGTGGCAGTCACGGGGGCGGCGTTGCCGGGCGGGGGCCCTCACCTGGGCCGGCCGCCTTTGTGTGTGGGAACCGCACCGGAAAAGGTGTGCAGAGGCCACGAACTTGCCCTGAACCCGCGGGGAAGAGCAGGTGATCCCAAACTATTGTTAGTGTCTGCTGTAAATGATACGCCTCTGGGTTCGAGCAGAGTTCAGCCAAGAGCCCCACATGACATGGAAATCTGTCCCGGAGCCAGGCTCGGCGGGTCAGAGCCGTGTCGCGGACGTCTCCAGGCGCTGGCACCCGCAGCCCGCCGCGGGCAGGGCGGCCGGGGGTGGCGGAGCGCCGGCGGCCGCGGGCAGGGGCACCGGCCCCGGAACAGCTGACAGCGCTGCAGGCCACCGCCGCTCCCCGGCTCCGCCGATAAACAGTTTAAAAGCATGACGTGGCTTGGAAAGCATTCTTCAAAAAACGGTTATGCTTTCCAGACGCATGACAGTCCCTGGCGAGCCCCGGTGCAGGGTCTGCCTCGGAGAACCCGGCCCCCTTCGGCGGGGCTGCCGGGACCATCGGGGCTTATCTGTCTGACTGCCGCCAGGACGGGCTCACAACAGTGTTATCATGTAGGTCGGGGTCCCCGATGTCTGTTAAAAAAAAACACACACACACAAAAAAAAACCTGCTCTCAGTTCTGGGCTAGAGTTTAAAGGAAAAACTACGTCTTTCATTTGCAGCGAGGTATGATGGGCTCTTTAAAACTGGGCTTTCATCAGCCCTTTCGTTCCTGGGTCTGCAGGATGAAAGTACGATAAGTCGGGATTATTGTCGGCTTCGGGCCTTTGAAAATGAGCTCTCTCTAGACTATAAATGTTCATTTCGTGTCTCGTTCCAAAGCTCATCTTCCCATTTGTCCTGTTCCCAGAAGTGTCGCTCCCGTTGCCTTTTGCACCCCCAGGAAGTCCTCAGGGTCCCTGGGCGAGGGGGCGGCTCCCGGGGGAGGCTCCGTTGGGACTCGGGCTCCTATGGGCCCAGGCGATGAGAACAGCGTGCTCTGCTGAGAGCTCTTAACGAAACCGCCGTTGAGGTCTAATAGAGCACAGATTCTTTTTAACCGCGGGGGGAGGACTGGTGGAATTTTATTATTCCCGGAGTGCCGAGGCGGAGCTGACAGAGGAGCTCAGAGCATCGTCTGATTTGCTGTGGAGAAGTGACAGCAGTTCACATTCTTCTTTAGTTTATTGGTTTGTTTGTTTGATTGTTGGATTGCTTTTTAGAGAAAGAGGAAAGTGTACAGAGATATTTCATTTAGTTTTAAATTTTTATTTTCCTGAGAGTGATAGTGCAAATTTTTTCACATGTTTTTTGGGCCTCTGTATATATTTTTTAAATATATTTTTATTTGTTTCAGAGAGAAGGGTGGGTGGAGAGGGAGAGATAGAAACATCAATGATGAGAGAGGATCATTGATTGGCTGCCTCCTGCACGCAGCCTACTGGGGATTAAGTTCGCAATCCGGGCATGTGCCCTTGACCAGAATCAAACCTGGACCCTTCAGTCAGCAGGCCAACGCTTTATCCATGGAGCCAAACCAGCTAGGGCTGTATATATCTTTTGTGAAGTGTTGCTTGAGATAGAGAAACATTGATGTGAAAGAGAAACATCCATCCGTTGCCTCCCTTACATGCCCCATCCAGGGATCAAACCCGCAACCTCAGTATGTGCCCTGAGCGGGAATCGAACCTGCAGCCTTTTGGTGCACAGGACGACGCTCCAGCCTGCTGAGCCACCTGGCCAGGGCAGCAGTTCACATTCTTGTAAGCTGCCGTGGAGGGTCACTTCCTCCTCAGCTCAGGCCTCCGTGGTCAGGAACCTGTCGGGATGCTCCCTTTGGTACGGGAGGCAGCGTGGGAAGAGGGCTGCAGCGGGGGGACCGGGGCCCTGGATCCAGCCAGGACCTGCGCTTACTTTGTGGCCCTGTGCAAACAGCTCTTTATCGCCCCTCCGGCCAGTCTCCCCACTCCTCAGGGCCGAGGGCCGCCCTCCCGGGCTGAGGTGAATGGTTGTTGGGCAGCTCCCTGGAAGAACGGGGCGGGGAGGGGGAAGTGGCATCCACTTCCTGGAGGAAGCGGCTCTGAGGAGCAGAGAGCCCAGGCGGGGCCTGGGAAAGCTCGGTAACGCTATCGCAGAGCACGGAGGCGGCGTGTACCCCAGATAGTCTAAGCAGCCCTGGCCCTCGCTGAGCCTCCTCTGGGCTTAGCTCAATTCAAGTTGGTTACATCTAATCTGCCAAGGGCTGGAACCTGGCTCTAGCCCTCCCCCCCCCCCTTTCCCTTCTGACCTCACCGCTGGGCAAACTAAAGTGGCCGGACGTGACAGGCGAGGTCACTGGAGGGAGGCCGTGAGGACATCCGCACGGCATACAACATTTAGGCAAGCTGCTGTGGATGGACCACTTTCCATGCTTCTCATTGTGGAGGTGCTTGAGTGTTCACAGTTCCATTAGCTACGGAATCGGTGTTTTTAAAAAAAGCCTTGACTGAGGCCATTTTGCACCAAGAAGGGGTGTATGTGGTGTGAAAAAGCAGATTCCATAACTCCATAATATACTTCCTTTTAGTTCTCAAACTCCCATCAAATCAGTCCTCCTCAGCCGGGCCCACGGGGCCAGCGTGGAGCGCAGGGCAGGGTGGCTGGTGGAGCAGGCGACCCGGACCCTCAGGGAGAAGCGGCAGCCTGGGTTCCCGCCCTCTGGGAGCCAGGCCTCCTGTGACTGTATGTCCTCGGAATGTGGTCCTCACGGTGACCCCGAGATGGAGCACATCCAGCGGGAGTGGGGCCATCGGGTCACCGTTTGTAAGCTCTCAAAGGCTGCCGCATTCGCGGGACGGGTCCGGTGTTCACGTTTCAGTGCGTCAGAGAGCCGGTGCGTCTGGACGCACGCGTGCGCCACGCTCAGCCGCCAGGAGCCCTGCCGTTACGCACCGACACCTCACGGGGGCTGGATCCGGTTACGGCTGGGAGTAGCCTACGTGATAATGTGTGTGCAAGTGCCGTGTGGATGGTCCCGGGAGATGCGAGGCCTTATTATGACTGAAGGTTTAATTGAACCCTGAACTCGTATATGAATACCTAGAGACAGAGTGAATGGATTACACATTTTCCTAGAGAATTTCCTAAATTAGGCCATCTCACTCTTTCTTGCCTATTCTTTTCTGACTTAAGAGTGGTTTATATTTGACAAATGAGAACCAATCGCATACAAGAGCTATCCCAGGAGAGGGGTTCTCGGTAGCAAGCTACAGTTGGCTGTGATCCATTCATTCCATGGCACCTCCTGGCTGCTCCCCAAAAGGTGCCTCCGCCTTTGGAAGGACGAATCCATTGGCTCCTGTCCGTCCATCAGCCCGGGGCTGAGGAAGAGGCAGGACGCGTGCAGCTTCCATTCAGAAACACCGGGTTAGGAAGCGGCTTCCTCTCACCTTCAGGCTGAACCAGGGGTTGATTCAAAACAGACCCCCGCTCCCCTCGGCTCCACCAGAGAAGCCGGCTCCCCCGGAGTCGGAAAGCCTACGTGCGTGTTGCTGCCGGTGGGCGTTTCTGGTTTTATTTCCAAGCGGGCTCGGGCCCTGGGCTGGTGTTGCCTCACAGCGGCCGAAGGGCACAGCCGGCGGGCACCATGACTCCCCGCTAACCCCCGGCCCTCTTACCCTGTCCGGTGAAATTTGGTGTGGGGTGCTTTCTCTCCGTTCCTCTCACTTCTCCTGCGCTGTTACGCTTGGACTCACCGAGGCACCACAGACACACACGGTGGGCCCTGGGTTCACAGCCCCTGGGGTCCTGGGCTCCGCTCCGCAGTGACGCCGCTCTCTGGCCATCAGGGCATCCTCCGGGTGAGCTGCAGGGCACCCCTCACGCCATAAGCCCTGTGCGTGCGGCTGCGGCTGCGCCCTTTGTGCCCCGGTCAGGTAGGAACGTGAGGATGAGAGTGAACGGCAGCGCGGAGGTTCTGATGCATGGGACCCTCTGCTTGATTCCGGGGGGCTGGAGCTGCTGCGCATGCTCCCTCCCAGACTGTACATGCACACGCGTGTTCCCATGCACTGCCCACGTATCCCACGCTTGGCTTTCGAATGACACATCCATTAACTCCTAACCATCAGCGCAGTGGAAAAGGAAATCTCACCCAAGACCCAACGAGAGGGCCTGACGATCAGTTTAATATTTTCTTGTTAACACAAAAAACACGACCCGCTCCTAGTCAGTGCCTGCACTGCCATCCCCGTAGGGCCATTGCTGTATGATGGGCCCGCTCGCTCTCCGGTACCCCGAGCCCACGAGTTCACGTGGCAGCGCCATGTGGGAGGACGTGGCCGCCGGTTCATAGGAGATTTATCGGCAATCAGCCCGCAGCCCGTGCTGCTGTGAGAACAGTGCAGTCCTGCCCTCGGGAGCCGCGCGGGGCCAAATGTCGGCCCAGGGCCTGCTGGGATGGGGTTTTACACTTGGGCTGTCCTTTTGCCCTTCCCCTGAACTCTCTTCATTTCAGTTGTGAGCAAACAGTCAGAGCCTGAGCTAACAGCCCTGCGCCGTCCGGAGCTCGGCTCGCTTACAGTACCGAACAAAGGGAGGGAGGGAGGGCGGGCGGGCGCGTGGGCCGGCCCAGGCCGAGGAATGCGGCTTCGGGGTTCTGCTCCATAAATTTAACCAGCACGACGAGCAGGAGATAATATGAGCCTTCGTGATGATCTGAAAGGGGGAGGGTCTGTGTCCCATTGATTGCGGTCTGGCCCCGTGCCAGGCCCAGGCCTGACCGACAGTTGAACCATATCGTTAAGGCGTGTAATACAGCTCGAGTCTTGTACTGCCGCCAATGAGTACATATCCACAGGGCAAAAGTTTATAAAGAGTTGAGGCTGTCCTGTTTAACCCTCTCACACTGCCTGTAATAGACCCAGCTGCCACTCGGAGCTCGCCCGCCGGGGGTCGGAGAGGAGAGCCTGCGCGTCCCTTTCCCCAGACAGCTTTGCAGGACGGGGAGCGGAGCCACGCCGCCTGGAGGGTCACGGCTCGGTGACGCTTCCCTCCGGAGCCGAGGCGGCCTGCCCCCTCCCCCGGCCAGAAACGGGACACCCTGCGCTTCGGCGAGAGGAGCTCTGTGTTTGCAGTATAATGTTGCCGAAGGAAACGGGGCTGACACAACAGGAAACCTACCCGTCTCCGAGGAGGCCGCGCCGGTGGCAGAGGCGCTGGGGTGCCGGCGCTGGAGCTTGTTGCCGAGCTGCCGCTGCCCAATGATCCCTCTCCTCTCCTCTCTTCTCTTCTCCTCTCCTCTCCTCTCCTCTCCTCGCCCTGCAGCCTCCTTGCAGGCGGTGAATGGCCTCACAGCCGAGAGCAGGGCAGGTGGAGGGCTGACCCCGGGGTGGCTTGTCAGCCAGGGACCTGTCGGGGCACCGTCCTCACCAGCGAGGGCGTGGGGAAGCCGAGGTGTCACAGTCACCTGCATCAAACAAAGGGACAGGCACCAGGCTTTGGTGTAAGGCTGGTCAGAGGACCCTGGGGGAAAAGTGGGTGAGGGGTAGTTCTGTCCACTAGCTCACCTCACCCTTTGCCGGACTGGGGACCTGCCCGTCCTTGGTCCATGCTGCCAGCAAGACCTGGCTGCTGTCCCTTCCATCGAAGGTGGATCCCCATGCTCTAGATGGCGATGCTCCAGACCTGGAGCGCTTACACACGCCACACGCTGTTTTAAGCATTTTATATGAATTACTGCTTAATCCTCACAATGGCCCAGTGAGGTGGGTGCTGTATTTCCCCCATTTTACGGATGGGGAAGCTGAGGCACGGAGAAGTTGCATGACCTGTCGGAGCTCTCACAGGCAGTGAGGGCGGGAACTGGGATCTGAACCCCAGCAGGCGGCTGCAGAGCACACACGCCCGACTCCTGTGCCGCCTCTGGCATCTCTCCGGCTCTCCCGGCAGAAGCTCCCATGATCCCCATCGTCCCTTTGATTCTCAGATGTGGAGGGCGGGAATCGGATGTCTGCCTGTGAACCAGGAGATTTGGGGAAAGATGCTGACGCCTTGGGCGAAGATACTGTACACTTTGAACCTCACAGCGTCAAGGGTGCTTGTTGCTGGTCCCCACCCTGCCAGCCCAACCCAGAACCAGTCGCCGAGCTTTGTGTCCAGGAGCCGTGCTGTCTGGTCCTCCCTTCTGAATACCGCCCCTCCCCCAACGATGAACTAGGGCAGCCTTCAGCGTTCAGAGTTTGCCAGATTCACCAAAAAGCGGTCAGACATCCTGGCTCCCAACTTGTCTTTGCTCCGCTGTCCGGCCAGATCCATCCCCCAGAGCTGGTCACCTGGGAGCTCCGCCTGATGCCAGGACAGGCAGCCTCAGAAGGAGAAGGTCCCTGGTGTTGCCTTTTTTGGTGGCCAAGGATGACTGCTGTTTGTCTTGTGGGGTGGGGCCTGGAAAAGGCTCCCAGAAGTAGAGGAGACGGAGGGCTGGCCAGCTCTGAGGCTGTCGGCTCCTATTAGTCATGCTTCCAGGGTCAGGATGCTTGAAGAGCCTGAAATAGGCTCAGGTAGCGAGCCCCTGGATGGAGGGTTCCATGCAGTGATTGCTCACCCCAAAGTCCAGCAGGCCTGGGCTTCTTTTCATGACCCACCTATTGGGGTTCTCTGTCGGTATTTGAGCGCTTTTGGCATCGAGGAGCTATACTGTGGCTGGTCTCTCGGGATGTGCAGAGAGAAATGCTAAGGGAGTGGTTAAATTGTAGAGGGAAATGCTGCTGCTCTTTGGAATTATTCCGTGTTTAGTTTAATAAGATGCCATGAGGAAACCAGATGATCCGCTGACTGGGATTTATAGAAATTCTGCTCTGCAAAAATCTGAAGGCAGAAAGGACTGGAAAATTCCAGGGCTTTATGTAACATGCAGAAGGAGGTCTGGTCCCAGCTTCTTGTGGCAGTGATTCTTTGGGGAGGGGGGCCGTGAGGAGCCACACCACGCCCTGTGTCACTCACCCTCCGCACCAGCGGTGTCCTAGAACTGTCTGCTTCTCTCCACCCAAGGAACTTGGTCTCTGAAAAGCCACACGCCCGCCCTCCCTAACTGCCTCTGTGCCCCATCCAGAGGGGGGAACAAACCCTCGGCTGGCAGGGGCTACAATAGAGGTCTCGTGTTCACCGTTAGCACAGTGGGGAGAGATGCTGTTGCCTCCGCCATAGACAGACTTCCGGTGCACCTGCCTTTCCCAGAGGCACCGTGGGGCCCAGGTGGAAGGGCTGCTCCCAAGCCCGTGTCCCAGAGCCCCGAGGCCAACTGCCAAAAGCACAGGGTGGGTACGAGCAGCGGCTGGCACCAGATGTGGGGGGCCTGGCTGTGCCGCCCCCTCTGTCTGCAGTGGTCTAGTATCTTCCCTCGCTGCCTCCCAGGCTCTCAGTGAATTCTGGTACATTTTGAATCCACATTTTTTCCCTCATCGTGTAGAGGCGAGCCCAAGTCCAGCGATTTAAAAGGTTTCAGTCTCATGGGTCCCTGCCTCCGAGGGGGACACGTGCTCTGAAGGTTTGGGGATCAGTGCTGGTCCACGGGGTGCGTCTGATCTTTCTGAAGACTTCGAAGTGCACCTGAGATGACCCCAAGTCCTTCTCTTTCATTTTTGATTTCTCACCACCTGGACCATTAATTCTGCTGTCAGAGGGGGTGGGGAAAGGAGAACATTTCAAAGCCAAGCTGAGTTGGTCTCTGAACCAGCTTGTCTGCTAGGTTATACCTCGCCCTGAGGACAATCAGAAAGGACAGCCTATAAGCCCCTGAAATGCAATTTCCAAGGAAACACGAACTTCGCTCTAGTGGCTCCGCAGCTGGAGAGCCTCAAAACCAGTTCCAGATGTCCTCCTGGCGTTAGCAGGAAGGGATTTCGGGCAAGCGGGGGGCAGAGTGCCCTCGCTGTTACCTACTCTTAGTTCCCCTTTGCAGTCCCCGCCTCGCCTTACCGGGCTCTTTAGGGAAAGTGCTTTGAGCACCTGGGTCCGTTTTGGCTCTGCACCGCCCCTCCCACTGGTCAGTCAGGACACGCTGCTCCGCGCTGGTCCGTTTCTGCCAGAGAAGCCCTCCTGCCCACTATTCAGGGTCAAAGAGCAACAGTGCTGGAAAAGTGAGTCAGCCGGGCTGGGGAGGAGCCTCCTGCAGAACACCCTCAGGTGAACAAAGCAGCCTCCACGGCCACCTCCACCCAGTGCAGCGTGGGGCCGGCCTCCCCGTCTTGGGAGAAGTAGCATCCATAGGGGCTGCCTCTGGAGAGAGCTCCGCTGGGACTCCACTGCCCAGGAGAGAGCCTGGCCACGCAGGCTCCTCCCTCCCCAGCCTGCACCCAGCCCGTGCTGTACCCAGTGTGTGATGGCAGGAGTGTGTCCTCATTCATGCTCTGCTTCTTAAGTGTGCTTGAGACATTTTGGCATTTGTGCCTGACTGCTCCCTGAATCATCTCTTTAAACCGTGGCTCTATTGTTTGAGTTTAAAGATGTGTACACATGGAAACTGTTCTGAAAACGTAAACAACATATGAGCACGTACAGTGTAGAGACAGTATTCCAAAGACGTTGTACTTATTATCTCTTTAATTCTTACAGCAAACTGAATAGATTGCTACTATTATTCCCATTTTGAAAAAAGAAAATAAGAACTCAAGCCTGGCCAGTAATCACCTTTTTAAAAAGCTAACCAGGGTAATCATGCCAGGTTATGTGCATTTGTGTCTATATGTACACACACCAAAAAAATCCTATTATATAGAAACCCAGGGTCCGTAATGACCAAAGGCTCGACCAAACACCAGAAATCAGTCCTGTAGTCATGCTGGGTTGCCGTGGTGACCCCGCACTGCCTGCTGAGGGGGCTACGGATCAGGTCCAGAGAGAGGCAGGGTCTGATCCGCAGCCTCCGTGGTACCTGTTGATCAGTCCTTGCCTCTCTCTTTCTCTCCAGAGTTCACTAGCAGCCGCACCTCTCTTTCTCTCCAGGCCTCCATGGGGCTGCTGATCAGCCCCATCTCTCTGGTTAGGCCTGACTAACATAGAAACTGACCAATCAGAACCAAATTGGCAGGTAGGGGAGGGCAGTTGGGGGTGAGGTCAGGCCAGCAGGGGAGGGCAGTTAGGGGTGATCACGCAGGCAGGAGAGGACCATTGGGGGCAACCAGGCCAGTAGGTGAGGGTGATTGGGGACAAGATCAGGCTGGCAGGGGAGAGCAGTTAGGGGCGATCAGGCAGACAGAGGCAGTTAAGGGTGATCATGTCGGCAGGGGAGAGCATTTAGGGGTGAGATCAGGCCAACAGGGGAGGGCCATTGGGGGCAACCAGGCCGGCAAGGGAAGGCAGTTGGGGGCAAGATCAGACCAACAGAGGAGGGCAGTTGGGAGTGAGATCAGGCCGGCAGAGGAGGGCAGAGGCGATCAGACAGGCAGGCAGTCAGAGGCAGGTAGAGGCAATCAGACAGGCAGGCAGAGAGATTTGGGGCAATCAGGCAGGCAGGCAGGTTCAGTTAGGGGTGATCAGGCAGGCAGGCAAGTGAGTGATTAGGAGCCAGATGTCTCAGATAGTGAGAGGTCATGTCTGACTGCTGGTTTAGGCCTGATCCCATGAATCGGGAGCATAGATTGGCAGTCAGACATCCCCCAAGGGGTCTCCGATTAGAGAGGGTGCAGGCTGGGCTGATGGAACCCCCCTCCATGCACAAATTTCGTGGACTGGGCCACTAGTACCTGTATATTATTTCACATAAATAGGAGCATGAATATTGATGTCTAATATTTTTTCATTTAACAGTGACTCAACAATAATCTTTCCATCCCAAAAGTGAATCATTTTAAACATTTATATGATAATAATGTTTCCTTCTCATTCTCAGTACATGTGCTTAGGTTATATGTGGTGTGGTCTGTTAACTGGCTTTTATCTTGCTATTTGTTTCCTTCTCATTCTTAGTTTTTCACATTAATTCCTGTGAAAACTTGGCAGGTTGGGCCCTGACCTGTTGCTCATTGGTTAGAGCATTGGTCCTCACACCAAAGTAGAGGTTCAAGGGTTTGATTCCCAGTCAAGGGCAAGTACATGGGTTGCAGGTTCACTCCCCAGCCCTGGACAAGGTGCAAGCGGGAGGCCACTAATCGATGTGTCTTTCTCACATCCGTGTTTCCCCATCTCTCTCTCTTCCCCCTCTCTCCCTGCCCTTTCTCTCTATCTGAAAGCGATGAGGAAATATCATCAGGGAAGGATTAAAACAACAAAAACGTGGCAGGTTGGCGCTGATGCTGTACATTATTTTAGTAATAGAAACCTTGCTCTGTCATTGGGCAGGCTCTCCATGAAGCCGGTCACCCGAGCTGGCCCCTCCTACCCTCTGTAGTGTGGGTGCCAGAACTCCCTCCTCTTTCGTCACTGGGACAGGGTCTAGGTTTCTCCCACAGTCATTGCAAGAATGTAAGTTTCAGCTTCTCAATTGCATTGGAAGCTTTTCGGGGTCACACTGGTGCCTTCTTTGGGGGCCTCCAACATCTCCAGATGCTTACTGCAGCGATGGACTCAGCGTTAGATTTTCATCCACGGTCATGCTGCTAGTAAGTGTGCTGAGTCCAAGAGAGTCAGAAAAACCCAAGACCAGGTTTGCCTGTGCCACTGACCAGTGGAATGGCCTTGGATAAACTTCACAGTCTCAGGCACGGTGTCCTGTCATGCTAATGACACACTTCCTTCCTGAGTGCTGTGACGTCGGTGCCCGGGGACATCAGCTCAGCAGTCGTAGCTGTAGAGACACTCAGTGGGCTCTGCTGGCCCCCGTCTCAGCTCTGACGCCTCTCCCTGATGCTGACGGGAACATACAGATCTAGGGGAGCTGCTTGAGGTGGCAGTGCACCGAGTTTTCCCGCGTCCCTGAGGCTCCCGCGCCCCCTGCTTAAAGGCCCTGTGGACACTGAATCTGGTTTTTTTCCGACACGGAGCCTTCTAATCACTCAGGGGCTTAGCACAGCGCCACAAGTGTAAAGCATGCCAAATTCCCCCTCAGGCTCTGCCAGTGTTTCCTAAATGGGAGTATGCGTGCCTGAATGTGTGCACACACACGTGCATATGCGTGTGAGCATGTGTGTGTGCATCTGCGCGTAGAATGTTTGGAGGAAGTAAAGATGGGATCTTTAAATTTTGCCTGGCATCACAACTAACATCTCTGGTAGCCCCTAAGCACTCTGCCAAATGGACTCTAATTGGTTTCCTTTTGTTCTATTTTTATTTTGTAGGCCTTTTAATGTATAGGGAGCCAACCCCTTCAAATGAGACATTTTGTCATTACAACATGTTATTTAGTTTAACCGCCACGGGCCCAGCTCAGCCACACTGAGGACTGGGAAGGAGGGCTCTGAGCCGCGGCTGTCCCCAGCCTGCCCACAGTGGTGACCACAGTCTGCCGTGCACATGTCCCAGGACCGAGCGGGCCGCTCAGCCTCAGCGTCGGGGGCGCGGCATCCCCCCCGCCCGGGGCAGAGCCGGCCCCCCCTCCCCCCGGGCTGCCTCGGTGGCCCTGCGTGGCACGTAGCGGGAGCGCCCTTCTGGCCCACGTCACCCTGGTGCGCTGATTAGACAGGAATCAGCAAGTCTGTTGAGCACGCGTTTAATGTGACACAGATGTGGGACACACTGCAGATCTTTCTGGCTTTGCGAATTTTCAGCTTTTTGCATTTCATCAGCGTTGCTTATTATTTACAGAATGTAACTCGAGACAGCAGAACAGATTGTAGTTTTTATAAAAGGTTTAGGGGGTGATGGGGCCTCGGGGGATCTGGGAGGGGGGAAAAAAATCCAGTAGTGCAGAATGTTTGCTGTCCAGACCAAACAAACCAGTTTGCCAAGGGTTGATGGACTGTGGCAATCAGTCCCATTCATGCTCACGCTGGGGCACTTAATTAGAGGGCAGCTCGGCCTTCTTGTCACCAGGTGAACAATAACCTTTTGTCACCAGGTTGAACGTCATGGCACCGGGCAGGGACGTACCCACTTAGAGGCACCGCGGGGCGCCACGCTGCCAGGTTTGCTCGGCTTCCTTCCTGCCCGAAGGGAAAGGCCGCCGCTGAGCCAGTCCCCGGTCAGACCCCGGGGCATGCCCCGTGCCTCATTCTTGCTCTGATACCCGGGCTCTGTGGCAAGAGCCAGAACAAAGAGAAAAATCAAGATACTCTTGAGGGCATTAGGATGGTGGGCCAGAGCCAGGATGACCAAGGTCAAGGTGAAGGTGCCATCTCTTGGTTGTAGAAGGGCAGGCTTGACTCGTGGTGGCTTTGGCATCTTGAGAAAGTTTGGCCAGGGTTAAATTTGAAGACAAAGAATAGGAATGCATCAGTTGGCTGGAGGGAGATAAGGTAGGTGAGTGGTGGACATCTTTGTTGCTAGGTCAAAAGAACCTAAATGTTGGGGTGAGAAGAATGAGAGGCGTACAGGAAAAACCCTTGGGAGAAGTTTGTGGCGTCTGAGCCAGTGCAGAGAGCCCCTCATCAGGAGGCCCTGAGCTGCTCACGGGTCAGGATGGTGTGGGACCCTCCACAGGGAGCCGGGCCCCTAGGCCCCCACGTTCTTTCCTCTCCCGGGAAGTGCCGCTGGGCGCCGGCCAGTTGTCCCGGGGGAACACGACCTAGTTGTGACCTCAGTCAATAACTTCCTAGTGTCACTCCTCCATGGAATCTTCAGCATGCTTATGCTCCAGGGGATCCCGGGTCAGTCCCAACCCCCGGCCTGTCTCTGAGGAGGAGGAGGAGGAGGAGGAGGAGGAGGAGGAGGAGGAGGAGGAGAAAGTGGAGGAAGAGAAGCCCTGGACAGGCTGCCTTCACTCTCTTGACTTCGGAGGCAGCCCCTGGGGCTCTTCTGCCCTCCGCTGTAATCCAGGCTTGTGGCCGCTGGTCCGTTTTCTCTCATGTGTGTGCTGCGCATGCGCTGTGTGCCCGGCACGGCTCCAGTGCTGGGGCACAACAACGCGGAGGAGAGACTGGACCTCTGGCCTCAGTGGCCTCCATTCCGCTCTCACCAGGCTTCCCAGGCCTCGCCCAGGTTCAGGGAGCCCCCCCCTGGGGAAAGTTGGGGCTGGAGAGGGCGGGCCACTTGCGGGCTCTGTGACCTACTCCCAGGGTCCACTGGTGGGCTCTGTGACCCTCCTCCCAGGGTCTCAGTTTCTCCCTCTCCACCCAAAGGCCGACCTCAGGGCTGACGCTGATCCCGCCCACCCCAGTGAGTGTGGCGGCCGTGCGTTTCAGTGGCCTGGTCCATTTTGTAGTATCTTCTCCTTTTGCACCTCGTTTGTCTGGCAGTAAAAGCTTGTGTAAAAAGTCCGGCCTGGATGAACAGGTAGGTGGTCTTGAAAAAGCAACAAACCACAAAGCAGGCCCCTTGGGAGCTGCAGCACCCCCAGACCTGCTCAGCTTAGTCCTGAGTGGGCCCTTCACGCACTGAGTGTGGAGGCCCCAGGGCAGGGTGCTGAGGACAGACGACCCAGCCCCTCAGTCAGAGCCCCGCTCTCAGGGCGGGGGGCTCCAGGTTGCCCTTCACACTGCGCTCAGAGCAGGGCTCTCCCCGGAAATCCTCTGTGATGGGGAATGTGCTGACGGCGGTATGCTAGAACGCCTTTCATTCCAGTCCTAGGAATCGGGCATTTGGTATCATTTTTCGGGCTGCGAGGCTGCTTAGCTCTAGCTCTTTAAAAAAAAGTTTAAGTAAGTAAGCTCTGGGCGGGGCAGGCCAAGCGAGTGTGCGCCTAGGAAGCGAGGCGCTGGCTCCTTAGAAAAGCCCGAGTGTCCAGACATTGGCTGCGTCCAGGCACGTGGGGAAGTCAGGGTCCACAGCGGGTCCTCAGACTCAAACCTCACGCCAAGTTTTAAGTTTTGCACTGAGGTGTTTTAAACTGACTTGACGTACAATGATTGTGAGTAAGAGCAGGAGAAAGGGAGACAACGTTTATGGTACCTACTGTGTGCTCTGTGCTGGGCACTTTTCACATATCATCTCAATAGGATCAATAAGTATTCTGTTCTCATTTATGGATAAGGAAACTCAGGCTGAGAGCAGCTCTGTCAGGGTCCCTCGGCTAACAAGCGACTGGACTGGGGTTTCCCTCTGTGTCACTTTCTTTCCAAAGCCTCATGTTCTTCTCTGGACCACACGCTCCTAAACTCTGTCTCCTTAAAAAGATCAGCTGTTGCTCTGCACAGTGTGGCTCAGTTGATTGGAGCATCATCCCGTGACCGAAGGGTTGCAGGTTCGATTTCCAGTCAGTGTACGTAACCTAGGTCCTGGGTTCGATCCCCAGTCAGGGCACCTTCGAAAGGCAACTGATCAATGTTTCTCTCCCTCCTCTCCCTTCCACTCTCTAAAATCACTTTTATTTATTTTTTTTAAAGTGAGATCAACTTTGGGAGAAGATAGATAACATAATGGTGTTTTTTTTTAATTATGCAATCATTTTTTAGAAATCGACCTGAAAATATCTGGTTTATTTAGTCAGTTTGTTAACATTAGAATTTGTACTTAATAGCCACAGAATCACGTTTACCAGAAATTGTGTGTTTTGGCCCATGTGAAGTATCTTCGGATTGGCATTAGAAGTGACGGTTCAGCAGGGAGCTCGGCCGTGGCTGAGGGGTCCTGTCCACATCTGATTCAGAGTGCTGGACCAGAACACAAATTAAGCGTGCTTGCGTTTGTAAAACACCTCATTATTGTGATAGCATAGAAGGTTGCAAGCCACTTTATCAGTTGCCTACTATTTGTTTTAAAGCACGGCCTCCCCAGAATGCATGCAGAAGTGAGGCGTTTGGGAAATCCAGCTCGGGCAGGTGTGGCCTCACTGTGACGTTGTCCCCTTGGTAGAAATTCTTTAGGAAGCCGGTCTACTCTGCCCCTCCCCCAACCCCATGAGCAGGCTCACCTCAGGCAGTTAGTTAACAAGTGGTAGTTTTGCTCTTAGCATTAGCCCTACCTGCCGTCACAGTTGCAATGTCGTGAGGTCCCCCAAATATGTGTTAGGTTACAGGAAGCCTTGACCCCTATAAACAAGTCAGGTGTGAATCCCACCGACGGGAGAAAACTCGGCCCGGGAAATGTCCTCCCCGCCGCAGGATGTCAAATTCCTAAAATGTACCGTGACATAACAGAATTGCTAACAACATCTCTCCCACATTCGCAGTCGTGACCATACAATGTGGGAATCTATGTGTTGTTACACAGCTGACTTCAGAACTCTAGGGAGAGGTAAGGAGAACGTTGTTAACCAGAAAGAAAGCAAGGGGAAGGGGGGATATTTCATTTTGAAGCCAGTTCCCCAGTAAGAAAACTATGTTGGACGTTGGACCCAGCCACCGGGGCTGGGTTAGGGCTTCTCTAGTACCCGGGCACCCTGTACAGAGGAGCGTCACTGCTGTCGTCGTCATAGGTAGCATGCTGCTGAGTGCTGGCTGTGCACCAAGTCCTGTTCGTTACAAACATATTCATGTGTTGACTTACTCCTCACACCAGTCCCATTATTATCCCCGTTTTATAGATGAGGGAGCCAAGGCTCCAAGAGGTTACACAACTTCCCGTATGTCCCGGTTTGTAAATGGGGAAACGGGGGCTGAGCCCCAGGCCGCCTGGCTCCGGAGCCTGTCCTCAGCCCTGCTGCCTGTTTCTGCTCATCTCCTCCGTTAGGTTCCATGAGCCCCTGGCAGCGTGGTTCCTGCCTGTCTCCGGGCCGGGCGCTGGCCTGGCATGTGCTCAGGAAGAGTCCGCTGCACGGGGTGGGCGCTGCCGTTCGCAGGCCCTGAGCAGGGTTGTTTTCTGGCCGCTCGGTTTGGCTCCTCCGTAGCTTCCTTTAGGAGCCAGTCTCGACTGCCATGGGGTTCCTTACCGCCCAGCCTGGCTTTGTGTTCCAAATCCAAATTGTCTTAGGTATTTGGTAGATCTCTTGGTTCAAGAGTTAACAGTCAGAGCTCAGTAGTTATTAGCCCTACGTGTCCAGTGCCATCCCTGCATAGGTTCTGGAAAGTGGGTTTCTGTTTGTCCTGGGCTCCGGTGTAACCGAGCCAAACTCTAGGCTTCCCTCCAGGAGAGCCGTCCTTGATGCCCTGCTCTGAGAGGAGCGGCCTCGGTGTGGGAAGGGGTGCTTTTCCCCCACGCCGGGGAGGGCCTGCGGGCCAGAGGTCAGAGGTAGCTGGTGGCCCGCAGGCTTCTCTGCCTTCCAGCCACTGTCCGCTGTCCGGCAGTGGCTACCAGGGGAAGCTTGCCCACCGCACTCTGTGCAGAGTACTTTTAGACTACTGAGTTCCTTTAGAGACTGACACACGCTTGATGGAACCATTCAGTCGAGAATCTTGGTGTCTTAGAACTGTTAGTCATTAGCCATATCTGAAGAGAGTGTCTGGGTTGACTTGCTGTTTATTCGCAACCTACTTGTTTGTGCCTTCAAACAAGTAGATAGATAGATAGATAGATAGATAGAGATATAGACATAGACATAGATATAGACATAGATAGATAGATAGATAGATAGATAGATAGATAGATAGATAGATAGAGATAGATATATCAGTGAGAGGTTTAATTACGCACACGTGAAGTAGATGCGGGCACCATCCATCACTCGGTGGGGTCAGTCCTCGGGGCGCCTGAGGAAGATGGCACTGTCAGCAGAATAAACAGTCTGTCTCTCGGGGAACTCCCCCGTTTGGCACACACTTTCTCCTCCTCTGCGATTGTTTTTGAACCTCCCTGGGTTGATAGACATTGGCCATGACAGATTTCCCAACCTACTGATAGCTGCAGCTGCACAGGGTACGTGTATGTGTGTACAACATCTGTCTTCAACTAATGGAACTATGACATAGTTACTCATCGTGTGAGCGAAGAACAAACAATGGCCGGCCAACCGTTGACCCCGGCTGAAAGGCGAGCTCAGCCAAGCGGAACCGGCCAGGCCTTCCTGTGTCGCCTCGTTTGGGGTTGTTGTGGCCTGCGGAGGATGACAGGGCTGTTTTCGTTGCTCTGATCCTCGTCCGGGGCCTCCACGCGTGTGTCAGAGAGCAGTGGCCGGGCGCGGGCTCGGGCATTGGTCTCTCTGGCCGGCGGCTATCTGCAGCGTATCAGCCACTGTATCAGCAGCCCTTCCCCGGGGAGACCCGTCCGTGCTGCGCAGCCGACTCCCTGACGTTGCTCACGGAGTTCAAAGCCCGGGGTGGTTTGGTGCTGACATTTTGGATTAGCTGGTTGACTGGAAGGCCTGCTTCTTTCTATACACTGTGAAATTTGTAAACCGCAGCCGCCGAGGGCTTAAAATGGCCGAGCAGCCCCCAGCTGGCAGCAATTAAGCACACCACAGACCTCTGGCTAAACAAAGGTTTGTGGAGTCAGAGTTGCTGCATATGCGCTAGGCAGGCTCGTGTTGTGAGCTACCTTGTATGTCCAGGTTCGTTAGCAAGAGATGCTGTCCGCTGCCGAGAGGTGAGGGGGTGGAGTGCGGATAACGGACCTGTTATCTGCAGGACGTAGTGGCAGACCTGCCCTAGAAGCAGCCGGTCTGCTGGACAGTAGGGGTGAGGGTGAGGAAGGGAGCGGGCCAGCAGGAGAGGCCCGAGGGGGGGGGTGGGGGTCCTCCAGCGGTGACCTGAGGACTTGGCAGGGATCTTTCAGTTCTGGTACCCATGGGCAGTCGCTAGCCACTCTGCTTTTTTATTGGACACCGTTACCCGACAGGTAGAGCAGAGAGCGTGGGGATGAGAGGACAGTAAGGCACCCTTCTACACCCATTCGTGCAGCACAAAGCTGGTGGTGATGTGATGAGGGACGCTTCCCGCCATCGCCCGCTGTCCCAGGCTGAGCCAGATGTGGGCTCCCGGGGCTCGGTACAGAGCCCAGCGCCTCTCCTCGGCCTCTCTGGCTCCCGGGTCCCCTCAGAGGAGGTTAGGGCTCCAAGTGAGTCTCCTCTCCTGGGGGGCGTGTTCTCCCCACTTCAGTGGAAGGTCATGCAGGTGTCAGCGGAGGCACAGCTTCATGACTTTGCCCCCAGGCTTCTTTGCTTTGAAGATCGGTGAACGGGACAGACACACACACACACACACACACACACACGGTCCTTTCCGTTGGGAGTTGGGATTCTAGCTGGTTTTCATTTTGCCTTGACTTTGTTGACTCTCAGAGCCCAGACTCCAATCTTGTAGCTCTCCACCCATCTGCATGTGACCTTTCCTTTCTTAGCTCAGTGGTCACAGTGGCCCCTATCCCTGCCCCCACC